>JASAUF010000324.1:0-1428529 GCA_030180095.1 Magnolia changhungtana | reverse complement strand
CTCTCTCTTTCTTTTCCCTGTTGATGGCCCATATGATGCATGAATTCTATCTACGTTGTCCATCCAGTAGGACCACATGGCTGTCCACAAGTGGGACTGACCCACCTTGCTACCCAGTCCGGGCCTGCATAACCAGCCGGTCACACAGGCCTGGTCGTAGGGAAAAACACAAAGATCAACTCGGTCCAAGGCTGTGTGACCCACCTATGTAGACCTTACCATGATGTATGTATTTGTACCCAGCCGTCCAGTGTACAGGGCCAACTTATCTGCCCGTTTTCAGGCCTGAATGACTAGCCGGTCACATAGGCCCGGATGAAGGAAACACAAATATCTGCTTCATCTTCTAGTAGGGTGGTCCACCTGCGTGGACTCCACCTTGATGTATGTGTGCAGTATCCACACCGTCCACTTGGAGAGATCATCTTAAGACATGAGTTCATCAGTTGGACAAGCCCAACAGTAGAAATCTGCCCGGGCACTGGTCCACCTTGATGCATCTGTTCTATCCTCACGACCCTCCTAATGGGTGGGTACGTGGGGTTGGCCCACGTCCAGTGGGGCCCATTAAGATATATGGGTTTTACCCATAGTCCACAGGGCTGACCCAAGGTGCAGGCAGACCCAATTTCTTGCTGGACGCCTACTGTAATATATGTTTCATTCACGACATTCATCCATTTTGTGGCCCACCTGGATGGGTCCTACCCTCCTGGTGGACCATCTACAGGTGGGGCCCACCTCATGTACATTTTCATCTAGCCGTTCGATGGGCCGGGACCGCCACGGGGCCAGTCTTCTTTGCCGGTCGACCGTCCGTGAAAGCGAGCCCACTTTGATATATGTATTTTATATCACGTTGGCCGTCTACAGTTGGGGCCCATTTGTGATGTGTAAGGCCCACCATGTACATGGGTTTCAGCTAAGCTGTCCATTTGTGGACGACCTAATAGGGGCAGCAGCCCAATTAGGCTAACCGCCCAAAGTGGCCCACCGTGCTGTATATGTGTTATCTCCATGTTGTCCATCTATTTTGGGGCCCATTATTGATGTGTGGGGCCCCCACACCCTCTAACAGACTCCCTGGGCCCACTCTTAGAGGAGGCCCATATCCAAATTGAGCAGATCCAAAGATCAAGTGGATGCCCACCAACAATTGCTGGACTTGGGGCGTCCCACCATGGGTTGTATTATGAGGCCCACTATGATGTACGTGTTGAATGTAAACCGTTCATCCATGTTTAGGGCCATGGACCCCATTGTTTTGAGAGGCCCACCCTACGTATGTGCCTAATCATGGGCTGCATTAGGCAGGTCCACCAATAATATATGTGTTATATACATGTTGTTCATCCATTCTTAGGGTCATGGGCTGCCTTATGCAGGCCCACCATGATGTATGTATGTTACACACACTGTCCATTTATTCTTAGGGCCGAGGGCCCCATTGCCTTGTGAGGCCCACCATGAGTTACGTGTATATGCATGCGGTCCATCCATTCTTAGGTTCATGGGCTACCTTATACAGGCCCACCTCGATGTATATGTTAAACACACAACGCCCACCATGTTGGGGGCTGCCTTGCGAGGCCCACTATGATGTATGTGTTACACACACTATCCACCCATTTTTCCTAAGCCATAGGCTATTTCATGAGGCCCACCGTGATGTATGTGCTATAAGTATGCTTCCCATCCATTCTTACCAGTTATCATAGGGTTGTGCGCCTCATTGTGAGTTAGCTTCCAAGCCCAAATGGGCCGCACTATAGGAATAATGGTGGTTAAATGTCCACCATTGTAAACCTCTCTAGGGCCCATTGTTAAGCCCATTTTCACCTTACCTTATTGGGCTATCCCAAACCGTTGGGCCCACATTGATGTAGTGATTTCTACCTTACCTTGTTGGGCCATCCCAAACCATTGGGCCCCCATTGATAATAAAGCTTTTCACCATATCCCGTAGGACTACCCAAACCTTGGAGCCCATCTTGTGTTCATACCGAGACTTCCATAGGAAATATGGTCCACCTAGATACATGTGTTTGCCCAAGCTTAGTGACCAAAACCCAAGGCCCACTTAGATGATGGGCGGGCTATCCGATTCGTTTGTAAGGACACACAGTCCTAGATGTTTGAACCCCACCAAAGCCCACCTTGTATTCCTATCGAGCCCCCATAGGAAGCCCAGTTTACTGCATGATAGAGAAGGTGAGGAAGCCCACTTGTTGTACTTAGATTCATCCTCTCAACTCACCTTATTGTATACCCGCTTGACTCACCTCGTGAGATGTGTTCTACCCTCGTAACCAATTACAAGGACTTCAATGTTATGTATGTAGCATCCACACTGACCATTTACCTTTTTAGGACGAGTGTGAGGCCCATCCTTGATGTAGTATGTCATCTAAGCCATCCACTATCTGTAGGAGAGTACATCTTCACCCCTTGCCATAGGTGGAATGTAACACCCCAGATTTTTGCCAACCTGGAATTAGATGTCCTTAGGCAATGGGTTGCTCCTAACACCTTATTAACCTATCAGAACTGAATCCCACAGTCTAAAATTGCTTCTGAACCCATTTCCTTCACAAATCCAACCCTTCACCACCTTGTTCTTTCAATTTTCCTAAGTACTTTCACCCTAGACACTATCTTAAACTAGTTAAGTATTATAACTTGGATCACTCTATATACAAACTACGAAGGACTAAGTACCACCTCAGACAGAAATCACTTAGGATTAAATCCTTTAAAAATTTGACAAAGTTAACTAAGTGCTAAACTAGATTAGCCATGAAATCCATTTGAATCGCTTTAAATACGATCTGCAAGACCCAAAACTTGTAGAATCATTGACGCTAGGTTACCCTAAAACTTAGGATCAATCTCATTACCCGACTGCTCACGGGAGCATCTCGAAACTCCGTATCGGATCTGGACCGCACGTCGGGAGTCCGAATAATACGAAGTTAAGGAATTAGGACCGCCTCGCTGGGCTTGACAACCATCTCTGAAATCAAATCCAGATGGTGTCCCAGCGCTATTCGCTTGAGCTCGGAGTGAAGAGTGTGAGAAATGTAAAATAATTTCAAAATAAAATATCTTGAATAGTAATCTGGCACCTCTCGCTTGCAAATTAATTTTAAGCAACTAGACCGTCAGAATCAGACCAAATTACACCCTCGGATCAGGAGAAATTTCATACACATTTACATGTACTCGGAATCTCCGATCGAGATCCGCTGACCGTTGAACTAAAACTGGTCCGCAATGCGTGATCTGGAATCCCGACTGAAACAAAAACTTAATAGAACGTAGATCCAGCGTTAGTGAGCTTAAGTCCGACCTTTGGCTCAAGGAGGGCCGCCAGAAACCCTCTTTTGAGCTGAAATAATGCCGATTTGATTATAATGTAAGTATACCTTGAACATGAGTCTATTTCGATAAATTTTTAGGCTATATAAGGACCTTAGACCCTCTCTCATGGCAGCCATATGAATTTGAGATTGAGAGAGAGAAAAGAGAGAGAAAGTGTGGGAGATGTAGGAACATCTCCCTACCGCTGTTATACGTGTTTAACCGCCCCATTCTCATCGCTTTTCCAGCGATTCCAACTCCGTTTCTAGGTAAGAAACCCTAACCCTAACCTGATTTGGGGCTTGGGTGGTTGTAGGTTATGAAATAGCTAACGTATTTCGTTCCATAGGTTGCCAAACTGCCGAATACGGGAGCTTAGCAAACCTATCAACTCCGTTACGATTCTACGACACAAGGTGCGGACTTTAGGTGTATAGGTTATGGTTTTCAACGCTTTCAATGTCAGATAATGATAGATTCATGATCTGCATGCAATTTCACATGTACAAAGTGCTTTCCGATTTCTATTTCGATTAAAGATGCAAATTATGGAATTTTACATATTTTAGGTATTCGTAGAAAATACCGTATACGTATATTTTTTGGAAATGTGTTTGACATGATTATTTGTTGTATGAATATAAGATATATGGATAAAATACTTATTTGGTGAATGGATTCGCCTAAATACATGTTTTACTAATATACACTATGTATGTACAAATACTGTATTGTAGAAAGTACTGTATACATATGTATTTTAGAGATGTGTTTGCCATGATTATTTATTATATAAATATACTATATATGTGTAAATTATTTGCTTGGCGAAAGGACTCGCCCTAATATATGTTTGCTAACATACACCAAGTATGTGAAATAGTGTATGTTAAGTGTTTATGGAAATGCTTGAGTGAGTAAGTGTTTGGATGTAGATGCCTTAGGAGGGTGTTGAGATTGGATTCTCAACTACCCTAGCGACATGTATGATTACCTCCATGAGGTTGATCACTTAAAACCTCTTACTTGCAATACATGTGTTTGTATTCCTATTGATGTAGTGCTTTACAACATGCTTTATATCATGCTTTATATCATGCTTTATAATATGCTTATAACATGCCTACTAGCATGTTTGAATTACTTTGTTTATCATGCTTGAATTACTTTGTTTATCATGCTTTACTCCACATGCTATGGATGACAATTGATTGTGTTTGGGGCTATGGTTATAGTCCAGACAATCGGTACCAGATTGGAGATCGTGGTTGAGTTTCATGTCGCCACTTGAGATGCGTTCGACGAACTCGAGTCGTACTTCGGTTGGCGATAGTGGTTGGCCACACGAAGTGCTTATGCACTTCATGTCATTCAACTTGTTGTGCGCTCGAGCTAGCCGAGCTCGTCAAGTAACCCAATCTGTCTAATGTATGTTCACCATGTTTGGTCGCTACTGCCTGAACCTAGGGTACCAAACTTACCAGTGAAAACCCTTTTAACCATGGTACCTCGATCCGCTAAGACTCATGAGCCGGGCATGGTGGTATGGGACACCGTGGTCGAGCTGTCGGCCTACGCTGGCGCCACATGCCTCCCCGTAG
Source organism: Magnolia changhungtana (assembly GCA_030180095.1). Classification (NCBI taxonomy): domain Eukaryota; kingdom Viridiplantae; phylum Streptophyta; class Magnoliopsida; order Magnoliales; family Magnoliaceae; genus Magnolia; species Magnolia changhungtana. The sequence continues at coordinate 1,423,568 of JASAUF010000324.1, read as the reverse complement.
TGACCAGTGAGCAACCAAACTCGTGAGCCGATTATGGTGGTATGGGACACTATATTCGCGCTGTCGGCCTACATTGATAAGGTGATGGGGAGCGGTGCAACCTTTGTGCGTAATGCCCCCATGACGGCCTTTGTAGTGACCTTGAGTATACTCTGAAATCGCAGTGCGCCTTAGGGTTCGCCGCGATATATAGAGTATGAACTAGGCCTGTTTCTGTATTGTGATGAATCGTTTAAGGGGTGATGGGGGAGTGGTGTAACCTTTATGTGTAACAGCCCTGGCAGCCTCTGCAGTGACCTAGAAAACACACCATCGTCTGATATTAACTAGGACTGACGACCCTAGAATGGATCATGTTTGGGAATGATACAAGGGAGGTACCTTAGTTTCCCAATCCTGCTGTTTGAAATGGACTAATTAAAAACTCGGTAATCATGCTCATTATGCATTGCATGTGCCTGGAAGATGTGGAGCACTGTGGGATGAAAGCATACCGTGAGCGTGAGATGGTGTCGCATGAGGGAGTATGTCAGTGAGGGCATCCATCATACCTGCATTCATACTTGCATTAATAAGAGTAGCTAGGAGTGTTTGATTTTACTGCTTTATCATTACTGCTTGACTGTATTGATAACATGTTAACCTATGCTTTATTGTTCCACTGAGTTAGCTACTCACTCTCACGTTACAGGACGATGTTGTACACACCAACCAGATTGTTGAGTTTCAGATGGCGACGCTACTCCTGAAGCAGAGTCGGACTATTACTATGATGTCGAGGAGGAGTTCTCCTACATGTAACTCTCTGACGGGTCTCTGAAGACCTGGTACTGTATTGACGGGGCTATGGTACTTAGGATAGAAGACATTACACTTACACATTTGGTATATTTTAGAACTGTACTTGTAATTATTTAACTTAGTAATGTTATCACACTCTGGAGACTCATCATAGTTTATATATTTTATCTATCTATCACAATCTTCTGCTTGCAAATTTAACTGTCTCTGGAGTATGATATGTTGTTTTGGCTTAATCTCATTCATGTTCACTAGTCTAATACAGTCAACATTCAATCATAATTCATTTTGTTGCATAAGTGATGTTCTGGAACTCGAGAGTTGAGTTACTACTCGACCCTCGATTTTTGGGATGTTACATGGAAGAATACGTGGTATCTGATTTGGTATACCCACTGTATAGAGCTTATCTCGATGTATGGGTTAGATCCATCGTCCTTATAGTGGACCTTGCCTTAGGTTATATGATATGCAGTACCTTGAATAGGTTATGATAGTCTAACATGGACCATTCCATATAGACTTCTATATGTCTTGTGGGGTGTATTGTTCAGCCCCTATTGTTGTAAGTGACATACCGGTTAAGGCCGATCATCGCCTGCTATATTTAATAATCTTGCTAGTGTACCTAGTCTAGTAGGACATACTAAGAACATGCGTAGTATATCATCACGATACATGCCCATACACATCATTTGTATGAATGATATGAGGAGTGATTGATCATAGCATATGCCATTGGGCTGAGATGTTTATGGGACTCCCTGTGAGACGGAGTTGTCACACATGATCACGTGGTATGCGAAGATTGATGCATGATTGGATGGTATGACTCATGCATATTGCATTTGTGTGACATGATCACTTGGTGCCCTAACGATATCAGGGTCGTGGTGTAACACCTGTATCCTAGACGGTACCATTCCGTAGGTTTTCACGGTCCTCCCGGTCGGATTCCAGCGACCGGCAATCTGTAACCGGCGTTTGCACGCGATCTTGAGTCGTATTCCACATTCTAGAGTCGGCTTGACCTAAGACTTATACCCTAGCGACCGCGCCGTCATTGCAGTTCTGACACCACGTTCAGTTCAATTCGAGGAAAAATGCAGCGCAGTTGCAAAACCCAAGAGAACATCACATCAATCCTATCAATCACATCAATCTAGTACACATCACTCCCATCACTCACACCCATCCCCAAGTACAACTAACCTCCCCAAAGTCAACTTTCTCATACAATAAAGTACACTCATCACTCACTCACCCATCACACCCCATCCCTCTCTCTTACAACCTCACTCTCTCATCTCTCTCTCTCTCTCTCTCTCTCTCTCATTCTTCAAGCAACCCATGTCCCAACCTCCATGAGAGAGCTTGGTGTGGCTCACCTTCCTACCTCCCATCTCCACCATCCAAGCTTCATCTCAGCCGTTGAATCTCATCCATTGGAGCTCTAGAATGCGTTGATGGAAGGAGAAATCCATGATCAAAGGTGGGTGATCCTTATTTTACCCCTTTTATGATTTAAGGGCCCATATGTGGTGGGACTCATCTTGATGTATGCAATGTATAGGGAGGGCCTATAGTGGCGGGGTCCCTCCCCTCTCATGCTCGTCTCTCTCTCTCTCTCTCTCTCTCTCTCTCTCTCTCTCTTTCCCTCTCTCTCTTGATGACTATGCGGCCCACCTGATGCGTGTTAAGTATCCATGTCATCAATCACGGTGGAGCTTACTTGACGTATGTGGTGCAACCGCACCGTCTAGCAACTTGGATGGTGGGTCCCCACCATGGCGTATGTGTTTCATCATGCCGCCCATTCGTCTTGATGGTGGGACCCACCTGCTGACTGATGTCAGCAAGTTCCGTGGGTCCCACGTGATATATATGCACATCCAAGTCGTCTAGATGGTGGGACCCATCTGTTGATTGACGTCAGCGAGTTCTGTGGGTCCCACGTGATGTATATGTATATCCAAGCTGTCCAGATGGTGGGACCCACTGCTGGACTGACTTCAACAAGTTTTGTGTCTCCCACGCGTGGTATGTGTTAGATCCGAACCGTCCGTCCCTTGGTGGACCACCCTGATGTATTTATTCTATCCACACTATCCAGATGGTGCTGGATGGTGCTGATTTACATGGACAACATTTGGATGGTGCTGATTTACATGGACAATGTTTGGATGGTGCTGATTTACATGGACAACGTTTGGATGGTGCCGATTTACATGGACAATGTTTGGATGGTGATGATTTACATGGACAATGTTTGGATGGTGCTGATTTACATGGAAAATGTTTGGATGGTGCTGATTTATCTGGACAATGTTTGGACAGTGCTGATCATCATTAGTGGGCCATGTGCCCCATGGAATGATAGTGTACAGTGATACACATGTTACACCTACAACTATTGAAATGATTTTTGGTGTGGTCCAAGCCCACTTGAGGCCCATTAGTGCGGCCCATCCATGAGGCCCATCATGATGTATATTTGAGGCCCATGTGATAGGGCCCACCTACCTTGTATTTAAGGCCCATATGATAGGGCCCACCTGCTTGAATCAGAGGTCCATGGGCAAGGCCCATTGTGGTGTATTCGAGGCCTATGGGCAAGGCCCATTGTGATGTATTCGAGGCCTATGGGCAAGGCCCATTGTGATGTAGTCATGGCCTATGGGCAAGGCCCATTGTGATATGTATTAGGTCCATGACGCATGACCCTTTTGATGTATTTGAGGCCTAGATATGTAGCCCATTTGATGCATATGAGACCCATGTGTAGGGGCCACATGCTATGTATTTGAGGCCCATGAGCAGGGCCCACCTGTTGTGTATATGAGGCCCATGAGTGAGGTCTATTGTGATGTATTCGAGGTCCATGTGATGCGGCCCATCATGATGCATATTAGGGCCATGTGATGTGGCCCACCGTGATGTGTATTAGGACCATGTGATACGACCCACTTAATGTATATTTGAGGCCCATATATGGGACCAATGTGATGTATTTATGACCCATGTGTCGAGGCCCATTACGATGTATTCGAGGCCCATTGTGATGTATTTTCGGCCCATTTGGTAAGGCCCAATGAGATGTATTTTCTGGCCCATGTATTGTGAGGCCATGTACTGTGGCCCATTGTGATGTACATGAGGTCCATGAGTGAGGCCCAATGTGATGTATATGTAGCCCACGAGTGAGGCCTATCATGATGTACATTAGGCCATTGTGTGAGGCCATAGGCCCACTATACGTTTGGCTCTATATGGGCCACTCCTTGGGAGCAATGTTGGTTAAATGGCCACATTGATGGGCAATGATGGTTTAATGTCCACATTGTGACCTTCCCTTAGGCCTTATTCGATAGATCATTGAGGCCGATTTCGATTGTTGAGACCGATTATCAAGGCCGATTCTAATTGTCGAGGCTAATTATCAAGGCCGATTGTATAGGCCGATTATCGGTGCCAGTTGTCGATATCAATTATGAGTATGTGATAGCATAGCATCATGATACATACCCATAAGCATCATCTACATGTTTGTTATGATATGTGGTTGACCATTACATATGGAATTGGGCAGATTGTTATGAGACTCCCTGATAGGTGGAGATTGTCTCACATGAGTGCACGGTATGCGTGGGATTGATGCATGACTGGATTGTATAACTCATACATCTTGCATTGTGTGTTGTGATTACTATATGCCCTAGCGATATCAGGGCCGTAGCCTCCACATGTATGTCATGGATGGCCAGATAGGACAGTGAAAATCTGTTACTAGCATTGGGCTGCCATAAATGGCCCTGGGTGAAAATCCCCCTCTTGGTACCAGAGGATACTCCAACGTTGAGACCGAGTGGATATATATGAGCGCATGAGGGCTGTATACCAGTAGGCCACGTCTCCCACTGTGTCGTGGTCAGTTGGAAGGGGGTGTGGCCTTACCCGCCTAAGGGAGTAGGTAATGCTAAGCTGAGTTTGACCAGCTTAAGGAATGGGTCCGCTATCGACGAGTCAGTCCCGATATTGGCGGGTAGATAGTGAGGTCTCTTCCACTTACCAAGTTGTGCACTTGATGGGGCGGTAGGTGGCGTAGAGCGCAATAGACCCCGGTGATGATCCTAGAGATGTACAGTACTGATTTGTGGAGCAGGAGTTGCATACTCAGCATTATATTCATTCATTCATTCATTTGTTATCCACTCGGGATGGTGGTGCGCAACTAATTGTTATGTGTACTTTCGCAATGGGCAGAATTTTGGTTGGGGTGCGCAACTAACCTGAGATCAGGAGTTTACCACATTGAGTCTATCTATCCAAATTTAGGTATGGGATTGGTTTGGAAATAAGTTCTTTATGATAGGCCCCATAGCCTGCGATACCATGTACTATCATCTCAACTTCACACTGCAGCTTGGTCATTTCATTCGCACCACATATTGCATATTGCATTACATCCTCGGCATATGACATTTTTGGGTTGCTATGTTTCTGCATTTATATGATCCAGAGAGGCTGATGGTATTCGTAGCTTTTCTGAATTGCATATTGTATTGCATCCTCGATATCTGATATCTGGTTCATTATGTTTCTGCATTACATAGCCAATTTACATTAATTTCTCGGTATATGACATTGGCTTGCTATGTCTTTTCATCGCATATCTTGAATGAGGTTGATGATATTTTTATGGACTGCGCACACACTTTCACCACCCTTTAAGCATTCTATAAGCTTATGCATGATAAATGCATGCAGGTGGAGTTAGGTCGCAGCAGCGTTGAGCTTAGAGCATGCAGCGGACTCTTGGAGCTTTGATTTTAACATATGTATTTCTCTTTTAGCATTGTATTCAAATGTTTATATTTGTGGATATGTGATGATGTTGTTGTCTTTATGATTTGGGTAAACTTATGGTTATGCTTATTACGAGTTAAATGTACATTTGAAAATCTTCCTTGTAGGATCCCAGGATTGGAATCTGGCGTATGGACATTACGAGCCGAGAATGGGGTACTACGGAGGCTGTTGGCACTGGATTCGGCAATCGGGAATTTTGTGAGCCTGATTTTCGGGTTTTGGGGCATGACATGTGGCCTCCACTGGTATATCGTGGGTGGTTATATGGGACATCGAAAATGTTTGGTTCTAGCACGTGGACACTTTAGATGTCCTTGGGTGAAGGTCCCTAAACCCCTTGGTACTGATGATGCTCCTACATATAGACCGAGTGGATACATGAGTGCCCTAGTGCCAAATACTAGTAGGTCATGTCTCCCACTGTTCAAAACCTTAAGTGTAGATTCGTGATGTAGTAATAATCTCAGTGAGACCGAGGTCAAATCCATAGGGGCTGAACTTGTGTCTTCTGAAAGTAACTAGAAGTAGAACTAGAAAAAGATGAAAACCTAAATCAGGAATATTTGAGAGGCTAATTATGATTAAAGTAATTAAAACTAATGAAATTAAAGGTAGGAACTAGGGTGCCAAGGATCCACTCGTAGCAATTAGGAAACTACCTTGCATGATTCAAGGACACAACTGGAATCAGAGTCCTATCCTATCCAATTGGTATGAAAAGATTTATCAAATCTCTAAACTTCTCATGGATCAAATCATCAATGGATGAAAGTGGTGAGGTTTTGGAAGTGATTCCGTTACCTAACCATGCCCAAGAGACAAGGCAAACAACAACAATTTACTAAACCCACAACCAATCATAAGAGAATTGTGAAAGTTAGGGAGGATTCCATCACCCAACCATGCCCATGGGACGATGGTGAACAACAGGATTTCCTAAATTCATAATCTCAATACATGAAAAGAAGATATCTCAAGCTATCGCAGATCTATTGTAATTTGAGTCACAATTGACCATTAAAAACTAAAAATATTCCTTCATAATCAAACTAGAATCCAAGAGTGTTCAACAAAACATGAATCAAAACAAAGCAAACATCTCAATCACGCTACAAGCTTCACCTCTTAGCCCTAGCTAAGAGGTTTAGCCAACCATAGACATGATTGAACTAAAGACTCTTAAACAAAATAAAAAGACCAACTAAAGAGAAAGAAGAAGAACTCCCGGACGGTGGCTCCACCCTTTTGGTCTACTCCTCAAACCCTAGAAGATGCTTAGGGATGCCGTAGGGACCCCTATTTATAGTTTTAGGCTTTAGACCTTCACACCGAGTTGAAAATTTTCGGAAACTGTCTCAAATTTATATAGTCCACACAACTTTTGCGTAACCCTCGACTGGTCGTGGGTTGTCCTTGATTGGTCGAGCAGGATGAAAATTTAATTGTTTTACTTACTGGAGTTCGAGTCGAGGCACCTCGAATGGTCGAGAAGAGTCTAAGACTGGTCGAGCGTACGCAGGACTAGTCGAGCCGGAGCTATGACTGGTCGAGGATTACAAAATTCACTTAAAAACTCCAATTTTATTCATTCTTAACTTGATTTCCTTGGATCTTAAGGGTGTGCATTCTTCATTCTTAGTTTCATCAGATCTATTCTTGGCTTTGGTGATTCTTGAGCGTTAAATCCATGCTTTTAACACCCTTTTTAATCCAAGCTCTTAAATTCACCTTGCAACAAAAACATAATTAAAATAGAACATTAAGCATTATCATGTTCATAAAAACAAGTAACAATTGGGGTCCAATATGCAATATTTAACCCTCAACACAATCCCCAACCAGCATTTTGCTAGTCACAGGCAAAGTATGCAAAAAAATATTTCAAGAACACAGGATATTTTCCATAAACCCAAGTGATTTTAAAAATAATTCATATAATAGAATTCTAAGATACAATAATGTTGAGCATCACCTTCTCCTCAGCTCTAGCACTCAGTAGATTTCACAATCTAGTTTAAAGTATTAATCCACAAATTAGAACAATTCTAAACATTGAGTTCCATGAGTGTATAATGAAACTTAGACTTTTCACAATAAAAGGTTCAATTCTACATTTTTATGATAACATTGATAATCGAAATAGCATTCAGGCCAACCAAAACCTAAACCAAAACTTGCCTTATAGTTCATCTTTTCATTCTTCCAGCTTTTGATTTTTCCATCGATGACTTTCACGCTATGTCAACCTTTTTAAAAATCTTTAATAGGTAGCCGTTTTTTACAACTATTTTTTAGCTGGGTATATTTGTTTTTTTTTCTTTTCAATTCTTCTCATTAAACATGATGGACATATTCACCAGGTTGGTTCCTTCCATGCTTAATAATCACCAAGTTAACAATTCAATATCGAACTAACACATTAATGTGTAAGCTAGATGTGACATGTGAAATCATGACTCAATTAATGTTTAAAACTTCTAATCATGAAGTAATAATTCAAACTTAATTGTGAAATTTAACAAGTAACTGAATCCATGAGTCATAAATCACCAACATTAAGTATCGTATACTTTTAAATCATGGATGGACTTCAAAATCACTCAAATTTACAAAATTTTCACAATTTTTGCTCCAAGACTAAGAAAACACTGATAGGCTTTCCTAATCCACACCCCCAACCTAAAATCTATATTGTCCTCAATGTGAAAGATATAAGCATGCAATGCAAATGAGACAATAAAAGTAAAGGAGAAGTGATGGAAAGGTAGTACCTAAAGAAGGAATTTTGATGTTTTTCCAATGATCTCAGGGTGAAGATGGGTTAACAGGAGGACTCAACAGACGATAAGCAAGCTATCCTAAAACAAATGAAAAGAAAACTATCCTAAACATCATAAAGCTGACTATCCTAGACATAACATGAAAGCAATAAACTAATCTAGCAGTAGAGACCGCTTTAGTTGAAGTAAGAATATGCCAATATGTCCTAAAGGGGGGGTGAATAGGACTTTTAAAGGTTTTATGGTTTATTTAAAATCCTATTGCACTAATCCTAATCAGCAAGCATATATTAGAATTACTTAAAAGTAACTCTACTAGCTTCCAAGCCCGGTAGAGGATTCAATCACAACTATTTGAGAAGTGAATGATAAGCATACTAGTTTATGATGGATATGACTGTGTATGTGTGTGAGGTGTGATCTCAGATATTTAGATATGAAAATATTAAAGTAAATCACACAAGCAGAAGAATGACAATCTTAAGCACAGTCATTTCTATATCGGTTCGACAATTAGTCTACTCTACTCCCGGCAGACGCACTCAACCCTTAAGTGTACCGGATTTCACTAAGGAGGTTTCACAGCAGTTCACCTTTAACCTTTATAACTTACATTGAGGCTGACTGTTTATGCTCTCACGAGTAAGGGTCAATACAACGCACCCACTTTTAGGCACACTGGCCAAGGATCTTCCATAAGACCCTACCAGAGGTTTTACGCGGTTTACCCTAAACATGAGGTTTCACACGGTTCACCTTAAACCTAAGGTTTTGACTGGTTCACCTTCAACCAGATGTTTATGCTCTCTACAGAGCAAGGGTCCACACAATGTACCCATCACGTACACTCCTGCTGGATGCCTCCTACGAGGGCTTGAAGGGGTGAGAAACACTTACGATCCAATCCTATAAAGGAATGATCACAAGTGTCCTCTGGACTCTAGGTACTTACAGATAAGTGGATGAGTCCTATTAAGCATGTTGACGAAGATCTCCTCCTTTGTTGATGAAGAGTCTTCAGTCTCCTTGATCTGTAACTTAAAAGATGTACCAATGCATGACGACGGATTGGGTCAAGGTTATGATGAAATCCTACTCTCAAAAGATTTTCCTATAAGGAAGATAGAGCGATTTCAGTCATCTATGCGTTTAAGGCATCCCAGCTTCATGATTTGCCATTAAGGTAGTAGCTGGAGGATTCTTGAATGCAGAAGTTCATTCCCCAATCCACTCTATTGAATATCAATGGTGAGGGTGGATTGAAGGATGAACTCCCTTGAGAGAAAGGGCTTTGGGTATAAGATCTAAGGTTAAACACTCAAAAGCTCTCTCTTCTTTCTCTCATAGCAACAATAGACAAGTCCTCTTTATATAGGCAAAAGGTTCCAACGGATATAAAACAGTCACATTTATGACAGTTCGATATCATTGAGTAGGTTCGATATCATCGAGCGTATACTCTCGATAGTATCAATGGTCCGCTCGATGACTCGAACTCAATGTCACACGCTTTTGAAACCTTTTGTCAGCTGGTCGATGAATCGAAACGATTGTCGATGTTATTAGATTTCGAACTTCGATTCCATCGATGAGAGGTTCGATCCATCGACACTTGAAAAATGAGAGAGACTTGACTTGAAATATTTCAGGTTTTCATGAGTGATCGAGGGACCTTCGAGATCATCGGAATTTGAATGTCGATGATATCGATAGCTGTGTCGATGCATCGATAAATCAAAAGGATTTTTCATAAAGCTTACTGGACAATTTATGTCTATGCTCGATGTAATCGATACGGCATCGATATCATCGATATTTGAATATCAATTCTATTGAGTGACTCCTGATTATAGATAAACCACCCTAAAATATTTTGCTAGAGAACTTGGCGCCCAAGACCGATATCATCGAGGTTTGAATTTTGATGGTATCAAGGAGGCTTCGATATATCGATGCTTATATGATATCTTAAGAAAAAACAGAGGCACCAAAAATCTGCTTGTCGATATTATCGAGTCACTTCCAATAGACTCGAGATTTGAATATCAACGATATTGATAGGTGTACCGATACATCGATAATTCTGTCCAGATATGTATAAGGTTGCTGGACATATTTGGTCCTCTTTTCGATGGTATGGAGCATCGATGACTCAGCAGCGCAGGTCAATCATATCAAGATGTGTATCGATAATATCGATAAGGCAAGAAAACTTAGAGAATTTTTCTATTTTGAAAACGTTTTCTTACCCTAAAAACCCTATGATATTCTAACATTTTTTTAAAGGGTTTTAGTATACCTGGTGATTTAGGACAAGGGATGTGAGGCTTAGATTTACCTATGGTGAGCTTGCATGTATTCGGTTGAGGCAGATACTTGAATTGATCTTCCTATTAGGCTCTGTAGTCTAACTGACTCAACACTCATGCTAATTGACAAACTAGGGCACTTTCATCCTAAACTAGGTAAGAAAGGGAAAAACTAGTCAGTCATGCCACAAGATTCCTCATCCGGCCAATTTTTTGATAAATTTCTCAGTAGGTTTCTCAACAAGATCATCTAAAAGCCCTTTTTACAATAGGCTTGGATGCCCTAGAGCATGAATTTCCAGAGAAATTTATAGACTTCAGCATAAGGTTTCCTTTTAATCTCCTAAGGTGTCTAAAGTATATATGATTCACCTGTGACAGAAAAAGTTTCAGAGTTAGTACCCCATGGTGAATCAGAGACTACACATAGATGAAATTCAGAAAAATTCTCAGAAAGTGATGTAGTCTCGACACATTCTGAAGTTTCAGACTCCGGCTCAATTTCCATCTCCTCATCCCTTAATGGTAAACATTTAGGATCTGGGGAAGAAGGGCTTCAGAATAAGGGTCTCTCGGTCAGTGAAAACTACCAAGATATTGTCTTGCGAGGCATCCACTATTTCTTTTATCATAGGTTCATTTGAATCTGCAAAGTGTGCCAAGCAATCATCCAAAGAATTGAGAAATTCAGTTGAGAGGGACTCAATTTCCTCATTGAAGTTTATGATGATCTGCTCAAGGATTCCATTATTTCTGGAAGTGGGTGGACGCATGCTCTCTCGCTCTTACCCTGCACAAACAGATTGAAGATCAATAGGTGAAGCATTGATGTGAAAACTCTGTTCATCGATACCACTTAGTAAACGCATTATATTGTCAAGGGTGTACAACTCAGATGGTGGCCTCAACTAGGTGGTTTCAACTTCCAGAGTTATATCGAGCAACTCGTCCATCTCCAAAATCATATCATCATTTAATTCAGGGGAGTGGTCTAAACATACCTCACAAAAGTTAGAAGGGTCAGTTGAAAGGTGAAAAGGCCGAGCTAAGCGTCCTAAAGGGGGGTGAATAGGACAATGCCAAATAAAAAATAAATGTGAAAACAAAGATAGATAGCAAAATCAAATAATGAAATAACACAAGTAAATAGCAACCTCAAATGCACTAGATTTGAGAGGTTAATACAAACTTAGTTCTAAGGACAGCCTAACACCAAAAACCAAAGGCTTATGGCAGGACAACCTTACTAGAACGTTTGTAAGTATAAAAAATCCAAACTAATAAAGAGACAAATGAAATAAACTAAGGTATTACAATATTCACCACAAGTGCATAAAGTAAATTACACCATTTGCCACAAGTGCATAAAGTAAATTACAACATTCACGCACATAAGCAAATTCAATCACCCATCACAACTCCAATAATTATAGTGGTTCGTTTATGTGTACACCAACTGTTTGAAAACTAGCCACACAACTACTCCACTCCCAATATCCACACCCATGGGATATTGGCTTTCCCTATGAAAAAGGTTTTCCAAGGTTCACCTTAAAACCTTCACAATTGTGTCTTTAGATGGGCATACAAAATTACAAAAACCCCACTTTGAGATTTTCTGGATTACCTCAGACAAAACCAAAAAAGAGATTTTCCGGCACAACCTCACAAACCACATAATACACAAAAATTAAATGGTAGTTATCTGAAAAATTCTCCTTCTGAAGAAGCCCAGTAGAGCTAATCCGATGTAGACCAAGATGTTCAATGTCTAATCTCAGAAATGAAAGGTTCTAGAGCTAAATGATTTTTAGATTAATTCATTCTGGGCTAGTTTGATTTGATTTTGATCTCGAAGAGGGTAAAATCACAATTCCCTTCTTTAATGAAATTGAGTTGAATGAAGATCACAAAATCAAATGCAAAAATCTATTTAAAAGAATTTAAAATGAACACAATATATCTTAAGAAATGTAGGAACTTATCTCTCAGAGTGATGGTTTAATATTGCTTGGAATGAATGGAAAACTCTAAGATTCATCCCCTATTTATAAGTGAAAATATTATTCTCTTGACTAGTCTAAGGGTCGGTTTGACTGGTCGAAGGACCAACCAAATAATTTCTGGCGCAATAAGATAAGGTCGTTACTCGACTGGTCGAGTGGCTTGCTTGACTGGTCAAGTGGCCTGCTCGACTGGTCGAGTGGGACCAAAAAACCTTGTTGGACTTTGAGTCGAGCCTACACGACTGGTCGAGCACTGTTCACTCGACTGGTCGAGCAGTCGCCACAACTGGTTGAGGGTCCAATAGAAAATTTTGAAAATTCACAACAAACCTTGGACTGGTCGAAAACTCTTGGACTATCGAGCCAGAGCTTGGACTAGTCGAACAAAGACTAGGACTAGTCGAAGAAATGACCTATAAAATTATGAAATGACCCACATAGCATATGTGAAAAGGGCGAGCTATATGTCCTAGAGGGGGGGGGAGGGTGAGTAGGACTATGCCAAATTAAAAAATAACAACGGAATTAAATAATAAGATAGTCAAATGAATTGCAAATAATCAAAGTAAGCAATAACCTCAAAATTCTAATAATGAGAGGTTGATACAAATGTTGTTCTATGGACAACCTTACACCAAAAAAACCAAGGGTTTATGGTAGGACAACCTTAGTAGAATGATTTGTGTATCAAAAACTCAAATTGAAGAGGAATAAAAAGGAAATAGCAAGAAAGGAAATCTAAGCTATTACAACATTCCCAATAATGCTGAAATGTAAAGATTACAACATTCACATCCACAAATACATTCCACAATCTTAAATGATAAAAGATATAGAAAATAAATAAACATTCAAATCACAAGACACGAAAAATTATAGTGGTTCACTTGTGTGTACACCAACTGTTAAACAATAGCCACACAACTACTCCACTCCTAATATCCTCACACAGCGGATATTAGCGTTCACTATGAAAATAGGTTTTTCCATGTTCACCTAAAACCCTCACAATTGTGTCTTTCAAGTGGGCTCACACAATTCAAAAAACCCTACACTTCGAGTTTTCTAAATCACCTCAGACAAACAAAAACAGAGATTTTTCTGGTACAATCTTAAAAAGCAAAACAAAGGAATTTATAAAAACTATAAAATACCTGGATATTCTCCTTGATGCAGCCCCGAAGAACCAATTAGGAGTAGAATTTCAACGTAGAAGTTCAATGTCCAATACTCACTTATGAAATGGTTCTAGGTTTTAAATTGATTTTAGATTAAATCAAGTTGGGCTAGCTCTATTTGATTTTGATTCCAAGAATAGGGTAAATCTCAATCCCTTTTTAAAATATGAATGGAATATAGAATACAAAATTAAATATAACAAAGCTAATAAAAGAGAATATTAAATATTCACAATATAGCTTAAAATAATGACTAACTTATCTCTCAGAGTATCGTATTGATTTAGCTTGAATTGAATGAAAATCTCTTAAATTTGTCCTCTATTTATAAGTGAAGAAATTGCATTCACGACTAGTCCTGTGGACACTACGACTGGTCGTAGGACTAACAGATTTTTAAAATTTTGAGCGTGATCGGATAAAGTTGTTCCACGACTGGTCGTACGCCCTTCACAACCGGTCGAGGGACCTCCATGACTGGTCGTGACCTGCTCATGACCGGTCGTGTGAAACCTGGAATAGTTGCTGGACTTTGAGTCATAGATGCAGGACTGGTCGTGAATGAGTCGAGCACTGTTCACACGACCGGTCGAGCAGTCTCCTTCGGTTAATAGTTGATCGTTGAAGTTCACGAAGCTTATGATCATTACATGATGAAGCTTGAACTTGAAACCTTTTGAAGCTTCAATTTGAATCTTGAAATTGTAACTTTAAGAAGCTTGAATTTGAAACCTCTTTAGTCTTGAGCTTGAGGTCCAAAGAAAAAGACTTTGTCTTGACTTGGAGCTTGATCTATGAATCTTGAAATTGTTGTTGTACTTAAACATGACCATGTATACTTGCATTTCTTGAAGTAAAAATCTTTGTTCTAGAGTGATGCACAGTCTTCATTAGATAGGAGAGCTATACAAGACACAGATTCCAAGAGAGGTTTTGGCACTACAAAATTTGACAATTATAGGAGATGGAACCCATAGTAGTTACAATTTCCCCCTTTGTCAAATTTGTGACGAAACACACTCTAAACAATCATAAGCATTATACGCACAAGGAATCATGCACCAGTTATATAAAATAAAGCAAGCATTTTGGAATTGTAAGTGCTATGGGTTCCAGCTCCTATAATTGTCAAATTTTGTAGTGCTAAAACCTCTCTTGGAATCCGTGTCTTGTATAGCTCTCCTACATAATGAAGACTGTGCATCACTCTAGAACAAAGATTTTTACTTCAAGAAATGCAAGTTTACATGGTCATGTTCAAGTACAACAACAGTTTCAAGATTCATAGATCAAGCTCCAAGTCAAGACAGTCTTTTTCTTTGAAAGCTCAAGACTAAAGAGGTTTCAAATTCAAGCTTCTTAAAGTTACAATTTTGAGATTCAAATTGAAGCTTCAAAAGGTTTCAAGTTCAAGCTTCATCATGTAATGATCACAGGCTTCGTGAACTTCAACGATTAACTATCAACCGAAAGAAAAGAAGTTTCAATGTTCATACTTCATGAATAAAGGTATGAATGACCTTGGATTGACCTTAGGGTAGGTCATTTTGAATACATAATTCAATTATATCATTTTATAAGTGAATGGTCTGTTTCTCGACTAGTCCTGGACTCTATTCGACTAGTCTTAGCACTGGCTTGACCAGTCCAAGAAATTCCATGACCAGTCCTAAGTTTGTTGTAAATTTTTGGAATTTTTTGTTAAGCCACGACCAGCCCTGGAGACTGCTCGACTAGTCGTGTGAACAGTACTCGACTGGTTCATGACCAGTCCTGCGTCTACGACTCAAAGTCTAGTACTATTTTAAGTTTCAGACGACCAGTCGTGAGCAGGTCACGACCAGTCGTGGAGGTCCCTCGACCGGTCGTAGAGGGCCTACGACCAGTCATGGAAACAGTCATAAGCATTATACGTACAAAGAATCATGCACCAGTTATATAAAAGAAAGCAAGCATTTTGGCTACTACTCCCCCTTACTCCTATCCCTCCATCCACATGCCTTAAATTACAAACATAAGCATCATGGCATGTGAAAATTCTCCCCCTTTTTGTCACAATATGACAAAGGAAGAACCCTATACAGGAAATAGGATGTAGATAAACAAGGAAGAATAAAGGAACAAGATATGAAAATTCATAAGCAAGTAAAGTTCAAGTATCATTAATCAACATCATTCAAGTTCAAGAAAAGACAATCCCACAAACCAAAAGGAACCAACGTATCATTACAGTTATTACAATCTAAAATTAGAAAATACTAATCAGATCCTAAAGAGGGAGCAGGAATAGATGGATCAATCTGATGTAAACCCTTATTAATGCGCCTCATATATTTTCGCATATAAGCAAATTACGAATCTTGGGTTACACGAATCTGAGCCACTTGTTCCTCAAGAGAATGCAACCTCTCAGTAAAATCAAAAGGCTGATAATCAAGGTCAGCCTCAGAATCTGAACTAAGCTCATTAAAGATATCATCCATATTTATATCATCTGGTGGTAAATCACCTTCCTCTTCATTCACAGCTTCAGCTCCAACAACACCCTCATTGACTTGACCAGTAACCAACCTCAAATTCATTTTGTTTATATTTGAGTCGTTGAAAATAAGGTATTGAATAAGAGCCTCTCCAACAGGCATAACTACCAACATATGAGAGGCTAACAAAGTTATAAGATATGTAAAAGGGATATCACTGTGTCCAGGATGGAGACAGAATTGTATAATGGAATGACAAATCAAAGAAGGAAGACAGATAGATGTACCAGGGATGATGGAATGTAAAATCCGAACCATGAAAGACGTGAGTTTAGTTTTGTTACCAGAACAAGGATAAAGATTTGAAATAAATATCTTGTGAAGGACCCTGTATCTGGGTAATAAATACTTTGAAGCAAGCACATTCCCATTTTAACTCCATTGCGCATTTATATTATATAATGCTCTAGTAAGCTTACGTTTTTTTTATTCAGAAGGTTTATCAACTAGAGATCTAATAGGAATACCATCATCGATGACAGGTATGTCCATTAGATCAGCAATCAAATGTCGGTCTACTTCAAATGGACCTTCTCTAGTTCCTATAATAAAAGTTAAATTTTCAGTTGAAAAATTAGAAATACATGCAAACATAGCTTACGCAATAGACCGGTATGCTAACCTACCCCAATGTAGAATGTTATCCCATCCTACAGCTTGGAGAAGGGGAAAGATCTCAAATGGAGCAATATGTTCAATATGCATAAGTCGTTCAACTATGACATTGTGCAATCGTAAATCCCGTACATAGGAGGGATCATCTTCGGGTGACCGAAGGTGGTGCCGTGTGATAGGTGTCGATATAAATGTTGAAGCACCACAGGAAGTTTTCTTTTTTACCTCTACCATCCATTTGCAACTAAGAATACAAGAAATCAAGAGGTTACAAAAGAAGTATCAAAATCATATTTTGAAGAAGAAAACTCCAAAACCTTCAAGGAAACAAGAAATAAATCACTCCAAGTAAGAAAATAAAGTGATATACACTTGAATCTACAAGAAAAGCTAAAATAATGCACTAACGTTGAAGATCTAGGAAGGAGGGTATGACCGGTCGAGCTTAGACTTGTTGGAGAAGAAGCACAAATGAGGAAAAAAAGAGTTTTTCTCCTAAATTAAAGTACCAGTCCACACTACACGACTGGTCGAGGACATTCTTGACTGGTCGTGCCACAACTGGTCGAGTATGTATTCGACTGGTCATGCACTGCCAAAAATATGCAATTTTCTTAAAATTTAAAATTCTAATTATTTATAATAACAGATATATACAATATGATACAGAGATGCATAAATAATCAATTCAGATTGTACATACCAAGCTCAAATTTTAATTTATTAAACCTACTTTTGTCGAGCGGTTTCGTGAAAATGTCAGCAAGTTGAATCTCAGTCGGAATATATTCCAAAGAAATTGTCTTTTCTTCCACTAATTCACGAATGTAGTGATATCTAATATCAATGTGCTTGGTTCGTGAATGCTGAATTAGATTTTTAGAAATATTAATTGCACTGGAATTATCACAATATAAAACTATAGAATCCTGTGCAATTCCGTAATTGCTTAACATTCTTTTCATCCATACCAGCTGAGTGCATGCATTTCCTACTGCAATGTATTCAGCCTCAGCGATAGAGAGCGATACAGAACTTAGTTTCTTACTCTTCCAAGAAACTAAACAGTTCCCAACATAGAAATAACCACCACTGGTTGATTTCCTATCATCAACATTACCAGCCCAATTAGCATCAGTGTAACTAGCTAATTGAACACTAGTGTCATGTGGATACCAAAGACCCAGATTAGCTGAACTTGCGACATATCCCATAATCCACTTAACAACAGTTAAATGTGACTCTTCAGGGTCAGATTGATATCTAATGCAAATTCCTACGCTAAATGCAATATCAGGTCGGCTTGTAGTTAAATACAACAAATTACCTATCATACTGCGATATAATTTAGGATCTACTTTCATACCTGTAGAGTCCTTTGAGAGTTTTAAGGTCATACTCATAGGACTATCAAAATTCTTACCATTCTCAAATCCAAACTTTTTAACTAAGTTCAGAGCATATTTGGTTTGAGAAATAAAGATACCATCAGGTTGTTTTTAACTTACAACCCTAAGAAATAATTCAATTCCCCAACCATACTCATTTTGAACTTAGATTTCATATGATCTGCAAACTCAATAGTCATGTTAGCACACGTAGATCCATAAATAATATCATTAACATAAATTTGTATTATTAAAATGTGATCATTATGTTTATTTACAAATAGAGTTTTATTAACACTTCCCATTATAAAATTATGACTTAATAAAAACTTAGTCAATATTTCATACCATGCCCTAGGAGCTTGTTTTAAACCATAGAGAGCCTTTTTTAGGCGGTATACATGATCAGTATTTTTAGGGTCTTCAAAACCCATTGGTTGTTCAACATATACTTCTTCATACAAATCGTCATTCAAGAAGGTACTCTTTACATCCATTTGATAAATTTTGAACTTTCTAAAGCATGCAATGGATATAAACGGTCTAATTGATTCAAGACGAGATACTAGAGCAAAGGTTTCATTATAATCGATGCCTTCAATTTGAGTGTACCCTTGTATAACCAGTCTAGCCTTGTTCAAATTATATTACCAAGTTCATCAGACTTATTTTTGAAAATTCACTTAGTTCCGATAATATGTTTATCTTTAGGTCTAGGAACTAAATACCAAACATCATTTCTAACAAATCGATTAAGCTCTTCTTACATCACAACTATCAGTTTTCGTCAGTAAGATCTTCTTTTACATTAGCGGGTTCTATCTGAGATGTAAAGCACACGTAATTACACATATCTTCAAGTTATTTAAGAGTGCCTACACTAGTGAGAGGGTTTCCAAGAATTTGATTAGTTGGATGGTCTTTAACAGTTCTTAGTTTAAAGTTATTTTGACTTGATGAAGAATCTGATTTATCAATTAGAAGTACTTCATCATTATCTGAACTTGAGACAAGTGTATTCAAGTGATCATCAATAACCACATTGATAGATTCTTGAATCACACCGGTCCTCTTATTAAGAATTCGATACGCTCGACTGTTCAAAGCATATCCTAAAAAGATCCCTTCATCACTTTTGGTGTCAAACTTACCCAGATTTTCACAGTCTTGTAAAATATAACACTTGCTGCCAAAAACTCGAAAGTATTTGAAAGTAGGCTTCTTATCAAACTATATTTTATAAGCCATCTTATTATTTGACTTACTTGTATAAACCCTGTTGATTATATAGCAGGCAGTATTAACGGTTACAGCCTAAAGATTTTTAGGGAGCTTTATACTATTCAACATTACATTTGCCATTTCTTAAAGCACTCTATTTTTTCTTTCAACAATTCCATTTTATTATGGTGTTTTAGGTGTAGAGAATTTATGTGATATTCCCTGATCGCAACAGAATTTCTCAAAACTACTATTCTCAAAATTTGATTTGTGATCACTACGGATCTTACAGACTTGAGAACCTTTTTCCGTTTGGATCCGTTTTAAAACTCTTTTTACTTCATCATGGGTTTCTGATTTATCCCTTAAGAAGGCTACCCAAGTGAATCTGCTAAAATCATCCATGATTACCAGTATGTATTTTTTACCACCTTGACTCTCCATCCTGGTTGGTCCTATAAGATCTATATGGAGAAGTTTGAGCAGTTTGGATGTGGCAATGGAGCCCACCTTTTTATGAGCACTCCTAGTTTGTTTGCCATTCTGGCATTCGCCACATATTTTATCTACTTTCTGTAATTTAAGTAGACCTCATATTAGTTCTCTTTGGCTCAATCTATACAAATTGCGGTAGTATACATGTCCAAGGCGTTTATGCCATAACACAGTCTCATCGGTATGGATCAAGTAACACGATTGATTAGATGAGCTAGAATCACTTACAATGTAGCAGTTTTCAGAAGTTCTACAACCAATTAATATTACAGAAACCTTTTTATTTAAAATTTCACAACCTTGATTAGTACATTTTACGCTATGATTGTTATTACATATTTGAGATATGTTTAACAAGTTGTGTTTTAACCCTTCAACGTCTAAAACATTCTTAAATAAAGGGAGGTTAAAAAGTTAAACCGTACCTTGGCCAATAATCTTGCAGTTGCTACTATCATCGAATGTGACTGAACCATCAGTCATATCTTTAAGATTGGTGAACAGACCCTTGTCACCTGTCATATGCCTGGAGCAACCACTGTCTAGGTACCACTTTAAATGGCTTGAAGTTTTAAAAGCTGTGTGGGCAACCAAGCTAGTAACCTTAGGAACACATTTCATAACTGTTTTGGGTTTAGGAGTATAATTCGTCTTCTTGTATTTGTAGTTATTGTAAGAATGACCTACTGAGTTAGATTTTAGGAGCTCCTTAAGTAAATCAACTATCTTTTCAGCTAAAGGGTTTCAATTTTGATTTTTATAGTTGATATGGTTGCTTTTAGGTTTAAAAGATTGAAAAGTTTTAATATTTTTAGAGAAATTTTGATTTGAACTATTCCCTTTTGAGTTTGAAGACTCCTTTCACAAACTTAGGAGTATTCTTCTGTTTAGGAGGAACATTTTTGTTGTAGCCCAAACCAGATCGATCGCCACATTTTCTTGATCCATATAGAAGTTTTCTAACTTAGGATTACCTTGGGCATACCTCCAAGTATCTTTCAAACTCAAAAGTGAAGAGACTTCAAGTTTTAGTTTTTCATTTTCAGATTTAAGATTTTTAATAAGGAAAGTTTTGAAATCTAAATCTCATTTAGTCTTTTCAAAACAATCTGAAATGTGGGATTTTTCTAAAACAAGAGTATCAAAATGTTCTTTAAGTTTCGAAAACTTTTCTTTCTGAAGTTTTAGTTTTACGGCAATTTTACAACTTTCCTTGTATAGGGCATTATAAGCATCTTGAAGATCTTCTTCATTTTCATGATCACTATTTATATTTTCTTCACTAGTTGAATCATCATGATCTGAAAAACCAAACTTGGCTAGAGTCATAAGGGCTTTGACTTCATTACCTGACTTGGTTTCAGAATCTTCTGATTCAAAAGAGGCTTCAGAGCCAGAAGATTCATCCTAAATAGCCAACATACCTTTCCGTTTAGGTTTGTCCTTTTTAGGACACTTGTTCGCTAAATGCCCATATTCATGGCAGTTGTAACATTGACTATCTTTTAAAGATTTCCAAGTCTTAGATTTAGATCTTTTCTTATCATTTGATTTTGAAAATCAACACTCTTTTTACTTTTGAAAATTTTGTAAAACTTTTTAGCTAAAAGGGCCATATCATCTTCAGAATTTTCTAAATCAGAATTATTATTTTATTGAGAAATACATTTAGAAGATTTAAGGGCAATTGATTTACCTTTAGGAGCTTTAAAATTCAACTCATAGGTTTATAAAGACCCAACCAATTTTTCTACCCTCATATTGTCCATATCACGAAGTTCCTGGATCGTGGTCACCTTTGAATTGAACCATTCAGGTAGTGAGCGTAGTATTTTTGCACTGACTTTACTTTCTGGGATTTTATCACTAAGACCCCACATAGAGTTCACAATGTCATTTAATCTTATATAGAAGTCCATGAACATTTCATTTTCTTCCATACGTATTTCCTCAAATTTAGTTGTGAGGATTTGGACTTTAGCTTTCTTGACAATTGATGTTCCCTCGTGTGTCATTTCTAAAATATCTCAGGCTTACTTTGCAAAATCACAGGATTAATTCTTTTGAATTCATCCGGTGATAGTGCGCAAGTGATTGCATTTAGTGCTTTTACATTGGCACTACTCTCACTTTTCTGAAGTGTGGTCTAAGAAAAACAAGGTGTTACTCTCATAGATTTGGATCCATCGATACTAGTTACTTTAGTGGTAGGGGGCTATTCTGTCTCTATAGCTAGCCACACACTCTCATCCATGGATTTTAAGAAAATCCTCATTTTGGCTTTCCAATAGGCATAATTGGTGCCATCAAATGGTGGAGGCCTAGTGACTGAAGGGTATTAAAATTTGATATCTTAAATAGCTCAGATCAATTAGCTCAGGAAATAAATTCAAATAGAATAATTAAAAACGAGCTATTAGGCTCTGATACCACTTGAAAAGGTCGAGCTATTAGGGGGGGGGGGGTGAATAGGACTATGCCAAATTAAAAAATAACAGTGAAATTAAACAATAAGATAGCCAAATGAATTGCAAATAATCAAAGTAAGCAATAACCTCAAAATTCTAGTATTGAGAGGTTGATACAGATATTGTTCTAAGGACAACCTTACACCATAAAAACCAAAGGTTTATGGCAGGACAACCTTACTAGAATGATTTGTGTATCAAAAACTCAAACTGAAGAGGAATAAAAAAGAAATAGCAAGAAAGGAAATCTAAGCTATTACAACATTCCCCACAATGCTGAAATGTAAAGATTACAACATTCACATCCATAAATACAACCCACAATCTTCAATGATAAAAGATGTAGAAAATAAACAAACATTCAAATCACAAGACAAAGAATTATAGTGGTTCACTTGTGTGTACACCAACTGTTAAACAACAGCCACAACTACTCCACTCCTAATATCCTCACACCGTGGATATTAGCGTTCACTATGAAAATAGGTATAGGCTGCCTGTTAAGCTAGACATGATTAAATAGGATAAGTCTGGACCGTGACAAAACTCCTTGGTAGAATTAGGCATCTTACCTCAAACTCACACCTGCCCCTGAAATCAACCACCCATCATCTTTAACTCCTTTCTATGACCATAGGTACTAATGTCATAGTACACATCATCGATGGAAGGAAGACCATTGTATTGAGGGATTGTTTCCCATTTCGTGTCAAGGATAGGTCCTACATTACACCTTGTTCCGATATACGGAACAGGACATAGATCTTGAAGCCAGGAGGTAGAAATAATTTTTAAGAGAGGTAGAACATTATGAACCCACTATAGTTAGGTCACCTAATACACCTCTTTAATCCGGGTGGCGCAGCGAAAGCATGGTGGACCCTACCCCACTGGCCCAGGATCAAAACTGTGTTCGTTGAATACGAACATTATAGAAGCCTTAACGAGTTCTACTATGAGAAACCTTTTTAGGTCTGATATTGATTCACCCCTATCTCAGACATAGAATAAGACGAGGACTCTCTTAGACCAAAGACCTAAAGGACAACCCAAGAAATAGGACATTTGAACCTTTTAATGATGGACATTCCCTACGTTTTTAGAGTGATCGGTCTACGAAGTTACTGAATTATGCAACTGCGAAACATTCGCGGCTTGACCCAATTCTTATTCCTGGGCGACTACCAATGAACTCATTGTTTGGCCGAGCAGAAGACCAGGATCCATCAGGATACGATGAGCTTTCTACCCTGGCCCGGTAGATGATCGATGTATCGGGATCAAGCCCACTATAACAGTCTCTCCGTGTTGGTCAAACATTGAAAACAACTATCTTACTCTTAACAGATGGGAATCGAAGTCAAGACTCCAAATAGGGAAAGAAATCCATTGTAGCAAACCATTAGGATATAAGCAAGGGATAAAGAAATAAGTTTTAAGGGAGGTAGACTAAAATGAATCAGGCTAGTACATATCCTACCACGCGTAGAAACTTGAAATCAATAAGTCTTAGGCAAATGAAATAATAGAAATCTTTCCTTATTACCCTTAGGCAATTTTGGGGACAAAATTTTGTTTTAGGGGGGTAGATTGTAACATCCCGGATTTTTTGCCAATCTGGGATTAGACGTCCTTAGGCAATGGGTCGCTCCTAATGCCTTATTAACTTGTCAGAACTCTGTCCCACAGTCTAAAATCGCTTCTTAACTCATTTCCTTCACAAATTACACCTTTCACTACCTTGTTCTTTAAACGTCTCTAAGTATTTTCATATTAGGCACGAATCCTAACGTTTAGGTAATAAAGAACAATGCTTTAGAAATCCGTACAAAGACCCTAGTGCCACCTCAACAGAAATTACTCAGGACTAAATCCTTTAGAAATGAGACAAAGTAACTAAGTGTTAAACTAGATTAGCTACGAAATCCGCTTGATCCACTTTAAATACGATCTTCAAGACCCAAAACTTATAGAATCATTGACGCTAGGTTACCTTAAAATCTAGGATCAATCTCATTACCCGGCTGCTCTCAGGAGCATCTCGAAACTCCGTATCAGATCTGGACCACACGTCGGAAGTCTGAATAATACGAAGTTAAAGACTTAGGACCGCCTCACTGGGCTTGACAACCATCTCAGAAATCAAATCTAGATAGTGTTCCACGACTGTTCGCTTGAGTCCGGAGCGAGGAGTGTAAGAACACTTAGATTTCTTTATAAATAAATATCTCAAATAGTAATCTGAGACTTGTCGCTTGCGGGTCAGTATTAAGCAACCTGACCGTCAGAATCAGGCTAAATTACACCCTCGGATCAGGAAAAATTTCATACACGTGTCAGTGTACTCGGAATCTCTGATCGAGACCACTGACCATTGAATTGAAACTGGTCCGCCATTTGCGATCTGGAATCCCGATTGGACTGAAAACGTAACTCGACCTAGATCTAATGTCCATGAGCTTAAGTTCGACCTTTGGCTCAAGGGGGGCTCCGGAAATGCTCCGTTGAGCTGAAACAGGTGCCCTTTGGACAAAACCCAAGTATACCTTGACCTTAAGTCTATTTCGATGTGATTTTAGCCTATATAAGGACCTTAGAACCCTCTCTCTCACAACCATACGAATTTGAGAGAAACCCTAGAGAGAGAAGAGAGAAAAGAGAGAAAGTGTGGGAGATGTGGGAGAATCTCCCTACCATGCTTCCCTGCCACTCTACAAGCTACACCACTCATTTCTATTCACTTTCCCAGTGATTTCAGCTCCGTTTCTAGGTAAGAAACCCTAACCCTAATCTAATTTGGGGCTTTGGTGGTTGTGAGTTATGAAATAACTGACCTGAATCATGTAATAGGTTGCTAGATCATCGTAGGAGGAAGCCTAACCAGTCTAGCGAGTTTATTTCGCTTCTACGGCTTAAAGGTGCAGACTTTAGGTGTATAGGTTATGGTTTTCAATGCTTTCAATGTCAGATAATGATAGATTCATGATCTGCATGCAATTGCACATGTACAAAGTACTGTCTATTTTCCATTTCGATTAAAGATGAAGAATATGGAATTTTACATATTCTAGGTATTTGTAGAAAGTACCGTATACGTATAAATTTTGGAAATGTGTTTGCCATGATTATTTGCTATATGAATATATTACATATGTGTAAAATACTTGTTTGGTGAAAGGACTTGTCCTAATACATGTTTTACTAATATACACTATGTATGTTAAAATAGTGTATTCTAAGTGTTTGTGAAAATGATCGAATGAGTATTGAATTCACATTCGTGCTCGCCATGACTAATTGTCATGGATATTATGATCGTTGTATAGGCGATACCCCTTTGACGAAAGGATTTTCCCTAAATCACGCCACGGCCACTATACGCTATATATGTTAAATGTGTGGCCCAAGTGTTTGTGGAAATGACAGAATGAACATGGAACTTGGATTCCTGCTTGCCATGACTATCCGTCGTGGGTCCACGTGTGCTATAATTGGGGCAACTCCCTAGTGAAAGGATTTGGCCTAATGCCTGTGTGATCAACATATGTCATGTATGTTGATGTGTGTAGTTTAAAGTGTTTATTGAAATGTCTGAATGAGTAGTAGTTAGTAAATTGCAATGTATAAGGGTGTTGAGATATGATTCTCAACTTCTTTAACTATGTGTATGATTTCTCTAGATATTTGGGTGATTAGAAATTGAATATGTACAAATTCATGCTTATGTTGTACTTCATAACATTCTCAACTGATTGTATGATTTTATCTGTGTAATGCATATGTTTAAATTTATGTTTATGTTGTATTCCATAAGAGCCGTGAAGGGTGATGGGGGAGTGGTGTAACGAGTGCGTGCAACAGCCCTGGCAGCCCTAAGTGGATATTATCAGACTTTGATTGTATGATTTGAATCTTGATCCATTACTGCTTTAACTATCTGCAATTTAATGTGATTGGGGCATTGTATAGTCCATGTAATCGGCAACGAAATTGAATTCGTGGCTGAGATTCATTCGCCACATGAGATGTGTTCGACGAACCCGAGTCGTACTTCTGTTGGCGATAGTGGCTGGCCACACGAAGTGCTTATGCGCTTCATATCATTCAACTTGTTGTGCGCTCGAGCTAGCCGAGCTCGTCAAGTAACCCGATCTATCTAATGTATGTTCACCATGTTTAGACGCCTCTGCTTGAACCTAGGGTACCAAGCTTACCAGTGAAATCCCTTTAACCATGGTACCTCGATCCACTAAGACTCATGAGCTGGGCATGATGGTATGAGACACCGTGGTCAATCTATAGGCCTACGCTGGGGCCATGTGTCTCCCCGTAGTGACCAGTGAGCAACCAGACTCGTGAGTCGATTATGGTGGTATGGGACACTATATTCGAGCTATCAGCCTACATTGATAAGGTGATGGGGGAGTGGTGCAACGAT
Organism: Magnolia changhungtana; assembly: GCA_030180095.1. Taxonomy (NCBI): domain Eukaryota; kingdom Viridiplantae; phylum Streptophyta; class Magnoliopsida; order Magnoliales; family Magnoliaceae; genus Magnolia; species Magnolia changhungtana. The sequence goes on along the minus strand of JASAUF010000324.1, from coordinate 1,396,460 downwards.
TGTGGGTAACAGCCCTGACAGCCCTTTGTAGTGACCTCGAGCATACTCTGAATTTGCAGTGAGGCGACGAGTTTTGCAGCGGTAAATAGAGTATGAACTTGGCCTGTATTAATTTAGTAACTTGGCCTGTATTAATTTAGTGATGAACCGTTAAAAGGGTGATTGGGGGTGTGGTGTAACAGTTCCGTGTAACGACCCTAACAGCCCTTGCAGCGACCTAGAAATACACCATCATATGAGATTAACTAGGACTGACGACCCTAGAATGGATCATGTTTGGGAATGATACAAGGGAGGTACCTTAGTTTCCCAATCCTGCTATTTGAAATGGACTAATAACTACTCGGTAATCATGCTCATCATCGCACTACATGTGCCTGGTAGATGTGGAGCATTGAGGGATGAACGCATATCGTGAACGTAAGATGGTGTCGCATGAGGGTGGTTTGGCAAGGGCATTCATCATGTCATTTCATACTTGCATTAAATAAGAGTAGTTAGTATTGTTTGATTGTACTGCTTTATCATTACTGCTTGATTGCATTGATAACATGTTAACCTATGCTTTATTGTTCCACTGAGTTAGATACTCACTCCCACGTTACGGGATGGTGTTTGCAACACCAACCAGACTTGTTTGAGTTTCAGGTGATGGCGATGCTTATGAAGCAGAGCCGGACTACCACTATGATGTTGAGGAGGAGTTCTCTTACATGTAACTCTCTGACAGGTCTATGAAGACCTGGTATTGTATTGATGGGACTATGGTATTTGGGATAGAAGACATTACACTTCCACAACTTCGTATAATATGAAACTGTACTTGTAATTTATTAACCTGGTAACCTTATCACACTCTGGAGACTCACCTCTGTTTATATATTTTATCTATCTATCACAGTCTTCCGCTTGCAATTTAACTGTCTCTGGAGTATGATATGCTGTTTTGGCATAATCTCACTCATGTTCAATACACGAATACAGACAACATTCAATCATCATTCATTTTGTTGCATAAGTGATGCGTTGGAACTCGCGAGTTGAGTTTATGCTCGACCCTCGATTTTCAGGGCGTTACACATGGGCTATGGGGAACTGGCATTCGAAGATATTAAAAGGTACAACCAAGCGAGAAGGAAAATTATAAAAACATGGGTTTTGATTATGAAGAACCAACCGGCTTGAATTATGGGAAAGGAATTCAAATTCCAATCTGGGTCAACCAGACAAAACGAGAGAAATTTCGAGGATTGGGGACAGTTGACCCGATAAAAGAAATATATTTTGAAATAATCAAACATCCTGAAACAGCTCCGAAGCAGATAGAAGACGGGGGGCAACCGACAATTGATAGTTTCCGAGAAGTAAATCTGAGAACGGAAGAAGAGCCACAGAATACATTCATTAGCGCCAGCCTCCCTGAAAAAGAAACCGATCAGTATATCAAGTTGTTGAAAGAAAACAAAGATGTGTTTGCCTGGACATATGCAGAAATGCCGGGCCTAGAACCATTAGTAGCGATGCATTGGTTGAACGTTGCTAAAGACAAGAGGTCGATTAAGTAAGCGCAAAGGCAATTCCATCTGGGCCTAATTCCTCTGATAGAAGAAGAAATAAATAAACTGATAAAGGTAAGGTTCATTGGAGAGGTCAATTACCGTAAATGGATATCAAATGTCATCCCAGTAAAGAAGAAAAACGGACAGATCAGGGTATGTGTTGATTTCAGGGATCTAAATGAGGCTTGCCTGAAAGACGATTTTCCATTGCCAATAACTGAGTTGCTAATCGAAAGTATGACGAAATATGTTGTTATGTCCTTCATGGATGGTTACGCCAACTATAACCAGATAAGAATGGCTCCTGAAGATGAAGAAGCTACGACATTCAGAACTTCATTGGGGATTTACTACTATAAAGTTATGCCTTTTTGTGTAACGCCCCGGATTTTTTGCCAACCTGGGATTAGACGTCCTTAGGCAATGGGTCAATCCTAATACCTCATTAACTTGTCAGAACTGAATCCCATAGTCTAAAATCACTTCTAAACCCATTTCCTTCACAAATCCAACCCTTCACTACCTTGTGCTTTCAATTTTTCAAAGCACTTTAGCCCTAGACACTAACTGAAACTAGCTAAGTAGTAAAACTTGGATCACTTTATATACAAACTACAAAGGCCTAAGTACCATCTCAGACAGAAATCTTACAGGACTAAATCCTTTAGAAATTAAGTGAGATTTAGTTAGTGTTAAACTAGAGTGCCTGTGAAATTAGCACCAATCGCTTTAAATACGTTCTGCAAGACTCAAAACTTGTAGAATCATTGACGCTAGGTTACCCTAAAACTTAGGATCAATCTCATTACCCGGCTGCTCACGGGAGCATCTCGAAACTTCGTATTAGGTCTAGATCGTACATCGAAAATCTGATTAACACGAAGTTAAGGAACTAGGACCGCCTTACTGGACTTGACAATCATCTCAAAAATCAGGTCCATCCAATGTCCCACGGCCATTCGTTTCGATTCGGAGCGAGGGTGTGTGAAAAACACTATTCCCATTTCAAAATAAATATCAGGAATAGTGATCTGGCACCATTCGTTGACGCGTCAGTATTAAGCAACCTGACCGTCAGAATCAGACCAAATTACACCCTCGGATCAGGAAAAATTTCAGGAACATTTACATGTACTTGGAATTTTGGATCGTGGCCCACCGACCGTCGAACTGAAAGTGGTCCGCCACATGCGATCTGGGAATCCGATCGAGTCAAAAACGTAATCCCACATAGATCCATGTGTGGTGAGCTTAAGTCTGACGTTTGGCTCAAGGAGGGCCACCAGAACCTCTCTTTTGAGCTGAAAAAGTGACGAAATACCTGTATTAGCAGTAACCCTTGAACCTGAGTCTATTTTGGGAAGGTTTGAGACTATATAAGGACCTTAAACCCTCTCCCATTCCAGCCATATGAATTTGGATTTGAGAGCGAGAAAAGAGAGAGAAAGTGTGGGAGATCTGGGAGAAACTCCCTGCTGCTGTTCCCTGCTGCTATCGGTGCTTAACCACCTCATTCTTGACGCTTTTCCTGGCGTTTCCGGCGTCGTTTCTAGGTAAGAAACCCTAACCCTAATCTGTTTTGGGGTTTAGACTATTGTAGGTTATGAAATAGCAAACCTCTTTCGTTCTATAGGTTGCCAAACTGCCGAATACGGAAGCTTAGCAAACCTATCAACTCCGTTACGATTCTACGACTAAAGGTGCGGACTTTAGGTGTATAGGTTATGGTTTTCAACGCTTTCAATGTCAGATAATGGTAGATTCATGATCTGCATGCAATTGCACATGTACAAAGTTCTTTCCGTTTTCTGTTTCGATTAGAATTGTAGAATCTGGAAATTCACATACTCTAGGTATTCGTATAAAATACCGTATACGTATTTTTTTTTGAAATGTGTTTGACATGTTTATTTGTTGTATGGATATACGATATATGGATAAAATACTTATATGGCAAAAGGGTTCGCCGAAATACATGTTTCATAATATACACTATGTATGTAGAAATACTGTATTGTAAGGAGTGCCGTATACATGTATAATTTGGAAATGTGTTTGCCATGATTATTTGTCGTATGATTATATAATATATGGATAAATTACTTATTTGGCGAAAGGAATCGCCGTAATACATGTTTGCGTGTATACTCTATGTATGTTGAAAATGTGTATTTTAGAAAATACTGTATACGTATAAATTTTGGAGATATATTTATCATGATTATTTGCTGTAGTAATATATTATACAAGGATAAAATACTCACTTGGCTAAAGGATAGCCCTAATACATGTTTTGCTAACATACACCATGTATGTTGTAATAGTGTATTCTAAGTGTTTGTGAAAATGACTGAATGAGTATAGAATCCTCATTCGTGCTCGCCATGACTAATTGTCATGGATTCATGATTGTTGTATTGACGATACCCTTTTGACGAAAGGATTTTCCCTAAATCACGCCACGGCCAATATACACTATATATGCTAAAATGTGTGGCCCAAGTGTTTGCGGAAATGACTGAATGAATATGGAACTTGGATTCCTGCTTGCCATGACTATCCGTCGTGGGTGTACGCGTGTTATGATTGGGGCAACTCCCTAGTGAAAGGATTTGGTCTAATGCCTATGTGATCGACATATGTCATGTACGTTGATGTATGTTTGTTTAAGTGTTTCTTGAAATGTCTGAATGAGTAGTAGTTAGCAAATTATAATGTACAAGGGTGTTGAGATATGATTCTCAACCTCTTTTAACTATGTGTATGATCTCCTTGGATTGTTGTGTGATTAGGAATTGAACATGTATAAACTCATGCTTGTGTTGTGATTCATAACATGCTCAACTGCTTTATGATTATAACTATGTAATGCATATGTTTAAATTTATATTTACGTTGTATGATCCGTCATGGGTGATGGGGGAGCGGAGCAACGAGTGCGTGCAACACTGCCCACCTGCAGCCCTAAACGGATAATACCATACCTTGATTGTATGAGTGGAATCTTGATCCATTACTGCTTTATCCATCTGCAAGTTATCATGTTTGGGGCTATGATTATAGTCCAGACAAATCGGTACCAGAATTGAATTCGTGGCTGTGATCCATTTGCCACGTGAGATGTGTTCGACGAACCCGAGTCGTACTTCGGTTGGCGATAGTGGTTGGCCACGCGAAGTGCTTATGCACTTCATGTCGTTCAACTTGTTGTGCGCTCGAGCTAGCCGAGCTCGTCAAGTAACCCGACCGTCTTATGTATGTTCACCATGTTTGGTCGCTACTCGCCTGAACCTAGGGTACCAAACTTACCAGTGAAATCCCTTTTAACCATGGTACCTCGATCCGCTAAGACTCATGAGCCGGGCATGGTGGTATGGGACACCGTGGTCGAGCTGTCGGCCTACGCTGGGGCCATGTGCCTCCCCGTAATGACCAGTGAGCAACCAGACTCGTGAGCCGATTATGGTGGTATGGGACACTATATTCGAGCTGTCGATACTTACGGCGAGAGCCGAGTACGGTGAGACCTGTGCTCGTGCTGACGGGCGACGAGTCCTCCGTAGTATCTTCGAGTATACTCCAAGGTCTGTGATTGGCGACGAGTCTTTCACAAAGAATCGGAGTATGAGTTGAGCCGAGTACGGTGAGACCTGTATTCGAGCTGACGGCTAGTGATTGAGCCGAGTACGGTGAGACCTGTACTCGAGCTGACGGCCAGCAATTGAGCCGCATACGGTGAGATCTGTATCCTCACTGACGGGTGACGAGCCATTTGCGATGCCTTCACTACGCTTCTCAAACCATAATATCGTATGAGAATAGCTAGGATTGACGACCCTAGAATGGATCATGTTTGGGAATGATACAAGGGAGGTACCTTAGTTTCCCAATATTGCTGTTTGAAATGGACTAATAATAACTTGGTAATCATGAGCATCATCGCACCGCATGTGCTTTGTAGATGTGGCGCACTGAGGGAGTAAGCATTCGCGAATGTAAGATGATGTCGCTTGAGGGTGGTTTGGCAAGGGCATACAGCATCATGTCATTTCATTTTCGCACTTAACAAGAGTAGTTAGAAATGTTTGATTTGTACTGCTTTATCATTACTGCTTGATTGAATTGATAACATGTTAACCTATGCTTTACTGTTCCACTGAGTTGATCACTCACTCCCACGTTACGGACGGTGTTGTACACACCAACCAGTTTGTTGAGTTTCGGGTGGTGGTGATGCTTGTGAAGTAGAGCCGACTACTTCTATGATGATAGGGGAATTCTCCTATCTCAGTATCTCTCTGGCAGTCAATGAAGACCTGATATTGTATTGACGGGGCTATGGTACATGGGATAGGAGGCATTACACTTCCTCACATTTGGTACATTTTAGAACTGCACTTGTATTTATTTAACCTGGTAATGTTATCACACTCTGGAGACTCATCATAAGTTATATATTTTATCTATCTATCATAGTCTTCCGCTTGCAAATTTAACTGTCTCTGGAGTATGATATGCTGTTTTGGCTTAATCTCACTCATGTTCAATGCACGAATACAGTCAACATTCAATCATCATTCATTTTGTTGCATAAGTGATGTTCTGGAACTCGGGAGTTGAGTTTATGCTCGACCCCCGATTTTCAGGGCGTTACATTTTGTCTCAAGAATGCCAGAACAACATATTAAAGAGAAATGCAAAATATATTTCAGGACATGATGTATAAACATGTTGAATGTTATGTGGACAATTTGGTTGTCATATCAAATGATCATGAAGAACATCGTGAACATTTAACTTAAGTCTTCTGTCGGCTCAAAAAGAAATAGTTGAAGATGAATCCAGCCAAATGCGCCTTTGGAGTGTCATCAGGAAAATTCCTTAGCTTTGTCATTAGGCATAGGGGAATCGAGATTGATCCGGAGAAAGTTAAGGCTATCCAAGATATGTCGCCTCCGAAAACGTTGAAAGAATTGAAAAGCCTGCAAGGAAAATTAGCGTACATTCGCTGTTTTATTTCAAACTTGGCAGGAAGATGTTAGCCATTTTCTCATTCGATGAAGAAAGGAGCGGAGTTTGTGTGGGACAAGCCTTGTCAGAATGCGTTTGATTCAATAAAAGAATTGTTGAAATAGCCTTCAATATTGGCAGCTCCTACAAAGGGTAAATGTAGCGTCCCAAAAAAATTCGTATAAAGACTCGAGTACAACCTCGGGAGGAACAACCCAAGGACCACACCCGGTTGTATAAGTTAGACGGGTTTAGTTAAGTGCTAAATAATCAGTGGATTAAGCTTGGGCCACCATTGTCACAAACGGGAAGGCCTAAGATTAGGAATACCACTGGCTCAATGTCATCTTAAGACTTATGAGAAATCCTAAGGGCCTGTCGCTTTTGGGAGTACATTGAAACTCTGTAATGGACTTAGACCGCATGCCAGGAGTCCGATGACCCTGAAATTATAGGACGATGTCCGTCCTACTGGGCTTGACAACCATCGCGGGAACCAAGCCCAGATAGTGTCCAGAAATGCTCAACTTGAACCATGAGTTAAATGCATGGGAAACGCAAATACCTTAAGAAAATGAACTGAAACTTAAGTGAATTGGGTCGTTCACTCTCACGTAAAGTTGAGGATTTCGGACCATTGGTTTGTGTCCAAACTTCACACATAAAGAAAGGAAACTTCCCTGCACATATTTGTATAACCGTGGCCTAGATTGGATATGTATGACCGTTGATCAGACACAAACTCTCCACGGTCGATCGGCTTATCTGATCTCACCGAAATCATGTCCTGGTGTGGATCCATTATCAGGAAGTGTACCCTATGACGTAGATGAGCCGTAGGCCTCCCTAAGAGCCCTATTCGTCAGAAACAGCCGCCCACAGGATATAAACATAGTATAAGAAGGCCCTGGGGTCATTTACACCCCATCTGGGGCTATAAATAGCTCCCAATTCACCCTCTCCCCCAAATACGAATTTCATAAACCCTAGAGAGAGAGAGAGAGAGAAGAGAAAAGAGAAAATAGAGAAGAAGAAGTTTGGGAGATCGCTGTAATTGTGGGAAATCTTCTCCCATGGATCCATGTGCCTAATCACCGTTACTTTTCGCTGCCCAAACTCTTCTAGCTACAACTTAGGGTAAGAAATATCAACCTTAATAGTGATGTAAATCCACCGAATGGCTCTTCTCCAACCTGGATAACCTGTTTAATCGTTTAGGTGCCCGACGTTTTGTTTTTGGAAATGTGATCCTAGAACCGAGTCCGAATCGGGCGTGTTACCGTAAGGTGTGAACTATAAATGCTTAGGTTGCGGTTTATCAATGCTTTCAAGCAGCTAATGATTTATGTATGCTATGATTGTGACTGCAAGAACTCGTATTGTCTTCAACATGCCTAACTCTCTATGAAATAAATCGATGAATTGCAAATGATGGACCACATAGGCTATGTGGTTGATGAAGTGTCTAAATGAGGAATAGATTATGATTAGTGCTTTCCATGATTGTTAACCTAGGATTTGTTGTTGTCATATACATATGGACTTCTCTGTGTAATGAATTGATAAAATGTAAGTTATAACTAACATAGTCTATGTGTTTGATAAATTGTCTAAATGAGAAATTATTGATGATTTGTATTTACTATGAGTATTAAGGTAGGATTCTTTATTATCTTATGCATATATATATTTTCCTCTATGTAATCAATTGATAAAATGCAAGTTGTAGTTAACATGGTCTATGTGTTTGATGAAATGCCTAAATGAGAAATCCACTTGGATTGTTTGTTGAATATTGGGATGGATATTACACGTGGTTGTAAGCAGCATTTGGATAGGATTGAGGCTACAATCGTAGTCCAGGCAATCGGTAAACGTCCATGTTTGGGTGGCCAAATTAGTCAAGCCACCTTGGGTAAACTCGATGAATACGAGTCGTATGATGACTGCCGACAGTGGCTAGGCCACGAGGGGCGTTTATACGCTCCATGTCGATTAAGTCAACGTGCGCCCATACCATTCGAGCTTGCCTAACAAACTGGTTGACCTATTGTGCGTTTACCATGTATGGATGAGACTGTTCGAATTTAAGGTACCCCTCACCAATGTAAGAATCCACCTTTAACCATTGTACCATGATCCTTAAGACTCGTGAGCCGGGCATGGTAGTATGGGCACCGTGTTTGTGTTGTCGGCCTACGCTGGGGTGATGAGCCTCCCAGTAGTGACCGTGAGCACAACTTCTTACAACTTGCCTATCGTATGTGTTTATCTAGGAGTGATGAACCTAGATGAATCCAGAACATAGGAGTAGGACCACTGCGGTTGTCCGATGCCTAATGTTCGATTTGGGTCAATATTAAAAAGGGAGGTACCCTAGCTTCCCAAACTAACTATATGACTCAGCATAATTAATCACTTGGCTAACATGACCATACATCATACTGCATTAGTTAGAATGTGGCAAAAGGCGTTGGAGTTGCACATTTGACGAAGTGTTGTCATATGAGAAATAGGCGGTCAGAGTCGTGTGTTGAGGGAGCATTGATGGGTGAGGGCCTACATCATTACTTACACTCCATTCCTGCATTAAAAAGAATAGTTAAGAAGTGATTGTTATGATTGTCTTATCATTACTGTTTTGATTGACTTGATAATATGTGTAACTTTTGCCTTATAGAATCACTGAGTTGATCACTCACTCCCACTTTGGGACGGTGTTTTAAAACACCAACCAGACGCTGATGTAGATGCAGGTACGGACGACGTCTATGCATTGGAGCAAGACTTCTTGGATGAGGAGGAAGAATTCTCCTACTTCCAACTCTCTGGCGGGCCGATGTAGACCGCGTACCGTTACGCAGGAAACACTAGGCATTTGGGCTTAGTTGAACATATTTACATTACCACATTTTGTTCATTTTGAAATTATACATGTACATATTGAACCCGGTCACGTACTCATACTTTGGAAGAAATTTTGTGTACTTACATAGACATGTTTTGGAATTCCGCACTTGCTTAACTTCATTAAATCTGGAGTATGATACGCCGTTTAGTAAAATTTCATGCATGCTTAATCAATCAACATGAAAGAAATCAGAATACTATCTTCCACAGGACATAAGTCATGTTCGGAATCTCGGGAGTCGAGCCTTGCTCGACCCTCGAAATTCAGGGAGTTACAGTAAACCACTTATTTTATATATATTTATAGCTCAAAATTCATTGGGGGTCCTATTGGCATAGGTGAATGTACACGGAAAAGAAATAACGCTTTATTATCTGAGTCAGACTCTAATAGGCACAAAATGCAATTATTCCCCAATCGAGAAAGTATGCTTAGCATATTTGCAATGTAAAAATTGAGAATTATTGTCTTTCTCACGATATAATTTTAATCTCGTGGGCAGATCCAATAAAGTTTCTAATGACAAAGCCGATGTTATCAGGAAGATTGGCTAAATGGATGTTGTTACTTTTAGAATATACGATCACTTATGAGCAAGCAAAAGTAGTTAAGGGGCAAGTAGTGGCAGATTTTTTGGCAGCTCATCCCATGGCAGACAGTGAGATTGTTAATGATGACTTTCTTGATGAACAAGTTATGATGATTGAATTGCCAAACCCATGGCAGATGTATTTTGATGGTGCTTCTCGAATGACAGGAGTAGGTGCCGGAGTGATATTTATTACTTCTGAAGGTGACTTATTGCCTTATTCTTTCACATTGGGACCACATGCACAAATAATGAAGCTGAGTATAAAGCCCTCATCATCGGAATGGAGATAGCTCAGGAAATGAAAATAAAAATGCTGCAGATTTTTTGGGGATTCTAAGTTGATCATAAATCAACTAACAACTGAGTTTGAAATAAGAAAGCAAGAGCTTCTGCAGTATTGTCAAAGAGCACAACGATTGCTAGAGCAATTCCATCATATCAAAATCAAGCATGTACCGCGATGTGAGAATGTAAGGGCAGACGCTTTAGCTAGCAGCTTTATCCTCTCCAGATTGGAGTCTTCTTCAAGTGAAAATAGAAGAAAGAAGGTTCTTGCCATCATCAGAAATTATTAATGAAGACGCAGAAGCACTCCTTATATCATGTTTGGAGGTGATAATGGACGATTGGCACCAGCCTTTTGTTGATTATCTCAAATATGATATCCTGCCAGAAGATCCAGCGCAGAAACAACAAATTAAGTAGAGATCGAAAAGATTCGTTGTGTAGTGAAATACTATATAGAAGATCTTATAACGAAATGTTATTGCGATGTCTGGATGAACAAGAAGCAATTCAAGTGTTGCGAGAAGCTCATTCCGGAGAGTGTGGAGCACATCAAGCTGGTCGAAACCTATTCCATCGAGTGCATTGAATGGGATACTATTGGCCCACAATGTTCAAAGATGCTATAGAATATGCGAAGCGATGTCACGAATGTCAGATTCATGGAGACATCATACATGTACCCCTTGAAGATCTTCATTAGACAGTCGCTTCTTGGCCTTTTTCTGATTGGTGACTCGATGTCATTGGCCCTATAAACCTAGCATCGTCCAAAGGAAAGCAATATGTATTGGCAGCAACATATTATTTCTCTAAATGGACGGAAGCAATTGCATTGTGAAATGTCAAAGAAAGGATGTTATCAATTTTATCCGGCATGCGATAATATATCGCTACGACATCCCGAAAAGAATCGTCATTGACAATGATACTCCTTTCAAGAATAGGGGTACGGAAAAATTGTGACAGAAATTTGGTATTCACCATTCATTCTAGACACCTTACTATCCATTAGCCAATGGATTAGTAGAGGCATTCAATAAAACATTGTGAAAATACTGAAGAAAATGGTGACTGAAAATAAGTGTGATTGGGATGAAAAATTGCAAGAAGCATTGTGGGCGTACAAGACTAGTCACTAGACGACAATGACAGCTACGCCATATTCGTTGGTTTATGGCATAGAGGCTGTTATCCCGATTGAAACACAAGTTGCATCACTCAGAGTAGCAGTGCATCAGTCAATCACAGATGATGAAAATGCAAGAATAAGGCTAGCAGAATTGGATTTGCTCGATGAAAACCAACAGACAACTGTTCACAACCCCAAGTGTAGGGTTGCGATGTAGTAATAATCTCGGTAAGACTGAGGTCAAATCCACAGGGACTGAACCTTGTACATTTTCTGAAAGTAACCAGAACTAGAACTAGAAGAAGATGTAATCTAAATTAGGAGAATGTAGGAGAATAATGGTAAATTATTAGACTAAAACTTATAAAATTCAAAGGTGAGAAACTAGGGTTTCGAAGGATCCACTTGTATAGATCAGGGAGTTCTATGCGTGATTCAAGAATACAATTGGAATCAGCGTCCCATCTTCATCCAATTGGAAGATATCTCTTTAAAAATCAAATCTGAACTTCCTTTGATCTATTTCTCAATGGATGAGAGGTATTAGAACTAGAAGTAATTCCATCACAAAACCATGCCCATGAGACAGAGTAAACAACAGAATTTACCAATCCACAACTAATCTAAGAAAATTGTGAGAATTAGGGAGAATTCCATCATCAACCATACCCAGGAGACGATGGTGAACAACAAGGTTTCTTAAAATCACAAATCTCAAAAGAAAAAACATACTCAAAGCTATCGCAAATTCATTGTAATTTAAGTCACAACAAATCATAAAATAAACTGAAAGTATTTCTTATAATCAATCTAGAATCAAAGAGAGTTCATCTTAAACATGAATCAAAGCCATAAAAAGTATCCCATCACACTACAAGCTTCACCTCTTAGCCCTAGTTAAGAGGTTTAGCTAATCACAGACATGATTAACCAAAATCTCTTAAGAAAGCATTAAGGAAGAAAAAAAACTAAAGAATAAGGAGAAGATGAACTTGTTGCCACCGACCGTCCTCTCTCTCTCTCTCTCTCTCTCTCTCTCTCTTTTCCTCCACATGTCTGATAATCTCCTCACGTTCCTTTCTCTCTCTCTTTTATAGGCTGGAGAGGGTCAGTGGCTGGAGAGAAGTCAGTGGGAGCTTTGCATATGGAGTTACACACTCCCCTTTGCAGCGCAATCGTGCTTAACTTGCATTTGGGAGGATGGCCGACCAGTTTTGGCCATTTGAACCATTCGACCTTCTTGGCCTTGGTCGTTTGCACCTTGGGAGAGTTTTGAACGGTCCGGATCACTTGTTCAATTATGATCGTAATCGCAAAACGGACCACGGTGGCTGGGTGCGTCCGGACGCATGTGCTTATGCATGTGGCTGTGCTGAGATGCTCAGTGGGCCCTTGATCGGTGTTAACGGAGAAATCTACTCTGTCCATTGGATTCGTGGCAAAATTTCAGTTAGGAATGGACGGTTTTGCTCGAGTTTGGTGTGGCCCAAGGGATCAAATCTTCCTGCCATTCATCCCGTATTTGAACGTGGCCTTCGTGTATGCATGTGCATGGTTGTAGAAGGACACCATGGTTATGGTCGGCCCCACCATCAGGACGCATTGGATGGTTCAGATTGTCTGTCTGATCAACGGTGGTGGGCCACCACACTCCACAACGGACGGACGTGCATAAGGGGGAGAGGGAGGTCGGGTCAGCACACGCTGACCGACCTCCTGGTTTCGGTGCACCGACTGCATGTGTGCTATGCACAAGAACACCACTCAAGGTGGGGTCCACAGTGATGTTTTGATAAATCCATTTCATCCATCCACTTTCCCTTTTAATTTAAGTGGTTAAGTCCAAAATGAAGGCATATCTAGAGATCAGGTGGGCCCCAAATCGGTGGTTTTATGGCTGATCTTTCCATTGGCCACTTCCACAAAGATCCAATGGCTGAAATTTTACGTGTATAGTTACTTTATGATCCTCAGGCCAAATATAAAGTTTTGTATGAAACGGATGATGGGAACCCTGTAATCTTGCATTCATGACGATTTTTAGGCCTCTTTATATTCAATCACTGGGTTTTCTCGGATCTTTGGCATGTGAATTCTTCAATCTTTGTCCCCTAATATCCGTCCCTTGCTTGGGTGATTCTTGAGCATTAAATCAATGCTTTTAGCACCCTTTTTCAATCCAAGCTCTTAAATTCACCTTACAACATAAACATGATTAAAATAGGACGTTAAGCGTTATCATGTTCATAAAACCAAGTAATAAATAGTGTCTGATATGCAATATTTGACCCTCAACACATTCCCCAACCAACATTTTGCTAGTCCTGAGCAAAGTATGAGAATCACAGGACAATTTCGATAAACTCGAGTGATTTTTGATAAACAATCCAGATACTAAAATTCTAAGATGCATTAATGTTGAGTATTACTTTCTCCTAGACTCAAGCGTATGGTAAACTTCATGGTCAAGTTCAAAGTATTAGTCCATCAATTAGAACAATTCTAAACATTGAGTTCCATGGGTGTGTAGTGCAACCTCGATTTATCCCAATTAAAGGTCCAATCGTTAATTCTTATGATAACGTTGATAATAAAAAAGAGTATTCTAGATAACTCAAACTAAACCAAAACTTACCTTACAGTTCAGTCTTTTTATTCTTCCAGCTTTTGATTTTTCCATCGATGGCTTCACGCGATATTAACCTTTTTAAAGATCTTTAATAGGTAGCCGTTTTCGATGACAACTATTTTTTTAGCTGGTTATCCTCTCTCTCATTTTTTTTCATTGAATGTGATGGACAAATTCCAGGCTGGTTCCTTCCATGCTTAGTGATTACCAAGTTGACAATTCAATGTCGAACTGAAGCCTTAATGTGTAAGCTAGATGTGACATGTGAAATCATGACTCAATTAATGTTTAAAACTTCTAATCATGGATTAATAATTTGAACTTGACTGTGAAATCTAATAGGTAGTTGAGTCCAAGAGTCATAAATCACCAACATTAAGTATCTTATACTTCTAAATCAAGGATGGCCTTCAAAATCACTCGAATTCGTAAAATTTTCAGAAAAAAAAATTTCCACAATTTTTTACTCAAGATTGAGAAAACACTGATTAGGTAACCTAATCTCCCATCCCTAATCGAAAATCTGCATTGTCTTCAATGTAAAAGATAGAAGCATGCAATGCACATGAGACAATGAAAATAAAGGTGAAGAGATGGAAAGGTTGTACCTAAGGAAGGAATCGAGAGGCTTTTCCAAAAGAATCTTAGCATGAGAATGGGTCAGCACGAGAGTTAAACCAACACAAAGCAAACTATCATAGAACAAATGGAAAGCAAACTATCTTAACAACGTAAAGCCGTCTATCCTAGAATGGTATAAAGCAAACTACCCTAGTCCTATGAAAGCAGTAAACCTACCTATACCTCCATCAGACTAGCATATCAATCCTATTACACAAGATCAGTCAGAGGTATAGACATGTCATCCAGATCAAATTTCTCAACAAATGGCTTTAATCGATGTCTATTTACTTTAAACTCTTGCCATTGTTTGAATTCTGAATCTCAACAACCCCATGAGGATAAATATTGATAACAGTGAAAGGGCCGGTCCAACGAGATAGAAGTTTACCCGGAAAGAGATGTTACCGATAATTATAAAAGAGGACCTTTTGACCTAGCGTGAATGATTTTTGAAGAATGTGTTGGTCATGAAACGCCTTCATCCTGTCCTTGTAAATTCTTGAGTTCTTGTACGCATCATTTCAGATTTCTTCGAGTTCATTCAACTGAAGTTTGTGTAGTGAGCCAGCATTGTCCAAATTGAAGTTCAGATTTTTGATTGCCTAGTAGGCTCTATGTTCCAACTCTACAGGCAAGTGGAAAGCTTTCTCATAGACAAGTCTAAAGGGAGACATTCCAATAGGGGTTTTAAATGCCGTACTGTAAGCCCATAAAGCTCGATCAAACGGATTGACCAATCCTTTCGGTCAGAGTTAACCGTCTTTTCCAAAATGTGTTTAATTTCCCTATTGGATATCTCAGCTTGCCCACTTATTTTTGGGTGGTATGGAGTGCTCACCTTATGGGAAATGACATATTTCTTCATTAAATTCGTGAATGGCTTATTACAAAAATGTGAGCCCCCGTCACTAATGATGACTCGAGGCGTTCCGAACTAGGAAAGGAAGTTTTCTTTTAAGAATTTAATGACCGTTCGATGGTCAATGTTCCAGCACAGAATCGCTTCGACCCATTTAGTGACATAGTCTACGACGAGCAAAATGTATAAATGGCCAAAAGATTGGGGGAATGGTCCCATGAAATCGATGCCCCAACAATCAAATGCTTCTATGATAAGGATGGGGTTCAAGGGCATCATATTTTGATGAGACAATGCTTGCAATTTCTAACAACGCTCACAAGTTTTGCAAGACTCATGAGTGTCCATGAACATAGTGGGCCAGTAAAAGTCATACTGCAGAATTTTGGCCATGGTCTTTTTAGCAGAAAAGTGACCACCACAGGCCTGAGAATGGCATAAGGAGATAACACTTTGATGTTCATCGTCTAGCACACATCTCCTTAAGATTTAGTCTGGGCAATATTTAAATAAATATGGATCATCCCAGAAGAACTTACGAACCTTGGTGAAGAATTTTTTTCTTATCTTGCACAATTTAATGTGTCAGTGTGAAACCTGTGGCAACATAATTAGCAATATCAGCAAATCAAGGTGAATGTGAGACTTTGAACAGTTGTTCGTCAGGGAACATGTCATTGATATGTATTGTCTCAGGGGAATTAGGGAGATTAAGGCGAGAAAGATGGTCAGCCACTACGTTCTCTACTCCCTTTTTATCTTTTAATTCCAAATCAAATTCTTGGAGTAGGAGGATCCATCTAATCAGGCGGGGCTTAACATCATTCTTAGAAAGAAGAAACTTGAGCGCCTCATGATTTGTATAAACGACAATCTTGGATCCGATCAAGTAGGACCTAAATTTGTCCAAAGCGAACATTACGGCTAAGAGTTCCTTTTCCATAGTCGAGTAGTTCACTTGAGCAGGATTTAGAGTTCTATTTGCGTAATGAATAACGTAGGGCTTCTTTTATTTTCTTTGACCTAAAACCGCCCCAAGAGCATAGTCAGACACGTCACACATAAGTTCAAAAGGAAGGCTCCAATCAGGTGGTTACATGATAGGTGTAGAGGTTAACATGCCCTTAAGCTTAGTGAAAGCTTCCTGGCATTGCTCAGTCCTCTCGAATGGTGCATCCTTTTGAAGTAGATTACATAGAGGACGAGAGAGGTGACTAAAGTCCTTTATGAATCTTCTATAAAACCTGAATGTCCTAAGAAGGATTGCACGTCTCGTATGTTCTTGGGTGGAGGTAGGTTAGAGATAAGATCAATTTTTTCTTTATCTACCTCGATTCCTTTGGACAAGATGATATGTCCAATGACAATTCCCTTACGAACCATGAAATGACACTTCTCCCAATTGAGTACCAAATTCTTTTCTTCACATCTTTTTAGCACACATTTAAGATTCTTTAAGTAATCACTGAAATATGGACCGAAGATAGAGAAGTTGTCCATGAAGACTTCTAGATATTGTCCCACCATATCAGAAAAAATACTCATCATGCATTGCTAAAAAGTGGCAAGGGAATTACATAGTCCGAATGACATCCTTCGGTAAGCAAAGGTGTCGTAGACACATGTAAATGTAATCTTTTCTTGATCTTCAAGGGCTATCTCTATCTGGTTGTAGCACGAATACCCATCAAGAAAACAATAATAGGAATGACCTGCTAACCTTTCCAAAATTTGATCAATGAAGGGCAAAGGAAAGTGGTCCTTCCTCGTGATGGTATTCAACTTCCTGTAGTTAATGAACATTCTCTAACCAGTAGTGACTCTAGTTGGCACGAGTTCATTATCGGCATTGGCTACGATGGTGATTACGGACTTCTTAGGAACCACCTGAGTTAGACTCACCTATTGACTATCGGATATCGGGTATATGATACCCACATCCAATAGTTTAAGAACCTCGGCCTTAACCACTTCATTCATGTTTAGATTTAGTATACGTTGTGATTGCCGTGAGGTCTTTGCATTATCTTTGAGATAAATGCGGTGAGTACAAATTAAAGGGTCAATTCCCTTGAGGTCTGCAATCGTCCATCTAAGGGCTCTCTTATACTCAATGAGAGTAGAAATAAGCATACTCTCCTGTTCTTGCTCAAGGTGGGATGAAATCACCACCTGGTATGTCTCATCTTGACCTAAATAGGCATACTTCAAATCAAAGGGCAAAGGTTTTAGGTCAAGCTTCAGTGCCTTGAGGCTAGATGGTAGAGGTACTACATTAGTTTGGGGCAATTTTTCAAATTGTGGCTCCACCAGTTAACTTCAAGTACCAGCGTAGTATCAAGTATGACACCTGTCTCCCTAATCATATCATCATCTAAATCATGGGAGTGGGCTAGGCACCTCTTTAGAGGGTCAGAGGATAAGGTCCTCAAAGTTCTATCTTCCACAAAAGAGTTAATCATGTTAATGTCGTGGAAATCGTTATCATCCTCTAACCGTGTCACGTCCTAAACTCGAAAATGGGGCTCACAAAATTCCCGATCGCTGAATCCGACGCCGACAGCCTCGTAGTACCCCATTCTCGGCTCCTGACGCCCATTTACCAGGTTCTGATCCTGGGATCATGCAAGGAGGATTCTTAACATCAGTTTGATTCGTAATAAGCATAACCAAAGCCATAACCCACAAACAACAACCAAAACCTCCATCACATTTTCACTATGATAAAAAAACATATAAGTACAGTACGCATAAAGGGAAATATAATGATGATAAACAAAAGCTCCAAGATGATATACTATGCACTCCTGCCTCAGTGTTGCTACAGTCCAACATCACCTATACGCAACGGTCATGCATAAGCTTACAAAAATCTTAGAGGGTGGTGAAAGTGTGTGCACAATATAGTAATACAATTATGCAATATCAGAGTAATGTAAAATATGCTGATGAATCCATGAACATTATTAGTCGTACCAAGGCTATGCGATGCAAGGCATGAATGATGTCAGCCATACCAAGGCCATGTAATGCAAGATGCAACTCAAGCATACCAATCCTCATCTGAGTCCACATATCAATACAACTCAACTTTGAAATATCACTGTGGTCTAGTACACTCCAAACCAGATTGCCTCCCTATCGCGTGCAACAAGGTGAGTGGAAGAGACCTAACTATCCGCCTGCCAATATCGGGCTCAACTCGTTGATAGCGGACCCATTCCTCTAGTCAGTTAAACTCAGCCTAGCTTTACCCTCTCCTCTCGAGCAGGTAAGGCCGCACTCCCTTCCAACTGACCATGACACAATGGAAAGCGCGGCCTTCTAGTAATCGGTACTCGGCGCTCATGCATTCACTCGGTCTAGACGTTGGAGCAACCTCCTGGTATAATAAGGGTTTAAAAAATTTCACCTAAGGACATCTATAGTACCCCATGTAGAACAAGATTTTTAGTGTCCAATCCTGCCAACCACGATATGCCTGTAGAGGCTATGACCCTAATGTTGTTAAAGCGTACAGTAGTCATGTCACACAATGCGAGATGTATGAATCACACTATCCAGTCATGCATCAATCTGCGCATGTCGCGCTCTCATGTGGGTAACTCCCCCCATCAAGGAGTCCCATAATAATCTGCCCAATGACATGTGCTATGATCAGTCACTCCTCACATCAAGCATACATATGATGCGTATGGGCATGGATTGTGGAGCTATACTACGCATAATACATGATGACGATGTACCCCCCACTTATATCAAGGTTAGGCCTAAGTGGCCTATCCAAAGCTTAAGGATAAAGAAAGGGTTCCTTCTCCATACTATTGCATGGCCTGCTATATGCCCTAAGGGGCCCAAATGAGTCCTAAATGGACTCTAAAAATAAAAGAAGTAATCCTACTAACAACCAATGGGGGCCCAACATCTTGGGATAGCCCAATGAGAATAGATGGAGCATGTAAATGGGGCCCGATAATTAGGGTTAACCCACTTAGAGAATGATGCGATAGGCCTAACAAGGCCTAAGGGAAGGTCACAATGAGGACATCTAACCATCATTGCCCACATACATCACATTGGGCCTCACTCATGGGCCTCACATACATCGCATCGGGCTTCATACAAGGGCCTCGAATGTATTGCAATGGGCCACGCCCACAGACCTCGAATGCATCATAATGGGCCTTGCCCATGGGCCTTGAATACATCATATTGGGTCTCACCCATGGGCCTTGAATACATCATATTGGGTCTCGCCCATGGGCCTCAGATATATCTCAATGGGTCGCGCCCATGGGCCTCAGATACATCACAATGGGCCTCATCCCATGGGCCTCCAACCTATCGCAATGGGCCTTATCAAATGGGTCGTAAATGCATCACCATGGGCCTCATACGTGGGCCTCATATGCAACAAGTGGGCCGCATTGCTTAGGCCTTATATGCATCAAATGGGTCACGTATTTGGGCCTTGAATATATCAAATGGGCCATGCGACACAGGCCTAACAATACAAACAAGTGGGCCCCGCACATGGGCTAAAAATACATCATGATGGGCCTCATGGATGGGCTGCACCAATGAGCCTCAAGTGGGCTTGGACCACACCAACAATCATTTCAATAGTCGTAGTTGTAAATGTGTATCACTGTACACTATCATTCCATGGGGAACATGGCCCACTAATGATGATCAGCACTATCCAAACATTATCCAGGTACATCAGCACTATCCAAACATTGCCTAGCACTGTCTGGACGGTGTGGAGGAAACAAATATATCACATGGGCCCTATGGTGGATGGACAGTTTGGACCCAACAAATACCATACGTGGGACCCACAGAACTTGCTGACGTTAGTCTAGCAGTGGGTCATACCATCAGGACGGCTTGGTGTACATATACATCATGTGGGACCCACAGAACTTGCTAACGTCTGCCCAGCAGTGGTTCCCACCATCTGGACAACTTGGATGTACATATACATCACGTGGGACCCATAGAACTTGTTGACGTTTGCCCAGCAGTGGGTCCCACCATCTGAACGACTTGGATGGTAAGATGAAACACACACGCCATGGTGGGGACCCACCATTCTCAAACGGATGAACGGTTAGGATGTAACATATACATCACGGTGGGTCTCGGGTCTTGCTGCCGTCCAAAGCGGCGTCCAGCTGCAACGATCCCACCGTCCAGATGGATGGTGGGTGAAACACATGCCATGGTGGGACCCGTAAGGCCAGTGACGTCAATACCAGCTATACAGCAGGTATGAGGTACATAGCCAATCAGATTCAAGAAAGGTGGGTCCCACATGCGGCCAACACACACAGATATATATCTATATATATGTATATATATACATACCATATAACATATATATATATATATAATATTACATCATATTATATTACTATAATATAATGTCATATTATAATATATACATACCATATATGTATACATATGCACATCCCACATATGCCAACGTCCAGATCCTCTGGATGTTCTGGACAGATGGTGTGGATACATCCATATAGGTGTACCATCGGTCATAGGGAAAGAGAGAGAGAGAGAGAGAGAGAGAGAGAGAGAGAGAGAGAGAGAGATCGCGATGATTATGGGCCCCTCATGGATACAAGCATGGGTCCCACCATATGTGGGCTCTTAAATCACAAAAAATAAAGATAAAAATGTGGATCCAAGATCACCCACCATCCTCTTCTTCTTGGTCCGATGGAACACCAAACTCCTTGGCTTCGATCTTAATGGAAGGTGATGAAGTATGGAGGGTTGAGATGGGAGATGAGAGGGTAGGAAGTGGGCCACACACAAAACTCTCCTGGAGGTTTGAAGAGCTTGGACGTGGAATTTATTATTATTATTTTTGGTTGCTTGGAAGAGAAGGAAAAAATAAGAGAGAGGAGATGGGATGGAGTGATGGATGGGAGAGAGAGATGGGTTGTGTAAGAGATTTGTTGACTTTTGGGGTTGTTGTGTAAGAGAGGTATGGGTATGATGGGTTGAGTGATGGGTTGAGTGATGTGTGTACTTGACATGCACTTGACCATTAATGTGATTAATGGGATATATGGGTAGAGATTCTCTCAGAATTGCGAATGCGCGGCATTTTTCTTGAATTGAACGTGGGCCCACATATCCTAGCCTGGGTATAGCCTTGGTGAGTGAGACGTGGCGTTAGAACTGCGGCGATGATACGGTCTGTAGGGTACAAGTCTCGGGTTGAATCGACTCATGTTGATAGGGTACGACTCAGGGTCACGCGCAAACGCTGATTACATGTCGCGGGTCGCCGAAATTTGACAGGGAGGATTGCGGGAATCTACGAAATGGTATGGACTAAGATATCGGTCTTACAAACTGTCTGCCTGTGTTGAAAAGGATATTTAACTCCAATGTTATATTTCTAAAAGACATACTCATGACTCCGTTCTTGGAATTAATGATTGTGTTTGAAGTGGCAAGGAATGGGCGACCAAGAATGACGGGAAGTTGAATGCTCATGTTACTGATGGGTTTCGTATTCAGGATGATAAAGTCTACCGGGTAGTAGAATCTATCAACCTGGACCAACACATCCTCAAGTATCCCTCTTGGTATACGAACTAAGCGATCAGTAAGTTGTAATGTAATTAGGGTGGGTTTCAATTTACCTAAACCTAACTGTTTGTAAACCGAGTAAGGAATCAGATTTACGCTCGCTCCTAAATCAAGAAGTGCATGCTCAATACGGTAATTCCCAATTACATAAGCGATGGTTAGGCTACCGGGATCTTTGAATTTCTATGGCACATCTTGCTTTAGGATGACACTCACTTTTTCAGTTAAAAAGATTTTCTTTTGAATATTTTTCTATCTTTTGGTCGTACACAAGTCTTTCAAAAATTTGGTATATGAAGGTAGTTGTTTAACTGCATCCAATAGAGGAATATTGACCTTCACTTGTTTTAACACCTCTAGAATGTCCTGAGAGTTAGGGAGAGGTTTTGGTTCAACCAACCATTGGGGTAATGGGGCAACTGGCTTACCTTGAAGTACCGGTTCTAGTTCTTGTGGGGCATGGCTAGATCTATCATTGTTGTCCTCTTCCGGGTCCTTAGGCTTTTTAGCCATAACCGGAATGGTTTTGTCAACGGTCTTCCCACTCCTAAGAGTGGCGATAGATTTAGCCAGCTCCATCTGATTTGAAGAGCTTGGATCACTTATTTCGTATTGCGGTTTAGGATTAGGGAAAGGTTGGGCTGGAAGAATCCCTTTTTCCCCAATTGAATTTTGTCTCACTCCCTTGTATGACCTTTGAAATGTCTTGAAGGGTTTGCAATATACCCCGAGTGATAAGCTCTTAGTTTTGAATATGTTTTAGAACCAGATCCTCTTGAGGTTTCACTTGATTAGGAATTTGATTGAAAAATCCTTGAGGAGTAGCAGTTTATCCATTCCTCCAATTGAAGTTTGGATGATTTCTCCAACTGGGATTGTATGTATTGGATGTAGGTCCATTGAAAGGTCTTTGGTAATTATTCATGATATTGGATTGCTCATTCAACACCTCTTAAAAGGCAGGTATTGTTGGACAATTTTCAGTTGTGTGAATGATGCAAGCACAAATACCGCAAACAGTTTCCTTAATCTTATCCTTCTTTAATTCCATGGCCTCAAATTTCCTTATGAGATTAGACACTTTAACATTGATATCATCATCCTCTTTCAGAAGTTATAATCTGCCCCTCTCCTTTGATTGAATGGGCTTAGAAGTGGTGCTTGATTTTGGGTAAGTATTCCATGATTGTGCGTTTTCAGCAAGTCTGTCCAAGTAATCCCACACATAATTGACATTTTTATTCATGAATTCCCCATTGCACATTGTCTCAACCAATTGGCGCATGGAAGATGTCAGTCCATCATAGAAAAAGTGTGTAATGTGCCAGGTTTCAAAACCATGTTCTGGGCATGAATTGACAAGATCCTTGAACCGCTCCCAACATTGGAAGAATGCTTCATCCTCCTTTTGGCGAAGTTTATGATTGACTTTCTAAGAGTGTTCGTTTTATGATGTGGACAAAATTTCTTTATGAACTCTCTTATCATATCATTTCATGTGCCAATAGATCTAGGACATAGTGAATGCAATCACGTCTTAGCTTTCTCTTTCAAAGAAAAGGGAAAGAGTTTCAGCCTGACTGTGTCCTCAGACACGTTTAGAAAATATAAAGTGGCTATGATCTCATCAAACTCTTTCAAGTGCAAATATAGACTTTCAGATTCAAGTCCATGAAATTTTGGAAGGAGTTGGATCACCCTTGGCTTAATATCCATGTGTCCCGTATTTTCTAGAAAAACCATGCATGAGGGCGTGCTCACCCCCACAGGTTGTAAATAATCTCATAAAGTACGAGGCAGGGGTGCTTGATGCGCCTCATTCTCATCCTGGACTTCCTCAACCCTAGGTTAAGGTTGTCTTCCCGGTTGATTAACCGGTTGATTTGCAGCCATCACTTCAATTGAGTCTGAGGATCTCGAGTGGTGTCTAATCCTATGATGGATAGATGACTCTTCAACCAATCCTCCTTCACTCAAAAGACGTCGAGTGTTGTCACAGACCCACTTGGGCACGAAACACTCTCAGCCCTCAATCTCAGATTCTAACCTAAACCTAAAAAGAAAGAAAGGAAATAGAAATATAGAAATAGAAAGAGAGAGGGAATTAGAAAGAAGTTACCAAATTGGAAATTCCTGAGTTAGGTCTTGCAAAAAAATAAAATAAAATAAAACAAGTCAGTTTCTAACATAGGAATTCTAAAATTAGAAAGTTCTAATAGAAAAATTCTAAAAACAGAAAATAGAAAGTTTCTAAAAGACTGATTAGGAAAGTTCTAAACCCTATAATTAGAAAGCAAGTTAGTTTATAAAAATAAAAGAAATCCTAGAATTAAAAAGTTTCTAAAAAAACAGAGAATAAACCCTTATCCTAAAATAGAAAAATTAGAAATAATTACCAATTTAGAAAGTCTATATCAGGATCCTACAAAATAGGAAAGTTAGGTTAGTTTCTAAAATCAAGCAGAAAAACCTAATCCTAAAATTAGAAAGTATAAAAACCTAATCTTAACTAATCCCAAAACTAGCTAATCTCAGAAAATGCAACAATTAAAATTCGTATCAGAGATTTGATAATGCTCTTTCCAATTATTAATAGTACAAGTATCAGGGTTATCCTATTGATTGTCAACATTAAAATTCCTTATAGTCTCTACAAAGATTACAAGTTTGTTTAGGTGGCCACTAATAATATTTGACATTTTTCTCTTTATCTTCTCTTTCCGTTAATGATGGTTTCACTGCTGACTAAAGTACGTCATAGTTTTCTACTTCCAACACTCGAGTCAACACGAATAGATGGTTGTAGTAGGTTTGAGCCCGATACATTGATCGCCTACCTGCAGGACAGAGGATTTTGGTATCAATTCAAAATCCTGTTAAATCTCGATCCTTTGCTTAATTAGGGCATTGAGATTGTTGAGATTTGCTAGGACTCAGACCTTGAGCCAAACCATGTAACTTTCTATATATATGGTTCCATCAACTCGTGACCTCAATTATTCTAGACTCCTGAGGAATATCATGAAACCTTAGTTTCTCATAATTGATAAGTCTACGTGGTGCATTACACTTCTATTGCGCACTCTAATTATTTAAACGCCAAAATTTCAGGACAAGGTTTCAACTTGAAATGTAAGTTTGAAATTTTGCTAAGTTTACCTGGGATTTCAAACCTAGTTCTAATGCATGTAGCTCAAAGTTGTAAATCTACCCAGAATTACGTAGTTTCTCCTCTAACTGATTTCCATGTGCGAGCATTTGTAGGAAACATTATTGTAAATAAAGAGGTGCATTAGGGGATTCAAGTTACGTTTATAGCATGATTTTCAAGGTTCAGAGGGTGTTTATGTTCGATATAATGTACGATGTGGTAGGTAAGGAATTTCCTAGGAAGTGTAAGTTTGTTTCATTCTTGAACATTGTGATATTTTCATTTCTAACCAATGATGTTTTGGGAATTTTTAAATTATGGATTTCTTGAAACTTGTTCATTGAGAGCCATGTTCAAGGAATGTTCCTGTTTGTTCTTATGAACATTGTAGTGAGTATTTGTCCTCACACGGCATTCGAGTTTGGTTTCTAAGTTCAACAACAGCTTTGGTAGTTTACATGAGAACCAAAATTTTATTTCTAAGTTTTCAAACAACGGTCCTATTGTTTATAGGGGAACTAAAGTTTTTATCTCCAAGTTCAAATGACTAATCCTAAATGTTCAAATGGCTAAATGTTAGAAAGGGGCCTAATTACATTTCTAAGTTCTCAACCTTCCCTAACTCAAGGGAATCTCATATAAGTTTGGATGGCTACTCCAACCAATTTTAAGAGAATCTAAGTCCTACAATTATCCCCAAAAATTTCAAGGGAGCCTAACATTTGAAGCATTTATGTTCCCAAATATATATATATATATATATAATTTTTTTTTTGAAAGGGAACTTTTCATAAGTTCAGATGACTATCCTAACAGTTCCTAAGTTAAATCAATTAACTTGAAGATTTTAAATGAACCTAAGTTCATTTTGTTTTCAAGTTATACAGTTATCCAAACAAATTTTCAAGGAACTTAACATTGAGTTTGTACATTCTCCCTTCCTCTCAATTTTAACGAGACTCCACATCAATTCTAATGATTATCTTAACAATTTCTAAGGGAACCTATGTTTAGATTTCTACGTTCTCAATCATTCTTCTAAATCTAAGGGAGATTCACCTAAGTTCAAATTTCTAATTTCAAACATCCTAACTTGAGACATTTAGAGTTTGTATAAGATCATTTTCCAAGGCCAAGTTTGTCCAAACTATGCTCTGATATCAATTGTAATGCCCCGACTTTTCAGGATCCGAGTACATGACCCGTTTTCCAAAAACCCGAGTGTTAGCCTTAAAGGATGATCAAATATTTTTTTTTTTATTCTTTTATCAGAGTAAGCAGATGAGCATAGAATGGACAAGTAAGCATAAAGGAAAATTTCACTATCATTTAAAATATACAAGAGAGTGCCTATAATGACTTATACAAACCAATGTCTCGATATAACAAATACAAGAATCCACATGATCTAGTACAAGGAAAATAACATAAGAATGTAAACATAAGCCGCAAGACCGCGCAGCTCCTCGAGGTAGATATAATCATGCAACACTGACACTTGTACCCAGTTCCTCATAAGCCTGAACCTGAAAGTTTAATCCACATGTGCTACCTGTACGGTTATATATTTGATGGATGAGTGGCCAACTCAGTGTGAATTCCCCTCAAGATTACAGACCGCCGCATTGGGTAAGCATAGTTATTAAACATACAAGGCATACAAAACAATACATGATGCAATCTTATTAAATGCATGGATGTATGAGTGCACATCAACTGGGGATGCTTATCCAGTTGGCTTTTGGATAAAGCCCATGCAATGTGGCCGGTTACCACCGAAAGTACATAGTACGTGCATAGTGCCAAACTCACCAAAAGTGTGTCGATACTCAATGGTCTGGGAACTAGCAAAATGATACCCCAACTAAATCCTATTAGGCACGTGCTACAGCATCCAGAATTATCCACCCGTCATCGCCCGAATGCTATGAATGCATGATTAGCCCACCAATTATTAATTCATTTACAACTAGCAGGTTTAGTAGCTCAAGGGTCACTACGGGGAGCTCAGAGCCCAACGTAGGCCGACAGCTCGGGTATAGGTCCCATATCACCATCCCCGGCTCATGAGACTACCATCTTAGGGTGTTTAATGAAAACCCATCGACTAGTGGCCAATCATATTACAGTATATGAGGCTTACCACGCATGGTTGTATGGTGTAAAACATCAAACCCATATAGGGAAAATACCAAAATAAAGCCACGCAGGACCAATATTAGAACAAGCCACATAGGGCAAATATTAAAATAAGCCACATAGGGCGAGTATCAAAACCATGCGATCAAAGACCATCCTTGAAAACCACTTAGACATAATAACCCTGGATGGTAGGCCCACATCAATGATCCATTTAGATCGCCACTCAATAACCATTAGATCGAAGGTCCATTGCAATCACCATCGATCGAGTTACATCCCAAGTATGGGTGTACATTCATAGGTGGGGATTTCCCACTAATGTACCAGTTTAAATCCCAGAAGCAATCCACAAGTAATCCACAAGCATGAGATAAATATGCAGGATAGACGTCAAGCATGTAATATAACAATTCACTTCCAACAATTAATACATGTGATTATAAAATGGTGATGTCGATCAATTATAAATTAAAATAAAAACTATAACTTAAGCTAATGGGAAAATGGAAAGCTCAAGGGGAAGAGTCATCATTATACTTTGAACCGCCTACTAGTGTTGCTAGAGAATGCGTGTTTCCATATAATAAATTCCTATCATAAATCAGGAACTTGTACAATTATATACAAGCTTTACACACTACCTAGGGTTTGGATTACTTTTAGAATTTTGGTATAGAGTTAGGGCTTCATCTTAGGGTTTAGTTATAGGCTCTAGATTCTAGAATTTGAATTAAGTTATCATTAATATCATTATCGGACAATGGTCAAATAATATTCATGATAGGGGTATTAATCCATCCATATTAATGATGATGGTTCTTAAGTTCATATTTGAATGTACCGACATTATCAAGTGTTCTTATAATGACTAATAATTCATTAAATAATAGAGGTAATAAAAATATGATATTTACTAATAGTAAAATGACTAATGATAATAATCATATTACAGGAAATACATAAATCCCATAAAGAAAATGATAAAATTTCCTAATGATAATAGTCATAACTGTAAATAATGAATCTAGTTTTGATAATAGATACTATGGTCTATCATTTAATAAAATACCATCATTTGATAATTAAAGTTTTATTTTACAATACTAAGTTATATAGCAGACTTTGATCCCACCATAAATTATGGAATTGTACCATTAGATCTAACCTAACTTACCATTTACGTTTTAAATATCGGCCTAGGATTTAGATTACTTGGGTATAGGATTTCACCCTAGAGTTTATGTTTAGGTTTATATTTTTGGATTCACTTTCTAATTAATGTAATAATGATATTAACGATAGTACTAACAAAAATAACAATATAATAATGTCTAATCAACAATACTAATTATTACATTAAAATTCTTAGTTAATAACATTAAAATAACCCTAATCACTATAACGGATTGAAATACTAACTATATTATTGATAACAAAGGAAATTAATGATGAAGCTGATTGATGAAAAGAGATGAAAAATCTCACCATTGTTGACCCGGTTCCAAACCAAGTTGACTCAGTTCAACAAACCTTCCTCTCCTCTTCTTTCTTTCTCTTCCCTTCCTTCTCCCTTCTCTTTCTCTTCTCCTTTCCTTTTTCTTTCTTCTTCCTCTCTGGACTTTCACAGGGGTCTGAAGTAGCCTGAACCCATGCCTAACTTGGACCGAACTTGGTCCAGTGAGTTGGTCTCGCCAGCGGTCGAGTTTGCTCGACTCGGCAGCGAGTGTAACAGCTGCACTCACTCCCTTTCATTTTGAAATAGCGGTGAAGACCACTTTAGTTGAAGTAGGAATATGCCAATATGTCCTACAGGGGGGTGAATAGGACTTTTTAAAGTTTTTATGGTTTATTTAAAATCCTATTGCACTAATCCTAACACATGCTCATATTAGGATTACTCAAAAGTAACTCTACTGGCTTCCAAGCCCGGTAGAGGATCCAATCACAAACTATTTAAGAAGTGAACAATATGCAAACTAGTTTATGATGGATATCATTGTGTATGTGTGTGAGGTGTGAGCTCAGATATTCAGATATGAAAATATTAAAGTAAATCACATAATCAGAAGAATAACAATCTCAAACACAGTCATTTTTATAGTGGTTCGACTACTTGTCTACTCCACTCCCAGTAACCGCACTCAACCCTTGAGTGTACCGGATTTCACTAAGGAGGTTTCACAGTGGTTCACCTCAAACCTAAGGTGTTAAATCAGGTTCACCTTCAACCTTTACAACCTATAGTGAGGCTGACTGTTTATGCTCTCACGAGCAAGGGTCAGACAACGCACCTACTTTTAGGCACACTGGCCAAAGATCTTTCATAAGACCCTAACTGAGGTTTCACACGGTTCACCTCGAACCTAAGGTTTTAGACAGGTTCACCTTCAACCAGAAGTTTATGCTCTCCACAGATTAAGGGTCAACACTACGTACCCACCACGTAGACTCTCGCCGGAGGCTCCTACGAGGGCTTGCAAGGGTGAGAACCACCTTAGACCCAATCCTAAAAAGGAATGATCACAAGTGTCCTCTGGACTCTAGTTACTTACAGATAAGTGGATGAATCCCTTTTTGCTTGTTGATGAAGATCTCCTCCTTTGTTGATAAAGAGACTTCTGCTTCCTTGAACTGCAACTCAGAAGATATAGCGATGCATGGCGGCAGGTTGGGTCAAGGTTATGATGGAATCCTACTCTTAAATATTTTCCTATAAAGGAGATAGAGCGATTCCAATCATCTTATGCATTCAAGGCATCCCAGCTTAATGATTTGCCATTAAGGTGGTAGCTGGAGGATCCTTGAATGCGGCAGTTCATTCCCCAATCCACTCTATTGAATAACAATGATGAGGGTGGATTGGAGGATGAACTTCCCTCAAAGAAAGGGCTTTAGGTATATGATCTAAGGTAAAACACTCAAAAGCACTCTCTTCTTTTTCTACCAGCGACAATAGATAAGTCCTCCTTATATAGGCAAAAGGTTCCAACAGATATAAAACGGTCACATTTATGACAGAGTTCGATATCATCGAGCGTATACTCTCAATGGCATCGATGGTCCGCTCGATGACACAAACTCAAATGTCATACGCTTTTAAAACCTCTTGCCAGCTGCTCGATAGAATCGAAATAGGTGTTGATGTCATCGAATTTTGAACTCCGATTCTATCGATACTAGTGTTGATTCATCGACATTTGAAAATGAGAGAGACTTAAATTGAAATATTTTAGGTTTACAAGAATGATCAAGGGACCTTCGAGATCATCAGAATTTAAATGTCGATGATATCGATAACTGTGTCGAGGCATCGATAAATCCAACGGATTTCTCGTTAAGCTTGTTGGACAGTCTATGTCCTTGTTCAATGCCATCGAAACAGTACTGATATCATCGATATTTGAATATCGATTCTATCGAGTGACCCTCGATCATAGATAAATAATCCTAAAATATTTTGCTGGAAAACTTGGTGCCTATGACCAATATCATCGAGAGCCTTACGATATCATCAAGATTTGAATTTCGATGGTACGAGAGGGCTTCAACATATCGATGCACATATGATATTCTTAAGTTAAAATAGGGGCATCGGAGATTTGCCTGTCGATATTATCGAGTCACCTTCAATGGACTCGAGATTTGAATATCGATGAGATCGATAGTTTATCGATGCGTCGATAAATCCGTCCAGATGTACATGTGGTTGCTAGACACTTTTGTCCTCATTCCGATGGAATCGATTTATCATCGAGGACATCGATAGCATAGGTCGATCATATCGAGATGTGTATCGATAAAATCGACGAAGCAAGAAAACTTAGAGAATTTTCCTATTTCAAAAAAGTTTTCTTAACTTAAAAACCCTATGATGTTTTAGTTTGTTTTAAGGGTTTTATATACTTGGTGTTTTGGGACAAGGGATGTGTGGCTTAGATTTACCTGTGGCGAGCTTGCACACATCCTAGTTGAGATAGACGCTTGAGTTGATCTTCCTATGAGGCTCTACAGTCTAATTGACTCAACACTCATGCTAATTGACAAACCAGACAAACCAGGGCACTTTCACATTTCTCTTCCTTCTCACTCTCTTCTTTTCTCTCTCTTTCTTCTTCTCCTTTTCCCATGCTTTTCTCCCTTGTTGGGATGTCCAGCAACGGGTTTGGACAGACCAACCCAGCTCGACTCGCTCAAACTCGATGACTTGACTAAGTTTGGGTCGGACAACCTATCTTCTTCTCCTTCGTTCTCTCTCTTCTCTCTCTCTTCTCTCTCTCTTCTCTCTCTTTCCTATTTCTTTCTTTTCTCCTCCTTCACTCTGTGTGTGTGTGTTGGAACTCCAGCAACACCCAAATCAGCAGGGCCTGTAACCAGACTAAGCTTGGTTCGTTTTGGTTCGAGCTGCACAATAGCCACTCTCTCTCTCCATTCTTCCTCTATCTTCCACTTTCTTCTTCTTTCTCTCTGTTTCTTTCCTCTCTTTCCTCCTTATCCTCTTCATTCCCTTCTCCCCAGTTGCATCAGAACGTGGCCCGCCGCAAAACAGGAACTGTGGTTCGCTGAGGAAGAAGACCGATCATTAATGGCAGATCTCGATGTGGGGCATTTTTCTCAGATCCAAATGCAACGAATGGTCTAATTTGGTAGGATAAAGCTAGGGGATGCTTCAAGTTGAAGCTCTAATGGAGTTTCATTGATGGGTTGGAAGAAAGAAGCTTTCGGATGGGTTTTCTCTTGCAGCCGCAAGAAAGGTGGAGGTGCTGCTTGAACACGGTTTCTAGGGTATATTTATAAAAGAAAGGGATAGGAATTGGCGGTCATGATCGACTGAATGCTAGGGTTTCTGTTGATGGGGGTATTCATAAACTGTTGGCGCTGCCAAAACCGGCCATGGTTTCTGGTTTGCTAAGGGAGGAAACCCTAAAGCTAAGGTGAGATGCTCCTCATCCAACGGTCGAGGCTGCAAGAGCATGGCTTACCAACGAGGCAAACAGGAGGAATGAAAGTTTTCCCTCTCGAGGAGATGCCGCACGCACGCTGGATTTGGCGGGACTTGTGTGCATGCACGTGATTTTCATCACGTGAAAGTAGTTAGGTCATGGTCACTTCCACCTCCTTGATCAGATAGACATCTTGGATCGTGTTGATGGGCGCTGATGGTGGGCCACGGTTGTCGCAAATGGACGTCATTCGTTTAAACTGGGCTCGGGCGGGAGTCACGTGAACAGAAGGAAAAAGAGGAAATTTCCTCTTCTGGATAGTGGGTTAAATACCATTTTGACCGGCATGGTGCATTGCAGGTGTACACCCACTGTGCTATACACATAGTGAAATGTGGGGTCCATAGTGATGATCGAGAAAATCCAATCCATCTATAGTGCTCTATGGGTCTAGATGGGTCCCCTGACCAATTATCAGGCATATCTAAGTCCTAGGTGGGCCTTATTTGGTGATTTGCATTCCATATGGTGATATTCGTCCATTCAATGGTCAGATTTCGTTCAGATCTGATCATTAGTGATCCCTGGTGTTCCTCACTTAGTTTAGAGGAAGCACGATGGTTTACTTGCTTGTTTAGGATGTGGTTAACTCATATCATAGGTCTTAGGGTTCAAGGATAGGCTGATCAAGAATTCGGGTGGCCATAGATAAGATGATTCATAGTCAGGGCCTTTCATAGCCCATATCAAATGATTTCAACGGTTTCTAGGGCTATCTAGTTGCGTCTTAGAAGTTGATTTTGTATCCTGGTGGATGAACTAAGGAAATTAAGTGTTGGAGTGGTCGACGAAATGTTGTGGTCCTCTTTGTTCAGACTCTTAGATCTAAGAGGAATAATTTGATGGTCGAGCTTGTGATTAAACAAGTTCCTAATATGAACTGATGATAGGTCATAAAATTGTATGATGGGATTTGCATGAATTCGAATAGGCTTTGATGACTTTACGATCTCTCTCGAAGATCAAAGGATGGATGGCTTAATTCATGGATGGATTACTTTCGTCTGTCGGATTTAGGGTAGAATACATGTGAACTTTTGCTCAAGCTAGGCTTATATTTATTTCTAAATTTGGTTATACGGTAACACCTGAGTACTGAAAAGTACGGGGTGTTACAGGTTTAGCCAATCACAGACATGATTAACTAAAATCTCTTAAGAAAGCATTAAGGAAGAAAAAAACTAAAGAAGAAGGAGAAGATGAACTTGTTGCCACCAGCCGTCCACGCTCTCTCTCTCTCTCTCTCTCTCTCTCTCTCTCTCTCTCTCTTTTCCTCCACACGTCTGATAATCCACTCACATCCCTTTCTCTCTCTCTCTCTCTCTCTCTCTCTTTTATAGGCTGGAGAGGGTCGGTGACTGGAGAGAAGTCGGTGGGAGCTTTGCATAAGGAGTTACACACTCCCTTTAGCAGCGCAACCGTGCTCGACCGCGTTTGGGTGGATGGCTGACCAGTTTTGGCCATCTGATCCGTTCGACCTTTTTGGCCTTGGTCGTTTGCACCTTGGGAGAGTTTTGAACGGTCCGGATCACTCGTTCGACTGTGATCGTGATCGCAGAATGGCCCATGGTAGCAGGGTGTGTCCGGACGCGCGTACTTACGCATGTGGCTGTGCTGAGATGCTCGGTGGGCCCCTGATCGATGTTAACGGAGAAATCCACTCCATCCATTGGATTCATGGTAAAATTTTAGTCTGGAATGGATGGTTTTGCTCGAGTTTGGTGTGGCCCAAGGGATCAAATCTTCCTGCAGTTCATCCTGTGTTTGAACATGCCCTTCGTGTATGCATGTGCATGGTTGTAGAAGGACACCATGGTTATGGTCGGCCACACTGTCCAGACGCATTGGACGGTTCAGATCGTCTCTCTGATCAACGGTGGTGGGCCACCACACTCCACAGCAGAAGGACATCCATTTGTTGTGCATAAGGGAGAGAGGTTGGTCGGGTCAGTGCACGCTGATCGACCTCCTGGTTTCGGTGCACTGCGAGTGCACGTGTGCTGTGCACATGCACACCACTCAAGGTGGGGTCCACAGTGATGTTTTGATAAATCCATTTTGTCCATCTGCTTTCCGTTCCAATTTAAGTGGTTAAGTCTAAAATTGAGACATATCCAGAGATCAAGTGGGCCCCAAATCGGTGGTTTTGTGGCTGATCTTTCCGTTGGGCCACTTTCACAAAGATCCAATGGCTGAAATTTTACGTGTACGTGTACTTTATGATCCTCAGGACAGATATAAAGTTTCATGCCAAAC
This sequence comes from Magnolia changhungtana, assembly GCA_030180095.1. NCBI lineage: Eukaryota > Viridiplantae > Streptophyta > Magnoliopsida > Magnoliales > Magnoliaceae > Magnolia > Magnolia changhungtana. The sequence continues at coordinate 1,361,689 of JASAUF010000324.1, read as the reverse complement.
AGATGGTGGGAACCCTGTGATCTTGCATTTAAGACGATTTTCAAGCCTCTTTATCTTCAATCACTGGGTTTTCTCGGATCTTTAACGTATGAATTCTTCAATATTGGTCCCCTAAGATCCATCCCTTGCATGGGTAATTCTTGAGCATCAAATCCATGCTTTTAACACCCTTTTAATCCAAGCTCTTAAATTCACCTTGCAACACAAACATGATTAAAATAGGATGTTAAACATTATCATGTTCATAAACCAAGTAATAAATAGGGTCTGATATACAATATTTGACCCTCAACAACAGCTCAGCAAAGATAACAATTATATCAAGCAAGAATCTTTGCAACCTTCGACAAGGTAAAGCATCGCTCTTTCAAGAAAGGCAACATGGTGTTGATGTTGAAGAGACCGATAGTGGTCACCTGCAAAACAGGAGGCAAGTTCAACCCTAAATGGGACGGGCCATACATAATAACCGAAGTATATTCCAATGGGGCGTACAGAGTTACGGCTAAAGATGGACGAGGTATCAGCATACCAATTAATGCCCAATTCATAAAAAAAATCGCCCCTGAAGATAGAGGCGATTTTGATCCAGAAGATTATTAGAATAATGCTTCTATATCAAAAGAGGGCAACTATAAGTGAAACGATGAAATAACATCAAAAAGGCGAAGCCATGTATTCTTCCTTATATGAATGAATAAAGGGCGAATTCTCAAGCATATCAAGACTAAGCATCAATGATTTCGTCAAATGATATTATCATCAACTGTCTCCAAGCATCGATGATTATCAGTAAAATTAACAACTATCACTGTCGTCACTGATCGCCTATACAAAAGTCGCCTTATCGAAATTGTTATCATCGCCAAGCCAATACACTATTTTAAACATAATATGAATGTTGTCAAAACATTATCAGTAGTGGCGATGTATCAATTATTGATTCACCATTCATGGCAGTGGGATAAGCATTATCAGCAGTGGCGATGTACTAATTATTGATTCACCATTCATGGCAGTGGGATAAGCCTGTAAGGTCAACCACACAGAAAAATTAGTGACAGCGATGGCAGCTTATCATTTAAGGCAGCCTAGCCAAGTCTATATGGCCAACTACGCATAAGACCTACCATCATCGGCAATGTGTGTATGTGTGTATATTATTCAAGCAGCAGTGAAAAGCCAGTGGTCCTTAAAAGCCCATATAGGCCATCACATGCATACCCATGCGGGCAGCGGATGGAGCCAATGACTAAAAGCCCTAAGCGGCCAAAAATTCCACAATGGCTAATCACGCGTGAGACCAATGCCATCTGGACAGCTTCCAACAGTGTCACGAGGAAGGAGAAAATGCCCTCTCGTGAATGGGTTCGACCTTGCAGACGAAGAAAGACTGGACTGCAGTATGCGCTCTTTGGCCATTTTCCATAGGTAAGCCAACCATGCATAAGACCCCCCGGATTCTTGGCTTGATTTCAGTGGTAACTCATGAAGATAGGGTCTCCAAAATAAAAAATACCCCCTCATTGATGGACTGACGACCTTAGATTTGGTACACTAAGGTACCCTTGTGCGCCCCGTGAACTCTAGAGAGTTATTGCAGCCAACCCTGTGCGTAAATCCCACTGAGTTCATGGCCCCAGTAGCTTCACTGGGCCCCTCTGATGGATCGCGGTTTGTGAACTCCCCGATTGTGATAAGCCTAGTGAATTCCAAAGAGTTACAGAAGCCATTCACGTGAGACCCGACTGCAACTACTTATGAGTCTAAAAAACTGTGGTTGCTGCACTACTCAAGAGCTTAAACTGTGTGCAAGACTAACTTTAAAAACAAAATTAGCCCCGTCCATTAAAATAAACACCACATAGGGGATATGTTGTGCTAACAATTATGATAGATTATTAATATATTAAAACATGATGATTATATGAATTGACAAAGGAAATATTGTATCAATATGTATCCAAAATCAGTGCTAGCATTGTTGAAAACATGTCCATTTCAAACAAAGTATTGAAATTCATTTGAATATCACAAGACAAAAGAAACAAAGGAATTTACATGAAAAAGCGATATTTCTATAATTCCTCTGGCATGCCTAATGCGATTACATATCTTTGTAAACCTTCTGTTAATCAAACTTGTGCTGTAACTTGAGTTTGTTTGGCTTCAAGGATAATCCTGGCCTGATTAGGAACACAAGCTAATTCTTGCTCCATGGAGGCAGCCATTTTTATATTTTTCATATGCTCAGTCCTCTAAATTTTAGTAGTGCGAGCATTAACTTCAATTTCTTCCTTAATCTTGCAAATATTCAATTCTTCTTCTTGCTTCTTCTCTTTGAGTAGAGCTATCTCTTTTTGCAGGAAAGCAATGTCGTTCTCAATAACCACTCCGTTTGATCAGAAGCTTTTAGTCTATTATGAACAGATTGATCTTCAGCATCGTAATTGGATATTAAGATATCGGTTCGAGAAATTTTCTCCTTATGAGACATAAGTTCTTGTTGACGATCCAAGACATCTGGAGGAATAACTGTACTTCTTGCTGATTCCAAATCGTTTATTGAATTATAGAATTGCAACAAGGAATCATGCAAAGGATGAACATTGATATGAGAAAGCCTTCCTGAATGTTCAAAGACAGCTAAAGCGCTGTCCAAAAAGGGCCACTGAGTAGGATCCTTGAAAGCATTCACGATGACAGAGATAGTATTTTTGAAAAAGACAAGCATAAGAGGTGACACTTTCTCCAAGGAAATCTTGTCAGAGATTGTAGCTACAGAGTTGGAACCTGTAGAGCCACTCAGAGTCGGCACAATTGTAGCTGAAAAGAAAAAGGGAGACGCAATTAGAAATGTTAAAGTTGGATACGAAAGCACTCAAAAACTATAAGAGAAGGAAAAGAAACCATACCCTCTCCGGGGGTAACTTGGAAAGTGGACTGCACAGAAAATGTTACTGCTTCAGAAGACGTAGGTATCTCTATAGCTGCAACGACAACATTGAGAGAAAGCTCACGAACTCCAGTGCTTGAATCCAAAGTTGTTGGAGTTCGAATTTCAATGGGATTAGAGAAGAATTCCAAGCTACGAGCTATCGGTTGGATGGGAGAAGGACGCATAATGGGAGACTTCTCAGCACAAATGGGAACATTAGGAATCACAATAATGACTGGTGGAGCTTGTGCGATATCCTGACTCACCTCTACGCTCCGAGGAGAAAATACATTTTTCGCTTCTACCTGAGCTTTCAACGGTGGAATTTCTGCTTCTTTTAATGTTGAAACCTCTGCTATCGTTGGAAGGGTGGTATGTACAATTGCATTGGCAGCCTCCACAATGTAAGGGGAATATGAAGCATCGAAGGAGATAAAAATGTTCACACTGATGGAATAGCTGGAGCATCCATAATCGAGTTGTTATTCTTTGAGAGAAGCTGCTTTGACAGGAGAAGAAATGACTGGATGATCCAATTGAATCTCGAGGGGTGAAAGTTCAGCCCTGACTTCACCTTCTTCGCCGATGTCCACTTCGGCGTCCGCTTCTTGGTTCTCATCTAATAAGATATCCCCTTCATCAGTCAAACTTGTGGAAGAAGATGTTTCACTGACTGAAGTATCTACTGAATAATCTGACGAGCTGTCCTCTTCAGAGATTACTTGTTTTCCTTTGTAAATGGTTTTTACAGGAAGAAGACAAGCACCACGAGTGGGAGAAGGAAGTTGTTGTGCCAGAACTTCTGAGGATAGAGATTTGGCTCGCGAATGAGTCATAGGAGAAGTGGTAGTAGCAACTTGACCTGCATCAGGAGAAGTTATAGTTGTCGTGCGATTTACAGTAGAAGGAGCCACAGCTGTGGTTTGACCTTCTGCCTCTCGAGTGGGAGAAGAGAGAATAGCACCAGGGATTTCGAATTCATCCACAGGAATGGCTTGTCTTCCCGTTTGCCTTATAAGATCGAGAGGAGATCCAAAGGTAATTCATCCCTCCAAAGTGTTTAGCAGCTTTATCTTTCTAATAGGTTCCTCTTTAGAAATCCTCTGACAAAGCTGCCCCAGGGTAGCTGCATGATCTTTTTCAACAAAGTATTTGATCCCTTGTTTCGGTCTATAATTTCTTAGTCTAGGAGGAGGAATCCAAATGGGACGGTTGACAGGAAAATAATTATGCACCAGATAATAATGGTGTGACCACCAGCGCATCCAGGCATATGAAGCTTGCACCTGATGGTTGAATCCTAGAAGAATGAAGCGAGAACCGAAGTTCTTGGCCAAGAGTTGTTTCCATATTAACGCCTAGTTATACGGACCAACCCCATAACTTCGCATTATTCGTGTACCCTCCTCTCTTGCTTGAGGTACTGTCTGGTCATAGCCAAATTGCCTTGCAAACCTACTTGGGTAGTAGGGCTTCCTCCAGAATTCTACTCCTCGTAGTGGTAGGCTATAAAATTGAATATAGATCAGGAAAGTTCTCTCGATAGGCTCCAAATAATTGTTGTCGTCAACTTCTCTGTCTTCGGATTGATGGGTCAAGTAGAAGGGGAAGAAGTCGATGGATTCCATATTCTTATCGATGATCCATTCATATGCTTTCTTCACCATTTTCCATTTAAAATAATAGCACAAGGGAGGACGCTCGGGGTGAACATAAGCCTTCTCAGGGTCATTATATATCCATGGAAAGTATACTTCAAGCCAACCCGAGAAATAATGCCATGGAGTGAAGGAAGATGTAGCCCCAACTGCTGGGCTTGAGCAATGCGCGACAACGTTCCTAAAAGCTCTATATAGAGAGCATAGGACGGAAGGAGCCAAAGAATATTTCTTTTTTACCTTTTTCCATGGCCCCTGTGGCTACAGATAAAGTTGGGCGAATGGAATCTGACCATTTTGAACTAGGTAAAACAACCAGACTTAACTAATATGCCAAGAAGGTAGCTAACATGGTTTCAGGGGTGAAAGTGGTTGAGCCTCTTATTCTTCTGTAAGCGGATTCCAGTTTTGGAGAATGGCTACCAGAAAACCTGAAAAGGAGAGGAGAAGTATGAGAAAAACATGAAGATATATATAAAAAGAAAAGAGAAGAAGTGTTAAAAGTACATACCGCGATATCTTAAGAAGTGTGCGAGCCACTGGAGCGGAGATATTTTATGTACATCTGGGAAGTGTGACATTTCATGGAAGAGTTCAATAGTGGAAGCAGAAATGTGGGGCATTCTTCTGGGAGTGACATAAGCAAACTTCACATTTGTGGGAATATACTCATCTAGAAAAGAACCGGTGATGGGAAGGTCAACCATTCGGTGAAGATCCCACAGAGTGATGCTCACTTCACTAATTGGGAGATGAAAGGAATTTGCGGCGGAAGACCAATGCTTTAAGAAGCCTTTGTAAATCAGAGTGTCTTTGTGAAAGAAATCAGAGGTGGCTTCTATAGCTACATATATATTCATCACAATGAGGACTTTGTATTTTTAAAGAATTGCCCTGACCCATGAACTGTAGAATTGACATTGGGACAAGAGACCACGTGTCCTGAATTCGTCCTTCCCCGACAAAGAGTCGCGATCACGAAAGTGTTGTTGGACTGTTTCGAAGTAATGGGTAGGATATAGAGTGTGGGGATTATAGCATGGAGTGAGGAAGCACATATATGATATCTGCCCGGTCTTCTATATTAGACATTTTTCCGTAAGATAACCTTCTAGAATTTTCGGCTCTTTTATAAACTATTTCACTACATATAAAAGCCAATTTTGCATCATATGATCAGATGGCTCGCTTTGAATCATGGAGAGATGATGCTAAAGGTTCAGGGGGATGATGATGGTCTCGTCCTTAGAAGGGTTTTTAAACTTGATCACATATGCCTGAGATTTGATCATGTCCTAGACATTTTGATAATGTCTCTTGTTATGTTCTCGTATCTTCTACTTGAGGATTTCGTCTTTGCTCTTTTGCTTCTTATTCTTCGAAATAGAGGGAGGGGAAGATTTGATAGGAGCAGGACGGGAATCGTCGGTTCGAAAGTTGGTGGCTGACTTTTAGCCAGTTTTTCTAGTCAGATTCATGGCCTTACGTGGGAGGCCCTTCCAATTCTCTCATTAATACGGCGTGACGAATAGGATCAAGCAGACGTTGGATCCTAAAATAGCGGTGAAGAACGCTTTATTTGAAGTAGGAATATGCCAATATGTCCTAGAGGGGGGTGAATAGGACTTTTTAAAGTTTTTATGATTTATTTAAAATCCTATTACACTAATCCTAACAACAAGCACATATTAGGATTACTCAAAAGTAACTCTACTGGCTTCCAAGCCCGGTAGAGGATCCAATCATAAACTATTTAAGAAGTAAACAATATACAAACTAGTTTATGATGGATACGACTATGTATGTGTGTGAGGTATGATATCAGATATTCAGATATGAAAATATTAAAGTAAATCACACAACCAGAAGAATAGAAATCTCGAACACAGTCATTTTTATAATGGTTTGATTACTTGTCTACTCCACTCCTGGTAACTGCACTCAACCCTTGAGTGTAGCGGATTTCACTAAGGAGGTTTCATAGTGGTTTACCTCAAACCTAAGGTTTTAAATCAAGTTCACCTTCAACCTTTACAACCTACACTGAGGCTAATTGTTTATGCTCTCATGAGTAAAGGTCAACACAATGCACCCACTTTTAGGCACACTGGCCAAGGATCTTTCATAAGACCCTAACTGAGGTTTCACACGGATCACCTTAAACCTAAGGTTTTAGATAGGTTCACCTTCAACCGGAAGTTTTCTGCTCTCCACAGAGCAAGGGTCAACACTACGTACCCACCACGTACACTCCTGCCGAAGGCTCCTATGAGGGCTTGCAAGGGTGAGAAACGCCTAAGACCCAATCCTAAAAAGTAATGATCACAAGTGTCCTCTAGACTCTAATAACTTATAAATAAGTGGATGAGTCCCATTTAGTACGTTGACGAAGATCGCCTCCTTGTTGATGAAGAATCTTCGGCTTCCTTGATCCATAACACAGATGATGTACCAATACGAGGCTTTGAGTTGGGTCAAGGTTAAAATAGAATTCTACTCTATAAAAAGTTTTCCTATAAGGAGGGTAGAGTGATTCCGATTATGCATTCAAGGCATCCCAGCTTAATGATTTGCCATTAAGGTAGTAGCTGGAGGGTCATTGAATGGGGAAGTTCATTCCCCAATCCGCTCTATTGAATATCAATGATGAGGGAGGATTGGAGGATGAACTTCCTTGAGAGAAAGGGCTTTGGGTATATGATCTAAGGTAAAACACTCAAAAGCACTCTCTTCCTTCTCTGCCAGCGACAATAGACAAGTCCTCTATATATAGGCAAAAAGTTCCAACGGATATAAAACGGTCACATTTATGACAGAGTTCGATATCATCGAGCGTATACTCTCGATTGCATCAACTTGTAGCTCGATGACACAAACTCAAATGTCATATGCTTTTGAAACCTATTGCCAACTGGTCGATGGAATCGAAACAGGTGTCGATGTCATCGGATTTTGAACTCCGATTCTATCGATACTAGTGTCGATTCATCAACATTAGAAAATGAGAGAGACTTGACTAGAAATATTTTTGGTTTACAAGAATGATCGAGGGACCTTCGAGATAATCGGAATTTGAATGTCGATGATATCGATAACTGGGTCGAGGCATCGATAAATCCAACGGATTTCTCATTAAGCTTGCTGGACAGTCTTTATTCTTGTTCGATGCCATCGAAACAATACCGATATCATCAATATTTGAATATTGATTCTATCGAGTGACCCCTGATCATAGATAAACAATCCTGAAATATTTTACTGGAAGAACTTGGCGCCCATGACCGATATCATCAAGAGCCTTCTGATATCATCGAGATTTGAATTTTGATGGTATCGAGGAGGCTTCGATATATCGATGCACATATGATATTCTTAAGGAAAAACAGGGGCACCAGAGATCTGCCTGTCGATATTATCGAGTCACCTTCGATGGACTCGAGATTTGAATATCGATGACATCGATAATTCTGTCCAGATGAGTATGTGGTTGCTGGATGTATTTTGTCCTCATATCGATGATATCGTTTAGGTATCAAGGACATTGACAGTGCAGGTCGATCATATCATATCGATAAAATCGACAAAGTAAGAAAACTTAGAGAATTTCTCTATTTTGAAAAAGGTTTTCTTAACTTAAAAACCCTGTGATGCTATAGTCTGTTTTAAGGGTTTTATATACTTGGTGTTTTGGGACATGTGATATGAGGCTTAGATTTACCTATGGCGAGCTTGCACACATCCGGTTGAGGTAGATGCTTGAGTTGATCTTCCAATGAGGCTCTGCAGTCTAACTGACTCAACACTCACGCTAATTGGCAAACCAGGGCACTTTCAGATCCGATTGGTGAAATATATTATCAACAAAGCTGGCACTTTGAAAAAAGAGGAATAGTCTTCGGTAGATTTGGCCCTCTTCTGAGAATGGATTTCAGGTGGTTGAGGATCTGAAGATTCGGCGGCATGCTGATTAGGCGAATAATGTGGTCTCTTGGAATGAACCATAGTAGAAGCAAGCAAAGTTCAAAGGGAGTTGTGTGCAGGAGGTAGTTGTGTGTAGAAGGCTATTATGTGCAAGTTTGGGTTGTGTGCAGGTTTGGGTTGTGCACAGAGAGTGGTTGTGCATAGGTTTGGGTTGTGCATAGAGAGTGGTTGTGCGTAGATAGATTGTGCACAAAAGATGGCTGGATGAGATTTTGAATGAGAGAAATGAAGTTGAGTCCAGTATTTATAGTATTAATAAGTGACTGGTTGTGCACAGGTTTGAGTTGTGCGCAGATAGTTTGGTTGTGCACACAAAGGGAGAATCAAGAAATATTTTGATCCAACATTTTCACTTTGGAGAGAAAAGATAAAAATGCAGTATCAAGGGGGCATCTGTTGGGGAATAAAAATCGATCAAGAGTTAAAAATAAGGTTTTTTTGAAAAGATCATATGAACATTGCATTATTGGCTTGTACGGCGCACAATGGAGGCTGGTATGAAAGACTGGTTGTGTGGCGCACAATAGAAGCTACTGAACATTGTATTATTGGGATGCGCGATGCACAATGGAAGCCGGCATGGAAGACTGGTTGTGTAGCGCACAACAAAAGCCACTGAGGAAGATGGGTTGTGTGGTGCACAACTGAAGTTGCTAAAAGAATGATGATTATGTTTCGCACAATGGAGGTTATTCAGAAGAAGAGGTTGTGCGGTGCACAACAGAAGTAGGTTAAGGGATGTCATTATACGGTGCACAATTGTTGTAAGCACACAACAGATCTAACCACACAATAGGTATGTGCGCATAAAGGGTTTGTTGAGGAGGAGCTCACACATGCGGGAGGTTATAAATACCCCAATAATCCTTAGATGAGGACAACACAACATCAAAGCAGAGAGAGAAAGATCCAGACTTCAGTTAGAATCAGGTATTAGAAATATCAGTTGTGCGGTGCACAACTGGTGCAACGCACAACTAATGGGGTGCACAATTGGTGCCGCACACAACTGTTGCAGCGCACAACTGAGGGAGTGCACAATTAAAGTGAGCGCACAACTGATGTAGCTACACAATTAACTTGGCCATGTGAAAGGTTCATTGTACAGATGATCAGTTCAGGCTCCAATCTGAGTTGAAAGATCAATGTATCATCTCAGAAGCTTGGGAAAAGTCAGAACAAACAATATTTTGGCACAACAATATCTCCATAACTAAAGATCATGATACAATAGGAAATGCTGCAGAAATTAGCATTAAAAATGCTTTTGTTTCTTGTGGAAACAATGTGTAATGGAGAGTTCAAGGATATGAAACTAGAAGATGCAGGGGATTACTTTGACATACTAGCTGAAAATGCTGAATCATGGGACACATCAAGCCAAGCTACTACTCCCTAGGAAGTTCCAAGAGAGATAGGAATACATGTACTTAAGGAGGAGGATGATATTAATGTACGGTTGACAATTCTCACACGAAAAATTGAGGACTTGGAATCTAGGAAGTAATCAACTCAGCCCAAAGCAGTTGTCGAAATCGTATGTGGAATTTGTGAGAGCGATGTACACCCAATCAAAGATTGTCGTACAATCCCTGCTTTTGAAGAGGTGTTTCATGTTCAAGCAGATATTACAAACACTTATCAACGACTACTTAGTGCACCAAATTCTTACACGCATACTCTTGATGAGTGGAGCCTTAATTGGGGAAATGAACCAAATGCAAATGTAACCAATTATCCACAAGGGCCATCTAGTGGACTTCCACCAAGGAGAACCCTTGAAGATACATTAGATGCATTTTGGCAGGAGTAACTGCAGAGCTTGGAACTTCCGTTGCAAGACTCGAGACACAACTAAATGTTAGGGAGACTGGGATCTTTCCGGCCCAACCGCAACCTAACCCAAGAAGACAATGTGAAATAGGTGATCTCAACTCTTCAACTCAACATCTGGAACATGTTAAAACCATCATTACCTTGAAAAGTGTAAATGAAATAGACAAAGAGATTCCAAGGAAGGTTGAGAAACCTAAGAGTCCAAAAATTCAAAGGAAGGTTGAGAAACCTAAAGAGTCCAAAAATTCAAAGGAAGGTTGAGAAACGTAAAGAGTCCAAAAATTCAAAGGATGGTAGTGAATCTAGCAATGCCCCATATGACAAAGAGCCATTGCAGGGATACAAACTCGTGGCCCCATTTCCCTAATGTCTCATCACATAAAAAAGGCTAAGTGAGAATCAAAATATTCTAGAGATTTTTCAACAAGTCAAGATCAACACCCTCTTGTTGGATGAAATTAAACAATTCCCATCTTATGCCAAATTCCTGAAAGATCTGTGTGCGGTAAAGAGGAAGTTGAACGTACACAAGAAAGTGTTTTTGACTGAACAGGTTAGCGCCATAATCAATCAAAACACTCCCCCAAATTATAAGGATCTTAGAAGTCCTACAATCTCATGTGTAATCGGAAACTTAAGGGTTGATAACACACTTTTAGACCTTGGGGCAAGTGTTAATCTGATACCATACTCGGTATATGAACTGTTAGGCCTCGGTGAGTTGAAACCCACCAAAACAACATTACAACTAGCTGATTGCTCAACTAGAATATCGAGAGGTATGATAGAAGATGTGTTGGTCCAATTCGATAAATTCTACTACCCAGTAGATTTCATCGTCTTGGACACACACTCAGCTTCAAATATGGGAGCTCAAATTTCGATTATATTAGGCCAGCTATTGCTGGCCACTGCCAATGCCATTATAAATTGCCGGAATGGAGTAATGAAAATATCTTTTGGGAATATGATGGTAGAATTCAACGTGTTTCATTTGCATAAGCCACAAGAGGATGAGGACCTGACACATGAGATGAACTTGATAGATATATTTGAAGATGATGAGTCTCTTTTAACTGAAACTCCTGAATCTTTGGATGTTTGCCTGACACACTTTGCAGATTCAAACGATCATATTGGCCAGGAAGTTGATGCCACTCCTTCCACTAACACAAACTTCTTATCATTACAAGTGGAGTAGATAGATTTTGAACCGGAGCCTATGACTTCCGATTTTAAAGGGACCACGGTAAACAACTTTTTTGTTATTCAATTGTTTATGGTCTCTCATTCACCTCAGCCTACTAATATTGAGAAATTATCTTTTGTAGGTGAATCATTCACCTCAACCTACTAATATTATGAAATTATTCACCTCAGCCTACTAATATTGATACCATACTCGGTATATGAACTATTAGGCCTCAGTGAGTTGAAACCTACCAAAATAACATTATAATTAGTCGATCGATTGACTAGAATACCGAGAGGTATGATAGAAGATATGTTGGTCGAAGTCGATAGATTCTACTACCCAGTAGATTTCATCGTCTTGGACACACACTCGGCTTCAAATATGGGTGCTCAAATTTTGATCATATTAGGCTGGCCATTCCTGGCCACTGCCAATGCTATCATAAATTGCCGGAATGGAGTAATGAAAATATCTTTTAGGAATATGATGATAGAATTCAATGTGTTTCATTTGCACAAGCCACAAGAGGATGAGGACCTGACCCATGAGATGAACTTGATAGATACATTTGAAGATGATGAGTCTCTTTTAACTGAAACTCCTGAATCTCTGGATGTCTACCTGACACACTTTGCATATTCAAATGATCATATTGGCCAAGAAGTTGATGCCACTCCTTCCACCAACACTAAATTCTTACCATTACAAGTGGAGGAGATAGAGTTTGAACTGGAGCTTATGACTTCGGATTTTAAAGGGACCACGATGAACAACTTTTTTGTTATTCAATTATTTATGGTATCTCATTCACCTCAGCCTACTAATATTGAGAAATTATCTTCTACAGGTGAATCATATATTCTCTAGAAACCTCTAAATTCCGATTGCAAACATGTTGTTGAGGTTCTTAAACTTCTTTGGATATTCGTGCTCCAAGACATCCAAGCCTATTACAAAAAGGGCTTTTGGATGATCTTGTTGAGAAACCTTCTGAGAAATTTATCAAGATACTAGCCGGAAGAGGAACCTTGCTGCATGGTTGAGTAACTTTCCCCTCCTTTCCTAGTTTAGGATTAGAATTTATTACTTTCATGAGATTTAAGATTAAGATAGTTTACTTTAAGTTTGGTGAGTCTTTGTGCTAACCCATCTTCACGTTGAGTTCTTTGGAATAGCTTCAATTCTCCTTCTTCAGGTATTACCTTTCCATCACTTTTCTTTTCTTTTCGTTGCCTCATGTGCATTGCATGTTTATATCTTTTACATTGACGACAATGTAGATTTTAGGTTGAGGGTGTGGATTAGGTAAATTAATAAGTGTTTTTCTTAGTCTTTGAGCAAAAATTGTGAAAATTTTCAAGTTAAAATCCTGTCATGAAATTGCTAATTTGTGTATTTAAGAATTCTTTGAGTATGATGATGAGATAGAGATTAACTTTGGAATTGTTGGAGTTTGATCAACTGACTAGTCTATCACTTAAAGTTCTTATACTTAATGGATTAAGAGGAAGTTCGAATATCATATTGATCCAAATCACAAAACACGTTCAATTTGCTTTCTTGGGATATATTAGAATTTCTGATTGTTAGCAAGTAAATCATTGATAGATGTTAAGAATTGAGTCTGGAGAATTTTATCCACCTTAAAAGATGAAAAACCAGTTAAAAAATAGGAGATCGACAAAATGGTCATGTATGGTGAAAAGATTAGAAAAGAAAAAAAGAATGGAAATGAAAAGACTGAAAGTATTGAATAAATACAAGTGACCGTCGATATAAAATAAAATACTAGAAAAAGAAGGAGAAGGGGGTAAGTTCAGAATCAGCATTTGATTATTCGATTATTCTTGAAGTAATGAGCATGGTTAACGTTATGAAAGGATGGTATGTTCACGAAAGTAAGTTGGAATTCACTAAGCACGATGGAAAAACTTGATATATGAACTTATGCTCTTAAGTGATTGATATAGAGAACCTATTTGATTGATTGCTCGTTTGATTCGGCTTTAGGTTTTTAAATTTTCACACTCATATCTTTATATTATACTCATTCATGCTTATTTGCACAAAAGATTATTTTTTAAAAAAGGTTTAAACTTTGAGAATTGAGGATTATTTCACGCATGTTTTGCTCGGGACTAACAAAATGTTGGTTGAGAGTGTGTTGAGTATCAAATATTTCATATTTCCCCTACTTATATCTTTGTTTTATGAACATGATACTACCTACTATTGTATTTTATACATGTTTGTATTGCAAGGTTAATCTGAGAGCTTGGATTGAAAAGAATGTTACAAGCATGGATTTGATGCTTAAGAATCACCAAAGAAAATGATGGATCTTACGAGACCAAGACTGTGAAAGTGCCCTGGTTTGTCAATTAGCGTGAGTGTTGAATCAACAAGACAAGTGAGCCCCATAGGAAAATCATTCAAGCATCTGCCTTAACAGGATGAGGCTTCAGATATCTAAAAAGGTAAACTTAGGCTCACATCCCATGTCCCAAAACACCAGGTATATAAAACACTTAAAATGGTTAGAACAACATAGGGTTTAAGGTGTGAAACTGTTTTGCAAAATCAGAAAAATCTCTAAGTTTTCAGTCTTTGTCGATTTATCGATAGTGCTTCGATGAAATTGGACTTTGTTATCGATGTCCTCAAAACTCACTCGATGTTATTGAAATGAGAATTTCAGATGTCTAACAACCAAAATGAATCTTGGACTAAATTCTCGATGAATCGATGACAGGATCGATATCATCGACTTTCGAATCTTGAGTTCATCGAAATGGCTCGATAAAATATACATCTGGTCAGTCTGTGTCTAGTAAGAAGTTAAGGAAAATCATGTGATTTTCGATGACTCGAAGGGAGCCTTGATATCTTCGAATTTTAAATCTCGATGATATAGATGGACCTTCGATGATATCGGATTAGGACACAAATCTGTCCAGCAAGCTTTTAGGTAAATTCTTTTAAATGTTTGAGGTATCGAGAATCACTCGATGAAATCGATATTCAAAGATCGATCATATCGAGACCAGGTTGATGTCATTGAATTGAGACACAAAACTGTCCAACGAGTTTATAAGAAATTCCCTAAAAAAATCAATGAATCGAAACTGGTATCGATATCATCGATATTCAAAACTAGATGATATCGAGGAAAGCTCGATCATATCGATGCCTGTTCAGTTTTAAAGGCAAGTCTGCTCTCATGTTTTTAAATGTCGAGGAATCGAACCATGGGTTGATGAAATCGGAGTTCGAAATCCGATGACATCGAAGCATGTTCGATATCATCGATTAGTTGGCAAAAAGGTTCAAAAGCGTTTGACAGATTGAGTTTGTGTCATCGAGCGGCCATTTGACGTTATCGAGAGTATATGCTCGAGGATATTGAAGCCTGCTCGATGATATCAAACTCTGTAAAAAATATGACTGTTTTATTTTTGTTGGAACTTTTTGCCCATTTAATGAGAGCTTGCCTTAGGTTATTTTGAAAGAAAATAGATAGAACTTTTGAGTGTTAATTCAAATTAGCTACCCTAAGCCCTTTTCTCTCAAGGGAGTTCATTCCTCAATCCACCCTCATCATTGATATTCAATAGAGTGGATTGGTGAATGAACTTCCGCATTCAAGGATCCTTCAGCTACCACCTTAATGGCAAATCATTGAGATGAGATTCCTTGAATGCATAGATCGTGGTATTACTTTGTCACTCCAATGATTAATCATTTAATAGAGCAATTACTAACATAACCTTGACCCAACCCGTCGCCTTACATTGGAGCATCATAAGTGTTGCGGATCAAGGGAGCTAAAGATTCTTCATCAATAAAGGAGGAGATCTTCATCAACGTGCTTAATGAGGCTCATCTACTTATTTGTAAGTCATTAGAGTCCAGAGACCTTGCTGATCATTCCTTTGTATAGGATTGGGTCACAGGTGATTCTCACCCTTTTCAAGTCCTCGTAAGAGGCCTCCGACGGGAGAATACGTGTGGGTACTGTGTGTTGACCTTTGCTCTTGGTGAGCATAAACTTTAGGTTCCTTGTGTGGATCCTTGGCCTGTGTGGCCTAAAACCCTGGGTGCTGTGTGTTGACCCTTGCTCTTGGTGAGCATAAACTTAGGTCCTTAGTATAGGTCCTTGGCCTGTGTGGCATAAAACCCCAGGTGCTATGTGTTGACCTTTGTTCTTATGTAGGGCATAAACTTTAGGTTCCTTGTGCGGATCCTTGGCCTGTGTGGCTTAAAACCCTAGGTTCCTTGTGTGGATCCTCTGCTCGTGTGTATAGCACAAAACTCGGGTGCTGTGTGTTGACCCTTGCTCCTATGTGGGGCATAAACTTGTGTCTCGTGGAGACACATCTAGGTTCCTTGTGTAGGTCTTTGAGTCGAACTTATGTAGGTTGTGAAGGTTAGAGGTGAACCTGATTTAAAACCTCCATTAGTGAGATCTGGTACACTCAAAAGTTGAGTGCGTCCGCCGGAAGTGGTGTAGGCACATAGCCGAACCACTATAAAATGGCTGTGTTTGGGATTGTTATTTGTGCATTACTCTTATATGTTTTCTCTAAATGGTTTCATAAAGCATGCTAACATGATTATTTAGAATTGATAAGAATCACATCCCACACACACTCACAATCATATTATTTATTCATCATAGGCTGAGACTACATATTGTTCAAATACTTGGAAGTATTATGATTGGATCCTTTCTTTGACTTGGAAGTCATTAGAGTTAAATTGGAAGTATCATGATAGGAGTTTGTTAAATCAGGGTTATGATAATAGGATTTTAAATCATCATAAAATTTTTATAAAGTCCTATTCATCCCCTCTAGGACAATTTGACCTATTCCCACTTCTACTAAAGTGATCTTTACCGTAATTTCAATTGGTATCAAAGTGGGTCTTTCTTAAGGGCTTCACTGCCTAGAGAGTGATCTTGACTGAAGTTGGAATCATGGAAAATGGTGTAGGTCTAGAGGGTACGAATGGTCAGAACAATTGCCTAGTAATCCATATTGCACTAAAAGTCGGTAACAGTTCAAAATGGTATCTTTATAGTGGGTGCTCCAGACACATGATCGGTCACCAAACACAATTTTGTGAGTATTCTGACTTTGACGGTGGGTCAGTCACTTTTAAAGATGGGAGCTCCGCCAAAATAATTGGGTAAGGAACAATAGTTGGACCAGGACTTCCCAAGATTAAAAATGTTCTTTGTGTAGAAGGTCTAAAACATAATCTCCTCAGTATCTCACAAATTTGTGACAAAGAACACTTGCTCACTTTTTCAAAAAATGTGTGTAAAATCTTAGATCAAACAGGAAAATCTATCATGAAAGGCTTACGTACGAGTAATAACTGCTACGTAATTGAAAGTAGCAATGAGAATGTACTATCCACAAAATGTAATATGGCTGTGAAAAGCGAGTCCAAACTATGGCACCAAAGGATAGGTCACGTGCACTATCGAAAATTAGCCAAGTTAATTTCAAAAAGCTTAGTAAGGGGTCTTCCCAAGATTAAAAAGGAAGAAAAGATTGTATGTGGTGTTGCCTAAAGGGTAAACAGATAAAAGTTGGACACAAAAAGACAACTACCATAGCAATATCAAAACCTTTGGACTTGCTACATATGGACCTAGTGGGTCCCACCAAAGTTGAAAGTCATGGCAGGAAAAGATACTTCTTGGTGGTAATGGATGATTATTCCAGATTTACCTGGGTTGCCTTTCTTCAAGAAAAATCTGATGCTTTTGATGAATTTGTAGTCATGGCAAAGCGACTCAAAAATGAGAAAGGATACTGCATAAATCGTTTCAGGAGTGATCATGGTGGTGAATTTGAAAACGAGTGATTTTAAAGATATTATGATGAGAAAGGAATTCACCATGAATTCTCAGCCCCAAAAACTCCACAGCAAAATGGAGTAAGTGAAAGAAAGAATCGAGTTTTACAGGAAATGGGCTCGGTTATGTTGAATGGAAAGGATATGGCCAAAAGCTTCTCGGCGGAAGCAGTCAACACCGCCTATTATATAATAAATAGAATATACTTAAGAGAAGGCTTAAACAAAACACCATATGAGATATGGTATGGAAAACAACATAGTGTGAAACACTTCCGTGTCTTTGGCAGTAAATGTTATATCCTGAAGGACAGAGAACACCTAGGTAAGTATGAATCTAAAAGTGATGAGGGCATCTTTCTAGTATATGCCTTAAATAGTCGTCCCTATAGAGTATACAATCTAAAAACCCTCACCATTCAAGAATAAGTTAATGTGGTGATTGATGATCAACCTCATGAAGAAGAAAGTTCCTTGAATGAATTAGAAGATGATGTGGATTCATGCATTATAGGTAAATCAGATAATAAAACTACCACATCTAATGAACCTCAACTGTCGTCTAACATACCCATCATTAAAGATCACCCCCTAAATCAAATCATTGGAGATCTTAATGATGGTGTAAGAACTCGACGTCAAATAGAAAGTATCTGTAGTCATTTCTACTTTACCTCAAAGATTGAGCCCAAAAATATTGTGGAAGCACTTCAAGATGAATATTGGATAAATGCTATGCAAGAAGAACTTCAACAATTTCAAAGAAATGAGGTATGGCCACCGGTTCCTAAGCCATCTGATACAAATATCATTGGAACCAAATGGATCTTCAAGAATAAATCCGATGAATCTGGAAATGTGATTAGGAATAAAGTAAGATTGGTAGCTCAAGGATACTCACAAATAGAAGGTATTGACTTTGATGAAACATTTGCTCTTGTAGCTCGCCTTGAGTCAATCAGGATTCTCATGTCAATTACATGTGCATTGAAATTTAAACTATTTCAAATGGATGTCAAAAGTGCATTTCTTAATAGAGTGCTTGATGAAGAAGTCTATATGGAACAACCTAAGGGATTTTCAGACCCCAAGTATCCTCAACATGTTTATCGATTGAGTAAAGCACTTTATGGTCTCAAACAAGCACTACGTCTTTGGTATGAACGTCAGACGCATTTTCTTTTGGACCACAAATTCTTCAAGGGTAGTGTAGATCAAACACTATTCACTCAAAAGTCAGAGAATTCATTGCTTATTGCCCAGATCTACGTGGATGATATAGTCTTTGGCTCCACATGTGAAGATACTGCTCATAACTTCGATGATCTCATAAAGTCTAAATTTGAAATGAGCATGTTTGGTGAGTTGAACTTCTTCTTAGGCCTACAAGTGAAGTAATTGCACAATGGGATCTTTATATGTCAGATAAAATATGCAAAAGATCTAGTTAAAAGATTTGGACTTGAATCTGGTCATACCTATCATACTCCCATGAGCACCACACTCAAACTCTCCAAAGATATAAATCGAAAAAGTGTGGATCAACACCTATATCGAAGCATAATAAGAAGCCTATTATATCTAACTGCAAGTCTTCCAAACATATCATTTAGCGTAGGAGCATGTGCGCGATATCAGGCTGATCCCAAGGAATCTCACCTAACAACAGTTAAAAGGATCATCAAGTATGTGGCTGGAGCAACCGTCTTCGGTCTATGGTATCCATTCGACACAGCTACCATCATTGCTAGATACTCAGACGTCGACTGGGCTGGAAATTTAAATGATTGCAAGTCAACCAGTGGCGGATGTTTTTACATTAGAAATTGTTTAGTGTCTTCGTAGAGCAAGAAATAGAATTTGATATCCCTATCCATTGCTAAAGCCGAATACATTGCTGCAAGCAGTTGCTGTGCTCAACTCCTTTAGATGAAACAGATGCTACTGGATTATGGGATTGAGCAGTCAACTATGACTCTTTTCTATGACAACACTAGTACTATCAATATTTCAAAAAATCCCGTTCAACATTCTCGGACCAAGCATATTGACATTAAACATCATTTTATCTGAGAGCTTGTTGAGGAAAAGATCATAGTGTTGAACTATGTGTCTACAGAAAATCAACTTGCTGACATACTAACTAAACCGCTAGATGCAAACTAGTTTAACAACCTTCAGAAATCAATTGGAGTATGTGCAATTTGATGACAAGTCAAAGTCAAACATGAGCTGAATTGGCATATCTGAGGACTATGGCCTTCTTATTTATGTATGGTTAAACATGTACTATATTGGTATATCTTTATGTCTTAACCATATTCTACACTTTAAGAGAAATATTTTTCAATTTTCCTTCATACTCGATGAAATCGAACGGGTCTCAATCTCAACGGCGGCTCTCGGGAATACAAGGTCTTAACCATCGGTCCTCTTTAACGCTTATAAATTTTACTGTCTTGATATCTGTTGGGTATTAACTGTTGATCCTTTCCAACGGTCATCGACACAGTCTTTGATAGCTTTATGAGCCTGCTTTCGATGACATCGATGGTATATCGATATCATCGACACTCTGCTATAAAAGAAAAACAAGCATCAGACTTGTCTATCAGCTTGTTCCTTCTCTTCTCTGGTTGTTTCTCCTTATCTATATCTATCTTCCTAGGCTGTCCTCCAAAAAGAACCATGTTGAAGGGCAAAGGTAAGGATCTTACTCATTCCAAATCATCCAAATCAAAGAATAAATAACCAAAAACAAGTCAGTCTCATCCCAATCAGTTAGCTTGGGAACAAGTTACAATAGCTGAGTGCATTGTTCTTAACAGCGCTATTGAACCATTTGGAGTGGATCTCCTCTTAGAAGTTATAGGGTGGCAAAATATACTCAATCTTGGTGGACCCTATCAATTTGAACTGATCCATCAGTTTTTCAATAACTGCTATATTGTTCGTGATAATCCCCCATGTATTCGATTGGAGCTCTTGCATCACACAAAATTCATTACTCCAATCGTACTTGGCCGTCTCCTAAACCTAGAAGTAACTCGAATCCCAGTAATAGAACGCAATCTAAATGGGTTAGGTGTATGAGGTGAGATAACACGAGCACTGTGTCATGGCACCACAGTTCCTAAGAATGATGAAAACACTCTTCATGTCAACCACCTTGGACCCTCCTTTAAAATTCTTCACAGCATCTTTGGGACTAATGTGTATCCATGTGATGCAAAGAAAAGTTATCTTACTCCCTTCTTGCTCAATGTCCTATATGATGTTTATCAAGAGGTCCAAGTATGCCTTCCGTCTCTTATCCTAGGGCAGCTCACTCGTATAATCAGAGGAGACCATCGGGATACACTGCCATTTCCCTCGTTCATAAGCAAGCTTGCTCACTATGTAGGCCTACTAGCCATGTCCGATGCTGTTCATCCTGAAGTATAGTTCGATCAAGATGCAGTCCAACAGGCACAACAGCTATGCCTAACTTCATCCCTTTAACCGAGTAGTCCTCCTGCACAGACGCCTGGCGTAAAAAATGACCATCTCTCGTATCTGCCCACGCCATGGGGATCAAATCGTATGCCATTGCACAGTCCTGAGTCAATCACAAATCGCTAGGACCACCAACTTGAACATCATCTACTGAATGGTCTAGCTGGTATTGACAAGCGTCTTTACAACTGCGAAAGACGTCTAATAACAATTGAGGACAAAATTGAAGCCCTCCAGCATACCACCCAACAAGTAATTGACTTGCTAACCGATGGCAAAACTTGAGCACCTTAAGTGCTAAAGGAAGGATTGGTATAGATGAGACTATATTTGGACATTGCGGCTGATTTCTTTTTGGAGACCGCATGATTTTCTTACGATGAATTGAAACACTTTGGGGTTGTTCATCCTCTGGGAGAGGAAAATACTTTATTTTGGTATGCCCATGGTTGGGCGAGATATTTGGTTGGGTTGGTTTAGGATGGATGTTTAATACTGCCAAACTTGGGTAGTTTTTATTTTGGATATTCTGATGGCTATTCGATAATCTATTTGATGTGTATCCTTAGTATGATGTTTACAACATTTTCTGATAAAGATGCATGTCCTTCTGCAAATTATTCTTTGCCCATAGATGTTGTGAACTAATTTGTAAACTAAATTGTGATTTCTAATGCTTCAAGCTATATTGCTATCTGTTTTTGCGAAATCATCGATCTCCTTTAGCCCTGAGTCTCCCATGTTTTTATGCTTCAACATCAGTTAACTAATATTGATATATTGCACTTTGCCAATGACGGACAAAAAGGGGAGAACAAATCCCACCATGGAGAAAATTGTGTGTATCTATGTACGTATGGTGGCGCAGGTGTTAGGGGGAACAGTGCAAGAAGATAGGAGGAGCAGCTACTATTGAATGTTACAGTCTTGTGTGTGAACTCAAATAACATATTTGTAAAATTGTGTAAAGTTCTTGTACACACAATTTATGGTGTTGGTCTAGATGTTGTTCTAGGATTTCAAGTGTTTTGTCACGTAATTGACAAAGGGAGAGATTGAAAGTGCCCTGATTTGTCAATTAGCGTGAGTGTTGAGTCAGCAAGACAAGTGAGCCCCATAGGAAGATCATTCAAGCATCTGCCTCAACTGGATGTGGCTTCAGATCTCTACAAAGGTAAACTTAGCCTCACATCCCATGTCCCAAAACAACAGGTATACAAAACCCTTTAAATGGTTAGAACAACATAGGGTTTAAGGTGTGAAAATTGTTTTACAAAATCAGGAAAATCTCTAAGTTTTCAGCCTTTGTCAATTTATCGATAGTGCTTCGATGAAATCGGACTCTGTTATCGATGTCCTCGAAACTCACTTGGTGTTATCGAAATAAGGACTTCAGATGTCCAGCAACCAAAATGAATCTTGGGCTGAATTCTCGATGAATCGATGGCAGGATCGATATTATCGACTTTCGAATCTCGAGTTCATCGAAATGACTCGATAAAATCGACATCTGGTCAGTTTGTGTCCAGTAAGCAGTTAAGGAAAATCATGTGATTTTCAATGACGCGAAGAGAGCCTTGATATCTTCGAACTTCAAATCTCGATGATATCGATGGACCTTCGATGATATTAAATTAGGACACAAATCTGTTTAACAATCTTTCAGGTAAATTCTTTTAAATGTTCGAGGTTTCGAGAATCACTCGATGATATTGATATTCAAAGATTGATCATATCGAGACCAGGTCAATGTCATTGAATTGGGACACAAAACTATCTAGCGAGTTTATAAGCAAATTCCTTGAAAAAATCGATGAATCAAAACTGGTATTGATATCATCGATATTCAAAACCAGATGATATCGAGGAATGCTCGTCATATCGATGCCTGTTCAGTTCCAAAGGCAAGTCTGCTCTCATGTTTTTAAATGTCGAGGAATCGAACCATGGGTCGATGAAATTAGAGTTCGAAATCCGATGACATCGAAGCATGTTCGATATCATCGATTAGTTGGCAAAAAGGTTCAAAAGTGTTTGATAGATTGAGTTTGTGTCATCGAACGACCATTCGACGTTATCGAGAGTATACGCTCGAGGATATCGCAGCTTGCTCGATGATATCGAACTCCGTAAAAAAATATGACTATTTTATTTTCGTTGGAACTTTTTACTTATTTAATGAGAGCTTGCCTTAGGTTGTTTTGAGAGAAAACAGATAGAGCTTTTGAGTGTTTAATTCAGATCAGCCACCCTAAGCCCTTTTCTCTCAAGGGAGTTCATTCCTCAATCCACCCTCATCATTGATATTCAATAGAGTGGATTGGTGAATGAACTTTCGCATTCAAGGATCCTTCAGCTACCACCTTAATGGCAAATCATTGAGCTGAGATTCCTTGAATGCATAGATCGTGGTATTACTCTATCATTCCAATGATTAATCATTTAATAGAGTAATTACTAACATAACCTTAACCTAACCCATCACCTTACATTGGAGCATCATAAGTCTTGCGGATCAAGGGAGCTAAAGATTCTTCATCGACAAAGGAGGAGATCTTCATCAAGGTGCTTAATGGAGCTCGTCTACTAATCTGTAAGTCATTAGAGTCCAAAGACGCTATTGATCATTCCTTTATATAGGATTGGGTCACAGGTGATTCTCACCCCTTTCAAGTCCTCGTAGGAGGTCTCCGATGGGAGAATATATGTGGGTGCTGTGTGTTGACCCTTACTCTTGGTGAGCATAACCTTTAGGTTCCTTGCGTGGATCCTTTGCCTGTGTAGCCTAAAACCCTAGGTGCTGTGTATTGACCCTTGCTCTTGGTGAGCATAAACTTAGGTCCTTAGTATAGGTCCTTGGCCTGTATGGCCTAAAACCCTAGGTGCTGTGTGTTGACCTTTGCTCTTATGTAGGGCATAAACTTTAGGTTCCTTGTGTGGATCCTCTGCTCGTGTGTAGAGCCCAAAACCCAGGTACTGTGTGTTGACCCTTGCTCTTGTGTGGGGCATAAACTTGTGTCCCGTGAAGACACGTCTAGGTTCCTTATGTAGGTCATAGAGTCGACCTTGTGTAGGTTGTGAAGGTTAGAGGTGAACCTGATTTAAAACCTCCGTTAGTGAGATCCGGAACACTCAAGGGTTAAGTGCGTCTGCCGGAAGTGGAGTAGGCATGTAGCCGAACCGCTATAAAATGGCTGTGTTTGGGATTATTATTTGTGCATTACTCTTATATGTTTTCTCTGAATGTTTTCATAAAGCATGCTAACATGATTATTTAGAATTGATAAGAATCACATCCCACACACACTCACAGTTGTATTGTTTACTCATCATAGGCTGAGACTACATATTGTTCAAATACTTGAAAGTCTTATGATTAGATCCTCTATTTAGCTTGGAAGTCATTAGAGTTAAATTGGAAATATCATGATAGGAGTTTGTTAAATCAGGGTTATGATAATAGGATTTTAAATCATCATAAAATTTTTATAAAGTCCTATTCACCCCCCTCTAGGACACTTTGACCCATTCCCACTTCTACTAAAGTGGTCTTTATGATAATAGACCTAATTATTCGTAAACTGAGTAAGGGTTCAGTTTTACGCTTGCTCCCAAGTCAAGGAGTGTATTCTCAATATGGTGATTCCCAATTATACAAGTGATAGTTAGGCTACCAGGGTCTTTATATTTTTGTGGCACATCTTGCTTCAGGATGACACTCACTTTTTCCGTCAGAAAAATTTTCTTTTTAATACTCTGTTGCCTCTTTGTAGTACATAAGTCTTTCAAAAATTTGGCATATGATGGAATTTGTTTCCCAGCGTCGAGTAGAGGGATGTTAACTTTCACTTATTTCAACACCTCTAGAATGTCCTGAGAGTTAGCTATAGGTTTTGGTGTAATCAACAGTTGGGGGAATGGAGCAATCGGCTTGCTTTGAGGTTCTGGTTCTAACTCATGTGGAGTATTGCTAGGTTTATCAGTTTCATTTACTTCTAGGTCCTTAGACTTTTCATCCCTTACCAGAATAGATTTATCAATTGTTTTCCCACTCCTAAGAGTGGTGATAGACTTAGCTTGCTCCATTTGATTTGAAAAGCTTGGGCCACTAATTTCACATTGTGGTTTTAGATTGGGGAGAGTTGAGCTGGATGCATCCCTTTCTCCACAATTGCTAAGTGTGACTCTATCCTTTAAATGGATGATGCAAGCGTTCCTATTGATGATTTGATATCCTGGAATGCTTGTGCCGTATTCTAATTGAGTAGCTCTTGGTCTTGAATATGTTTTAGAATCGGGTCCTCTTGAGGTTTCCTTTGATCTAAAAATTGGTTAAGGATTCCTTGAGGAGTAGCAGTTTGTCCATTCCTCCAACTGAAATTTGGATGGTTTCTCCAGCTAGAGTTGTAAGTATTTGAGGTGGTTCCTTTGAAAGGCCTCTAGTAGTTTACGACATTCGATTGTTCATTTAGTATTTCTTTAAAAGTAGGTATTGTTGGACAATTTTCAGTTGTATAAACATTGCAAGCACAAATACTGCAAACAACTTCCTTACCCTTATCCTTCTTAAGTTCCATAGCCTCGAGTTTCCTTGTGAGACTGGCCACTTTAACATTTATATCGTCTTCCTCTTTCAATATATTCTGCTCTTCTCCTTTGATTGAGTAGGCTTAGAAGTGGTGTTAGGTCTCGATGAGGCGTCCCATGATTGTGCGGTTTCAGCGAGTTTGTGAAAGTAATCCCACACATCATCGACATCTTTGTTCATGAATTCTCTATTGCACATTGTCTCGACGAATTGGCGCATGGAAGATGTCAGTCCTTCATGAAAGAATTTTGTTATGCGCCACGTTTCAAAACTGTGTTGTGGGCATGAACTGACAAGATCCTTGAACTGCTCCCAACATTGGAAGAATCTCTCATCCTCCTTTTGGGTAAAGTTCATGATTGACTTTCTGATGGTATTCGTCTTATGATATGAGAAGAATTTCTTTATGAACTCCCTTGTCATGTCATTTCATCTGCCAATAGATCGTGGACGTAGTGAATGCAACCACATCTTAGCTTTTTCTTTTTAGGAGAAAGGAAAGAGTTTCAGCCTGATCGTGTCCTCAGACACATTAGGAAAATATAAAGTGGCTATTATCTCGTCAAACTCTTTCAAGTGTCAATATAGACTTTCATATTCAAGTCCATGGAACTTTGGAAGGAGTTGGATCACTCTTGACTTGATATATATATTTCCTGTATTTTCTAAAAAATCATACAGGAAGGTGTGCTCACCCCTGTCGGTTGTAAATAATCTCATAAAGTATGAGGCGGGGGTGCATGCACCTTATTCTCATCCTGGGCTTCCTCAATTAGAGGTTGAGGTTGATTTGCAAGTTGATTAGCAGTAATTACTTCTATTGACTCAGAGAATCTTAAGTGGTGTCTAGTCCTGTGGCAAATAGGCAACCCTTCGACTAATCTTCCTTCACTCAAGAGACGTAGAGTGTTATCACGGACCCACTTGGGCATGAAACACTCTCAGCCTTCAAGTTCAGAATCTAACTTAAAATCTAAGAATTGAAACTACAGCAAATAAGAAGTAAGAGAGAGAAAATTAGAATGAAGTTACCAGATAGAAGATGCTAGGTTAGGATCTTATAAAACAGAGAACAAAGTTAGTTTCTAAAAACAAAGCAGAAAAATTCCTTACCTAAGAATAAAACAAAAAGTGAATCCTAATCTTAACCTAATTCTAAAACTAATTAAATTCAGAAAAACGCAACCGTAGTCCTTGGCAACGGCGCTAAAAACTTGTTCACAACCCCAAGTGTGGGGTCACGATGTAGTAATAATCTCGGTAAGACTGAGGTCGAATCCACAAGGAGTAATCTCATACGTTTCTAAAAGTAACTAGAACTAGAACTAAAAGAAGATAAAAATCTAAATTTGAATAATTAGAAAGAGTAATTGTGAATGATGTAATTGAAACTTGTGAATTAAAGGTGAGAACTAGGGTGTCAAGGATCCACTTGTAGCAATTAAGATGCTACCTTACTTGATTTAAGTAACACAATTAGAATTAGAGTCTCATCCTATCCAATTGGAAAATATAGCAAATAAATCAAATCTGAACTTTCATTGGCCTAATTCTCAATGGATGAGGATTGTGAGGGTTGGAAGGGATTTCATCACCCTACCATGCCTAGGAGACAATGGGGAATGACAGGATTTACCAATTCCATAATCTCAAAATAAGAAAAGAAGATATTCAAAGTTATCACAGCGTCTATTGTAATTTGAGTCACAACAAACCATAGAAAACTAAAAATATTCCTTAAAATCAAACTAGAAATCAATAAAGTTCAACATAAATAACAATAAAAGAAAAGTAAACATCTTAATCACTTTACAAGCTTCACCTCTTAGCCCTAGCTAAGAGGTTTAGTTAACCATAGACATGATTAAACAAAAATCTCTTAAGGAAAGCATAAAAACAAACTAAGGAAGAAGAAAAAAAACTCTTGGCGGTGGCTCTCCACCCTTTTGCTCCACTCCTTAAACCCTATAAGATGATTTGGAGCATCCCGGGAACTCCTGTTTATAGTTGGGAACTCCAACTTTTGCACCGAGTTGGAAAAGTTTGAAAACTACCTTAAATTTACACAGTCTGTGCAAAATCTGTGTAACCTTCGACTAGTCGAGAGCAATCTTCGACTAGTTGATATTCACGCGAATTTAAAGTTTAATGTTGTTGGAGTTTGAGCTTAAGTTTCTTAGGCTAGTTGAGCTAGAACTTGGGCTAGTCGAACTAGAACTTGAGCTAGTTGAATTTCACGCGTATTCCTTTTCTTCACTTCAAATCTTAATTTTCTTCATTCCTCATTTAGTTTCCTTGGATCTTTAGCATTTGAATTCTTCAATCTTGGTCTTCTAAGATCCATCATTTGCCTTGGTGATTCTTGAGCATCAAATCCATGCTTTTTGCATTTTTTTCAATCTAAGCTCTTAAATTTACCTTGCAATACAAACATGTATAAAATATGCCCATTAAGCATTATCATGTTCATAAAACTAAGATATAAATAGGGGAGAATATGCAATATTTAACATTCAACACAACCTTTGTGTATTTTTTTAAAAAGAAATCTCGATGGCATCAAGACATCCCTTAATGGCATCAAAGTGCACGTTGATGACCTCAAATGGTGCTCGATGGGAATGATTAGAATTTCTCCTACACCCATTTAAAAATAAAGTGTTGGAAGTTGATGCAACCGAGGAAGGTTCGATGACATCGAATACCCTTCGATGGCATCGACAATGTCAGATTTCTGCCCATTTTTTTTACCATTGGGATTTCAACTTTATAAATACACTAGTGTTGCTTCTTGGATAATGAGCTAAAATTTAAGAGAGTTTGAGATAGTTGCTTTAAAGAGATTACACCCTCTTACTCATTCCCTCTTTTCCATTAGAGTTCATTTAATCTAAGCATAAGTATTAACTCATCATTTTCACTGCTTAGATTGAATTATGAACTCTAGCATTCATTGAGTTTTCAACGAACTTCATCATAGGTAAATCGTAGTATTTAATGTTCACAACCCTAAGTGTAAGGTCGCGATGTAGTAATAATCTTGGTAAAACCAAGTTCGAATCCATATGGACTGATCTTGTGCATTTCTGGAATTAACTAGAAGTATAACTAGAAGAAGATATAAAACTAATTCTGAAGCGATTGAGAGAGTAATTGTCAATTAAGTAATTAAAAGTAAGAATTTCAAAGTGGGAACTAGGGTGCCAAGGATCCACTTGTAACGATCAGGGAGCCCTCTTACTTGATTCAAGTAGCACAATTAAAAGTGGAGTCCTATCTTATCTAATTGAAAAATACATCAATAAAATCAAATCTGAACTTCCATTGACCTAATTCTCAATGAAGGAGAACTATGATAATTGGCAAGGATTCCATCACCAAACCATGCCCAGGAGACAATGGCAGATAACAAGATTTACCAATCTCATAATCTTAAAGCAGGAGAATTGTGAAGATTAGGAAGGATTCCATCACCCTACCATGCCTAAGGGATGATGGTGAACAACAAGACTTACTAATTTCACAATCTCAAATTAATAAAAGAAGATACTCAAAGCTATTGCAGATCTACTGTAATTTGAGTCACAATAAACTATTAAAAACTGAAAGTATTCCTTAAATATCACAATAGAATCAATGGAGTTCAACATAAACATGAATCAAACCGATAGAAACATCCCATCATGCTACAAGCTTCACCTCTTAGCCCTAGCTAAGAGGTTTAGCCAACCATAGACATGATTGGATTTAAAACCTTATAAAAAAGCATGAAAACAACTAAGGAAGAAGAAGAAAAACTCTTGGCGATGGCTTCTCCACCCTTTTACTCTACTCCTTAAAATTGTAGAAGATGACTAGGAACATCCTAGAGAGTCCTATTTATAGTTGTGAAACTCCAACTTTCACACCTAGTTAGAAAACTCTAGAAACTATCTCAAAGTTATGCAGTTTGCTAAAATAGAATTCATCCTGTGCAGTTTCCTAAAATAGACTTCACTCTGCCAATTTTACAAAATGACCCAAAGTTTCATAATATGTTTTTTTCAGGACGATTTCAGGATTCCTTTTCTTTACTTCAAATCTTTGATTCTCTTCATTTCTCACTTGATTTTCTTAGATCTTTGGCATGTGAATTCTTCAATCTTGGTCTCTTAAAATTCATCACTTGCCTTGGTGATTCTTGAGCATCAAATTTATGCTTTTAGCACCATTTTCAATCCAAGCTCTTAAATTCACTTTGTGACACAAACATGAGTAAAATAGAATGTTAAGCATTATTATGTTCATAAAACCAAGATATAAATGGGGGATAATATGCAATATTTGACCCTCAACATTTAACTCTTAAACGCATAACTCATGGGAACCTTCTCTATATGTGTTTAGGATCATATCATATAAATAGAGAAGAACAAAACCCTAAACCTCATAACCTTGGAGCATTGATCGACGCATCAGAAGCAGTTGTGGTTCAAGGGAGTTGAAGACTCTTCGCCATCATCGAAGATCTTTGCATTGTGCGATAAAGGGGATCACTCACTTATTTGTAAGTATACAGAGTCTGTCAAGTCTAAAGCCCTTTCCTTGTGTAAGATTAAGATTCAGAGTTTTGAGTGACAAACTTGTAAGACCTCATTATAGGCCTCCAACGGGAGAATACTCTTTGTGTAGGATGTGAGGTCGTTGTGTAGGACGAGTTGCCTTATGTAGGCTTGGGTTGCCTTGTGTAGGCTCCTAGTTGTGTCATTATGTAGGACTTGTCACCTTGTGTAGGCACTTAAGGGAACCTTGTGTAGGTCTTTTAGTTAACCTTATGTAGGTTGTGAAGGTTTATGGTTAACCTGATTTAAAACCATTAGACGGTGAAATCTGGTATGCTATAGGAGAGAATGCGTCTACTGGGTGTGGAGTAGGCAAGTAGATGAACTATTATATATGATTGTGTTTGGGATTGCTTTTTGTGTATTTTTCTAATTATGCTATTATTTATCCAATGACTCTTATGATGCATGATTTAGTTATTGTATAACTATCGAAAGAGATCACATCCCACACACTATCATATACACTATCTTAATAGGCTTGTTCTTTATATGTAAACCTTATATAAGCCTATGTGATTTGGACCCTCTATTAGCTTGGAAGCCATAGAGTTACTTTGCCTTACTCTTTCATTAAAAATTAGGCATTATTTGTTCTTATTGGAAAATAATTTTGAAAAGTCCTATTCACCACCCCCCCCCCCAAGACATTTGGACATACTTCATACTTTAGTAATAGCGGTTCTACAATAATTTCAAGAGCATCATGTTAAAATATGTAAATTGCCAATCTACAGTATTATGATCGTAACTTTGGTTTGGCAGGACACCAATTTGTATGATCTATGAACTCAACCAAAAACATGGCTATCTAAGACACATTAGAATAGAAAATGTAAAACACTAAACATTCATGGTGAAAGTTTTGCCATTGTTGGTTTGTCCATATGCAAATGCAGTTCTGTAAGTATCACTAGAGACAACAAGTGGATGTAAGTAGAAAATCAAACAGATTCTTATGGAAGTTTCAAGTACGCAAAATATGAAAAAGTCCAGTTATTTAAGTGGCATCACTAACATTCCATGATTGACTTTGAGAATCTTGACTAGGTGAATAGCTTTGGAGAGTACCCCTAGGGGTTATCATCTGAACTAACATGCAACTATGATCATCTTAACGTTCACATTCAGAAGTGTATTCAGATGTGATCTAACTCATATCAATCTAAACATCGAAATCCCAATAGCATAAAAGGAGGAAAAAAGACCACAATGATGGGTTTTTTGACCCGTTGTCGACCGGTCGTGAGCCCTGCTCGACCGGTCGAAGGCTGGTCTTGACCAGTCGTAGGAGTCGAAATGTGGCATGACTCAAAGTCTAGCGACTGTGGACTATTTTTCTCCAGGGTGCTCCACCAGTTGAAGGAGGTGCTCGGCCGGTCGTAAGTGGCTCTCGACCGGTCGTGGACTCAGTTCGACCAGTCAAGGTTATGTAGATTCGTTCCACGATTTTGCGCGGATTTCGTGTCACAAGTCCTTTCACAACTGGGATGCGGAAGGGAGTTTTCTAAAACTATAAATAGGAGTTCTTATGGCTTTCTAGGTACGATAAGAGGGCTTCCTAAAGCTTTACAAGGGATTTGCTAAAGGGTTTAGGGCTATCAAAGGTGAGAGAGAGAGAGAGGAAGCTTATAGAAGGGAGATTATGCTCATGGAGGTTATCTACTATGCAATCTATATCTCAATGCTTCTATGTCCTCGTAATCGGTGAGATCTCTCCATTTTTCTTTATTTCTCTCATTGTTTATCCACTTCTGTATGAGTGAAAAAGTTTGTAACGTTCTACTTCATAGTGGATTGTTGATCTGGACGAGGTCCCGTGGTTTTTACCTCTTTGAGAGTTTTCCATGTAAAAATCTCTTATGTAGTGTGTGATTGATGCATTGATTATTTTCATTACTTTATTATCCATAATTCTGGTTTGTTCTGGAGGGCTAGATCCTAAGGTTTTGTGCAAGGCCCCCAACAAAGTGGTATCAGAGCTAAGTTCATTAAACGGGTAGGATCGGTTTTGAATTATGGAAGGTAGCTCATGAAGGATGATTAGCCTCAATGGTTCTAACTGGACCATATGGAAGGCTAAGATGGAGGACTTACTTTACTGCAAGGACCTATATTCTCCAATTTTAGGCATATCAGCAAAATCCAAGGATATGACTGATGATGATTGGAAGAAGATGGACCGGAAGGTGGTGGGGTTTGTTAGACAATGGTTGGATGATTTAGTGTTCCACCATGTGTATGCAGAAACCTCAGCTGTTAGCCTATGGCTGAAATTATAAGGGCTGTATGAGAGGAAGACAACTGGTAATAAAATTTTTCTGATAAGGCGACTTATGAATCTCAAGTTCAAGAATGGTGGTTCTGTGGCTGAGCACATGAATGAGGTCAGTAATATAGTGAACCAACTCTCATCTATGAAGATGGTCCTGGATGATGAATTGCAGGCTTTACTTTTGCTTAGTTCATTGCCTGACAGTTGAGAGACATTAGTGGTGTCTCTAAGTAACTCCGCGCCAGACGAAAAGATATCCATGAAACAGGTAACTAGCTGTCTCTTCAATGAAGAGACAAGGAAGAAGTCTCAGGGGTCTACTCAGCAATAGGCTCTTGTGACACAGGAACGGGGGAGAGGAAAGAACAGGAAGGGCGAGAAGGCCCGAGATAAATCAAGAGGCAAGTCGAGTAACAGAAAAGATGTTGATTGCTGGAATTGTGGCAAGAAGGGCCACTACAAGCATGAATGTTGTGGTAAGAAGAACGACAAGAAAGGAAAATGAAGGAAGATCAATCAGATTCCACTGCGGTCACTTCAGATGACGACGTTATAGTTATTCTTTCTGCAGATCATGATGTATGTCTCACGGCTACGAGTCAGGACACCGACTGGGTGATAGACTCGGGGGCTTCTTTTCATGCGACTCCACAATGGGACTTCTTCACAAGCTACAAGTCAGGTGACTATGGGATTGTGAAGTTGAGAATTTCTGGCGTATCAAAAATTGTGGGAGTCAGTGATATTTGTGTGAAGACCGTTGTGGGTTGCACATTGGTTCTCAGGGATATGAGGCATATCTCAAACCTTCGCCTCAACTTAATGTCAACGGGAAGGCTGGACGATGATGACTATAAAATCCGGTTTGCTGGTGGGCGATGGAAGCTCATCAAGGGTTCGTTGATCATGGCCAGAGGGAAGAAGTGTTGCACCCTTTACAATGCAAGTGTCAGTATGTGCAAGGGTAGGTTGAACACAGCGGAAGATTCAGCTATTGACATGTGGCACAGGCATTTAGGCCACATGAGTGAAAAAGGGCTTCAGCTACTAGCGAGGAAGCAGCTCTTTCTAGACATGACAGGTACACCTCTCAAAACCTATCTTGATTATTTATTAGGGAAACAACATAGAGTTTCATTTATTAAAACTGCTTTTCATGTTAATAAAGTGCATGTATTAGATTTGGTTTATTCTAATGTTTGTGGTCCTATGAGGACAAAAACCTTGGGTGGGGCATTGTATTTTATCACTTTTATAGATGATGCATCTAGGAGGGTTTGGGTTTATGCTTTAAAATCCAAGGACAAGGTCTTTGGTGTGTTTAAATTGTTTCATGCTATGGTCGAGAGAGAGACAGGTAGATCATTGAAGTGCATCCGCACTAACAATCGTGGTGAATACATTGGCTACTTTCATGAGTACTGCAAGTCCCTGGGTATACGACATGAATAGACGGTTCCTAAGACCCCCCAGCAAAATACTGTAGTTGAGCGAATGAATCGCACCATTGTTGAGAGAATCAGATGCATGTTATCCCATGTGAAATTGCCCAAGACGTTATGAGGAGAAGTAATGCACACAGCGGTGTATTTGATAAACAGGTCTCTATCAGCCCCGTTGAATGGAGAAGTACCTGAGAAGGTGTGGACTGGACATGATCCATCGTACAGTCATCTTAGGGTGTTTGGATGCAGGGCATTCGTTCACGTACTAAAGGACGAGAGGTCCAAGCTCGATATGAAGATCAAGCAGTGTGTGTTCTTAGGGTATGGTGATGAAAAATTCGGTTACAGGTTATGAGATCCGACTGAGAAGAAGCTCGTCAGGAGCAGAGATGTGGTTTTCTTTGAAGATTAGTATATAGAAGACATTGGTAAGCCAGAGAAGAACCAAACTAGTTCAGGTGAGCTAGAGGACATGGATCCGGTTACTCCTCTTGTGGTGCCTGATGACGGGGGAGTAAAGTAAGGTGCAAAGGACGATGAAGTTCCTTCAGAAGCTGGACCAGGGGAGCAACCCTCACTTGATCGACCTGTTGAGCAACAGGTGAGGAGGTCATCTAGGGACAGATAGCCGTCCAAGAGGTACTCGCCACAAGAGTACATTATGCTGACTGATGGGGGAGAGTCAGAAGATTATTCTGAGGCCCTAGCCGACGAGTATAAGGGGGAGTGGTTGAAAGTTATGAAAGAGGAGATGGAATCCTTACATAAGAACCACACCTATGATTTGGTGAAATTGCCTAAGGGCAAGAAAGCTTTGAGCAACAAGTGGGTGTTCAGAAAGAAGATTGAGCAAAAGAATTCACAGACGAGGTTCAAGGCCAGACTTGTGGTGAAAGGGTTTGGTTAGAGGAAAGGCATAAACTTTGAGGAGATATTCTCATCAGTGGTGAAGATGACATCCATACGGGTGTTACTTGGGTTGGTGGCTAGCATGGATCTGGAGATAAAGCAGTTAGATGTTAAAACTGCCTTTCTCCATGGTGACCTGGAAGAAGAGATCTACATGCACCAACCAGAGGGGTTCGAAGTTAAGGGCAAGGAACATATGGTGTGTAGGCTGAGGAAGAGCTTGTATGGGCTGAAACAAGCTCTACGGCAATGGTACAAGAAGTTTGACTCGTTTATGTTGAAACATGGGTATGACAGAACGGAGTCGGACCACTGTGTGTTCACGCGCAAGTTCTCATATGGTGATTTCTTAGTTCTGCTCTTTTGCGTTGATGACATGCTCATCATGGGAAAAGACAACAAGAAGATCGACAGGCTAAAACAGGAGTTGGGCAAGTCTTTTGCGATGAAAGACTTGGGTCCGGCTAGACAGATCCTAGGAATGGAGATAAACCGTGACAGAAGCAGCAAGAAGCTCTGGCTGTCACAAGAGTGGTATATTAAGAAAGTCCTAGAGCGGTTCAATATGAATGCAACGAAGTCAGTCAGTACTCTACTAGATGGTTATTTCAGATTGAACGACAAGCAGTGTCTCAAGACGAAAGCAGAGGTGGAAGAGATGCAGAAGATACCCTACGCGTCAACGGTAGGAAGTTTGATGTATGCTATGGTGTGTACACACCTAGACATAACATATACGGTTAATGTTGTCAGCCGGTATCTTGTCAATCCTGGCAAAGAGTATTGGGCAGCGGTGAAGTGGATACTGCAGTATCTAAGAGGCTCATCCAGGTTGAGCTTATGCTATGGTGACGGTAAACCTGTGTTAGAGGGCTACACAGATGCAGATATGGCAGGTGACATAGACTCCAGGGAGTCTACATCGGGGTTCATGTTCACGTTTGCAGGGGGAGAGGTTTCCTGGCAGAGCAAGCTACAGAAGGTCGTAACGTTGTCGACGACAAAGGCCGAATACATTGCAGTCATAGAGGCATGTAAAGAGATGCTTTGGATGAAGAGGTTCCTACAGGAACTTAGCCTAAAGCCGGAGGAGCACGTGGTCTATTGCGATAGTCAGAGTGCTATACACTTGAGCAAGAATCCAAGTCAGCATTCCAAGTCGAAGCACATAGAGATTCGATATCACTGGATCAAGGATACTTTGGAACAGAAGGTGTTACAGCTTGAGAAGGTCCACACGGATGATAATGGGTTAGACATGATGACCAAGGCTTTGCTCAAGGGCAAGTTTGAGGTTTGTAGAAACTTGGCTGGCTTGAAGAAGGTGGATCCCTCTTGGGTTAAAAAGGGAGAGATTTGATGGATTTTTTGACCTGTTGTCAACCGGTCGCGAGCCTTGCTCGACCAGTCAAAGTCTAGTCTCGACCAGTCATAAGAGTCGAGCCGTGGCACGACTCAAAGTCCAGCGATTGTGGACTATTTTTCTCCGGGTTGCTCGACCAGTTGAAGGAGGTGCTTGGCCAGTCGTAGGTGGCTCTCGATCGGTCGTGGACTCGGTTCGACCAGTCAAGGTTACGTAGATTCATTCCGCGATTTTGCGCGGATTTCGTGTCGCAAGTCCTTTGGCAACTGGGATGCGGAAGGAAGTTTCCTAAAACTATAAATACGAGTTTCTAGGGCTTTCTAGGTACGATAAGAGGGTTTCCTAAAGCTTTATAAGGAATTTGTTAAAGGGTTTAGGGCTATCAAAGGTGAGAGAGAGAGAGAGAGGAAAAGAGAGAAAGGAAGCTTATAGAAGGAGATTATGCTCGTGGAGGTAATCTACTGTGCAATCTATATCTCAGCGCTTTTATGTCCTCGTAATCGGTGAGATCTCTCCATTTTTCTTTGTTTCTCTCATTGTTTATCCACTCCTGCGTGAGTGAAGAAGTTTGTAACGTTCTACTTTATAGTGGATTGTTGATCTAGACGAGGTCCTGTGGTTTTTACCTCTTTGAGGGTTTTCCACGTAAAAATCTCTTGTGTGGTGTGTGATTGATGCATTGATTATTTTCATTGCTTTATTATCCATAATTCTGGTTTGTTCTGGAGGGCTAGATCCTAAGGTTTAGTGCAAGGCCCCCAACATGCAACACATACACTATAAATTCATCAAAGAAACAAAAAAAATGAAGCAAATCAAGCCCAAGGATTCCTTCTACAAATGAGACAAGCAAAACCCATCTAAGCAATTCTCATTGCAATCCATTTTCTATTAGAGAAGATCAAAACCCACCTAAGCAACGCTGATATATAAGATGCACACGCCCAAATGCCAAAAAGGTTGTACAAGCAGGCTCCTAATCACCATAAAACCTTAGTTGCCGCAGAGTCTATCGGAGATGACAAAACAAAAGGCTACATCAAAGCCCACTACAAACTGAGCTTCTCCACCAGCCACATCCAATAGCAAACTATCCAGTAGGGACCAACTGATACCAAGGCTTTAGTTAATATCAATTAGAAGCTCAATCCCCCTTTCCCAAACAACAACTTCGCTTCTTCCACCAGAAACGGTCATATGAAGCAACGATGTAAGTTATGTATAAAATTTCCCAACCAAAGAAATTAAAGTGGTTATGTAAGTTATCTATCAGGGTGAAGTTTTTGGATTACCTTTATTCTTTTGGGTTCTTTTTGGTTGTCCTGATGAGGAGGGTTAGAACCTGATCATATTTAGATGCATCAGAAGACTTTGAGTTACTGCAATAATATAGAACTCAATGGAGCAAAAGAACAAAAATGTATCAATTCATAGATTCGCATCAAAATCAATGAAGCAACAGTGGAGTAGAAAGACCTGAATGATTTCCAAATGCTCCTACAGGAAGAGGATTACCAAAGGCAGAAAGAAAAGTGAAATATTACCAAATCATGAGGCAATGCCTGGAAAATTATCAAAGGCAGATGATAGTTATGCTAAAAATACTGTTAGGACTATAAAGTTAATGCCTAAATAGGAAAAATTTTCTGCAATTTTAATGGCATGTGGGCAGAAATGAAATCCATGGGTTAACATCCTTCAAAACAGAACTCATAAGGGAAAATTGGAATTTATGTATACAGATTGCATGTCATCAATCCCTCTTTATGACTGAGGTTCAATTTGATAAACTGAAAATTAATTTAAGTGCCAAATTATAATTTTCAAATAATTTTAGGGATATTTAGTCAAAAGTGAAAAGAAATTTCAAGGGACCACCATTTTCAACTTTCAGCGTTCAGCCTTTAGTGTTCAGTGAAGGGAGGGGAGCTGGAAAAAAGACCCATGTGTTTAGTGAAAATTAATTTAAGCACTTAATAAGTTGGATTTGCCAAATGATCCGAATCAATGAAAATCACTGAAAATATCAAATTTCAGTGATAAGTGCTGAAAATAAGTTTTATCAAACATCCCCTAATCTCGTTAAAACAAGTTAAACCTCTTGATTGAGCAAAAAGCCAAAACATTAACAAACCTAATCAAATCTACACAAAAATTTTTCCATGGACCTATCGATGTGCACTTCATAGAAGTCCAGTCATGAGCAATCCCCACTATAGATATGGCAAACATGCATGGTCATCAGGACAATTGATCTGGTGTGCCACGAACAGATGAGGCTGATTAGCGAAACGACAAGAAAATTAATGATTGGACAATGCTGATTATCCGATTGTCATGAATTGTGACATCGATTGCTTACCTTTTGAGTTAACGGTACCTTTTGCAGGCTGCATATTAGCTAACTAAAACAAATAAATCTTATTGTTTTCTAGTATATGGTCCATCCGCATGGTAACTTGGCAAGTAAACGGCCCTCATCACAATGTAGAAGTGCCATGTGTATAATAGAGATGTTTTCCCAACTTCGGGGACCTCCGATAAAGTATAAAAACACCAATAAATAATAATAATAATAAAATAACAAAGAAAAATATGAACTCATTTGACAGTCAGAAGCTAGATTCCATCTCATTTTCTAACTGGATATGGAAAGATATGACTGCAAAAAAATCAAGGTACCAATTAATCATTTGAAGCATAAAGAAAAACACAAAAAAAAAAAAAAATCCATTTTTATAGCAATAACTATTCTGTTTCAATTAAAAACAAAACAATAACAACAATAGTAACAAAACTTAACATCATACAAATAGGAATCACTAAGATGTTGTTGAAACTCTAGATTCCATCAAATTTTCCAATCTGGCCATTAAGACACTAAAGACAATCAACTATTTGAGAACATAAATATCCATTTCAAATTTTTATTTTTATTTTTATTTTTTTTAAACCAACAGAAAAAATGATTGCATTGCTCAAATGCTACTTGCACAATGTTACCAATCCAACACTGAAAATCACAATCTTCACAAAAAAAAAAAAAAAAAAAAAAAAAAAAAAAAAATCATCACCAATAGAGCATAACAATCCTAACCAACCACTTTAAGCACAACAAAAAGGCACAAAATGATTAATTTTTAAAGCAAGAAAAACAAATAATAAATTAATTTCCCAACCGAAGCAAAGGGACAAGCCTGACTGTATGACACCAAATCGAACTTCCAATCCAAAACAAGAATAGAAAATGCTAAAATCACTATCTAGAATCACAATTCAAACAGCTCAACTTCGAAACAGGCACTTCCATCGAACAAGAAATGAAGAGAAACAGAGACTGAGAAGAGAATCAAATGAAGAAAAGTTTCATAGAGGTTTGGAGAATAGAGTAGAGAAATTAGTACCTGAAAATGCAATTAGGAATGGCATATGATTTCTCAAAGAGAGAAAAAGAGAGTTAGGGTTTGGTTTTTCTTTTGAGGAGACAGAAGATGAGATGAGGAAAACCACATTGGCATATGGAAAGTTTTGACTAATCTATGGATATGGAAGATAAAGAGATTAATAATGAAAATTTAGAGCCCAAAATCACCAAGTTTAGACTATAATAAAAAATTAAAAACTATGAAAAACCCAAAAATGCATGAATTTAACTTCCGAACTATCAGATCACACAGACCTATATGAAGGGGAAAAGCTAATATTATGTTTGTGATGATTCCAACCCAACGAACCTGATCTCCTTAGTGGATGCAACTACAGTAGGCCACGTCTGCACATTCTTTGCAGGGGAAGCAGACGGCACCCAGGCCTTAACGGCTTCCAAAATCCACTTGCTGATCTCCTCAGAATCGATCCGAATGATCTCGATCTTGTCATCCTCGGCAGCAGCATTGTTCGAGAGAGACATCACGATAGATAAAGCAACTTCGTCGATGACGCGTGCGGCAGAGGATGCTTTTTCTGGGAGGCATCAAGCCGTAGCACTTAGAGAGGATGGACGGTGATGAGAGGTTCTCGATTAAACGGTTGGTCAGATGCTTAGTGATCGGATGTTACTGGTTTGTGAGGAGAGAGAGAGAGAGAGAGAGAGAGAGAGAGAGAGAGAGAGAGAGAGAGAGAGACTCTTAAGGGTTCATGAGGGGAGGGTTCGGAAGAGGAGAGGGTTTGTGAGAGAGAAGATTTGAGGAGAGATCGAAAGAGGAGAGGTTCGTGAGAGAGATAGAAGATTTCGGGTTTGTGATGGGAGAGTTTGAAAGAGGAGAGGTTCGTGAGAGAGAGAGAGAGAGAGGCCCTGCACGCAACTATTAGGGCTCTTTTTCCACCTCCGAAACGGTTTAAAATCGCTTCACATTTAAAACGGACTTCAACTACTCCTAAACCAAAAACATGGCCGTTCTAAAATTGCAATTTTCAGTGACTATTCAACACCTGGCATACATCCAATCATGGATTCATTCAATTCAAAGAATTAAGCTCACAAGCAATAATAGATATGTGTGAAAGTAACTCCTAGCTGACCCACTCTCCATGAGTGTACCATAATTTTAATATTGGAGGTTTTAATTTAGGTTCACATCTAATATTTACAACCGTACACTCTCGTTGGAGGCCAACACAAGGACTTGATGACATACACTCTCCTGTTGGAGGAACATATTTCCACCTGTGTCGGTGGCTCCACAAGAGACTTTAGTTGGTTTTCTATTGGCTTACCAATAACCACTAACATTCCTAATATAAGCTCGACATACACTCCCGCCTAAGGCTCCCTATGGAGACTAACACGTTTACACCCATGTCCTGTGAATGCGTTCCTAATTCACCGTTCTACTTACACTCTCACCAGAGGCTCCCTATAGAGACAAACCCGTACACACACATGTCCAGGGAATTCAATTCTAACCCAAGGCCCTATGTACACTCCTGATAAAGGCTCTTTATGAAGACTAACACGTATACATCTATGTTTAGTGAATTTGGCTCCACAGAAGAGCCTAAGTCATACACAAAAACCTATTTGAGTTTAGGTTATAAAATCTACATTTAATCTTACATAAGGAAAGAGTGTGAAATGGACTTTAACAAATGACAACATTACTTGTCGGATTGAGCCCATTTGTAGTGCCTTCTTGAGATGGTTAATGCTCTCTCGTGCTTGAACCAATTTCTTAATTGCTCACAAAGTCGTCGATGTTGATGGTTCAGCTCCACGATCAGACACCTTACATGCAATGATAATGAGGTGACCAAGGTGATAGGAGTTGGGTTGAATCTCTTTAAATTAATGGTTTTAGTTGATTCTTAGTAGGGATTCACCTAGATGGGTGTTCTAGAGGATTAAGTCAAGGATATGCTTAAAACTTTGTGTATAATCTCTATAATAAGGCGGAGATCAAGATTATCTTCATAATGGATGTTGGAATCCATATTAGAGTAGTATAACTTAAGAAGATGACTTCGATCTCATAGGTTTAGAGGCTTAGGATGAAGGATATGAGTCAGGAATCACCTAAGCTCTAATTATACCAAAAACCCATCGCCATGCCAAGAACCGAGTGACCATTTTATAGAAATCGTATTGCAACGTTTATAATATGTCTAGTGAACGACTCTTTTAATAGGATGTCCTTCAAAAGGATTGAGTTGTGCCTTGATCGTATCGAAAGACTATGAATTTTCTATTTAGTTGTTGGATCATTTTTTCGATTGCATCGAGCTGATCTTCAATTCACTACAAGAAATGCCACTTTTAGCGATGAAAATTTTCATTGCTAAAAGTCAAATTTTCGTAGCTACAAAGTTTTAGCGACAAAAATTTTCGTTACTAAATTCGTCGCTAAAAGACCGACGTAAAAAAACTTTACAAGATTTCGCTGCTAAAAATATTCGTTCCACTTTTAGCGACAAAAATATTCGTCGCTAAAAAAACTTTACAAAAGTTTTAGCAGCAAAAATTTTCGCTACTAAAACTATTCGTTTCACTTTTAGTGATAAAAATATTCGTCGCTAAAAATAATTACAAGACTTTTGGCAACGAAAATATTCGCTGCTAAAAATATTCGTTCAACTTTTAGCAACAAAAATATTCGTCGCTAAAAATAATTACAAGACTGTTAGTAGCGAAAATATTCGCTGCTAAAAAAATATTTGTTGAACTTTTAGCGACGAAAATATTCGCTGCTAAAAAATATCTTTCAGCTTTTAGTGACGAATATTAAAAATAATTACAAGACTTTTAGCAACGAAATTATTCGCTGCTAAAAATATTCCTTCAACTTTTAGCGACGAAACTTTTCATCACTAAAAATAATTATAGGACTTTTAGCAGCGAAAATGTTCATCGTTAAAAAGTAATTGTTAAACTTTTAGCAACGATAGTTTTCATTATGAAACTTTTACCTGCAAAAATTTTCATAGGTAAAAGTCTCTTTTTAAAAAAAAAAATATTCCAGCACAAAATTCCTAATATACACCTTTTGCAATATATAAACCTATTATAATATATTTCATCATATTCTTCCTGATATACACCTATTACATAATATATTTCATCATATTCACATTCACATCCATATAAACCCAAACTAGTAAATCCATCCAAACATAAAAGTACATTCATCCAAACACAAACAATCTTATCCACATCACATTCATTCACGCATAAATACATATAAGTTTAACATCATAAACAAAAATACAAAAAAATCACTAAATGAAGTGATTAAAGAGCCTCTAATTGCAATTACGGGAAGAC
The DNA here is from genome assembly GCA_030180095.1 of Magnolia changhungtana. Taxonomy (NCBI): domain Eukaryota; kingdom Viridiplantae; phylum Streptophyta; class Magnoliopsida; order Magnoliales; family Magnoliaceae; genus Magnolia; species Magnolia changhungtana. The sequence goes on along the minus strand of JASAUF010000324.1, from coordinate 1,318,780 downwards.
TAACGAGCAGTCGCATGTTTTCATTTTACATTGGGATTTTGGAAACCTGGGAATGTAACTTAGAAAAATAATCTGAAAAAAAATCATCATGTGGGAGGGGCTCTTTTGTGAATATGAGTGCAATTAGTGACTGATATTTTTCAATATATTACTACCAAAATTTCATTAACGTTAATGTTTCAAATTCAGAGTACTTGAAAGACAAGCAAACAATAACTTGCTTAACTAAAACCAAAAAATAAATAAAAAGAATGCAACAACCTTTTAGGTAAAAAATCATATAAACAATGATGAAGTCATTCTTTTAAGAAGTGTAATTTAACTATGATGAAAGTGCCATGATCAGGTCCGCAGAGTAGGCAATCTTACCCGTTGATGCACCGCTTGGAACTGCAGCTCTAGACAATGTACCATTTGATAGAGTAATATCCACCTACACAATTCTCTTCCAAATACAAATCAATTTCTTTTTCAAAAATTTGAGAAACAAGGAACACTTGTAAAGAGGAAAATTAAATTTAATGAATAAAAAGAAGAAGAGGAATTATACTATTCATGCATGTCCACTGGAGATGTTATATGTATGGGCTAAACCCAACTGTTCTTATTATGGGGCAAACTGGATGGAGCATGGGCTGAAAAATTCACAGCAGCCATCCAATTTCACTTTTCAACTATTATCTGCTTGATGGGCCACCATTTGGATGGTTAGGATCATCTCACATGTACAGTGGCTGCAGGCACATGTGACACACCACCTGGGAAACTGAGTTGGATCATATTCATGTAACCATCCACACGCATGAGATGCATGTGCATCAATACAAACTCTTCATATTATAGGTCCACTTTGGATGGATCATGGCCTGAAATTCATAGCAACTGCATGATACAAACTGATTTTTCTCAATCTGTTTCATCACCTAGGCGACTGAATCAATGATTCCATGGGTGGCCCTTTTACTTGGCCGAGAAATAAAAAGTAAGACCTGCTAAGAAAGCTGTTTCTACCTACCTTTGCATGAAAGGTAAGATTTTTTTGTGAATGTTGCAGATACACAACGGGGCCTAGATGGAATGGTTTGGATCATCATGCAGTGGGGCAAGACGGGGTGAATCTCTTTGGCACCCTCATAAAAATAGTAGAAATACATGACACTGCTTCCAAAAGTCTATATGGTACCATTTGAGATTTCAAACAAGCAGCTTATGGTTTAGTGATCCAAACCATTGGCACTATGGGCCCACTTTCAGATGTCATATGCCCTAAAAATAGTTATGTAACAGGTCATTACGGATAGTTTTTTCCATGAAGGCTATTACAACCCCATGACGCATAATGGCCATTACATAACTGTTTTTTCATACCTTGATCCTAACGCTTCAATGGATGGTCCAACAAATAGATGGTTAAGAAAGAAGCAGTTAATATTCAACCATAAAAGGGAAATTATTCTATAGCCATGGTCTTCTAATGAGTGATATTTTTGCGGAATGGAACAAACACCCAGGGTGTGGGTCATTATATCAACAGCTAGACTACAACACCATGGGCCCCACTTGTACAAGGTGCAAATCTAAATCTATTGTACAAGCTCTTAGCCCAAGCAGGACTCCCATGTTTCCACTACACCCTCAATCCAATCATATTAAGTCTTTAGGCACTTTCAACTATTACATGTAAACTAGTTGTGCCCTCAAAATGGATTAAGAAAACTTTTGTCTAGACCCCATGTTTCCACTACACCCTCAATTTGGACTAGTATACCCTCCATATTGATTGTTTAACCATTCATTTGGACTAGCAGACTCGATATCATCTACAAAGTCTATCAATTCCCAAAGTAGAGCTACCATTTCTAGATGGATCCTCTACCAATCAAACAAACAAGTCAACTAGTCAAAATGGAGGGACTGTCAGTCGAATGTAAATGTATACCAGTCCTATGAGAGAGTCTATTATTCCCAAAAGATAGGACCTACTAATCCAAATGGAGGCTCTACCTGTAACACCCCGAACTTTTCGATGCTCGGGCATCGAAAGTCCTCGAGCGTTACCATAAGATTTAGCGTGACATATACATGTATACGATACCAATCCAACTATTCTAGCCTTACATCCTTTCTCTGATACTAAATTAACCGTTGGGGATGATCTTCATTCATAAATCAAACCATCTGACCATTGAATTTCAAGACAAGCCCACCCATCACGTGATTTGACGTAAGTACTTTCCCATGAAGAACACGACGAAGAGCTCCCTATCCGTAATAATTTAGATATATATTCTTTTGTAAGAACTTCTTAAAAACGTGCCTATAACCATGTAGAGCCATTGGATTTCCTAAAACTCACACATCAGTAATAATTACGAAAATGCCATTAACCTAAGCCCTTGAATTCCAATTCACACAGTTCTCATGATCCGTTTCATGCGAAATTTTATACCAGGGGTAATTATCGTAAATTAACCGTACACATCAAATTTCAGCCCTTAGATCATGGTCAATCAACTACTTGACCTCTACATCTATTCGTACACTTATCAGATCAAGATTCTGATCCGTCCACCTTGTTCACACTACATGAATATGTTTAACCTACCATTAGAATCAGAATCTGAGAAACTTTCACGTGTAAGAAAGTCACTCGAATCTAACGTCATATAAGCCCTACCCCTAATCACTCCAGAAACCTATTTTATGTCCATCCGTTTACAAAACTAACCGTACATCAACCCACATATATGGCCAGAGTGCATTCCATCAAGTTTTCATATTTTTAACAAGTCATCTGACCACCCGTCCTAATTGGATCCGCCGAGTGAGCCATTCGAATATCAGGATAAATCGGTCATTACGAAAATTTTAGGGTTTAGGTTCCAACTGTCCGGTAACCTGTCAATTAGAGGAGTTCAAATATTATTTTAGAATTTTAAAATATATTAGCCATTAAAGGAGAATCTTAGTCATCATTGAGAGATCAAAGCTCAAATTTGTGCGACGGAAAGAGCGTGAAAAATAAAGACCACCAGTCAAATTTCATTACATTTGGACAGTAGACTTATGAGTTACAGATGGCAGAAGTTTTGAAAAGAAAAGGGGTAGAATTGTAAATAAGTTAACACCACATGCATGGCACTGTTGACTAAGACGAAGAGTTATACTTAAATTTTAACGTTGGATACTATTCAATGCATTAGTAGATCGTGCGGCCCACCTGAAGTTCGGATCTACTTCAAATTTGGGACTGTGGGTTTGAACGGCGTGCCAAAGACGATGAATGAGTGGATCTTCCAGAAGTTTATCTGTAACGCCCCGAACTTTTCTATGCTCAAGCATCGAAAGTCCTGGAGCGTTACTATACGATTCAGTGACATATACATATGTACGATACTAATCCAACTATTCTAGCCTTACATCCTTTCCCTGACACTAACTTAACCGTTGAGGATGATCTTCATTCATAAATCAAGCCATCTGACCGTTGAATTTCAAGACAAGTCCACCCATCACGTGATTTGACGTAAGTACTCTCCCATGAAGAACGTGACGAAGAGCTCCCTATCCGTAATGATTTAGATATATATTCTTTTGTAAGAACTTCTTAGAAACGTGCCTATAACCATGTAGAGCCATTGGATTTTCCAAAACTCACTCATCAGCAATAATTACACAAATGCCATTGACCTAGGCCCCTGACTTCCAATTCACACGGTCTTCATGATCCGTTTTATGTAAAATTTTATACCAGGCCTAATTATCATAAATTAACCGTACACATCAAATTTCAGCTCTTAGATCACAGTAAATCAGCTACTTGACCTCTACATCTGTTCGTACACTTATCAGATCACGATTCTGATCCGTCCATCTTGTTCACGCCATATGAATATGCTTAACTCAGCATTAGAATCAAAATCTGACAAACCTTCATGTATAAGAAAGTCGCTCGAATCTAACGTTATATAAGTCTTACCCCTAATCACTCCAAAAATCCACGTTATGTCCATCCATTTATTAAACTGACCATCCATTTACCTACATACAAGGATAAAGTTCTAATAATCAAGTCCTCTTATTTTTAGAAGCTCATCTGGCTATCCATCATGTTTGGATCTGCTAAATGGGCCACCCGAATATCAGGATGAATCGGTCATTTTGAAGATCTTAGAACACAGGTCTAAACTACCGGATAATACTACAAATAGACATATATAAACATGACATTGAAACCTCGGAGTAGTATAGTTCATTGAAGTGGTATTTTAGTAATCCTTAACAGATCATAGCTCAAATTTGGGCGACGGAAAGAGCGTGAAAAATAAAGAATACCTGTCAAATTTCATCACATTTAGACGGTAGACTTATGAGTTACAGACGGTAGAAGTTTTGAAAAGAAAAAAGGTAGAATGGTAAATATGTTAACACCACATGCATGGCTCTGTTACAATTAAAGTTTTAACGTTGAATACTATTTAATGCATTAGTAGATCGTGCGGCCCACCTGAAGTTCAGATCTACTTCAAATTTGGGACCATGGGTTTGCACGGCGTACCAAAGACGGTGAATGAAATGAATCTTCCGAAAGATTATCACAGTTGTACCCATCTATTTTGAACAACATCGATAGAAAAGAAACTCATATGCATGGTGTGACAGCTGATGATGGTGAAACCGGAAGTTACCGTGGTTTTCACCTCTATGTTCCTACAACATATGGACCCAGTCATCTGATAAATTCGGAGGACCATTCTAACCGTTGACATTCAATTTAGGAACAATTTGACCATTAGATCGACGAGAATCCACCGTTAGAACTAGGAATTGAACCGTATGAGTCACCCCGACTTTGGATTTGCCCCATCTTTGGTAAAGGGCTATGAAAGGACGCACCAAATAGAATGGACGGTGTGGATTAGTCACAAACATCATGGAATACACCACAGTGGGTGCGAGTACACCTGCACCCGCCATGCACCAGGCGTGTCAGCTCGGTCAGCTGGCGCTAGCCCGAAATCTCTTCGAAAAGAGAAACTTTCTCTCCATTCTTCTGCTCTTGTCAGCGGACGGTCGGGCACCCATTTCCCTTGATCAGTGGCCCATCTGAACGGTCCATCTGGACAATCCAAACCGCCCATCCGACAAAGGACTAACGTGAGGCCAAAACCCAACTTTAACATCATATTTTCATACACGAATAGACACACAAACCTTGCTGCGAAACGGCCCTACAGAACCATGGTTCTGGAAATGGAAACTGCATGCGTTCTGTGCAACTGACTGACAAACCGCGTGCTCCGTCTTCCCTACATCTCAGCCCTCCATTGGGGCAGGTCCTAGCCATTCATTTCAAACCATGATCTACCCACAATAAAAAGAAAACCACGGGCGGTTTGGTTTTCACCAGCCGTATCTGGAAATTTGTGTAAACCAGCTTAGTTTTTCATCCAATGGTCCAGGTGGGACCAGGGTTTTCTATATGAAGGTGAGGATCGGACGGCAGCAGGGGGATCCTCTTCCGTTTCTTGTGGCAGCCCGAAAATGGCCATTTTCTTCCTTCCCTTGAACCCACCATCCAAACGACCATAGAGCTTTGAAAAAGCCCATCCTTATGCCTTCTAGATTCCATATGAACCATTCCATGCGGTCGGATTTGAGGAGGGAGCCTCCATTCGCAACCCACCGTTAATGGCATCATCTTCTTCCTCGTCCTAGCTCCAAGCCTAGCCAGGTCAGGTGATCTCTCTCTCTCTCTCTCTCTCTCTCTCTCTCTCTCTAATCGTGTGTGGCCCACCTGATGTGTGCCTCTCATCTGGGTTGTCCAGCGCGTGGACCCCACCTCGATGTTGTCCAAGTCCAGGCCGTCCAACCCTCTGGACGCTGGTCGCTGGAGCCTCCGCTTAAAATAATATATATATGTTATGATATTATATAATAATATTATTATGTTATGTTATGGTGGGCCCCACGTAGGACCCACCTCTGATGTACGTGTTTCACCTATGCCATCTGTCCACACAGACGGCGGAAACCCACGTTGATATAAAAATGCATATATACATAGTATATACATTCCACTGCATATAATATATAATAGAATATTACGTGGGCCCCACACTCACGTGGGACCCACTGACTGGTGTGGATTGGCCGGTTCTGTGGGTCCCTCCTGATGTATGTATTTTATTCCACGCCGTCCATCCGTGGCCCAGCAGCAGGACGGCTGCTGTATTAACGTTACCAAGTTACGTGGGTCTGACTGAGGTATGTGTTATTCAACACTGTATATCAATTTTACTTGAAGTAGGGCCCACCTAGATGTATGATATGCTTCCACCGTCCATCTCATTTCCCACCTCATTTTAGGCATTGACCCGAAAAATGAAGCCAACCCAACTCTCTGGTAGGCCACACCAGCAATAAAGGCTAATTTAATAGGGGAAGATCATTAGGGCTCTTCGTGATATTTCGGTGCGTCAAAACATATCCAAAATTGGACATTGGACCTTTCCTGAGCCCTTGAACCCAATCAACGGAGTAGATACTCCTTAGACGGTCCCCACCTATCAAAACAAAAATATATATAATATAAGAACCATGCACGTAAACGTCCAAAAGACGCTGACACCTTTTGATTAAGGTTTTGTCTAGGGCCATGGCACTACCTCAGGCTCTACTATGATGTGTGTCAAACATCGACACCGTCCATTTAATGGGTCCCCTTCATATACAGGGTGCCTCCAAAAATCAGCCATACATAGAGCTCAGGTGGCCCACACCATCTACAATCTTTTGAATACATGTTAAACCATATGAAAGCACTTGTTGGGGTCCTTCTGAGATTTGGATGCAACTGAAACTTGGTTTGACCCATTAACCTAGTGGGACACACATAATGGATGGGTTGGATTTGTGAACCACATCTTAGTGAGCCCAACAAATGATTATTAATGCTTTAATGGTGGATTTTAGTATCTATTGTTATAATTAAACCCACTATTAATACTTGATAACTATTATTATTATCATTAGTATTATGATAATTATTATGATGGTTAAACACAACTAACCTTTAGTAGATTATCCATGCTAATGGTAGTGAGTCCACACAAAGTACTGTTATTAAATATTAATCATTAATTATTATTCTTTGGCACAATCGTTAATAATAAATTATAGTATTATTGACATCATAATAGGTATTATTACTAAGTTGGCAAACGATAATTATAACACTAATGTTAATAATTACTTTTCAAATTAATATTGTAAATTATCATACGCCAACTACAATCCAAATCCTAAAAGCTTATCCTAGACCTAAACTTATGGATGAAAACCTAGATCTACATTAATATACTATTTGCGTTAATGTTAGTTATTATAAACATTAAACAAAATTGCCACTAATGATATTAGTGTAGTACCCCTCACTTGAAGATATTATCATTAAAAGTAGATTTCACTATTTCGTTGTAATACTTAGTATTACCATGGTCACAAATATTAATTATATCATTAACGTTAAATTATAACTAACCATATTATTACATCGTGTAAACTACACATGCATTATAATTCAACTCCAAGAACTAAACCTTAGGGTGAAACCATAAAACTTAGGCAATCTCAACCCTAGGTTAAAACCCTAACCATAAACAATGTATAAGGCTTGGATCTAACTGTATAACCTTATAATTCATGGTAGGGTTTGGTTCTAAGGGCGCAAGTACTTAGCGAAACTAGAAGGTGATTCGGTTCATCAGGTGATGATTCTTCCCCTTGAGCTTTCCATCTTTTCATTAGCTTAAGTTATAGTTTTATTTAAATTCATAATTGATATCTCCCTTTATAATCACATGTATTAGCTGGTGGAAATTGAATTACTGTATTACATGCTTTATGATTATCCTATATAATTGCTCATGCTTGTGGATTTCTTTTTGTGGGTTGCTTATGGAACTTAAATTAGTACATTAGTGGGAAATTCCCACATATGAATGTACACCCATACTTGAGATGTAACTTGACTAGTTATGATCGTAATGGACCTTCGACTAGGTGGTTATTGAGTGGTGGTCTAGAAGGATGATTGATGTGGGCCTACCATCTAGGGTTGTTGTGCCCAATGATTTTTAAGGATGGTCTTTATCGTATGGTTTTGATATTCGCCCTATGTGACATATTTTGATACTCGCCCTATGTAGCTTATTTTGATATTTGCCTATGTGGTTTGTTTTGGTATTTGCCCTATATGGGTTCGATGTTTTATATCGTGCAACCACGCGATGGTAAGCCCCATACGTTATAATATAATTGACCATTAGTCGACGGCTTTCCATTAAACATCTTAAGGTGGTAGTCTCATGAGCCGGGGATGGTGGTAGTGGGACACTATGCCCGAGCTGTCGGCCTACGCTGGGCTATACGCTCCCCGTAGTGACCTTGAGCTTATCTAAATTGGTTGATTGCAACTGGACTAATAACGGTTTGGCTAATCATGCATCCATGGTATATTGGTGATGACGGGTGGCTAATTCTGGATGCTGTAGCAGGTGCCCTAGAGTTGTTGGCGTATCGTTTCGCTAGCTCCCAGACCACCGATTATCGACTCCTGTTCCGACTGGATGATTTTCCCAGGTCGATGATTTGCATGGGCGACGAGCCCAAGTCCGACTGGATGTGCATCCCCAGGTCGATGTGCATTCACGCATCCATGCATTTAAAAAGACTGCATCATGTATTGTTTTGATTACTTTGCTGTTTTATAACTATGCTTACCTAATGCGGCGGTGTGTAATCTTGAGGGGAATTCACACTGAGTTGGCCACTCATCCATCAAATATACAACTGTACAGGTAGTACAGATGGCTTTAGTGATATGCATGTTCAGACTTGATGAGGAGCAGGGTACGATCACCAGGGATGCATGACTGTATTTGTCTGGAGGAGCTGCGTGGTCTTGCGGCTTATATTTATATGCTTTCTTCTATTCATTATATATATAATTTTTATAAATCTTGTACTTGTTAAATTCAGAGACATTGGTTTGTATAAGTCATTATGGGCAGCTTCTTGTATATTTAAAAGATAATAAAATTTTCCTTTACGTCGATTTGTCCACACTATGCTCATTTGCTTACTCTGATAAAAGAAAAATAAAATGTATGTACACTCGAATTTGACCATCCTTTAACGTTAACACTCGAGTTTTTGGGAAACGGGTCGTGTACTCGGGTCCTGAAGATTCGAGGCGTTACATTATCACAGGTGGACCCATCTATTTTTTTTTTACAACAAGATAGAAAATAACATGTGCATGCTGTGTGACAGCGGATGGTGAGTGGTTTCCACCCCCATGTCCCTACAACATATGGAACCAGTCATCTGATAAATTCCAGGGACCATTTTACCCGTTGACATTCAATTTAGGAATAATCCGACGATTAGATCGATGAGAATCCACCGTTAGAGCTAGGAATTGAACCGTATGGGTCACTAGGACCTTGGATTTGCCCCATCTTTGGTAAAGGGCTATGGAAGGACTCACCAAATAGAATGGACGGTGTGGATTAGTCACAAACATCATGGAATACACCACACTGGGTGCGAGTGCACCTGCACCCGCCATGCACCAGGTGTGTCTACTCGGTCAGCTGGCGCTGGCCCGAATTCTATTCAAAAAGAGAGATTTTCTCTCCCTTCTTCTGCTCTTGTCAGAGGACGGTCGGGCACCCATTTCCCTTGATCAGTGGCCCACCTGAACGGTCCATCTGGACAATCCAAACCGCCCATCCGACAAAGGACGAACGTGAGGTCAAAACCCAACTTTAACATTATATTTTCATACACGAATGAACACACAAACCTTGCTGCGAAATGGCCTAACAAAACCATAGTTCTGGAAATGGAAACTGCACGCGTTTTGTGCAACTGACTGACAATTTGCGTGCTCCGTCTTCCCTACGTTTCAGGCCTCCATTGGGGCAGGTCCTAGCCATTCATTTCAAACCACCATTGTGTGATCTACCTACAGTAAAAAAAACCACGGGCGGTTTGGTTTTCACCACCATATCTGCGCAAATTGGTGTAAACCACTTAGTCCTGACCATGTATTTTTCATCCAACGGTCCAGGTGGGACCAGGGTTCTCTATATGAAGGTGAGGATCGGACGACAGCAGGGGGATCCTCTTCCGTTTCTTGTGGCAGCCCAAAAATGGCCATTTTCTTCCTTCCCTTGAACCCACCATCCAAACGACCATAGAGCTTTGAAAAAGCCCATCCTTAAGCCTCCTAGAGTCCATATGAACCATTCCATGCGGTCGGATTTGAGGAGGGAGCCTCCATTCGCAACCCACCATTAATGGCATCATCTTCTTCCTCGTCCTAGCTCCAAGCCTAGCCAGGTCAGGTGATCTCTCTCTCTCTCTCTCTCTCTCTCTCTCTCTAATCGTGTGTGGCCCACCTGATGTGTGCCTCTCATCTGGGTTGTCCAGCGCGTGGACCCCACCTCGATGTTGTCCAAGTCCAGGCCGTCCAACCCTCTGGACGCTGGTCGCTGGAGCCTCCGCTTAAAATAATATATATATGTTATGATATTATATAATAATATTATTATGTTATGTTATGGTGGGCCCCACGTAGGACCCACCTCTGATGTACGTGTTTCACCTATGCCATCTGTCCACACAGACGGCGGAAACCCATGTTCATATAAAAATGCATATATACATTAATACATAATTAATACATAGTATATACATTCCACTGCATATAATATATAATAGAATATTAAGTGGGCCCCACACCCACGTGGGACCCACTGACTGGTGTGGATTGGCCGGTTCTATGGGTCCCTCCTGATGTATGTATTTTATTCCACGCCATCCATCCGTGGCCCAGCAGCAGGACGGCTGCTGTATTAACGTTACCAAGTTACGTGGGCCTGATTGAGGTAGGTGTTATTCAACACTGTATATCAATTTTACTTGAAGTAGGGCCCACCTAGATGTATGCTATGCCTCCACCGTCCATCTCATTTCCCACCTCATTTTAGGCATTGACCCGAAAAATGAAGCCAACCCAACTCTCTGGTAGGCCACATCGGCATAAAGACTAATTTAATAGGGGTAGATCATTAGGGCCCTTCGTGATATTTCGGTGCATCAAGACATATCCAAAATTGGACATTAGACCTTTCCTGAGCCCCTTGAACCTAATCAACGGAGTAGATCCTCCTTAGGCAGGCCCCACCTATCAAAACAAATATATATATATATATATATATATATATATATATATATATATATATATATATATATATAATAAGAACCATGCACGTAACGTTTTGGTTAAGGTTTTGGCTAGCGCCATGGCCCCACCACAGGCTTTACCATGATGTGTGTCAAACATCGACACCGCCCATTTAATGGGTCCCCTTCTTATACAGGGTGCCCCCAAAAATCAGCCATACATAGAGCTCAGGTGGCCCACTCCATCTACAATCTTGAGAAGACATGCTCAACCGTGTAAAAACACTTGCTAGGCTCCATTTAAGATTTGGATGCACCTAAAACTTGGGTTAACCCCTTAACTTGGTGGGACACATATAATGGATGGGTTGGATTTGTGACCCACAACTTGGTGGGCCCAACAAATGATTTTGAATGCTTTAATGGCGAATTATAGTATCTATTAGCATGATTATATTCACTACTAACAGTTGATAGCTATTATTATTATCATTAGTATTATGATAATAATTGTGACTGTTAAACACAACTAACCTCTAGTAGATTGTCCATGCTAATGGTAGTGAGTCCACACAAAGTACTGTTATTAAATATTAATCATTAATTATTATTCTTAGGCACAATCGTTAATAATAAATTATAGTATTATTGTCATCATAATGGGTATTATTACTAAGTTGGCAAACGATAATTATAACACTAATGTTAATAATTACTTTTCAAATTAACATTGTAAATTATCATACGCCAACTACAATCCAAATCCTAAAAACTTATCCTAGACCTAAACTTATGGATGAAAACCTAGTTCTACATCAAAACCCTAAAACTAAGGTAATCCAAACCTTAGGTTAAGACCTTGACCAAGAATATCATATAAAGCTTGAATCTAACGGTGTAACTTTACAATTGATGGTAGGGTTTGGCTCTAAGGAATCATGCATTCTCTAAACAACACTAGTAGGTGATCCTAAACATAAGGTGATGATTCTTCCCCTTGAGCTTTCCATCTTTTCATTAGCTTAAGTTATAGTTTTTTTTTATTTAAATTTACAATTGATATCTTTCTTTTTATAATCACATGTGTTAGCTAGTGGAGATTGAATTGTTGTATTACCTGCTTTACGATTATCCTGTATAATTGTTCATGCTTGTGGATTTATTTTTAGTGGATTGGTTATGGAATTTAAACTGGTACATTTGTAGGAAACCTCCACCTATAAATGTACACCCATACTTGGGATGTAATTCGACTGATGAATTTCTATTAAACATCCTAAGATGGTAGTCTCATGGGCCGGGGATGGTGGTAATGGGACACTATGCCCGAGCCGTCGGCCTACGCTGGGCCATGCGCTCCCCGTAGTGACCGTGAGCTTATTTAAATTGACTGGTTGCAATTGGACTAATAATGAGTTGGCTAATCATGCATGCATAGCACGGACCAGCATCTATTGCTGTTATACGTGACATACGGATTCGCCTGACTGGATGTTTTGCCCGGGGCACAAACCACCATCTATTGTCATCGTACATATCTGCCTGTCTGGATGTTTTACCCGAGGCACAGACCGTCTGGATGTTTTTCCCGGGTCGACGTATTAACATACAGATTCGCCTGTCTGGATGTTTTACCCGAGGCACCAACCACCATCTGTTGTTATCGTACATATCTGCCTGTCTGGATGTTTTACCCGAGGCACAGACCGTCTGGATGTTTTTCCCGGGTCGACGTATTAACATACAGATTCGCCTGTTTGGATGCTTTACCCGAGGCACCAACCACCATCTGTTGTTATCGTACATATCTGCCTGTCTGGATGTTTTACCCGAGGCACAGACCGTCTGGATGTTTTTCCCGGGTCGACGTATTAACATACAGATTCACCTATCTAGATGTTTTACCCGAGGCACCAACCACTATCTGTTGTTATCGTACATATTCGCCTGTCTGGATGTGTTACCCGGGGCGCGGTCCGTCTGGATGTGTTACCCTGGACCATGACTGCATTCATACATCCATGCATTTAAAAAGACTGCATTATATACTGTTTTGATTGTCTTGTTGTTTATAACTATGCTTACCTAATGCGGCGGTGTGTAATCTTGAGGGGAATTCACACTGAGCTGGCCACTCATCCATCAAATATATAACCATACAGGTAGAACAGGTGGCCCAAATGATGTATATGATCAGACTTGATGAGGAGTTGTGCAGGTGCCATGGATACATTGCTAAGAGGAGCTGCGTGGTCATGCGGCTTACATTTATATGTTTTCTATTATTTGTTGTGTATACAAATCTGGTATCATTAATGTTGAGACATTGGTTTGTATAAGTCATTATGGGCAACCACTTGTATATTTTAAATGAAATGAAAATTTCCCTTTATGTTGATTTGTCCATTCTACGCTCATCTGCTTACTCTGATAAAAGAAAAAAAAAATTACACTCAAATTTGACCATCCTTTAAGGTTAACACTCGGGGTTTTTGGGAAACGAGTGTTATACTCGGGTCCTGAAAACTCGGGGCGTTACACTACCACTCCATAGGTAGCCTCTACTAGTTAAAAATACAGGGACTAAATGTCCACAAAGAAGATGGACGGCCTACTAGTCTATAAAAGGGTTTTTGACCAATCTAAATAAATCTCAAGCTGGGCACACCACAAGAGGTTTAGGTTTAGGTTTAAGTTTAGGTTATAGGTTATAGCTTTAGGGAATTGAGAATAGGCTAAGGTTTAGGTTCAGAAAATCGGATTCAAGTTCTGGTTCAGGATATGATTTACGTTTGGGTTTTCAAGTTTAGGTTTAAGTTTAGGATAAGGAGTTGAGATTAGGATTAGTTGTAGGTTTAGGTTTAGGGATTTGAGAATACATTTAGGTTTTAGGTTTAGGTATAGGTTTTAGGTTATAGGTTATAAGTTATAACTTTAGGGAATTGAGAATAGGTTAAGGTTTATGTCACGCCCCAAACCTAGATATCAGACTCACAAGAACCCCGATCGCCGAATCCGGTGCAGACAGCCTCCGTAGTACCCCATTCTCAGCTCTTAGCGCTTATACGCCAGGTTCCGATCTGGGGATCCTATAAGGAGGGTTTTTTTCAGTGTACATTTATCTCGTAATAAGCATAACCACAAGTATACCTAAATTATAAAGGCAACATCATCATCATATATCTACTAATATAATTATTTGAATACAATGCTGAAAGGAAAATATACATATCGAAAATCAAAGCTCCATAGGTCCGCTACATGCTCCAAGCTCAACGCTGCTATAACCTAATGCCACTTGCACCCGTTTATCGTACATAAGCTTATAGAAAGCTTAGTGGGTGGTGAAAGTATATGTACAAGCTAAGTGCCAAGTAAGCAATATCAGAGTAATCAGAGAAAGCGGAAATACTAATAGGCTCATAAATCATACGATATCAGAATAATGTAAAAACATGCTAATATGCCCACAAATACCATCAGCCTTATCAAGGCTATGCGATGCAAAAATATAATAAACCAATATCATATACTGATGAAGCAATGTATATCAACTATGAGATGCGAAGTCAGTAAGCTGAATACCATGTGCTGAGGATGCAATGCAATATACGATGCAAATGAAATGACTAAGCTGGAGTGTGAAGTCGGGATGATAGTACATAGTATCGCAGGCTACGGAGTCCATCACAAGGGACTTCTATCCAAACCAGTCCCATACTTAAATTTGGATAGTCAGATTCAATGTGGTAAACTCCTGATCTCAGGTTAGTCATGCGCCCAACCAAAATCTTGGCAATGCGAAGGTACACAACAATTAGTTGCGCACCACCAGCCCAAGTGGATAGTGAATAAAATGAATGCATGAGTATGCAACTCGTACTCAATAAGTCCACATATCAGTACGGTTCCTCTCTGAGAAATCACCGGGGTCATTACACTCTAAACCAGAATGTCGCCCCATTGCACGCAATAAGGTCAGTGGAAGAAACCTCACTATCCACCTACTAATATCGGGCCCGACTCATCGATAGCGGATCCATTCCTCGAGCCAGTCAGACTCAGCCTAGTATTGTCCCCTCCTCTCGGGTAGGTAAGGCCGTACTCCCTTCCAACCGACACAATATAGTGGGAGATGCGGCCTAACGGCATGCGGCCCTCATGCGCTCATGCATCCACTCGGTCTAGACGTTGGAGCAACCTCTGGAACTAAGAGGGTTCTGAGACTTTCACCCAAGGATATCTATAGCACCCCATGTAGAACAAATTTCCAGTGTCCCATCTGGTCATCCACGAAATACCTGTGGAGGCTACGACCTTGATGTCGCTAGTGCATATGGTGGTCATGTTACACAAATGCGAGATGCATGAGTCACACAGTCCAATTATGCATCAATCCTGTGCATGTCATGCTCTCATGTGGGGCAACTCCGCTTACCAGGGAGCCATATGAACAACCTGCCCTATGACATATGCAATGGTCAATCACATCTCATAACAAACATGTAGATGATGCGTATGGGCATGTATTATGATGCTATGCTGTCACATACTCATAATCCATATCAATAACCGGCATCAACAATCGGCCTCGACAATGTGGACACATTTAACCAACATTGCCCCCAAGGGGTGGCCCACATAGAGCCTAACATATGGTGGACCCATGGCCTCACAAAGGGCCTGATATACAACACCTTGGGCCTCGCTCAAGAGCTTTATACACACCACGATGGGCCTTTCACATGGGCTTAACATACATCACAATGGGCCTCATCACATAGGCCCCGACAATTAAAATCGGCCTTGACAAACGAAATCGTCCTCAACAATCGAAATTGACACTCGGAATCGGCCTCGACACTCATTCTCGACAATTGGAATCGGCTTATACAATTGGCCTCGATACTTGAAATAGGCCCCGATACCCAGCCTTGACAATCGGAATCGGCTTATACAATCGGCCTCGACAATTGGAATCGACCTCGATACTTGGCCTCAACAATCAGAATCGGCCTATACAATCGGCCTCGACAATTGAAATGGGCCTCGATACTCGGCCCCGACAATCGGAATCAGCCTATACGATCGGCCTCGACAATTAGAATCGACCCCGATACCCGGCCTTGACAATCAAAATCGACAAATCGGTCACGTCAATTGGAATTGGTAATCAGCAATCGGTCATGATAATCGGAATCTACAATCGGTCGTGACAATCGGAATCGACAATCGGTCGTGACAATCGGAATTGATCGATAATCAGAATCGGCAAATCGGTCACGTCAATTGGAATTAGCAATCGGTCGTGACAATCGAAATCGATCAATAATCAGAATCGGCAAATCGGTCACATCAATCGGAATCGACAATCGATCGTGACAATCGGAATCGACAAATCAGTCACGTCAATTGGAATCGGAATCGGTCATGACAATCAGAATCATCGATAATTGGAATCGGCAAATCGGTCACGTCAATCGGAATCGTCAATCGGTCGTGACAATCGGAATCGATCGATAATCGGAATCGGCAAATCGGTCATGTCAATCAAAATCGGCAATCAGTCGTCAATCAGAATCGATCGATAATCAGAATCGGTAAATCAGTCACGTCAATCGGAATCGACAATCGGTCGTGACAATCGAAATCGATCGATAATAGGAATCGGTAAATCGGTCACGTCAATCAGAATCGGCACTCGGTCGTGACAATCGGAATCGATCGATAATCAGAATCGACAAGTCGGTCACGTCAATCGAAATCGGCAATCAATCGTGACAATCGGAATTGATCGATAATCGGAATCGGCAAATCGGTCACATCAATCGGAATTGGCAATCGGTCGTGACAATCAGAATCGATCGATAATCGCAATCGGTAAATCGGTCACGTCAATCGGAATCGGCAATCGGTCATGACAATTGGAATCGAACGATAATCAGAATCAGCAAGTCGGTCACGTTAATCTGAATCGGCAATCGGGTGTGACAATCGGAATTGATTGATAATCAGAATCGTTAAATCGGTCACGTCAATCGGAATCGGTAAGAATGGGCCTAGCCAAGGCCTAAGGGAAGGTTACAATGAGAACATCTAACCATCATTGCCCATTAATGTGGACATCTAACCAACATTGCTCCCAAGGAGTGGCCCACATAAGGGATTCATACACAACGTAACGACCACACATACATCACATCGGGCCACGCCCACGGTCCTCGAACACATCACAATGGGACACAACCCATGGGCCTCGAATATGCAATAGGCAGGCCCTACACATGGGTCTCGTATGGATCAAATGGGCCACGTATCTGGGTCTCGAATACATCAAATGGGCCACACGTCATGGGCCTAATACACGTCACAATGAGCCACAGGATAAGGGCCTAATACACATCATAATGGGCCTCGTGTACATCAAGTTGGGCCTCATCATATGGGCCTCATATACGCCAAGTGGGCCGCATCAATAGGCCGCACTAATGGGCCTCATACACATCAAGTTTGAGGTTGGATTACACCAAAAATCATTTCAATAGTTGCAGGTATAACGTGTGTATCACTAACCTTCTCTGGGACCCACGGCTCACAAATGATGATCAGCACTGTCCAAACATTGGACAGTATGGATGCAATACACAGATCATGGTGGATCTCACACGTGCAGCAAGTGGGGTCCACGGCTGGACGGAGTGCATAAAACACATACATAACATGTGCCTCGCACCACTCGTACAAGTGGACGGACGGCGTGGATATAGAACAGATATATCAAGGTGGGTACCACATACACTTATGCCAGGGTGGGCCACGTGGATGGGGTCCACGTTCTAGCAAGGGACGGATGGTGTAACAAACACATCAATATGGTCCCGACGGATGGTGTAACAAACACATCAATATCGTCCCACCATCCACTGGATAAACGGTGCGGATTAAAATGCATACATCTCGGTGGTCCCCACCGTCCAGAACAATGGACGGAGTGGATAGAAGGCACATGCATCATGGTCAGGGGTCCCACGGACCTGCTGACGTTAACACACAGCAGCTACATAGCTGGTGTACGCCAGCCAATCTATAACCACCGTCCACGGATTGGATGGTGTGGATGCATTACATCGAAAAAAGGTGGGCCCCACACCCTGCCATGGTGGGGTCCACGTCCAATGGGTGGACGGTTAGGATATAACACATACATCAGATGACCCACATAATTTGCTGACATCAGTCACTAATGGGAGCCACCATCCTGGACAGATGACGGAGTGGGTATAGAATGAATATATCAATGTGGGTACCACGTGGTGTGCCCACTAAAGTTTTAGATCAAGCAGCATCTGCTGCTGTCAGTAGACGGACGGTCTGGATATGCAATATATGCATACAAGGTGGGTCCCATGTGTACGGACGGTTGGCATTAAAACCCATACATCACAGTGGAGAACACACCCTCGGCCAGCACAGTCCAGCTGGACGGTACAGGTAAAGGACATACTTCAAGGGAGGGGAGATTTTACAACGTCCAGTGTCCAGGTAGCTGGACGGACGGTCTGGATATAAAGTGCTTTCATCAATGTGGGTCCCACCTGCCCACACGTGTCACACATGTGGGGCAGGCCCACGTCCAATACAAATGGACCATGCGGCTGTAACCAACATACCTCACGGTGGTCCCTCTCTACACCATCCAGAATATTGACGGTGTGGATTAAAACATATATCAATGTGGGCCCATTCAATGGACGGACGGTCTGGATTTCATGGAACTTGGTGATGTCCCTGCAGCAGTTATATGTTGCTGGGCTGCTGCCTAGCAGCCCAACAGATGGATGGTGCAGATTAAATGGGTCCACAAAAGGGGAGAGAGAGAGAGAGAGAGAGAGAGAGAGAGAGAGAGAGAGAGAGAGAGAGAGAGAGATCGGTTATGAGAGGGGGCCCGCCACTATGGGCCCCTCTTTACATACAAAACATGCATCAAGATGGGTCCCACCACAAGTGGGCCCTCAAACCATCAAAAATCATGCAAGTCAAACCCTAGAAAAACACTCACCTTTGATCTTCTTGGACTTCTTCTTCCATCAACGTATCCTAGAGCTCCGGGAGATGCATTTCAACGGTGGAGATGATCTTTGGATGGTGGGATTGGGTGGTAGGGAGGTGGGCCACACTAGCTTCTCCTCTCATGGAGAGCTTGGATTGTAAGACCCGTATCCTAATTTGTATTGTTCCGATGAATCCTGCGATCCTTTCCGTCGAAGTCTGGTAATCCGCCACCGATAACCGATGTTTGCGATCAACCCTAAGTCGTATCCTGTAGAATTGAGTCTGCTTAATTCGAGACTTGTATCATTGCGACTGCACCGTCGCCGCGGTTCCAACGCCGCGACTTGCGCACCGATCCGATACCCTAACCAGAAGATGCGGGCCGGCGTTTATTTTGAAGAAAACGCCGCGCGTTGCAATCCCAAGAGAATCTCTACAACATGTCTCATCAATCAATCAATCACATCATGTCAAGTACAAAAGCAACCCATGCTTTCTTTCTCCATAAGTTAAGCAACCACCAAAGTCAACCCATCACTCACCTCACCCATCACTCACCTCACATCCATCACTCTCTCTCCTTACAACTCTCTCTCTCTCTCTCTCTCTCTCATTTCTTTCCACACTTCCCAAGCAAGCAAGAGGTTCTCACATCCAAGCCTTTCTCAAGAGAGAAAAGTGAGTGCGTAGCCCACCTTCCTCTCCCAAAAACCCTCAATCCTAGCCATTTAACTCTCATCATCTCCATCAAAGTAAAGCACAAAGAGACCGGCGTTCCAACGGACCGAGAAGATTGAATGGTGGGTGCTCATTAGGCTAGATTTTTCATGTTTTGATGATGGGCCAAGTGAGGTCTACCAATTGATGGTATGGATCTCACTTTGGAACCCTAAGATGTGGCCGATGGCTTACCTTAATCTTCATGATCATTCCATGATGGGGCCATTCTCCATGTACCCTATCATGATGTTTATTTTTCTAGCTTGAAAATGGGTCATCTAGACCTTACATCTTGGTGGAGAAGGGATCTTCACCGTTGATCTTTGATTTAGTGGGCCCACATGCAATGAGACCCACTTGATGTATGATTGAATGCTTGAAACGGAGGCCCGTAGTGCCGGGGTCCCTCCATCGCGTGTGTCCCTCTTTCTCTCTTTCTCTTTCTCTCTCTTTTTATTTATTTAATTTTTTATGTGTGATGAAATGGGCGTGTGGCCCACTTGGATGGACCCCACCATAAGGCATGACTTTTATCCAAGCCATCTATAAGTGGGGCCCACTTCATATGTGTGTACCCACACCATCAAATCATTTGGTGGCCCACCTGAGCGGGGCCCACCTCAAATGCATGTGTTATGCCCAACTGTCCAGCGTCCTAAGGACGCTGGACATGAACTGCAACTAGGAAAACACAAATATTAGCTTGGTTTACCAAGCTTTGGAGTGGGTGCTCATGTAGGCCCCATCTTGATGTATAAATTCAATCTAAGCCATCCATCCTTTTCCCTAAGTCATAGGCGTTGAGCCGAAAAATGAAGTCCATCCGATCTTCTAGCGGGACATAACACATAAAACAGTGGGTGCTACCGTTGAAAACCACCCTGCCGTTTCTATACACCGAAAAATATCAGATATTAGGCTTGTTTGGTTGGTCTTGAAATATGGGAACCAGTGGGCGTGGTGGATCCGCTTGATGCGGGCCCCACACGTGAAAAACTGCGAAATTTCAAGAATTAAAAAAAAATAAAACAAAAGAATAGGCAGCAGACGCTGCTGCTGCCAGAGGCGTAAGCAGCACCTGCCGCATGGAGGGCGTGCGGCCGTATAGGTAGGGACCCATGGCTCCAGCAGTGGGCCTCACCATGATGTATATTTGTCATCCAACTCGTTTATTTGGTGGGCCCCTTCTTGAAGTGGGCCCCCTCCAAATTTCAACCACATCTAAGGCTCGGGTGGCCCACACCACAGGAAACAGTGTTGATTGGATGTCCATCGTTGGGACCCGTTTTGGGTGTCCAGGCGCTCTGGATCAAAATAAAATTTGTTTTTCCTCAGCGTCCAGGTCCGTGTGACCTTATGTACGGATTGGATGGCATATAGGCGTTAGGGTGGGCCCCACGTGGGACCCATAGCGATGTATGTGTTTCATTCTACCGTCCAGGTTGACGGTGGAGCCCACGGTGATGTATTTGTTATATCCCCATCGTCCAGGGGACGGTGGGTGTGTGTGTGCGTGTGTGTGGTGCATGCGTGTGTGTGCGTGTGTGTGTATATATATATGTATATGTATATGTATATATATATATATATAATATTATATTATATATAATATTGTATATATATATATATATATATTATATAAATTATATTATACATATACATATACCTGATGGTGGGCCTTCGTGGACCCCCTCACCATGATGCATGTGTTGCATCCAATCTGTCCATCCATTTTTAAAGCTCATTTTTGGGCATGAGCTAAAGAATTAGTCAGATCCATAGTTCAGTGGACCCCACCCTTGATGCATGTGTTGCATCCAATCTGCCCAACCATTTCGAAAGCTTATTTTAGGGCTTGAGACCAAGAGTAAGACAGATCCAGGATTAGGTGGGCCACATTATAGAAAGTAGTGGGTTTGAACGTCCACCATTAAAACCCTTGGGCCACCCATTTTGGACCAATAAGATATTTGCTTTTCCCCTTTCAGGTCATTGTGACCTTATGATCAGATTGGATGGGGAATAAATGTTATCGTGGGCCTTGAGATTGCAATGGTGGAAATCATTATCACCACTTATTTGGTTGTGACCCATTTGATGTACGTATGGGGCCCAATTGGTGTGACCCATCTGATATACATAAGGCCCATGTAATGTGGGCCCTTCTTAATGTCTTTGTGGCCCATTGGTGTGGCCCATTTGATATACAAAAGGCCCATGTGATTATGCCCATTCGATGTATTTGTGGTCCATTGTCGAGGCCCACTTTAATATATATGAGACCCATGTTACGAGACCATTGTGATGTTTTCAAAGGCCCATGGGATATGGCCCATTGTAATGTACATAAGGCCCATTGATGCGGCTCACTTGATTGATATAAGGCCCATATGAGGTGGCCCATTTGATGTATCTGAGGATTATGGGTCGAGGCCCAATGAGATGTATATAGGTCCATTGTAATGTGTGATTCCCCATGGTTTGTGTAATGATATTTATGGCGGACCGTGCCTTGGGAGCAATGTTGGTTTGACATCCACATTGTAAGTACAATGTTGGTTAAATGTCCGCATTATGACTCTCCCTAGGGCCCATTGATAGGCCCATACTCGTTATGTGTAGGCCGTCTAGGCCCATTTGCATTGTAAGGATAGTTCATTACTTTATAAAATGCTTAGTATAACTCCATGATTCATGCCCATACGCATCATATGTATGCTTGATATGAGGAATGTTTGATCATAGCATAAGTCGTCAGGCTGAGACATTACGGGACTCCATATGAGACGGAGTGCCTGACATGAGCGCGTGGTACGCGTGAGATTGCTGCATGTTTGTACGGTGTGACTCATGCATCTCGCATATGTGTGACTTGATCACTGCACGCCCTAGCGACATCAGGGCCGTGGCCTCCACAGGCACACGTGGATGACCGTATCAGATACCGAAAATATTGGTTCTAGCATTGTGGGCACTTAGGATGTCCTTGGGTGAAAATTCCAGAACTTTTTTGGTACCAGGAGTTGCTCCAACGTCTAGACCGAGTGGATACACGAGCGCCTGAGTGCTGAATACCAGTAGGCCATGTCTCCCACTATGTCATGGTCGGTTGGAAGGGGGTGTGGCCTTATCCGCCCAAGTGAGGGGGCTATAAGCTAGGCTGAGTTTGACCAGTTTGCAAATGAGTCCACTATCGACGAGCCGGGTTGGTATTGGCAGACTACTGGTCATGCGGATAGTGTGGTCTCTTCTACTTGCTTGACTGTGCAGCTAGGGAGGAGGCAGTTAGTGTGAGGTGTATTAAACCTTGGTGATATCCAGAGAGGTACTGTACTGATATGTGTACTTGATGAGTACTGGCATGCTTGCTTTGCATTTTACATATGACATTTGGTTACATAGGCCTCGCATCGCATGGCCTTGGTATAGCTAATAATATTCATGCCTTGCATCACATAACTTTGGTACAGCTGATAGCATTCATGGACTTACCGCATATTTCCGTATTACTTTGATATTGTATACTTGACACTTGCCTTACACACACTTTCACTACCCTCTAAGCTTTCTATAAGCTTATGCACGATAGATGCGTGCAGGTGGCGTTAGGTTGCTGCAGCGTTGAGCTCGGAGCGTGCAACAGTCTTCTGTAGCTTTTGGAGTTTTCCTTGATATCATCATATTGTATTTCCCTTTTTGCATTGTACTCGAAGTTTTTGTTATAGTGGATATGTACTGATGTTGTTTTATGACTTGGTTATGCTTGTGGTTATGCTCCATTACAAAAAAAAATTCATATTGAAAATCCTCCTTGTAGGATCCCAGGATCGGAATCTGGCATATGGGCGCTGGGAGCTGAGAATGGGGTACTACAGAGGCTGTCGGCGCCGGATTTGACAATCGAAAATTTTGTGAGCCCGGTTTCCGAGTTTGGGGCATAACATAGATGGTTGCTCTCATGGTGCTTGGGAGGTGGAGTGAGAAATGAGAGAGAGAGAGAGGGATGGGTGATGGAGTGATGGATGTGGTGAGTGATGGGTGAGAGAACTTTTTGACTTTGGGGTAGATGGTGTAAGAACTTTTTGACTTTTGGGGTTATTTTGGGATGGGCGTGAGGTGATGGTGTACTTGACCCTTGATGAGATTGATTGATGGATTGAGGTGACATGATGTAGAGATTCTCTTGGGTTTTGCAATGCGTGACATTTTCCTCGAACAGAACGCGGGCCCACATCTCCTGGCCTGGGTATCGCCCCAGTGCGTAAGACGCGGCATCGGAACCGCGATGACGGCGCGGTTGCTAGGGTAAAAGTCTCGAGTTGAGCTGACTCTGGAATACGGGACATGACTCAAGGTTGCGCACAACTGCTGATAATAAATCGTGGGTCGCCGAAATTTGACCGGGAGAACTGCGAAAGTCTACGGAACAGTACGGGCTAGGGTACAGGTTTTACAGCTCTCCCCTCCTAATAAAAATTTCGTCCTCAAAATTTTAAGTACAACACAACTAATACAGAGCTCACCAAGGGAGGGAAATCCTATTCGAACATAACACGCCTACATAATCAAACACCTAAGAGATGGGGACAATGTCTGCGAATCTCAGCCTTCTGCTCCCAAAACGACTCATCAATACTACGATGATCCAACTGGACCTCGAATCCTGGATCAGAAATAATCGAAACTGGAATACTTTACAGCCTCACAATCTCAACGGTAGGGAGCTATATCAGCAAATCCGTAAGTTATTCGAACTCGGGGATCTAACCATTCTAAGTTCTGAACAAACATAGAGTGAAGGGTAATTATCAACAAATATGTGATGTTATCTTCAGTTATTCCCAAGTTATGCTCTGATATCAACTTCTATCACACCCCAAACTCGAAGATCGGACTCACAAGAACCCTGATCACCGAATCCGGTGCCGACAGCCTCCGTAGTACTCCATTCTTAGCTCCTAGTGCTTATACGCTAGGTTCCGATCCTGAAATCCTACAAGGAGGATTTTTTTCTGTGTACATTTATCTTGTAATAAGCATAACCACAAGTATACCCAAATCATAAAGGTAACATCATCATCATATATCCACTAATATAATCATTTGAATACAATGCTGAAAGGAAAATACATATATCGAAAATCAAAGCTCCATAGGTTCGCTGCATGCTCTAAGCTCAACGCTGCTATAACCTAACGCCACCTGCACGCGTCTATATGCATAAGCTTATAGAAAGCTTAGTGGGTGGTGAAAGTGTGTGTATAAGCTAAGTGCCAAGTAAGCAATATTAGAGTAATCAAAGTAAGCGGAAATACTAATAGGCTCATAAATCATACGATATCAGAATAATGCGAAAACATGCTAATATGCCCACAAATATCATCAGCCTTATCAAGGCTATGCAATGCAAAAATATAATAAACCAAAATTTTATACTGAGGAAGCAATGTAGATCAACTATGGGATGCGAAATCAGTAAGCCGAATACCATGTGCTGAGGATGCAATGCAATATGCGATGCGAACGAAATGATTAAGCTGGAGTATGAAGTCGGGATGATAGTACATAGTATCGCAGGCTACGGGGTCCATCACAAAGGACTTCTATCTAAACCAGTCCCATACTTAAATTTGGATAGTCATACTCAATGTGGTAAACTCCTGATCTCAGGTTAGTAGCGCGCTCAACCGAAATCCTGGCAATGCGAAGGTACACAACAATTAGTTGCGCACCAATAGCCTGAGTGGATAGTGAATGAAATGAATGCATGAGTATGCAACTCGTACTCAATAAGTCAACATATCAGTACGGTTCCTCTCTTAGAAATCACTGGGGTCTATTACACTCCAAACTAAATTGTTGCCCTATCGCTCACAACAAGGTGAGTGGAAGAGACCTTACTATCCGCCTGCCAATATCGGGCCCGACTCGTTGATAGCGGACCCATTCCTCGAGCTAGTCAGACGCAACCTAGCATTGCCCCCACCTCTCGGGCAGGTAAGGTCGTACCCCCTTCCAACTGACCACGACATAGTGGGAGACGCGGCCTAACGGTATGCGGCCCTGATGCACTCATGCATCCACTCGGTCTAGACGTTGGAGCAACCTCTGGAACCAAGAGGGTTCTGAGACTTTCACCCAAGGATATCTATAGCACCCATGTAGAACAGATTTTCGGTGTCCCATCTGACCATCCACGAAATACTTGTGGAGGCTACGACGCTGATGTCGCTAGGGCGTATGGTGATCATTTTACACAAATGCGAGATGCATGAGTCACACAATCTAATCATGCATCAATCCTGTGCATGTCATGCTCTTATGTGGGGCAACTCCGCCTATCAGGGAGCCTTATGAACAACCTGCCCTATGACATATACAATGGTCAATCACATCTCATAACAAACATGCAGATGATGCGTATGGGTATATATTATGATGCTATGCTATCACATACTCATAATCGGTATCAGTAACCGGCATCAACAATCGGCCTCGACAATGTGGACATTTAACCAACATTGCCCCCAAGGGGTGGCCCACATAGAACCTAACATATGGTGGTCCTATGGCCTCATAAAGGGCCTGATATACAATACCTTGGGCCTCATTCAAGAGCTTTATACACACCACGATGGGCCTTTCACATGGGCTTAACATACATCACAATGGGCCTCATCACATAGGCCTCGACAAACGAAATCAGCCTCAACAATCAAAATCGACACACGGAATCGGCCTCGACACTCGGTCTTGACAATCAGAATCGGCTTCGATACTTGGAATCGGCCCCGATAGCCGGTCGTGACAATTGGAATCGATCGATAATCAGAATCGGCAGGTCAGTCACATCAATCTGAATCGGCAATCGGGCGTGACAATCAGAATCGGTAAATCGGTCACTTCAATCGGAATCGGTAAGAATGGGCCTAACCAAGGCCTAAGGGAAGGTCACGATGAGGACATCTAACCATCATTGCCATCAATGTGTACATCTAACCAACATTGCTCCCAAGGAGTGGCCCACATAAGGGATTCATATACAACATAACGGCCACACATACATCACATCGGGCCACGCCCATGGGCCTCGAATACATCACAATGGGCCACAACCCATGGGCCTCGAATACACAATAGGCAGGCCCTACACATGGGTCTTGTATGGATCAAATGAGCCATGTATCTAGGTCAATTATACATCAAATGGGCCACACGTCATGGGCCTAATACACGTAACAATGGGCCGCAGGATAAGGGCCTAATACACATCATAATGGGCCTCGTGTACATCAAGTCGGGTCTCATCATATGGGCCTCATATACGCCAAGTGGGCCGCATCAATAGGCCGCACTAATGGGCCTCATACACATCAAGTTTGAGCTTGGATTACACCAAAAATCATTTCAATAGTTGCAGGTATAACGTGTGTATCACTAACATTCTCTGGGACACGTGACTCACAAATGATGATCAGCACTGTCCAAACATTGGACAGTAGGGATGCAATACACAGATCATGGTGGATCTCACACACGCAGCAAGTGGGGTCCATGGCTGGACGGAGTACATAAAACACATACATAACAGGTGCCTCGCACCACTTGTACAAATGGACGGACGGCGTGGATATAGAACAAATATATCAAGGTGGGTACCACATACACTTACGCCAAGGTGGGCCACGTGGATGGGGTCCACATCCCAGACGGTGTGGATTAAAACGCATACATCTTGGTGGTCCCCACTGTCCAGAACAATGGACGGAATCGATGGAAGGCACATGCATCATGGTCAGGGGTCCCACGGACCTGTTGACGTCAACACACAGCAGCTACATAGCTGGTGTAAGCCAGCCAATCTATAACCACCGTCCATGGATTGGATGGTGTGGATGCATTACATTGAAAAAAGGTGGGCCCCACACACTGCCGTGGTGGGTCCACATCCAATGGGTGGACCGTTAGGATATAACACATACATTAGATGGCCCCCATAATTTGCTCACATCAGTCAGTAGTGGGACCCACCGTCCTGGACAGATGGATGGAATGAGTATAGAATAAATATATCAAGGTGGGTACCACGTGGTGTGGCCCACCAGAGTTTTAGATCAAGTAGCATTTGCTGCTGTTAGCAGACGGACGGTTTGGTTATGCAATATATGCATACAAGGTGGGTCCCACGTGGATGGACGGTTGGGATTAAAACCCATACATCACAGTGGAGAACACACCCCCGGCCGGCACAGTCCAGCTGGACGGTACAAGTAAAGCACATACATCAAGGGAGGGGGGATTTTCCAACGTCTAGCGTTCAGGTAACTTGACAGACGGTCTGGATATAAAGTGCTTTCATCAATGTGGGTCCCACCTGCCCACACGTGTCACACATGTGGGGCAGGCCCACATCCAATACAGATGGACCATGCGGCTGTAACCAACATACCTCACAGTGGTCTCTCTCTACACCATCCAGAATATTGACGGTGTGGATTAAAACATATATCAATGTGGGCCCCATTCAATGGACGGACGGTCTGTATTTCATGGAACTTGGTGACGTCCTTGCAGTAGTTATATGTAGCAGCCCAATAGATGGATGGTGCAGATTAAGTGGGTCCACAAAAGGGAAAGAGAGAGAGAGAGAGAGAGAGAGAGAGAGAGAGAGAGAGATCAGTTATGAGAGGGGCCTCGCCACTTTGGGCCCCTCTTTACATACAAAACATGCATCAAGATGGGTCCCACCACAAGTGGGCCCTCAAACCATCAAAAATCATGCAAGTCAAACCCTAGAAAAACACTCACCTTTGATCTTCTTGGACTTCTTCTTCCATCAACGTATCCTAGAGCTCCGGGAGATGCATTTCAACGGTGGAGATGATCTTTGGGTGGTAGGGAGGTGGGCCACACTAGCTTCTCCTCTCATGGAGAGCTTGGATGGTTGCTCTCATGGTACTTGGGAGGTGGAGTGAGAAATGAGAGAGAGAGGGATGGGTGATGGATGTGGTGAGTGATGGGTGTGAGAATTTTTTGACTTTGGGGTAGATGGTGTAAGAACTTTTTGACTTTTGAGGTTGTTTGGGGATGGGTGTGATGTGATGGTGTACTTGACCCTTGATGAGATTAATTGATGGATTGAGGTGACATGACGTTTTTCTCGAACCGAACGCAGGCCCACATCTCCTAGCCTGGGTATCGCCTCGGCATGCGAGACACGGCATTAGAACCGCGGCGATGGCGCCGTTGCTAGGTTACAAGTCTCGGGTTGAGCTGATTCTGAAATACGGGACATGACTCAAGGTTGTGTGCAATTGCCGATATTAAATCGAGGGTCGTCGGAATTCGACCGGGAGGGCCACGAAAGTCTACGGAACGGTACGGGCTAGGGTACGGGTCTTACAGTTTAGGTTTAGGAATTTGAGTTCGGGTTCGGGATCAGGTTTAGGTTTGGGTTTTCAAGTTTAGGTTTAAGTTAAGGAGTTGAGATTATGATTAGGTGTAGGTTTATGTTTAGGGATTTAAGAATACATTTTGGTTATAGGTTTAGGTTTTAGGTTTCGGTTAAGGTTAGGTTATAGGTTATAAGTTTCAGTTATATGTTATAGGTTATAGGTTAAGGTTTAGGTTTTAGGCTTAGGTTAAGGTTAGGTTATCGGTTATAAGCTTAGGTTATAGGTTATAGGTTAAGGTTTAGGTCATAGGTTTAGGTTTAGTTTAAGGTTATAGGTTTTGGTTTAGGTTTAGGTTAAGGTTTAGGTTTAGGTTTAGGTTATAAGCTATAGCTTTAGGGAATTGATTAGAATAGGTTAAGGTTTAGGAAATCGGGTTCAAGTTCGGGATTGGGATCGGGTTTAGGTTTGGGTTTTCATGTTTAGGTTTGGGTTTTCAAGTTTAGGTTTAAGTTTAAAGATTTGAGAATACATTTAGGTTTTAGGTTAAGGTTTAGGGAATTGAGTTTAGGTTATAGGTTCAGGTTATAGGTTATAGGTTTATGTTAAGGTTTAGGTTTAGGTTATAGGTTTTGGAATTTGAGAATAGGTTTAGGTTATAAGTATAGGTTTAGATTAGGGTGTATGTTAAGGTTTAGGGAATTGAGTTTAGGTTATAGGTTCGTTATAGATTATAGGTTTTTGGTTAAGGTTTAGGTTATAGTTATAGGTTTTGGGATTTGAGAATAGGTTGAGGTTAGGTTATAGGTTAAGGTTTAGGGAATTGCCTTTAGGTTAGGTTCAAGTTAAGGTTTAGGGAATTGCCTTTAGGTTATAGGTTCAGGTTATAGGTTATAGGTTTAGGTTAAGGTTTAGGTTTAGGTTATAGGTTTTGGGATTTGAAAATAGGTTTAGGTTATAAGTATAGGTTTAGGTTAGGTTGTAGGTTAGAGTTTAGGAATTGAGTTTAGGTTATAGGTTTAGGTTTAGGTTAAGGTTTGGGTTTAGGTTATAGGTTTTGGGATTTGAGAATAGGTTTAGGTTATAAGTGTTTAGTTAGGTAGTAGGTTAGTGTTTAGGAATTGAGTTTAGGTTATAGGTTTAGGTTATAGGTTATAGGTTTAGGTTAAGGTTTAGGTTGTAGTTATAGGTTTGAGTTTGGGTTATAGGTTTAGGTTTGGGTTTTCAAGTTTAGGTTTAGGTTTAGGTTAAGAAGTTGAGATTAGGATTAGGTGTAGGTTTAGGTTTAGGGATTTTAGAATACATTTAGGTTTAGGTTAAGGTTTAGGTTTTAGGTTAAGATTAAGGTTATAGGTTTAGGTTAAGGTCATAGGTTTAGGTTTGGGTTTAGGTTATAGGTTATAGGTTTAGGGATTTGAGAATACATTTAGGTTATAGGTTATAGGTTTAGGGATTTGAGAATACATTTAAGTTATAGGTTTAGGTTAAGGTTATAGGTTTAGGTTTAGGTTTAGGTTATAGGGTTTAGGTATTCTATAGTATTATCTACTATTGAACCTAGTATTATCTACTACATACTAGTAACATACAACCAATATTGGGGCACCATACCATAAGCTACAAGAATTTCATGTCCCCCTAAACAAGGTATCCTCCATTGATAACACACACACACACACACACATATATATATATATATATATATATATATTATAAGTTCTTTATTTTCATTTACATTCACAAATACATTCATCATCCATCCAAGAAATTGAAACATTCATTATCCTCAAACGAGTAACTAATTATCTAACTTACAAATACGATTATTAATATTCAAGCACTAATTTAGAAAATAAAATTTCAAGCTTAC
The DNA here is from genome assembly GCA_030180095.1 of Magnolia changhungtana. Taxonomy (NCBI): domain Eukaryota; kingdom Viridiplantae; phylum Streptophyta; class Magnoliopsida; order Magnoliales; family Magnoliaceae; genus Magnolia; species Magnolia changhungtana. The sequence goes on along the minus strand of JASAUF010000324.1, from coordinate 1,287,490 downwards.
GTTACTTTTCACATAAGTTTCCAGATAAGCTAACCTTCTCGCTTTCAGTAACCTTCTCCAAAATCTAAGATACGTTTGCTGTCGGGCTACTTACTTTTCCCACCTTTACTTGCACAGGATTGCTTAGATACTCCTTAATTACAATAAACAAAGGATAGTTATGAAGCAGATTGATGTTAATGCTGCATTGTACTTGACAAGACCCTGCATGAAGTAAACATCCAGTGCTCAGCCAGGAGTCCAAATAACAATATAAGGAATAGTTTTGGAGCCATATTAGTTAAGGAAATGCTAAAGAAAATTCATATGGATGTTGGACTTGAAAAACAACCAGTTGTTTTGTCGATTAGGTAGTTTTAGAAGATAAAAAAGAGGTATCACAATAATTCTTAAGAAGGGTAAAGAAAACAAATGTAACAAGTAAATATGAATCTTTCTTTACCTGTTGTCACCAGCAAAGTCTTTATAATTTAAAATTCTACCAAGATTTAAAATTCAAAACGTTTATGGCCTACAAGCATTCAATAACCACCGTTTCATGATGTATGGTTCACTTTCGATTTGGATTTGCCTCTTTTTTTCGCTCATTTTATTTTAAAATGGCTGATTTCTTTCCAATGCTACCTTAATGGCCATGAATCAAATGGAATGATGGATGGGATTGTCCATGACAAACAAGTTGTCTAACCGTGCCATAAAGATAGGCCCAATCAAATACATACTCAGCTAAACATGTGGCAAATCAAATCCTTTCACGTCAGGTCAAGTCAGGTCACCCAAAGTTATCCTTGGTGACTTGATCACCAGGCAATCCCATGCTCTATTTTGTCCATCTATTGTTTCATATTAGTTTAATGCATAAGTCCAGAAAATGAAATAAATTTAAATATCAAGTGGACCATATAATAGGAAACAGTGGTGTGATTGACCATTAAAAACTTCTAAGGAGGCCACAAAATTTTTGGATGAAGTTGATGTTAGTTTTTTTTTTCCTCCATCTAGATTTTTGTGACCATATTAACAAATTGGATAGAAAATAAACATTATGATAAGCCTTATGAAGTTTTTAATGGTAGAGAAATAAACATTACAGTGTGCCTTGGGAAGTTTTTAATGGTCCAATATTAAATCGCAACTATTTCTTATAGTGTGGTCCACCTTAGATTTTAATCTACTTCATTTATGAGCTCATGAGCTAAAATGACCTAGCAAAATAGATGGACATCATGAATACATTCATCAAAGTGGGCCTCAAGGTAAGGGTTGCACCATCTTGGATGAGGCCAAGGCACATCTAATCCACTCTTCCATTTTTATCATCAACACACGACTCAATCAAATCATGCCAAGTCAGCTCACAAGGGTGTCAACAGACAATCCACCTTCCCTCACAACATGTCCTCCCAAGGGAGTGATATACAAGAAATGTTTGCATACACCATCTTTATTTTCCTACAATTTATCATCTCAGTCTAAATATATGAGCTATGAAAAATGTGGTTCATATTTCAAAGATCACTTGGGGCGAAAATTACAACAATATACTCATTAGATAGGCTATATTGGTGACAATCTGCAGTCCATTAGCTATGGCGTTGTAACCAGTATTATGAATAGACTACTATAGCTTTCACCCTATATTATCTTTATTAGATGAAGTCATTTTGTTGAGACGTTTGCTGAAAAGGTACAGTTAACTCAAAATACAAACATCCTTCAACATTCAACAGGTGAAACTTGCCTTAAATGGGTGATTAGAGCAGTCCAATCTCTGTCATTTTGGCTCATTGCTCACCAATGTAGTGACAACCAGCGAATAGTCCTAATCACCATATATACTTGCCATGTGCAGGATATACTTCATATAACTTATATGAAATAGGTAACATGATAGCATTTCCTAACGGAAGAAAAATTCTTTCTGAACGATAATCATATGTAAGCATTTGTGCCATGAAAAACATATTTTAAATCAAGTTCAAAGGTCGCATTGGGATGCTCATTTCAAATGAACTACAATAATCTAACTCAATATGGAAGAAATGACCAACAAATGAGTGGTGCCATTTTTAGTTCATAATTTCAAAATGACAGCTAGTTGTGAGTCCATGCATTTGAAGTTGAACAAGAAACTATTATAATCTCAATTTGGGCCTAGACATATATCAATAATGGAATGGAACTATCCTCACTTTGGTCCAAATCCACTTTGGACCACATTTGGGAGTTCTAAAATAGCAGCTGGGCAAAACTGATTGCTGCAAAAATACCACATAAACCGATTGGCAGCTTGATTTGAGTGGAATCTATATCTCATGCCAGCTTGACAGAAAACAAGCAGCCTAGCTTGACAAAAAACACAATGAAGGCAGAACTCAAGCTGAGTCAACATCTTACTAAAAAATTCAACTCATGCCTAGTACACATTAGGATTTTCGAATTTATGTTTCAAGACCATTTCATGTTTGCATTGGAAAGAAAGAGTGCTACTGTATTTAAATGGTTTTAGAATTCACCTTGATTTTGGCACTCAAAACATCAATCTTCTGAAAAATAAGGGGGTTCTGCTTCTAATCTAAAAAGGGTATTTTTCTAAGTTAGGCCTAAAAGATTTTATTTTATTTTATTTTTAAAGACAATGGAAGAAGAACAATATAAAATTACAGGTTGGGGTAGCTTTTGATACCATGATTTAAGTTGTTGTTACTTGTTGCTAATAGAGTTTCTTCAGTTTGATCCAAAGCAAAACCCCAATGAATCAGATCAACCATTCACCCAAAAAGGAAAATGCAACCCACATTAATTATTGGATAAGACAAAATTGACATGATTCATCGTAAGGTCGGCCAGACAATAAAAAAGGCAATGTACATCACTCAAAATATTGGAAGTCATGTATATGTGTTGTAAGGTTGATAAACCTAACAATGAAAACAACAAACACAGAGGAAATTAGAAAAGGATATTCACATAGTTCAAATAAAAATAAATTAGTAATCTAAGCTAACAAATAATTAGCTAATGAAAGATTAAAATCATGCATGATCATTTCAAGAACTAGTAGATTATCTGAACATTACCTATACTCTTAAAAAATTAGAACTCCAACAAAAGAACAAAAAAGTAAAAAGGACAACAAAGCTTGCGCTCTTTTGTCACATGGGTCATCATAGCTATAAAAGAAAATGAACTAAAACTTAGAGTGAGAGTAAGTCCTTGCAAGAAATTTCTTCACAACAAGAGAATTGAGGCAAGCTTGAGGCCTAAGAATCTTTGGTTTGACAAAGGAAATTACATAACAAAAAGAACTAAGAATGATGAAAGAAAGTTTGTAGAGAATTTTCACGCTTCAATTAAAATGTTCCATAAGCAACACTTTTTATGACATTACTAAGACTACTCTTTGTCCATGTAGATTTTGAACTGGCATGTGTCTAGGACTGTCCAAGTGTCTCAAAATGTCAGCTTGGCAAACTTCAAAAAGTAAGTGTCCAAGTAATAGGTCTGGCAAATGCCTAGAATATGAACTGACATCATATCTAGAAAGGGGTTGCTTGTTTGTAATATATATATATATATATATATATATATATATATATATATATATATATATATATATATATATATATATATATATATATAGCAAATTTCTAATTCCTACATGGTAATGACATATAACTATTGTCTCCACTTTACGCATTCAAGATACTTTCATCATGGATGTCTTAGATGAGATCAAATCAACATGCAAGCTCACCTCCATAATAGAGTGGCAACTTACAGCAAAATCAAAGACTGTATCAAGTCCTCCAAGTTCTTATAATCTTTTCTTAAAATTTCCCCCAACCCTTCTCATAATACTAGATGTATCTGAAAATTACATTGCTGGAAATTTGTGTGTGTGGACTAATCAGATTTTAAGCTTAAAAAGAGAATTTGAGGTGCATACAGGACTAGCAAGCCATTTCATAAAGGTGTATACAGATTTGCACATGGCTCAGATATATTTCATCAAGGTGCATACAGGACTAGCAAGCCTCAATGAACATCCTGGTTGAAGAGAAATTTGAGGGAATCCCCCATTAATAGTGGGACCCAGTAGAGCAACAGTCTGAAACACCAAACAGGCCCCACATGTACAAAATTGTAGGCGGTGGTGGACAATTTTATGTCCGCTGCTGTGCGGGGCCCACAAAATCCCGGCACCAATTCAAATTCAACAGCAAAGAACCTACATTATTTTTCAATCAACTTTCATTATTTGAATGTAACAATGTCATCAAATTTCGTTCTCAAACTCTCAAATTACTAAAAATAAACAAAATTAAAAAATAAAAAAATTAATGAAGGAAAAAATCCATGGAAAAAAATAATTTCTAGACACCATCAGTGATCAAACAGTCAATACAGAGAAATTTTCACATACAACGTTGTACAAGAACTTTCACATACAATGCTTTCCTTTCATCAAACATGGCACTTGTGCAGAACATCTAAGCCATGGAAAAGGTGGGCCTCACCATAAATAACACCCGGGGAGTAAACCAGACGAATCCACTCATCAGGGGGGCCAAACCGGTACATTGAGTCAGACCATCCTCTGTCCATTGATTTCGCAGGGTATCTCGCCTGATAAGTGGACCACGCCCCAGGTAATCTCTTCCAACGGCATATACGGCTAAGAAATTCTACACAAATGACAGATTAACGAGAAATAAAGAGATAACATGCCATTTCATCAAACAGTCAGCCTATATCAAATCTGAAAGACATGAAAAGAGATACAAATAGAAGAAGATATCAAACCTATAGAGAGGAGCTTCACGGCGTGTGTTTCTTCGGGTAGGAGATTCACGACTACTGCAATGGAGAGAGAGAGAGAGAGAGAGAGAGAGAGAGAGAGAGAGAGAGAGAAGAGGGCGTTCACGGCTGGTGTTTCTTCACGGCTGGTGCATTGGAGAGAGAGGGAGGAGAAAGAGAGATGGAGTAGAGATCGGGAGGGAGAGAGAGGATTAGTGTAACGACCCTCTATTTCTACGTTAAATTTCAACTCAAAAATGTGAACCGACCACCCCACCATACGACACTAAGAACAAACATAAAATAGGTGGTAAAAACCTAGTAACTTATCTTGCTATAAGCACCTGTGTTTACTTGTGAACACAATTAGATGAAAAGAAATAATCTAACTAAATTGACCCCTAAAACCTACAACCCTTAAACCATAGCCATTATTGGGCCTTCCAAGTCAAATGGACGGCATGGATCAATTTAGAACGTCTCAGTGACCCCACATCTAGACGGTGCATGTGCACAGATTGCGGGCACTGGACGCGCACGAGAATACCACATCGGGTCAACCTCCTTTGACCCGATGAAAATTTGTAAAATTGCGGGGAAATTCAAATCTCCCTCCCGCCCGTCGTGGTTTAAACTGACCGTCCGTTCGGCGATGTCTGTGGCCACCGTCTGTAAACAAAACGGAAATCCAAACCGATCGTCGGATAGCCACTGTCCCATTGACTCTGAACTCGGTGTTATCTGGGATTGAAAGCTCCCTAAGTCAGCTCGGTCAGCGTCCGATCCTATACTCCAAAGAAAGATCACTAACGAAGGAGATGGAACCACGTGCGCTGCCCCTCTGGCAGATCCGACCGTTGCGAACCGTCAGTCGACATCCACGTACGCAACCACAGCACCGTCAGCCCTATGGTTTCCGAAAACATGCCCCTACTCGCCGGAAGGCGGAAAAAGATCCCTTCCTATTAAGGAAAGATGAATCTCAGTCGTTCATTAGTCTCTGGAAGTTTCTTCCGAACTAGTCTCGATCATTCATGCTAGGGCTGTTCAAAAACTTGTAGCAACGCCGAGAAATTGGCGAGACGCAGCCTCGCCTCAAACCGACACTCAACCTAACAAAAGAACAAATCCTCGGCTATCCTTCGTCGGGATATGGACCCCACATGATGTTTAAGCCTCATCAGGACCGTTCATACGGCCCTGATCCAAGGATTAACCATCCGTTCAAAATCTGCCATGATTGGCACCTCATCTTCCTCAAACAGCTGAGAAAAACCCAACCTCAGCAAAGGTGACCCATTCAACCATCCGAGACGTTCACCGCGTGGCCCACCCCACCAAAAATCCAATCGTATACATGAATCGGACCCATGCATGCGATCTGGGCCCGGGGGTACACTGACGATGGATTTTCCCGGCGCCTCTTCGATAAACCCCACACTAATCCCTTCTGATTAGTTATGGAGGCTTCCAGAATCGGGATCGGCTATAAAAGGCCAGGGTTAGGGCGAATCCCAAGGGAAGAAAGGAAAGAAATAGAAAGAGGGAGATGGTGGGTGCGTGGGGCGCCGCTCGAGCGGGTTGCTGATCTGTAGCAACTCGACTCAGCTGAGTCGTCTGATCCTGAGAGAAAACTGAGTGTGAAAAGAGAGAGATTTGAAAGAGGGAAGTAGGGAGTGAAATCTGAGATGGGGTGGCTGCTGGAACCCGTTTTCAACAGCTATTTCAGCTCGCTTTGAGTCGTCCGAGTCTCCCTCCAATCAGTGACCACCTGCATCACTTGCTGGTAAAGTCTAGCCTTCCGTCAGCAACCGGGAATCGCCCGAATCAGGTAATCCTCATCGCTCCACCCTCTATTACTGACTAACTTGTCAGCTTGTCCGATTGCGTTCACTATCACCTCAACTTAGTTACGAATTGAATAATATTGCGCCACATCTCTGGGTGAAAACTCCAGTTTGAAAACGTGGATGTGGTCGGTTTGCATTGAGCTAGGGGAAGAACCTCAAACCGCCTCCAATGCACCACACCCAGCGAGACAAAGGAATCGTTTAGAATGAGTCGCCACTGAGTCAGCGACTCGGGACTGTTTTAGGCTTGGAAGTCCGGACTCAGTTGTGACTGGGTAGTAACTCGCCCCAGTTAGCTAGAAAGTCAGTCCAGGGTGATCTAGATTTTCCATTTGAGTGCTAATCCGAACAGTTTTCCAACCGAGCCAACTCAATACTCTGCAGTGGCTTGACTCTCGCTTTACTCGACCGAGTCTAGCTGGTTCCATCGGGTTGGGATTAATGTTGAGAAGTGTTGGCTTCAATAAACCCATGATCTAAGCCCGTGGTTAACCAAAACCGATGAAACAAGCTCAACTAATCACTAGTTGAGAACCCCAACTGAGTCAACTCGGTACTGACTCACTAAATTCTATAACATCTCATTCAGGGACTGTGTTTAACTGGTACACGTGAAAAAAACGTCTTACTTCAAGCAATCCTCAAAACCAAGATTTATAGATTTGCCTCATAAGAAGATTCAAGTCAAGGGATACTCTAAATCAAGGTGAGGAGCATCCCCTATAGCTTCTTCCATTTCCTAATTTTCATGTAGATTACATTTCTAAATGTGGAGAATGTTAGAGAATTATTAAATCCTAGTTACCTTGATTATCATAAAGAAATTGCTCTAATATCATAATTCATTGCAACATTGTACGTGATGTATTATCCTATAAACTCCATGTCACATTTAGGATCACTTGCCTATGAATATAGCTTAGTTAGATATGTTAATAAAAGAATATTTCCCACCCTAGAGTAGCTGTGAATTGTGTAGTGACGCATCATCTTCATAACTCTCTACATTCTCTAATCTATGAATTATTCGACCCCATCATATGGATAGTTCTTAAAACATGGCAAATATGATTCTGTTTACATGTAGTGTACAAGGGATGATTGGGATTCCATCTTTTATAATTGTTACTGTTGCTATAAGATAAATTGCCTTTTTGCTACCTCGATGTCATGAATATAGCTCTAATGTGATTGACTTGAGCTTCACATGACTCTTGGTGAGTGCTCCTTTGAATATACAGAAGTCATGGAAGTTCATATGGAATGTATAGTTGGATATTGCCCATTGGAAAGTGAAGGTCATTACTATTCTATCAGGGTATTGTATATATATATGCATCATGGTGCATAACATCCACGCATGACATGTGAGCTTTTCCGAGTGCTTAATGTAAGTCACATTCTGCTCGATTTACTGTGGATCAGTTGAATGACCAGGATTGTGCTTTTGAGTCACTTTGGGCACGCTTATTTTACATGAGGCTTTTCCGGGATTCTATACCTCCTCGGGCATACCCCGAGTATTTTTTCAGGAGGTTGTCCTTGGGCGCACTCATCTTCATGGCCTTTTCCAGGTAGTCTACCTACCATGGGCGGTCCTTTATTTTGACAGCTGGATTGCATACCCAGATCTGTGACTTGACCATACATTCATACATACATACATTCATTTATAATTTCATGATCAGTCTCCTTATAACTTGAATATGGGGTACCCGTGTTTGTATTACCCTGTGAATTATATATGAATTGTTGATCTATTTTGGAATGTTATGTTATGGCTGAATCTGTGAGGGAAATTCCCACTGAGTTTTCACTCACCCAATCGTGCAGTTGCACCAAATAGACGCAGGTATGAGCGAGGAAAATGGTGTCTATGACGACACTCCTGGCATAGCAGAAGAAGAGTATAGCGAGGAGGGTCAGTATGATGATGTTGCCGCACCACAGGAGCTCCACTAAACACTTAGGATTTACTACCTTCATTTTAGGCTTTCAGACATCATTTTAGTTTTGGTTTACTCGAGATTTGTAATTAAAAATCCCCTGCCGTGGGATCTAGTGTTACTTGCTTTACCTTATACTTTCATTCACGCATGTTGAACTCTTTTGGGTTTGTTTATACCATGGTTATACTTAGTTACATCGAATAACGTCAATAATTAGATGAATGGTAGTCTTAATACATGATGTAACTCTTGGGTTCTCGTACTCGGGCAACCGTCCTCGGGTTATGAGAATCAGGGTGTTACAATTAGGGAAAAAAGGGTTTAGGTGGTGGTCTGATTAGGGAACGGAGAGAGAGAGAGAGAGAGAGAGAGAGAGAGAGAGAGAGAGAGTATGAAATCCCTAAACTTTGGGCGCAACTCTATTTTGAGCGCGCGCCCAAATTTGGGAGGCGGATTGGCTACTGGTGGTGGGTGCTCTGTAGGCCCCACCATGATGTATGTGTTTCATCCATTCCGTTCATCTATTTTTAGCGATCATTTTAAGGCTTTATACAAAAAATGATAGGTATATAAATCTCAGGTGGACCACACCACATGAAATCAATAATGGTTGGATATCCACTATTAAAATCCTCCTAAGGCCCACTGTACTGCTTATTTGAAATCTAATATGTTGATTAGGTCATAAAGACCCAGATAAAGGGAAACAATAAATATCAGCTTGATCCAAAACTTTTATGGCCCCCAAAACGTTTTTAATGGTCAACGTTCATCCAACACTTTTTCCTGTAGTGTGGTCCACTTGAGACTTAGATATACCTCATTTTTTCTCTTATATCATAAAATGATCTACAAAAATAGATGGACAGCATGGATGAAACACATACATCATGGTGGGGCCCACATAAAACTAACCACCTGCCATTGCTTGGTATATAAATATCAGGTCGATCACACCACATAAAAACAATAATAGTTGATTATCCATCATTAAAACCCTCCTTAGGCCCAGTGTACTTTTTATTTGACATCCAATCTATTGATTAGGTCATACAAGCCTATATAAAGGGGAAAAACAAAAATCATCTCGATCCAAAACTTTTATGGCTCCCAAAATGTTTTAAATGGTTGACGCTCATTTAACACAGTTTCCTGTTAATGTGGTCCGTTTCATATTGGGATATGACTCATTTTTTGTCTCATGCTGTAGGATGATTTTTAAAAATAAATGGACGGCATGGATTAAACACATACGTCATGGTGGGGCCCATAGAGCACCAACCACAAGCCATTGGATGGTGTCAGGGGGAACAGCCAATTTGTTCCTCTTATTTGTGATGTGGTTCATTTAATTAATCTTTGGATATGAATAATTTTTTGGATAGTTCTCTAAAATGATCTCGAAAAATGGATGAACAAGCCAATGATCTCGAATTTTCTGTAAATCCAAAATTCAAGTAGACCATGCCACACGAAACAGTGTGGAATAATGATTTCTACCGTTGATACCTTCCTTGGGTGCATAGTAATGTTTATTTGACATCCAGCATGTTCATAATATCAAAATAATATGAATGAAGAGAAAACACAAGAAGATACGAATTAATGTGGGCCAACTACGATGATAGTGTAAAATATACTCCGTCCATCATTTTCTCCGAACCATGATAGAATGAGATCTAAAAAATGAGATAGATCCATTGTCGAAGTGGGCCATATTACGGGGAAACAGTGAGAATGGAAACAGTGACACCCGAACTTGAACCCGAATGGACTGGAGCAGCCAAGACCGCAGGTTGCAGTAGGCAACTTCATGTAGTTTAATTGTAGTTCAGTTGGGCTCGATTAGCCGGAACTGACCTGCACAACCACATAAAGATTCGAGTAGGACTCTCGGGCAGGTTAATGTTTTCATTATTCCCAATCTGACTCAACCTAACCCGAATATGCTCAACCCAAATGCAAATTAGGTTGGTATTTTCCAATCCTAACCTAAACCGAGGACCTTGACAACTTGATTCAGTTATAGGTTTGGGTCAATTGGGTTTGGTTCGATCCAAACACAAGTTGTAGCCCTAAGTTTAAGAATGGAACATTGGGCTATATGGTCCGGGCTGGATTGGTTCATCTAGCCCATCCCATTGGTTATTTATATGGCTAGGTTGGGTTAGGTTGGATATGGTTCAACCCTACTCAAACCCGTACCCATTTGGCTTACTCCAACCTTCATTAAGAATAACTCGGGTCCGTTAACCTGCTATCTGACCCAATACATTGTCACTTGTAGTTCAAAACCTGAGAACAGACTGACCGAGCCAGGGCCCTTGGACAACCCTAATTGATGGTTATGCTTGAAGCCATCCAGGTCCATTGCCAATTATGGGTAGGGGCACCATGTGAATTATGGCTCGCAAACAATGGATGGTTGTTAGAAAATTGGGTCCATTCAAAGGGTTATGATCATCCAACCAGTGTGATTATTACACCATGGCTTGTTCCCAATTGTTTGAATGAGTGAATGGTTAAGGTAGTGGCATCTATCCAAAAATGTTGTAACTTGCAAGGTCCTTGTTTTGGTACTAAATGTGCATGTGGTGATCCAGTCTGTCCATCAGTGGGCCATGCCAATTGGCAAAAATGTACATAGTCATCTTATCACGAGATATTGGAAATTTCAGGAGATAGCAACTAGCAAGATATTATCATTTCCCAACTTAGGTGGGCCCTACAGGTTGGTGGCTGTCTGTATCACTACTTTTAAATTATTGTAAGTGTACCATTGTTTATGTACCTAGACAGGAAGGGAGTTTTTCAAATTTTTTTAATTTTATTTTTAATATCCTTTCATGCAAAGGTCGGCAAGTCAAGCGAAGAACGCGTCCTTTTGGCCAGCCATACTACAAGAAAATCATTAGCAACTTCCTCAAAGAAAAAGATGCACTGAGAATGGACACGGATTAGGTGGATCCCTGATTGTGGGGCCCACCACGCTCCATAGTCAAGGATACACCAAAGCCCCGTTCACATAGAATGAGATTTTGTAAAGATCATCAGGTCAAGTCAGTCATTGAGAGAATCACCAGCAGCTTCCTTAAGTAAAAAAAATTACACATATCAAGCAATTAAGGCATCTATGGCCCACCAGACTAAAAATTCTAATCACTGTATATGTGCTACAATTAAGACAATTAGCCATTTATGCTGAAGAGAGTTGGGCCATGGCCCAACACCTGAGAGGAACTATATATATTTATGGTGGTACCTCAAATTGTGTCCCTCACCAAACTCATAGCAAGAAAGCCTAACCAGATGGCCCCATGGACTAATTAGTTGCGATCAAGATTGCACACATGTCTATGGTGGAGATTGGATTGAACATAATTTGTGAAAGAGCTTCCTTGAAATGTAAACCTAATTAATGGAGTTGAATAAATATATACCACATGGTGGCCCACGATGATATATTTAAAAATAGATGAACATAATGGATGAAATACATACATTATGGTGAGGCCCATAGAGCACCAACCATAGGCCGTGTTTATATCTGTATTTGCTCGAAATTGATGGAGCAGACCGGGATGTGCGTCGGAGCTATCCGGATGTTGAGTGAGGGTCCTTGGAAGGTGGGAACCGCTGTTATGACCATGATGAAGTTGTCCATTTCCTATGGACAGCATTGGAGTAGCTTGGCCATTTGGACAAGCCGTATTTATATGTGTATTTGCTCGAAATTGATGGAGCAGACCCGGATGTGCGTCGGAGCTATCCGGATGTTAAGCGAGGGTCCATGGAAGGTGAGAACCGCTGTTATGACCATGATGAAGCTGTCCATTTCCTATGGACAACATTGGAGTGGACTGACCAATTGGAAAGGCCGTGTTTATATCTGTATTTGCTCGAAATTGATGGAGTGGACCCGGATGTGTGTCAGAGCTATCCGGAAGTTGAGCGGAGGTCCTTGGAAGGTGGGAATCGCTGTTATGACCATGATGAAGCTGCCCATTTCCTATGGTCAGCATTTGAGTGGCCTGGTCATTTGAACAAGCTGTGTTTATATCTGTATTTGCTCGAAATTGATGGAGTAGATTCGGATGTGTGTCGGAGCTATCCGGACGTTGAGTGGGGGTCCTTGGAAGATGGGAACCGCTGTTATGATCATGATGAAGCTGTCTATTTCCTATAGACAGCATTGGAGTGGCCTGGCCATTTGGACATGCCGTTTTATATCTGTATTTGCTAGAAATTGATGGAGAAGACTCGGATGTGCGACGGAGCTATTCGGATGAGCGGGGATCCCTGGAAGGTGGGAACCACTGCTATGACCATAATGAAGCTGTCCATTTCTGATGGACAGCATTGGAGGGGCCTGGCCAATTGGAGCAGGCCGTGTTTATATCTGTATTTACAGGGATCACACCCTTGACATAAACCACACCCTAAACCTATAACTTAAACCTATTCTCAATTCCCTAAAGCTATAACCTATAACCTAAACCTAACCCTAAACCAAAACCTATAACCTAAACCTTAACCTAAACATAAATCTATAACCTATACTTATAACCTTAACCTAAACTACAACCTAAACCTATAACTTATACTTATAACCTTAACCGAAACTTATAACCTTAACCTAAATCTATTCTCAAATCCCAAAACCTATACTTATAACTGAAACCTAAACCTTAACCTTAACCTATAACCTATACTTACAACCTTAACCTAAACCTATTCTCAAATCCCAAATCTTATACTTATAACCTAAACCTAGACCTTAACCTTAACCTATAACCTATACTTATAACCTTAACCTAAACCAATACCTTAACCTAAACCTAAACTTAAACCTAAACTTATAACATAAACCTATTCTCAAATCCCAAAACCTATAACCTAAACCTAAACCTTAACCTATAACCCAACCGAAACCTATACTTATAACCTAAACCTATTCTCAAATCCTAAAACCCATAACCTAAACCTAAACCTTAACCTAAACCTATAACCTAAACAAAACCTATAACCTAAACCCGAACCCAAACTCGAACACGAATCCTTAAACCTTAACCTAAACATATAACCTATAACCTATAACCTAAACCTATACCTAAACCTAAAACTTAAACCTAAACCTAAACCTATAACTTAAACTTAAACCTATAAACCCTAACTTAACCCTATAACTCAAATCCCTAAACCTTAACCCATAACCCAACCTAAACCAATACTTATAACCTAAAACTATTCTCAAATCCCAAAACCTATAACCTAAACCTAACCTTTTCCTAAACCTATAACCTACACTTATAACCTAAACCTAAATCTATAACCTAAACCTAAAGCCTAAGCCTAAACCTAAACCTAAAACCTAAATGTATTCTCAAATCCCTATATCTTAACATATAACCCAACCTAAACCTATACTTATAAACTAAACCTATTCTCAAATCCCAAAACCCATAACCTACACCTAAACCTTAACCTAAACCTATAACCTATAACCTAAACCGAAACCTATAACCTAAACTCGAACTCGAACTGAACTCGAATTCCCAAACCCTAACCCAAACATATAACCTACAACCAATAACCTAAGCCTATACCTAAACCTAAAACCTAAACCTAAACCTAAACCTATAACTTAAACCTAAACCTATAACCTATTCTTAAATCCCTAAACCTTAACCTATAACCCAACCTAAACCTATACATATAACCTAAAACTATTCTCAAATCCCAAAACCTATAACCTAAACCTAACCTTTTCCCTAAACCTATAACCTACACTTATAACCTAAACCTAAATCTATAACCTAAATCTAAAACCTAAATGTATTCTTAAATCCCTAAACCTTAACCTATAACCCAACCTAAACCTATTCTCAAATCCCAAAACCATAACCTAAACCTAAACCTTAACCCTAACCTATAACCTATAACCTAAACCGAAACCTATAACCTAAACTTGAACCCAAACCCGAACCCGAATTCCTAAATCTTAACCTAAACACATAACCTATAACCTATAACCTAAGCCTATACCTAAACCTAAACCTATAACTTAAACCTAAACCTATAACCTATTCTCAAATCCCTAAACCTTAACCTATAACCCAACCTAAATCTATCCTTATAACCTAAAACTATTCGTAAACCTATAACCTACACTTATAAACTCAATTTCCTAAACCTTAACCTATAACCTATAACCTAAATGCAATTCCCTAAACCTTAACCCATAACCTAACCTAAACCTAAAGCTATAACCTACACTTATAACCTAACTATAATCTAAACCTAAAACCTAAGCCTAAAACCCAAATGTAAACCTGATCCCGAACTCGAACCAGATTTCCTAAACCTAAACCTTAACATATTCTCAAATCCCAAAACCCGAACCTACACCTAATCCTAATCTCAACACCATAACCTAATCCTAAACCTAAACTTGAAAACCTAAACCTAAACCCGATCTTGAACCCAAACCCGAATTCCTAAACCTAAACCATAACCTATTTTCAATTCCCTAAAGCTATAACCTATAACCTATAACCTAAACCTAAAACTAACTTAAACCTATAACCTTAACCTAAAATTAAAACCTAAAATCTAAATGTATTCTCAAATCCTTAAACCTAAACCTACACCTAATCCTAATCTCAACTTCCTAACCTAAACTTGAAAACCCAAACCTAAACCGATCTCGAACCTGAACCCGATTTCTTAAACCTAAACCTTAACCTATTCGCAATTCCCTAAATCTATAACTTAAACCTAAACCTAAACCTTAACCTTAACCTTAACCTAAACCTTAACCTATAACCTACCTCTATAACCTAAAACCCAAAACCTAAACCCAAACCTAAACCCGATCCCGAACCTAAACCCGTTTTCCTAGACCTATAACTTAAACCTTAAACTATTCTCAATTTCATAAAGCTATAACCTATAACCTAAACCAAACCTACACCTAATCCTAATATCAACTCCTTAACCTAAACCTAAACTTGAAAACCCAAACCTAAACCCGATCCCGAACCCAAACCCAATTTTCAAAACCTAAACCTTAACCTATTCTCAATTCCCTAAAGCTATAACTTATAACCTAAACCTAAACCTATAACCTAAAACCTAAACCAAAACCTAAAACCTAAATGTATTCTTAAATCCCTAAACCTAAACCTACACCTAATCCTAATCTCAACTCCTTAACCTAAACTTAAACCTAAACTTGAAAACCCAAACCTAAACACTATCCCGAACTCGAACCCGAACCCGAACCCAATTTCCTAAACCTAAACCTTAACCTATTCTCAACTCCCCAAAGCTATAACCTATAACCTAAACCTAAACCTATAACCAAAAACTAAACCTAAAACACAAACTTAAACCTAAAACCTAAATGTATTCTCAAATCCCTAAACCTAAACCTACACCTAATCCTAATCTCAACTCCTTAGCCTTAACATAAACTTCAAAACTCAAACCTAAACCCGAACCGGAACCCGATTTCCTAAATCTAAACCTTAACCTATTCTCAATTCCCTAAAGCTATAAGCTATGAGCCATAACTTAAACCTAAACCTAACCTAAACCTATAACCTTAACCTAAACTTAAAACCTAAACCTAAACCTAAACCAAAACCTATAACCTTAACCTAAACCAAAACCTATAATGTAACGCCCCGGATTTTTGCCAACCTGGGATTAGATGACCTTAGGCAATGGGTCGATCGTAATACCTCATTAACTTGTCAGAACTGAATCCCAAAGTCTAAAGCCGCCTTTGAACTCATTTCCTTCACAAACCTCACCCTTAATCACCTTGATCTTCCAATTTTTCTAATAACTTTCACCCTAGACACTATCTTAAACTAGCTAAGTAGTATAACTTGGATCACTTTATATACAAACTCCAAAGGCACAGTACCACCTCGACCGAAATTCACTTAGGACTAAATCCTTTAGAAATGAGACAAAGTAACTAGGTGTGAAACCACATTAGCTACGAAATCCGTTAGGATCGCTTTAAATACGTTCTGCAAGACCCAAAACTTGTAGAATCATTGGCGCTAGGTTACCCTAAAGTTTAGAACCAAACTCATTTCCCGTCTGCTCTCGGGAATGAAACGAAACTTCGTATTAGGTCTAGATCGCACATCGGGAGTCCGATTAACCCGAAGCTAAGGAACTAGGACCGCCCCACTGGGCTTAACAATCATCTCAAAAATCAGCTCCATCCGATGTTCCATGGCCATTCGTTTCGATTCGGAGCGAGGGAGTGTGAAAAACACTATTCCCTTCCAAAATAAATATCTGGAATAGTGATCTGGCATCATTCGTTGACGCGTCAGTATTAAGCAACCTGACCGTCAGAATCAGACCAAATTACACCCTCGGATTAAGAAAAATTTTAGGAACATTTACATGTACTTGGAATTTCTGATCGTGGCACACTGACCGTCGAACTGAAAGTGGTCCGCCACGTGTGATCTGGGAATCCGATCGAGTCAAAAATGTAATCCCACGTAGATCCATAGATGGTGAGCTTAAGTCTGACATTTGGTTCAAGGAGGGCCACCAGAACTTCCCTTTTGAGCTGGAAAAGCGACGAATATCCTATATTAGCAGTACCCCTTGAACCTGAGTCTAATTTTGGAATGTTTTTGGCTATAAAAGGAGCTTAGAACAGCCCCTCTCACAGCCATATGAATTTTGGAGAAAAACCCTAGAGGGAGAGAGAGAAAAGAGAGAGAAGAGCTTGGAGATTGTTGTCGATTTCCCTCCTCCTGCTTTGGCTTGTTACACGGCCTACACCGCCCTATTCTAGGCGTTTTCCCGGCGTTTTCCGTCCCATTTGAAGGTAAGAAACCCTAACCCTAGGTCTGATTTGAGGTGGGATCGATGTGGGTTGCGTAACAACTAACCGATTCCGCTCTTTAGGCTAGAAATCTCCCGTATACGGAAGTTCTACTACCCTTGCTGATTCGTTACGTTTCAAAAGGCAAAGGTGAGGACTTTAAGTGTATAAGTTACGGTTTTCAACACTTTCAATGTCAGATAATGGTAGATTCATGATCTGCTTGGAATTGCACATGTACAAAGTGCTTTCCGTTTCCTGTTTCGATTAACGTTGTGAAATATGGAATTTCACATATTCTAGGTATACGTAGAAATACCGTATACGTATTTTTTTCGGATAAATGTTTGACATGTTTATTTAATGTATGATTATATAATATATGAATAAATTACTAGTTTGGCGAAAGGAATCGCCAAAATATATGTTTACTTGTAAATGCGCCGTATGTTGAAATTACGTATTTTAGAAATACCGTATACGTATTTCTTTTGGAATAATGTTTGACATATTTATTTAATGTATGATTATACAATACATGATTAAAATACTAGTTTGGCGAAAGGAATCGCCGCAATCTATGTTCCTTTGTAAACACTATGTATGTCGAAATTGGGTATACGAGGAAGTACCCTATACGTATAAAATTTGCTGATGTGATTGCCATGTTTAATTGCTGTATGAATATGATGTATATGTATAAAATACTAGTTTGGTAAAGGGACAACCCTAGTACACACTTCCCTAGTATACGTCATGTATGTTGAAATAGTGCATTCCAAGTGTTGGTGAAATCACTTGTGAGTGTAAGTGCTTAAGTGTTAGAATCTTAGGTAGGTGCTGAGATGGGATTCTCAGCTACCTTAGAGTCACATATGACACTCTCCATGTGGTTGTTCACTCTAACCACTCGCCTACGAAATATAAGTATTTGTATCCCTATTTACATAATGCTTTATAACATGCTTTTGAACATGCTTTGTGACTTGTTATTAACATGCTTCATGTTATGCTTCATAATATGATTGCTAGCGTTCATGAATTACCATGTTATCATGCCATATTTCACATGCTATGGTTAGGATTTGACTGAGCTTGGGACTATGTTCATAGTCCAGGCATCCAGTATCAGACTTGAAGATGTGGTTGGGATTCGTTCCGCCACGCATGATGTGTTGGCGAACCCGTGTCGTACTTCGGTTGGCGATAGTGGTTGGCCACACGAGGTGCTTCTGCGCTTCATATTGCCCAACTTGTTGTGAGCTCGAGTTAGCCGAACACGTCAAGTAAACCGTGTGTCTTATGTATGTTCACCATGTTTGGTCGCTAATGCTTGAACCTAGGGTACCAAACTTATCAGTGATAATCCCGTTAACCATGATACCTCGATCCGCTAAGACTCATGAGCCGGGCATGGTGGTATGGGACACCGTGGTCGAGCTGTCGGCCTACGCTGGGGCTACGTGCCTCCCCGTAGTGACTAGTGAGCACCTTAACTCGTGAGCCGATTATGGTGGTATGGGACACTATATTCGTGCTGTCGGCCTACATTGATAAGGTGATGGGGGAGTGGTGCAACCTTTTGTGCGTAACAGCCCTGGCAGCCCTTTGTAGTGACCGCGAGCATATTCTGAAGTTGCAGTGAGCCTTAGGGTTCGCCGCGATATATAGAGTATGAACTAGGCCTGTTTCTGTATAGTGATGAATCGTTTAAGGGGTGATGGGGGAGTGGTGCAACCTTTGTGCGTAACGACCCACAGCGCATGCCTCTGCAGGTGACCTAGAAAATACACCATCGTCTGATATTAACTAGGACTGACGACCCTAGAATGGATCATGTTTGGGAATGATACAAGGGAGGTACCTTAGTTTCCCAATCCTGCTGTTTGAAATGGACTAATTAAAAACTCGGTAATCATGCTCATCATGCATCGCATGTGCCTGGAAGATGTGGAGCACTGTGGGATGTAAGCATGCACGAACGTGAGATGGTGTCGCATGAGGGAGTATGTCGGTGAGGGCATCCATCATACCTGCATTCATACTTGCATTAATCAGAGTAACTAGGAGTGCTTGATTTACTGCTTTATCATTACTGCTTGACTGCATTGATAACATGTTAACTTATGCCTTATTGTTCCACTGAGTTAGCTACTCACTCCCACGTTACGGGACGGTGTTGTACACACCAAACAGAATTGTTGAATTTCAGATGCTGGCGATGCTTATGAAGCAGACCCAGACTATTTCTATGGTGATGAGGAGGAGTTCTCCTATCTGTATCTCTCTGACAGGTCTATGAAGATCTGGTATTGTACTGACGGGGCTATGGTATTTGGGATAGGAGACATTACACGCCATCACATTAGGTATATTTTAGAACTGTCCTTGTAATTATTTAACCTGGTAATGTTATCACACTCTGGAGACTCATCATAGTTTATATATTTTATCTATCTATCATAGTCTTCCGCTTGCAAATTTAACTGTCTCTGGAGTATGATATGTTGTTTTGGCTTAATCTCACTCATGTTCAATGCACGAATACAGTCAACATTCAATAATCATTCATTTTGTTGCATAAGTGATGTTCTGGAACTCGGGAGTTGAGTCTATGCTCGACCCCCGATTTTCAGGGCGTTACAAGATGGTATCAAAGCATGATTTTGATTAAACCGGACCTGGGTTATAGTCACACGACGCACACTGACGCACTCTGACTTAGGAGGGAGCGACGGAATGTAGAAACAGTCTTACACATCCCTGTTCCGTCTAACGGCTAGTTCACTGAAAACGAACGCCGAAATCGAGTATGTATTCAACCATGGTCGCACGGGTCGACCTTAAAACATTTCTCTGTTGTCTAGTGAAGGGTCTAGATCATAATCCACCTCATCCCAATCATTGAGAAACAGTAAAATGTGCGATAGGCGTGATGAGGATAACTACTCCGAATCCTCAAAGCTTCTCTGGACTCCTCGTAGAGACTTCTCGAATCCATGAGGAAAGAAAGCAAAAACTAGAAATAAATTCTAATAGATCCACAATTGATTAATGAATGACTAAAAATGAGTTCACAACCCTTTAAATAGGAATACCAAGCAATGGGAAAGAAATCAGAAACAAACTACAACTAAAACTCCTAGCATTCGCGACTTACTAAGGTCATGGTGTCTACTAGTGCGCAAGGCTTTCAGCCAAAAATAGTAAGTGTCCTATTTGACTTCACCAAACCATTCTCCTAATTATTCTAAGCTCTTTACGCGTTGAGCGCAACTCCTAAAGCCCAACAGATGAAGAGTAATCAAACAAAAATTACTATTTTGGTAAAACAAAATTAAAACAGGAAAATGACCACCAATTGGAGGGTTTTCTCGCAATTTCGGGCTGCGCAACCCGGCATAGCTGGGTTGGTTGGCTTCATTAGCTCGTTCTACCCCAAATTCATATATTTTACATCAGATAACTCATTCTGGATTGCAAGTTACGTCCAATTATCCTGAAACTACCTGAAATTGAGCAAATCGGATTCGGGGGCCTCCCCACTTAGATCCGATGGGACCCAGGGTCAAACCAGGGTGCATTTGGCACCTTGGGACCATAGAGAACACGGCCCCACCGCGGCGGCGCGGTTCCGGCCAAGTCCGACCGCGGCGTCGCCGCGGCACCGGCGGCGGACCGCGGTCCGGTCAGCTTTCCGGCGAAAATCCAAGCTTGAGGTTGGTCGGCCTGACCCCTTCTACCCCCTGGCACGTGCCATTTTGGCCAATGTTTGAGATTTTGGGGGCTGGAGCCCCCTCTCTCTCACATCTTCCCTTCCAAATGCCCAAACCCACCATTTCCGATTTTTTCTCTCAACCCATTCCCCTAAACCTTGCAATCCCTCATTTTCTTCCATAAATCACCCACTCCAACTGTCCACAATAGCCCTAGCCTCCTCCTTTTCACTTTTCTCTAACGCGGAGCTCTCACATCCCCCATTTGGAGCTCAAATTCGTGCAACCTTCAAACCCATTTTTCCATTTTTCCTTCTTCATTCCCTACCTTTTGGCCTTTACAATCCCTGTTGAGGCTCAAGTCCATGGAGAACCAAAAACTCCAGCCCCCCATTTCCCTTATCCTCATTTTCCATGGCTCTATCCGAGCTCATCCATATGTTGTCTTGTAGTTTGCATGGGCTACTATCTTAGGGTGGTTATGTTTTCCTGTTGATAGGTGTAGTAGTTGGTAGGATGTTTTAGATGTTTGAGAACGTTTAGGGTCCGTTCGACCAAATTACATTAGGTAAGTTTACGGTGGATAGAATTGTGAAAGTAATAATAAATGTATATGTAGGGTATGGCCCCTAGATTGGGTGTATCCTATGTCTTCCGACACCATGTTTAGAATGTACGCAATTAAGAGTAAATTTCGAGAATTCCTTTCCAATAACACTTAGAAATTTTCCCATCGTGGGGTATGGAAAATCCCATCTCACGTTTTTCCAACACCAGGCTCATTTTTCCAAGGCCTATAAAATTTAATCCCCTCCCACCCTCCTACCAACCATGTCACACCCAATCCCAAGGTAGGATTAGTAATGCGGTCCCATTTAATACAACTTAAGGCCACTGGCCAAATTGTGTTGAAGTGATAAAGTCCCTTGATATACATCAACCCACCGCACTCTGATAGTTTAAGCTTTTGGAGTAAATGGTTGTTTGATAGATAGGCCCATAGAGTTTGGACCTAGAGCGATACTCCTAGTCTTGACAGACCTGACCATATAGGAAATCCAACAAATTAATAATACAAACTCCAGGATCTTCTTAGCTGGTGTGAGCATGTGTGAAAGGCTCGAGCGTCAAGTACAGACAACTCAATTCCACTTAGACAACGTTTGACCCTACACGATGAATAATTTCTCGTATTAAAAATGATCTGAAATCATCTAGTGTGTAAGTATAGACTAATAGATTACCACTATTCATAAATTGAGACTAGGCTACTGGTTCTACTACGGAAGGTAAAAGACTGATTATGCTAAGATAATTGCAAGATAGTTGAAAGATGGACTTAATTAATAGGTTGGATTAGGTTGGAGTGAGACCTCACTCCTTCGTCGGACCCCTTAATACTCATAGGCTCCTTTAATAACTCATGGGAAGGTTGTATGACATAGAAACTATTCACGCTCATAGAAAACTTATATATCCTTTGGATTTAATGTTAGATCAAATCAATACACCCTCAGAATTGCCTTCTCAAGGACTTAGTACAATCGGGGACACGGGGCAGAGAAACTACACATTAGCGAGGTATTCGCGGTTTGAATCGAATTCTCAATCCTGGTAGTGACCAATGAACCCTATGCTCTGATCAAGCAGAAGGTCGGGATCAGCTAGGATTAAGGACTGATACGATGATTTTCTGTCTTCGCGAGGCAGAAGGTCTATGTATCTGGCTCAGACCCACTACGCAACTTTCTTTCGTGTTGGCTTGACCACTTACAACCAAAAGTTTATAACTTTGTCTTTGAGAAGTGTGAGAATATATAGCCAATAGAAATATTTCCTGTTTGGCCTAAGGAATTTCCCAAGTGAGCAACAGACAGTTAAGAATCAGGTCCTAAATCACATGCCATGTCGGCATACATATTGTGCTTATGAACGCAAAAAGATAGCACTATTAAGCCAGACATGATTAAATAGGATAAGTCTGGACCGCGACAAAATTTCTTGGTAGAATTAGGCATCTCACTACAAACTCACACCTGACCCCGAATCAACCACAATACCCTTCATCTTTAGCTCCTTTCTATGACCATAGGTATCAATACCATAATACACAACATTGATGAAAAGAAGACCAATGTAGTGGGAGATCGCATCCCATTTCATGTCAAGGATAGATCCTAAACTACACCTTGTTCCGATATACGGAGCAGGACATAAATCTTGAGCCTTGAGGGTGAAAATAAAATTTTAAGGGGGGTAGAACATTATGAGCCCAATCTAGTTAGGTTACCTATTGCATCTCTTGATCTGGGTGGCACAGCGAAAGCATGGTGGACCCTACTCCACTGGCCCAGGATCAAAACGGTGCTCGTTAACATATGCACATTATAGAAGCCCTAACAAGTTCTACTATGAAAATATTTTAGGATGATCTAGTAAGTTTTGATTCACCCTCCCCTGGGACAGATAATATCAAGGACTCTCTTAGACTAAGACCTAAAGGGCAACCTTAGAATAAACAATTTGAACCTTTCAATGATGGACATTCCCTACGTTTCTAGAGTGATCGGACTACGGAGTTACTGAAATATACAACTGCGAAGCATTCGCGGCTTGACCTAATTCCCAATCCTGGGTGACTACCGATGGACTCTCTGCTGACGAGCGGACGACCAGGATCCACCAGGATTCGGAAGGGATACGATGAGCTTCCTACCCTGGCCCGGTGGATGATCGATGTATCGGGATCGAGCCCACTATTACCGTCTCTCCGTGTTGGTCAAACAATGAAAAACTCTAAATTGTGGGAATTGTCGTCGAGACTCCAAATAGGTAAAGAAATAAATGGTAGCAAACCATCAGGGTATGAGAAATGGATGAAGAATTAAGTTTTAAGGGGGGTAGACTAAAAGGAACCAGACTAATATATACCCTACCACGCGTAGGAACTCGAAATCAATAAGTCTTAGGCAAATGAAATAATAGAAATCTTTCCTTATTACCCTTAGGCAATTTCGGGGACGAAATTTTGTTTTAAGGGGGGTAGATTGTAACGCCCCAGATTTTTGCCAACCCAGGGATTAGATGACCTTAGGCAATGGGTCGATCGTAATACCTCATTAACTTGTCAGAACTGAATCCCAAAGTCTAAAGCCGCCTTTGAACTCATTTCCTTCACAAACCTCACCCTTCATCACCTTGATCTTCCAATTTTTTAAATAACTTTCACCCTAGACACTATCTTAAGCTAGCTAAGTAGTATAACTTGGATCACTTTATATACAAACTCCAAAGGCCTGAGTACCACCTCGACCAGAATTCACTTAGGACTAAATCCTTTAGAAATGAGACAAAGTAACTAGGTGTGAAACCAGATTAGCTACGAAATCCGTTAGGATCGCTTTAAATACGTTATGCAAGACCCAAAACTTGTAGAATCATTGGCGCTAGGTTACCCTAAAGTTTAGAACCAAACTCATTTCCCGTCTGCTCTCGGGAATGAAACGAAACTTCGTATTAGGTCTAGATCGCACATCGGGAGTCCGATTAACCCGAAGCTAAGGAACTAGGACCGCCCCACTGGGCTTAACAATCATCTCAAAAATCAGCTCCATCCGATGTTCCATGGCCATTCGTTTCGATTCGGAGTGAGGGAGTGTGAAAAACACTATTCCCATCCAAAATAAATATCTGGAATAGTGATCTGGCATCATTCGTTGACGCGTCAGTATTAAGCAACCTGACCGTCAGAATCAGACCAAATTACACCCTTGGATTAAGAAAAATTTTAGGAACATTTACATGTACTTGGAATTTCTGATCGTGGCCCACTGACCGTCGAACTGAAAGTGGTCCGCCACATGTGATCTGGGAATCCGATCGAGTCAAAAACGTAATCCCACGTAGATCCATAGATGGTGAGCTTAAGTCTGACGTTTGGTTCAAGGAGGGCCACCAGAACTTCCCTTTTGAGC
The DNA here is from genome assembly GCA_030180095.1 of Magnolia changhungtana. Taxonomy (NCBI): domain Eukaryota; kingdom Viridiplantae; phylum Streptophyta; class Magnoliopsida; order Magnoliales; family Magnoliaceae; genus Magnolia; species Magnolia changhungtana. The sequence goes on along the minus strand of JASAUF010000324.1, from coordinate 1,262,338 downwards.
TGGAAAAGCGACGAATATCCTATATTAGCAGTACCCCTTGAACCTGAGTCTAATTTCGGAATGTTTTTAACTATAAAAGGAGCTTAGAACAGCCCCTCTCACAGCCATACGAATTTTGGAGAAAAACCCTAGAGGGAGAGAGAGAAAAGAGAGAGAAGAGCTTGGAGATTGTTGCCGATTTCCCTCCTCCTGCTTTGGCTTGTTACACGGCCTACACCGCCCTATTCTAGGCATTTTCCCAGCGTTTTCCGTCCCATTTGAAGGTAAGAAACCCTAACCCTAGGTCTGATTTGAGGTGGGATTGATGTGGGTTGCGTAACAACTAACCGATTCCGCTCTTTAGGCTAGAAATCTCCCGTATACGGAAGTTCTACTACCCTTGCTGATTCGTTGCGTTTCAAAAGGCAAAGGTGAGGACTTTAAGTGTATAAGTTACGGTTTTCAACGCTTTCAATGTCAGATAATGGTAGATTCATGATCTGCTTGTAATTGCACATGTACAAAGTGCTTTCCGTTTCCTGTTTCGATTAACGTTGTGAAATATGGAATTTCACATATTCTAGGTATACGTAGAAATACCGTATACGTATTTTTTTCGGATAAATGTTTGACATGTTTATTTAATGTATGATTATATAATATATGAATAAATTACTAGTTTGGCGAAAGGAATCGCCAAAATATATGTTTACTTGTAAATGCGCCGTATGTTGAAATTACGTATTTTAGAAATACCGTATACGTATTTCTTTTGGAATAATGTTTGACATATTTATTTAATGTATGATTATACAATACATGATTAAAATACTAGTTTGGCGAAAGGAATCGCCGCAATCTATGTTCCTTTGTAAACACTATGTATGTCGAAATTGGGTATACGAGGAAGTACCCTATATGTATAAAATTTGCTGATGTGATTGCCATGTTTAATTGCTGTATGAATATGATGTATATGTATAAAATACTAGTTTGGTAAAGGGACAACCCTAGTACACACTTCCCTAGCATACGTCATGTATGTTGAAATAGTGCATTCCAAGTGTTGGTGAAATCACTTGTGAGTGTAAGTGCTTAAGTGTTAGAATCTTAGGTAGGTGCTGAGATGGGATTCTCAGCTACCTTAGAGTCACATATGATACTCTCCATGTGGTTGTTCACTCTAACCACTCGCCTACGAAATATAAGTATTTGTATCCCTATTTACATAATGCTTTATAACATGCTTTTGAACATGCTTTGTGACTTGTTATTAACATGCTTCATGTTATGCTTCATAATATGATTGCTAGCGTTCGTGAATTACCATGTTATCATGCCATATTTCACATGCTATGGTTAGGATTTGACTGAGCTTGGGACTATGTTCATAGTCCAGGCATCCGGTATCAGACTTGAAGATGTGGTTGGGATTCGTTCCGCCACGCATGATGTGTTGGCGAACCCGTGTCGTACTTCGGTTGGCGATAGTGGTTGGCCACACGAGGTGCTTCTGCGCTTCATATCGCCCAACTTGTTGTGCGCTCGAGCTAGCCGAACACGTCAAGTAAACCGTGTGTCTTATGTATGTTCACCATGTTTGGTCGCTAATGCTTGAACTTAGGGTACCAAACTTACCAGTGATAATCCCGTTAACCATGGTACCTCGATCCGCTAAGACTCATGAGCCGGGCATGGTGGTATGGGACACCGTGGTCGAGCTGTCGGCCTACGCTGGGGCTACATGCCTCCCCGTAGTGACCAGTGAGCACCTTAACTCGTGAGCCGATTATGGTGGTATGGGACACTATATTCGTGCTGTTGGCCTACATTGATAAGGTGATGGGGGAGTGGTACAACCTTTTGTGCGTAACAGCCCTGGCAGCCCTTTGTAGTGACCGCGAGCATATTCTGAAGTTACAGTGAGCCTTAGGGTTCGCCGTGATATATAGAGTATGAACTAGGCCTGTTTCTGTATAGTGATGAATCGTTTAAGGGGTGATGGGGGAGTGGTGCAACCTTTGTGCGTAATGTACAGCGCACCTCTGATGACCTAGAAAATACACCATCGTCTAATATTAACTAGGACTGACGACCCTAGAATGGATCATGTTTGGGAATGATACAAGGGAGGTACCTTAGTTTCCCAATCTTGCTGTTTGAAATGGACTAATTAAAAACTCGGTAATCATGCTCATCATGCATCGCATGTGCCTGGAAGATGTGGAGCACTGTGGGATGTAAGCATGTGCGAACGTGAGATGGTGTCGTATGAGGGAGTATGTCGGTGAGGGCATCCATCATACCTGCATTCATACTTGCATTAATCAGAGTAACTAGGAGTGCTTGATTTACTGCTTTATCATTACTGCTTGACTGCATTGATAACATGTTAACTTATGCCTTATTGTTCCACTGAGTTAGCTACTCACTCCCACGTTACGGGACGGTGTTGTACACACCAAACGGAATTGTTGAATTTCAGATGCTGGCGATGCTTATGAAGCAGACCCAGACTATTTCTATGGTGATGAGGAGGAGTTCTCCTATCTGTATCTCTCTGACAGGTCTATGAAGATCTGGTATTGTCTTGTGACGCTATGGTATTTGGGATAGGAGATATTACACGCCATCACATTAGGTATATTTTAGAACTGTCCTTGTAATTATTTAACCTGGTAATGTTATCACACTCCGGAGACTCATCATAGTTTATATATTTTATCTATCTATCATAGTCTTCCGCTTGCAAATTTAACTGTCTCTGGAGTATGATATGTTGTTTTGGCTTAATCTCACTCATGTTCAATGCACGAATACAGTCAACATTCAATAATCATTCATTTTGTTGCATAAGTGATGTTCTGGAACTCGGGAGTTGAGTCTATGCTCGACCCCCGATTTTCAGGGCGTTACATATAACCTAAACCTTAACCTATAACCTATAACCCAATATACTAAACTTATAACCTTAACCTAAACCTAAAACCAAAACCTAAACCTATAACCTAAACTTACAAACTAAAACCTAAACCTAAAACTGAAATGTATTCTCAAATCCCTAAACCTAAACCTACACCTAATCCTAATCTCAACTCCCTAACCTAAACCTAAACCTAAACTTGAAAACCCAAACCTAAACCCGATCCCGAACCCGAACCCGATTTCCTAAAACTAAACCTTAACCTATTCTAAATTCCTTAAAGCTATAACCTATAACCTAAACCTAACCTAAACCTACAACCCTAACCTAAACCTAAGACCTAAACTTAAACCTATACCTAATCCTAATCTCAACTCCCTAACCTAAACCTAAACCTAAACTTGGAAACCCAAACCTAAACCCAATCCCGAACCCGAACCCGATTTCCTAAAACTAAACCTTAACCTATTCTAAATTCCTTAAAGCTATAACCTATAACCTATAACCTATAACCTAAACCTAACCTAAACCTACAACCCTAACCTAAACCTAAGACCTAAACCTAAACCTAAACCTAAAACCTAAATGTATTCTCAAATACCCAAACCTAAACCTACACCTAATCCTAATCTCAACTCCCTAACCTAAGCCTAAACTTGAAAACCCAAACCTAAACCCGATCCAGAACCCGAACCCGATTTCTTAAACCTAAACCTTAACCTATTCTCAATTCCCTAAATCTATAACATAAACCTAAACCTTAACCTTAACCTTAACCTAAACATTAACCTATAACCTAAAACATAAAACCTAAACCCAAACCTAAACCCGATTCCGAACCCAAACTCCGATTTCTTAGACCTATAACTTAAACCTTAACCTATTCTCAATTCCCTAAAGCTATAACCTATAACCTAAACGCAAACCTACACCTAATCCTAATATCAACTCCTTAACCTAAACTTAAACTTGAAAACCCAAACCTAAACCCGATCCCGAACCCAAACCCAATTTCAAAAACCTAAACCTTAACCTATTCTCAATTCCCTAAAGCTATAACTTATAACCTAAACCTAAACCTATACCTAAACCTAAAACATAAATATATTCTCAAATACCTAAACCTAAACCTACACCTAATCCTAATCTCAACTCCCTAACCTAAACCTAAACCTAAACTTAAAAACCCAAACCTAAACACTATCCCGAACCCGAACCCGAACTCCGATTTCCTAAACCAAAACCTTAAATTATTCTCAATTCCCTAAAGCTATAACCTATAACCTAAAGCTAAACCTATAACCTTAACCTAAACCTAAAACCTAAATGTATTCTCAAATTCCTAAACCTAAACCTACACCTAATCCTAATCTCAACTCCTTATCCTAAACATAAACTTCAAAACCCAAACCTAAACTCGAACCCGAACCCGATTTCCTAAATCTAAACCTTAACCTATTCTCAATTCCTAAAGCTATAACCTATAACCTAAACCTAAACCTAACCTAAACCTAAAACCCAAACTAAAACCTAAAACCTAAACCAAAACCAAAACCAAGACCTATAACCTAAACCTTAACCTATAACCTATAACCCAATAACCTAAACTTATAACCTTAACCTAAACCTAAAACCAAAATCAAAACCTATAACCTAAACCTATAAACTAAAACCTAAACCTAAATCTAAACCTAAAACCTAAATGTGTTCTCAAATCCCTAAACCTAAACCTACACCTAATCCTAATCTAAACTCCTTAGCCTAAACATAAACTTCAAAACCCAAACCTAAACCCGAACCCGAACCCAATTTTCTAAATCTAAACCTTAACCTATTCTCAATTCCTAAAGCTATAACCTATAACCTATAACATAAACCTATAACCTTAACCTAAACCTAAACCTAAACCGAAACTTATAACCTTAACCTAAATCAACACCTATAACCTAAACCTTAACTTATAACCTATAGCCCAATAACCTAAACTTATAACCTTAACCTAAACCTAAAACCAAAACCTAAACCTATAACCTAAACCTATAAACTAAAACCTAAACCTAAACCTAAAACCTAAATGTATTCTCAAATCCCTAAACCTAAACCTACACCTAATCCTAATCTCAACTCCCTTACCTAAACCTAAACCTAAACTTGAAAACCCAAACCTAAACTCCGAACCCAATTTCCTAAAACTAAACCTTAACTTTTTCTCAATTCCCTAAAGCTATAACCTATAACCTAAACTTAACCTAAACCTAAGACCTAAACCTAAGACCTAAACCTAAACCTAAACCTAAACCTATAACCTAAATGTATTCTCAAATCCCTAAACCTAAACCTACACTTAATCTTAATCTCAACTCCCTAACCTAAACCTAAACCTAAACTTGAAAACCCAAACCTAGACCCGATCCCGAACCCGAACCCGATTTCCTAAACCTAAACCTTAACCTATTCTTAATTCCCTAAAGCTATAACCTATAACCAAACTTAAACCTAAACTTATAACTGACACTTATAACCTAAACCTAAACCTATAACCTAAACCTAAAACTTAAATGTATTCTCAAATCCCTAAATCTACACCTGCACCTGCACCTAATCTCAACTCCTTAATCTAAATCTAAACTTGAAACCCCAAGCCTAAACCCGAACCCGAACCCGATTTCTTAAACCTAAACCTTAACCTATTCTTAATTCCCTAAACCTTAACCTATAACCTAACTTAAACCTAAACTTATAACTTACACTTATAACTTAAACCTAAACCTATAACCTAAATGTAATCTCAAATCCCTAAACCTAAACCTACACCTAATCCTAATCTCAACTCCGTAACCTAAAACTAAACCTAAACTTGTAAACTGAAACCTAAACCCGATATCGAACTCGATACCGAACCCGAACCAGAACTTGATTTCTTAAACCTAAACCTTAACCTATTCTCAATTCCCAAAACCTATAACCTATAACCTAAACCTAAACCTAAACCAAAACTTATAACCTAAACCTTAACCTATAACCTATAACCCATAACCTATAACCTAAACTTATAACCTATAACCTGACCTTAATTTAAACCTAAAACCTAAACCTAAACCTATAACCTAAACCTATAAGTGTAGGTTATAGGTTTAGGTTTAGGTTAAGGTTGTTTTTCTTTTCATTTGTTTAAATCACCTCTCATATGTTCTCTCTCTTTCATTTGTTTTTTTCCATAGGATTGTTTGTGTTTGTATAGTTGCAGTTTATATTTGGATGAATGTAGTTTATGTCTGGATGAATTTATGTGGTTTGGGTTTAGATGGATGTGAATGTGAATATGAATATGATGAAATATATTATATAACAGGTATATATCAGGAAGAATATGATGAATTATATTCTAACAGGTGTATATCAGGAAATTTGAGATGGAATATTAAAAAAAAAAATGAGTCTCATTAACGTTTTTTAGCTACGAAAAGTTTCGTAGCTAAAAATAGTGAAAGTTTCATCCACTTTTTTTGCTACAAAAAGTTTCGTATATATTTTTTGAAACGTTTTTTAGCTACGAAAATTTTCGTAGTTAAAAGTAAGCCTTTTGATTTATTTCAAAAATTGTTTAAGGCCTTTATCGAGGAAACTGTTCGTAACTAAAAGTCTCATCCATGTTTTTTAGCTACGAAACGTTTCGTAGCTACAAGTAAACCCTTCGATTTTTTTATAAAATTGTTTATAGCCTTTAGCAACGAACCATTTCGTAGTAAAAAGTAGCATCCACATTTTTTAGCTATGAAAATTTTCGTTTTCGATTTTTTCAAAAATTGTTTACAACCTTTAGCGACAAAACTTTTCGTAGCTAAAAGTCTCATCAGTGTTTTTTAGCTACGAAAATTTTCATAGCTAAAAGTAACTTAAAAAATTATTTACAGCCTTTAGTGACGAAAACATTTCGTCGCTAAAAGTCTCATTCACGTTTTTTAGCTATGAAAATTTTCGTAGCTAAAAGTAAACCTTTCAATTTTTTTAAAAAAATTGTTTACTGCCTTTAGCAATGAAACGTTTCGTCGCTAAAAGTTTCATCCATGTTTTTTAGCTACAAAAATTTTCGTAGCTAAAGTGAAACCTTTCGATTTTTTTCAAATATTGTTTATAGCCTTTAGCGACGAAAATGTTTGTTGCTAAAAGTCTCATCCACGTTTTTTAGCTACAAAATTTTTGTAGCTACAAAGTAAACCTTTCGATTTTTTTTAATAATTGTTTACGGCCTTTACCGACAAAACTGTTCGTCGCTAAAAGTCTCATCCACATTTTTTGGCTAATATTCGTAGCTAAAAACAAACCTTTTGATTTTTTTCAAAAATTGATTACAGTATTTAGTGACGTATATTTTCGTCGCTAAAAGTCTCATCCACGTTTTTTAGCTACGAAAAGTTTCGTAGCTAAAAGTAAACCTCTCGATTATGTTGAAAAATTGTTTACAACATTTAGTGACGAAAATTTTCGTCGCTAAAAGCGATTTTTAGCTGCGAATTTACAGTTTCGTCGCTAAAAGTCAAAAAAATTTCGTTGCTAAAAGTTTCGTCGCTAAAAACCCTCTTTCTTGTAGTGATTCTATCAAGAATCATCGACAGCCTGTCAATAGGATCGAGAACCACTTGAAAATTGTTGTTTTGGGTTGTTTGATTTATAACAGCTTTGTACATCTTTAAACCTATTTATTATGTTCCAATATAGCTCATAAAGCTATAAAATGGTCAAACAAAATGTTTACATATTAAGGTTAGGACTATCTAGAGGTTAGGTTATTTTGGTTTTAAGGTAGTGTCCCTAATGCACCTCAACTTGTTCTTAACTCCTTGATGTTTCATGTCATTTTGTGTATTCCGTGTTCAACTTTTAAAGATTCAACCCACTCATAGACATCCATACGCACTTGATTGAGAAATAGCTGCACTAACAAGACTTACGCCACAGTGGTCCAACAAAGTCCCTCGGTATCGTGTGCACACTGAGGTACGCAGTAACCAACCTGTTTCCCTACTGCATCACTACAGCCTAGGTGCGCAGCTCCAGGCAGAGGAATTTTGTCCCCAAGAAGCTAAAACAATGCATCAGAGGGCCATGAAAGTTATGTTTTGTAAAGGGATTCTTTTTGCTAGAGGCCATTTTGGTGAAATTCGTAATGTGGCCAACCTGATTCTTGGGTGGGACCCGTTGGAATGAGTGATGCCATGTTGGCACGTGTGAATGAGATGGCATCTTCAAAGATGACAAGGAGTGGAACAGACGGAGAGTTCCCAGTTGCAATTTAGCTTCCGTCAACACAGTGGTGTCTTGCACGCTTCAAACAAAACATTTGCATTGCTTCTCTCACCTCAACGAACAAAACGAGGAACTGAAATGGCCGAGAAATGGCGGGCTTTGAAAGAACTTATGTTAATTTATCATTAATTGTTAATAAGAGAATATTCCACTTGAGAAGAGAAAAAGAAGAGGCTGACCATGACTGCTCTTCGACAACATCACGACGCAGCGGTCCAGCTCACCTCTCTCTCTCTCTCTCTCTCTCTCTCTCTCTCTCTCTCTCTCTCTCTCTCTCTCTCTCTCTCTCTCTCTCTCTCTCTCTCTCATCCTCCTTTGATGGACGGATACAACCGATGCTAATTAAACCAAAAACAAACCTTCCACACCAACCCAGAAAAATAAAAAATAAAAATAAAAATCCTACCAGTAGAGCCATTCCATGGCATCTATCTCTCTCTCACACATATATTCATATCGGTCTGACTAGAGCATTGTTGAAGCTGGCTTTCCCTGTTTTGCTGCAGCGCTTCATGGGCTGCACTGCCAGGTATGACTCCAATGCTTCATCTTCTCTCTCCTTGTTTCTTCTCTCTACCTTTTCTTTTATCATCTCTGCTGTGTATAACAAGAATTTTCATAGGCAAAAGGTTAGTCACTCAAAAGAATTATAAACTAATATAATACAAAAGGATGTGAGAGATTTAAGCAATTTAAAGAGTATTTAGATAATTTTACGTGAAGCTATATCATCGTCCTTCCCGCTCTCTCCACAACTTTGCTAGCTCCTTCCTGTCTCGCACGTGCATTACTATTATAAAGATATTTCCTTTTGGTACAGAAGTTGCGTTTCAACGCGAGATTGCTAAGCCTTAGTACACATCGCCGCATGTGCCAGTGTAGCACAAGTAGGGGTGTACATCGAGTCCAACCGACTCGAGCTGGCCTCAGCTTGACTTGGCCTGGCCACTAGCTGACCTCAACTCGAACTCGGCTCAGCTCGGTCCTAGAGTCTAACTAGCCCGCTTGGCTCGGTTCGGTCAGCAGCTCAGGCCAGTTCAAGTCAAGTTCAAGCCAAGATCGAGCCGAGTTTACTGGTGCAGCATTTTCACAAACATCTGGACTGTGCCTTCAAAATCCCATTGTATGTAAAACACGGCAGCAATGGTTTTACAGGTATTTTATCAAACACCTTCTAAGCAACATAAAAATCAAGAAAAAAAGGGTATTTGTTTTGTATACCTACCTTTTTTGCCACCAGCCACACTTCATTGAGTCATTTCATCAAAAACTTGGTGAGCAATATCAATATCAAAGTAACCTAGTCACCGAACTAGTTCGATTTGAGTTGGGTTTGACTCAGCTCAAACTCATTTTCGAGCTCAAAAAATCAGCTTCACTCGGCTCGAACTCAGCTTCAAACCGAGTCGAATCGAGCTTTTTTTAGTCAAGTCAAGTGAGCTAACCGAGCTAGCTCAGTTCATGTACGCACATAAGCACAAGGCATGAACCATCACCATTTAGATTCCTTTGCTCAAAAATTATGCCGATCTTGTAATAAGGTACGATGCGGCAATGTTAGAAATTAGTGAACGTTTTACAAAAACCATAGCCTTCATTTTTAATTTTTGTAATTCTTTGACAAATGGGGATTGCCTGTTGATCTCGCCACCTTTTTCTCAGGTAGAGCATGTAATCCTGGACGGATGCATGTAACAGGGGGATCTTCAGAAGAACCAGCTAACATCATCATCATCATTTAAGCTTTATCCAAATTAATTAAGATTGGACATATGAATCTTGTAAATAATTTAACCTTTTCGTATTAACTTCACCATGTACATTATTTAAGCCTCATCCAAATTAATTAAGATTGGACATATGAATTTCGTAGGTAATTTAACCTTTACATATTACCTTCATCATATGTACTTTTTGGACATTTCACTTTTCCTTTTAGAGCCTTTACCACTCAGCATCTCACTCGTAACCGATGGAGTTCTTTGTTTCCAATGCATAACCAACCCTGTAAATCTACCTTACTTATCTTATTGTATGCTGGTGCCTCCTAAACTCTCTGAATGCATTCATTTCTAATTCCATCCCAATTTTTATGTTATTCCCCTTAAGATTCACTCTAATATACAATTGTGCATAGAAAAATTAGTTTAGAGTAGAAATCTCACATAAGATTATATAAAAGTCCCAAAATAAATTAAAAGATAAAATTTACTGAAATAAAATAATTAATTTAAGATTTGAAAAGTTTGCTGGAATTTCAAAAAAAGAAAAATTATAGAAACGCCTCTCAAAAAAATCTATGTTTACACTAACGGTGTACATTTAATTGCGTAGGGTAATCGGGTGTAGTTTTTGAGGTAGTTTTCAATTTAATTCATCGGACTTATTTTTTTATTAAGTCCCAAACCCAAATAATTTTATTTTTGAGTATTTAAAACTTAAAAAATCAGAAAACTAAATAAAACACTATTTTCAATAATATTAAAGAATGATAATTTAATTTCTTAAATTAAAAAAGAAAAAATATAATTAATTAAGTAGGAATTGAAATTGCATGTAGTGGTGGGCCACGGGTTATGCGCGGAAGCTTGGCAGAGTTATAGAATGGTGGCCATATCCTAGACGGGATCATTAGGAGCAAATAAAATTATATCCAATTAACGCGCAATTGCTTAAACTAATATGAAAATTAAAATAAGTAAAATAATTTAACACTAAGGCTTCCAAGCCATTAGTGCATCCAATCGCATAGACTACAAATCATATTCTAATGAAGTAACTACTCTATACAAGATAATGAACATGAGTGTATGGGATGTGCTAACTATCAACTCCTAGCATCCACTTAATCATGCATATATATAATTCATTAATTAATCACATAAGGATAATTAAATAACTTCTTAAATGACAATCACTAACACAAGCATGTATATTGGTTTAGTTTCCATACTTCACTACCGGTGGAAGTACTCAACTCATGAGTATACTAAATTTCACTATCAAATGTTTTTAATTAGGTTCATTTTTAACCTTTAGAAGCATACACTCCCGTCAGAGGCTTTCACAAGGACTTACCCACGTACTCACCTATGTCGGTGGCTACACAAGAACTTACCATGTACACACCCGTGTTGGTGGCCTATTCAAGGACTTATCAATGTATACACCCGTATCGGTGGCTTACACAGGGACTTAAATACATACTCATCTGTGTTGGTAGTAATATGGTCCTACACATAAACCTACACGACTTTAGGTTACAAACTCTACACTTAATCTTATATAATAAAGGAGTTTATTGACTTTTATTTTTTGATAACTTGTTTGATTGTGCCCATTTTGTAACACTTTCTCGAGTTGCTTGATCGATGCTATCCCGTGCTTCAATCAGCTCCTCTTTTGCTCCCCCAATCATTAATGTTGATGCTTTGTCAAGGCATCAGCTCCAAGATCAATCACCTTGCATGTAATACTCTATTGAGGTGATCAAGGTGCTGAGAGTTGGGTAGAATCTCTTACAACTAATGGGAAGTTGAATTCTTAGGGAATTCTCTTTGATGAGCAGTTTAAATGTTGATAGGACACTAGGATTTGCTAATAGAATCAGTATTTAAACTCTGTAGAAGGCATGAGATCATGATTTTCTTATAGAGGATTATGTAATGTTCATTAGAGTGAATATCATTAAGAAAAAAACATGAATCTCAATGGGATAGAGCCTACGAGGTTTAGTAGAGCTTGAAATGCATTATGGTCTCTAAAATGTAAAAATACATGATTTGCCCAAATATTTGAATACAATATTTATAACGAAAGGCTCCAATGGATCTTAAACAGGTAGGCTTAAGTGATAGAGCTTGGCCCTCGATTGATCGAGCCATGCTGAAAATGATCAAGAGAACTCAATAGACTATTTTGGGCATGTTCGATCGATTAAGCTTGATCGCTTGAATGGAATCAAAGATTCTTCGATTGATCGAGCTTTTGTCTCGAGCACCCGAACTAATCGTATTTAGGCTAGTTGCTTGTTAGACATTTTTTAACATGTTCAGTCGATCGATTCAATCAATTAAGCTTCACTCAACACACCACTGAGGTTGTTAGTTTGGGCAGTTTGATTTCTAGCATCTCGGGACCTTTGTAGCCTATATTATCATGTTCTAATTAGGTTCTTAAGGCTAAAGCATGATTAAAACAAGGTTTACCTATATGCCATGATCATATACGGGTTTTGTCATGCCTTAAACTCGGAAACCGGACTCACAAAATTTTCGATCGTCGAATCCATTGCCGACAACCTCCGTAGTACCCCATTCTCGGCTCCTAGCGTTCATATGCCAGATTCTGATCCTGGGATCCTACAAGGAGGATTTTTCAATGTACATTTAATTCATAATAAGCATACCACAAGTTTACCCAAGTCACAAAGGCAACATCATCATCACATATCCACTAATATAACCAGTTGAATACAGCGCTGAAAGGGAAATACATATGTCAAAAATCAAAGCTCCATAAGTCCGCTGCACGCTCCAACCTCAATGCTGTTGCAACCTGACGCCACCTGCACGCATCTATCATGCATAAGCTTATAGAAAGCTTAGTGAGTGGTGAAAGTGTGTGCACAAGGTAAGCGTCAAGTAATCAATGTCAGAGTAATCGAAAGTACTGATAAGTCCATGAGTCATACAATATCAGGGTACACAATACAAATCAGTTAAGCAAATGATGAGTCAAAGCGAGCCAAATATTAAATATCGAGGATACAATGCCATAAATCATACAATATCGAAATAAGCGAAAATATACTGATAAGTCTATAAGTGCCGTCAGCCGTACCAAGGCTATGCGATGCAAGGCATGAGTACTAATGGCCATATCAATGCAGAAACATGGCAACTTAAAATGCTAAGTACTGCGGATGCAATGTGATATGCGGTGCGAATGAAATGACCAAGCTGGAGTGAAGTCGAGATGATAGTACGTAGTATCGCAGGCTATGGGGTCCATCATAATGGACTTCTATCCAAACCAGTCACATACCTTAAATTGGATAGTCAGACTCAATGTGGTAAACTCCTGATCTAAGGTCAGTCGCGCGGCTAACAGAAATTTCGGTCATGCAAAGGTACACAACAATTTGTTATGCACCACCAGCCCGAGTGGATGGTGAATGAAATAAATGCATGAATATGCACTCCTACTCAATAAGTCCACATATCAGTACAGTTCCTCTCTGGGATCATCACTGAGGTCTAGTACACTCCACACCACCTGCCGCCCCATCAAGCGTACAACTGGGTAAGTGGAAGAGACCTCACTATCCGCCTGGCCAGTAGTCTGCCAATACCTACTCGGCTCGTCGATAGCGGACCCATTCCTCGAGCTGGTCAAACTTAGCCTAGCTATGCCACTCCCTCAGGCGGGTAGGGCCACACCCCCTCCCAACTGACCACGACACAGTGGGAGACGCGGCCTCCTGGTATTCAGCACTCGGACACTCATGTACATCCACTCAGTCTCGACGTTGGGGCGTCCTCTGGTACCAAGAGGGTTTTAGAGATTTTCACCCAGGGCCATCTATAGCAGCCCAATGCTCGAACCAAACATTTTCGTTGTCTCATCTGGTCATCCACGATATGCTTGTGGAGGCTATGACCCTGATGTCACTAGGGCGTATAGTAATCACAACACACAATGTAAAATGCATGAGTTATACAATCCAGTCATGCATCAATCCTGCGCATATCGTGCTCTTATGTGAGATAACCTCCGCCTATCAGGGAGTGTCATAACAACCTGCCCAATGATATATGCAATGGTCAACCACATCCCTTAACAACGATACAAATGATGCGCATGGGCATGTATCATGATGCTATGCAGTCACATACTCATAATCGGTATCAATAACCGGCATCGATAATTAACCTCGACAATGCAGACATTTAACCAACGTTGCCCCCAAGGAATGGTCCATATAGAGCCTAACATGTAGTGGACTTATGGCCTCACACCAGGGCCAAATATACAACACCATGGGCCTCACTCAAGAGCTTAATACACATCACGATGGGCCTCACTCATGGGCCACATATACATCAAGTCGGGCCTCACCATATGGGGCGAAAATATATCTCAATGGGTCAAGTCTCATGGGCCTCAAATACATCACAATGGGCCTCGACAATTAGAATCGGCCTTAACAATTGGAATCGACACTCGGAATCGGCCTCGACAATCAAAATCGACAAATCAATCACGACAATCGGAATGGATCGATAATCGGAATTAGTAAATTGGTCACGTTAATCGGAAATCGGCAATCGGTCACGATAATCGGCCTCGATCACTAATCGGCAATCGACCACGACAATTGGAATCAGTCAATAATCAGAATCGGCAAATCGGTCATGTCAATCGAAATCGGCAATCGGTCATGATAAACGGCCTCAATCGCTAATCGACAATCGGAATCAGCAATCGGTCATGATAAACGGCCTCAATCGCTAATTGGCAATCGGTCAAGTCAATCAGAATCGGCAATTGGCCACGACAATCGAAATTGACAAATCGGTCACGATAATTGGAATCAGCAAATCAGTCACATTAATAAAAAATCGGCAATCGGTCACGATACTCAGCCTCGATCGCTAATCGGCAATCGGCCACGACAATTGGAATCGGTCAATAATCAGAATCGGTAAATCGGTCACGTCAATCAGAATCGGCAATCAGTCATGATAAATGACTTCGATCGCTAATTAGCAATCGGTCAAGTCAATTGGAATTTATAATCGACAGATAAACAAGCGGGGTCCATAATGATCATCCGAGCAACCATAGTATAAATATCGACACTTGGCCGTGGTTATATTGAATCCGATAGCACAGAGCCATCCGTTTACGACGAATGGGGCCCACTTATTTGGGTTAACCCACAAAGAGAATGGGCCTAACAAGGCCTAAGGGAAGGTCACAATGAGGACATCTAATCATCATTGCCCATCAATGTGGACATCTAACTAACATTGCTCCTATGGAGTGGCCCACATAAGGGATTGATACACAATGTAACGACTACTCATACATCACATCCGGCCTCGCCCATGGGCCTCGAACACATCACAATGGGCCACAAACCATGGGCCGAAAATACATCTCAATGGACCACGACCCATGGGCCATATAAACATTAAGTGGGCTGCATTACATGGGCCTTAAATACAAAACAGGTGGGCCCTATCACCTGGGCCAAAAATACAAATAGGTGGGCCTTGTACATGGGCCAAAATACATCATGATGGGCCCTATATACATCACGTCGGGCTTCACAGATGGGTGGCAGGGATAAAACATTTACATCATGGTGGGTCAACATGTGTAACATGTACATCATAACAGGCCCTTATAGGGCAGCCCATGGCCGCGAAAATGGATGGACAACCCATTTATACATCATAGTGGGCCTCACAAGTCAGCCCATATTTCGGTAAAATGGATGGGTGGCATGTATATATAACAAGGTGGGCCCTAGACATACAACAAGTGCGCCTCAAAGGGTTTCAATGGTGGGTGACAGCCCACTATTTCCTGCAGTGTGGACCATTGAATTTTGGAGCTGCCTCATTTCTCTCAAGCCTTAGGACGAGCTCACCAAATGAGATGGACGTATACAGTAGGTGGGGTCCACGGTCACCTAATGGGTGAACGGTTGGATGTCATATATATATATATATATATATATATATATATATATATATATATATATATATATATATGTCATGAAAGGCCCACCATCCAGCCATCTGGACGGTGGGATACAAGCATACATTGTGGTGGGGGTCTGGACGTCCTGCTGACATCTACATCAGTGGGACCCACATACCTTGGTGGCGTGATTACACCAGCCATTTACTGGTGTGCGGTTCCCAGCCAAACTGATGGTGCAGGCAGGCCCCAACGATTAACGGTGTGGATGGGTCATCCTCACACGTGGACCCTGAATTTGCTGACGTTGAGAGAGAGATAGAGAGAGCAACTACTCTTTACCTTTTTCTTTTTTCTTTTTCTTTTTCTTCAACAAAGCAGACGTGGGTCCCACGTAGGGCCCACCATAACAGTATATATAGCAGATATAATATATAACATATATCATATATTTAATATAACATAATATATATATATATATATATATATATATATATATATATATATATATATATATATATATATATATATATATATATGACGTCCAGGCCGTCCAGGGCCCAGACGGTCACAAACACTAGGGTGAGCCCCACACGAGGGGGTGGGTCCCACTGTCCAAGGACGGTGGACACCACACGTGATGGTGTGGCCCACCAAAATGGATGGACGGCGTGGATGGGTCCCATGGACCCCACCGGCAGTCCACACTCCCATGTCAGTACACCCATGTCAGTACACACTCCATGTTAGCCACCCTCACTACGAATTACACCAAGAACTCAACGTGAAACGATGTATCTTTCACTACGTCTGCTAGTTGAGCGGTGGATCTAGGTCCTACTCCCTGGATGGTCTGGATCTCACGTGGGACCAGAGAACTGCTGACGTTAATCAGCCGTGGGCTCCACCACCTGGCAGATGGATGGCTTGTATATAACACCCACCCCATGATCAAATCCACTGTCCTAGGCCATGGACGGTGGGAGTATACAATATATAAAGGTGGGTCCACGTTGCTGGGCAACGTCATTGCAGCAACTCTACAACTGCTGTACACGTACAGCAGCTGTCGAACTCCAAAATAGGTGGGTCCCACACATTGGGCCACTATAGTTGGATCAAGCTGATATTTATTTATTTTTTCCTTCCATCCGGGCATGTGTGACCGTTCGGTCATGCAGACCCGAATCGGGTTCAAAGTGGCCTACTTGTTGGACGGCATGGATAACATACACACATCATAGGTGGGCCATTGATTATAGGAAGGGAGAGAGAGAGAGAGAGAGAGAGAGAGAGAGAGAGAGAGAGAGAAAGAAAGGGAGAAACATCGGTGAGGATGGAGGGGCCTCGCCAGTATGGGCTCCTCTTTGATACAAGCCTACATCAAGGTGTGTCCCAATAGATATGGACCCTTAAATCAAACAAATGAATGAAAGACAAAATTCAAAATCACCCACCGCCTTCTTCTTGCTCCCTTGGCTTCCTTTGTTCCTTAGCTTCGATCCGAATGGAGGAGATGGAGTTTGGATGGTTGAGATGGGAGATGAGGGGGTATGAAGTGGACCACACACAAATCCCTTAGAAGTTAGAAATGGCTTGGATGTGTGATCTTTGGTTGCTTAGAATATGGGTTTTGGGAAATGAGAGAGAGAGGGTTGTAAAGTGAGAGAGAGAGAGAGAGAGAGAGAGAGAGAGAGAGAGAGAGAGAGATGGGTGATGGATGTGTAAGAGCCTTTTTGACTTTTGTGGTAAATGGTGTAAGAAAGGTATGGGCTTATGTAAGAACTTTTTGACTTTGGGGTTACTTGGATGTGGGTGAAAGTGATGTGTACTTGACATGACGGGATTGATTGATTGATTGATTGATTAATGTGACAAGTCATAGAGATTCTCTCGGAATTCGCACGCGCGACGTTTTTCTTGAACTGAACGCTGGCTCACATCTCCTGGCCAGAGTATCGGATCGGCGCGCGAGACGCGGCATCGGAACCACGACGACAGCGCATCGCTAGGGTATAAGTCTCAGGTTGAGTTGACTCGGGTTGACGGTGTGTGAATCAGGGTCACGCGCAAATGCCGGTTAAGGGTCGAAGGTTGCCGGAATTCGACCGGGAAGATCGCGGGAACCTACGAAACAGTACGGTCTAGAATACGGGCCTTACATGTTTAGGGTTGTTTTAGATCAAGTTAACATCACCGAGGCACCTCATATACTTGTTCTTTACTCCTCGATACTCCACGTCCTCTTGTGTCTTCAAACTTCAGCTTTCAAGGGCTTGATCAACTACATGCAAATGGACTCATGTGATTGACAAAGAAGGTACATAAATCTTTGTACTAATAATCCCCCTTGATCAATTACGTGACAAAAACCTAATATAGACAATATCATGGTCCATACCAATGACATATCAAAACAACAAAAAATATTACATATCAAATATAAATGATTTACAACTCGATATAAACAAGATAGTTAATAGTTAACAATGATCACCGATAATTGATCTCCTAATCTTAATCAATCCCTGCATAAAATAAACAAATCCTGCAAAACAGAATTCAATATTTTGGTGAGACTTGATATTTCTCCTCCTTTTATTTATATTTGACAAAGAGTTAGTTCTATAAATATACATATAAAACCATAACATGAAAAAACTCTATAAGTCATGGATTTACTAATTATAAGGCACATGTTAATTGGGGAATAAAGGGTGCACATAAACACTAACTTCATGGAGCATGCTTATTATAGTCATTCACAAGATATATAAATTAGACTAAGAATGACCAACGGTAGTTTAATAATAAACATATGATACTGAAAAATAAACAACTTTAGAGCTAAAACTAACAAAAACAATGATTCTATAATCCTCGACTTTTACTATCAAGCACAAGATGATGCTAAAATCCTCAGAATTTCGTATAGTGCTCACTAAAGAGACTGAAATCCTCTGATTTTAACTATTGAGTGCAAAAATAAGGCTCAATCCTATGATTTACAATTCAACCTGAAAGTAACTTCTATGGTCACCTACCTGAGGTGTTATGGTCTTTCAAGTTTCTAGAGAGGGACACCATGGTGAAGGCCGTTAAAATACATAAGTGTTCAGGGTCTTCATCACCAAAGGAGTCTCCTGAATTGGATTTGGATTGCTTCGAATCATCCCATGTTGCCACCATAGTCTTAACTTTGGATCTTATTTTGCTAGTGCAATTGATGGAATCATGCTCATAACCCTTATAGTTGGAACACTGGGTTACGCTCTTTTGAAAATTTTTCCTTTATGCACAGGTTTAACCGACTTACCCTTTGTGTCATAACTCTTCACTCTGCTAAACTTGAGGAATTTTTTAGATTTTCTAAGCAATTCTTCCTTCTCTTCCTTATCATCACAATCACTATCTGATTCAGCAATCTTATGCCTACATGAATGCCTATGAGATGTTTTAACAATGGCTAGTTTCTTTTCTCTAGAGAGGACCTTAAAGTGTAGTTCATAAATGTATAGGAAACCTAAGAGTTTTTCTACATTTATATCATCTATATTCCTATACTCTTCTATTGAGGTTATCTTGAGAGTTAACATATCTGAAAGGAATTTAAGTATTTTCCTATATATACGACCATTCAGAATGCTCTCTCCTAAAACTTATATGAAATTGCAAATACCATTCAGTTTAGAATAAACTTCCATGAAAGTTTCACAATTTTTCATTCTAATGTTTTCAAATTGGATCATTAAGAGTTGAAGTTACAATCTTTTTACTATGCTAGTTTTCTCATGAGAGACATCCAATATGTCCCACACATTCTTCCTCGTTTCACATGTACAAATACATTTAAATTTATTAGAGTAAACAACACAGTAAATAGCATTGAATGCCTCTCTCATTAGCACTCCATTTGGATTTATCTTTGGGACTGTTAATGGTTCTACCATCAATCATGACTTGTTACATAGGCAATGTCCATCCTTTTTGGACAATAGCACAAACCATAGGGTCAAGGGATCTTAGAAAGACTCCCATCCTAGACTTCCAATAGATGTAGTAAGACTTATCCAAATACGGTGGTCATGTGACGACATAACCCTCTTGGATAGATATCATTCTTAAGCTCATTGGATCAATTCAAGGCGGTTAAGTCCTTTAAGATCTACATACTTTGATACCAAATGAAATTACACTTAGTGGTGGGCCACGGGCTATGCGCGAAAGCTTGGTGAAGCTATAGAATGGTGGCCATGTCCTAGAGGGGGGTGGTGATTAGGACGTAGTAAAATTTAACTACTTTGTCGGATTGAGCCCCTTTTGAAGCGTCGATCTTGAGTCGCTTCTTTAAAGCTCTCCCATGATTAAATTAACTCCTCAATTGCTTCCCTGATCATTGATGCTAATGCGTTGCCAATGCTTTAGCTCCCATGGTTGTTTACATTGCATATAAAATGCAATTGAGCTGACTAAGACAAGGGAGGATGGGTGAATCTGCTATAACTCATGGAGATGTTGTAATCCTAGGGGATTCTCCTAAAAGGGCCTTCTGGAGAGTTTAGATAGGAATTTGATTACAAATATAGTGTCTAGTCTCTAAAAATATGAGAGTTCATCCACATCTTCAAATAGTTGCATGAATTTTAATTAGAGTGAATGATCACAAGAAAATTGTCATAAAACTCTTTAGATAGAGGTCTTAGATGAGTTATGAGTGGAAAAATACCTATCTCTATTTGCATCGAAAACCCCTCTCAATGCCCAAGGTTTGAATGCCCCAAATATAGAAACCAAATTCTAACCATCAAGAAATGGGCAAAAGACAGTCAGTTCAATTGATTGAGGGATACCGTTAATCGATCAAACTCCCAATGGAATTTCAGGCTGAGTCAATGGATTCGAGAATTCTAAAAAAATATGCATTTTTTTGTTGGACATTTCTAGGAACCTTCGATCGATCGAGCTCGATCAATAGAGAATGATTGAAGATCCCTCGATGGGATCAAGGATTGCACAAAATTTGTTGTTTTAGGCATACGATTTCATAGTAGGTCTGCACATCTATTAACTGTACTTGTAATGTTCTAATTAAGCATCTAAGGTTGAGGGATCATCAATAAGGTATACCTATTAAGGTAAGGATCATCTAGAGGTTATAGAGTTATTTTGGGTCAAGGTTAGGGTCACCAAGGTACCTCATTGACCTATTCTTTGCTCCTTGATGCTCACGTCCTCTTGTGTCATCGGTCTTATACTTTTAAGGGCTCAACCGATTACATGACACATGGACTCACATGATTGACAAGCAAGGTTTACAAATCAGTGTGCTAATAATCTCTCCCTCTGTCAATTACGTGACAAAAACCTAACCTAGACAATGTCATGATGCATACCAATGATATACCTAAAAAACTCAAAATGTTACATGTCAAATATAAATGATTTTACAACTAGATACAACAAGACATATAACACTAACAATGCGCCCCCAAGCTTATCAATTCCTCTCATAAGAAACAAATCCTACAAAACAAAACAAAACTTGATTTGGTGGGACTTGATCTTTCTCCCCCTTTTTATTTATATTTGATAAAGAGTTAGTTACATAAATATACCGATAAAAACATAAAAATTGAAATAAACTTTATAAGTCATACATGTTACTATTAGTACATATACACAAGGGAAGAGGGTGCATATAAACTTTTAAACATGGAGCATACTTATTATGGTCATGTAAAAGGATATATCGATCGAAATAGGAATGACCAATGACAATCTAAGCTAAAAAATATATATGATACTAAAATTCATCAACTTTAATGCTTAAACCATCTAAAAAAAAATGAGGCTATAATCATTGAATTTAACTATTAAGCACAAGATGAGTCTAGAATCCGCAGAATTTCTTATATTACTTATAATAGTGGATTACTCCTCTTATTTAACTATTGAGCTTAAAGATGAGGCCTGATCCTCTGACTTACCATTTAAGTTCTCTTAAACCTTTTATAGTCGCGTATCCATTTTCACAAACCCACTTGGGCATAAATTTCCTAGGACCTAGACTATGTTCGGGCAGGAGGGGGATGATATTCTTAGATGCATCTCCCTTAAGTGAATTCTTAGTTGGAGATTTACGTTCGTAAGTGATTTAACTATGTGAGTCCTACCTTGATAATCAATCCCCTTGATTAGCATTGAATTGACCTTCTCATTAAGACGAGCAAATAGAGTTAGCAATACCTTTGTTCGATTGATTATTTTAGGAAGGGTTGGATACTCTCTCTGCTTTTATGGTGATCATGTAGGGATGCTCTCCATTGGTGTGCCAATTTATCAATCACGAAGAATTTTTCACCTTGGTTTGGGATTGACGTGGATTGGGCCATTTTTAAGTTTGCATATTCAAATTTAAAGTGTGAAATATCTCCACAAGCATGACACATAAGAGAGGCTATCGAGCTACTTGCCAAAGTAGACGAGTCCTCCATGGTTCCCAATAAGCTTACCCACAATAGATTATAAAATATGTTTATTTACATAAGTAAACCTATGTTTTCCCTTATAGGTAAACATCATTCTTACGCCCATTGGATCAACTTAAGGCGGTTAAGCCCTTCAAGAGCTACTCTCTCTGATAGTAATTGAAATTACATGTGGTGTATGATACCACTGCTATGCGTGGATGCTTGGAGGAGCTATAGAATTGTGGCTATGTCCGAAGGGGGTGATTGTAATGCCCCGAATTTTCAGGACCTGAGTACATGACCCGTTTTCCAAAAACCCGAGTGTTAACCTTAAAGGATGGTCAAATATATATTTTTCCTTTATTCACTTTTACCAGAGTAAGCAGATGAACGTAGAATGGACAAGTAAGCATAAAGGAAAAATTCTATTATCATTTAGAATATACAAGAGAGTGTCCATAATGACTTATACAAACCAATGTCTCGATATAATAATTACAAGAATCCACATGATTTAGTACATGAAAAATAACATAAGAATGTAAACATAAGCCGCAAGATCGCGCAGCTCCTCAAGGTAGATACAACCATGGAACCCTGGCATTTATACTCGGCTCCACATCAGCCTGAACCTGAAAGTCATTTAAGACATCTGTGCTACCTGTACGGTTATATATTTGATGGATGAGTGGCCAACTCAGTGTGAACTCCCCTCAAGATTACACACCGCCGCATTAGGTAAGCATAGTTATAAAACAAAGCATACAAAACAATACATGATGCAAATCTTATTATGTGCATGGATGCTTGAAGTATGCAATCATCGCCCCAGGGATGCTCATCCGTGCGATCATCGAACCTGGGAAATATCATCCAGTCGGGTCCCCATGCAATTGTCGACCCGGATAAAACATCCAGACGGTCTGTACCCCAGGTAAAACATCCAGACAGGCGATGTGACTGGTCATCAGTGCAACATTCAGCGTAATCGCGGGGCATGAAGATCCAGGTCATCATCATAATCGAATGACTGGTCATAAGCGCAACATTCAGCGTAATCGCAGGGCAAAGTGATCCAAGCCATCGAAATATGCCATGTATGTATGATTTGCCAGCCCATTATTAGTCCATTTACAATCAGCAGGTTTAATAAGCTCAAAGGTCACTACGGGGAGCTCATAGCCCAGCGTAGGCCGACAGCTCGGGCATAGTGTCCCATTCCACCATCCTCGGCCCATGAGACTACCATCTTAGGATGTTTAATGGAACCCGTCGACTAGTGGTCAATCATATTCCAATATATGGGGCTTACCATCGCATGGTTGTACAGTATAAAACATTCAACCCATATAGGAAAAATACTATAACAAAGCCACATAGGGCGATAGCAAAGTAGGCCACATAGGGCGAGTATCAGAACCATGCGATAAAAGACCATCCTTGAAAACCATTGGACACCACAACCCTGGATGGTAGGCCCACATCAATGATCCATCTAGACCACACTCAGTAACCACCGAGTCGAAGGTCCATTATGATCACAATTAGTCAAGTTACATCCTAAGTATGGGTGTATATTCATATATGGGAATTTCCCACTAATGTACCAGTTTAAGTTCCATAAGCAATCCACAAAAATAAATCCACAAGCATGAACAATTATACAGGATAATCGTAAAGCATGTAATACAACAATTCAATTTTCACCAGCTAACACATGTGATTATAAAGAGAGATATCAATTATGAATTTAAATAAAAACTATAACTTAAGCTAATGAGAAGATGGAAAGCTCAAGGGGAAGAATCATCACCTGATAGTTCGCATAGCCTACCTGCATGGCTAGGGGACGTGTGGTCCCTTATAATCGAGTCCTATCATGAATTAGGAAATTACATGGTTAGATCAAGTTCTACACACTATTTAGGGTTGAGATTATAAGATAGGGTTTAGATTATTTATCTTAGGGTCTTAATGTAAGATTAGGGTTTTCATCTTAGGGTTTAGTCTTAGACTTAGATTCTATGATTCAAATGCTAATCACTGTACTACGATGTATGTGCGATTTAACACAATGTAATAATATGGCTAATTATATTTTAACGCAAATGGTAAGTTTAATATTTGCGACCCTGGTGATAACGAGTATTACAATGGTAATGAAGTAGTATAATTTATTATTTAAAGATAATATTTTCAAGTAATGGTTACCATGTTAATGCCATTAATGGTAACTTCATTTATAACAACTAATATTATCCTAACATGTTAATAGTAATCATCATGATGATAATTAATGTTATGATAATATTTAAGAATGGTAAGTAAATTACACTATTCACTAATTTTAATTCCATTTATTATAACTAGTTCTAGCATAAGTTACCCGTCAATGGCTAATCATATATAATATTGGCAATCCTAATAATAAGAGTGCAACAGTGATATTAATACAATGAGGCAGGTCTAATCTAGAAAGGAAACATTGACTCATTGAGTCGACTCAGTTGAGTTAGAAAGGTTACCTGATGACGATGCCTAGCACTAGGATCGGGACTGGGAGCCCCAATATCGTTGATTTGTTGACTGAGTACAGTCCCCGAATAATATGGGATTCGGGTCAGCCCGACTCAGTGAGTTGACTCGGTTCAACCAACCACCCTTCTCTCTTTCTTTCTTCTTTCCCTTTTCTTCTCCTTTTCTCCTCACCCAAGACCCTACATCAGCAAGTCACTGGACTAACCAGAACTGGTCTGACTCGCCCAACTCGACTCAGCGAGTTTCAGCCGAGTCGAGTTGACTCGGAATGGCTTGGAGTGGCTCCCTCTCTCTCCTTCCCTATCTTCTTCTTCTCCCTATTTTCTTTTCTTTTCTCTTTCCTTGCATGTGTGGGCTGGAACTCTAGCAATGAACAGCCCGGTCCAACTCAGGTGAGTCGAGTTGACTCGACAGCCATCTCTCCCCCTCTCTTTTCTTCTTCTCCTCTCCTTTCTTTTCTTCTCTTCTACTCTCCCTAGACTTCCCAAAGGTCTGGACCAAACCAAACTTGTTTCCAACCCAACTGGACAGCAGCTCAACTTACCTGACTCGGCCCAGCGAGTTGAACTTGCCAGTGGGTCGGGTTGGCTCGACCTGGGTTGGTGCAGCCATGCACACCTCCCTTCCTTCCTTCTCCTTCTTTCTCTTCCTTTTCCTTCCCTTTTCCTTTCCCACTCTCTTCTTCTACTTCTTGCTGGAACGTCCAGCAATGGACGTTCAGTCCAGGCCTAACTCGACAGCGGGTCGGGTCGTCGTGGCATGGTGCAGCAACCGCACCATTCCATCACCTTCTTTCTCCTTTCTTTCTCTCTCCCACCATTTCTCTTCTCTAGTCACTTTCAACATGGATTTGGACGAGGCCAATCAAGGGCCGAAACGCTGGCGCTCAGACTGCTTCTCGGTGGAGAAGAAGGCGGCCATTAATGGCGTCTTCGTCACCACTGCTCCTTCCTTTAATCCGAAGACATGGAAGGGTTCCTAGGGGTCCAACAGAGCTTGTGGATGCATGAAACCGAAGGTTTGAAGGCGTCTACTTGATGGGTTCGAAGGGAGAAGGTGGCAGCCAGCTTTTGGAGTGCGGCTGCAAGAACGGATGAGGAGTTCCTTTTTTTTTTTTTTTTCTAAAATCACCTCTGTTTATAACAACCTTAGCTCTCCCAAGAGCCCTTGGATGAAGAGTGGAGGGCCTGGATTGAAAACTAGATGGCAGCAGCCTCCACCGTCTAGCAAAACCAAAACCGACAGCGGTTTTAGCTTCCTGTGGGCAGAACCTCTCTCCCACGCAGAGAGCTATCGGACGGCTGAGATTTTATCTCAATGAACGACCCAGATCAACTGAAGACCCCTCACATGGATCGCCAAGCTGGCGGTGAGAAATGTTTCTATTTTCGGAAGTGATGTGCTTTCGGGTCCTACTTGTGCCGGAATCTGTGTGCTTACGTGGATGCTCCAACATGTGGAAATTATTGGGTTTTTGTCAGAATTGAGGTCCGCACCTGATGGACGGTTCAGATCATGGGTGTGGACCCTAGTTCGGGGGCCACAATCACAAACATGGATGTTCGTCCGTCTGCTGTTGAAAGACAGAAGCCTGGAAATCCCTTTGTTTGAGAAGTTCTCGTGCCAGCGCTGGTCGGCCTGGCTGGCATGTCTGATGCACTCCAGGTGCACTACACTATGGTGTATGTGCACAACACTATAGGGCCCACAGTGATGTTTGTGACTAATCCACACCGTTCATCGTCTTGGCCAGGTCATGTAGTCCTATGTGTTCAGATATGGAGAGGATCTAAGTCTTTGAGTGGGACACAACATATTTGAATAGCAGATGTGCAACGTCTAATTGCCTCTGAACCACGTAATGAGATATCATGATTGCTGTGGCATCCTGTGTGTCGCTTAGGCAAATCCTCTCCCTTCATTTGCTTTGTATGATAATGGTAGGTCATGGGCCAAAATATGGGATGAATCCGAGTTTTGGATGAGCCACACCGCTAGTAAACGTGTGGTGATAGTTCCGTCACTTCCCGTTTTACGTCCAATGTGCAGACACTTTCTTTTCTATGTTGTTGTTCAAAATAGATGGGGTTCACCTGTGATGATCTTCCGGAAGATCCGCTCCATTCACCGCCTTTGGCACGCCGTACAAACCCATGGTCCCAAATTTAAAGTAGATCCGAACTTCAGGTGGGCCGCACGATCTATTAATGCATTGAATAGTATCCAACGTTAAAACTTTAATTGTAACTCTTCGTCAACAGTGCCATGCATGTGGTCTTAACATATTCACAATTCTACCCCTTTTCTTTTCAAAACTTCTGCCGTCTGTAACTCATAAGTCTATCGTCTAAATGTAATGAAATTTGACAGGTGATTTTTATTTTTCACGCTCTTTCCGTCGCCTAAATTTGAGCTATGATCTCTCAAGGATGACTAAGATTCTCCTTTAATGGCTAATATATTTTAAAATTCTAAAATAATATTTGTACTCCCCTGATTGACAAGTTACTGGGCAGTTGGAACCTAAACCCTAAGATCTTCATGATGATCAGTTTGCCATGATATTTACATGGCCTGTTTGGTGGATCCAAACATGATGGGTAGTTAGATGCCTTGTTAATAATAAGGGGACTTGATGGTTAGCTTTCTGGCCATGTATGTGGGTTGGTGTACGGGTAGTTTCGTAAACGGATGGAAATAAAATAGGTTTCTGGAGTGATTAGGGGTAGGGCTTACACGTGAAAGTTTCTCAGATCCTGATTCTAATGGTGGGTTAAGCATATTCATATGGTGTGAACAAGATGGACGGATCAGAGTCTTGATCTGATAAGTGTACGAACGGATGCAGAGGTTAAGTAGCTGATTTACTATGATATAAGCGCTGAAATTCGAGTGTACTGTTAATTTGTAATAATTAGGCATGATATAAAATTTCACATGAAAGGGACCGTGTGAACCATGTGATCTAGTGTTTAGGGGTCTAGGTTAGTGGCAATTTCGTAATTACTGTCGATCTATGAGTTTTAGGAAATCTAATGGCTCCACATGGTTACAGACATGTTTCTAGGCAATTCTTACAAAAGAACATATATCTAAATCATTATGGATATGGAGTTATTCATCACGTCTTCTAAGGGAAAGTACTTATGTCAAATTACGTAATGGATGGACTTGTCTTGAAATTCAACTGTCAGATAGCTTGATTTATGAATGAAGATCATCCCCAACGGTTAAGCTAGTGTTAGGGAAATGATGTAAGGCTAGAATAGTTGGATTGGTATCGTATACATATATATGTCACGTTGAATCTTATGGTAACGCTCGAGGACTTTCGATGCCCGAGCATCGAAAAGTTCGGGGCGTTACAGTGATTAGGACCAAATAAAACACGCAATTGCTTAATTAACCTAATATGTCAATTTAAACTAAGTAAGACAACTAACTCTCAGGCTTCCAAGCTAATAAAGGGTCCAATCACATAGACTACAAAAGATTTGACATGCTAACGAATTAATGTAAACAAGATAGTGTACATGTGTGTGTGAGATGTGTTAACTATCAACTCCTATCATTCATCTAATTATGCATACATATAATTAATCTAAATAATCACATAAGCATACTACAAAAAAGTGATCAAATAACAATCCCAAGTACAAGCATGTATAGTGGTTCGATTTTCGTACTCCACTCTTAGTGGATGCACTCAACCCATGAGTGTACTGAATTTCACTATTAAAGGTTTTAAATTAGGTTCACCTCTAACTTTACAACCTATACAAGGTCTTAGTGTACAATCTCCCTTAAGGCTCCCACACGATACTTTAGTAGGTTTTCAATCAGCTAACCAACAACCTCGGTCCTAGTCCAAGGACCTACCTTTGCTCTCATAGGAGGCTCTCATAGAGACTAACACATACACACCCATGTTTGGTGACCTACACAAGGACCGAGCATGTACACACTTGTATCGCTGGTGATATGGTCCTACACAAGAACCTACGTGAGTATGGATTAGAAAGTCTACGCTCAAACCTGAACAAGGAAAGAATATGTAGACTCTTACAATTTGATAACTTGTCGGATTGAGCCCCTTTTGATGCACCGATCTTGAATTGGTTTTGCAAAGCTCTCTCGTGCTAAAATCTGCTCCTCAATTGCTCCCTCGATTGGTGATACTGATGTGTTATTAATGCTTCAGCTCCTAGAGTCATTTGCCTTGCTTATGAAATGCCAATGAGGTGACCAAGGCAAGGGAGGATGGGTGAATCTTCTATAACTCATGAAAATATTGTAATCCTAGGAGATTTAACTAGAAGGGTCTTTTATAAAGTTTAGACAAAGATTTGAATATAAATATACTGTCTAATCTCTATAAAGGTAAGAGTTCATTCACATCTTCAAAAAGGAGCATGGAATGCTTGTTAAAGTGAAGGATCATAAGAAGATTAGCATAAAACTCTTTTAATAGAGGTCTACGATGAGTTCTATGAGTGAAAAATAACCTAACGTCTATTTCCACCGAAAACCCCTCTCAATGCTCAAGTTCCGAATGATATATATATATATATATATATATATATATATATCCTTTTGGAACTTCGACAACTTGAAGAATATACTAGGGTCGATTAGGAGATTGAGCGATGCACTACTTCGCTGTCATGAAATGTTACTGGTTGCAATGAACCAAACACAATTTTACTGCCCCTAGTGTTCAAATTCGACCTCCTCAATCTGATTAAGGTATTCATCAGCCGCGGGTCCGGTCGAGAGGTTAATAGGTGAGGAAATCTTCAAAGTGTCGGCGGTAGATGTGAGTTCATTAGCAAGCCATTCTTTTGTTACAAAGAAATCTTTGCTAAGGTAATTTGACAGATTCCCACAACTATCTTCTTCTTTGAGATCCCCCGTCCGTCATGAATTGTCAAGGGCATCCAAACCTTCATGCACTGCAGTTGGCAGGATTGCCTCGACCGTGTTTACGACCAACTATTAATCAGAAACAAGGATCTTCCAAAAGGGACATGACACTTTACCTTCTGGTCGAGGAGGTGCCCTTACCACTTATGTTTCCTTCCTTGCAGAAGCTCGCTATTTTGCCATCGACGCTTCTAAGCCTTTGTCAAAGCTTCTTATATTGTTGGAAAGTTTGGATGGATAACTCATTTCCATACCCCCTCACGTATAATAGGGGGTTTGACCATCCTTTGCAAAGGTGGACTCCATCGCGAACGTCGTTCGGAGGGTGGTCATGATAGCTGCTAATGGTTGAGACTATTTTCAAGATATTCCCTCCCCCTCTTATGAGATTCTTCTATCTAGGATGCAATCTCCTGAGTGCATTGGTCACAAATTCGAGGACCCTGTGTCTTCTTCTAATGGTGATCGATAGATCATCTTTAAGACGAGGGAACCAGTTGCATCCTCCTCAGGTTGATCAGGCATTCTTCGTGGATCATCTGAACCAAGATCAATCTTTGGTTGTGGCTGGTTCCTGAGATTGACATTGACCATGTTCACCTTAATATTGTTCGAGAATGGGTTAGTTTTGATCAACATATTCTCTTCACCTTTTTCTGGGAATTTTAACAGCCCACGGTCAATGTGGTCTTGAATGATGTTCTTGAACATAACACAATTATTAGTTGAGTGGGACCGAGTTCCATGCCACATGCAGTACTCAATCTTCTGCAATTCATCCGTCGACATAATTTTATGATTCATAAGAAGTTTAATAAAATTTTCGGTCAACAAAATATCAAATATCTTTTTGGCTCAAGTGATATTAAAGTTGTACACCTTCAGAGAATCGACTCCGCTTTTACCAATGTTAAGCATACTAATGGCTTCTTAGCCACTACTTCGGTAATTTTGATATCATAATTAAGGTTGCTATAATGCTTCCCTAACGACAAGTTTTTCTACCAAGGCCCTTTTTACAGGAGTTGCTCATAACGGGAGAGCTTTTTCATCAGGTCGTATAGATCAACAAACTCCATACCTATGAATTTCTTTTGGAAATTATTTTCCAATCCGTCTTTTGCCAATTACACAAACTCGACCTCGGTCATGACAACCTTACAACGGCTCTTCGCCTGCTTGGACCGGATGATATAACTCTCACAAGATTCCCTAGGAAACTATCAGAATCTCGTAAGATTGGCCATGGTAATCTCTCTATTCCTGGAAAAGAACTGACCGTGGAACTTCTCTTCTAACTCCTGCCAAGTGTGTTTTGAGTTTGACAGTAAATTTGAATACCAAGTGAAGGCCATTACGGTCAACAAGTGACCGAATAACTGTAATTTGTAATCATCATTGTTGGCTAACTCACCACACTGCATTGTGAACTGGCCGATGTGCTTAATAGTCGACTGACCCGGCTCGCTTGAGAATAAGGAAAAATCCAATCAATAATTTCTCGTCAATGGATGTTATCGATCTACCTACTTGTGGTATGGTTTGTGGTATATGAGAATAGTGTTGCGGCCAATCACTTAGCCAATAACTTCTTGGACAATTTGTATTATCTGGTCACGCTCCACTCTATGGGGTTCCAAAGCCAATGGGTGATCTGGACTAAATCGGTTAAGACTATCTTCGAACCTATGGCCCTACTATAGATTGAACCCACCTGGTGGTCCATAATTCCTATTTTTTGGTACAAAATTTGTGACTTCCCATTCAGGCCACCTAACTTCCAAAGGAGGTGACACATCCCTTACCTCCGAGGCAGGAACCGGTGGTGGGTTATGCAATAAGGCATCGATGACAATGGAACCACGTTGCTGATCGAATTTCCATCGATATTATGTTGTGCCGCTGGTGGTGTTCGTTCTGTTATCAAAGCTACTAGTCATTGCATGGCCTCAATCTGGCTAGCTATGCAATGATTAGTGCTCTCAGCCTGAATACATAAATGTTCCCCTTGGACTCTTCCGCATTCTTGCACCATCTAAATACTCATTTGAACATCCTTGAGTGCCACGAACACCTTGTCTGGGAGCACGGTTCAGGACGTGGATGGCCCAACTGGGTCTCCGATAAGATTTTTATTCACATATAACGCCTTAGGAGGCGTGGAGACCGGCACATCCTCGCCTGGAGTTGGTGCAGTCAGTGTTGAGGGTTCAACCCCGACAATACAAGCACTCCTTCTATGCATTCTTAGAAATATCACACCAGTAATTTAGAAACAGGGTCCCATCGGGTATGCTAGAAAATTGTTTGTTTGTTATTTCCTGCATTGGGTATGCGGGCATGCTAGAATTGGAATTGCAGCTTCAATTCGAACTGAACAATAATGACCCCAAGTGTTGATGTAGGTAGACATGTAGTGTATGAACGAGTTCTGAAGAGATCAGTCACCTATTCAACCACTCGCTCGATGTGTAAATAAGACAAGGCAATATTCAGAGGGTGGGGTTCATCCTTTGATGATATGTTACTCCTTTGCCTACCATACGAAAAGACTTTTTAATACAGATTAAATAGAAAGAGAAAGAAATTATTACAATCAGTTACGAAGAG
The DNA here is from genome assembly GCA_030180095.1 of Magnolia changhungtana. Taxonomy (NCBI): domain Eukaryota; kingdom Viridiplantae; phylum Streptophyta; class Magnoliopsida; order Magnoliales; family Magnoliaceae; genus Magnolia; species Magnolia changhungtana. Next base: position 1,229,875 of record JASAUF010000324.1, on the reverse strand, counting down.
CAGTTGAAGAACACCTTTCTGATTGATGAACTAAGCCCAACGTGTGAGCATAAACTCAAATTACAACTAAGATTATGTACTACAGGATAATTACTATGGTTTACACTAGAAAATGTAAATTAGCAAACTTGAAAAATAAATATTGTGCTCAAACATAAATTTTGCTTAATAAGGAAAGTAACAGATTATGCTAAGAAATATAATTTGACAGGATAATTTAAAAGATAGATTTGGTTTGTTTAGGTTGGTGTCAGACGACCTCTCTGATGGTTACCATAACTTCTCTCTACTACTTGGCTTCTGGATGCTTCCCGCGTTCTATTCCTTTGCTTCCTATTGCCCCACTTGTCATGCAATCGATCAGGCTCAACTGTTCTCCTCTCGGCCGCTTCAGTGATACATGGCACCACCTGATACATTTTGGCTCCACTCATCGAGAGATCTCCGTACATATATACAGATCTTCAGTTGTGCCATTCATATCCATACAGATCACATGTACTCCACTTTGATTGGCTATTACAGGGTACAGCCGTAATGTGGACGAACAATAGCAATCTTCTTAATATAACCACTATGAATCATGGGTACCAAAATGACCTATTTAAATTGATGCAAACCTCATTTGAATCTGCACTATCCTCGTCTTCACACCTTTGTCTTACTTCCATGGCTTCCAACCCTTCTTCCTTCATATCTGGTGCTAAAAGTTATTTGACAAAATCTTTGAATGAGGCTTAGTAGAGTTCTATCAATCCTTGTTACTCTTTTTATGTGAACTATTTCACCAAAGAGGCTTCGACGGTGGTCGAATTAGAGGCTGCACTCAAAGAACTCTTCCAAAAGCTGAAGCGTTTGTATTGTACGGGTTGTTGTTATCTCGAGCTTACCTTATACTTTGAACTACTCTCTGTATACATTCATCAGCAAGCATTAACAAAGGAAGACTCTACAGAGGTGAATAAGACTCATGAACTGGCTTGGCACGACCAATTGCACTCGGTTCATGCACACCAATTCAATCGTACCATGCTCCGTACATTACAAGCTTATCGCACTAGACTGATGGAAGAACTCGAGGAATGGAAAAGTTCCTTCTTTGCTAAAGATGTGATCATCTCAGAAGACCTCTCATTTTAGGACGAACAGATAGCCATCTACTAGATGTGGTAAAAAATATGCCTCGATGCGAACAGAGAAGCTGAAAACAAGATTTCTTCAAGTAGAATTCTCGTCGACTAGCTACTCCATCTTTTGTTGATTATTATCGAGAATGGGACAGATTGGACACCAACGCAAGAGAAGAATGAGACCGATTTCTAGGCACTCCTCGAGTAGTTTGAGGAAATGAAGATTTGAGTCAGTCAGTCATCTTATGTTCCCTTTCCATATCTCTTTACAACACATTCTTCACAACCCTAAGTGCAGGGTCGCAATGTAGTAATAACTCGGTAAGGCCGACGTCGAATCCACAAGGATTAAACTTGTACTTAATATGAAAATAACTAGAACTAGAACTAGAAAAAGATCTAAATTACATTTTGGAATAGTTGAGAGGAATTGTGAATAAAGTATCAATAATGAAATGGAAATTAGAGCGCTAAGGATCCACTTGTAGCTATCAGGAAGTTACCTTACTTGATTCAACAAGCACAACTGGAATTAGAGTCATATCCTATCCAATTGGAAGATGAAGCAATTAAATCAAATCTTTGAACTTTACATTGATCTAGTCCTCAATGAAGGAGTATTGTGATGATTGAAAGGGAATTCATGCATCCACCATGCCCAGGAGACGATGGTGAATCACAAATTTTACCAATCTCACAATCTCAAAACAAGAAAAGAAGATATTCAAAGCTATCACAACATCTATTGTAATTTTAGTCACAATAAATCATAGAAAACTGAAAATATTCCTTAATTTAAACTAGAAATCAATTACATTCAACATAAAATAAGAATCAAAGGAAAGGAAGCATCAAAATAAACTATAGCTTCACCTCTTAACCCTAGCTAAGAGATTAACTCGTCATAGCTAACTCAAAAAATAAAAGTAAAAGTAAAAGATATACTAGAATCCATGAAGAAATCGAAGTGCAAGAACGTTGTTAGTGCTTTGCCTAAGCCTTCTCTCAATTTTCAAATCATAGAAGATGCTTTGGAGCATCCTAGAGAGTCATATTTATAGTTATGGAACTCCAACTTTCACATCAAGTTGGAAAAATCTAGAAACTACCTCAAATTTACACACTCTGTGCAGTTCCCAAAATAGAATTCCAGAAATTTCATTTTTTAAACTTAGACTTTTAGAATATGTTTTTTCAGGAATATGTTTTTTTAGGACAATTTTCAGGATTCGTTTTCTTTTTCTTCACTTCAAATATTCGATTCTCTTCATTCCTCACTTGGTATCCTTGGATCTTTGGTATTTGAATTCTTTATTAATGACTTTCAAATCTCCAAATCTTCGTTTAGTAATCTTTTGAGCAAAAATCTCCCTTTCGGCATCAATTTCATCTTATGCTCTCGAAATCACCTCGCACATGAAAACATGCATAATTAGATCGATTAAGCACTATCATGTTTATAAAACCAAAGTATAAATAGGAAAAATTATAATATTTCACACTCAACACACCCCCCAACCAACATTTTCCTAGTCCCGAGCGAAACATGTGTGAAGTGATCTTCAATCTTCAATCTTCAAATCACTTTCAGAAAACAATCTTTTGTGCAATCAAGTATGAATGAGTACAATTTAAGGAAGCGAGAGTGAAAATTTGAAAACCTATTGCCAAATCACACGAGCAATCAATCAAAAAGTTTCTTTATCAATCATTTAAGAGCATAAGTTATATATCAAGTTTTTCCAATGTTCTTAGTGAATTCTATTTACTTTCCATAACATACTATTATTTCATAATGTTAGCCATGCTCATCACCTCAAGTTTTATTGAATAATCAAGTACTGATTCAGAACTTATCACCTTTTCTTTTTTTTTCTTTTTTTCTTCTAGTTTTTTATTTTATATTGACGGTCCCTTTTATTTATTCATTCTTTTCAAACTTTTCATTCCTTTCCAGTCTTTTCATCATACATGATCGTTTTGTCGATCTCTCTGTTTTTTAATTGGTTCTTTTCATTTTTTTTAAGGTGGATAAAATTCTCCAGACTCAATTCTCAATATCTTTCAATGATATACATACTAACAATCAGAAATTCTAGTACTATTCACAGAAAGCAAATTGAACGTGTCTTGTGATTTAGATTATCATGATATTCAAACTTCCTCTTAATTGATTAAATGAAAGAACTTAAGTGATAGTCTTACTCAATTGATCAAACTCTAACAATTTAAAATTCAATCTCTTATCTTATCATCATACTCAAAGCATTCTTAATTCCTCAAATTTTCATTTCTCAAACATGTTTTTAGCTTGAAAAATTGAAAATTTTCACAATTTTTGCTCAAAACTAAGAAAACACTGATTAGTTTACCTAATCCACACCCCTCAACCTAAAACCTACATTGTCCTTAATGTAAAAGATATGAACATGCAATGCACATGAGATAATGAAAAGAAATGGTAAGTGATGGGAAGATAGTACCTCAAGAAGGAGAATTGAAGCTTTTCTAAAGTTCTTAACATGTAAACGGGTTAGCACGAAGACTAAACAAACTGAAATCAAACTATCCTAATCTTAAATCCTATAAAAGTAATAAACCTAACTAGACCTCCGTCAGGCTAGGAAGTCAATCTTAGTATACAGGATCAATTAGAGGCATGGACATCTCCTCTGAATCAAACTTCTCAACAAATGGCTTGAGACCATGTCCATTCACTTTAAAAACATTTCTATTCATCGAATTCCTTATCTCAACGGCCCCATGAGGATAAACATTAGTAACAATGAAGGGACCAGTCCAACGAAATCGAAGTTTACCTAGAAAAAATGTAATTGAGAATTGTACAGAAGGACTTTTTGATTGGTTATGAATGATTTTCAAAGGTTGTTCCTGTCATGGAATACCTTCATCCTATCCTTGTAAATTTTTTAGTTCTCATAAGCGTCGTTCTGAATTTCTTTGAGTTCATTCAATTGAAGTTTGTGCAGCGAGCCAGCGTTCTCCAAATTAAAATTCAAAGTTTTGATAGCCCATTAGGCTCTATGCTCCAGCTCCATAGGTAGGTGACGAGATTTCCCATAGACGAGTCTAAAATGAGACATTCCAATGGGGGTCTTAGAAGATGTACAGTAAGCCCATAAGGCACTAGTCAAGTGAATTGACCAATCCTTACGGTCAAGGTTAACCATTTTTTCTAGAATTTATTTAATTTCCTTGTTGAAAATCTCAGCTTGCCTGCTTATTTGCAGTTGGTATGGAGTGCTCACTTTATGAGAGATGTCATATTTCTTCATTAGGCTCTAAAAAATTGATATTTTCTTTTAAGAATCGAATGATTATTTTACGATCATTATTCCGGCATGGAATGGCTTCAACCCACTTAGTGATAGTCTACTGCTAACAAAATGTAAATATTTCCAAAGGATTAGGGGAATGGTCTTATGAAATTGATGCCCCAACAATCAAATGATTTAATGATAAGAATGGGGTTCAGAGGCATTATATTTTGACGGGACAACCCTCCCAATTTCTAACAATACTCACAAGCTTTGCAAAACTCATGAGTATCTTTAAACATTGTGGGCTAGTAAAATCTGTACTGTAGAATTTTGGTCATGGTCTTTTTAGCAGAAAAGTCACCACCACATGCCTGATAATGACAAAAGGAGATCACACTCTGATGTTCATTTTCTAGGACACATCTCCTTAGAATTTGGTCTAGGCAATATTTAAACAAATAAGGATCATCCCAAAAAAACTTACGTACCTCGATGAAGAATTTTTCTTATCTTGCGTTGTCCAATATGTTAGCGTGAAACCTGTAATAAGATAATTCACAATGTTAGCAAACCAAGGTAATTGGGAGAGTTTAAATAATTGTGCATCAAGGAACATGTCATTTATTGGTGTTAGCTCAAGGGAATCGGGGAGATCAACTCTTGAGAGGTGGTCAACCACTACGTTCTCTACTCCCTTTTCGTCTCTTATTTCTATGTCGAATTCCTAGAGGCTTGGCATCATTCTTAGAGAAAGATACTTTAACACTACATGATCAGTATAAATGATGATCTTGGATCCAAAATTTGTCTAAAGTGAACACTATGGTTAAGAGTTCCTTCTTCATAGTAGAATCACACTTGGGGAAATTTAGAGTTTTACTCGCATAGTGAATCACATAAGGCTTTTTTACTTTTCTTTGGCATAACACCACCCCAATAGCATAGTCAAACGTATCGCACATAATCTCAAAAGGTATGCTCCAGTCGGGTGGCTGCATGATAGGAGCGGTAGTCGACATGCTCTTGACTTAGTGAAAGCTTCATGGCATTGTTCAGTCTACTCGTATGGTGCATCCTTTTAAAGTAGATTACATAAAGGATGAGAGAGATGGTTAAAGTCCTTTATGAATCGTCTATAAAATCCGGCATGTCCTAAGAAGGATCGTACGTCACGTATGCTCTTGGGTGGAGGTAGGTTAGAGATAAGATCAATTTTAGCATTGTCTACCTCAATTCCCTTGGAGGAAATTATATGTTTAAGAACAATTCCCGTGGGAACCATGAAATGACATTTCTCCCAATTCAGAACCAAATTCTTTTCCTCGCATTGCTTCAGCACATATTTAAGATTTTCTAAACACTCGCTGAAGGATGGAACAAAATTAGAGAAGTCATTCATGAAGACCTCTAAATATTATCCCACTATGTCAGAAAATATACTCAACATGCATCGCTAAAAAGTGGAGGGGGCATTACACAGTTCAAATGGTATCATTCGGTAAGTAAAGGTGCCAAATGGACATGTGAACGTTTTCTTTTCTTGATCTTCAAGGGTTATCTATATTCGATTGTAGCCTGAATATCCGTCAAGGAAGCAGTGGTAAGAATGACCAGCTAGCCTTTCCAAAATTTGATCAATGAAGGGCAAAGGAAAGTGGTCCTTCCTTGTGACGGTATTCAACTTTCTGTAGTCAATGCACATTCTCCAACCAGTAGTGATTCTAGTTGGCACGAGTTCATTATCAACATTGGATACGATGGTGATTCCGGACTTCTTAAGAACCACCTGAGTTGGACTCGCCCATTAACTATTAGATATAGGGTATTTGACAACCACATCCAATAACTTAAGCACTTCTCCCTTAATAACCTCTTTCGTGTTTGGATTTAATCGATGTTGTGGTTGTCGAGAGGTTTTTGCATTATCCTCTAGATGAATGCGTTGAGTACAAATCAAAGGATCAATTCCCTTAAGGTCCGCAATCGACCATCCAATAGCTCCTTTATGCTCAATGAGAGTGGAAATGAGCATACTCTCTTTTCCTTTCTCAAGGTGGGAAGAAATCACCACTGGGTATGTCTCATCTTAACCTAAGTAAATATATATGAGATTAGCGGACAAGGGTTTTAGGTCAAGCTTTGGTGCCTTTAGACTAATCGGTAGACGCACTACATTGGTTTGGGGCAATTTCTCAAATGGTGGCCTCTATCAGTTAATTTCATGTACCAGCGTTGCATCAAGCAAGACATCCATCTCTTGAATCATGTCATCATGTAAATCAGGAGAGTGGGCCAAGCACATTTCTAAAGGGTAAGAGTATAGCGTCAAAAGTGCTCTGTCTTCCACGAAAGAGTCAATCATGTTAAGGTCGTGGGTATCATCTTCATCCTCTGTCTGTTTGCTAATATTGAAAAGATATTGAGCTCCAATGTAATATTTTTAAAAGATATATTCATAATTCCATGCCTACAATTAATGATGACATTTGATGTAGCAAGGAATGAATGACCAAGAAGGACGGGTATCTGAGTGCTCACATCCGCAATGGGTTGAGTATCCAAAATAATAAAATCTAGTGGATAGTAGAATTTATCAAGTTGGACCAACACATCCTCAATCATTCCTCTTGGTACACGGACTGATTGATCAACAAGTTGTATGTGGTTCGGGTGGGTTTTAATTCACCTAGACCCAATTGTTCGTAAATCGAGAATGAGATCAAATTAACACTCACCCCTAAGTCAAGAAGTGCATGCTCAATCCGGTAGTTTCCAATTACACATGTGATGGTTGGGCTACTGGGATCTTTATATTTTTGTAGTACATCTTGTTTAAGGATGACACTCACTTTTTCTGTCAAAAAGATTTTCTTTTAAATGTTTGGTCATCTTTTGGTTTAACTTTCAGAAATTTGGCATATGAAGGGATTTGTTTAACGACATCTAGTAAAGGGATATTGACCTTCACTTGCTTAAGCACCTCTCAAATATCTTAAGAGTTAGATAAAGGTTTTGGTGCAATCAACCGTTGGGGGAATAATGCAATCGGCTTGTTTTAAGATTCCTGTTCCATCTCATGTGGGATGTCATTAAGTCCATTCTTAACTTCTTCTGAGTCCTTAGGCTTTGCAGCCCTCGGCGGAATGGTTTTGTCAATTATCTTTCCACTTCTAAGAGTGGTGATAGACCTAACTTGTTTCACATGTTGATTGAAAGAGCTTGGGTCACTGATTTCACATTGTGGCTTTAGATTGGGGAGAGGTTGTGTCATGGCCTAGACTTGGTAACCGGACTTGCAAGGATCTCTATAGCCAGTTTTGGCTACAATAGCCTCCATAGTACCCCATTCTCAGTTCCTGAGGTAGGTTACGATCCTGGGATCCTACAAGGAGGATTTCCATAACCGTATATTAATTCTAATGTGAGCATACCCAAGATCACAGCAAGTAAACCTCAGAAATAACAAAGGGGCACACTACAAAATCCACTATAAATTTGAACTTTAGATACAATGCTGAAGGGAAATACATTTGACAACAGAAGAAAGTGGGAGAGATCTGCAACACTGGGGTCCTCGACTCAACACCTATCCAAGCTTAGCTGCTAAGATGCGACCTAGGATCTCCTGCATGCATCAATCGTGCATAAGCTTATAGAAGCTTAGAGGGTGGTGGAAGTGTGTGACAATGGTGCGCAGAAGAATAATAGAAGATATAGAAAGGGAAGCATGATCAATGACAATATCACTAGCCTTACCGAAGCTTGTCATGAATACAATGCAATGAGTACTGGGTGTCATACCAAAGCGATGCATAAAGGGCTTATGTAGCTGATGCAAATGTGATGTGAAGTGATGTCAGTCATCATATCTAATCCACATTCAAATACATCTCCATCATAAGGAAATCACCGGGGTCAAGTACACTGCTGGATGACTGCCGCTCTCCAGACATGCATAGTTAAACGAGCATAAGAGACCTCACTACCCGCTTGTGGACAACCAATCACCAACAAGGCTCGTCGCTAGCGAACCTATTTACGAACTAGTCAGACTTAGCCTGGCAATGCCTTCTTACATCAGGCGGGTAAGGCCACACCCCAACCCAACAGACTACACGACAGTGGGAGTCATAACCTAATGGTATAAGGCCCTCGTGCGCTCATAGTTTATACTCGGTCACGGCGTTAGGGCAGATCCTTGGTACCATGGAAGTTTTGAGAATTTCATCCATGGGCATCCTATGTACCCTATATACTCAAGTAACATTTTCCTTGTCCACGAACGACCATCCATGAATACCCCTGTGGAGGCAGGGCCCTGATGAAGTAAGGGCAAAAATATCCATGAGATGCGATGCCAGATGTATGAGTCACACATACCAATCATGCACTAGATCTAAGAACACAATGTGTACAAGTGGGGAAACTCCATCCCTCTATCATGTCAACCTAATGACCACACACTCAAATGCAATTCAATCACTCAATGATGCATATGGGTCATGAGGGTGTATCATACGACGATGATGACTTAGAATATACTCCTCCTTTCTAAGGAGGGAATCAAGTCTAGGTACTTAGATAATTAAAACTTAGGAACAAACCTCTAGTGGGGGCCCAATACTTTGGGGTAGCCCACAAAGCTAAGGAGGATAATAAATGTGTCTAAGGGAATAAGCGGTCCTAAAGAGGGCCTATGGTGGGCCTTAAACCACCCATAGTAACCCATGGGCCTACCTTAGGGCCACCAAGGAGGACATCCAACCTCAACTGGGTCCCAAAAGGTAGCCCGCCACTACTTGAATATGAAAAAAGGCCCAAGGCCTAAGCAATCCATGGCCTAGTGGGCTATACACCAAGCCCAACACATATGCAATGTTGTGGGCCCATAAGTAAGGTTTGGGCCCAAACATAAGGGTCATAAACCCACATATTATGGTGGGCCTAATGGGCAGCCCGTTATTCCAACCATATGGGAAAATCCATAAACTTAAATCAAGTGAATCGGGCCTTACAACTTGGCCCAAGTACAAGGTTAATTTAGTGGGCAACCAAAGGCCCAACTACTTGTGTAATTTGGCCCACAAACCCATCACAATAATATGGTAAATATAGGCCCAAAGGTCAGAGGCTTTTGAGAAAGTTCCAAGATAAATGGGCCTAAAAATCTAACAAATAACTATGAACATTGACCCAATAAAAAATCCAACTGAAGTGGGTCTCAAGTGTGCACTAATTAAGCCCAAAACTTGATTGGGAATAGGGAAAGATATGTGTAAAAATATCCCCAAATCTGGTGGTCCATGTTGCCCCAAAAATGCATTTATGGGCAGCCACTTGGGGCCTATTGCTAAAATTTCCAGCCCATCCACTATTTGGGCTTGCTGGAAATCCCACAATAACTAATTTTATATAGTTATTTTAATCCCTGATGACTCACACATGTCACAGAGGATCCCATCAGATGAAAGGAGTGGATACAACATACCAATCAAGTGGGTCAGCTGCTGGACTGGACATCCAGCAGTAGCCCATAGGCTAACGTCTTTGGGTGGATGGTCATGGGGGCCTGGACGGCTACCCCTGAAAGGCATCAAAGTGGGCCCCACTTGTGGATGTCCCACTAGGGAATGGGCCACGTCCAAGGGGGGGCCACACGAGGGGGAGACGGCTTGGATAAAACCATACATCAGGGTGAGCCAAATGGGGTGGACGGCTAGCCCATGGCTAGACGTCAGCCCAGCCGGAACGTCCAGCTGTGGGCTGCTAGTCCAGCTGTAAATGCCCCAATTTGGGTAGAAAAATGGTAGCCCACACACCTGAGATGGGTCCTAACATGATGGGCCACAAAATGGACTAATAAGGAAGTCTCAACCCAAGCAAAACATGAAGCAAACACATGGACAACAGGGTAGAAAATTAAAATCTGCTACACAAAATGTTGTGGTCCATAGAATGTACACCCAATAAAGTGGGCCCAACCTTGTCCAAAAGGAGAGGGATGAATGGTTAGTATTTTTGCTAGAAGGTATAGTAAGGTGGGGTCCATAAAAGGTGGCCCACCCCTAAAAAATCCAACTGAAATTTGTGTTTTCCATTCATTCTATAGGGCTAGACGGTCCAACAAGGTGGACCGTCCACCCCTATGGGCCCGCCCTTTTGGGTGCTTTTGGATGGACAGATGGAGGAGGGATTTAGAGTACTTCCAGGTGGGGTCCACTACTCTAAAGGATACCCCACTTCAGGGAGAAAAGAACCCACAAACATTGGCAAACTCCAAGCCAAAAATCAGATACAACATCCCATGCAAACAGTCCAGAATTTCTGGACAATCATATATGGCTGGACATACTAGCCCATATCAAAAATATCCATCAAATCAAGGGTGGTGTGGCCTTCCTTAGTGGGCCACACATATGTCTAGATCAAGGCCTTAAGCCAAAACACTTGCATGCATCAAATAAGGCAGCAAATGGGACACCCAAAATCATGAAATAGGTGGTAGGGGTGTGATGTTTTATTTAAACCAACACGATTTAAATGATTTTTAAACTCGCAAGTATACGAATCAGGTGCAGATACGGTACGTATTACGAGATCGTTCCCACGAGGACTGGTTGTCACAATTCAAATCTATGATTCTTCTTAACTAATCCAATGAATAATGAACTAAACTACTAAGCACAATTTTAGGAAAAACAATTAAGAACAGGGAAGAAAATTCAATCAGAGAGAAAGAGAGCACTAGGACCATCGAATCCACCCCTAATTATCCTAACCCTTGTTTTGTCGGTTGATTCACCTTGATCTAGATTGATACCACTTAAATAGAGAAAGCACAATCTGTGTCCTTAATCGGGCATACAGACTGTCTAATTCCTTTAAGCAATGCCATGAACAACATATCCCATATCCTTGGTCGGGCATATGGAATGTACATTCATTAAAGCACCCTGTTTCTTCCTCTATAGGAAACTTGTTCTTGATCAGACCCAAGCACCTGTAATAAGCATCCAAACAACATCCATCTATATACTTTGATCAAGTTCATAGATGGAGAAGTATAGAATTTAAATCCATAAAGCCCACTTAGAGAAAAAAAACAAATTAATTAACATTCAAAGTAAATCAACCAATACAAGAGCTGATCAAATTAGGGGCTTCATCTCAGCCCTAGCTGAGAGATTAGTGACCCATAAAATCCATAAAAATATTAAATAAAATTCATAAAATCAAAACACCAAACCAATCGATCTCCCTCTCTTCTTTCTTCTCTTTCTTCTCTCCCTGGCTCTGGATCTCAAATTCCCTGGATCTGAATCTCGTTTCCCACATCCAAAACTTCACTTTTATAGCTGCTGGATGGCTGGAATCGGTGGCAGAGTCGTAGACGGACTCGAAGTGCAATTTTTCACAGCCGTGATCGGTGGGCCCCACAAAGGTGTTTTCTGGAAAATCTACCCCGTCCATTGGATTCAGGACGAAATTTCGATCCAAGAATGGGTGGTTTTGAAGGTCCATTAACGTGGCCTGAGAAGAAATCTCAAAAAGATCAGATTTGAACGTCGCCGGGTAGCCCTTTTGTGGCCTCTGTACCGCACACGTGTGTACGCATGGGAGTGAACTATCAGCATGGTTTTGTAGTATTCGTGGCCCTCTACACGATGGACGGATCAGATCTTCCGGAAGGTTGACGAGCGGGGCCCACTGATCTTCGCAAAAACGGCCAGCGGCCGGGTTACGCAGACGCGGAAACAGGGACGCGATCGCTGTCCGTTCTGGTGGGGCCCACTCCATCGTTGCTTCAATAAATCCACGCCGTCTATTAGATTCAGCTCGAAAAACCGTTCAAGAAGGGTCAGTTTGGAGTGAAATAAGTGCGGCCCACTTGATCTTTCGTTCCGCCGTCCATCCTGCGTTTGCTGACGATTCACGAGCGTAGACGTGTATGCGACCAAACTTCCACCTAGGCGTGGGCAACGGCCACCCCAGGAAGTGGATGAACGGCTTGGATTGTTCATTTGGACGACGTGTGGGGCCCACAACTCAGGACCAGCGGTCGGCAGCGAGACGCTGGAACGCTGTTCGCGTTTTTGAGGAAGACGGTGCGCGGGTCAGCGTCTCGCTGACCGAGATACGGGTACTGTGCACGGGCGGCGCACGTGTACTCAGTGTACACACTTCATACACAAGGTCCACCGTGATGTTTACGAGAAATCTGCGCCGTCCATACCTTTTCCCATGTTATTTAACCCGTCCAGGTGAATTTTGGAGAGGTTATAGATATCAGGTGGGCCTGAAATCAACGGTTTATGGGCTGATTTGTCAGTTCGGACACTTCCATTGTGATCCGACGGCTGAAATTTGAAACGTACGGTTAATTTACGGCCCCCATCATACACATGAAGTTTCGAGTTGATCGGATGGCGAAAAATACGTGATCTTGCATTCTGGACCCTTTTCGGGTCCCTTTGGCTTGCTTTCCTCAAATTCCAGGCGTGTAAAATCTTCATTATTGGTTTTTTGGAGTCCATCCCGTGCTCTGGTAATTTCGGAGCGTCAAATCCATGCTTTTTCCATCATTTTACTATACATGCTCCTAATTTCCTCCTGTAACAAAAATATAATTAAAATCCGATGTTAGGCTTTATCATGTACATTTAATCGGGCAATAATCGGGGTCTGATATGCAATATTTGACCCTGATCAGGGAGTCCCACCATTGCTGGATTTTCTGGACGTCCCAGGCCCACCAGTGGGCCACACATATTATCAGAGAAATTAAGAGAAAATGGAAGGGAGAAGAACAATCCGGCCATAGGAAAAAGGCTCCGCCACTAATGAGCCCTTCCAAGAACAATCACACCTACACATCTTCATTGATTTATACTTACAGCATGAAACTAGCACATGCATGTCCTATAATTACATTGGATGGTTGGGATGCCATCCCCACCATGATGCTAAGGTCTAGATGACCTTAGAATGATTTGGATAATGAGATACATCATGATGGGGTCCATGGAGAATGGCCCCATCATAGAATAATGCATGCATGTAGGATGGGCCAAGGGCCACATCCAAGGGATCAAATGAGATCCCCAACATGGATTGGTGGGTCCCACATGTCCCATACAAGAAGAAATGAGAGGATCAAGAAAGAGAAGAGAGATCAGCAACTTGTAGGTACCCACCTTCAAATTAAGCTCTTTATCTTCCACACAAGGTAAATATAGCACCAAGGAACAAGAATCAACGGCTAGGATAAATTTCTAAGGGTGGGATTGAGGGGTTTTGAACCTTCAAGGGGCTAGAGTAATGGAGGAAAATGGGACGTTTGGGAGTGGAGTTGCTAGAATGAAGAAAATGAGAAGGAGGGAGAGAGATATAACAATGATTAGTTTTGTAAGAAAAGAAATGATTAGCTAGGGAGGAGAAACCAAAGTTGCTATAGTAGGGTAGGTTTGGGTGGTATGTGTGGTGTTGGTAGTGTAAGCTATGGAGGTTTAGGTGGTGTGTGTGTTGGAACTTGTGCAAAAAGGGAGTGGGGCCACATGCACTACTCCCAGGTGGGCCACATGATCAAGGGCCATAAAAATGAAACTTACATAACTTATGATCTATATATTAGATGGATGCACAAGATGCATCATTAGAACCACAATGACGATGCGAACAAGATGGCATAGGTTTCAGGCTGATTCAAGTTGGGTCAATGTGACCGGACTTAAGGATGACCGTAAACACTATCAGAGGGTCACGGGCCACCGGGATTTGACCGGTAGGACTATAGGACCAAGATAAATGAAATGCATACCTACACACACATGCACACATAGGAACTCGACTAAGGTCTTACAAGGCTGGAAAAGTCCCTTTCTCCCCAGTCGCTAAGTGTGACTTAATCCTTTGAATTGATGATGCAAACATTCACATTTGTTGTTTTGAGATCTTGGAATGCTTGCACTATGTTCTGGTTGAAGAGCTCTTAGTTTTGCAAGAATTTTTAAACTAAATCCTTTTGAGGTTTCCTTTGATTTAGAAGTTGAGTAAGGGCCTCTTGAGGATTGGCCATTTGCCCGTTCCTTCAACTGAAGTTTGTATGGTTCCTCCAATTAGAATTATATGTGTTTGAGGTGGGTCTGCTGAATGGTCATTGGTAAGTATTTACGGCATTTGATTGCTCATTTAATAAATCTTGAAAAGCAGGGATTGTGGGACAATCCTACGTCGCATGTGTGTTGCTAGCATAAATACCACAAACAACTTTCATGATTTCCCTTGGTTTAATAGCTTCCACCTTCTTAAGTTCCATGGCCTCGACCTTTCTTATAAGATTGGTCACCCTTGCACTGATGTTATCTTCTTCTTTTAAGGCATACATTCGTCCCCTTTCCTTTGATTGAGTAAGCTTAGAAGTGGTGGGTCTTGGAGAGGTGTCCCATGATTGTGCACATCATCGGCCTCCTTATTCATAAATTCACTGTTACACATCATCTCTACAAATTGGCGCATTGGCAAATTTAATCCATTATAGAAAAAGCTTATTGTTCGCCAAATTTCGTAGTCATGATGTGGACTGGAATTTATGAGATCTTTGAACATTTCCCAGCATTGGAAGGTCTCTTCTTCTTTTTGGGTGAAGTTCATGATTGCCTTCCTTAAAGTGTTAGTTTTATGAAATGGAAAAAACTTTTTGAGAAATTCTTCGGTCATCTCAGCCCATGTGCCGATAAATCGTGGCTTTAAGTAGTGCATCCACATCTTAGCCTTCTCCTTCAGTGAAAAGGGGAGCAGTTTGAGTCGCACTGTGTTCTCAAACACGTTTAGAAAGTGTAATGTGGCTACTATCTCATCAAAACTCTTTGATGTGCAAGTATGGACTTTCAGAGTCTAATCCATGAAATTAGGAAGGAGTTGTATCACTCCAGGTGTAACATCCACGTTTCTTGCATTAAGTGAAAACACCATACAGGAAGGTGTACTCACTCTCGCTAGTTGTAAATAATCTCACAAAGTACGAGGTGGGGGAGCATTATGCACCTCATTCTCATCTTAAAACTCCTCAATTGGAGGTTGCGGTTGATTTGCAACCATTACTTCAATTAAGTGAGAGGATCTCAAGTGGTGTGTAATCCTTTGATGGATAGGCAACCCTTCAACTAATCCTCCTTCAATTAAGAGACGGAGAGTGTTATCACGAAACCAATTGGGCATGAAACACGCACAACCCTCAAGCACCAAACAACTAAAACCTAGAAGAAAGAAAACTAAAGCAAATAAGAAATCTAGAAAAGAAAGAGAAAATTAGAAAAAGGTTACCAGATTGGAGTTGCTATGTTAAGATCTTACAAAACAAAAAACAATGTTAGTTTCTAAAACCAATTTCAAAAAAAAAAAGCTAACCCTAATCTTTACCTAATTCTAATACTAATTAATCTCAGAAAAATGTATTTGTAATCCTCGGTAACGGTACCAAAAACTTGTTCACAACCCCAAGTGCAGGGTCACAATGTAGTAATAACTCGGTGAGACTGAGGTTGAATCAATAGGGACTAAACAAGTACTTAATATGAAAATAACTAGAATTAAAATTAGAAATAGATCTAAATTGAATTCTACAATAGTTGAGAGGAATCATGAATAAAGTATCAATAATCAAAAGGAAACTAGAGCGCCAAGGATCCACTTATAGCTATCAGGTAGTTACCTTATTGATTCAACAAACACAACTAGAATTAGAGTCTTATCCTATCTAATTGGAAGATGAAGCAATTAAATTAAATCTCTAAACTTTTCATTGATCTAGTGCTTAATGAAGGAGTATTGTGATGATTGGAAGGGAATTCAAACCATTCCAAGGAGACGATGGTGAATCAAGAGTTTTACCAATCTCACAATCTCAAAACAGGAAAAGAAGATATTTAAAGCTATCACGGTATCTATTATAATTTGAGTCACAATAAATCATAGAAAACTGAAAATATTCCTTAAATTCAAACTAAAAATCAATGACGTTCAAAATAAATAAGAATCAAAGCCAAGGAAGGATAATAAAAAAAACTACAGCTTTACCTCTTAACCCTATCTAAGAGATTAGCTAGTCATAGCTAACTCAAAAATAAAAGAAAAAGTAAAGGATATACTAGAATTCATGAAAAAATTAAAGTGGAAGAACATTGTTAGCATTCCGCCTAGGCCTTCTTTCCCTTTCCAAACCCTAGAAGATGCTTTGGAGCATCCTATGGAGTCCTATTTGTAGTTGTTGAACTCCAACTTTCACACTGAGTTGGAAAAATCTAGAAACCACCTCAAATTTATGCACTCTACACAGTTTCCAAAATAGACTTCCAGAGCTTTCATTTTTCAGACTCGGAGTTTCAAAATATGTTTTTCCAGGACAATTTTCAGGAATATGTTTTTTTATGACAATTTTTAGGATTCCTTTTCTTTTTCTTCACTCAAATCTTCGATTCTCTTCATTCCTCACTTGATTTCTTTAGATCTTTGGCATTTGATTTCTTTATTAATGACTTTCAAATCTTCAAATCTTTGTTTAGTAGTCTTTTGAGCATAAATCTCCCTTTCAGCATCAGTTTCACCTTAAGCACTCGAAATCACCTCGCACATGAAAACATGCACAATTAGATCGATTAAGCACTATCATATTTATAAAGCCAAGGTATAAATAAGGGGAAAATATGCAATATTTCACACTCAACACACATGTAATACAGTCGATAACTGGCAATGTTATTAAATAAATCTCCCGTATTATCAATAAAATTAATATTTTGGAAAGGTATGGGATGTTTTCTTTTCAACTACTAAATTTTCTGCCATTGGTCACGGTTAGAGGCGTTCAGAAAAGATAACCAGTTCGAACAGTGTCCCCAAATTCGATCGAGTTTCTTTTTCATTAGTCGGTCGCTCAACACATAGTCGTTTTCCCACTTACGTATGTTTTACTGTATGCTGACTCAGCGGAAGTAAATGCACAACGTTCCTCAAGGGGCCTCATTTATTCCGTTGCATCCCCCCATATTCTTAAAAATGAATTGACGACCCAACTGTCTAATTTGGATTCCCAACCATCAAACCCTATCAAATGCATGCATTTATTACTCCTGATATCTATAACATGTACTCCCCAATTAAATTTACAACACACATCACGAATAGGAAGCATCGACAATAAGTTTTAACGTCATGGATTCCTCTTTCTGAACATCGAAGGAGGGATTGACTCCTTCTCCCATTGCTCTCTTCTCCGCAATGCTCATCCCTCGCTTAAGGATGCAACTGAGGCATGCAAGACAGATGAATCTCTGCAAGAGGTTCTTAAGGTCATTTTAAACCTCCAACAACTTGGGGAGGCATATTTAAGGCTGACTCTGAGCTCGAACAATGTGTTGCCCCACTGATGGAACTCTCGGCCCTCTGTGATGAGTTTGCAACTCTTTCAGCTTTCTATGATGTAGCTTGGAAGAATCAGCTACAATGGATCATCAACATCGCTTCGACAAAGAGATGTTACGATCCATGAAGGTTGTACTTGGCAACCTCTTCATTGACCTCTTTGAGGCCCAACAGCTCTATCTAGACCATGATCGTGTGGATAATTAGGACTTGAGAAACTTCATCAAGTCCCAGTTAAAAGAATTCTATCGAGCTCATGAAGAGTCTAGTAAGTCTGAGAGGTTAGAGGCTGAATAGGAATATGAGGCCATCGACCGTCGCATCGATGGAAAAGTATACATGCGATGGCCTTAAAGGGCAAGGAGTCGGCTGTAAAAAAATAAATAAATGAAGAACTCAAGGCAACCTCTCTATGATTTAGTCGATCGGCCGCGCATTGTATTTTTTTTATATAATTAAATGGCCTTTATTTCAAGGCTCCCCTTCTTTTTTATTTGAAAAAGAAAACTTACTAATCCTTTTATTTTTATTTTTATTTTTACTTTACTCGGCCTGATCTCGAATGACTTCCGACAGTTCGGGAAAGTGAGGCTTCAGGAATCAGACATTTATTGGAGCCTTTGCGACCTTCCCATTCATATCTCTTAAAACATATGCTCCTCATAATGTATGGTCCATCTCATATGGGAGACCATTTCTTACCGAGAGCATGTTCTTTCTTACTGATAGGTTATATCACCTTCCATACCATATCGCCTACTCTAAAGGATTTCCCTTTCACCCTCTTATTATAAGCGGTCTGTACAAATGGTACAGTGACGTCTAATGGTATTACTGCATCATGTCCATATGTTAGCGCAAATGGACTCATGCCGGTACTTGTACACGGTGAATTTCGATATGCCCAAAGTGATTTCGACAGCTTCGTGTTCCATTCTCAAGAATTTTCTTCGATCATTTTTCTTAGAATGTTTTTTATTACCTTTTTGCTAGCCTCAGCTCGGCTGTTAACCTGTATGTAATATGGCATCGAATGTAATATTTTCATTCCATACTTAATGGCCATCACCCCCACTTCCTTGGCCGAGAATGCTGCACCTCGATCCATTGTTATGAATTATGGGATTCCAAACCAATGGATAATACTACTCTCAATTAATTCAATGACTTCTTAGTGACCAACCCCTTTCATGGGCTTTGCCTCTACCTATTTGGTGAAGTAATTGGTCATAATAATTATAAATGAATCCATCCATGATGAAGGTAGGTGGATTTGTCTTATCAAGTCAATCACCCAACCTCAAAATGGCCATACCTTTATAATAGAATGGATCTCTGTGGTGGGTACATGCTGGATCAGCCCATTTCTTTAACAAGCCTCACAGCCCTTGTCATACCAAATAAAATTAGTCATTATCATCGGCTATAAATCTCCATAACATCTTGGTGTCAGCCTCATTTTTCTCCCTACATGGTGGGCCCCACATATTCCCTCGTAGACTTCTCCCATTGCTAACAAGGCTTCTTTCTTAGACAGGCAATGGAGCAAAACTCCATCAGCCCTTTTGTGATACAATTCACTGTCTATCATGACATAATTGGTAGCTGATCTCCTCACATTTTCTCACAAGGCTTCAACAAGTCATTGATGAACGTAGGCTTTGGATCCTGCTCGGTCTCTATGTTGACTTCGACTAATGGGTCTTGGACTTGAGGCCTAGAATCTTCCATTTTATTGGGAGCCTTTTCAAGCTTGATGCCCTCATCTTCAGCTGGAGCATCCACATCGGTCAAGTTCACAAGGCATCCGTTGTCCATATCTTTCAGAATTTCCTCAAGCCTTCTTATCTCGATAGTGCTTATTTCTTGGTGTATTAATCATGGAATTTCTTTTATCATGCAATGTGAGACTGGCTGATAAGGAACAATGTCCCTCGACGGGTTGTCACTTGATCATATTACTTCGTTAATAGCTTGCACAATACTTTCCGGGTTCTTCTTTACTGATATTTCAGTTGGTTGGCTGAATTTGTTCCTCCCAATGAACCGGATCGGTCCTACCTCCTCCCCATAATAATATGCTTCATTGACGTTTGAGGTTGTTAAGAAAGGTTTATTATCAGCTAGTACCAGTTCGAACTTATCTTAGTTTTAGAAAATCGTGAACAATTGTAGGGAGGAGGGTATACATGCAAACGAATGAATCCATTTTCTCCCTATCAAAGCATTATACCTTGATGATGTATCGACCATAAAAAATTGCGCAAGTATTGTTTTAGTTCCAACAGTTAGATCGAATGGAAGTTCCTGAAGCAGGTTATGAGTAGATTTGGGTTTAGTGAGAAATAGGTTACTATAGTGTTGAGTTGTTATTCTAACAACTGGTTTTCTGTCCTAGTAAATGGGGAAGCAACAGGCTATTTCAAGTCCTCGAGAGGGCTCTACCAGTTTGATCCTCTATTGCCTAGTATATTCATCATTGCCGCAGAAGCTTTAAGCAGAGGTTTCAAAAAGCTCATGGAAAGAGGGCCTGGGCAACTGTACCATCTCAAACAGGGGTGCCCAATTATCTCTCACCTGCTTTTTATGAATGACACCCTGCTTTTTCTAAACGGGGGTCGTTCGATGATCTAAGCTACAAAGAACTTTCTCAGCTCCTTCTAAGAGGCTTCAGGGCAAAAAATTAACCTCCTCAAGAGCTCCTTCTTGTGCTCGAATAAGATGTCAGATAACAGGGTCAGAAGCATTGAGCGTTTGCTGGGATTCCCTAGAGCCAGGGCTGGGCTTAAGTATTTGGGAGTGCCTATCTCAAAGGTTAGATTGAAGAAAGTCGATTTCCAATTCTTGCTAGATAAGATCCAAAATAGGATTAATGGCTGGATCGCGAGATTCTTATCATAAGCTGAGAGAGTCACCTTGATGAAACACGTCCTGAGCAGCATCCCAATTAATGTCCTAGCTATGTCCAAGGTGCCTATAGCTGTCTTAAATGATCTGGAAAGAAAATTCTCTAACTTTCTTTAGGGCTAGGCTGAAGGCAAAAGGAAGCACCATTGGCTTAGCTGGAAGAAGATTTACAAGCCTATAGAGGGGGGGGGGGGGGGTGTAGGAATCAGAGGTCGGAAGGATGTCATAAAGGTTTTCAGGTTGAAGTTGGCATGGTCAGCAAAATTCAAGCAGATAGTTAGCCAATGGGCAGTGTTGATGAGGGCGAAATACCCCCAGAACTTACTACAAGATAGAAGGGCAGGGGTGTTGGTGAATGCATCTCCCTTCTGGAAATCTGTCAGGGAGTTATTCCCATTGTTAGAAGATAACATCCAGTGGCAGATTGGTAGTGGAGACAGGAGTTTGTGGGCTGAAAATTGGAGCGGGTTGGGGCCACTGAACTTGCTAGCAGAAGCGCGAATTCCTGAAGTTATTGGTGTGCTTCACGTGAAAGATTTGTTGGGTAAGGATAGGCCTCTTCCTCCTTCTTCTGCTTTCAAATTTCTACAGCAAACCATGCTGGATTTTATTTTTTAGGGTGGTTTTGCGACGTCGGATGATGTGGACCGATGCTTCTGGCCCCTTGATCCCTCAAGTAATTTTTCGGTGAGATCAGCTAGGACCTGTGCAGGTCCTCAACCCAGCAAAAGAGCTGGGCTAAAGAGGTCTGGTAAGGGAAGCTTTCTCCAAAGATAGTAACCTTTGTCTGGAGATTATTGCAGGGGGCTGTAGCGGTGGAGGATAGAGTGCAATCCAAGGTGCATTTGCTGTGACGAGGATGCATCTTGTTGTCCATTGGTCGAATCTCTCCCTCACGTCTTCCTCCATGGATGGCTAGAGTCCAAAGTTTGGAGTCTATTTGGAGCCATGTTTGGGATCCCCTCCTTGATGGCCTTCTCTGTGGAAGCTAGATGGAAGCAATGGTGGCTGGCCATCTCCAGAGGCTGTAATACCCAGTGCATTAAGGTGGCCCCTAACCTCATCCTCTGAGAGATCTGGTGATCCAGGAACTCCATGAAGATGGATGGTAAGGTCAGCTCTAGCGCTGCCATGGTAGCCTGGGTTAAATGGTGGTTGAAATGCTGTTTTCAGATGAGCGCAGGTCCCCGAATGAAGCTCAATTTGAGGTTGTGAGGTGGAAGATGTCAAGGATGGGATTGGCCAAGCTTAATATTGATGGCTTGTCACATGGGAACCCTAACCTGTTAAGTGGTGGAGGGTTTTGCAGAGGCTCAGATGGGAAGCTAATTTTTGCATTTGCAATGGGTTTTGGAGAAGGGTCTAACAACAGAGCGGAATTGTGTGTTGTTTGGATCGACCTCTTTAATTGCCTGGCTCAGGTCTTACCAGGGTAGAGGTGGAGTCAGATTCTAAGGTTGTCATTGATCTTATTTATGGTTGCTCCCAAAAGAGTTGGTCTTGGAGGCACTGGTTAAAGAGAATTGAAGGCCTTATGTATAGAGGCTCATTCTCCTTTCGCCATATTTTAAGGGAAGAAAATGCTCCTGCGGACACTTTGGCTTGCCTTGGTAGTGCCTCCTTGGGGACCACTTCTTTAACAATCTGAATGAGCTCCCAGTGTAGATTAGAGGGTTACTAGTGCTTGATAAATCTTGGATCGATTAGAAAGTCAATCTAGGAGTTTGTAGAGGGGTTCTGTCTTGTAGATGTCTAACCATATGATAGGTGGCCCTCCTCTTTTTTCTGGTAGGGGTGCCTGAATGTCTGTCCTGGCATTGTAAATTTTTTCGAGTACTGATAAAAAACCTTCTGAGTTTTTTTTATTTTTTCTTATTTTTATTTTTTATTTTTTTATTATTTATTTTTTTATTTATTATTATTATTTTAAAGGCTCGAGATCCTAACATGAATGGAGCCTTAGATGGATGTCAAGATCTTTATGGTTAGGAAGAGGCGATGCATGAGATCCATGCAGTGTTCCAAACGACTCTAAAAACTACATTAACTTAAGCTACTCAGCTGGCGCCATCAGCATCGATGCCCTTGACTGCGATTACATGTTTCGTTAGTTGGGGATTCATCAATCTCCATTGGGCGTCAATAATCAAGATTTGTTCCATCTTAGTGAAATCCCTATGGCAATCACTCAATTGAACTTTTGATTACTTGTCTTGGATAATGTAGTGAGATGAACAGTAAATAATATGAGAACTACTGACTCATATTTCAAATTTTAGCATGTAGTATGTGCAAGAGAGGCCATTTTAACTTTAAAAATAGTCAGATCGATCGGTAAGACACCATGAGTTTTGTTATATGTCCGACAAAATTACTGACGGTCACCTCTGATGGAATCAAGTTAACCACAATCTTTCCCAATTTAGACATCATTCTAAATGGTTAGAGGTTAACAGCGGCCCGGTTATCGACCATAATCCTAGTGACCAAGCACTCATTGAGAGGAGCCGATATGTATAATAACTTAAGATGTTGCATCATACCATGGGTGGGTCTTTTTATGACCACCCTTTCAGATGTAGCCCTTACCTCTATTGTGATGGTGTTAACATGAGGTACTTCATCAACATTTCATTCATTTCTAGCATATTCTTCGAATGGGATAGAAGCATGATGTATTATTATTGGGGGGGGTATATTCTTTTATATCCCCTGCCATTTTGTTTGGATAGGTTAGCCTGGCTTGGAAACTTCAAGGCAATGTGAAGACCATGTTGTTATGGAACACATATAGTGGGAATGTCCCAAATACAATTCTATCATTTGGACATTACCCCCTTAGTGTTTTAGGTCAGCTTTTGTTCTGATATCTTCTATCTAATTAGTGCTCTCATCGGCCACAAGGTCGGCCGAGGCATCTGTTGGTGAGATAAGTTTTAGTACTTCAGTGGTTGATGTCAATTCATTAGCCAACCATTCATCTGCTGGGAAGAACTCATCGCTAAGGTAGTCTGATAAGTTACCATAGTTGTCTTCCTCCTTAGGACTTGCTTACTGATTATGTTGGCTGAGATCATCAAAATCTTAGTTTTGTAACACATGAGAAAGTATTTCTCCTACTGTATTTTCAACCACGTGACCTTCAGGTACGAGGATCCTGCAAAAAGGCCTAGGTTGAGTTATTTCTGACCAAGGTGGTCTTGTAACTTCCCCTGATTTTCTCCTCAACTTGGCCCGATGCCTTTGCCATATACACTTTTGAGTCTGAGTTAGAGCCTTCGGTACTATTGGAAATTTCGGATGCGTAACTCGCTTCCATATTCCTTCTCAAGTTGTTGGGGGTCTAACCATCCTTTAGCTTGGTGGTTCCATTTGCTGGCGATGAGTGGGAGCCATCTGTTGTGGTCTATGTTGGTCGTTACTTCTAACTGGTCGAGGAGCCATGTAACGACCTCTCCATCCAGGCTCTGGAGGACCCCCCATCAAGGAACAATTCTTCTAGCACATTAGTTACATATTAGTGAGCCTTGACTAGCCCATCGAACAATGTTTGACTGATTATCATTCGAATGAGAGGTCCAACGTTAGCCCTGTACTAGTCGTCATGATACCTCTCCTTAATTACTCGGGCCAAGATTGACCTTCAACCGCGGCTGGTTCCTCATATTATCCATGACCATGTTGACCTCAAGGTTGGATGGGAATGGGTCTGTATCGATCAGCATGGCTTTCTCAGCCTTTTTTAGAAAACGTCAGCAATCTGCGATCGATGTGATCCTGAATAAAGTTCCTAAACACAATGCATTTGTTAGTTGAATGAGACCGAGTTCAGTGACATTTGTAATATTTAGTTTTTTGTAATTCATCGACCGAGGGTATCTTATGATACATATGAATTTTGATAAAATTTCCAGCTAGCAGAATGTCAAATATTTCCTCAGCTCTAATGATGTCAAGTGTGTAAACCTTTTGAGCCTTCTGTGCAGTTGATGTGGTTGATTCCGCTTTGTTCGGCTTCAATTATGACAACCTTGGTCATTTTTCATTTAACACTGTGTGATATAACTTTCATATGTCTCTTCGAGCAACTATCGAAACTGGACAAGATTAACCATAATGATTTCTTTGTTCTTAGAGAGGAACTGAGCCTAAAAATTTTCTTCCATTTCTTACCAAGTGTGTATCGAGTCTAGCAATAAGTTCAAATACCATGTAAAGTTACTGCGGTCAGTAAATAATAAAAAAAACTATAATTTGTGATAATCAGTATTGACTAATTCTCCGCATTGCAATGTAAATTGGCCAACGTGCTCGATAGTTAACTCACAGGGCTCGCTCAAAAATAAGGTAAAATCTGGTCGATAGTTCCTCAGTAATGGGTATTGTCGATCTATCCATTTGGGGTATGGCTTATGATACACCGGTATAGTGTTGCAGCTAAGCACTTGACCAATAACTTCTTGGACAATTTGCACAGTTTGATCATGATCCATCTGTTGAGGTTCTAAGAATAGTGCTTGGTCGGGGCCATATCGGTTCAAATTATCCTGAAATTCGGGGAATTGTTGGGGATTGAATCCTCCTGGTAATCCCTGATTCTGATTCTCACGTATAAAGTTCTTAGCCTCTCGCTCTGATCACTTAGCTTCTACAGGAGGAGGAACATTTCTCATCTCCTGAACTGGGACTGGTGGTGGATTCTGTTAGGCGGCATGGATGGCAACGAACCTGCATTATCGATAGAACTTCTCTCGGCATTGTATTGCAATATCGATGGCATTCGCTCGGCTATCATAGCCATTAATCCATGCATGGCATTAGTCTTGTTGGTCATATATTGATTAGTATTTTCAACTTGAATATAGAATTTCTCTCCTTGGGCTCTTCCCTAATCCTGTACAAGATGAATGCTCAGCTATACATCTCGAAGCATGATAGAAATATCGTTTAAAAGAATATTTTGAGAGGTTAATGATCCTCCTTGATCCCCAGTACTAGGCGTTGGACTATTGTTTAGATTCACCGCTTCAGGGGGTGGTGGAACTGGCACATCCTTGACTGGAAGTGGAACGGTTGGGTCTAAAGGATTGATCCCAGCAATGTGAGCGCTTATTATATTCATAATTGATAATATTACACCGATAAGTTAGAGACAGGGTCTCATTGGGCATGCCAAAAACTACTATGTGGTTCTATTTTCATTTATGTGCAGGCGTGATAGAATTGAAATTATGGCTTTAATTCAAACCAAACAACTATAACCCTAAGCGACATGATAGGCAGACATGTGGTGTATGATCGAGATCTGATGAGATCGGTCACCTATTCAGCCACATGCTCAAAGTGTAAACAAGATCAGGCGATATTTAGAGGGTGTGGTTCATCCTCTGATGATGGGTCACACCTTTGCCTTTCGTACAAAAGGAATTTTTTGATATAGATAAAACGAAATGAGAAAATGATTCTTATAGTTGGTCGCAAAGAGCAGATGCAAAACACTTTTTCTAATGATAAAGTGAATCCAGCATGCAAGCGTAGACTAAAATTATAGCTAAATTTACTAGCTACTTGATTTAACACTATGGATTACACTACGAAATGTAAATAACAGGCAGAAAATAAAGAATTACATTGAGGAATGTAATTTGCTTGATCGAAAAATAAAAGGATTACAATATGGAATGTAAATTGACCAATACTTGAAAGGATAATTGAAATGTAATGTTTGGTTTGATTGGGTTGGTATGAGACCCTTTTTCTTCTTGCATTCCCCTTCTATTTTTATAGCTTTAATGAAGCCATCTGGATCAATCTCATGTCCTAATCGTTGCCATAACTATTCTCCACTAGCTACTTGAATTCCCCTATTTCTTTCTTAGTCATCTCTCCTCTAACCATTTCTTCATGATTGCTTCTACATCAACTACTTAGATGATGTGGTACTGTATGATACATTCCTTTTGTTATTTGCTAAGCAATTTATTCTAATATCCAAATACACCATGTGGATTTTGTACAAACTGCACATAATCTACTCTGATTGGTTCTTAAGAGGAATGACGATAAGGGGGATGAACACCTTCATCCAGGTCCTTGTGACCTTGTTAAAAGGTTGGATGACTCTGAACATCACGGTGGACACAACCAGTGGGTCCCAAAAAGGTTTTGGATGAAGCTAGTGTTCAAGGTCCTCTTATCATTTACACTGTTGAACTGTACGTATAATTCAAGATCATCACTGTGTGATCACCATTTGTGGATCTCACCACCACATCAAAGAAATAAGGAGGATCAAGGAATCAAAGAAGGAAAAGAGGGAGAGTGCACTCACATAATCACCATTGATGGTTTAGATTGAAGGTGGCTCACAAAGATCTCTTCTATAAGTTATCTGTAACACCCTATTCTCATAACCCAAGGATGATCGCTCCTCATTGAGAACCCAAGTATTACGTTATGAAGTGAACTACCATACATCTTAATAGCAAATGCCATCACATAAGTAAGACAACTACTATATAAGCCATAAATATCAAGAACATTAACAAAGAAGTTTAATACATGTAAAAGTCAACAAAATGAAATCCCATAGCAGAGGATTTTAATTACAATCCATGGAATTAAAAGCATAAGGTTCTAAAAGTGAAAGCACGTAAATCATAAACTACTAGTTAAGCTCAAACGACTCAACCAAACTGACACGATATCCTTCCTCACCAGACTCCTCATCAGTCATATCTGGGATCCTAACTAGAGGGTATTCATTCGTTAATAAACCTGCATCTATTTGGTACAACAGCATGATAGGGTGAGTATAACTCAATGGAAATTTCCTTCGAAGATTTCATGCATATCAGAGTATTCCAATATAGTTTAAACCAACTTAGCAATTCATAATGAGAGTAATATCATATGAACATGTGCATGAATATATAGATGTATGTCTAAAGTCACAGACCTGGGGATGCACATCCATCTATTAAAAGAAGGGGTCACCCACGGTAGATTGACTACCTAGAAAAGACCATGTAGTGAGAGTGCCCAAGGTAATTTAGCCTCTAGGAAAAGTATTCAGGATACACCCGAGGAGGTCCTAAAAACTCGAAAAAGCCTCATGTAAAGAGAGCAGCCCATAATAGTATGAATGCACTTGACCTGAGGGTTAAACTAGAATAATAGAATTCTTAGTAAACCTAATAGGATGTGGCTTACATCGAGCACTCGGTAAAGCTCATATGTTATACATGAATGTTATGTACCATGATTCCCATGTAAATCTCTTAGATTTGGTAATAATGTTCCTTAACTTGCGATCACTATCCAATCTTAAGGTCCTTGGCAAGACCTTTAACCTTGAGTCATAATTTGATCTCACTTTGATGTAATTTTCAAAATTCTTCTATTTTTATAATGGATAGGATCACACAAATATAGAATGCTAGCATACATGTGTATCTATTCCATGTAGTAATTTCAATTCTCCAATTAAGATAAGAATGTTATACCATGATTCTTTACAAGATGTAATAAAAGAATATAACATGTTTCCAAGACTTGTATCATGAATATTAGAAGTAAAATGTAAACACACAAGATTTATTAGATAAAGCAGGATTAGTAGAAATGAAATCAATTTCACAAGAAATTACATATTATAGTTAGATTCTAAAGATTCCATAAGTAACGTGGAATTCAACGAATGCAGAAGGCAAAGAGGGTGATTCCTTGATTGCTTGCCTCCAAGTGCAGAGGTTCATAAGTAGTATCCTGTGAATACAGGGTCAATCCTATAGGGAGATGATTTAGGAGAATGAAAAATCAAATGCAAAACTAACTAAGGGAAAGTGACCTATAAGAATTCTAATTAATGGATGTAATGATTTTGAAGATTTTATTTTTAAATGGAATTTAAATAAATTAAAAATAACACTCAAACTTCAAAGTTCCACACATAGGTTAATAACCCATAAATCATGCCGATTTTGATAACACAATTAGGATCCGAGCACTATGGTCGGCCTAATCGGAAAATAAAACAGTTCAAATCTTTTTAATAAATAACATGAGAAGTTAGAGAATCATGGATTTGCACCATTAACATATATTCTCAAGAGCCAGTGATTGTAAGCATTCAATATTCATGAGATAATGAATCAAACAATGTAACAGGTTGAAAATATCTCTCATCTAGGAAATCTAATGATCTAGGTTGAGCCTATCCATCAATATGGATCTCACATGATAGAAACATATGGATCTCACATGAGGATAAAGAAAAACCTAAACCTAGATAATTGAAAACATGCATACACTATTCATCTCATCATTAAAAATAAATAAATAAATCATAACTTATGAATCATTAAATACATGTGTTTCCCTTCTAGCTTGGGCTAGAGACAACTAGAAAGACATAATTAAAACAAAGAAAATAAAAAGCAAGTACATAAATAAATAAAGATCTAAAAAAAAACTTGTAAAGAAAAATAAAAACAAAAACTATGAAACTTGAAACTTTTCTAAAAAAAACTAGAAAGCTCTAAAAAAAACCCTAGATCTGCTTCTAAAAACCCTAGGTATGCTTTAAAAGTCCGTAGGAAACCTTTATTTATAGCCTAGCTCGGTTACTTCCACAAAACACACTCTATTTATGCAATCTGCGTAGACATCGCGTTACACTCTATGCGATTTTGGTGGCACCGAAATCTAAAATTTATTACATCTGAAATTTTAGGTGCAGAGTACTTAGTGGAAAATTTTGCCACCGAAATTTTCTACCGAAATTGACTTCGGTGGAACCAAATTAAACTTAGGTGGCATCGGATTAAGTTGTTTTCTTGCTAGACTATTTTGTGCATTGTAGGTGGCACCAAAATTGGCTTAGGTGGCCCCGAAATGTCCTATTTTGCTGCTGTTTAACTTGTGCTTTTGCCAATCTTTTCTCCATCTTTTGTATTTGTTTTCCTTGGATCTTTGGCATGAGAATTCTCTGTTCTTGGTTTCCTAAGATCCCTCCTTTGCCTTGGTGATTCTTGAGTACTAAATTCATACTTTTAGCATTTTTTTTAAATCAAAGCTCTCAGATTCACCTTGCAACACAAACATGCATAAAACATAATATTAAACAGTATTATGTTCATAAAATTAAGATATAAATGGGGAAAAATATGTACCATTTAAGTCTCAACACACCCCGACCAGCATTTTGCTAGTCCCGAGCAAAATAAGCAAAGAGAAATTTCAAATAAAAATAAGAATAAAAACTAATCCTAGAAACAAAATTAAAACAAAAAAATTCTAACTACACCACTTTCACAAGTAATCTCGTTTGCATTTAGCATATGCAACAAGCCTTTAAACCCATAGGTTCCCTTAGTGGATGAGTTATAGCCTCATGAGGTTTTCCAGAAATGTTACCCACAAACATTGAAAACATGGAAAATAGTTCAAATTTCAGAAATTTATACAATTATGCATTCATTCATCATATGAATTCCAAAATAAAGCAACACTTGTCCTAAGTCTGAAGTTAGTTAAAATCTTAATTTCTTAAGCCATTACATCCTTGAGTTCAAAGAGCTAATCAAAATTTAAAATAGTTATGATCTAATGTACTTAGGTTCTACTGACACTAATCTAACTTTGAGAAATATGTATGTTTCGTATCCTAACTCCTTTCAATCATCCTAAGAATATGAAATCTCTAGTTATCTCATTTCCTTCATGTTCTTTCTTCTTTTATCATCATATCCTTTCTTTTATAGACCACCCTTAAACGAAGATTCCCATCGGGTTTGCTTCATAACCTAAGGTATCGTAATTGTAACGGTAACAGCACTGGATACTTAGGTATCCTTACTTCGGATTACTGACATGATTGTTATGGTCATTAAATTCATGCTATATAATAAAATTTTCTTTTTCTATCACTTTTTTTTCCTTCAATATTCTCTCTTTTAAGCATATGTCAATGGTACTAGTTCATTTAACCTTGTTTGAATCAAAATTTGTTATTCTAGTTCACATATCATATTCATCACTTAGTTAGCTAAGGTGTATTGTGAATTCAGTATATTAAATTACAACTCACTCTAAACTAGTGATTAGATATTCGAACTCAAGTCTATAATTTTTCATTATCAGAATTCTGACTACTAACAACTTAGAATAAGTATTAATTTTGCATTTGGAATTCACATAATATCATGTTCACATTCTTGTATAAAAAAATAAAAAATTATTTTGAAAATTTTGAAAAAAATACTATTCGTAAAATATAAACTCACATGGATGACTATCCACATCCCTAACCTAAAATCTACATTGTCCCCAATGTAATGATACATATAACGCAGAAAATATGAGAACAATAAAAATAAAAGAAAAGATGGATAGTACCTTCTATCAAAACCTTTGGATAGTACCTTATATCAAAAACTTACCTGCAAGGTGACACTAAAAAAATGAATATTATACAAATCCTACACAACTGCTCTGTTAAACTATGAGCATTAATCCGAATATTCTGGCTCATGAAGAGGGACAAACTCCTCTCCCAAATGAAAGTTTTTCATATAAGGCTTCAATCTTTTACCATTAACCTTTTACACATTGACATTACGTGGATTCTCAATTTCATAAGCCCCGTGAGCATATACATTCTTCATAATGAAGGGGCCTGTCCATCTTAACCTTAACTTTCTTGGAAAGAACTGGAGATGAGAATTGTATAATAGGACCTTTTGTTGAGGTTCAAAATTCTTCCTCAGGATGTTTTTGTCATGAAAAGCTTTTGTCCTCTCTTTGTAGATTTTAGAGTTTTCATAAGAGTCTCTCCTCAGCTTCTCTAATTCATTCAACTATAATTTCCTTCGTCCACTTGCTTGGTCCATATTAAAGTTTAATTTCTTTATTGCCCAGTATGATCTATGTTCCAATTCCACTGGCAAATGACAAGTCTTTCCATACACCAATCTGTATGGGGACATTCCAATTGGGGTCTTACAAGCAGTCCTATAAGCCTATAAAGCGTCGAATAGTCTAAGGGATCAATCATTCCTATCTCGCCTTATAGTTTTTTCCAAAATATGTTTGATTTCCAGATTAGAAATCTTAACTTGGCCACTCGTTTGTGGATGGTATGGGGTGCTCACTTTATGCTTGATGCCATATTTCTTCATCAAAGCCTTAAATGTCCTATTGCAAAAGTGAGATCCACCATCACTAATGATGGCCTTTGGAATTCCAAATCTAGAAAAAATATTTTCCCTTAAGGAATCGTATGACCACTTTATTTTCATTGGTCCTAGTTGAAACTGCCTCAATCCACTTGGAAACATAGTCCACACTGATCATTATATAAAGAAATCCAAAAGAAGATGGAAATGGGCCCATAAAATCAATATCCCAACAATAAAAAAATCTCTAATGGTAAAATAGGAGATAAAGGCATCATGTTGCGTTGAGACACTCTTCCCAATCTTTGACATTTATCACAAGCAATACAGAAAACATGAGTGTCTTTAAACATGGTGTACCAGTAGAACCCACACTGCATGGTTTTTGCAGTTATTTTCTTAGCAGAAAAATGGCCACCACATACTTCCATATAGCAAAAGGAAATAACACTCTGAACTTCATCCTCTGGGATACAACATCTAAAAATATGATTAGTCCTATATTTATATAAATGCGAGTCATCCCAGAAGAAGCTCCTAACCTCGGTTTTAAAATGCTTCCTATCTTGTGACTTCCAATGATATGACATTTTTCCCATCACAAGATAATTTACTATATCTGCATACTAAGACAATTTGGAGATTGTAAATAATTGTTCATCAGGGAAAGTGTCCTAGATATGCATCTCCTCAGTGGAATCATCTAACACTAATTTAGAAAGGTGATTGGCCACTACGTTCTCTACTCCTTTTTTATCTTTTATCTCTAAGTCAAATTTCTGGAGTAAGAGGATCCATCTCAAAAGTCTCGGCTTTACATCCTTCTTATATAACAAATATTTTAAAGCCAAGTGGTCCATGAAAATGACCACTTTGGATCCCAGTAAGGTATTACCTCAACTTATCTAAAGTAAAAACTTCTGTAAGTAACTCCTTTTCAGTTGTTCAGTAGTTTACTTGGGCCAATTTTAAAGTTCTACTCGCATAATGAATAACGTAGGGCCGTTTATCTTTCATTTGGCTCAAAATAGCCCCTATGGCATAATCGCTTGTATTACACATTAGTTCAAAAGGAAGTGTCCAATCTGTTAGACGCATGATAGGTACGGTGGTAAGGGATGATTTAATTTTATTAAAGGCACTTGCACACTCATCTGTCCACTTAAATGGGACATCCTTTTGAAGAAGATTAGTCAAGGGTCTAATAATAGTACTAAAGTCCTTGATGAATCTTCTATAGAAACTGGTGTGCCCTAGAAATGATCTAATATCTCTAACAGTTTTGGGAATATGTAGATTAACAATAATGTTGATTTTGAGCGATCTACCTCAATTCCATTTTTGAAGATAACATGGCCCAAAATAATTCTCTTTTGAACCATGAAATGACACTTCCAATTTAAGACAAGGTGCTTCTCTTCACACCTAGATAAGACAAGAGATAAATTGTTGAAGCATTCCTCAAAACTACTCCTAAATACAAAGAAGTCATCCATGTAAACCTCAAGAAACTTCCCAACCAAATTTAAAAAAATACTTATCATATACCATTGGAAAGTTGTTAGGGCGCTGCATAATCTAAATGGCATCCATTTGAAAGTAAACGTGCCAAATGAACAAGTGAACGTGATTTTCTCTTGGTCTTTCGGGGCTATCTCTATTTGGTTATATCCAGAATATCCATCAAGGAAGCTATAAAAGGAGTGACCTGCTACCCTCTCTAAAACTTGATTAATGAATGGTAGAGGGAAATGGTCCTTCTTTGTGACCATATTTAGTTTTCTATAGTCAATGCAAACACGCCAACCTGTGGTGACATGTGTTGGTATGAGTTCTTTATTAGAAATTTGTACAATAGTTATTCCAGATTTCTTTGGAACTACTTGGGTTAGACTCACCCAAACACTATCGGATATGGGGTAGATGATTCCCAAATCCAACAATTTGATCACATCATTTTTTACAACTTCCATCATGTTTGGATTGAGACGCCTTTGAGGTTGTCTAATTTGTTTAGCATTCTCATTGAGGTGGATTCGATGGGTGCATATGGAAGGGATTATACCCTTAATGTCAGAAATGGTCCTGCCCAAGGCTCCTTTGTTGTCCCTTAGAACATTCAAAATTTAATTTCTTGATCCTTGTCTAAAAATAAAGAGATCACCACAGGATAAGTTCCATTTTCACCCAAGTATACATACTTAAGCCCATTTGGTAGTGGTTTTAGATCAAGCTTTGTAGCATTGGTTGGTGATGGCAGAGGTCGCAAGTCCTCTATAGACAGGATTGGAGTATGCGGTCTCCATCAGTATATACCAATGTCCTGGGTGGTATTGCTCTCATTATCATCACAAATTTTAGCAAGCACTTTTCTAAATCAGAATTTTCCAAGTCCCCAAAAACTTCAACCAATTCCTTAAGTAGGCTTGGTTCCAATTCCTCTTCCTCTCTCAAGCAGTCCATAAAATTCAGCTCATGGATCTCATTATTGTCTATGGGCTGCTTACATAAATTGAAAATATTAAGCTCTAAGGTCATGTTACCAAAAGACAATTTCATCATTCCATTCCTACAATTGATGATTGCATCAGAAGTTACTAGGAATGGATGACTTAAAATAATGGGAACTTGAGCACTAACATTTACACATGGTTTAGTGTCTAGTACAATAAAATCCATGGGGAAGTAGAATTTCTCTACTTAGACTAACACGTCCTCTATAATTCCCCTTGGTACCTTAATGGAGCGGTCAGCGAGTATAATCGTGGTTGGTTTAAGCTCACTTAATCCCATTTGTTGGTAAACCAAATAAGGTACTAGGTTGACACTTGCACCCAAATCTAGTAAAACATGCTCAATTTGAAAATTCCTAATAATACAGGGAATAGTGGGACTTCCTGAGTCTTTGTATTTGTGGACGATCCTTTTCTGAATGATAGCGCTCACTTTCTCAGTGAAGAAGGCCTTCTTGTGCACATTTAATTTCTTCCTCACAGTGCATACGTCCTTAAGATATTTAGCATTTGATGGAATTTTTAATGGCGACAAGTAGATGAATATTGACAGTCACCTTTTAGAGCACATCTAACACCTCTTGATATTTCATAGGAATAGTCGGGTTACGAAGTCTAGATGGGAATGAAACTGGAGGCTCATGTGACTTAGTCTCTTCATCCTTTTATTGTTGCGGCTCTTTAATTATAGTCGGTTCATCATTCTCTTGAGAAGGTGGATCATCCTTCGGTATTTCTACTAGTTGCATTATCTTGTTATCAACCTCTTTTCTACTTCTCAAGGTAATGATGGTCTTAGCTTGTTCATGATGTAGCTCACTTGAATTTGTGTCTCTAATGAAATGTGTATTTATAGGGTTTGGAATAGTTTGAGAAGGAGGTGTGCCTTTTTCCCTAGCATTTAGTTGAGTCTCAATCCTAGGCATGACCGTCTTTAATTCTTGATTTGATTAGATTAGAGACTGATTCATTTGAGCTTGAGAGTTCATGAATGTTGTCAATGCATCCTCCACAAATGATCGCTTTGGTAGGGGCACATATGGTGCATTATTAGGTGCCCCAAAGAAGTTGTTTTGTGGAGGCCCTTGAGGTGCATTAGGTGCATTAATTTGTGGTCCACTCCTCTAACTAAGATTAGGATGGTTATGCCAATTTGGATTATACATGTTTCCCATTAGTTGCACAACTGGCCTTTGGTAGTTATTTATAGCATTTGCTTGCCCATGCTCATGCATGATATCTTGTACATCTGGGATTGTTGGACAATCTTTTGTGTCATGGTCAGTACCACCATAAACACTACAAAAATTACCTAAGGAGGTGTTTGCTTTAATCACATTAACCTTCATAATTTCCAAGGCTTCGACCTTTATAGCCAATGAAGCTAATTTTGCATTTAAGGTCATCTTCCTCTCTTACGACATACATCCCCAATTTTTCTCTAGGAATGGGTCTAGTTTTGTCCAATTTAGTAGAGACGTCTTATGTTTTAGTATTCTCTGCTAACATGTCTAGAAAATCCCAAGCCTCATTATGATCTTTGTCAAGAAAGGTTCCACCACACATCATCTCTATGAACTGACGGGTATCCATGGTGAGCCCCTTTCGGAACGCCTCAATCAAGTGTCATTGTTCATAATAATGATGTGGGCAAGTGACTAGAAGGTCTTTGAAGCGCTCCAAGCTTGGAAAAACAGTTCATTCCCCTTTTGGGAGAACGACATGATTTCCTATTTCAGTGCATTTGTTTTGTGGTTGGGAAAGAATTTTTTCAAAAACTCTCTACTTAAAGCTTGCCATGTAGTGATGGTATGAGGTCTTAGAGAGTTGAGCTATGCTTTGGTTAGATCCTTTAGAGAAAATGAGAATAACCTAAGTTTGAGTGCATTCCTATTGTTAATGTTCACTTGTAATGTTGCAATCACTTCCTTAAAGTACTTGAGGTGCAAGTAGGGGCTTTCAGAATCCAAGCCATGAAATTTAGGAATCAATTGGATCACACCTGGTTTAAAATCAATGTTCCTTGTGTGATCAGGGAAACAATACAAGATGGTAAAGTTGATCTCTAAGGGTGTAGATATTCACGTAAAGTCCATAGTTGGTTTAACACATTCCTATGAACTTCATTCTCATCCTCAAGAGGAGGATTACGTTGATTTTATGTGTTTTGGATTAGAGTTGCATTTGGCATATTTGGATTTACATTTTCAACTAGGTCTGTCATGAAATCTAAGTGGTGTTTACTACCTTTCCTAAATGAATGATCAAGGCATGGGACTAGTCCATCTTCGGAGGAGAGTCGATTATTTTGATCTCTACTCCAATGGGACATAAACCATCCACACCACACAACAAAAATCACAAATTCAAATAGCAAGTATGATACTTAGAGTAAAAATGAAAACTTATCCAACAACCCAGGCTGCAGAGCCGACCATAAGGGTTCAAACCACAAAACAAAATAAATAAAAAGGAAATAAAACTAATGCAGAAATTAAACTATGCTAATTTAGAAAATAGATTCAGCGGATGATTATGGTGATCAAATAGTAATTGTACGACAACCATAACACTTGGGTAATAAAATCTCAAGCAGGAGCAAACTTATGTCACAATTAGTGCTTGAAAGACCTAACTGAATATACTTTTAAAGTAAAATAAATAGTAAAAAAAAATCTATAAAAGTTTTGGAAGTTTTAGAAAAGAACTTACCATAGCTATCTTGCACAGATCTAATCTATCTTCATCTCCCCGACAACGGCACCAAAAACTTGATTGCTTGCCTCCAAGTGCAGAGGTTCATAAGTAGTATCCTGTGAATATAAGGTCGATCCCACAGGGAGATGATTTATGAGACTCAAAAATTAAATGCAAAACTAATTAAGGGAAAGTGACCTATAAGAATTCTTATTAATGGATGCAATGATTTTGAAAATTTTGTTTTTAAATGAAATTTAATTAAATTAAAAACAATACCCAAGCTTCAAAGTTCCACACATAGGTTAAAAACCCATAAATCATGACGATTTTGATAACACAATTAGGATCTGAGCACTATGGTTGGCCTAATTGGAAAATAAAACAATTCAAATCTTTTTAATAAATGACATCAGAGGTTAAAGAATCATAGATTTGCACGATTAACATAAATTCTCAAGCGCCAGTGATTGTTAGCATTCAATATCCATGAGATAATGAATCAAGCAGTGTAATAGGTTGAAAATATCTCCCATCTAAGAGATCTAATGAACCAGGTTAAGCCTATCCATCAATAGGGATCTCACATGATAGAAACATATGAATCTCACATGAGGATAAAAAACCTAAGCCTAGATAATAGATAACATGCATACACCATTCATCTCATCATTAAAAATAAATAAATCAATCATAACTTATAAATCATTAAACCCATGTGTTTCCCTTCTAGCTTGGGCTAGAGAGAACTAGAAAGACATAATTAAAACAAAGAAAATAAAAAGCAAGTACATAAATAAATAAAGATCTAAAAAAACCTTGTAAAGAAAAATAAAAAAAAAAAAAACTTTTCTAAAAAAAACTAGAAAGCACTCAAAAAACCCTAGATCTGCTTCAAAAAAAAAAAAAAAACCTTGGTATGCTTTAGAAGTCCGTAGGAAACCTCTATTTATAGCCTAGCTCAGTTACTTTCGTAAAATTGACTCTATTTATGCAATCTGCGTAGACATTGCGTTACACTTTGTGCAATTTCGGTTGCACTGAAATTTAAAATTTATCGTATCTGAAATTTTAGGTGCAAAGTACTTAGGTGGAAAAATTTACCACCGAAATTCGCCATCGAAATTGACTTCGGTGGCACCGAATTAAACTTAGGTGGCACCGAATTAAGCTGTTTTCTTGCTGGACTATTTTGTGTACTTTAGGTGGCACCGAAATTGGCTTAGGTTGCACTGAAATGTCCTGTTTTTCCGCGGTTTAACTTGTGCTTTTACTAGTCTTTTCTCCATCCTTTGTACTTGGTTTCCTTGGATCTTTGGCATGAGAACTCTCCGTTCTTACTCTCCTAAGATCCCTCCTTTGCCTTGGTGATTCTAAAGCACTAAATCCATGCTTCTAGCATTCTTTTCAATTCAAGCTTTCAGATTCACCTTACAACACAAACATGCATAAAACATAATATTAAACAGTATCATGTTCATAAAACCAAGATATAAATAGGGGAAAGTATGCAATATTTGAGTCTCATCATTCCTCACCTTCCAAAAAAGATCGCTTGTAAGTATGCATGCATGTTCTTTAGGATCATTTCTCCAATTCAATGAACTAAACTCGAAGATGTCTTGGTTCGCAACCCAGTTAAACTCGGTGTAGACTCATCGAGTTAACTCAGTCCGAGTCAAATGGGTCTAACTCGGTGTAAATTCCTCCTTTTCTCTCATTCTTTCCCTCTACTCTCTCTAGAGTCTCACAAGGCAGGCCCAAACGCAAGCCAAGCCCGAACTTGGCCAACGACTCAGCCGAGTTAACTCGGTTCCAACATGTTCACAACCCTAAGTGTAAGGTTACAATGTAGTAATAATCTCGGTAAGACCAAGGTCGAATCCACTGGGACTGAAACTTGTACGTTTCTGAAATTAACTAGAAGTAGAACTAGAAGAAGATGTAAAACTAATTCTGAAGTATTTAAGAGAGTAATTGTGAATAGAGTAATTAAAACCGAGAATTTAAAGGTGGAAACTAGGGTGTGAAGGATCCACTTGTTGTGATCAGGGAGCCCTCTTGCTTGATTCAAGTAACACAATTAGAATTGGAGTCATATCCTATCAAATTGGAAAATATATCAATAAAACCAAATTTGAACTTCCATTGACCTAATTCTCAATGAAGGAGAACTATGATAATTGACAGGGATTTCATCACCAAACCATGCCCAGGAGACAATCGCAAATAACAGGATTTACCAATCCCATAATCTCAAAGCAAGAGAATTGTGAAGATTGGGAAGGATTTCATCACCCTACCATGCCTAAGGGATGATGGTGAACAACATGACTTACTAATTTCACAATCTCAAATCACGAAAAGAAGATACTCAAAGCTATTGCAGATCTACTGTAATTTGAGTCACGGTAAATCATTAAAAACTGAAAGTATTCCTTAAATATCAAATTAGAATCCATGGAGTTCAACATAAACATGAATCAAAACAGTAGAAACATCTCATCATGCTACAAGCTTTACCTCTTAGCCCTAGCTGAGAGGTTTGGTCAACCATAGACATGATTGGATCTAAAACCCTAGAAGAAAGTATGAAAACAACTAAGGAAGAAGATGAAAAACTCTTGGTGATGACTTCTCCACCCTTTTGATCCACTTCTTAAACCCTAGAAGATGCCTAGGAACATCCTAAGGAGTCCTATTTATAGTTGTGGAACTCCAACTTTCGTACCTAGTTGGAAAACTCTAGAAACCGCCTCAAATTTATGTAGTTTGCTAAAATAGACTTCACTCTTTGCAGTTTATCAAAATAGGCTTTACTCTGCACAATTTCACATAATGACCTAGAGTTTCAGAATATGCTTTTTCAGGACGATTTCAGGATTCCTTTTCTTCACTTCAAATCTTTGATTCTCTTCAGTCCTCACTTAGTTTTCTTGGATCCTTGGCATGTGAATTCTTCAATCTTGGTCCCTAAGATCCATCCCTTGCCTTGATGATTCTTGAGCATCAAATCCATACTCTTAACACCCTTTTCAATCCAAGCTCTTAAATTCATCTTGCAACACAAGCATGAGTAAAATAAAATATTAAGCATTATTATGTTCATAAAATTAAGATATAAATGGGGGATAATATGCAATATTTGACCCTCAACACCACAACTCAGCCGAGTTGACACGGTTGGTACAACCACTGCCCAATCTCTCTCCCTCTCTACCTCTTTCTCTCATTCTCTTTTCATTACTCTCCCTTTCTTTCCCTCTATCCCTGTTGGAACTCCAGCTAGACCTAGGTTAGGCTCATGCCCAACTCGACCCAACTAACTTGGCAACGAGTCAACTCACAACTCTCTCTTCCTCTTTGTTTCCCTAATGACCAGGTAGGGCCAATGATCAAATCCAGACCGAGCTCGGCTGGTGCGACACTATGTCGACTGTAGGAAGACAGTGCCTCTCTCTCCCTCTTCTTCTTCTTCCTCTTTCATTCCTTTCAGCAATGGACCAACGGCTGAGGCGCAGCTCGATGGGGAAGATAACTGAGCTCCGATGGAAGATTGAAGTCGGATGGACTTTTTCTCATTCTACTCCTATGGATGACTCTGATCGATCTTACTGTGCTTTTAGACCGTTGATTTCAAAGCTCCAGATCCCTTTCCTTGGTGGGTTCTAGCTTGCCTCCATCGTGACTCAAGCTACAACTCAGACGAGTCATTGTGGTATGAACTCAACGCCCCACATGGCTCTCCCTCTCTCTCTCTCTCTGATCTTCTCCCTTATACTTCTCATTTCTTCCTTTGCCTTTCTTCTTTCTCTTATTTTTCGACTAGAAGGAACCTGGACTCAATTCGCACTCACCACGACTTGAACCAAGTCGACTCATCCCAATGCGATACCAAACGGCGTTCTTATCCCTCTTTCTTATTTCCTTTCCATTTTCGACAAGGGTTGCCCTAAAAAGACGACCTTTTAAAGGCTTTGTTAAGCGGTTTCTACATGGTTCAAATATAAATAATCTAAGGGATTAGTTACAAGTTTTAGTTGCATAATCTTACGATTTTGAGATGTTCTAACCCAGTCTTGTTTGCATGGCTATAATCTAATGTTACAGTTGGATTTCTGACAGCATGGCCCATCGGATGGACGCCCTGATCAGAAAATGGGCCCTATCGCTAGGTGATGGGTTTTCACAGTTTAAAAGAGGAGATGATGCATCTGTCCATGGTGACCTTGATCAAAGGGATGATCTTTAGATCTTATGCATATCGATGATTTAGATGGGTCATAGAGACCTTATAAGACCCACCATTTGAATGAATGACCATTGTTTCTTAGTGGCTTCCAAGACTATGGGTTACGACGGCTCTCTTTCCTTGTTGCAAAATGATGAAAGCCCTAACTCGTGTGGAGAGGAATGGATGGCTAGGATCGTCCTGCACATATGGTTGGATTCAAGGACAAGGAGGCACGTGCAATGCGAGCTAGCATAGAAAACGGTTTCTATTTTCGTAAATGAGCTGCACGCATCGGGTCAACACATAGTTGACCCGATTTTTGGTTTGGTGTCTTGTGGGTGCACACGCATTAGTGCACATTTGGATCATAAGTGGGGTCCACAGTGATGTCTTTGGGTAATCCACCCCATCTATTTGTTTCAATTGATCATTTTTAAGTGATAGACTAAAGGTGAGGCAGATTTGAAGCTTGGGTGGGTCACACCAAGCAATTTTGTCTAATTTTTTGGGTTTATATTGATCTGAGGGTCGAATTGATTCTAGTTTGGACCTCAACTGTCATGGAAATCATTCGGATGATCGAGACCTCTTATTCTATGAATTATCATTATTATAATGTTTCTCATATTATAATTTATTTATTTATTTATTATTGTTACTATTGCCTTAAGTTAAAATGGTAGGTCTTACTTTCAAAACAGATTCGTCCTTGCGATGGATTAACCCCCATGAGTCATGTACCTAATTCTTAAAGAAATCTTGAAAGTTAAGTGGGTCACCCCACACGAACGTCTAATTACTAATTCCTGACATCCTGACCATTCCAACAATCCAACGGTTGAATTGGCTTGTATTTAATAATTGATAAGCCTAGGGGTCCTAAGAATGTTTAGGTTTGATCTGGGAGTTGGATATGAAACCAGATAATTTGATTTGTGTTTTCCAAGGGATGGATCATACAATAGAATATTGTAAACCTAATGAATGGTGGATCTAATGATTTGACGATTCATTTTGAGAAGCAATGGATGGATGGCTTAATCTATGATTGACGACTATACTTGACGGTTGGATTCGGGATAGCATGAAGTTGAAGGTTTACGTAGGTTTGGTCGATGTTACACTAAGTTAAGTTTCCATAGTAACACTCAAATACTGAAAGTACGGGGTGTTACAATCTATCCCCCTTAAAGGGAATTTCGTCCCCGAAATTCAACGTTTCTTCCATAAATGGGAATAAGGAAATCCATTTTACAACTTTTCTAATCATTCCTTACTTTCCCTATGAGGCATATTTGTGTGTACAAATGTATACAACTACTATCAAAACTGGAGTTGTTACAATCTAAACCCCGTAAAGAAAATCTCATCCTCAAGATTTGATAATGTACATTTCAATTATTACTATTACAAGTAGTAAAATCATCATACTGCGCATCTTATCTCGAATTTTATTCATGTGTAATTAGGACTTAGATTCGTAAGAAGTTATATCTAACTTTTGTCATAATTCTTGAATCTTTAGTCTAACAGATTAACTAAGGTACATAGATCTCAATAAAGGTTAGAAGACTGCCCAGTACTACTCAGAAATTAGGGATTTGTTTCAACGCTCATCACCATCTTGATTTCCAATGATATTTATTAGGATTACAAGTTTGTTTAGGTGATGACTACTAATAATAGTATATCTTTCTTTTTATTTTCTTATACTTTTAATAATAGTTTCCTGCCATCTAAAGTACAATACAATTTTATATCTTTAGTGTTTGGGCTAATATGAATAGATGGTTGTAGTAGGTTTGAGCCCGATCATCGATCCTCTGCCTGCGCAAGGCAGTGGATTTACTGGTATTATTTCCTAATCCTAGTAAATCTAGATCTTCTGCTTGATCATTGGGATTTGCTAAGATTAAAAATTTGAGACAAACTGCACATACTTCACTCAAACATGGTTCCATCAGTCCATAATCCTGATTATTCTAGACTCTTGGGAACTATTATGAAATTTGCTATTGTCGTAATAAGAGTGCCCAGAATTTATGTGAAATAACCTAAATGATCATCACACTTTCCCTGCACACTCTGAGTACCTAATGCACTACCTGAAAAGTTTAGGATGAAAATTCCTACATGAATTTCAATTTGAGGTTCACTACATTTATGAAGATTCTCAAATCTAGCCCCAATTATGCTTAGTCTAAGGTTGAAAAGTTACTCAATTTTCTATAACTTTTTCTTTATTTATTTCTAATTGCTGGAGTTTTTGAGGTATGTTGTTTCTAAGTAAAGGAATGTATTAGGGAATTTAAGTTACACTAAATTCCCTTAAGTTTAAGGAGTACTTACATTCAAGCTAATGTACAATATGGTGGGTAAGAGAATTCCTAAATTCATTTCATTTGCTGAATACTATGACAATGTTATTTCTAACTAATGAAATTTTTAAGAAACTTCAAGTTCTAGATTTCTAAAGATTGTTCCGTGAGAGTCAAGTTAGAGAAACGTTCTCATTTGATTTTCAATTTCATCATAGTGGGCATTTGTTCTCCCACTATGCTTAAGTTTAATTCTTAAGTTCAAACAACTATTCAAATAGTTTACAGGGGAACCAAGGTTCTTATTCTTGAGTTCAAATGGCTCACCCTCAAAATTCCAATTTTCCTTAATTCTAAGGGAATTTCACACAAGTTTGAATGGCTATTCCAATGATTCCCAAGGGAACCTAAGTTCCGTTTCGAAGTCCAAACAATTAATAGTTTCTAATGGGGACCTAAGTTTGGGTCTCTACATTCTCAAAATTTCTTCTCTAAGGGCATTTCACTTGAGTTTAAATTTCTATTTCCAACATCCTAGGCAAGGTTTGTCTAAACTCTCTCTCTGATACCGACTTGTAACACCCTGGTTCTCATAACCCGAGGATGATCGCTCCTCGTTGAGAACCCGAGTATTATGTTATGAAGTGAACTACCATACATCTTAAAAGAACATTAACAAAGAAGTTTAATACATGTAGAAGTCAACAAAATGAAATCCCACAGCAGGGGATTTTAATTATAATCCGTAGAATTAAAAGCATAAGGTTCTAATAGTGAAAGCATGTAAATCATAAACTACTAGTTAAGCTCAAACGAGTCAACCAAACTGGAACGATATCCTTCCTCGCCAATAAACCAATTGTCAAAAGAAGGAAGACCCCTTGGTTGGGATGAACATCCAATTGTCAAAAAGAAGGGGTCACCCATGGTAAATTGACTACCTGGAAAAGACCATGTAGTGAGAGCGCCCAATGTAATTTAGCCTCCTGGAAAAGTATTCAGGATACACTCGAGGAGGTCCTAAAAACCTGGAAAAGCCTTATGTAAAGAGATCGGCCCATAGTGGTATGAATGCACTCAACTTGAGGGTTAAACTAGAATAATAGAATTCTTAGTAAACCTAACAG
This sequence comes from Magnolia changhungtana, assembly GCA_030180095.1. Lineage (NCBI taxonomy): Eukaryota > Viridiplantae > Streptophyta > Magnoliopsida > Magnoliales > Magnoliaceae > Magnolia > Magnolia changhungtana. The sequence continues at coordinate 1,185,072 of JASAUF010000324.1, read as the reverse complement.
GACGTGGCTTACATCAAGCACCCGATAAAGCTCATATGTTATGCATGAATGTTATGTGTCATGATTCCCATGCAAATCTCTTAGATTTGGTAATAATGTTCCTTAACTTGTGATCACTATCCAATCTTAAGGTCCTTGGCAAGACCTTTAACCTTGAGTCATAATTGGATCTCACTTTGATGTAATCTTCCATAATTCTTCTATTTTTAGATTGGAAAGGATCACACAAATATAGAATGCTAGCATACATGTGTATCTATTCCATGTAGTAATTTCAATTCTCCAATTAAGACAAGAATGTTATACCATGATTCTTCACAAGATGTAATAAAAGAATATAACATGTTTCCAAGACTTGTATCATGAATATTAGAAGTAAATGTAAACACACAAGATTTATTAGATAAAGCAAGATTAGTAGCAATAAAATCAAGTTCACAAGACATTGCATATTATAGTTATATTCTAAAGATTCCATAACTAACATGTAATTCAACGAATGCGGAAGGCAAAGAGGGTGATTCTTCAGCTTCCAAAAGTGATCGCTTGTAAGTATGCATGCACACACTTTAGGATCATGTCTCTAATTCAGTGAACTAGACTCGAAGATGTCTTGGTTCGCAACTCGGTCAAACTCGGTGTAGACTCATCGAGTTAACTCAGTCCAAGTCAAATGGGTCTAACTCGATGTAAACTCCTCCTTTTCTCTCATTCTTTCCCTCTACTCTCTCTAGAGTCTCACAAGGCCCAAACCCAAGCTAAGCCCGAACTTGGCCGATAACTCAGTCGAGTTGACTCGGTTCCAACAACTCAATCGAGTTGACACGGTTGGTGCAACCACTGCCCAATCTCTCTCCCTCTCTACCTCTTTCTCTCACTCTCTTTTCTTTTACTCTCCCATTCTTTCCCTCTCTCCCTGTTGGAACTCCAGCTAGACCTAGGTTAGGCCCATGACAACTCGACCCAACTGACTTAGCAACGAGTTAGCCCACAACTCTCTCTTCCTCTATGCTTCCCTGATGACCAGGTAGGGCCGATGAGCAAACCCAACTGAGCTCGAACGATGTGGCACTGTGTCAACAGTAAGAAGACGATGCCTCTCTTCCTCCTCCTCTTCTTCCTCTTTCATTCCTTTTAGCAATGAACCAGCGGCTGAGGCGTAGCTCGACGGGGAAGATAACTAAGCTCCGTTGGCATATCAAAGTCCAATGGACTCTTCCTCGTTCTAGTCCAATGGACGACTCTGATTGATCTTACGGTGCTTCCAGACTATTAATTTTAAACTTCGAGATCCCTTTCCTTGGTAGGTTCGAGCCTGCCTTCATCATGACTCAAGTTGTGACTTGGATGAGTCGTTGTGGCATGAACTCAGCACCGCACATAGCTCTCCCTCTCTCTCTGATCTTCTCCCTTATGCTTATCATTTCTTCCTTTACCTTTCTTCTTTCTCTCATTTTTCGGCCAGAAGGAACATGGACTCAATCTGCACTTATCACAACTCAAACCAAGTGGACTCATCCCGATGCGGTACCAAACGACGTTCTTTTCCTCTTTCTTATTTCCTTTCCATTTTCAGCAAGGGTTGACCTAAAAAGACGGCCCTTTAAAGGCTTTGTTAAATGGTTTTTAGATGGTTCAGATATGACTAATCCAAGGGATTAGTTACAAGTTTCAGTCGCATAATCCTACGATTTGAGATGTTCTAACCCAGTCTTGTTTACATGGCTATAATCTAATGTTACAGTTGGATTTCTGACAGCATGGTCCATCGGATGGATGACCCTGATCAGAAAATGGGCCCTATCGCTAGGTGATGGGTTTTCATAGTTTAAAAGAGGAGATGATGTGTCTGTCCATGGTGGCCCTGATCGAAGGGATTATCTTTAGATCTTATGCATATCGATGATTCAGGTGGGTCATAGAGACCTTGTGGGACCCACCGTTTGAATGAATGATGACTATTTCTTGGTGGCTTCCAAGACTATGGGTTGCGGTGACTCTCTTTCCTTGTTGCAAAACAATGAAAACCCTAACTCGTGTGGAGAGGAATGGATGGCTAGGATCATTCTGCACATATGGTTAGGATTCAAGGACGAGGAGGCACGTGCAATGCCAGCTAGGATAGAAAACGGTTTCCATTTTCGTAAATGAGTTGTATGCATCACTCAGCTTACATTGGATCTCACGTGCACACGAGTGCATAACAACAGGTGTGAAGAGTTGGGTTTCATTCAGACTTCCCGTATGGACCAAATGGGCGGTTCAGATCAATGGTCTGATCTCACCTGGGGCCCACCTGATTGAGATTCACGAACATAGTCCGTTCGCTGGCTCTTTTTAAAGAAAAAGGAGGGAAGTAGCTTCCCTTTTTCGGAAAGCATCAGGTCAACACACAGTTGACCCGATTTTTGGTTTGGTGTATTGTGGATGCACACGCATTAGTGCACATTCGGATCATAAGTGGGGTCCACAGTGATGTCTTTGGGCAATCCACCTCATCTATTTGTTTCAATTGATCATTTTAAAGTGATAGACTAAAGGTGAGGCAGATTCGAAGGTTAGGTGGGTCACACCAAGTGATTTCATCTTATTTTTCTAGTTTGTATTGATCCGACGGTCGAATTGATTCTAGTTTGGGCCTCAACGGTCATGGAAATCGTTTGGATGATCGGGACCGCTTATTGTACGAATTGTCATTATTATAATGTTTCCCATATTTTAATTAATTTATTTATTATTACTATTGCTTTAAGTTAAAACGGTAGGGCCTACTTTCAAAACAGATTTGTCCTTGCGATGGATTAACCTCCATGAGTTATGTACCTAATTCTCAAAGAAATCTTACTCCCACTTAGCAGTACATGTCAACATAGGGTCGCACGGATGCACGGGTAGTACCTCTGTGACTACGGCGATGGGCCAGTTAATATGATGGGGTCTCATGGTTCGAATCACTCAGGTGTGCATTGTGCATAGGAAGTTTGAGGAATGCCAATGGCGTCGGAGATCGCACACATGTGGGCAAAAATGCACTGGAAGAAACAAGGCTTTACATCTTCAATTCTCATATGAAACTTTAAACGATGAAAATACAATTATTTATTCTTTTACCCAAGCAAGTTATCATAATCTCTCTAGGATGGTGGCAACCTTTATATGATTGCTCCCACTTAGCAGTACATGTCAACAGAAATTCCTTGAGCAATTCAAGTGTAAACCATGAACTTCAGCTAGAAGCGGGATTTCATCCACCATTTGGCACTTTAGATATTTGCTAATGTCCTACTCTTTTGTAGTAGATTCTACCATTTTGTATTTCCTTTTGGGTGTCATGCACACATCTCAAGAAAATTGAAAATTTAGATTAAAAAAATTATAAGGTTTAACATATGAACTTAGACAACTAGTCTACTTCTTTCCATTTTTTCTTTGGCATGTGTGGGTCTTGGTCTAAGTTCATGACATGATATGGACATATTTCATATAAATGTATGCCAATTTAATCAACATAAGTATAACTAAAAATTTTCCACTAGTAATGCTAAAATTCAACCCCCATCAAGGAGGTTGAGATGAACAAGGTCTTTAGGCATCATCTTCACAAAATTGAGTGACCATTTACGACCTAAGATTTTTGGATGGATAGGCTACATTGATCAGTTAAGAATAACTATGGCTAGAAATTTCAAGAGCTATAAAGAGGTGCCTTATGTCTTACATGAAATGCCTGACTAAATCTATACTTGTATAAGGTTGCATTCTAGCTTATGACAATTTCCACCCCCTTATGGTGCATAAGTTAATAGTAGGGATGGCTCAAGGAATCATGGAAATATAATCTCTTGCACAAGCAAGTCACTCAAGCTGACCAAAGGTACTGCTGTTTGCTCAATGTGGAGAATTAAGAGAAGAAATAGAGAGGAAGTAAAGGTGCTAGAACTATTATATTTAAAAAATTGCGGGAGAGTAGGTTATATATAAAAATCTATATTTAGAAATATATAATCACTTGACACAGTATATCAATTTAAATTAAATCAATTGCCAAACTGATGAGGAGGTTACATATAGAAATAATAATAAATAAAAACACGAGTAGGGACAAGCACACAATGTGATGTTGACTTAGCTTCGCACTTGCACGTGTGTGAAAAATGCATCCTAGGCACACGTTCACATGTGCACTCCCTCAAGAAGAGCTTCGTAACCATTATATATATATATATATATATATATATATATATATATATATCAGTAACTATTACAACAAGATCTATAACAAATAAGGTCTTAAAAGGCCGTGCATTTCCAATGTAATAGTAAATGAATAGCACCTCTCTGAAAACTTTTCTCACCACTTGGAAAATTCGAGCTCCCTTTGGAAGGAAGTTTGGAATTCAAAAAAACTGACATGCTTGAGCCTAGTTAAATGTCTAAATATTATACACTAAGAATGTCTCCACTAAGTAGTCTTACCTTTGACTGGTCAAAATTCTATAGATCCCGATTTTCAAAATGATTTAGGCTAAAATTTCCATTTGAATTACATTTGTAGCATAGAGAAAGGAAAAGTGTAAAAGGAATTCAATTTTAAAGCAATCCTTTAAATTTAGAATTAATTTGCATTGAAGGAAATTTTAAAGTAATATAAAGTATTTCCTCATCATCTTAGAACTGAACTTAGACAACTTAATGTTGGTACCAAACCCATATGCTTAGAAAAAAGAGATAAAAACTTGAGCTATATCAATGGGAAATTGTGAAAGATACATCATAAGCTATTAATATCCAAAAGCATGATGAAAATCTAATTTCGAAAGTAAGAAGCAAATGAAGTTTCATAGCGTTTATGCCATACGCTGTACTCTAAGCTTTAAGATAAGTGAAGTAGTGATAACAAATATTGCAAATTCATTTCATGAGAAAGATTATTAGCTAGAAAGATCACCAAAAATGGATAAGAAATTTGTATGTGGTCAGAAAACAAAGCAACAAGAACAATTTCTTTAGAAATTTATTATTGAAGGATGCTTAAAATTGTTATGGAAGATTATAATGTCTTCAAACAAGATTCATTTTGGATTTATATTAAAATTAATTAATCTTACCAAAATGGCTTCCTTATTATTTTAAATATGGATGAATCCATCACAGTGTTATTGATTGTAGGAGATTACATACGAGTGGACATGCTTAAAAATCTATGGATGAATTATGGGTAGAGAAGAGAGTGAGAATCAGGTAGCTAATATTAGGGTTGTCATGACTAGTAACATAACCTACATTCCTTTTTTCTTCCCCTACTATGAAGTGTTATAGAAACTGAAATTATATTTTCTTATTCATCACCATTATCATCATAACATTTCTCCATGGAATTGGGGCCACACTTTTAATTGGTAATTGCCAAAAGTTCTATGATTGGCCTCCCACCAACCATCAATATTCCTCTTTTGTCACACTTAGATATTATTATGCTAACCATTCCCATTATTTGAAACATTTCATCTTATACATGCAAATTTTATCTCTCTAGTAGTGTTGAATTAATTAGTTTTACTACTTGGCCTTCTTTCTTATAGGCATGCTTGGAAATGGCAAGTCATGTGGCATTTCTAGACTTGCAACTAGTTGAATACTTCTCAAGGTAGTTCGGCCTTGTTAAAAAATGATTCCACATAGTATTCAAAATCATGCTTCAGAGGATGAGAGCCTAAGGGAAAGTTCTTATTCAAACATGAGTCCTGATTTATTAGAAGGTTCTGGGAAACAACGATTACGTTGGACACAAGAGCTACGTGATCGTTTTGAGGTGGCGGTAAATCAACTTGGTGGTGCTGATAGTAAGTTTATATAAAGTTTTATAAGCTTGATGTGAGACTATTTTTTTTTCTTTCAGTGTGGTTTTCATGACATATATGCTAATGCCATTGAATATTTTCTAAACACAAGATGAAAGAGAATTTTGGGTGCATTGTATTTGACATCTTCAATAAATTTCTTTTTATATGTTAATTCTTGCTCTTCAATTTTGACTAATCTTTTGATTAAACTAATATTCTATTAGATTCTTTTATCCCATACCCTTCTTATAATCTTTTAATCTCTCTTCATTTTTGAAGTCATGTCCTTATTATGAGTTAGGTGTACTTTTTCAGTAACATGATTGGGTCATCTAATAAGGGACAAAAACCATTTGACGGTAGATTAATTATATAGAAAGAGATTTGTTCAATTTTTCTTGAAATACTTGTAAGCAATGAGTGAAAGTGGATGAGGAATGTTCAAGGCAAGTTTTAAAAAATAAAAAATGAAAGCAACTCATAAATGACTAGTAAATCTAGATGGGTTCGTTTATAAGCCTTCCTAGATGTATATTTTGTTATGTTTAATTAAATCCAACAAATGTTAGGATACCTCATATAAGATCATGAGGCACATCCACTCATAATTTTGCCTACTAGAAAACCACAATCATAATGGATATCGAGCACATACCTTAAGCCATGCTGAAGTAGTGATGCATAATACTCCCCTAATTTCTTGGCCTTAATCATGAAAGGCTCCGACCAATGGTCCTTGAGTAACATAGTGCAGACGCCTTGGGCTTTCCTTTTCCTTAATTCTCCCTTAAGTTTGTGCTAGAAATGAGTAGTCACACATGTATTATGCTTGGTTGGACATAGTTAAGAATCTCTCTTATTTATAGAATTTGGTTCCCCTCTACCATTATTTAAACCAAGTCACTACGACTCTTTTTTCTTATACATGTTAGACCCTTTCGTGTGGAGTTTCCTACTATGGTCAAGCTTGGTGACTTAGAGACTAAATTTTTCTTAACATGGAGAACACCACTAAGATGTTTGCATTCATGGGAGCCACCTCACATGTGGCCGAGGCTAGCATTCTCCCACCTAGTTCACATGTTAAGCATTGCACCAACAAAAGTTGTTTTAGTTTAAAATGCTTAAATTTTGAAAACAACTCATCATGTACTGAACAATAAAAGAAACTTTTTATATGATCCACATGACAATGTGCCATAATACCTTATCAAATAAAATTACCATTGTGAATTATGATGGTTACATGAACATCAACATTCTCCTTTCCACATATAATGACACTAGCAACATAGTCCAACACAGTCATTAAGAAATATCATAGTCTAATTGTCTACTTGTACATAATGCCCACCATAATAAATTTGTGAGATGCTATTCTTGTAAACTTTATCTATACACATCCATAGATGCACATATAGAAGACAACATCAATATCCATTAATGATATATCATAGTATCAACAATAAAATCTAAAGCATCTCATATGAAACATCTTCTCCACATGCTTCATATAGGACTTTGGCAATGATCCTTTTGTCAAGGATCCACGATCATAAGCTTCTTGCTTATATGTTGAATTGATTCTTAATGAATGTTGATATTCTCTTTATGAGCATTGTACTTTACCACTATATGCTCACATGATAAGAATATTAGTTACTCTCATTGAAGAAGATCGTTACAACTCTATCACAATAAATTCTCAATGGCTTAGAAATATAGTCAACAACTTCAAGTTTTAAGAAAAAAATCCATAGCAACAAAACTCTAAGCTTTAAATGAGCCATGAACTTAGCCACAATGATTGAAGAAACTATAATTATTTGTCTAATCTACTTCTTAAAATTTCTCCCCCTTAAGTACGACGACGAAAACATGATATATTTTTCCTACCATTAGAATAACTTGTGAAGTCATAATCTAGACATCTCAAAATGATCAAGATCTTATGTGAGTTTATTATCTTTTCATTCATTTTAAATTACTTATAATACTTTCATTCCATTATTAATAATCCATTTAAGATTGTGATAATGATTTTCCAGCATCTTAATCTTAAAACTATTATTAGGTCACTTTTATCTCTTTATACACCCAAGACTTCTTGTGGAAGCGTACAAGTAATTCTTTTCATCTATTCATGCACCAATTGATTCTTTGGACATTGAGATAAGCTAAACTTATCACTCCTTGCATTAGTAAAAACCATTAAGGAATGGTTTCCATATAATATCTTATTAGAATTCCTTTAGTATTTGTCTTTTCAGATGGCCTAATCAAACTTTGAGATTTATCATGTAATATCTTGATTTCAATCATAACGCTTGCCTTATCAATAATGTTAATTCACTAGTGATCGAACCCAAGGGTTAACAACCCCAAGTATAGGATTGTAATATATAGTAATAACTTGCTAAGATCAAAGTCGATCCACGAGTAATTTGGTGAGAATATACTAAAAATTTAATGCAAGAAAAATGGTTAGTCTCGGTTTTTATTCCAATGGAATAGAAGAATTGTAAAATAATTATAAAAAAGACAAAGGATCCAGGAATCCCCAACCAATGAAATTTGAATTCAATTCGTCTTCTCTAGTTGATAACTCAACTAGAACTGGATTCCAATCCATTCTGATTAGAAGATAACATAATAATATCAATAAAAAACATCCAATATAGATTAGAATCGTGATAGGCTAGATCTCTCATGAAGATCTAGGTAATCATATCGCAAGGAATTGAAAACATCTAATGTAACCGGATACAACAATAAATTAAACAACTTTACAGATCGATTCCTTTCCCAATTTATGAATTTAATAACATCCAATCACAATTGAATATAAAAGCCTAAACTTTTATTGAAGAAACAAATTAAATATCAAATATCCATTAAAAGGTTCATCCCTTAGCCTTATCTATGAGATTAGCCAAGGATGACTAACATCTTAGACAAAACATAAAGAAAACTAAGAAAATACGAAATAGAATCGAAGGATTTAGAAGGAATGATGATTCCGAAGAAGCTCCACAATTCTTAGGTCTTTCACCTCTACCCTAATGCATTATGTAATCTAGATTTAATAACATCATAGATCAAGTTTTTCCACTTTAATGTCTATAATGATAATCAAAGTAAAAAATAAAAAATAAAAATTAAATAAAATTTAAAGCAGAACTTGTCTTACAACTCAATAAATCACTCTTCCATCTCTTTATTTTTTCATCGACAGCTTTCACACCATTACCTTTTTCTCTTTTCAAAATTTCTTTTTTTTTTTTTTTCATGAACTTCAATAGGTAGCCCTTTTTAATGAAAACTATTTTTTTAGCTAGGTAATACTCTTTCATTTTCACTTTTCTCAATGGACATGATGGACAAATTTCACAAGCCTGGTTCTTGGCATTCTCAATAATCATCACTTCAACACTTTAGTATCCAACTAAGTTTTAATGTGTAAGTTAGAAATCACACATAAATTCATGACTCAATCATGTTCAAAACTTTTCAACTTAATATCATTAAAATGAACTTAACCTTAAAATCCATTAAATGAGTAGAATATGTGTCATGCCCCAAACTCAGAAATCGGGCTCACAAAATTTTCGATCGCCAAATCCCGTGTCGACAACCTCTGTAGTACCCCATTCTTGGCTCCCAGTGCCCATACACCAGATTCTGATCTTGGGATCCTACAAGGAAGATTTTCTAACGTACATTTATCTCGAAAGAAGCACAACAACAAGTTTACCCAAATCACAAAGGCAACATCATCATCACATATCCACTAATATAAACAGTTGAATATAATGCTGAAAGGGAAATACATATATAAAAAATCAAATCTCCAGAAGACAACTGCATGCACCAAGCTCAATGCTGCCGCGACCTAACGCCACCTACACGCATCTATCATGCATAAGCTTATAGAAAGCTTAAAGGGTGGTGTAAGTGTGTGCGCAAGGTAAGTTTCAAGTACGCAATATCAGAGCAATGCGGAAATATTCTGGTAAGTCCATAAATACTATCAGCCTTATCCAGGCTATGCGATGCAAAAACGTAATAAGACAATATCATATACTGAGGAAGCAATGTAGATCAGCTATGCAATGCGAAGACATAGCAAGCCAAATATCGTATACTGAGGATGTAATGCAATATAAAAATCCTAATAAGTCCATGAATACTATCAGCCGTATCTAAGCCATGCAAATGTAGAAACATAGCAACCCAAAATGCCATATGCCATGGATGTAATGAAATATATGTGAGAATGTAATGACCAAGCTGGAGTATGAAGTCGGGATAATAGTACATAGTATTATAAACTGTGGGGTTCATCACAAGGGACTTCTATCCAAACTAGTCTCATACCTAAATTTGGATAGCTCGACTCAATATGGTAAACTCCTTATCTCAGGTTAGTCGCGCGCCCCAACTGAAATCCTGGCTACAGTGAAGGTACACATAATAATTAGTTGTACACCACCAGCCCGAATGGATAGTGAATGAATGAATGAATGGGTAAAATACTAAGTATGCAACTCCTGTTCAATAAGTCCACATATCAGTACTGTACATCTCTGGGATCATCACCGAGGTCTAATACACTCTTCACAAATCGCCACCCACTGGACACGTAACCATGTAAGTGGAAGAGACCTCACTTTCCGATTTGCCAGTAGTCAGCCAATATCTACCCAGCACATTGATAGTAGATCCATTTATGAGCTGGTTAAACTCAGCCTAGTTATGCCCCTACCCTCGGGCAGGTAAAGCCACACCCCCTTCCAACCAACCATAACACAGTGGAAGACGCGACCTACTGGTATTTGGCACTCGAGAGCTGATGTATCCACTCAGTCTAGACGTTGGAGCATCTCCTGGCCACGAAGGTTTAGGGACTTTCATCCAGGGACATCTATGGCACCCCATATAGAAAAAGATTTCCGGTGTCTCATCTGGCCATCCACGATATGCCTGTGGAGGCCATGACCCTGATGTCGCTAGGGTGTACATCAGTCACATCACAAAATGCTAGATGCGTGAGTCACACAGTTCAATCATTCATCAATCCTACGCATACTGTACGCTCATATGGGACGACTTTGGCTATTAGGGAGTCCCATAAACAACTTGTCCTATGGCATATGCAATGGTCAATCACATCTCATAACAAACATGCAGATGATGCGTATGGGCATGTATTATGATGCTATGTTATCACATACTCATAATCGGTATCGATAACCGGTATTGATAATCGTCACTGATAATTGGTATCGATAATCGGCTTATATACAAGGCAGGTCCATAGATAAATAGTCGATCTAAACCAAAATATAAATATAGGCTCTCGGCCGTCGGTATGCCAAATCCGGTAGCACGGAGCCATCCGTCCACGGTGATGATGAATCATGCAACATCAATGGGGACCAATGATTTGGGTTGACCTAGAATAATGAGAATGAGCCTAATAAAGGCCTAAGGGAAGGTCACAATGTGGACGTTTAACCATCATCGCCCATCAATGTGGACATTTAACCAATATTGCTCCCAAAGAGTGGCCCACATAGAGCCAAACGTATAGCGGGCCCATGGCCTCACACAAGGGGCTAATATACATCACCATGGGCCTCGTTCAAGAGCCTAATATATATCACGATGGGCCTCACTCATGGGCCACATATACATCACATTGGGCCTCACTCATGGGCCTCATATACATCACAATGAGCCTCATCACTTAGGCCGCGTGTACATCTCATCGGACATTAAACACGGGCCTCATATACAACAGGTGGGCCTCACACACAATAATGGGCCTTATATGGGCCTAATATACATCAACATGGCTACTCATACAGGCCTATTATACATCACAATGGGCCCCATTGGCTGGCCCTCAAATGCGTCACAATGGGCCTCATCACTTAAGCCCAATAAACATCACATTGGGCCTCACTCATGGCCACATAAACATCACATTGGGCCTCACCACATGGCCACATAAACATCACATTAAGGTAGGCCTTACACATTCCATATGGGCCTCAAATACATCACATTAGGCCTCATCAGATGGGTCACAACACATCTCATTAGGCCTCACATCAGGTGGGCCCTGTAGATGAACGACCTGCATGAAACACATAAATTACGATGGAGTCCCTCAGCACCGTCCAGACATCTCTGGACGGTGGGGATACAGAATACATGCATCAAGGTGGGTCCCACCCCCACGTGCCACATGTGTGGGGTGGGCCCCACACATCTAGGAATGGACAAATGATAGGGATAAGATACATATATCATAGTGGGCTACACCTACCACTGTCCAAGTACAGACGGTGTGGATATAAAACACTTACATCAAGGTGGATCCCACCCCACACGTGCCACACGTGTGGGGTGGGCCCCACGTCCAATCAGATGGATGGTGTTGAATATAACAAATACATAAGGTGGGTTCCACCATCCTGGCTAATGGACGGCTGGATGAAACAATACATCTCGGTGGGTTGTCACACCACCCATCCAGACGAACGGTGTGGATTTAAAACACATACACCAAGGTGGGTCCCACCCCCACACGTGTCACACGTGTGAGTGTCCACGCCCCTAAATGGACAGATGGTTTGGATATACTCCATACATCATACGGGACCCACAGACTTGCTGACGTCATTACAGCAGCTGTGTTGCTCATGGGGCCATAGATGGATGGTGTAGATACAAAACATCGTCACGGTAGGCCTCACATCATTTGAACGGTCTGGATCATATCGTCAATAGGTGGGTCCCATGGATGGTGTGTTACAACACATACATCATTGCAAATCCCACCGTCCAGGGGTCTAGACGGTGGATGACATGGGTGAAACATATACATCAGGTGGGGCCATGTGGTGTGGCCCACCAACAGCCTTAAATAAAGCCGATATTTGTGTTTTCTCACCATCCAGACTTGTTGGACGGTGGGGATGAAGCACACCTCAGTGGGCCCTGCAGCTGCTTAACGGTGTCCAGCAGCGTCCTGGGCAGCTGGTTCATTCGATGAACGGCTTGGATGTGATATATATGCCATGATGGGTCCCACATGGGTGGCCCACCAACTTTAGATTAAGTTGATCTTTATGTTTTCCCTCAATCCAGGCCTGTCCCAAACGACCCAGGCAGTAACAAAGCTACTGGACGTCGGCATGGTGGGCCCAATACGTGGACGGTTGAGATAAATACATGCATCATGGTCGGGTCCACATGGGTGGGCCACATAGCCCTGGACTAAGTCAAACTTTGTGTTTTCCCTATGTTTGGGCCTGTGTGCCAACCAGCCATGCAGGCCCAAAATGGTCAGCAATATGGTCCTATATGTGGGCAGCAATGTGGTCCACCGAATGGATAGCGAGGGTAAATCTCAGACAATCAAGGTGGGCCACCAGATGGGAAAAAGAGAGTTAGAGATAAAGAGAGAGAGAGAGGGAGAGAGATGTCGTGCGATGGAGGGACCCCGACACTATGGGCCCTCCCTAGGATTTACAACGCATACATCAAAATGGGTCCCATCACAAGTGGGCCTTACATCAAAATGAAGATCTAATATTATGAACACTCACCGATTTCTCTCCTTCATGGCTCCTTGGACTCCTAAACTCCTTATCTTTCCCTTTGATGGAAGTGGATGAAGGTTAGATGGCTAGGATGAGAGATCTTGGGGTAGGAAGTGGGCCACACTTGGTTCTTCTCTCCTTAGTCTTTTTCTCTCTTAGTTGCTAGGAAAAATGGTAAAGAATGAGTGAAAGATGAGAGATGTAAGGAGAGAGGGATGGTTTTGTAAGAGGGATGGGATGAGAGGTATAGTGGTGTAAGGAGAGATGACATGAGGGTTGACTTTTGGGTAAGGCTTGTGTAAGAGAAGGATGGGTTGTGTACTTGACTTGATTGATGTTAAAGGTGGTAGAGATTCTCTTGGGATTCGCAACACGAGGCATTTTTCTTGAAATAAACGCGGATGCGGCAATGGCGTGGTCACAAGGGTATAAGTTTCAGGTCGAGTCTACTCAAATATACGGGATGTGACTCAAGGTCGCGCTCAAATGCCAATTATAGGTCGCGGTTTGCCGGAATTCGATGGGGAGAATTATGTAAGTCAAAGGAACAGTATGGTCTAGGATAAGGGCCTTATGATATGGGCTTCAAAAGTAATCAATACTAACTCTCGAATTTATCTTCTGAAACTATCTAAAATTATAAAAATTGGCTTTTAAAATTTTTAAAATTTGAAGTTTTCAACTCATTTTTTTCCTATTTATGTAAACACATCCCCAAACTAAATCTAGATTGTCCTCAATGTATAAAATATATACAATAATTGTAACATGAGAACAACAAAATAAAGAGTAGGTGGAAAAAAGTACGTGAAGGATAACATACAGGAGCGAACTTCAAATATTGGTGTTTCAGCAACTAAAATTTATAAAATAAAATATCCTATTGTATTGAAAGAAACTAAATCCTAAGAAAGCAAGGAAAATGATCTCCATCAGACTAGGAGATTAATCTTAGTACATAGGTCTTCCAAAGTTATGGACACTTTTTCTTCAACTAATTTTTTCACAAACAGTTTTAGACTCTAACCATTTACTTTGAACACATTAACATTTTTGGGATTCTAAACTTCCACGACCCATAAGGATAAACATTCTTTGCTATGAATGAGACGGTCCATCTGGATCATAGTTTTTTAGGAAAGAGATGGAGATGAGAATTACAAAGGACTTTCTGATTAGTTCAAATATTTTTCTAAAAATGTTAATGTCATGGAACACTTTCATCCTCTCCTCATAAACTCTTTCCTAATTTCTTCCAACTCCACAAACTAGAGTTTACACCGCATGCTTGCTTTATCAATGTCAAAATTGAACTTCTTTATGTCCTAGTATGCCTTATGTTCCAATTCCACTAGTAAGTGACAAGCTTTCCCAAAGATGAGTCTATAGGGGGACATTTCAATACGAGTTTTAAAAGCAATCCTATAAGCTCACAACACGTCTATTAGCCTTAAAGACCAATCCTTATGTTATGGATTTATAATTTTCTCTAATATTCATTTAATATCCCTATTGGAAACTTTAACTTGGCCACCTGTCTGTGAGTGATAAGGTGTGGCCATTTTGTGTGTAATACCATATTTTCTCATTAAGTTCTCAAATGGTCTATTACAAAAGTGCGAACCACCATCACTACTTATAGATCTCAGCGTTTAAAACCTGAATAAGATATTTTCTTTTAAAAATCATAGAATTACTTTATAGTCATTAGTTTTACAAGGAATCACCTTCACCCACTTGGAAACATAATCCATAGTTAGGAGGATGTAAAGATGTCCAAAAGATAGGAGAAAAGATCTCATAAAATCAATGCCCTAATAATAATTTTTTTTGACAATTAAGATCGGACTTTCAAGCATCATATTTTTGTGTGACACTCTTTTCATTATTTAATATTGCTCACATGATTTTCAAAGCTCATAGTTATCTTTAAACATCATCAGCCAATAGAAACTACATTGAAGAATCTTAGCAATGGTTTTCTTTGCTGAAAAATGACCTCCACAAGCTTATGAGTTGCAAAAGGAGATGACACTTGAGTGTTCATTAATCGGAACACATCTCTTAATAATTTGGTCTGGGGAATATTTAAACAAATAAGGATCGTCATAGAAAAATCTACGTACCTTGGCTGAAAATCTTTCCTCATCTTATAATGTCTAATGGATCAATAATTTTTCTATCCTAAGATAATTTTCTATATCATTGTACTAAGGTAATTAGGAGATAACAAGTAATTGTTCATCTTTAAAAGTGTCTTTGATTGGTGAACTCTCAATGGAATCTAAAAGAACCAGTCGAGACAAGTGGTCCGCTACTATGTTCTCTACTCATTTCTTGTCACATATCTCCAAGTCGAATTCTTGGATTAGTATGATCCAGTTCAAAAGATGGGGCTTAGCATCCTTCCTTGAGAAAAGATATTTAAGGTTACATGGTCAGTAAAAATTATAATTTTTTTATCCAATCAAGATCTGAATTTGTCCAGAGTGAATTTATGGCAAGGAGTTCCTTTTTCATGGTGGAGTAATTTATCTGGGCATCATTCAACATTCTACTTACATAATAGATAACACATGGTTTCTTGTCTATCCTTTTGCCTAACATAGCCTTGATAGCATAGTCACTAGCATCATACATAATTTCAAAATGTTCCAATTCGGTGGTTATATGATTGGTGCAGTTATCAACATACCCTTTAGCTTTGTAAATGCCACTTTTTTTATGAATCAATCCACTCAAATGGGACATCCTTCTGAAGGAGGTTACTCAATGGTCTAGAGATTTGGCTAAAGTCCTTAATGAATCTCCTATAAAATCCCCTGTCACCTAAAAAAGAATGAATTAGATCTATTTTGGCCCTGTTCACTTCAACTCCATTGGAAGAGAAAACGTGTCCAAGGACAATTTCTTTCCAAAGCATGAAGTGGAACTTTTCTCAATTTAAGACAAGGTTCTTCTCTTCACACTTTGTCAAGACCAAATTCAAGTGCTCGAGGCACTCATCAAATGTTCTTCTAAAATCAGAGAAGTCACCCATGAACACTTCTAGAAAATGCTCAACCATGTTTGAAAAGATACTAAGCATGCATCTCTGGAATGTTGCAGGAGTTTACATAGCCCAAATGACATCCTTTGGTAAGCAAAGGTGCCAAAGGGGCATGTAAATATGGTCTTCTCCTAATCTTCAGGAGCTATGTCAATCTGATTGTAGCCCAAGTACATGTCTAGTAAGAAAGAATAAGAATGACCGGCTATTTTTTTTTTCAAAATTTAATCAACAAAAGGTAAGGAAAAGTGGTCTTTCCTGGAGACAATATTTAGCTTCCTCTAGTCAATGCACATCCTCCCGCCAGTGATAACTCTAGTTGGCATGAGTTCATTATTTTCATTGGATACGATGGTGATTTTGGATTTCTTGGGTATCACCTGAGTTGGACTCACCCATTGTCACACCCCAAACTCGGAAACTGGGCTCACAAAATTCCTGATTACCGAATCCGATGCCGACAGCCTTCGTAGTACCCAGTTCTCGACTCCCAGCATCCATACGCCATATTCTGATCCTGGGATCCTACAAGGAGGATTTTCTAACATACTTTTATCCCATAAGAAGCATAACACAAGTTTACTTAAATCACAAAGGCAACATCATCATCATCACATACCCACTAATATAAACAGTTGAATATATTACTGGAAGGGAAATACATATATCAAAAATCGAAGCTCCAGAAGACAGTTGCACTCTCCAAACTCAACGCTGCTGCGACCTAATGCCACCTGCACGCATCTATTGTGCATAAGCTTATAGAAAGCTTAAAGGGTGGTGTAAGTGTCTGTGCAAGGTAAGTGTCAAGTATGTAATATCAGAGTAATGCGGAAACACACTAGTAAGTCCATAAATACCATCAGCCTTATTCAGGCTATGAAATGCAAAAACATAATAATCCAATTTCATATATTAAGGAAGCAATGTAGATCAGCTATACAATGGGGAGACATAGTAAGTCAAATATTAGATACTTAAGATCCAATGTAATATGAAAATCCAGACGAGTCCACGAATACCGTCAGCTATATCTAGGCTATATAAATATAGAAACATAGCAATTTAAAATGTCATATGTCGTGGTGTAATCCAATATGTAGATCCTGGTAAGTCCATAATACCATCAACCTTATCCAGGCTATTCAATACAAAAGCATAGTAAACCAAATGCTATGTGCTGCAATATTTGATGCGAATAAAATGACCAAGCTGGAGTGTGAAGTCGGGATGATAGTACATAGTATCACAGGCTATGGGGTCCATCACAAGGGACTTTTATCCAAACCAGTCCCATCCCTGAATTTGGATAGCCAGACTTAATATGATAGACTCTTGATCTCATGTTGGTCGCACACCCCAACCGAAATCCTGGCCATTACAAAGGTACATATAATAATTAGTTGCGCACCACCAGCCCAAGTGGATAGTGAATAAATGAATGAATGAGTAAAATATTGAGTATGCAACTCCTGCTTAATAAGCCCACATATCAATACCGTACATCTCTGGGATCATCGCCAGGGTCTAGTACACTAGACGCCACCTACCGCCCCATCAACCGTACACCTAGGCAAGTGGAAGTAACCTTACTATCCATCTACCAGCAGTATACCAATGCCTACATGGCTTATTAATAGCAGACCCATTTATGAGTAAGTCAGACTCATCTTAGCATTACCTACTCCCTTGGGCGGGTAAGGCCACACCCCCTCCCAACTGACCACGATACAGTGGGAGACGTGACATATTGGTTTTCGACACTAGGGCCCTCATGTATCCACTCGGCCTAGACGTTAGGGCATCCTCTAGTACCTAGAGGGTTTAGCGACTTTCACCCAGGGATATCTATAGCACCCCATGTAGAAAAAGATTTTTTGTGTCTCATCTGGCCATCCATGATATGCCTGTGGAGGCTACGGCCCTTATATCGCTTGAGCATACAGTAGTTACATCACAAAATACGAAATGTATGAGTCAAACAATCCAGTCATGCATCAACCCTATGCGTACCGTGCACTCATGTGGGACAACTCTACATATTAGGGAGACCCATAACAACCTACCCAATGGCATATGCAATGGTCAACCACATCTCATATCAAACATGCAGATGATGCGTATAGGAATGTGTTATGATGTTATACTATCACGTACATACAATCGATATCGATAATCGACCTAACAAAGGGCCTAAGGGAAGGTCACAATGTGGATATATAACCATCATTGCCCATCAATGAGGACATTTAACCAACATTACTCCTAAGGAGTAGCCCACATAGAGCCAAACGTATAGTGGGCCCATGGCCTCACACAAGGGCCTAGTATACATCACCATGGGCCTCACTCAAGGGATTAATACACATCACGATGGGCCTCACTCATGGGCCACATATGCATCACATTGGTCCTCACTCATGGGCCTCATATACATCACATCGGGCCTCATCATATGGGCTTCACATACATCAAATGGGCTGCAATACACGGGCCACATATACATCACATTAGGCCTCATCACATAGACCTGTAATATGGGCCTCATACACATCAGATTGGGCCTCCCATATGGGCCTCGTACACATCAAGTTGGGCCTCACATATGGGCAGTTTGGATCAAACATGAACATTACGGTTGGCCCCACTACAAACAGATGGATGGCGAGGTTGAAATGCATACATCATACGATGAGACCCATTGTCCCAACATTGGACACTGTGGATAGAGGATTTATACATCAAGGCGGGCCGCATAAGTGGATGGCATAGATGAAATACTTACAATATGGTGGGCCCTGCGATTACACAGCGGGTAGGCCCTATGAGGTATGGTTTTCAATGGTGGACGTTTAACCACCACTATTCCTATGGTGCGGTCCACTTGGGATTTGGATCTAACTCTCAATGGGGCCCACGACCCTTACACTATCTGGAAAAAGGATGGGCAGCACGTATAACACATACCTCATGGTGGGCCTGCATAACGCAACCCACGGTCCGTAAAATGGATGAACAGTGTACATAAAACACCTACATCATGGTGGGCCTACATAAGGCAGCCCACAGTGTGTAAAATGGGTCTACTGCATTCATATTGGGCCCACACCATAGAGTGGGCCCAGAAGAGGCCACTGGAGAGTGTAGGGGGCCCACACATCGCTAGTGGGCCCCACAACAATGGACAGTGTCGATATAAAACACATACAACGACAACCTCTTGCTGGACATCTAACTCGCCCAACTTGTTGGGCCTACTGGACGTCAACTGAATGGATGACCTGGACATAACACATATACCATGTGTGTAGGGGCCCCACACACTATAATGGGCCCCACAATGGGTGGACAACATGATTATGCAGCGCATACAGCCAGGCGGGCCAAAGGCTAGACGTCCGGCTCATCTACAAACTGGGCCTGCTGGATGTCTAACAACTGGACGGTCTTTATAGAACATATAAATAGTGGGCCTCATCAGTGGCCTCGTAGCCCCTAGTCGAGCTTCAAACAACATCACAGTGGGCCTAGGAAAATTTGGTGTTGAACATGCTTCCTGCGGTGTGGATCAAAGGAGCTTTGGATCAGACTCATTTCCAGGCCCATGGCCAAAAGCGATATCGAAATTTGGATGAATAGTCTAGATAAAATACATACATAGGGTGGGCCTCACATATTACCAATGGGCCCTCACCAGCTGATGACTAGTGTGGATTCAATAGATACAGCAAGCTGGTGGGCCACTGCTGGTTGGTTAGCCCACCAGCGTCCCAACCCTGCTGGGGTCAGTAGATGGACGGACTAGATGAAATACAAATATATAAGGTGGGCCCCAGCAGGTGTTATTATATCCTCGAGCTCTGAGTTGTAGAAATGGTTCAAGGAGATCAAAGTTACATGGGTCCCAAAGCGATGTATTTATCATATATACACCGTTCATCTATCAATTTTAGAGCATTATCCAAAAAAAAAAAAAAAAAATCATATCCAAAGATTATCTGGACCGCACCACAAATAGTAGTGGAGATAATGATTTCACCATTAAACAATTTACAAGGCCCACCATAACGTTTATTTTTCACCCATTCTGTTCATAAGGTCACAAAGACCTGAATTAAGAGGAAAAATAAATTTCATTTTGGTCCAAAACTTCTGTGACCAAAAAGGGTTTTAATGGTAGACGTTTAATCCCCACAGTTTTGCAGTGTGGTCCACTTGAAATTTAAATCTGTCTTATTTTTAGTCTCAAGCCTTAAGATGAGCTCACCATCCAAATCTATAGTTTGGATGTAACACATACATCAAGGTGGGTCCCATAGCTGCTGGACGTTAGTCCAGCAGCACTTTTTGATGAACGGATTGCATGGATATTCACATACATCACGGCTAGCCCCATAATAGCAGATGGACGGCGTGGATACAATATATATCAAGGTGGGCCCCACCCCACACGTGCAGCAGGTGTGGGTGGGTCCCACGTCCTGCCCAGAATGGACGGTCAGATTAGATGGCAAATACATCGCGGTTGGCCCCTCAAAGCACCGTCCATGGATGGATGGTGCGGGCATAAAATACGAATAGCAAGGTGGGTCCCATGTCACACGTGCAGCACATGAGGGTGGGCCCCACACACTGCCAAATGGATGGGCAGTTTGGATATAACACACGTGTCATGATGGGGCCACAGAACTTGCTAGCGTGATGCAACAGGGGCTACTGGGACCCACCGTCCCTTGGACGGTCTGGATACAACACCACATCATGGTGGGATCCAGTGATGAATGGCTAGATGAAACACAGATATGACGTGGGTCCCACCGTCCCATCTGCTGGACGGTGAAGACACCACACGTGTCAGGTGGGTCTTACCTTCCCAACAATGGATGGTGCAGATATAACAAATAGCTCATGGTTAGACCCACTCACTAGCTAACGTCTAGGGCAATAGTAGCTGCCTCCTGTGTGGGACTCACTATCCTGGTTGGACGGTGTGGATCCATCACACTATCAAGGTGGGTCCACACGTGTGGGTCCCACTAGCTTGGAAAAAGCCGATATTTGTGTTTTCACTTCGCAGCGAGGTGGGGCCCAACACATGGACAATCTAGATCAGGTGGGCCACATTCCATCACAAAGAGAGAGAGAGAGAGAGAGAGAGAGATTCGACGTGCGATGGAGGCACCCTGCTACTATAGGCCCTCTTAGGATTACAATACATATATCAAGATGGGTCCCAAATAGGATCTATACCATCAATTGGTAGGCCCCACTTGGTCCATCACAAAAATCACAATTTAATCCTATAAACACCCACCTATGGCCTTCTTCTTTAACTCCTTAGACTCCTAGGCTCCTAAGTTAACTCTTTGATGGGGGAGATGAAGATTGAAGGGTTGGATTAAGAGATATGGGGTAAGGAGTGGGCCACACACTTGGCTCTCTCATGGAAGAGCTTGGACAGTCTCTCCTCTCTTGGGATTGCTTGGGAGTGAAGAGAGAAATGAGAGAGAGAGAGAGAGAAGTGATGGGATGAAAAGAGATGGAGTGATGGGTGTAAGGAAGGGATGGGTGGAGAGAGAGAGATAGTTGACTTTGGATGAGAGAGGTATGGGTTGTGATGGGATGTGTACTTGACTTGAGCTTGATGGATTGATGTGATGTTTGGTAGAGATTCTCCTGGGTTTTCCAAATGCGCGACGTTTTTCCAAAATATGCGCCGGCACACAACTTCTGGCCTAAGTCTCGCATCAGTGCGCAAGCACGGCGTTGGAACTGCGGCGATGGTGCGGTCGCTAGGGTATAAATATCTAGTTAAGTCGACTTAGATCTACTGGATGCAACTTAAGGTCGCGTGCAAATGCTGATTATAGGTTGCGATTTGCCAGAATTTGACTAGGAGGATCGCGGGAGTCCATGGAATAGTACAGACTAGGATATGGGTCTTACAGTTCTCTCCTCCTAATAAAAATTTCATCCTCATAATTTACACTAACTGGAGCTCATAAAAGAGGGAAATCATTTCACTATGTAAAATTAAAAACACAATACACACATGAAATCATGTATTGACAAGGGAATGGTGATAATGTTCACGAATCTTAGCCCCTCGCTCCCAAAATGCCTCATTCATAAGCAATCTAGCAAGACGGTGCAGGGGCCAGGTCACACGAATCATCGATGACTCCTGATGCCTAAGGATCTTGTTGCCGCTGCCAGTGTCTCGGCGGCAGATACTGTCGTCGCCGTTACTGCTGAGGATGGGGACACTCGTTCCTATGATGCCCTATCCCACCGCATCCAAAGCAAATACCTGTGAACTGACACAGAAGAGGTCCTGGAGGTACTGTTGGTGCTCTTGGCTACTCCTACTGCGGTCAGGGACACACCCACTTATGGTGTCCTATCCCACCTCATCCATAATAGGCACCGGGAAGCTACCTTTGAGGTGGTGCCGAGGGTACTGCGGGTGTTGCAGGTGCTCTAACAGATGGGTGACTCTTATGCCTCTGCGGCCGCCGATGTTGCTGGGAGTTACCGGAGAGAGCCCGCCTCTTCCGGCCTCCTCTTTGAAGGATGAGAGTTATCACTTGCAACATCTGCTGCAACTAGTCTACATTCACGGACTGGGTCGATGTTGTGCTAGACTCAGATGGGGGTACAGAAGTCTCAGGTGGGGGAAAATACAGAAGTCTCAGGTGGGGGAAAATGAATCTCAGGAAGGAAAGCAGAAGTCGCTCGGGTCACTCGATTAGGTGTCATGTCCTACAAGAGAGAACAAGGGCCTATTATCCTTGAGCACTCTCGAATATACACACGATGGGGAGCTATATTAGAAAATTTCTAAGTTATTCAAACTTGCGAACCTAATCATTCTAAGTTCTCAACAATTATAGAGTATAGGGTAGCTATCAGTAGATATGTGATGTTATCCTCAGGTATTCCTAAGTTATGCTCTGATATCAACTTCTGTCACGCCCCAAACTCGGAAACTGGGCTCACAGAATTCCTGATCACCAAATCTGGTGTCGACAGCCTCCATAGTACCCCATTCTCGGTTCCCAGTGCCCATATGCCAGATTTTGATCTTGGAATCCTAAAAGGAGGATTTTTCAATGTACTTTATCTCGTAAGAAGCATAACCACAAGTTTACCCAAATCACAAAGGCAACATATCATCACATATCCACTAATATAAACAGTTGAATACAGTGCTAGAAGGGAAATACATATATCAAAAATAGAAGCTCCAGAAGACAGTCGCGCACTCCAAACTCAACGCTTCTGTAACCTAATGCCACCTACACGTATAAGCTTATAAAAAGCTTAGAGAGTAGTGTAAGTGTGTGCGTAAGGTAAGTACTAAGTATGCAATATCAGAGAAATGCAGAAACACGCTGGTAAGTATGTAAATACCATCAGCCTTATCCAGGCTATGCAATGCAAAAACATAATAAGCTAATATCATATACCGAGGAAGCAATGTAGATTAGCTATGTAATGCAGAGACATAGTAAACCAAATATTAGATATTGAGGATCTAATGAAATATGCAAATCATTACGAGTCCACGATTACCGTTAGCCGTATCTAGGCCATATAAATACAGAAACATAGTAACCCAAAATGTCATATGTCCCGAGTGTAATGCAATATGCATATCCTAGCAAGTCTAGAATACCATAAACCTTATCAGGCTATGCAATACAGAAGCATAGTAAACTAAATGTTATGTGCTGAATATGTGGTGCGAATGAAATGACCAAGCTGGAGTGTGAAGTCGGGATGATAGTACGTAGTATCGTAGGCTATGGGGTCCATCACAAGGGACTTCTATCCAAACCAGTCCCATACTTAAATTTGGATAGTCAGACTTAATGTGATAGACTCCTGATCTCAGGTTGGTCGCGTGCCCCAACCAAAATCCTGGCCATTGCAAAGGTACACATAATAAGTAATTGCGCACCACCAGCCCGAGTGGATAGTGAATGAATGAATGAATGAGTAAAATGCTGAGTATGCAACTCCTGCTCGATAAGTCCACATATCAGTACCGTACATCTCTAGGATCATCGCCGAGGTCTAATACACTCGATGCCACCTGCCGCCTCATCAAGCGCACAACTGGGCAAGTGGAAGAGAACTTAATATCTACCTGCCAGTAGTATACCAATGTCTACCCGACTTGTCGATAGCAGACCCATTTATGACCTAGTCAGACTCAGCCTAGCATTTCCTACTCCCTTGGGTGGGTAAGGCCACACCCGCTCCCAACCGACTATGACATGGTGGGAGACACGACCTACTATTATTCAGCACTCGAGCGCTCATGTATCCACTCGGTCTAGACATTGGGGCGTCCTCTGGTACCTAGAGGGTTTAAGGACTTTCACCCAGAGATATATATGACATTCCATGTAGAAAAAGATTTTCGGTGTCCTATCTGGCCATCCATGATATGCCTATGGAGGGTACGTCCCTGATGTCGCTAGGGCGTACAGTGGTTATATTATAAAATACGAGATGTATGAGTCAAACAATCCAGTCAAGCATCAACCCTGCGCATACCGCACGCTCATGTGGATCAACTCCGCCTATCAGGGAGCCACATAATAACCTACCCAATGGCATATGCAATGGTCAACCACATCTTATATCAAGCATGCAGATGATGCGTATGGGCATGTGTCATGATGCTATACTATCACGTACTCATAATCGGTATCGATAATTGGCCTAACAAAGGGCCTAAGGGAAGGTCACAATGTGGACATTTAACCATCATTGCCCACCAATGGGGACATTTAACCAACATTGCTCCCAAGGAGTGGCCCACATAGAGCAAAACATATAGTGAGCCCATGGCCTCACACATAGGCCTAATATACATCACCATAGGCCTCACTCAAGGGCTTAATACACATCACGATGGGCCTCACTCATAGGCCACATATGCATCACATTGGTCCTCACTCATTGGCTTCATATACATCACATCGGGCCTCATCATATGGGCCTCACATACATCAAATGGGCCACAATACACGGGCCACATATACATCACATCGGGCCTCATCACATAGACCTGTCATATGGGCCTCATACACATCAGATTGGGCCTCCCATATGGGCCTCGTACAAATCAAGTTGGGCCTCACATATGGGCGGTTTGGATCAAACATGAACATTAAGGTTGGACCCACAACAAATAGATGGACGACGAGGTTAAAACGCATATATCATACGGTGGGACCCATCATCCCAACATTGGACGGTGTGGATAGAGGATTCATACATCAAGGTGGGCCGCATAAGTGGACGGCATAGATGAAATACTTACAACATGGTGGGCCCTGTGATTACACAACAGGTAGGCCCTACGGGGTATGGTTTTCAACGGTGGACGTTTAACCACCACTATTCCTATGGTGCAGTCCACTTGGGATTTGGATCTAACTCTCAATGGGGCCCACAGCCTTACACTATCTGGAAAAAGGATGGGCAGCGCGTATAACACATACCTCATGGTGGGCCTGCATAACGTAGCCCACGGTCCGTAAAATGGATGGACAGTGTACATAAAACACCTACATCATGGTGGGCCTGCATAAGGCAGCCCATGGTGTGTAAAATGTGTCTACTGCATTCATACTGGGCCCACACCATAGAGTGGACCCGGAAGAGGCCGCTGGAGAGTGTAGGGGCCCCACACATCGCTAGCGAGCCCCACAACAATGGACAGTGTGGAGATAAAACACATACAACGACGACCTCTTGTTGGACGTCCAACCCGCCCAACGTGTTGGGCCTGCTGGAGGTCCAGTGAACGGACGGCCTGGACATAACACATATACCATGAGTGTAGGGGCTCCACACACCATAATGGACCCAACAATGGGTGGATAACATGATTATACAATGCATACAGCCAGGCAGGCTAGAGGCTAGACGTCCAGCCCATCTACACATTGGGCCTGTTGGACATCCAACAACTGGACGGTCTATATAGAACACATAAATAGTGGGCCTCGTCAGTGGACTCATAGCCCCTAGCTGGGCTTCAAACAACATCATAGTGGGCCTAGGAAAATTTTGTGCTATACGTCACCCCCACTGCTTCTGCGGTTTGGATCAAAGGAACTTTGGATCAGACTCATTTCCAGGCCCATGGCCTAAAACGATATGGAAAATTGTATGAACAGTCTGGATAAAATACATACATAGGGTGGGCCTCACATATCACCAATGGGCCCTCACCAGCTAATGACTAGTGTGGATTCAATACATATAGCAAGCTGGTGGGCCACTGCTGGTTGGTTAGTCCACTAGCGTCCCAGCCTTGCTGGGGTCAGCAGATGGTCGGACTGGATGAAATACAAATATATAAGGTGGGCCCCAGTAGGTGTTATTATTTCCTTGAGCTCCGAGTTGTACGAATGGTTCAAGGAGATCAAAGTTACATGGGTCCCAAAGTGATGTATTTATCATATCTACAATGTTCATCTATCATTTTTAGAACATTATCCAAAAAAAAAAAAAAAAATCATATCCAAAGATTATCTGGACCGCACCACAAATAGTAGTGGAGATAATGATTTCACCATTAAACAATTTACAGGGCCCACCATAACGTTTATTTTCCACCTATTCTGTTCATAAGGTCACAAATAACTGAATTAAGAGGAAATAACTGAATTAAGAGGAAAAACAAATTTCATATTGGTCCAAAACTTCTATGACCCAAAAGGGATTCATTGGTAGACGTTCAATCCACACGGTTTTGCAGTGTGGTCCACTTGATAAATAGATTTGTCTAATTTTTAGTCTTAAGCCTTAAGATGAGCTCACCATTCGGATGGACGGTTTGGATGTAACACATACATCATGGTGGGTCCCACAGCTGTTGGACGTCAGTCCAGCAACACCCTTTGATGAACGGATGGCGTGGATATTCCCATACATCACGGCTGGCCCCACAACAACAGATGGATGACGTGGATACAATATATATTAATGTGGGCCCCACCCCACATGTGGGGCATGGGTGGGTGGGTCCCACGTCTTGCCCAAAATGGACGGTCAGATTAAATGGCAAATACATTACAGTTGGCCACTACAGCACTGTCCGTAGATGGATGGTGCGAGCATAGAATACATATAATAAGGTGGGTCCCATCTCACACGTGCAACACATGTGGGTGGGCCCCACACAATGCCAAATGGATGGGTAGTTTGGATATAACACACGTGTCATGATGGGGCCACATAACTTGCTGGCGTGATGCAGCGGGGTTGCTGGGACCCACAGTCCCTTGGATGGTCTGGATACAACACCACATCATGGTGGGATCCAGTGATGAACGGCTGGATGAAACACATATATGACATGGGTCCCACCGTCCCATCTGCTTGATGGTGAGAACACCACACATGTCAGGTGGGTCTCATCATCCAAACAGTGGACGATGCAAATATAACAAATACCTCATAATCAGACCCACTGACTGGTTGACATCCAGGGTAGCAGCAGCTGCCTGCTGTGTGGGACCCACTGTCCTGTTTAGACGGTGTGGATCCATCACACTATCAAGGTGGGTTCACACGTGTGGGACCCACCGGTTTAGAAAAAGCTGATATTTGTGTTTTTACTTCATCTAGGCCTGTCCAAATGGATAGGCAACAAGGTGGGGCCCAACACATGGATGGTCCAGATCAGGTGGGCCACATTCTATAACAAAGAGAGAGAGAGAGAGAGAATCGGTGTGTGATGGTTGGACCCCGCTACTATGGGCCCTCCTAGGATTACAATACATATATCAAGATGCGTCCCAAATAAGATCCATACCATCAATCGGTAGGCCCAATTGGCCCATCACAAAAATCATAATCTAATCCTATAAACATCCGCTACTATGGGCCTTCTTCTTTAGCTCCTTAGACTCCTGGGCTCCTAAGCTAACTCTTTAATAGGGAAGATGAAGATTAAAGGGTTGAATTAAGAGATTGGGGTAGGGAGTGGGCCACACAGTTGGCTCTCTCATGGAAGAGCTTGGATGGTCTCTCCTCTCTTGGGATTGCTTGGGAGTGAAGAGAGAAATGAGAGAGAGAGAGAGAGAGAAGTGATGGGATGAAAAGATATGGAGTGAAGGGTGTAAGGAAGGGATGGGTGGAGAGAGAGAGAGAGAGAGAGAGAGAGAGTTGACTTTGGATGAGAGAGGTATGGGTAGGGTATGGGCTACTTGACTTGAGCTTGATAGATTGATGTGATGTTTGGTGGAGATTCTCCTACGTTTTACAAATGTGTGACGTTTTTCTGAAATATGCACCGGTACACAACTCATAGCCTGGATGTCACATCAGTGGGCAAGCACGGCGTTAGAACCGTGACAACGGTGCGGTCAATAGGGTACAAGTCTCTGGTCAAGTCGACTTAGATCTACTAGATGCGACTTAGGGTCGTGTGCAAATGCCGATTATAGGTCGCGGTTTGCCGGAATTCGACAAAGAGGTTCACGGGAGTCTATAAAATGGTACGGATTAGGATATGGGTCTTACACCCATTCGGTATTGGATATAAGGTAGATAATACCTATATCCAATAGTTTCAACACCTCCATCTTAACCACACCCCTCATATTTGAATTTAATCGGTGTTGTGGTTTCCTTGATGTTTTGTCGTTCTCCTCTAGGTATATCTGGTGAGTGCAAATCAAGGGGTTTATTTTCTTGAGTTCTCTAATAGTGGACATCCTATGACACTCTTGTGGTTTTTAAGAGTATCAATTAGCTTGCTCTCTTGCTCATTAGGCAAGTGAGAAAAAATCACTACTACTGGATATGTGTCTCCTTGACATAAATAAACATGCTTCATCTTAGATAGAAATGGTTTTAGGTTCAGCTTTGGTGTCTTGACGCTGAATGGTAGAGGTTTTGAGTCTATAAGAGGCAATTTGTCAAAGCATGGCCTCCACCGATTAGTTTCAAGTACCAACTTAGAATTTATTAAAGCACTCACTATAAATATCATGTGATCATCAGAATTCATAAAGTGAGAAATACAAGCTTCAAGGGGTCAGGGATGGAAGTCAATGTGACCTCCTCCTCCATGAGTTTGTCAATCATGTTCACCATGTGGACCTTGTCTACATCCCAGGTTGTTTGTAAAGAGTGGATGTAATGCCCCAGATTTTCGGCTAAAGTTTGTACTTGTGCCCAAGGAAACTGGGTGTTAATAATGTATAAATTGGATGCTTTGGAAATCATACTTTTTTTTTTTCATTTGGATTACATCCAAATACATTCATGAAGGTAACATTCACTATAATAAAATCGACTGTATTGATTATTTCATCAAAGTAAAGAATTCGGTAAATAATCAAATGCTCTCTCAATTGGATCTTAGTACATTTATCGAGTTCGCAGCGGAAGTATAAAGCTAAATCATAAAACTGTCTTCTTATTCTTTCAACATAATCTTCCTTAGGGAGATTGTTCACTAGGTCTTCATTCTGTATGTCACCTGTATAATCTACACGGTTGGGAGAGGGTCAATGCCCTACTCATAGTGATGGTTATCCTTTAAGATTAACAATGATTCAAGAGATGCGTAAAAGTAACTTAAGGGTTCTGATACGTCACGTACTCCACCACTATGAAAGATATCAGTATACGCAAACAATCTATATGAATGTATGCCTAGCAAAGTGTGTGCGGCTCATCATACGTAGTGATCACTATTACAATGTGAAAAATAGTTCATGATATTCAGCTCGACCCGCACTCCACTATACGGATATTTTTTGTCGGCGTGTTGCATGTTAACATGGGTTTATACGAGCATCTCAAGGCAATACAACAATGCAATTGGGGGATTTACGTAACATAATGTGTTCATGGAGTGACTATTTATGACATGCAATCCTGAAAAAGTGATGTAACATTGCAATTGCGATTTACATACATCGATTATGTACCACGCCAACCAACTCATGGAATTACGTGCCGACCAAGAGGGTTGCTACCTGTAATGCATTAGGTCAAGGATAAAATATTGAGTCACTAGTCGTGATAACTTTAACACAACACTTGCAGTGATAGAGAATGTAAACTAAATCGTGATTCCTAAAAAGCATAAATAAATGATGGTAATAAATCAATTGAAATGATAACTCTCAGTAATATGTGAACATGAAAAGGCAAGATAATAATCATCAATTAAATCAAAGTAAGCTTAAAGGATAAAACCCTCACATTAGATTATTTGATGTCTGATAGTAAGGTTACAGGCCTCCAGTAATCCTAGGATCAAAACGCACGCTCTTGTCCTAACTTACAAGTATTGAATGATAGGGTTAATGCCTATTTTATAATATCATTATATCTCACCCAAGTTTAATGGCCTTGAAAGGTGTGGATTACATTCTACTTCTTCCTTGTGAAAGAGATTATATCCCACTTTATTGTAGTGAAGGGATAGGAGAATTTATTATTATTATTATTATTATTTTTTAAAAGAAGAAGAAGAACTGGGTTGGACCTGAACTCAACTCGAGCTGTAATCCGTGGGATTTGTGAGGCCGACTGCGTCGCTTCCTCTCTAGTTTCTCTCTCTTTCTTTCTTTCTTTTCTTTTCTTTTTCTCTTCTTTTCTTGCTGGTACGTCCAACAGGAGGGTTGGCCGGTGCTCTCTCTGTCTCTTTTTTTTTTCTTCTTCCCTTGGTGTATGTTCCAGCGATGGCCGTGAGATTTTTATACACCCTCGAGTCTCCAGAATGTTCTTGCGTAAGGGTTGGAGAGGTTCGCAAGGCGGCAACCTTTCTTACGTAACGTTAAGGTAACGTGCAAGGTGGGTGGTGTCGGATCAGTTAGCTGAGTCTGTGTGGGATTCTTCTTCTTACTTCATATCTTTTAGGACGTCGTGGAGGGGATCGGAAGTCCCTCCTCATCCTTTTGGACGGCCCAGATCAGAACCTGTTCCTCAGGTCCGGTCGTGCAATGGTTTTGCGTACTGAGCTACTCAATACGCTCTTATCGTACTAAGTAAACTCTGTCGGGCCCACCGTGAATGCGTGTGGTTTATCCACGCTGTCCATCCATTTTTAGAGATCACTTTAGGCGTTGAGATCAAAATTGAAGTATATCCACACCTCAACTGGACCATACCACATGAAACAGTGGAAGTATTGGTTTCCATCGGTGAAACCTTTCTGAGGCACGCAGTAATGTTTATTTTTCATCCAACCTGTTCATGAGATCAAACAGAAATGGATGAAGGGAAAAAAAACACATATCAGCTGGATCTAAAACTTCTGTGGCCCCTAAGAACTTTTCAACGATAGAAGTTTAATTCAAACTATTTAAGTTGGTGTGGTCCACTCGATCTTTTTATTGGCTTCATTTGGGGCTAAATTCCCAAAATCCCTAAAATTATTTGGTAAAATGGATGAACGGGTTGGATAAAATGCAAGAATTAAGTTGGGCCCCACAAAGTTTACTCAGTACGCTTAGGGGACTGAGTTACTCAGTACGCAATCCGCTTCCGCTGTGAAGCTGTCTTGCGGAGCTGTAGGATTCTGCGAATCCCTGTTCGCCCTTCTTTCTGACGTGGAGTCGATCGGATCTCCTTCTCCCACAGTTTGGATGGTTCAGATTTGGTGGATGGTTTGCGGTGGAATTTTCTCTTTCCTCGCAACCGGTTTTGTCGTCTGCAGATACAGCGAGCGGATCTCCGTTTCCAGTCCCAACTTTGGTGATCAGGTGGGGTCCAACGTGATGGTTGGTGAGTAATCCACTCCGTCTATTAACTTAAACCGATCTTGTTGTGCCACGGGTCCAAGTATGAAGTAGATCTGACCGTGGGCGAGCCACAAAACATTTGGCAAGATGATGCCTCCCCGCGGTTGAACGTAACCTACCTAACCACGGTATTTTTAGATTTGAAATCAGCGCATTGGGTTACTCACTACGCAATCCACTTCCTTTAAATTTTGTTGAGGCATCAGGTGGGGTCCATTTTGATGGTTTTTCAAAAGATCCACTCCTTTCATCAACTTCACAAGGTCGTGTTGGGCCATGGATCCAAATACTAAAGGTCTCTTACCAGGTGCAAAATTGGACTTAATTTAAATTAACGGTCCACACTCAATGATCAGGGCCCAAATTTGGAGGAAATATGTAGTCAAGATAGGTAGACAATTTGACAAATTTTGGTGATTGATCGATGGTGGAAAAAGGCTAGATCTGAAATATCACCTTTTGAGTCAAAAAAAATAAACTGGCTTTAGCATTCAACCGTATAGGATCATAGATCGGGGTCTAAATTTTGTATGATGCCGTAGTGATGTGAGACCAAGGTGTGGTTCAAGTTTGAGTTTCGTGTACGGCAAGAAGTGGCTAGATAAGAAGATATAGATTTATAAGAAGTTGATAAGCCTACAAAGGATAACTACGCACCTAAGGAAAAGCCTACCAAAGTGGAGTCTTCATATTTCACACTTGGTCCATATTATGGGCAATCCAAGTAATTCATATAAAGGAAAATATCTAACTATGACTACTCATGAGGTTTTTTTCCTCAATGGACACCAAAATCAACGGTTAAGGGGTTGATCTGTCAATTGGGTCACTTTTACAATGATTTAAGGGTTGAAATTTGACGTGTATGGTTAATTTATGATACATAGGTATGACATAAAATTTCACATTAAATGGATAGTGGGAACCATGTGATCTAGAATTCAGGATTCTAGGTTAGTGGTATTTTCGTAATTATTGTTGATCTAAAAGTTTTGTAAAATCTAATGATTCTACATAATTATATGTACCTTTCTAAATAATTCTTACAAAAGAACTTACATCTAAATCATTATGAATACAGAGTTACTCACCAATTCATTTAAGGGAAGGTGCATACGTTGAATTACTCGATGAATAGTCTTGTCTTAAAATCAATCGTCAAATGGCTTGATCTATGAATGAATATCATTCCCAACGGTTGGAGTTTTATCATGGCAATGATGTAAGGCTAGGATAGTTGGATTAGTATCATATACACGTATATATTACGTTGAATCTTATAGTAATGCTCGAGAACTTTCGATGCTCGAGTATCGAAAAGTTTGAGACATTATAGTGGACATATTCACTTCCAAGTTAGGTTACCGAAGGACAGTTTCATCACTCCTTTTCGGTAATTGATGATTGCATTTAAAGTGGCCAGGAATTGGCAACCCAGGATGACCAAAATATGAGGGGTAGTGTTTATAACCAATTGTGTATGTAAGACGATAAAGTCTACTGGGTAGGAGAACTTATTAACCTAGAGTAACACATCCTCAACTGCCCCTCTCGGTATATGAATAGATCAGTCAATAAGTTGTATGGTGGCCTTGGTGTGTTTTAATTCACCAAGCCTCAATTGTTCGCACGCTGAACAGGGAATGAGGTTAACGCTTCACCCCAAGTCTAGAAAGCCTTGTTAAATCTGGAATTTCTCTATGATACATGAAATTATATGGATACTCAGGTCTTTATAATTTGGGGAGCGTTTTGCTTGATAATTACACTCACTCGTTCCTTCAAAAATGCCTTATTTTGCACATTTAATTTATGTTTAATTGTGCAAAGGTCCTTAAGAAACTTAGTATATGAAAGAATTTGTTTAATCACATCTAACAAGGGAATGCTGATTTGGACTTGTTGGAAAATCTCCAACATGTCCTGATTCTCCGATGGGCATTTTGATGAGACTAGTCATTGGGGAAATAGAGACCCGAGCTTATGTTCATGCATGGGACGGTCTCTTTGTCATATGGAGTGGGGCTTGATCCATCATCACTATTAGATTTATCTAAATCCACCCTCTGACTATCGCTTGATCCATTTACACACTAAGCAAGTGGCTGAATAGGTAGACGATCTCTCCATATCTCGGCCATACTCTGTCTGCCTATCTTGGCGTTTGGGTTATTGTTGTTCAGTTCGAATTGGAGCCGTAAATCCAATTCTGGCATGCTCACATACACTGTGTGAGAAAACAACGTCGAACAGGAACTATCCGCCCCTCTCTCTCTCTCCCCTTAATATTTCGAAAATATCCTCCCTTATCTAGGGAGGATTCATGGAGATAGTGTACATTGAGGTATACTTCCATACCATGCCCATTCCATGTCCAAAATAGGGCCCACATGCCCAAGCTATATGATCCAACCAGCAGATATTACTTACTATTGAACATAATAATAAGGAAAAATATCATCACAACCAAAGGATTATTAGATCCAGAGAATGATGAATTTTTGTAGTGGGACCCATGATCCATTATATCTATGTTGATCCAAGTAAGATTTATCTGATCTTGGGCCCACTATAATGGTCCCCATCAACCTTGGACCATACGTCAGATTCATATACACTAATTTCATATAAAATGATATTTAATATCAATGTTCATAATTCAATCAATCTGTGATCATCAAGGGCCATCAAATTTGATCATAGAGCATTATTAATATATATAGGTACATATTAATCAGATATAGAAATTTTACCATTTAAACTGTCAAATTAAAAAATAATAATAATTTAAAAGGAAGCATTGTTTTATCATTATGGGGCCCAAATTAACATGGATCTATATTCAATGGTCCACCCACTCTAATGGGGTAGTGGGATAGTTTTTTCTACTTCACATCAGGTGTGTGGCCCATTTGGGGAAGGTGTGGGTCCACACGTTCCACACGTGAAAACATGAAATGTCTATATCTCTACACAACTGATCTCCCTCATTCATATGTAGGGTCCATTTACATAGGCCCTATATTCTAAACTATGATAATAATCAGATGATGCTTGGCCCACAGTTAGTGTAGAGTCCACCATTATTATTGATACTGTGATTACACTACTTGTTCAAAAATTTTAAATTTTGGATCATACCTCCATTGTATGGAAAGAGTGTGATTAGGTGGTCTAGGTTTGGAATCAGAATGTGGGGTCCACCTAGAAATAGGGGCATTTATAAAGAGGTAGTTGGTACAGGCTTAAAGGAGGTGCCTGCATCCTTTTTAAAGGATTTTCTTATTAAAAATGCATCTAGCCTTTCTTTTTTTCATCCATTACAATAATCAAGGAGAAAAAATATTTCTCTATTGTGGTGTTTTCTACAGTGTGAACACGCACCGCCAACGTGGGCTCCACATTCACATATCGTACAATCCACTCCATCCATTCTCTTTACAGGATAGCTCTATGGTTTTTGAAATTAATCTTTCAATTAGGTGATGATCATATTACATTAAATTAATCTTGGCCCTTTACAGGTCTAAGGGTGCATATAGTTTAGGTACTCCACAATTCTCCGGAATGAGGGTGCACACGTGTATATATGTGCCATATATGTATGTCACAAATGGTTATGAAATACTGAATTCTGACAGATCTAAACATATATGATATGATCAAATCAGATAGCATGATAGATCTACTCCAGATGAATCATATGAAAGTAATTTGACATAAACCAATTTATTAGAGTAGTCAATATCTTTGACAAACCGTGACCGTCCTTACACTTGGCTTGATATCTAAAGTTTACTAATACCGTTTTGAAGGTTATAACGTGATTAACGAGATGATGGTACACATTGAATGAATCATTTTCTAAGATGGTCAATTTGGATGATTTAAGTCATCCGTCCATTGATGGGAATATTTATAGCATTTGAACTAGCGATCCGAAAGTAGGTCTACATTTTATATACCATAAATGTATGGTTCATGGTTTGGATTGGTGTTTCGTTGGACAAATTAACTTCTATCCACAGTCAAGAGTCACATGATCCTTTAAATGGTTAAAATTTATCTTAATTTATGAAAAACTTATACCCCTAAAATTTGTTCAATATATTAGATGAAATTACTGCCAACAACACTTCCCCATCCATGGATGAATTTTTTTTCTCAACTAGATTTCCTTAAGAACTTTTAGATTCCAATGCTAGATCATGCGAATTAGGTTTGAGATTTTCCTCATTTTCCTTCTTGAGTTTAGAATTTTTGCACAAGTAGTCATTCTTTCTGTAAAATCTAAACTTTTTCAAAAAGAAGAAAACAGTTTATCTTAAATAAGAGATTGAGTAAATGAGACTCCAACTACAACTAAAAGTAAAATAAATAAATAAAAATAAAATTAAATGGTTGATTACATAATTGCAACATGTTTAGAACTGTGTAAAACAACTATACAATTTGTATGGATTGTTGGGGCTAAATTCAAAGTCATAGAAGCATCTAGATATACATACAAACAAATGATATTATCTGACAAAATTAATATCTCTAGCAGGTTGCACACATGGTCCTTTTCACAGGATGCATAATTGTGTATCACTGAAAACTATTATAATTATTTTAGACTTCGATGATGATTATTTTTGGTTCTTTATTAGTCACACACGCTTTAGTTGCTAATAGCTACTAAATTATATATTAAATGCAATCTAAATTTTATTAGTCATTTTTGTTTGCGATAACATGATATTTATTCTGTTCTCTGCTCTAATGGTGGGTTTGCTTAAGTAATCTTTGTTATGTTTACATAATGCATGTTTCTACAAAGCTTTGGTTGCTTCATCTCACAAAAGAATATAGATATGGTCTTTCTCCTAAAATGCATATCATGCTTGATAGGGGCAACACCTAAAGGTATCTTGAAGATTATGGCTCTTCCAGGACTGACTATATATCATGTCAAAAGCCACTTGCAGGTGCTTACTTATTTCATTAATATATTTTCTTATATGCTGTTATTTCCTTGTATTACCATTATCATTATCATAGTCTTATTACAACTGTTCCGTAGCAGGATTTAAGAATCCTATACTACTACATAATCATTCTTTCTAAGGACTTATCTTTGGTAATTAAGTGAGCCAACCCTCATATACCTCCTTACCACTTGATCTTCTAAGCCTTTTAGTTCTTCCTCTTTCAGGCCTATTTAAAGCTCCTATACTAGAAGTTGCTTCCTAATATGATCTTATATTTTTTTACACATATTATTAGGAACAATGCATTTGCTGGCTGTAGAAGTTTCTACCTTCTATAGATTTTAGAAGTTTCTATAGCTATTGATGAATTTGTTTTTTTATTTTTTCCTTAATTTTCAGAAATACAGGATTTCAAAGTTTATTCCCGAATCTTTCTATAGTAAGTCTTAATAATTGTTGATTATACTTCATATAAAGGTCAGAAACTCTATGATTTGAAATCTTACTATTATACAACCTCTGTTATTTTAGGAGGAAAGCTTGAGATGAGAAAGGTTTTAGAAATTCCACCCAGTTTTAGTGCAACATCGTGAGTCATCCCTTGACGATATTCTTCTTCAATAATAGTTTTTGTTTCAATTATAGTATTGATTTCTCCAATAATAATATGTCAATTAGAGTTTTATCAGTATTTATTTCACTTTCACTTTCAACCAGATTCTTCTCCAATAATATAATTCTTTCCATTACATTTTCTTTTTTCGCGAAGGCAAGTATTCTTGTATCATTACTGTTTATTCATGATGGACTCTGCCTGACACATACAAGAAGACGAGAAGGAACTTCTTACTTAGCCTCTTATTTGTTTATTTTATTTCAATACTTTTCATATTTACACACATAAAAATTATCAGCTATTAAAATATTGTATGCATCATCTCGCAACCCTTGTTTTACAGAAACATTAGTTGCCAAGCAATCATTTATAAACAGAACAACATCACTTGCTTGTCTTTGCAACTCTACCTAACCCCATACAAGCACTACAAAATTCCCCTTTCTTTGAGCTTTACAAATCATAAAATTCTCTTTTATTTTGAGGTTTTTCTTCCTTTGCTTTAGAGCAGAAATTACTTGAGCTACATTAACCATTTTATATTCTATCCATAGGAATGCATCTTTAGTGTCTACAAGCTTTTTCTTTCCTACTACTTTATGAACTCAATTTTAATACTTATGGTGGTTGCATACGCTATGAAGTGGTGTTCAAATTGTTGAAGCATTAAAATTGCAGATGGAAGTACACAGGCAACTACATGATCAGATTGAGGTGCGTGTCATTATATTTATGCACTTTAGAATTTGCAAAGTGATGTTGAAAAACATTTTGCTATCTTTGATAATGTCTGCAAAAAAAATATATCTTTTTGTGTGTAAACAAGTAGAAAAGAACTAACACTATTATGAGAATGATATTTTATATAGATTCTTGATCCGAGAGTATGTGGGTTATGCACCCCATTAATTAGATGCACCATTCCATGGTGGGTCGTGGGCCTTAAAATTAGGCCAATACATGTTTTAGTTGGTCCATGTCACAGACAACAGTTTAGAGTGGATGCCCACTAATTGAAACCTTCATGATTATTTATAGGGCCTACTGAAATGTGGTTCAAACATCCATTTTGTCCATTGTGTGTGTCCTACTTAGATGAGGGTCTCACCAAATTTCAATTCCAATACTCAGACGGGCTAACCAAATGCTTTTAGATGTTTTATGCATGATTTCATATGGTTTCAGATGATGTGGCCAACTAGAATGGATACCATT
This sequence comes from Magnolia changhungtana, assembly GCA_030180095.1. NCBI lineage: Eukaryota > Viridiplantae > Streptophyta > Magnoliopsida > Magnoliales > Magnoliaceae > Magnolia > Magnolia changhungtana. The sequence continues at coordinate 1,145,972 of JASAUF010000324.1, read as the reverse complement.
GATTTTGTAGGACCTCCCATGACCTAGAGGGGACACACTAAATGCATAATGTGGATGTCTGACACACATCACAGTGAGCATATAAAGCTCAATTCCACATGGGAGCGTATACTTCTTCGAATTTTTCTATAAGGGCCGAACAAGGCTAGTTTTTCATTCATTTCTTAACACTTGCAAAGGGATTAGGTTGTTTCTCAAGCTCCTATCGATTGTAGGCATGCAATATTTACCTAAGGATTCTATTTACTTCCATTCTCTAGCAATCTGTATGTGTTTAGTGTTTGGGGACCACAGAAGCATAGAGAGATGAATCAAGTGGAGTAATCCAATTGCACCAAGCAAACACAACGCAAACACTCTGAATTTAACATGGAAAAACCCTTGCGGGAAAAAAGCACGGTGCAAAGCAACAAATATCACTACGAAAGCAGAAAATTACAAGAGCAGAGAGATTACCTGATCCGACCAACCTTGAATCAACCCAAGTTACACCCTTGAAACCCTAGAATGGATTAGAAAGCTCTGAATACATCCCAATCCCCATTACACCCAAATATATATCCATTGGAAGAATCACAATTAAATTAAGAAACAAATCTCGCAAAATCGCAACTCTACAAAAAACTGTGCGGATCCGTTTGATGTCATTGAGCACACTTTGATGTCATCGAAACCTATCCTTCAATGACATCAAAGCCATGTTGATGGCATCAAACTAATACCTAAACATTCCAAAGACAAGACATGAGAATCAAATTTTCTTCGATTACAACGAGCCATATTCTATGGCATTGAATATATCCATTGATGTCATTAAACATTCTTCAGTGGCATTGAAAAAGCACCTAGTTAGTTTAGCAACCAACTATAGAAAATCCAAAAATTCTTGATGGGATCGAGCACTATTCAATGGCATCGAACGGTGCTTGATGACATCCAAGGGTTTATCGATGCAATCGACAAACCATGATTCTAAATGATTTAAGACTTCAAAAAACAACAATCTCCACCATGTCATCAATAATCAAATGTAGCTTCTTTTTCTCTTCTCTCATCTTTGCCTTATATTATAGCTCCATCATAGCTTCTCGTACACACTCTGTCCTCCTTTTATGGATTCACCAAGCCCAAAGAAGTTGCACAGAACTTAAACTTCTTTGTAGGAACCACCTTGGTGAGCATGTCCTCCGAATTCACGCTTGTGTGAATCTTCTTTAGAGTCACGCCTCCTTCTTTAAGCACCCGTCAAATAAAATGGTGACGCACATCAATATGTTTAGTACATGAATGATAAACAGAGCTTTAAGCCAATTGATAGCGCTCTCACTATCAAAATTAATCGGTACAGCCTCCTACTAAAGCCCTAACTGATTTATTATGCCTCTCAACCAAACACCTTCTTTTAATGGTTCCATCACTGCCATATACTCTCCTTCAGTCATGGAACGAGCCGCCACGGACTGATGCTTCGATATCCAATTGATCGCTCTAACCACTAACACAAATGAGTAACCTGAAGTCGACTTTGTAGAATCCACGCTGCCTATGTAATCTGAATCCACATACCCAACTAACTTATCCCCCGTCTTCTCAAAATTTAAGATATAGTCTTTTTCACCTTAAATGTATTGAAGTAACCATTTCACTACTTCCCAAAGTTGTGTTGCCAGGGTTTGACATGTATCTACTTACAACACCGACTGCCTATGAAATATCTGGTCTCGTACAAACCATGCCATATATTAAACTACCAATGACATTCGAATAAGGCACATGAAACATATCCTTCTTTTCCTCATTTGATTTAGGACATTGTTATGAGGAAAGCTTGAAGTGGGTCGGGTGAGGAACGCTGACCGGCTTTGTCTTGTCCATCCCATACTTGATTAACACATTTTCAAGTTATTCTGCTTAAGATATCCAAAACATACTCATTTTTCTTTCTTTATGAATATCTATGACGAGAACCCTCTTTGTAGCACCCAAATCTTTTATCTTGAATGTCCCTGATAAATGATTCTTCGGTACATTGATTTCAAACATGTGATGACTGGCGATCAACATGTCATCAACATACAATACTAAGATGATGAACTTGCCATCACTCACTGTCTTGTAATAGACACAGTAAGCATATTCACTCTTAGTAAATTTCTGACTCAACATGAAAGGATCAAACTTTTTATACCACTACCTAGGTGACTGTTTCAGGCTGTACGATGACCTCTTTAACCTATAAACCTTGTTCTTTGCCCCTTTACTTTCGTAGCCTTCTGATTGCTTCTTGTAGGTCTACTCTTCCAATTTCTCCTATAGGAATGCAATCTTTACATTCATCTGTTCCAGATTGAGATCATATTAGGCAACCAGTGCCAACACGAATATGATAGATACTTGCTTTACAACCGGCATGGATATGTATGTAAAGTCGATTCCTTCTCTCTGAGCAGAACCCTTCACTACCAACCTTTCTTTGTATTTATCCTATTTTTTCTTGAAGATCCACTTGCACCTAATTGCTTTTTGGCCCATTGAAAGCTCCACCATTTCCTATGTCTCATTCTTGTTTAAGGAATTCATCTCATCATCCATTGCCACCTTCAAAATTTCTACATCAGGCTCACCAGAGCCTCCTGAAAGTAGACGGGTCCCCCTCATCTATAATGAAGGTATATGCAATATTAGAGTCATCCTTGTATCTTACCGGTAACATGCAATCCAATGACAGATTGCTTCAAGGTGGTTACTTCACCTATTCTTGTACCTCTGTCTGTACATTTGTCTCAGCCTAAGTATCACCTTTGTCGATATGAACGTCAATGACCAACCTTTTCAGTTCCTTTTGCTCCTTTTGATCATTCTTGTGGAATAAGGATGTGACGCCCCGAAAATCGGGGGCCGAGCAAAGCTCAACTCCTGAGTTCCAATGCATCACTTATACAACATAGATAATGATATTTAAATATTGTCAATATTACTGCCTTAACCATGAGTGGGATTACACTAAAATAACATATCATACTCCAGAGTTAATGTAATTAAGAAAGCGGAAGACTAAGATAGGTATATAAAGTATATATACGTGTTTCATAACCTCAAGAGTATAATCATGTAGCCGGGCTGAATATATACATATTTTGTTTCAAAATACACAAAATATCAAAATGTAAATGTTCAACTAATCTAATATCCCTGTAATCCCATCGAAGCAGCGCGAGGTCTACATAAACCCGGCCGAGAGCTGCACGTAGGAGAACTCCTCCTCGTCAATGAAATCTGGCCCCGTCACAAAAGTCTCGTCGTAACCTGCATCTAAATCAGAGTCTAGTTGGTGTTTTAAAACACCGTCCTAGAGTGGGAGTGAGTGATCAACTCAGTGGTACTATAAGGCAAAGGTTAACATGTTATCAATTCAGTCAAGCAGTATAACAATCATATCATAAGTACTCTTATTAATGCAGGAATGGTATGCAGTAATGATGCATGCCCTCTCCTGCACTCCCTCAGCGACTTCATCTCACGGTCGCGCATGCAAACTCCCTAAAAGTGTGCTTCCTCGCCAAAGCATATGCAATGCGGTGCATGGTCATGTTAGCCAAGTAATTTATTAGGCTTATTTATACAGCAAATTCGGGAAGCTAAGGCACCTCCTTTTTTATCATTTGCCCATGCAAGGATCCATCTAAGGTCGTTAATCTTAGTTATTCACATACGATAGGCAAGTTGTATGGCATCACCCTTGATGGAAATAGTGGATAGGAAAGTTTAAGAGTTTACACTCGAGGTCACTATGGGGAGGCTCATCACCTCAGCATAGGCCTAATTTATACTCGAGGTCACTACGGGAGGCTCGTTACCTGAATGTAGGCTGACAGCTCGAATACGGTGTCCTATACACCACCATATTCGGTTCACAAGTTTGAGTTGCTCACTGGTCACTACGGGGAGGATCGTCACCCCAGCGTAAGCAACAGCTTGACCACGGTGTCCCATACACCACCATGCCTGACTCATGAGTCTTAGCGGATCTTGGTACCATGGTTGAAACGGGTTTTACATTGGTAAGTGGTACCTTAGATTCAAGCAGTTGTGTCCATATATGGTAAACACACAATAGGCCGATCAGGTTATTTGACAAGTGCAATTAGTACGAGCGCACGTTGAATTGATCAACATAGAGTGCGTAAGCACTTCGCGTGGCCTAACCACTGTCAACAATCACCGTACGGCTCGGATTCATCGAATGTATCTAATGTGGGGAAACTAGTTTGACCACTTAATCAGGAACCATTACCGATTGCTTGGACTACGTAGTGGTCCCAATCACACTCAAATGTAACAGGTAATTACATGTGATAGTCATAACATCATTTAACAACCAATTCATATATGATTCTCATTTGAGCATTTCAACAAATATATTGAACATGTTATCATACATATGCATTTCATGTATAAATCACGTATTTGAAATTGAGGTTACATGAAGGAATTTATACATATAGGTAAGGTGGTTGAGGATCCTATCTCAACACCCTTAATAATTACAATTCATCAAACATTTACTCATTTAGACATTTTATCAAACACTTAACCTACACATTAATACATACGTGACCTAACTTAGTTATAACATATATTATGGCAAATCTTTTCACAAAGGAGTTGTTCTACATACAACAAACATATAACCAATATTAATAGTCATGGAAAGCACAAATCATAATAGCTCTTTCACTTAATAAACACCTGAGATGCATTATATATTCAACATAGTTCATACATGTGTGATATATGAAAAATGTCGTGTCTAAGTGTATATGACAGCAAACAAGTCAGTTATAAATCATTAATTGATATTGAAAGCCCTGAAAACCATAACCTAAATGTTTATAGTCCGCACCTTTCGTCGGATAAGTTGTTTCAAACTCAGTTCGAATCCTACGTCCCCGTATACAGAACAACGGTACCTAAATATGGAAATAGGTTAGCTACTTCACTGATTCCTCTATTTGGATTCCTAAAACAAGATTAGGGTTAGGATTTCTTACCCAAATCGAAGTTAGAATCAATGGTGCAGCGATGGTGAGGTAGCGATTCAGTTCGTGGTGCAGTGGGAGTGAATCCCAGCAACAATCTACTGATCTCTCTCTCTGCTCCTCACTCTTTTTGCCTCTTTTCTCTCTTCTCTCTCCTAAGGTTAGAGAAATTCGTATGGAATGAGAGAGGGTGGTTTAAGGTCTTTAAATAAGCCCAAAAGTGATGTCAATGGCCCCAGGGCCATGATATACTTAGGGTATAGCCAAAGGGTGCCTATTTTTGACAAATAGGGCCTTTAAGAAGGTCCATTTCTCGCCTAAGTCATGGAGCAAGTTCCCTGACAATGGATCTATGTTAGGACTGTGTTTATGGTGTGATCTGACAAACTGATCGGCTGTGAAGGACCTGTATCAGATCAATGGTCGTCGTTACTCGATCGGGGCCACAAGTATACCAATAAGTACAGGGAAATTTCCTTGATCCATGGGTATAGTTGGGTTAGAATCTGACGGTCTAAAGTCTTCAAGTTCACCCACAAGTGAATGGTCCAATTCACTTAAGTTTAAGTTCATTTTCTAAAGATATTTGCGTTTCTCACACACTTCGCTCCAGGCTCAAGTTGTGCGTTTTTTAATACTATTTAGGCTTGATTCCCGCGATGGTTATCAAGCCTAATAAAGTGGTCATAACCTTATAGTTTTGCAGTCATCGGACTTTCGACGTGCAGTCTAGGTCTAATACAGAGTTTCAATGTGCTCTTGAGAGTAACTGGGTTTTGAGATTGCTCCTAGGTTTTTAAGTAATGTTGAGTCAGCGATTCTAATGGTTTTAGGTCTTGTAGTTCGTATAGATAGTGGTCCAAGCTAATTCCACTGATTGTTTAGTTTAATACTTAATTAATTTTCATCTAATTTCTACAGAATTCGATCCTTAGTGATTTCTGCCTAAGGTGATACTCGAGTCTTCGTACGGATTTTTCCAAGACGTTACAAAGGAGTCTTTATCGAATTTAATGTCCCTACTAATAAAGATTTTATATGTGACTCTGTTATACAGCCTGTATCCCTTCACACTACTACCGTAGCTGACAAAGATGTACCTTTTGACCCTTTGGTCTAGTTTATCTCTCTCAACTGACGGTACATGAGAGTATGCTTCACAGCCAAACACATGCAATCATAAGTAGTTTATCTTCTGACAACTCCATACTTCCTCTGGAATCTTACATTCAATAACCGTAGAAGGGGACCGATTCACCAAATAGCAAGTCGTGTTAATGGCCTCAGTCCATAGGCCCTTTCCCAACGCAACATTATTAATCATGCATCGGGCCCTCTTTAAGAGAATCTGACTCATCCGCTCAGGCACACCATTTTGCTCGGGTGTGTGGTGTACTGTGTTGTGCCTTATGATCCCTTCATCCTTATAAAATTGATTAAATTCGATAGAAGTAAATTCACCACTGTTATCCGTCCTTAAAAATTTTAACCTTTTGCCCTTTCTATTTTTCCACCACGGTCTTCCCTTGTTTGAAGTTGGTAAAAAACTTAAATTTATATTTCATGAAATAAACCCAAACTTTCCGGGAGTAGTCGTCAATGAATGTGACAAACCATAATGACCCCCCAGCGAAAACCATGGGTGATGACCCCCATACATCATAATGCACATAGCCAAGCACACCCTTACATACATGTTTTCCAAATATAAAAGATAACCTAGATTGTTTATGATATACACAATGCTCCCATATATTTAAATAAGAACTTTTAAACCTTGGAATTAAGCAATGATTAGAAAGTACCTCCATGCCCCACTTGCTGTAAGATCCAGAATTTTTGCGGCTCGAGTGCATACTCGTGCTCAAGAATTTCGGGTGTTAATAACGTATAAATTGGATACTTTAAAATTACACCATATATTTTTTTTTTTTTCATTTAGATCACATCCAGTAACATTCATGAAAGTAACCATTCACGAAAATAAAAATCAACTGTATTTATTATTTCATTTGAGTAAAAGAAATTAAAAAATTATTAAATACCCTCTCAATGAGAGCTTGTTACATTATCGAGTTTGCAGTGGAAATATAAAACTAAATCATAAAACTTTTTTATTCATTCAGTATAATCTTCAATAGAGAGATGACCTTCTAGGTCTTCAATCTATACATCACGTGCATCATCTGTACGGTTGGAGAGGGTCAATGCCCTACTCATAGTGATGGTTATCCTTTAAGATTAGCAATAATTTAAGAGATTCATAAAAGTAATGTAAGGGTACTGATACATCTCGTACTCCACCACTACGAGAGGTATCAGTATGTGCAATCAATATATATATATATATATATATGAATTCATGCCTAGAAAAGTGTGTGCGGCTCATTATACGTAGTGATTATCACAATGTGGAATATAATTCATAGAAAACCTGACTCGCCCCACGTCCTAAAACTACGGAGATTCGCCGACGTATCTGACGCTACAGTGAATTTACGTGAACACCTCCAGGCGGCACAAGACATGAGTCAGATGAATTATGTGACACAATTTGTTCATGGACCGACTATTTACGACATCTAATCCCGGAAGTGATGTAACATGCATTACGAATTACTTACATCGATTCGTGCACCACTATCCAAACCTATGGAATTACACGTCGACCAAGAGGGTCACTACCCATAGCTCATTACATCCACAATAAATATTTGAATCACTAGTTGTGATACCTCTAACACATCACTTGCAGCAAAGAGGAAATAAATTAAATTATGGGAGTTCTAAAATTCCAAGACACTTGCCCAAGCCATAAAGGGAGGTAGCACAAGGCTAACATAATAAAGGAGAAGAGTAGAAATAAGCCAACTCAATAAAAGAGAAGAGTAGCGATAGGCCAACTTAATAAAAGAGGAGAGTAGCAATGACTAATTCAACAAAAGAGGAGAGTAGCAATGGATAGCTTAACAAAAAAAGAGAGTAGCAATGGCTAACTCAACAAAATTAGTAAAGGCAAGGCCAAGGCTTGTATCCATAGCTTCGCATAAATTCATAAAGATCACGTATAATTAAAATCATACCATAATTCCCAAAGGACAAATAATTGATGGTGGTAAATTAAGTAATTGCAGGGAGGATCACAGTAACATAGAAGCATGTAAAAGGGCAAGATAAATCATATCAACTCAAATTAATGTAAGCTTAAAGGAATCCCTTACCTTAGCCTTAAATCTAAACCCTAGGTAGATATCCATGAAGGAAAGCTTTTACATGAAAAGCTTCCATATGAATCACGACATTGCTTGAACAAGAGAGAGACACCATATATATGGAGAAGGAAGATGACGTCTATGCTTGTCCTTCTCTCTCTCTCTCTCTTCCTTTCTTTCTCTTTCTCTTTCTCTTTCTCTTTCTCTTTAACGTTGGGCGTTGGGAGATTGGGTGTGTGAGTGGAGAGGGGAATGCACATTCCTTTTTAAAAGGAGTGGGTGTGTGAGAGGGGTTTGCTTCACATCCCTCTTGGATTGGGTTTCTCCAATTTTTCCTTTCCTGACGATCTTTCTTTAAATCTAATTCGTTCATTGTGTTAGGGTCATCGAATAGAGTCAGGGTATATTATTTTCTTGGTGATTCGAAATTTAGATTAGCCTATCTTGAAAATTCTCCTAATTGATGCCAAAAACAACTCGATCTCAATTAATGGTCTACACTTAATGATCAGGGCCTAATTTTGGGGGAAATGTGTGTCAGGATCAGTGTTCGAGTTGTCGACGAAATGTCGATATTATCGCCGATAATATCGGTGTCGCTAGTCTAGCGACACCGAAACCCCATTTTTTTCATTTCTCTTCAGATTATCAACGAAATATCAGAGATATCGGCGAAAATCTTGGATTATCGCCTACAATATTGAGATTATCGCAGTGTAGCTACCAACCATGATAGCTATCACGAGAAAACTGTAGCCAACAACCCATAAATCCAATAAATAGGTAAGAAAATCCCTCTTTCAAAAAATCAAAAAAAAAATATCGGAACCAGGAAGATCTCTTACTTGTTGATCGGAACTCGGAAGAACACCTCGATCAATAGCGCCGGTCTTCAAACATTGCAGACATTCCGTTTCGATTTGCAGGTAAGAAAATCTCCCTTTCTTCGACAACAACCCTCCTTCAAATATCCCCTCTCTTCGGCGATAACCTCTCTTTGATGAAATTTTTGGGGTTTTTTTTAAAATTTTATTTTTTAAAAAGAAAAACCTTCCATGCCCGGTAGATTTATACAGACACGGGATGCGGTTTGGCTAGTGACGCTGCCAGGTGGCTAGTCGTAAGTTCTATTGGGACCCACCATGATCTATGTGTTTTATCAACACTGTCCATTCATTTTTACATGTCATTTTAATCGTTTGTCCCATAAATGAGATTGATCAGAATCTCAAGTGGACTATACCATGGGAAAATAGTAATGATTGAACTTCTACCATTAAAAACCTCCTAGGGCCCACTGTAATGTTTATTTGACATCTAACCTGTAGATTAGGTCATAGGACTTGTAAATTAGGTCATATGGACCTGGATGAAGGCAAAAAAAAAAAAAAAAAAAAAAAATCATCTTGATCCAAAACTGTTGTAGCCCCAGGAAGTTTTTAATGGTGAGAGTTTAATCGATACTGTGTATGGTCCACTTGAGATTTTGATCCACCTCAATTTTGGGTTCTTACCATAAAATTATCTATAAAATGGATTAGACGGCATGGATAATACACATGCATTGTGTATACAATCCGTTTGAGTAAGCGGATTGCATAGTGAGTAACTCCTACGCTTAACGAAACTAAGTAAACTCTGTGAGGTCCACCATGATTTATTTATTTTATCCACTCCATCCATACATTTTAATAGATAATTTTAGGCCTTGGGCCAAAAAAGAGGCATATCTAATGTTCAAATGGACCACACCATAGGAAATAATTGAATTGAATGTCTACCGTTGAAAAATACTTGGAGGGCCATAGAAGTTTTGGATCAAGCTTATATTTGTGTTTTCCCTTCATCCATGTCTGTATGATCTTATGAACAAGTTGGATGAAAAATAAACATCATTGTGGAGCCTAGAAAGGTTTTAACGGTGGAAATCATTATCCCTACTGTTTCCAGTGGTATGATCTACTTAATCTTTGGATACGCATTGATTTTGGGCTCAACCCCTTAAATTAGATGGGAAAACTCCTGGACGGCGTGGATAGACTACATACATTCAAGGTGGGCCTAAATGAGTTTACTCAGTACGATAAGAGCGTACTGAGGCTTACTGAGCAACTCAGTACACAATCTTCGTTTGAGGATGCGAATTTCCTGCATAAGCCTTTCGCAGGAAGTTATTTCTATATAGGACCCACCATGATGTTGATGAAAAATCCACCTTGTTCATCCATTTTTCAGATCATTTTAAGGGATGAGACTAAAAATCAAGTGGATCCAAAACTCAATGTGGCCATACGAGAACAAAAACTGGAGAGATTTTTCCACCGTTGAAACCTCCCTGGGCACCATCTTAATGTTTATATGCCATCCAAATATTTATAAGTTCATTTTAACTGAGATGAAGTGAAAACACAAAACTAGTAGCTTTATATTAAACTTTTGTAGCCAAACAAATGTTTAAACGGTGTCACAGAATCTCCACTATTTCCTCTCATGCGGCTCCCTTGAGTTTTGGATCCACATGATTTTATGTTTGATGTCCTAAAGTGATCTAAAAAATGGATGGATGGGGTTTTTTTTTTTAGAAACATCATGGTGGGCCCCACGCAACATTGTAGTGCGGGAAAGAAACCCATGCCTGGACACGGATTAGCTACCAACAGGTTGACTAGCGAGACTCCTTACCAAGGTGACGTCACCAAGTTCTGTAGGCCCCACCATGATGTATGTATTGTATCCTCATTATCCATCTATTTTTTCTAGACCATTTTAGGGTATGAGACCAAAAATGAGGTATATCCCAATCTCAAGTGGACCACATTACAGGAAACAGTGTTGAATGAACGTAGACCATTAAAAACTTTTTGGAGCCCATAAAAGTTTTGGATCAAGCTGATGTTTGCTTTTTCTCCTCATCAAGGTCTGTATGACCTAATCAACAAATTAGATGTCAAATAAACAATACAATGGGCCTTAGGAGGATTTTAATGGTGGATATCCAATCATTATTGTTTTCATGTGGTGTGGTCCATTAGAGATTTGGATTTGACTCATTATTTACCTCATGCACTAAAATGATGTCTTCAAATGGTTAGATGGTGTGGATACAAAACATTTGAGTGATTTCTTATGATAACGCATGCCTTTTAGCTCCCATTAAATAGAAACTTATTATTTAATGCATTCTTTTTGTAATTTTTTCATTCATGAATATGTATATATGTGTATTTAGGTATATCCTAAAGTTTCACTGAAAAATTCAACCATTTTCTCCACATTTCTCCCTTTTTCTCGGCATTTCTGGTATCGGCGATAACAATATTATATCTTTATCTCTAACTAGCGTAATTTATAGGGATACTGACAACTCGAACACTAGTCAAGATAGGCAAATAGTTGGATAAAATTTGGTAGTTGATCGATGGTGAAAAATGCATAAATCTAAAATTTCTAGCTTCAACCTTCAATGGTGTAGGATCATAAATCGGGGCCTAAATTTTGTATAACCTCATAATCATACGAGACCAAAGTGCTGTCCAAATTTGAGTTGTGATGGACAGAAGGAAGTGGATAAATCAAAAGATCCTAATTTGGGGTCTTAATATTTCATACTTGGTCCATATTATGGGCAATCCAAGTTGTTCATATGAAGGAATATATCCTACTACAACTACCCATAAGGTTTCTTTACTCGATGAACACCAAAATCAACAGTTACAAGGTTGATTTGTCAATTGGGCCACTTTTACAATATCTAAAGCTAAAATTTGACATGTTTGGTTAATTTAGGATCCACCGAATTTCGGTGCACCAGCGATGCATCGCGGTTGGCGTGATGGCGCCGCGGTCGGCTGTGCTATCTGGTGGTGGTGTTGTCACCCAATATTTGAAATAGGTGTATTTTACAAACTGGAATGAGTTATTCAACGTGCAATATATGATTTTGGGTTAGGAGAAGCTGATTTATCCAAGTAACCTATTTATTTTATGAGATTCCATAAGGTCAATAGTCAAAAACCCATTTTATTTATATATTTACTATTTATAATAAATTTTAGTTTCGTTATTGTTCTTCATCATTTAAACTTTAGGATTAGTATCTAATATGAAAATACTTAGAAATATTTGAAGAATAAGGTGGTGAAAGGTGAGAGTTTGAAGGAAATGAGTTGAAAGGGGATTTAAAGCTTTAGGATTGAGTTTTGAGAAGTCACTAAAGGGTTATGATCGACCCATTGCCCAAGGACGTCTAACTCAAAGTTGGCAAAAAAAAAAAATTCGGGATGTTACAGGAGCCTAAGCCCGTAACTTATTCTTGAGACTCCAAAAATTTCACGAGGTAAGATTTCATGGTTTGGGGGGTGTTTCACTCTTGTGAGGTGTATAAAATCTTGCTGTGCAGCAGCAATTTCTACTATTTTTTCTACTATCATATTTTTATGGAATTTTATATAGACTCGATCGAGATGAAACTTTAGAGGAAGGTTGATGAAGACCTAAGTGATCTATTAGAAAAATTTTAAAATTTTCTGATGTGTCTTCTTACTACAAGTAGTGGAGATTTCACAACATGTTAAAATTTCATTGAAATAGTCATAAATTGTAAAATAATTAGAAAATCTCTATTCACATAAGGGAAACTTGTTTTTCTTTATTGTAGCTCTATTCAAGGATGAATTTTAGTTCAGAACAATTTTATTCAAAAATTTTGGGTTTTATTATGGGGGTACCTAGATTCATAGTTTCTAGATTCCATGTCTAGCATGTTTGATGGGAAACTTGAATATGGGTTTCTAATTTGTCAACTTCCTAACAACTTTGGGATATAATCCTAAGTATAGGTATTTAATTCATAATTCTATCCTAGTCGCGTAAAGCGATGGTCCATGCCCACAGGCCCAGTTAATCTCATTCTCATGCTCTGATACAAATGTAACGTCCCGAATTTTCATGGCCCGAGTACATACTCTTGCCTGAGAGTTCTGAATGTTATTAATGTATAAATTGGATGCTTTAAAAATCACACCATATTTATTTTCATTTAGATCATATCCAATTACATTCATGAAGGTAACCATTCATGACAATAAAATCAATTGTATTTATTATTCATTATAGTAAAAGATATTAACAAATTATTAAATGCTCTTTTAATGGAAGCTTGTTACATTTTCGAGTTTACAGTGGAAATATAAAACTATTTTCTTATTTATTCAGTATAATCTTCCATAGGGAGATGGTCCTCTAGGTCTTCAATTTGTACATCACCTGCGTCATCTGTACGGTTGGAGAGGGTCATTGCCCTAGTCATAGTGATGACTATCTTTTAAGATTAACATTAATTTAAGAGATTTATAAAAGTAATATAAGGGTTCTGATACGTCTCGTATTCCACCATTACGAGAGGTATTAGTATGCGCAATATATATATATATGCCTAGCAAAGTGTGTACAGCTCATCATATGTAGTGATCATCATAATGTGGAATATAATTCATAGAAAACCAGACTCGCCCTACATCCCATAACTACAGAGATTCGCCAGCATGTCCAATGCTACCATGGATTTACGTGAACACCTCCATGCGGTCAACACATGAGCCAGATGAATTACGTGACATGATTTGTTTATGGAGTGACTATTTGCGACATCCAATTCTAGAAGTGATTTAACATGCATTGCGAATTACTTATATCAATTTGTGCACTACTACCCAAACCCATGAAATTACGTGTCGACCGAGAGGGTTACTACCCAGAGCGCATTATGTTCACAATAAATATTTGAAGCACTAGTTGTGATACCCCTAAAATATCACTTGTAGCAAAGAGGAAATAAAATTTTATTATGGGAGTTCTAAAATTCCAAGACACTTGCCCAAGCCATAAAGGGAGGTAGCATAAGGCTAACATAATAAATGAGAAGAGTAACAATATGCTAACTCAATAAAAGAGGACAGTAGCGATATGCCAACTCAATAAAAGAGGAGAGTAGCAATGGCTAACTCAACAAAAGAGGAGAGTAGCAATGACTAATTCAATAAAAGAAGAGAGTAACAATGGCTAGCTCAATAAAATTGGTAAAGGCAATGGCAAGGCTTTTATCCATAGCCTCACATAAATTCATAAAGATCACACATAACTAAAATCATACCATAATTCTCAAAGGACAAATAATTAATGGTGGTAAATCAAGTAATTGCAGTGAAGATTCACAGTAACATGGAAGCATGTAAAAGGGTAAGATAATTCATATCAACTCAAATTAATTTAAGCTTAAAGGAATTCCTCACCTTAGGCTTAGATCTAAACCCTATGTAGATATCCATGTTAGAAAGCTTTAACATGAAATGCTTTCACATGAATCATGACATCGCTTGAGTAAGAGCGAGACACCATACATATGGAAAAGGAAGAGGGCATATAGGCTTCTCTTCTCTTTCTCATACTCTCTCTCTCTCTCTCTCTCTCTCTCTCTCTCTCTCTCTCCCCCCCCTCTCTCTCTCTCTCTTTATCCTTGGGCATTGGGAGATTGGGCATGTGAGTGGAGAGGGGAACGCACACCCCTTTTTAAAAGGAGTAGGCATGTGAGAGGGGTGTGCTTCACATCCCTCTTAGATTGGGTTTTTCTAATTTTTCCTTTCCTGACGATTTTTCTTTAAATCTAATTCATCCATTGTGTCGGGGTCGTCGAATAGAGCCGGAGTATATTACTTTCTTACCGATCCGAAAATTAGGTTGGCCTATCTTGAAAATTCTCCTAATGGGTGCCAAAAAAACTTGATCTCAATTAACAATCCACACTTAATTATTAGAGCCAATTTTGGAGAAAATGTGTAGTCAGGATAGGCAACTGGTTGGATAAAATTCGGTGGTTGATCGATAGTGGAAAAAGTCTAAATCTAAATTTCACCTTTTGTACGAAAAGGAAGGAATTGACTTCAACCTTCAACAGTGTAGGATCATATATTAGGGACTAAATTTTGTATAACCTCATAGTCATATGAGACCAAAGTGTAGTCCATTTTTGAGTTGCGATGGACAAAAGGAAGTGGTTAAATCGAAAGATCTTGATTTTTAAGGAATTGGTAGGCTTTTGACTGGATAACTTCACGCGTAAGGAATGTTTTGAACAAGAAACAAATGCATTTCATTCAAAAAATTTCATTCACTTAATAAATAACAAAAGAAGACAAAGAAGACAATCACGTTTTTTATTTATTCCAAGTTCTTTTACATCCTTTTCTCCTTTGATTCCAAAATAGACTTGTGATAGAAAACAAACAAAAGACATCATGTGCTAAGACAATAAGTGCTGGAAGCATCGTATATTGTAGACTGTTGTGCACTGAACACTCCTGTGCACTCGATAGTATCATGCTTTTTGGGCTACTGTGCGCTGGCTAATAATATTGTGTGACCGCTAACGTTGTGCGCTCACGGTGTTGCGCGCTGACTAACGTTGTGCGCTCATGGTGTTGCGCGCTAACTAACGTTGTGTGCTCATAGTGTTGCGCGTTAACTCACATTGTGCGGTCAAATCTACTGCACGCCAACGGTGTTGTGTCTCACAACGCCTGTCTCACACAATGGGTGCAGACTCTACCTCTTTCTCTCGGATCTTCTTCTCCTTGATTAGTTTCCAATGACCCCTTACTGATGAGTCGGGGGTATTTATAGGCTTCTCACATGTGTGAACACGCCACGTAGTGATTGTGTGGAATCCTTTGCGCAACCTTCATTATGAGGAGTCTTTTGCGCGGACTTCTCTGTGTGGAGTCCTTTGTGGAGATTTCACTGTGCAGACCCCTTTGTGTGGATTTTACTGTGCGGTCATCTACACTCAAGGCTCATTTCTGCACAATGATTATTTCCGCACAATGCTCATTTCTGCACAACCATCATTTCCGTACAATGCACTTTTTTAGCACAATGATTTGCACACAATGAACTTTCTACTGTCTTTCTCTCTTTTTATGCCTCAACAAGGAAAAGCCTACCAAAGTGAGGTCTTTATATTTCACACTTGGTCCATATTATGGGCAATCCAAGTCGTTCATATGAAGGAATATATCCTACTACCACTACCCACGAAGTTTCTTCACTCTATGGACACAAAAATCAACAGTTACAAGGCAGATTTGTCAATTGGGCCACTTTTACAATAATCTAAGGGATAAAATTTGACAAATATAGTTAATTTTTGATACATAGACATGGCATAAAATTTCAAATCAAACGGATCGTGGGAACTATGTCACCTAAAATTCAGGAGTCTATTGTAATGACATTTTCATAATTATTGTTGATATGAGAGTTTTGGGAAATCTAATGGTTCCACATGGTTATAGGCATGTTTCTAAGTAATTGTTACAAATGAACTTATATCTAAATCATTATGAATAAGGAATTATTCACCAAACTAATTAATGGAATGTACATATATCAATCAATATAATGAATGGTCAAGCGACATATTAAAAATAGAAAAACTTGATGGTTAGTACTCTGATCATGTATGTATATGGGTGTATGGTCAGTTTTGTAAACAGATGATTACAAGTGAGTTTTTGGAGTGATCAAGATGTAGAGCATGTATACCGTTAGATTCAAGTGACTTGTTCACACGTGTAATGCAACACCTTGGGTTTTCAAGGGCCGTGTAGGAACTCGGCTCCCAAATTCCCAGGTGTCATGGGTGCCCTAATGGGCTTCAAATTTTAATTACATTTGGATGATCTCATAAATAATGGAGAGTTTAGCAAGGCATGTATCATAAGTCATAAAGCAGTATCAAGTGCCATTAAATATAAAAATATTTAAACCACAAATCTCAAGTCATCTAAATAGGGAACTAGTCCCACCCATACATGACCCAAAGCGACTAGAGCCCTGGCCCATACCCCGCGGTAGCCCAAACTCAAACTACAAGGATCCGCCGAAAGTTTGGAAGTAGGGAAGCTCCTCTTCCTTATCCATGCGCATCCCGCTTAGCTCGTTGAGAACCACCTCACCTGCATCTGGTAAAGGGTCTGGTTGGTGTTTTAAATCACCGTCCTAGAATAGGAGTGAGTAGCTAACTCAGTAGTTACTATTAGCCTTAAGTTACAACAAGTAACAATTATATGATAAATTTAATGAAAGACATACATTCACTGATCCCTAAATAGTCCTGTTAATGCATATGCATGTATTATGATATGATGTATCACCTTGCAACAATACTCCCTTGAGCGACTTCTTCTAACAATCGCACATGACCAACACTCCCTCAATGCGAACTCAATTGCCGAGTCGATAAATCCTAGCTAATGCGATGCATGAAGAATGTTAGCTGAGTATTTAATTAATTATGTTCATCTAACAGATTGGAAAAACTGGTACACCCCATGTATCATTGTCCTCAACTGGTTACGAGGCCAAGACTTCTCAACGTGTGAGGCCATAACCCTGCCATCCTTGATCACATCAGGTTCTCTAACCTCGATTTTAAGCACATGGGGAGTGCTGAGAAGAGGGATCGCTCGCGGTCACTACAGGGAGGCTTGTCACCCCAGTGTAAGCTGACAGCTCGGACACAGTGTCCCATTCCACCATGTCCGGCTCTCGAGTCAGTGGATCGGTTTCAAATGGTTATCAATAGGCTTCAGTGGTTGAAGGGTATTCCAGGATCCATACAGGTGTGAGCAGACATGGCTACACAAACATGGTTGGTCAGTAAGCGAACTAGACCGTGCGAGTTCAGGAGAGTACGAGACGGATAACATCGAGTACAAGCGACCCATGTAGTCCAACTACTATCGCCCATTCTCATCCACCCAAATTCGCTGGTTTAGCCACAGGATGGTCTTACCAACGGGACCACCCTCTCCCACCTCAGTTCCCTAACCAACCCAGGGATTTGATAACGTTCAATAATATTCTAACAATTCAGGATTTATCTTCTAACCCAAGTAAAGTCATGTATTCACACATAAAACTTAAAATTTTAGATTTTTTTATAATTGCAACTACTAACAATAATATGAAATAAATGTGTATGTGTATTGTGTGGGGTTAACGAAGAGAACAAGAGCTACACATTATTTATAGGACAAACATACAACAAGGATTTATGCAATCATGCATGCCACAAGAAAGGTTATACTAGGATCGCATATGAGATGAACATACCATACCAAATCAAGTATAATCATGCTGAAGAGCAAATAAACAACACTTAATCATGTCATGAAATTTAGTGAAATCATACATGGGATGAACATGCCACACCAAAATTAAACCCAATCATATTGAAGAACAAATAAACAATACTTATTCATTTCTTGAAATTGAAGGGGACCTATCATGTAGGGTCCTGGCTAGATTCTCTCTAGATTACTCAAGCACATCATCCTAACATTTATAATCATTAAACTCATAGTAAAGTTGGTGCTAGGCCACCTAAGGATAATAGTTCACACCTAGTGATGAACCGCTCGATTCACGATGCTTGTAGGGCAATGGTGTTAAGAAATCATTGTTGAAATGCCTAAATAAGCATACAAGCCTATAAGAATTTGAAGAAATTTAATCCAAGAGATAAACCTGCAAACACAACTCCATACTTACCTTCAATCGTCGCCGAATCGACACCAATGAAGGATGATGTTGCTATAGAGGAGATGAGAGGGTGAAGGTGCACAAACCCTCATGCTTCTAAGCTCTCCCTCTCTCTTTCTCCTCTTTTCTCCTCTTTCTCTTCTCCCTTTCTCCCTTTCTTTCTTCTAGGGTAAATTCATATGGGGAGAGGGGTGCCCAAATAAAACCCTTATATAGTGCCAGATTTGGTGTAAATGACCCTAAGGGCTAGGTTTTTACTATACTATCACTATAGGAGGGTCTTTCTAACCTTTAGGGCCCATTAAGGGGTGTACATATTGATATAGACCGTAGGATAGTTAGCCCTAACGATGATCTACGTATAGATATGATCGATTCGCCATTTGGATGCGCCGATCGACGAATATAATTAGAAGTCTTTTCAGTGGTCACTGATAGTTGATTGGGGCCGCGGCTATACGGATATGAGCATGGAAATATCCTTACTCCACTTGTGAAGAAATCCTTAACTTTGCATAAGAGTGGACGACCCAATTCACTTAAGTTTCAGCTTCTTCCTTTAGGGTATTTGTACTTCGGATGTACTCATCCTTTGGCTCAAGTTGAGCGGTTCCGGATAGTACCCACGTCCGACTCCCGCGATGGACGTCGAGCCCAGTAAGATGGACATTATTCTATAGTTTTGGAACTAGCGGCCCACCAACAAGCGGTTTAGAGCTTGTTTGAAATTTGGGCATTTCTGGAATGAATTAGGTATTGAGATTTCTCATGGGCAATGATTAGGGTTTGGATTAACTACGTTCATAGTGTGGCCTATTTATAACTAGTGAAGTAGAGATTTGGTTATGATTACTCTAAAACGTCAGTTTTAGGCTAAAATAGTAACGAGGTTGATTTGGTCTATTAGTCAAGATCCAGACCTTATCTGACTCATCTTCAGTTAGATCTTTAATTTAGTTATGATTGTCTTGATTAGTCAGTGATGGGTCAGTTAGATTTTGGGCCCTATGTGAGTAAATCATGGGGCTAAACTTGATGTTCAAGTGATCGGGCGGATTCGTTGACTTCCTACGGTTGATTAATCGAACTTGTGCGGTTTTTTACTGGTACCACTCGTGTATAAACTAACATGGAGTGCTAATGGTCAGTAAGTGATATTATAAGTTAATTACATAAAAAAATTTAAGGATTTTTGGAAATCTAAAATAGTAAAAATTCAGGACGTTACAATCTACCCCCCTTAAAACAATTTCATCCCCGAAATTGCCTAAGGGTTATAAGTAAAGATTTTATTATTTCATTTGCCTAAGTTTTATTGATTTTAAGTTTATATGCGTAGTAGTAGGGTGTATACTATCTCTACTAGTCTGGCTCATTTTAGTCTAGCCCCTTAAAACTTTTTCACCTTGATGGTTTACTACAATTTATTTATCTATTTATTTATTTTTAAAGATTTGGGTTCATGATGACGATTTTCCTCAATCTAGAGTAAAAATATTTGTTTTCAATGTTCGACCCACATGGAGAGACGGTTGTAGTGGGTTTGAACCTGATACGTTGATCATCTACCTGACCAAGGTAGAAGGCTCATTGTATCCCTTCTTTGTCCTGGTGGATCCCGGTCTTCTGCTCGGTCAAACTAGTGAGTCCATTGGTAGTCGCCCAAGATTGAGAAGTGGGTCAAGCCGCGAATGTTTCGCAGATGTATACTTCCATAATTCTGTAGTCCGATCAACCTAAATGTTTAAGGAAAATCACATATCATTAAAAAGTTAAAAATCTCCTATTTATAAAATTGTCATTCGGGTCTTATACAAAAAGAGTTCTCATCTTAATTAATGTTCAAATTTGTGATTAATATATCCTTCACTATGCCTATGATCAAACAATTATCCTAAAAAGGTTTTCAATGGACTAAGATTGTATATTTATGTTATCGTCTCGCTCCTATGGCTAGTGTGTTATGAGCAAACCGTGCTTGGGTTTCATTAATTTCGAGAGAGAATAAAGAACCGAAAGTTCTATGATGTTTCAGAGGTTTGAAGGGATGGTGACCCTAGAAAGGCCGTGAGAATGGAAAGAGGAAGAACATCATCTCCTAAATATGGTATGAATCTTGATTACATAAGAAAATAAGAAAACTCACAATATTTTAGTGAAGACTACATCGAATATGAACTTAGAAAGTATTAAACAATCAAACTCAACCATATTCAAGAGTCGTAATTCAACCGTACTAGAAACTATTTGAAGTAGAAAATACACTAAAAATAATCTAATTTAATTATACAAGACGATTTCTATCATGGTTAGAAGTAATTTCTAAAAAGGAACAAAATACTAAAACTCTAATATGAAAAAAAAAAACATTTGGTTCATTAGCAACTCGAGGTTGCAGAAAGTTTTGGTTTCAACCCATCTATTGTTAATAACTCCTTTTTCACATTTAGTTACAAAATTATTTTTATAATTTTTTTGGTAATACATAATTAAGTTAACATTTATCTCACAAAATTTTAGTTCATTTTAAGCTCCATAAAAAATTATAAAAAATTTCTGGAAGTAACAGTTGTCCAAAACCAATGAATTTTGTACGATTTCAAAATGTCTCTATTTCTTTTAAGGTTTCTTATATTTTTGGTAACTGAATTATTTTTAAAATTTTTATAATGTTTTATAATTAAGTTTAAAGTCATCCCTCAAAATTTTATATCATTTTGGAGTTGTAAATAAATTATTAAAATTCTAGGAGCAACAACTATCCGAAATTAATAATTTTTGGATAGTTGGAAAAACACCTTAAGTTTAACTATATTATAATTTATATTTTATTATTTTCTTATTTTTACATAAAACTAGACTCATCAAGCTTCAATCTGACTTTTGAATCACTAAATCGAAGTTGTAACGAAGGAGATATGAATTTTTTAAGTCGACCTAAAATTGTAGAAAATTCTGACGGGGCAACGCCAAAACTAGCTCCCTGGCGGGGGCCACGCGGGCCGGGCGGGGTCCTACCAGCTCACTGGACAGTTGGGCGGGGTCCCGCCGGCTCCCTATTTCCCGAGTGAGGGCACCTTGCGATGTGCATATCTCACAAACCGGGATGAGTTATTCGACATGTCATATATGAATTTGGAGTAGGAGAAGCTGCTCTATTCAAATACTATGGTTATTTCGCAAGATTTCATCAGGTTAATAGTCAAAATTGTATTTTACATATATTTTTACTGTTTATAGTAAATTTTTGTCTAATTATAGTTCTTCATCCTTGAGCTTTGTAGTTGTGTCCAATTTAAAAGTACTTAGAGAAATTAGAAGGATAAAGTGGTAGAAAGTGAGATTTTTTTGAAAGAAATGGGTTAGAAGGAGAGATTCTAAAGGTTAATAGGCGTGGGAGGAAACGAGATTTGAAAGATTAGCCTAGAGAGGGGACTTCTCATGGAAGAGATTGGATTTGTAAGAGAGAGTTGACAACGACCCTTTTTGGATTCAAGCGGCCATTCACTTGGTAGTCTAAGTAGGTCAAAAGTCTCTCAAGCTCAAGGAGGAGATGACTCGACCCTCTAAAATCGAAATTGGAGTATGTCCTACCTCAGATTGGATTATCAGACGTGTAATGCACGTGTCTAGGGCAACGCGTGTTACTTCAATAGCTTGAACCTATCGCATTAGGTCGGGTTGACTCAAGTTGTCCAACCTTCCAATTAGAAGTGATTTGAATCACTTTGCGTAGTCTAAGTCTTTCTATTCGTAAACCCTAACATTTTAGTCTTCAGTCTTGCCAAATGGCATGATCCCAGGATCCTATAAATGTCTCTAAGTTCGATCGTTCCCTCCTAAGTCAGCGAATGCGTTACGGTGAGTTCATAACCCACAACCTAATTTAATCCAAACCATTGCTCTGATACCATCTGTAACACTCCGAGTTTTCAGGGGCCATATAGGAACTCGACTTCCAAATTTATAGGTGCCATGGGTGCCTTAATGGGCTTTGAATTTTAATTACATTAGATGATCTCATAAACAATGGAGAGTTTAGCAAGGCATGCGACATAAGTAAGTCATAAAGCAGTATTGAGTGCCACCAAATATAAAAATATTTAAACCACAAATCTCAAGTCTTCTAAATAGGGAACTAGTCTCACCCATACATGACCCAAAGCGACTAGAACCGTGGCCCATACCCCGCAGTAGCCTGAACTCAAACTAAAAGGATCATCCGAAAGTTTGGAAATAGGGAAGCTCATCTTCCTTATCCATGCTCACCCCACTTAGCTCGTCGAGCTCCACCTCACCTGCATCTAGTAAAGGGTCTGGTTGGTGTTTTAAAATACCGTCCCATATTGGGAGTGAGTAGCTAACTCAGTGGTTGCTATTAGCCTTAAGTTATAACAAGCAGCAATTATATGATGAATTTAATGAAAGACATACATTCACTGATCTCTAAATAGTCTTGTTAATGCATATGCATGTATTATGATATGATGTATGACCTCACAACAACACTCCCTCGAGCGACTTTGTCTTACGATCGCGCATGACCAACACTCCCTCAATGCGACCTCAACTGTTGAGTCATCAAATCCTAGCTAATGTGATGTGTGAATAATGTTAGCCGAGTATTTAGTTAATTCCGTTCATCCAGCATATTGGAAAAACTGGTACACCCCACATATCATTGCCCTCAACTGGTTGCGAGGCAAAGGCCCCTCAACGTACGAGGCCAGGACGCCGTGATCCTTGATCCCATCTGGTTCCCAATCTTCGATTTTAAGCACATGGGGAGTGCTGAGAAGAGGGATCGCTTGTGGTCACTACGGGGAGGCTCGTCACCCTAGCGTAGGCAGACAGCTCAGACACAGTGTCCCATTCCACCATACCTGGCTCTTGAGTTAGTGGATCGGTTTCAAATGGTTATCAATAGAGTTCAGTAGTTAAAGGGTGTTCCAGGTTTCATACAGGCGTGAGCAGACATGACTACACAAACATGGTTGGTCAGTAAGTGAACTAGACTGTGCGAGTTCAGGCAAGTACGAGACAGACGACATCGAGTACAAGCGACTCATGTAGTCCAACTACTGTCGCCCATTCGCATCCACCCAAATCAGTTGGTTTAGCCGCAGGATGGTCCTACTAACAGGACCACCCTCTCTCACCTCAGTTCCCTGACCAACTCAGGGATTTGATGATGTTCGATAATATTCCAACAATTCAGGATTTGTCTTCTAACTTAAGTGAAGTCATGCATTCACACATTAAACATAAAAACTTAGATTTTTCTACAATTGCCACTATGAACAATAATACAAAATAAATTTATATGTGTGTTGTGTGGGGTTATCGAAGAGAATAAGAGCTACACATCATTCATAGGACAAACATACAACAAGGATTTATGCAATTATGTATGCCACAAGAAAGGTTATACTAGGATCGCATATGAGATGAACATACCATACCAAATCAAGGCTAAGCATGTTAAAGAGCAAATAAACAGCACTCAATCATGTCATGGAATTTAGTGAAATCGTACATGGGATGAACATGCCACACCAAAATCAAACCCAATCATGTTGAAGAATAAATAAACAACACTTATTCATTTCATGGAGTTTAAGGGGACATATCATGTAGGGTCTTAGCTAGGTTCTCTCTAGATTACTCAAGCACATCATCCTAACATTTATAATCATTAGCTGGTGTTAGGCCACCTAAGGATAATAGTCTGCACTTTGTGATGAACCACTCGATTCACAGCGCCTGTAGGGCTATGGTGTTAGGAAATCATTGTCAAAATGTCTGAAATAGCGGTGAAGACCGCTTTAGTTGAAGTAAGAATATGCCAATATGTCCTAAAGGGGGGTGAATAGGACTTTTAAAGTTTTTATGGTTTATTTAAAATCCTATTACACTAATCTTAACAACAAGCTCATATTAGGATTACTCAAAAATAACTCTATTTTCATTTCATCTATGTTCCGACACTCTTCAATTGCTGTTAGTTTGGTCGTTCAGGTAGGGATATTAAGATTTTTCTACAAATTTTCGGTACCAGAACTTTTTCTCCCAATCCACCCATGGAGTTACAGATGATATTAAACTTTGTGAAAAACTCCAGAAAGGTCTCATGCTCTTCCATTCTGAGACTTTCAAACGTGAAGTCAGAAGTTGTAGTTTGGACCTCTTCACAATGCTTGTGCCTTCATGGGTTGTTTCCAATAGATCTCATGCTTCCTTGGATGTCTCACACATACTTATTTGATTGAAAATGTCTTAGGACACAGCACGGTAGATGGCGTTCATAGCTTTTGCTTCAGCAGTCTGTTTTTCTTTATCGAACACCGTCCACTTTTTTTTTGGATTTTGGTTTTGTGATGGTTGTGCCACTATCAAGTACAATTTGTTCAATTAGTGGCACATATCCGCTTTCAACTATATTCCAAACATCATGATCCAAAGATCTGAGAAAGTAATGCATCCTAGCCTTCCAGCATGCATAATTTGAGCCATTAAATACTGGAGGCCTAATGACCGATGAGCCCTCTCCTTTGCCCATATTTCCTACTTTAGTCAAGATCACTCACTAGGTGGTAAAGCCTTTAAAGAGAGACCCACTCTGATACCAATTGAAATAGTGGTGTAGACCACTTTAGTTAAAGTAAGAATATGCCGATATGTCCTAGAGGGGGGTGAATAGGACTTTTAAAGTTTTTATGATTTATTTAAAATCCTATTACACTAATCCTACCAACAAGCTCATATTAGGATTACTTAAAAATAACTCTACTGGCTTCCAAGCCTGGTAGAGGATCCAATCACAAACTATTTAATAAGCAAGCATTAAGGACACTAATTTATGATGGATATGACTGTGTATGTGTGTGAGGTGTGATCTCAGATATTTAGATATGAAAATATCAAAGTAAATCACACAATCAGAAAGATAGCAATCTCAAACACAGTCATTTTTATAGTGGTTCGACGATCAGTCTACTCCACTCCTGGCAGATGCACTTAACCCTTGAGTGTGCCAGATTTCACTAATGAGGTTTCACAGCGGTTCACCTCAAACCTAAGATTTAAATCAGGTTCACCTTCAACCTTTACAACCTACACGGAGGCTGACTGTTTATACTCTCATGAGCAAGGGTCAACACAACGCACCCACTTTTAGGCACACTGGCCAAGGATCTTCCATAAGACCCTACCGGAGGTTTTACGCGGTTTACCCCAAACTCGAGGTTTATGCTCTCAATAAAGTAAGGGTCCACACAACGTACCCACAACGTACACTCCCGCCGGAGGCCTCCTATAAGGGCTTGAAGGGGTGAGAAACACCTACGACCCGATCCTAAAAAGGAATGATCACAAGTGTCCTCTAGACTCTAGATACTTACAGATAAGTGGATGAGTCTCATTAAGCACGTTGACGAAGATCTCCTCCATTGTTGATGAAGAGTCTTCGGTCTCCATGATCCACAACTCGAAAGATGTACCAATGCATGGCGACAGGTTGGATAAAGGTTATGATGAAATTATACTCTCAAAAGATTTTCCTGTAAGGAAGATAGAGAGATTTTAATCATCTATGCATTCAAGGCATCCCATCTTCATTATTTGCCATTAAGGTAGTAGCTGGAGGATCCTTGAATGCGGAAGTTCATTCCCCAATCCACTCTATTGAATATCAATGGTGAGGGTGGATTGGAGGATGAACTTCCTTGAGAGAAAGGGCTTTAGGTATAAGATCTAAGGTTAAACATACAAAAGCGCTCTCTTCTTTCTCTCATAGCAACACAAGACAAGTTCTCTTTATATAGGCAAAAGGTTCTAATGGATATAAAACGGTCACAATTATGATAAAGTTCGATATCATTGAGTAAGTTTGATATCATCGAGCGTATACTCTCGATAGCATCGATGGACTGATCGATGACTCGAACTCAATGTCATACGCTTTTGAAACCTTTTGCCAGCTTGTCGATGAATTGAAACGATTATCGATGTCATCGGATTTTGATCTCCGATTCCATCGATGAGAGGTTCGATTCATTGACACTTGAAAAATGAGAGAGACTTGACTTGAAATATTTCAGGTTTTCATGAGTAATCGAGGGACCTTCGAGATCATCAAAATTTGAATGTTGATGATATCGATAGTTGTGTCGATGCATCGATAAATCAAAAGGATTTTTCATAAAGCTTGTTGGACAGTTTATGTCCATGTTCGATGCAATCGATACGGGATCAATATCATCGATATTTGAATATCGATTCTATCGAGTGACCCCCGATTATAAATAAATCACCCTAAAATATTTTGCTGGAGAACTTGGCGCCCAAGACCGATATCATCGAAGGCCTTCTGAGATCATCGAGGTTTGAATTTCAATGGTATCGAGGAGGCTTCGATATATCGATGCTTATATGATATTCTTAAGAAAAACAGGGGTGCCAAAAATCTGTCTATCGATATAATCAAGTCAACTCTGATAAACTCGAGATTTGAATATCGATGATATCGATAGGTGCATCGATACATCGATAATTCCGTTCAGATGTGTATAAGGTTGCTGGACATATTTGGTCCTCTTTTCGATGGTATCGATGGAGCATCGAGGACTCGACAGCGTAGGTTGATCATATCGAGATGTGTATCGATAAAATCGACAAGGCAAGAAAACTTAGAGAATTTTCCTATTTTAAAAACGTTTTCTTACCCTAAAAACTTTATGATATTTTAACACTTTTTAAGGGTTTTAGTATACATGGTGATTTGTGACAAGGGATGTGAGACTTAGATTTACCTGTGGCGAGCTTGCATACATCCGGTTGAGGTAGACGCTTGAATTGATCTTCCTTTCAGGCTCTATATTCTAACTAACTCAACACTCACGCTAATTGACAAACCAAGGCACTTTCAATCTCCCCCTTTGTCAATTACGTGGAAAAATCCCAAAACATCCTAGAGTACTGGACAAATACATTCTAAATTATGTGTACATGCATTTTACACAATTTTACAATTTTTATTGAACCCATGTACACCGCCCAGTATCTGCTCCCCCTAACTATAAACTCCCCCTCGCTTGATGCAGCTACTCCCCCTAACACCTGCAACATCATCCAAGCAGATATACAATTTTCCGTTCGGAGTGTTTGAATTGTTCTCCCCCTTTTTGTCGGTCATTGACAAAGATATAACAGTTGATATTGACTGAAGTATTTGGGAGAACCATCATTCAGAGGAATATGCATATAATAGATAGATGTATAATGGTCAATCAGTTGCTGAATCAGACATCATTTGCAGTGAATATATATGCATGGCAGATCAGATATATGCAGTGATATAACAGTTAGAATATTCATTACAAGCATCACATGCATTTCACATCAGACAAACCAGGGGATCTTAAATCATAATCATGGCAGTAAAGATAAGAATGATACTCAGCCATTACCAAAATATTCAAATATCGAAAGCACATACTGCCATAGACAGTAGTAGAATTATCAGTTTATCCCAACAGAACTAAACTAAAAGAAAACATTTTCAGCCCAACCATGGGCATATACAATTACTATACCAAAAAAAAAGGGCCAGATTCTCTAGATTAGTTAGTTATCACATACTCCTATGAAGGTGCAGAACATTTAAAAAGATACTAATATTCGTATGCAGAAATAAAAGTGGAGTTATGTGATAGCAAGCAGTGATTAGCATCATGGAGTAGAGTGGGATGGTGTTGTGTCGTCCCGATGGCAGGTATCAGATCCACCAACTGTTGGACGATCCGCTGCACACCTTGCACCATCTGTTCCAGGACAGTAAGCCTCTCGTTCATTGACTCCCTGAGTTGAGAGACATCATGCTGAATAGTGACAATCCTGTCTTGATGGACCTTAAATCTCTTTGCATGCCCAGGTGTTGACGTTGATGGAGCATGTTGAGGTCCAGAAGCTTCTTCTCCGGCCATCTCAGTCCCTCCCATGGGAGCGTCGTCAGCCCTACCTTCTCCCTCAACTTGATGCCTTCCTTTAGGGGCTTCTCAGGGTATTCATGAAACCTCAAATCTATCCTTCAAATGTTGCTTTTATTGAAGGTTTGGAGAGAAAATTCAGGATCATTTGTAGTTGGGAACCCTATGACATTACAGATTGTATTGATGATCTAGGGATATGGTAGGAGAATGTCCCTAGCCCTATGAAAAGCATACACCAACTGATACACAATCAAGGTAGGCAAACAGATCTTGACCCCAACGACAATTAAATAGATTATCATAGCCAGGAAGCCCATGAGGTCAGCTCTGTTGGAGCCTCTAGAGTAAATGTTTGAAGCAAGAATACCATGCAGGACTCGATAACGTGGTTCCATGAACTTGACTTTCAGGGCATTCCCTTGGTTCCACTGGACATCACGATTATGGCAGAGGAGTTTGGTGACCTCGGACCGCACTTCAGGATCTTCCATGACCATATCAAGGATTCCTACAGGAGATATGATAAGATTGAATATCCCTACAATAGACCTTGGAGTGATCAGCACATCATCACCATCTACAGTTACGGAGATGGATGGAGGATCAGATGTCGAAGATTGACAGGCAGCAAAGAAATGGTAAGTTCGTTTAAGCTAATATGATCGTCCAAAGTCGAGAACTGGTAACCAATCTATGGCGGCAAATAGAGGTTCCAGATTATATGGAATCAAGCAGCTTCTGTTGACTTTCCTTTTGGGAATGACTTTTCTCCCTACAAATTTTGCTAAGAATGGATTAGCCTGCACAGGTGAAGGAGCCTGCACCTCATATGGGACTTACCATGTCTCGAGCGTTGCCTTGTGGGGGTCCCACGGTCCGGACCCCTTGCCCTTTCTCTTGAAGCAAGCACCTTTTGTTGGGCGGATCTCGAAGACTCCCCCTGTCTGGATGCTCTTCCTTTGTCTTTACCCATCCGGACAACAGAAAATTTGAAAACTGATGTTTTATTTAAACCAACATGATTTAAATGATTTTTAAACTCGCAAGTATACGAATCAGATGTAGATACGGTACGTATTACGAGATCGTTCCCATGAGGACTGATCGTCACAACTCAAATTCACAATTCTTCTTAACTAATTCAACAAATAATGGAGCAAATTACTAACACAAATTTATGAAAAATAACTGAGACAGGGAAGAAAATTCAATCAGAGAGAGCACTAGGACTTTCGAATCCACCCTTAATTATCCTAATCTTTATTTTGTCTGTTGATTCACCTTAATCTAGATTGATACAACTTATTTAGAGAAAGCACAATCTGTGTCCTTAGTCGGGCATACAGAATGTCTAATTCCTTTAAGCAATGCCATGAATGACATACCCCATGTCCTTGGTCGGGCACATGGAATATACAGTTCATTAAAGCACCATGTTTCTTCCTCTATAGGAACCTGTTCATGATCAGACACAAGCACCTAGAATAAGCATCCATACAACGTCCATATATAGACTCTGATCAAGTTTATAGATGGAGAAGTATAGAATTTTAACCCAATCAAGCACACTAGAGAAAGAACAAATCAATCCAGTTAAAGTAAAATCAACATAAACAAAGCATTATTCAATTTAGGGGCTTCATCTCAGTCCTAGCGAAGAAAATTAGAAATCCATGTGCTCAACTAGAAGGAAAAAAAATAAAATTGATAAAGGAAAAACATATGGAAATCTGAATCATCCCTCCTTTCTTCCTCTCTCTCTCTCTCTCTCTCTCTCTCTCTTTCTTCTCTTTCTTCTTCTTTGGCCTTCCTTGAATCTCCCCCAGCCGAACTCCCTCGCTCCAGATCTGAAATTCCTCGATCTCCCAACTCTCGATACCCCCACTTTTTCTCCTCGTTCCCTGCTTTTGTATTGGGTTTCAGGGAAGGACAGCTTGTTTACGCAGTAGAGTTTGAAACGGAAAGTCGGTACGTGCGTAACTCATAACGCTGTTGTATTGGTGGCCCCCACATATGGTCCTTGATACAAAATCCACTCCGTTCACTGAGATCAGCATGGCAAAACCGTCAGACAGGCCAATTTTTCTTTTGTTTTGGTGTGGTCCACACAATCTTTTGTGCTACCGTCTAACCTTAGTTTGAACGACTACAAACTAATCTTTGCTGTCTTTTGTAACTTTCGCCACCTAAGCATGGATTGTAGCCGCCTCAGGGAATGAATGGACGGTCTGGATCAGAAATTGAACCGTGATCCAGATCACGGTGTGGCCCACAGAGGCCGGTTGTCACGGACGCTGGAATAAAGATTGCGGATCTCTTCCACTGCGACGCTGGTGGGGCCCACTACTTCACTTAAATTGGAAATCCACTCCGTCCATTGGATGGATGGTGAGATTTTGGTCAAGAATGCACCATTTTATCCTTCTGTTGATGGACCCACAGGAGTTTCTTTTCCACCGTCCATACACGTTTAACGGCTAGGATCTAGCAGGAACTTTACATGGTGAAAAAAAACACCTAGAAGAGGGTTAAACCTATCCTCTCATCACAATGGACGGTTCGGATTATCTGAATAGCTGAGGTATGGGGTCCATTGACCAAAAACGGGCGCCGTGCATCCGTCCGCTGAAAATGGAAACATCCGTTTTTTCGCTGAAGGCGGTCGGTCAAACCGTCTTTGACCGTTTCGTGCGGTCCAGTGTGGCGCGGCTACACATGTGCACTATGTACACTCAGCACTAAGTGGGGTCCGTTGCAATGTTCTGGAGAAATCTGCACCATCCATCTCTTTTTATCTCCCTGATTAATGGGTTGGGACCAAAGTTGACGCATATCCTATTATCAGGTGGGCCCCACTTACTGAATTAGAGGGCTGATCTGGCCGTTGGAACACTTTCCGAGATATCCAGAGGTTGAAATTTAATATGTAAGGTTAATTTATGGCCCTCATCCCATGTATGAAGTTTCGAACTGATCGGATGGCGGGAACCATGTGATCTTGCATTCTGGGCTAATTTCGGGCCTCTTTAACGTGAACGGCTTGATTTCCTCGGATCCCTGACGTATAAATTCTTCAATCTTGATCCTTTGAAGTCCGTCCCTTGCTCTGGTGACTTCGGAATGTCAAATCCACGCTTGTAGCACTCTTTTTCAGTCAATGCTCCTAATTATACTCTGTAATAAAAACATGAATAAAATACGGTGTTTAGGCATTATCATATACGTAAAATAAGGCAATAATCGGGGTCTGATATGCAATATTTGACCTTCATCAAAAACTTTGGGAAAGAAGACAAAATCCTTCTTTTTAAAGAAACAGAAAGTACTCGACCAAAAGGCAAGTTCAGAAAAAGGAGGGTAATACCAGTTTTTGAGTACCTTCTGGGACCCACCAAAGAACTTCCAGCCGAGGGTTTGAGCCAAAAAGAATGAAAAACCTTTTCTCGAACAAAATGAAAGTCTTTTCACACGACCACCTTTTTATCAGGCGGCGGTCATCGATTTTATCGAACTTACTTTCGATTATATCGATCATCCTCATTTGATGTTATCGATAATAACTTCGATAATAGTTTCAATCAAGTGGCTTTTCAAATTCTGAAGAGATGTCAATAATATCGACTCTTTATCGATTTGATCTAGAATGCCCATGACAAATCCACAGACATATCAGACGTAAATGTTTTTCAATTTTTAGCATTCAGACAATCTTTCATGTATACTTTTAGTATGTAAATTTATCAATAGTATACACACCAAAACTTTGTACAATCAATGCATACATCAAAATTATAAACATTTGAATGTTTATATACAAAAGATGGAGGTCAAGAACCTCAGATATATCATTTGAAGCTCAGCAAAATTGCATCATTTTAGCGAGTTTCCAGATCTTGAAGCATGATCTGAACTAATTCTTCCTTGCCCATTTCATGGCAGAGTTTTTAGTGTTCAGTCTATCCTCTTGATTAATTAACTCTTTTGTTTTGTTTGTCATTTTGGGTGGTGATGGATGTGTATTTCTTCTATCCATATCTCTAAGTGGACTCTTGAAATTATGTATTTTTCTAGTTAGTTGTTGAGTCCATTTAGGTGTTATGCATTCGAACTTATAATGACCAGAATCACCATACAAATGATAGACTGGAGAAGTTCTTGTGTTACTTCTGAAAGCCGCAGATCTTTTAGTTATTGATGCTGCATTTCGAGATTTTGATTTAAAATTTTCATATCCTAGACCGCTCTTGTCCTTTCCAGGTCTTCCCATCGCTAAGAGTTTTTCTAATTTTTCACCACTCTAGGAAAACTTATAATTTATCTTGGTGATCTTTCGAGATTCTTCTAAGTCAAACAGGATTGTATGATTTTCATTTTGAAGGATCACCATTTTATCTTTTAAGATCTCGACCTGTTTGTTCAATTTCTCAGACTCATTTTCAAGAAAGGTATTAGTTCGTTCAGGTCTATCATTATCCGTATGATATTGCTGCAGATCACTTATTAATTACGTGTTGATTTCCAATGCTTTATCTAAATCTTTTTGTAGCAACTTACTTTTGTTCTCCGCTATTCCGAGTCTTTTAAGGATCTTTATGCTATGGATGTAGAGTTGATTATCCTTTTCTTCTTCTTCTTCTTCTCCAGTTTCCTCATTGTCAGATGGAAATGATTTAGTGGCTTGCTGTTCTTTCTCGTTCTCAGATTCTATGGGAATAGTTGAAGCAGTGGAGACCATGAGGATTTTCAATGGTTTTTTATCTCCGTCACTTCCAGAGTCAGTAGATTCTGAATTTGACTCTTCAGTATCATCCCACGTGGCAGCCATTGCCTTACCCTTAGTTTTTCTGTTTGAGCATTTGGTTGACAGGTGTCCATACTCCTGACAGGCATAGCATTGGGGTTCCTTGGTCCTTTTACCAAATTTGTCTGTCGAAGTTTTGTTGTTCACCATTCTTCCTCTGGAAGGCCGGCCACGATTCTTCAGAAAAAATTTCCCGAATTGTTGTGCTAGCAAAGCCACTTCCTCATCTTCATCTTCCTTTTCGCTCTCACTGTCCTCAGGTATTGTTTTCTTAGAAGTTTTTAGGATAGTTGTTTTGGATTTATGAGTTTGTTTAAAGTGTAGTTCAAAAGTTTGTAAGGAACCTACTAGTTCTTCTACATTCATTTCATCTATGTTCCTACACTCTTTAATTGTTGTTACTTTGGGATTAAATCGTTCAGGTAGGGATCTTAAGATTTTTCTACAGATTTTCGGTACCGAAACTTTTTCTCCCAATCCACCCATGGAGTTACAGATGATATTCAACTTTGTGAAAAACTCCATAAAGGTCTCATGCTCTTCCATTCTAAGACTTTCGAACTGTGAAGTCAGAAGTTGTAGTTTGGACCTCTTCATAGTGTGTGTGCCTTCATGAGTTGTTTCCAACAGATCCCATGCTTCCTTGGATGTCCCACACATACTTATTTGATTAAAAATGTCTTGGGACACAGCATAGTAGATGGTATTCATAGCTTTTGCTTCGGCAGTCTGTTTTTCTTTATCGAACGTCGTCCACTTTTCTTTGGATTTGGGTTTTGTGATGGTTGTGCCATTGTCAAGTATAATTTGTTCAGTTGGTGGCACGTATCCACTTTTAATTATATCCCAAATAGCATGATCCAAAGATCTCAAAAAGTAATACATCCTAGCCTTCCAGTATGCAAAATTTGAGCCATCAAATACTGGAGGCCATATTCCGTACTTCAGTCAAGATCACTCTCTAGGCGGTGAAGCCCTTAACGAGAGACCTGCTCTGATACCAATTGAAATATCAGTGAAGACCGCTTTAATTGAAGTAAGAATATGTTGATATGTCCTAGAGGGGGGGTGAATAGGACTTTTAAAGTTTTTATGGTTTATTTAAAATCCTATTACATTAATCCTACCAACAAGCTCATATTAGGATTACTCAAAAATAACTCTACTGGCTTCCAAGCCTGGTAGAGGATCTAATCACAAACTATTTAATAAGCAAGCATTAAGGACACTAGTTTATGATGGATATGACTGTGTATGTGTTTGAGGTGTGATCTCAGATATTCAGATATGAAAATATTAAAGTAAATCACACAATCAGAAAGATAACAATCTCAAACATAATCATTTTTATAGTGGTTCGACGATCAGTCTACTTCACTCCCGATAGACGCACTCAACCCTTGAGTGTGCCATATTTCACTAAGGAGGTTTCACAGCTATTCACCTCAAACTTAAGGTTTTAAATTAGGTTCACCTTCAACCTTTACAACCTACACTGAGGCTGACTGTTTATGCTCTCACTAACAAGGGTCAACACAACGCACCCACTTTTAAGCACACTGGCCAAGGATCTTCCATAAGACACTACCGGAGGTTTCACACGGTTCACCTCAAACCTTAGGTTTTGACTGGTTCACCTTCAACTAGATGTTTATGCTCTCCATAGAGCAAGGGTCCACACAGCGCACCCACAACATACACTCCCACCGGCGGCTTCCTACGAGGGCTTGAAGGGGTGAGAAATACCTAAGACCCAATCCTAAAAAGGAATGATCACAAGTGTCCTCTAGACTCTAGATACTTACAGATAAGTGGATGAGTCTCATTAAGCACGTTGACGAAGATCTCCTCCTTTGTTGATGAAGAGTCTTTGGTCTCCTTGATCTGCAACTCAAAAGATGTACCAATGCATGACGACGGGTTGGGTCAAGGTTATGATGAAATTCTACTCTCAAAAGATTTTCTTATAAGGAAGATATAGCGATTTTAATCATCTATGCATTCATGGCATCCTAGCTTCATAATTTGCCATTAAGGTAGTAGCTGGAGGATCCTTGAATGCGGAAGTTCATTCCCCAATCCACTCTATTGAAAATCAATGGTGAGGGTGGATTGGAGGATGAACTTCCTTGAGAGAAAGGGTTTTTGGTATAAGATCTAAGGTTAAACACACAAAAGCTCTCTCTTCTTTCTCTCACAGCAACACAAGACATGTCCTCTTTATGTAGGCAAAAGGTTCCAACGGATATAAAATGGTCACATTTTTGACAGAGTTCGATATCATTGAGCAAGTTCGATATCATCGAGCGTATACTCTCGATAGCATTGATGGTCTACTTGATGACTTAAACACAATGTCATACGCTTTTGAAACCTTTTGCTAGCTGGTCGATGAATCGAAACGATTGTCGATGTCATCGAATTTTGAACTCCAATTCCATTGATGAGAGGTTCGATTCATCGACACTTGAAAAATGAGAGAGACTTGACTTGAAATATTTCAGGCTTTTATGAGTGATCGAGGGACTTTCGAGATCATCAGAATTTGAATGTCGATGATATAGATAGTTGTGTCGATGCATCGATAAATTAAAAGGATTTTTCATAAAGCTTGTTGGAAAGTTTATGTTCATGTTCGATGCAATCGATACGGCATCAATATCATTGATATTTGAATATCGATTCTATCGAGTGACCCCCAATCATAGATAAATCGCCCTGAAATATTTTGCTGGAGAACTTAGCGCCCAAGACCGATATTATCGAAGGCCTTCCGATATCATCGAGGTTTGAATTTCGATGGTATCGAGAAGGCTTCGATATATCGATGCTTATATGACATTCTTAAGAAAAACAGGGGCGCCGAAAATCTGCCTGTCGATATAATTTAGTCAACTTCGATAGACTCAAGATTTGAATATCGATGATATCGATAGGTGTATCGATACATCAATAATTTCGTCCAGATGTGTATAAGGTTGCTGGACATATTTGGTCCTCTTTTCAATGGTATTGATGGAGCATCGAGGACTCGACAGCGTAGGTCGATCATATCGAGATGTTTATCGATAAAATCGACAAGGCAAGAAAACTTAGAAAATTTTCCTATTTTGAAAACGTTTTCTTACCCTAAAAAGCGTATGATATTCTAACATTTTTTAAAGGGTTTTAGTATACCTGGTGATTTAGGACAAGGGATGTGAAGCTCAGATTTACCTGTGGTGAGCTTGCACACATCTGGTTGAAGCAGACGCTTGAATTGATCATCCTATCAAGCGCTGTAGTCTAACTGACTCAACACTCACTCTAATTGACAAACCAGGGAGCTTTCAATGCCTAAATAAGCATACAAGCCTGTAAGAATTAGAAGAAATTTAACCCAAGAACTAAACCTACAAACACAACTCCATACTTACCTTCAATCGTCGCCGAATCGACACCAATGAAGGACAATGTTACTATAGAGGAGATGAGACGGTGAAGGTGCACAAACCCTCATGCTTCCAAGTTCTCCTTCTCTCTTTCTCCTCTTTTCTCCTCTTTCTCTTCTCCCTTTCTCCCTTTCTTTCTTCTAGGGTAAATTCGTATGGGGAGAGGGGTGCCCTAATAAAACACTTATATAGTGCTAGATTTGGTGTTAATGGCCCCAAGGGCTATGTTTTTACTATATTAGCTATATAGGAGGGTCTTTCTAACCTCTTGGGCCCACTATGGGGCGTATATATTGATATACACCGTAAGATAGTTAGACCTAACGATGATCTATGTGTGGATATGATCTGTCCGCCATTTAAATGCGCCGATCGACGGATATGATTAGAAGTCTATTCAACAGTCACTGATAGTCGATCAGGGCCACGACTATATGGATATGAGTAGGAAAATATCCTTACTCCATGTGAGAAGTTTGGACGTAAACCGATGGTCCGAAATCCTCAACTTTGCATAAGAGTGGACGACCCAATTCACTTAAGTTTCAGCTTCTTCCTTTAGGGTATTTGCACTTCTCATGCACTCGTCCTTTAGCTCAAGTTGAGCGGTTCTGAACAGTACCCAGGTCCGACTCCCATGATGGACATCAAGACCAGTAAGACGGACATTATTCTATAGTTTTGAAACTAGCGGCCCACCAACGAGCGGTCTAGAGCTTGTTTGGAAAATCAGGGCATTTCTGGAATGAATTAGGTATTGAGATTCTCGTGGGCAATGATTAGGGTTTGGATTAACTACGTTCATAGTGTGGCCTATTTATAAATAGTGAATGTGGAGATTTGGTCATGATTACTCTAAACCGTCAGTTTTAGGCTAAAAGAGTAACGAGGTTGATTTGGTCTATTAGTTAAGATCCGGGCCTTATCTAACTCAGCTTCAGTTAGATCTTTAATTTAGTTATGATTGTCTTGATTAGTTAGCGATGGGTCAGATAGATTTTGGGCCCTATGTGAGTAAATCATGGGGCTAAACTTGATGTTCAAGTGATCCGGCGAATTCGTTGACTTCTTATGGTTGATTAATAGGACTTGTGCGGTTCTTTACTAGTACCACTCATGTATAAACTAACATGGAGTGCTAATGGTTAGTAAGTGATATTATAAGTTAATTACATAAAAAAAATATAAGGATTTTTGGAAATCCAAAATAGTGAAAAACTAGGACATTATATGTAAGTTTCTCATATTGTAGTTTTGATGATGGGTTAAACATATTCATAGGTAGTGAACAAGATGAATGGATCAAAATCTGAATTTAATATATGTACAAGTGGATGCTGAGATCAAGTAGTTAGTTTACTATGATCAGGTGGTCCAAACTTAGAGTGGACGATCAAATATCTTTACCTAGTGGTGAATAGTTGACTGAATGATTGGTTAGGTTGGATAAGTAAGAATACTTAGGTTTATGATGATCCTATCTCAAAATCAATAGTCAGATGGCTTGATTTATGAATGAAGATTATTCCCAAGGGTCAGATTCGTGTTGGAGAATGGATGTAAGGTTAGGATAGCTAGATTGGTATCGTACACATATACATAATAAGTTAAATTTTATGGTAACACTCGAGAACTTTCAATACTTGAGTATCGAAAAGTTCGGGTTGTTACACTCGCTCATGTGGCACAGATGTGCATGCTACATATGTACGGACGTGGAATTTGCCACATATGCTATAGCTCCACCTGTTAAAGTGATCCCGATCAGCCTGTAAAGATTAACATGCCTCTATTCTCTCATAATTACGAGCGCCCCTTTTGACACCTTAAGGACCTCATTAAAACTGGTGAACTTGCACCCAATCGCCTCGAGTGCACCAATATATATATATAT
This sequence comes from Magnolia changhungtana, assembly GCA_030180095.1. Classification (NCBI taxonomy): domain Eukaryota; kingdom Viridiplantae; phylum Streptophyta; class Magnoliopsida; order Magnoliales; family Magnoliaceae; genus Magnolia; species Magnolia changhungtana. Next base: position 1,107,007 of record JASAUF010000324.1, on the reverse strand, counting down.
ATATATATATATATATATATATATAACTTTTCTTCATGTCAAGAATGTGTCTCACATCAGTCAAGGTACACTTCATCCCATCAAACATCTTGATACGGACAATATCAATAGCCATAACGTTACAGGCATTGTTATTGCCCATAAATTCCTGTCCACCATTGTACTCCATGTAGCTGGCGAACCAACTTCGATACGGAGTTATGTGATATGAAGTCCCTGTGTCAAGAATCCACTAGTCTCTATGATCATCGTATAAGTGTCCGATCATAGACACTGACAACACATCACCTCCACTTGTCTCTTCATTTGACGTGGTAGTATTGGCCTTCCTAGAAGAAGATTTTGTATTCTCTTTCTTTGCTTTAAGATTCGTACAATCCTTCTTCATGTGCCCTGATATCCTACAATTTCAACACTTTAACTTTCCCTTGCCCTTACCCTTGGATTTGGATCTTGATTTAGAGGATCCTGTGTCCCACTTAGAATTTCTACCTCTCATAAACAAAGTATCGGTGGAGGCCCTCATACTATTATTCTTCTTTCTCATATCATTTCCTTAAAGGGATGAGATGACGGTATCGATACTAAGGGTCGTGTTATTGTTGCACAAGGTGTCTTTAAAATACTTATACGAAACAGGGAGAGAATTCAATAAGATACATGCATGATCTTTTTCATCGACCGTTACCTCTACATCCACCAATTTATAGATCATCTTGTTAAAAAATTCTAATGTGGGCTTCAACATCTCCTCCCTCTGCCATCTTGAAGTTGAATAATTGCAGCTTCAAGTGTAGTTGATTTTCAAGGGACTTCTTCATATAGATGTCCTCTAAATTCACCACAAACTTGCTACAGTTTTCTCCCTCAAGACATGTAGAGAACCTCATCCATTAAGCACAATTGGATTGAGGATTTCGCTTTCTTATCCGGTTTCTTTCATTCATCATCATCAATAGATTTCGGTTGCTTCTTAAGGACCTCATCCAATCCTCACTGAATTAACATGCTAGTCATCTTTACCTTTCATAATTCAAAGTTATTTTTTTTTCCAAAATATTTCTCAACATCAATCTTAGGATTGACATCCATTGATACTCACTTTCAGATTCAAGTCTGTGCCCCGACGATTTCTCTGATACCACTTGTTGGGGGATCGTGGAAGCACACAAAGATGAATAAAGTGAGTAATCGAAGCAAGCACAACGCAAAGATTCCAAATTTAATGTGGAAAAACCCTTGCAGAAAAAACTACGGCATAAAACGACATATATCAATATGAAAGTAGAAAATTAAAAGAGTGGAGAGATTACCCTATCTGAACAACCTCGAATCGACCCAAGCTACACCCTTGAAACCCTAGAACAAATTAGAAAGCTCTGAATACCTCCCAATCCCGATTACACCCCAATATATAGCCTTTGAAAGAATCACAATCAAATTAGGAAACAAATCCCGTAAAATTACAACTCTGTGATGCATGGATCTGTTCGATATCATCAAACACACTTTTATGTCATCGAAACTTATCCTTCAATAACATCGAAGTCATGTCGATGACATCAAACTAATACCTAAACAGTCCAAAGACGACATAAAAAATGGATTTTCTTTGATTGCATCGTGCTATCTTCGATGGCATCGAACATATTAATCAAATACTCTTCGATGGCATAAAAAAAATTTACCCAGTTAGTCCAGCGACCAACTGGAGAAAATCTGAAAATTCTCGATGGGACCGAGCACTGTTCGATGGCATCGAACGGTGCTTGATGGCATCGAATGGTCTATCAATGCAATCGTCAGAACCCTGATTCTGAATGATTTAAGACTTCAAAAAATGACATTTAGCTTGTAATTCCATTAACGATTGGGATTCCTGCACATTTACACCTTCAGAAAGTTGTATCAACCCCTCTTTATAAATACTCAGAAATATGACGAAGGGAAGAAACGTAAAAAAAATAAGCCCTTAATCACCAAATTTATTTCTACCTAATTCACAAGTAATTGGGCTATCATAACAAGAATCCTAACTCATACTAAATGGATCCACTTGCCATTTGGTTATTGATGAAAAAATGATCAACAGACCTCTCTGCCATTTAAAAAAATAATAAATAAATAAAAATTATTCTACATGTCATACGAGTTGACTTTTCATATATTTGAGAAGATGAAAGTAATAATCTTGTGTTGTGAAGTTACTCTGCCGAACTCATTTGGCAAAAGGCCTCTGCTGGAATAGTGGGGAGAACTCCCCATAACGTCTCTTGAGCTAATTTATGACCTTATCAAAGTTCAAAAGTAAGTTTTTTATATATATATTTTTCTTATGCAAAAGCATAATTAAAGATTCTTAGGAGTCTGACAATTCTGCCTAATACCACACTAATTGGTTAAAACAGGTCCTAAAAGTTTCCAAAGGGTATTTAGTACCAATATTTATATCAAATCATGCTGTTACCGGTATGCTTATCTTTGACCCATCTATGCAACTACAAACAAGCAATCTTTAGATGAAATTATCCAAATTCCCACTATAATTTTTCATGGTTTTGTTACATTCTATTGCAACCAAGCATCATCATCATCATCATCATCATCATCATCACCTATGCTTTATACAAATTAACTGGAGTTGGTTACACATCTGTCTTTAAATCACCTCCATCATGCCAATTAACTCCATCCACTATCCAAACTATGCATCCATAACATTTTCCATCCTTAAATCATCGTGATCGTGCTAACTACTGTTTTGACATCATGTTGCAAGTTGGTGTGATGGAATTAGGGAAAGAAAATAATAATAATAATAGCCTACCAGTGATTATCATCAATTGATCAAACTAAATGATTCATTCTACATATTTGATGTTCAATAAGTGTGAAACAAAGCAACACTAAAATGACTCAGGTTACTTAACATAAGTTACTTATGCCTCAAGTGGCTTATCATGGTTTCTACTTAATCAGCAGTTAAACATGTTTGGTTAGTATGTTTTTAAAACAGCTCGACAAAATGACTCACCTTCAGTCTAAAATATTAGAAACCAGAGACAACTCAAAATCCAAGCCATGGATTTTTTCGTGTGTGAACAATTTCATTTTAAATATTTTTACAGAATAACAGACTCCCTGATTACAAGGATTACAATAAAAAAGGAATCTACACTTATACAATAGGCAAAACAGGTTAACTTTCTAAACAGGAGAATGTGCCAACTCATTCAGAGCTAGAGATGGCTGAAATGGTCTTTGAATCAATACTACTGTTAGAGTCCGCAATGCCGTAACCGTGGGGGCCTGCTTTAATGTATGAGTTAGATATCCACCCGGTTTCAATAATAAGCCCCATCCAAATCTCAGGTGGACCAAACCACGGGAAACAGTGGTAATTAACGCTGACAGTTAAAAACCTTCAAGGGCCCGCTGTAATATTTGTTTGCCATCCAACCTTTATTTTATTTTATATATTTATTTTTTAATTTTTTTTTACACCGTCACACATACCCCCGCACACTCACACCATAGTGGAATTTCACCACCTGTGGGTACTCGAACCCTTGACCAGGTGTTGAAACTCCCGAGAGTTTACCACCGGAGCAAGAGTAAGGACCCGTTTGCCATCCAACCTGTTGAAGGGAATTAACGCTCACCATTAAAATCCTTCGAGGGCCCACTATAATATCTGTTTGCCATCCAACCTGTTGAAGGTCACATATATGCCGGGATGATGGGAAATGAAAAAGCCATCTTGCTCCAAAACTTTAGTGGCTCCAAAGAAGTTTTTAATGGTGGGTGTTCATTCACCATGTTTCTTATGGCTTCGTTCACCTAAGATTTGGATCTGCTTCATTTTTGGGCCCATGCCTTAAAACGAGCTGAAAAATTGGATGGAAGGCATGGATTTGCAACAAATACATTAAGGTGGGTCCCCAATCACACCCCGATTCAATAGTTCTTTCCTCTGCTGCTCGGCTTCTCTTGATGGAGGCAAATTTGTGAGTGAACCCATCTCCACATTCATAGGTCCAGCATGATGTTTCTTAGAAATCTACTCCATCCATCCATTTTACTAGATCATGTTAGAAGATGGACCCAAAATTGACGCTGATCCAAAGCTTAACTAGGCCACATTGATGGAAATAATGGAGATTGAACTACCACCATTGAAATCTTCCCTGGGTCTATTATGCTCATAATATGTAGGGGTGTACATTGAGTCGAACCGAGTCGAGTTGGCCTCATCATGACTCGGCTCAAATACTGGCTGACCTCAGCTCTAATTCGGCTCAGCTCAGTCCTCAAGCCTAATTGGCCAGCTCGGCTTGGTTCGGTCAACAGCTCAGGCCAAGTTTGAGCCAAGATCGAGTCGAGTTCCTCACTGAGGCATTTCCACATACACCTGAACTGCAACTTCACAATCCCACTGTTTGTAAAATAGAGGTAATGGTTTTATGGATGGAGTAGAAAAGAAAAAAAATAAAAAGAAAACATAAAAACCAAAAAAAAAAATAAAAAGAAAAAAATTATTTGTTTAATGTACATACCTTGCTTGCCACCGGCCAAACCTCCTTGCCACTAACCAAACCTTGCCACCAACCACATTTGGTTGAGTCATTTTATCAAACAGTTGGTGAGCAACATCAATGGCAAAGTAACCAAGTCAACAAATTGGTTCGTCGAGCTGGATTCGATTCGAGTCGAGTTGAGCTGGGGCCTGCTCGAACTCGCTCAAATTCACTTTCGAGTTCAAAAAATCAGCTCAACTCGGCTCGAACTCAGCTTTGAACCGAGTCTAATCGAGCTTTTTCGAGTCGAGTCGAGCAAGCTAATCGAGCTAGCCCGGTTCATGTACACCCCTAATTATATGACATCCAAACTAATCATAAAGTCATTCCCAGACCCATAAGATTATACGTAGAATCAGGTGGAAAGGTAGATATTTCAAAAAATCAATGTAGACCTCATGACTATTTTAACAACCGAGGTTCAATAGTATTGATTCAAGTAGAGTGACCCACTTGAGTATTGGATCTGTCTCATATTTGGGCCCATTGGTCAAAATGAGCTAACAAAAATGGTGGATAGAGTGGATTTCTCAAAAAAAAAAAAAAAAATCACGGTGGAACAGTCCATTTTTTATTTTTTATTATTATTATTATTTTTTTGAGCTCCTCTTCAGCGGTTGACTTTATTAACACTATTTCAAGGTACTTGGTTTACTTGAATTTTGTATTTTCATTGTATTTTGCCCAAAAATCATCTGAAGAACTGGTGGTCAGATTGGATTCTCAGAAATATCATGGTGGGCCTCACAATAATGGGTGCGGTAAAATGGTGAGCATTCAATACTACCGGTGTAAGTCATGTTGCCCACTTGAGTGTTGGATTTATATCGTATTTAGGCCCTCCTCTTAATATAAGATGAATAAAATAGTTGACCGAGTGGATTTCTCAAAAATGTCAAAGGTGGATTTTGCAACATGGGACATCCTCCATTCATCACAATCAGTTCACATTCCTCACAGCACGGTGGTTTAAATTACTTGAGTTGAAAAGTAACAAAAAATAAATTATTTAATTTAATAAGCTACTTATTTAAGTTGATTAATCAAACTAATTAATTTTTATTTTTATTTTTTAAAAAGAAGTAGTTTATTGACTTACATGAGTTTAAAAAACTACTTATTCGGTGCAATCCAAACATACCCTAAAAAATGGAGTTATACATGATGTGTGCAGGTGATGCACTAATTTAGCCCATCAAATGCTGATTATTTTTCCAATAATCCACGTGGAATCCACAATCACGTTGTGCACGAAGCTTTCCTCTATCTGTGGGATTGTATAAAATCCCTACCATAACAGTAAAATAAAGGAGTTATACATTGCGTGCGGAACTGATGCACTTATCTCATCGAATGTTAATTATCTTCCAATAACCCATGCAGAATCAACAATCATGTTGTATATGCAGTTTGATTGATAGGATTTAATTCCAATCATTGATAGAATTGTGAATGTGGGGTTTTACTGCAACTACTGTTGTTGTGGGCTGATTTCAGGGCTTTCTAGTTGGAGAGACTAGTCCTTAAGGGCCTTCAATGTGAGTCCATAGTGAGGTGTGATCCACGTAGAGTTTAGGTGTTATCGTTGGTTATTTTTTTATAAATAAGACAACTCCGTGGTTCTTGTGTCAAAATCTAACTCGACATGCTTACTAGGCTTAAAGAAATGCTTATATTGGCAAGGAAAAAACATATCTGAGTTGTTACACTAGGCTTAAAGAAAGTGAATATTTTGAAGTAATTATTATTATTTATTTCTTTCCTGGTTTTTGGGTGGGAGATTCTTCCACACTTTTGTGCTGTTACTCCGCATAAAGGATGTACTGTGGGTGGACTGCAAAAATAATTAACCTTAGTTGCATTTTACATCAGTTTTGGCATCAAGAGTGTTCATCCCATTATCTTCATTCCTGTTAATAGCCAATTAGAGCAGAGCAGACTACGTGTGATTTATACAAAACCTGCAGTGGCGTATTTGGAGATATAAAAAGATTTCTTAGCAAACAACAACTGGAATGTATTAGACAGTGCCATGTCAATATCTAAGCAGCCAATGAAAAAGTAATTGTGAATAAATAGTTACAGAACAAATGGCAAAGATAGAAATAGAGAAAGTCAAGTAGTGGAGAACGGTTATGGCAATCTTCAAAACATAGGAAGGATCTAGAGGCTAGATTAAGATTATAAATAACAGAAGAATTTAGTAAGAAAATTTGTCTCGTACTAACCTAATCAAACCTAACATTATCTTTCAATTTACCCATCAATTTACATTCCATAGTGTAATTATTTACTTTCTCTATTAAGCAAATTACATTTCTTAATGTAATTCTTTACTTTTAGGCTAATATTTACATTCCGTAGTGTAATCCATAGCGTTAATCAAGTAGCCAGTAATTTTAGCTATAATTTGAGTCAACGCTCACACGCTAGATTCGGTTATTTACTCGGAAAGGTGTGGTGCAGCTGTTCCTCGCGACCGACTGTAAGAATCCCTTTTTCATTTCACTTCATCTATATCGAAAAGTCCTTTTATAGGGAAGGCAAAGGTGTGACCCATCATCAGAAGATAAAGCCCACCCTCTGAATATTGCCTAATCCTATTTATACATTGAGCGATTAGCTTAATAGGAGACTGATCTCATCAGATCTCAGTCGTACACCAGGTGTCTTCTTATTTTGGTGCTTGGGGTCATAGTTGTTCGGTTTGAATTGAGCCGCAATTTCAATTCTAACACGCTTGCAAAAATAAAGCCAAAAACAGAACCACGCAATAGTTTTGACACACCCATTGGGACCTTGTCTTTGATTAACTAGCGTAATATTGCCAATTATGAATAAAAGAAGTGCTCACATTACTGGGATCGATGCCTCTACACCAACTGCACTGCCTCCAGTCGAGGACGTGCTAGTTCTAGTAGCCTCTGATGCGTTAAATTTAAATAATAGCCCAATGCCTGATACTGGGGGATCAAGGAGGAGCATCGACATATCGGACTGTTCTTCCAGATGAGATGGTTGTCGTACTTCAAGATGTACAGCTGAGCATTCAGTTGTACAAGAATATGAAAGGGCCCAGGGAGAGAAATTCTGTATTCAAGTTGAAAATACTAATCAATATATGTCCAACTAGACTGAGGCCATACATCGATTGATGACTATGATGGTCGAGCCAACGCCATTGGTAATGAAATACAATGCTGAGGGAAGTTTTTATTGGTAATGTAGCTCTGCTACCATCCATGCCGCCTCCACAATGGAATCCACCACCAGTCCCAGTTTAAGAGACAAGGACGTTCCACTTCCTATGGAAGCTATGCGACAGGAGCGAGAGGTTAGGAACTTCATACATGAGAATCAAAATCAGGGATTACCATGAGGATTCAATCCCTAACATATCCCCAGATTTTAGGATAATTGAACCACCAGTCTTAGAACCTCAGCGGATAGATCACGACCAGATTGTGCAAATCATCCAATAAGTTACTGGTCAACGGTCGGAACACTATCCTGTTGTATCAGAAACCATACCTCAAATGAATAGATCAGCAACATCCATTGCCAAGGAAACTATCAACTGGATGTCGCCTTATTTTCAGGCGAACCTGGTCAGTTGACTATCTAACATGTTGATCGATTTACGATGTAATAAGAGAATTGAAGAGTAATGATTATCAGAAAATGCAGTTCTTTGGTCATTCATTAACGACAATAACCTTCACATGGTATTCAAACCTATTGCTAAACTCAATATACACCTGATAAAAAATGGAAGAAAAGTTCCACACTCAGTTCTTTTCTAAAAATAAAGAAATCACTATGGCTGATGTCACCTATTTTCGGTAGTTGCTTAGAGAGACATGTGAGAGTTATATCACATGATTTAAGAGGGTAAAAAGCTATTGTAAGGTTGTCATGATCGAAGCCGAATTTGTGCAACTTGCATAGGATGGGCTTGAGTATAAAGTTCGTTAGAAGTTCATAAGCATGGAGTTCATAGATTTATATGGCCTAACTAAGAAGTTCTCTCACTATGAGGAACTCCTATAATAAGGTAACTCGCAAAAGAACTCATCATTAGGGATGTATTATAACGACCTAAATTACATGGTCGCAATTGCTGAAGTAGTGGTTAAGAAGCCATTGGTATGGTCTGCTTTGGTCAAAGTGGAATTGGCCGCTTAAAAAGCTCAAAAGATGTACACTTTTAACATTTCAAAAGCGAAGGAAATATTTGACATTCTGATGGCTGGAAATTTTAACAAAATTCATATGAATCATGGGATACCCTTGGCCAACGAATTACAAAAGGGTGAATATTGCAAATGGCATGTAACTCTGTCTCATTCAAGTAACAAATGTGTTGTGTTCATGAATGTCATCCAAGATCACATCGACCGTAGATTGCTGAAGTTTTCTAAGGAAGGTGAAGAAGCATGCTAATCAATACAGACCCACTTCTGACCTTAAGGTCAACATGGTCACGCCCAATCTGAGAAATTATCTGCGGTTGAAGGTTGATCGCAGCCCAAGTAATTAAGGAGACGTATCATGATGACTAGTACAAGGCCGGTGTTGGCCCTCTCATTCGAATAATAATCGGTCAAATGTCATTCAACGGGTCGGTCAAGGCTCGCAATTTTGTGACCGATGTGCTTGAAGAATCGTTCCTAAGTTGGGGGACCCTCTCGAATCAAGATGGAGAGGTCGTTACATGGTTCTTACGCGATTCAAAGGGAATGACCAACATCGTCTAAAACATATGACTCCTAATTGCTGCCAGCAAGTTGAACGACCGAGTAAGAGGATGGTCAAACCCGAGCAACTCGAGAAGGAATATGAAAGTGGGTTACGCATCCAAAATTTTCAGCGATGCCAGAGCCACTAACCTGGAATCAAAAGCATAGATGACAAAGTCATCGGGCTGTGATAAGGAGGAAATCAGAAAAAGCCACAAGATCACCTCAGTCAGCAATGGCTCCACCTAGACCTTTCTAGAGGATCCTTGTGTTTGAAGGATAGGTGGTTGTAAATACAATAGGGGCAATATTGTCTCCAATCTTACAAAACTGGGATTTCGATGTTCTTATCCAACCTAATCATTCAACGAGTCCTAAGGAGGAAGACAGATGTGGTAACTTATCAGGCTATATCAATGACAAGTGTGTTTCGACAAGAAATGAAAAGTGTTTGATTTGAGGAATTATCTTAACTAATAATGACAAGGAAAGAATAAAGAGAATAATCATCATATTTCATTCATTTTGAATTCGTTTACATCCTTCTTATCCTTTGATTCCAATATAAAGTAAGAAAATACAAGTATTAAATAATCCTAATGTTCATTTCGGCAGCATTTCGAATCATAGCATAATCTTCTAACTGGAAATGTTATTATGTTAGAATGATATTCGTCTTGATCAATTTTGTCCTTTTAAAATACTCTGATTCTGCGACCTAAATCAGGTCAATTTTTACTACAAACTTATTGTCCACGCAATGGACTCATTGTGCGGAAGTGAATCCATCGATTTGGCCTTTGCGCGGAAATCTTTGTTGTGCGGGGATACCCATTGTGCAGGATACTTGTTGTGTGCCGCGCAACACACTTGGATACCTAAATTCTTCCGAAGTCTTCAAACCTCCTCTGCTGCTCCAAAATCTTCCAAATGATGCAAATGAAGAAGATGGTAGGGTATTTATAACCTTCCGCACATGTTAACCTCCCCATCCGCGCAATGAACATCCATAACAAACCCTTTGCATGCTAACTCCTATTGCGTGCCAACTACAATTTCACGCCAAACTACCATTTCGAGCCGCATAATGTATCTGTCAAAGCTTCTGTTGCACACCGCGCAACCAAAGACCAAAAAAACTTATTTTCTTCTTTTTCAATCAATTTTTTTCAATGCCTCAATAGATGCCCCTTGATCCTTCATTTCTATTTTTCTTTCTTCAAAATGAAATGGAGGATCAATTCTCAAATTTTCACCTCATTCCCTCTTTGTGCGCAACCAATATCCAATGTGTGCCACGCAATAGACCCAAGTCTGCACTATATAAGTGGGACTTGTCTTCATTCTGCTCATTCTACCTCCCAGAGCCACTCCTCTCCTTTTTGTGCCAAAATTTTTCTTCCGTGCAACAGGACTTAGTGCGCAACCAGTCCTAGCATGCTACAACATCCTGCACGCAACAAAATCTAGCACACAACAAAACCCTGCACACAACAAAACCCTGTGCACAACAAAACCTTACACGTAATGAGACTTATCATTTCAAAAAACTTCCAAGTGCTGAGACTCTACTAAATTTTCTTATCTTTTTCCAATGACTCAATCCAAGAGACCGCTTTCTTCCCATAGTGAACACATCGCTGAATCTTCCAATCTATCATTATCTCCTGAAGATCATCCTCTAAAGAGAACCCAATCAGCTGGAGAGCCTTATTCTCTTATCAAAATATCCGACCCTCCGATTATTAATTTTGCCGACCGTATCTTACTTCTTGCTGAACCTATCTGCATTGCCATAATGATGGGAGAACTTGAGAGACCACCAACAGAGGGCCATGAGTCGAATTAGGAAAATTGGTTGAAATCCACTACTAATTTCCATACTGACAGTTCCCGCCCTGCACTTACTGAATCTTCCCCTCCCCCATCCTTTTCCAAGAGCAATAAGTAAAAGAGTAAGGATGAAATTCTCCAAGAGAAGATAAAAAAATCATAATAAGAAACGTTATCAGAATGTTTGGGATATGGTCAAATTTTAAGAGGATGTGATCAAATTCAAGAATCCTTATAAGGATGAAACTGTTATTATCCCGATGAATCTCCATTGTCACCTCTCCATGATTTAAAGCGAACCTTCTAATCATATGACATAAAATAGACTGCTTTATGTTACAAACTGGGTCATAAAAGAACTAAAGATTCTAGAGGGATACATTACGGAGAAAGGACTCGAACAGAAGACGGGACAAATATCATACATGCAATTACTTATCCCATGCTACAATCCTCATACTTTATATCCTACTCATTATTTTGAAACTGTCTAGCAGCGTTTTCGTAATAGGGATTCCTTATGTGGTAATAACAAATTCAAAACATGTGGTCTACTTTCTTTACGTCAATATTATAGTTCATTGGTTAGGGCGATCCTTTAGAAGTATTAGAGGGTTGTTGGCGAAATTAATCTTTATGTTGCCATAGAAGCCACTTCGGACTTCTTTTAAAAAGATACCATGATTTATAAAGGATTCTTGAAACATTAGTCTTCTGCAATGAATTCCTTTTCATTTGTATATTGGTGAAGTGAGCATTACTTTGTGGAACCTTAATCGCATGGCGGGCCTTCCCATTACAGGATCCTTTCTCGATGTATTTGTTCCTACAAATGCAGAGTTTACTTATTTTGACCCTGAAAGAGATCCTTCCATTTCTGCTTCAACCATCGAACTCTTCTGGGAAATGTCTAGATTTCCTAATATCAGCAAAGTTTCTCCGTTTCAATGGCTTGCCCATTTCATAAGATACTTGCGGTATACTTCTCCGACCCTCTTTACTTTATCTTTTCCTTTACTCAAATATTTATTACTTATCTTCTTCTCTTTATTTTTATTTTTCTTAGGTTCTCTAGTTGTCATTCTCTGGATTTAGAATCTACTCGTCAGAAAATACCAGGATTAACCACTTTTAGTCCTGAGACTGAACTTGCTACATTTCTTGCTTACTGGCTGAGCCTAGTAGTTTTCCTAGTTCAAAATGGGCAGACGTTGTTCGTCTTACTCTGTTCGTTGCTGCTGGAGCCATGACAAAAGGCAAAAAATATTCTTTAGCTCCTCCTGTCCTTTGCTCTCTTTACAGGGAATTTGGAAATGTCGCGGCGCATTGCTCAAGCCCGACGATAGGAGCTTCTTCTTCATATACCTCATGGCCCTACTTCTCTGGTTGGTTGGGTATATACTTCCCATGGACATATGATAACCTTGAGAAGGCTTATGTTAACCCCGATCGCCCTCCTCTATATTACTATCTGAAGCGCAAAATGGTGAAAAGAACTTATAAATGGGTTACAGATAAAATCGAGAGCACGAAATCTATTAATTTCTTCCCATTTTATCTATCTCATCAAGCCAAAGACAGAGAAGTCATAAACAACAACGATCTGGAGCCGGTCAAAAGAACCTTCTTGATTTGTATAAGGTCTTGCAGACTTCCTCTTCGAGAGGGCAGTGAATTCTAGCAAGAACCCTACTACCCTAGTAGGTTTGCAAGACAGTTCCGCTATGATCAAACTATGCCATAGGTAGGAGAGGATGTTACTCGCATGATGCGGAGTTATGGAGTGGGTCCATATAATTGAGCCTTGATATGGAAGCAACTCCTAGCGAGAAACTTTAATTCCCATTTTATTCTTCTAGGCTTTAATCATCGAGTGCAAGCTTCATATACTTAGATGCGCTGGTGGGTGCATTAGTACTATTTGGTGTCAATTGCTATCCTGTTGATCGTTCCATCAGGATTCCTCCTCTCAGACTGAGGAATTACAGACCAGAGCAAGGAATTGGGTATTTTGTTGAAAGAGATCATGCAACAACTCCCTGTTAACTTTGCCGAAGTATTTCTATAGAAGAGCCAGTATGGGAGATAAAATTGATTAATACATTAGAAGGATGGATAACTTTTGGATCTCCTTTGGATCTTATAAATCAATCAGAAAGGCAATCCTCTCCTGCTAGTGAACCTGAAACTTTTGTTGTTCCTTCATATTCTCCTACTCACAGATTAGAAAATCCAGCCACAAATGTTATCTCCCCTACTGAAGACCCAAATACAGTTACAACTTCTCCTACTGAAGGTTAAGCCGTAACTACAGTCTCTTCTGCTAGAGGATTGACTCGTCATTCTCCAATGACCCGTTCAAGAGCTAAATCTTTATCTCCAGAAGTTTTGGTTCAGCAAAATCCTCCTCCTTCTCGGGGTGTTCGTCTTCTTCTTATAAAAATTGTTTATAAGGGAAAATAGACAATTTCTTAAGAGGATCGTTCATCAGATTACTCTGCGGAGACTTCAACTAGTGAAACATCTTCTTCTATAAGCTTAACTGATGAAGGGAATGTTTTACTGGATGACCTCCAAGAAGAAGATGCAGAAGTAGATATCTGTGAAAAGGGTGAAATCGCAGGCAACATCCCGATTACTGAAGTTTAACGAGATAATCAAGGAATTTCTTCTCCTCCTAAAGTAATTTCTCTTGAAGAGGAAAAACTTGATTACAGAGGTTCCAGCTGCTCTCTTGGCACAAATATTTTCATATCTTATGACGCTCTCTACTCTCCTCTTGCGGACACTGTCAATGTTACTGAACAAAATCCTACAGTGCTTCTGTCATTGCAGAGGTGTCTTCTTCAAGAGTGGCTGAAATTTCTTTGCCAGAAATACAAGGAGATCTAGAAGCATTATTTTGACCTCAGAGTGTGGAAGTGAATCAGGATATATCACATGTTCAACCAGCTATCCATTTAATTGCTGATGTTTCCATCCATACTGGGAAGGTTGTTTCTACATGTCCTCCTCCCATTCAGCCAGTTGCTTGAAGTCTGGAGTTTCCTTCTAATCCCATTGATATAACAACTCCAACTACTTTGGATTCAAGCACATGAATTCAAGAACTTTCCTTTAATGTTGTAATCGTCGCTGCCAATATTCCTGTATCTTCAGGAATAGAAGAATCTTTTGTACCAACTACCTCTCTTCCTATCTCCAGAGATGGTACAACTCTTTCTCTGTTCTCTGTTCTATATATATATATATATGTATATATGTATATATATATATATATATATATATTAATATTGCTGTTTCTTAACTTATATCATTTCTTTTCTCTTTCAGCTGCAATTATTCCTTCTTCGAGTGGATCAGTAGGTTCTAACTCAGTGGCTACGATATTTGATAGAATTTCCTTGGATAAAGTATCGCCTATCATGCTTGTCTTTGTCAAGAATGTTATCTCCATCATTGTTGATGCCTTTAAGAATCCTATATAATGGCCTTATTTAGACAGTGCACTGGCTATTCTAGATCATTCAACAAGACTGGCTCATATCAATGTTCTCTCACTGCATAATTCTTTGTCACAGTTATATGACTTGGTGAATAACTTGGAATCAATTCAAAGCATAGTTATTCCCCTAGAGATTTTGGAGTGTAAAAACGAGTTGGCATCTTTCAAAGAGAAAATCTCTCAGACTGATGTTGTCGTATATGGTTATGACATTGACCATCAATCTTTGCAGGACAGATTGAAAGCTTTCGACAAGAATGTGATAGTTATCAGTAATCAGATTGCTTTTTTGAAGAATGAAATAGCCTTACTTGAAGTTAAAGAGCAAGAAGAAAAGTTGAATAACAGTATGATTAAAGAAGAGATTGAAGTTAATGTGCATTTTGTTGATCTTAAAAGAGTTGAACTTTTGAAGAATAAAGAAGTCGTCTTATCTTTGGAAAACGAGTTGGCTGACGCTAATGATCATGCCAAGATCATCCTTGAGGCCGAACTGGCGAATGCTGCAGCAAGAACTCAATTGAAAGAAGACTTGCAAAGATACATGACAACATTAGGAATGTCAGAAGAAGATCTGTAGACTTTTATTTTTATCAATATATGTAATCTTTTTACTTGTAAATTTCAGGATGATATAAATGAATACATGTTTTTCACTTTTGATCATTTTTATAATAATCATTTCATCGAGAATTTTGTAAACATGCTTTGATAACATATTGTAATGCCCTGTACTTTCAAGGGCCGAGTAGGAACTCGACTCTCAAATTCCCGGGTGCCACGTATGCCCTAATGAGCTCTAGATTTCAACTCATTTGGGTTTATTTATAAGCAATGAAGGGTTTAACAAGGCAGGAAGCATAAATAAGTCATATGACGGTATCAAGTGCCACTAAATGTAAAAAAATAATTAAACCACAAATCTAAAAATATCCAAACAGGGAACTAGTCCCAACCATACATATGTCCCAAAGCGACTAGGGCCCTGGCCCATGTCCCGTGACCATCCAACCATAAATTAGAAGAACCGCTGAAGTCTGGGAGTGCATCCACTCCTCGTCGTCTACACCGACATCGTCCAGCGTGTCCCACTCCAAGGTACTTACATCTATACCGGATTCTGGTTGGTGTTTTAGAACACCGTCCTGGAATGGGAGTGAGTAGCTAACTCAGTGGTACCATTAGTAATAAGCACACAATTTATCATGCATAGTATATATTTAATGAACAGCAAACAACATAGAATCCTAAACATTGTTGTTAATGCAAACACATGGTTATGATATGATGCATGCTCCTCTCAAACCAACACTGTCTCAAGCGATGACATCTCACGTTCGCGACGAACCAACACTCCTTCAAAAGCTACCTCGACTGCATAATCGCCAATACTAATAAATGCAATGCCATGGAATATGTTAGCTAGGTTGATTAGCTAAATTCATTCATTCAGTAGGTTGGGGAAACCAAAAACCCTAATGGAGTTATTGCCCTAATCCGATCGCGCGGCTCAAGGGTCGTGGTCATGTGACTCTCGCGACCCTTAGCCCTGTATGAGGTCGTCAATCCTAAAAAGAAATATAATCACGGATGAAAACAATTTGAGACTTAAATGTCCTACTTGCGGTTACTGTAAGGAGGTCGTCACCCTAATATAGGTCGACAGCATGGGTACAATGTCTCATACCACTATTCTCAACTCACGAGTCTAAGTGCTCAATGGACACTATAGGGAGCTCGTCACCCCAATGTAGGCCGACAGCATGGGCATAGTGTCCCATCCACCATCCCCGGTTCATGAGTCTTGTGGGCCGTAAATTACAATTAATAGTGGGTGTAAAGGTCTTAGGGTACTTCGGGTTCATACAGGCGTAATCAAACATTGTTAACGTACAAGGATGGCCGACCTAAGAGTCAATATGCCGCCATAAGTTGAACTATAAACTGAACGGCCTGATATAATTTACAGCTTAACTAGTCGAGCCAGATTTACCCGTGGGCTGATCCAACGATGAGATTCCTAAATAATTTTTGGTTATCGGCCAATCCATGAGAGGACAAGTTCACAGATGGATAACATAAATTTAGCAAATTCAGGAATAATTTCATAAATGGCAAATCAACATTCTAGGTATGTGGATAACAATACACCAATCTTCACCAAACTCCGAGGATCATGTTCAACATATTCTAATAATTATAACAAGATGGATAGTAACATGCAAAGCTCCACCCTAATTTACAGATTATGCATATCATAATCCAGCCTATACATCACATGGGCAGTCATATACCAATACACCGAAGTTTATCTTCCGTAGATCAATCATGAGCACTTAATTCAGTCGTACATCGAATACTAAGGTAAGTAACTCAACCAGTTAGCCAATTTACAACATTCTATACCTTCACCCAAGCATAATTAATCAAAAAATTAGGAAATTAACCACCAATAAGCAATTTACAACATTTCATGCCTTCATTCCAACCATAATTAACACCTAATCAGGAAATCAACAACCAATCATCAATATTTTGGGGAAAATTAAGTATTTGTGACCTACATGAGCATGCAAATCAACAAGTCACATATTTGGGGATATTAGGGCCAAACCCCTTCCCATAATTTTAACAATTCCTAGTTTATTATTCCATTCATGCAATCCAAATGAAATTTCAGCAACATGCACTAACATTGCACCACACACATCATTAAACCTATGCTAAGCACGATAATCAACCACCTAAAGGTAATGGTCCACACCTATTCATGGTCAGAAGTTGCTGGAATTGTCCTAGCGATGCTGGGTCCGCAAGTTCGAGGTGTCGGGGCCCTATATTACATGAAGCGGACAGAAAATCACATGCATGTTGCTAATAAGTAAGAAAATGAGGTTTAGGACCCTATCTTACCTTAGATGGAGCAGAATTTTTCTCCAATAATGAAATGTGTCAGTGATTTCCGACAATGGAGAGGTGAGGGTGCCGGAATTTATAAATTTCAAGCACCACGCTCACATGCACACCACAATGGCCCTTTCTCTCTCCTCCCTTGCTCTCTCCCTCTCTCTCTCTCTCTCTCCCTCAAATTTCAGATACTGGAATCTCAGCAAATGAGAGAGGGTTGAACTTATATAGGTCCGAATTTATTTTTATTGGCCATGAGTTTCATAAAGTGCCTTCGATGGCCCTATGGGGCCCATTCTGGTTATTGGGGCTGCCATGATGGCCCCATGGCCCATCTAATTTATGGGATAGGTGCCCCATGGCCCGACGAAGGGCTGGTTAAAATTTAATCGCAAACGGATGCGGGGTTTTGCCGCAGCGGCCCAATTCGCGATCAACAGTCACCGTTCCATGATCAATGGTCAGATTTTATGGGCAAGGGTAGGGAAATATTTTTAGCCAATGGTGCAAATTTAGGTGGAATTCAACGGGTGAAATGTCCTAATTTATTGTCTTAAGTGGCTGGGCCATTTGTCTTAAAATTCAGATTTTTGGCCTGTGCTAAGGCGAGTTGCACTTTACAAGTGCTGACTTGACAACATGAATCGTCTATTTTTGGGCGTCATCTGAGTCTGTCGTTCATGATGGACCACAAGCCTAGTGGGATGAACATTACTCTATAATTTCAAAACTAGTGGCCCACTAACGAGCGGTCTAAAGCTTGTTTGGGTAATCGGGATGTTTCTCGAATAAATTAGGCAGGGAGATTTCTTGCGCGCAATTGTTGAGGTATGGATTAACTAAGTTCACAGTATGGCCTATTCAAAATTAACAAAAATGGTGATTCGGTCATAATCACCCTAAATCGTCAGTTTTAGGCTAAAAGAGTAACTGGGTTGATTTGGTCCATTAGTTAAGGTTCGACCCATAGCTGGCTCAGGTTTGGTTAGATCTCTAATTAAGTTATGATTATCTTGATTAATCAGTGGTAGGTCAATTAGATTTGCGCCCTATGTGAATAAATCATGGGGCTGAACTTGATGCT
Source organism: Magnolia changhungtana (assembly GCA_030180095.1). Classification (NCBI taxonomy): domain Eukaryota; kingdom Viridiplantae; phylum Streptophyta; class Magnoliopsida; order Magnoliales; family Magnoliaceae; genus Magnolia; species Magnolia changhungtana. The sequence continues at coordinate 1,088,362 of JASAUF010000324.1, read as the reverse complement.
CAAGTGATCGGTTGGATTCATTGGTTTTCTATGGTCGATCAATCGTATCTGTATGGTTCTTTATCAGTACCAGCCGCGTGTAAGCTCACCTCGAGTGTCAATGGTCTGTGAGTGGTGACATGGCTAGTTATTAAAAAGAAAATTTTAAGGATGTTTGGTAATTCAAAATAGCGAAAATTCAGGGTGTTACACACGTAATTTCTAACATGCTTCGATAAAGTGATAATGTACTCATGATTGTTAGTATGACATCCCTTATATGATGTTCTTTATAATGGGCAGAGCTAATTTTCAATTCATAGTTAGTTTCACACGCTGTTTAAGCTCTTGAGTAGTGGAGCAACATATTTTTTTAGACTCTCGAGTAGTTGGAGTTAGGTCTTACGTGAATGATCTATGTAACTTTCATGAGTTCACTGGACTTATCACAGTCAGGGAGTTCACAAACCGCGATCCATCAGAGATGCTTAGTGAAGCTACCGAGGCAGTGAACTCGATGGGTTTTACGCATAGGGTTGGCCGCAGTAACTCTCTAGAGTTCAAGGGGCGCGCAAGGCTACCTTTACGGTACCATGCTCATGGCCGCCAGTCCATTAATAAGGGGGTAATTTATTTTAAAGCCCTGTCCTCTTGAGTTTCTACTGGAATCGAACTAGAAATCTGGGGGGTCTTATGCATGGTTGGCCTATCTATGAACGAGCCAAAGAGCGCACACTGCAGCCCACTTTTTTTTCGTCTGCTAAGTCAGACCCATTCACAGGAGGGTATTTTCTCTCACCTTCCTCTGTGGTGCTGTCGAAAGCTATATAGACGGCGTTGGTCTCACGCGTGATTGGCCTTTGTGGACTTTTGACTGTGTAAGGCTTTTGGTCGATGGCTTCATCCATTGCCCGCATGGGTCTAAGCATGTAAGGACTTTTTAGGGCCATCGGCTTATCACTGGTGCTCGCATAATATTTAGACATCTTGCCAGATATAATAGGTCTTATGTGTGGTTGGCCGTATAGGCTTATTCCACTGCTGCCACGAATGATAAGTCATCATCGCTGTCATATGACTTAAGTGGTTGGCCATATAAGCTTATTCCACGGTCTCTACTGTTACAGCTGATAAATCAATGAATGATATATTGCCATATTGATAATAACATTCTTAACGGTGTTCTGAAGTAGTGTATCAACCCTGGCGATAATATCAATTTAATCGTAATAGTTTTGTAATAATGATCAGTATCGATGGTGGCAATATCTATTTGGCGACAATCATTGTCGGCGCTTAACAATGGTCGGCTGTAATCATTAATTTTGGCGGTACTCGGCGATAATATTGATATGCTTGAATATGCTTAATAGTGTTGAGAGTCTACCTTTTATTCATTCATATATGGAGAAGAATACATGGGATGTGCCTTTTGAGGGTGTTTCATAATTTTGCTTATCTTGCCCCCTTTTGATTGGGAAGCATTATATTTGATAATCTTCTGAATCAAAACTGCAGTGATCGTCAGGGATAATATATCTTGATGAAGCGAACATTAACAGGTATACTGATGCCCCTTCCATCTTGATCCACAACTCGATAGGCTCCATTTGAATATACTTCTGTTACTATGTACGGACCATGTAACGCCCTGAAAATCGGGGGTCGAGCGTAAACTCAACTCCCGAGTTCCAGAACATCACTTATGCAACAAAATGAATGATGTTTGAATGTTGACTATACTTGTGCATTGAACATGAGTGAGATTAAGCCAAAACAGAATATCATACTCCAGAGACAGTAAATTAGCAAGCGGAAGACTGAGATTGGTAGATAAAATATATGAACTATAATGAGTCTCCAGAGTGTGATAATGTTACCAGGTTAAATAATTACAAGTACAGTTCTAAAATATACCTAATGTGAGGAAGTGTAATGTCTCCTATCCCAAATACCATAGCCCCACAATACAAGATCAGTCTTCGTGAGACCCGTCAGAGAGATACGATAGGAGAATTCCTCCTATCATCATAGAACTAGTCCGGCTCGCTTCACAAACATCGCCACCACCAAAACTCAATAAATGCGGTTGGTGTTGCAAACACCGTCCCGTAACGTGGGAGTGAGTGATCAACTCAAGGAACAAGAAAGCATAGGTTAACATGTTATCAAATCAATCAAGCAAGAATGATAATGCAAGACAAATCAAACATTTCTAATTACTCTTGTTAAGTGCAAAATGATATGACATGATGTCGTATGCCCTTGCCAAACCACCCTCAAGCGACATCATCTTACGTTCGCGAATGCTACTCCCTTAGTGCGCCACATCTACAAAGCACATGCGGTGCATGATGATCATGATTACCGAGTTATTATTAGTCCATTTCAACCAAAGCGGATTGGGAAACTAAGGTACCTCCCTTGTATCATTCCCAAACATGATCCATTCTAGTGGTCGTCACCCTAGTTAATCTCATACGATATTATGGTTTGAGAAGCGTAGTGAAGGCATCGCAAAGGGCTCGTCACCCGTCACTCGGATACGATCTCACCGTATGCGGCTCAATTGCTTGGCCGTCACTCAAGTACATATCTCACCGTACTGGCTCAATCACTAGCCGTCACTCGAATACGGTCTCACCGTACTCGGCTCAACTCATACTCCGGGGCTTTGTGAAAGACTCGTCGCCAATCACAGACCTTGGAGTATACTCGAAGATACTACGGAGGACTCTCGCCGCTCGTCAAGACGAGCACGTCTCACACCGTACTCGGCTCTCGCCGTAAGTATCGACAAATCGAATATAGTGTCCCATACCACCATAATCGGCTCATGAGGTTGGTTGCGCAATGGTCACTACGGGAGGTACATGACCCCAACAGAGGCCGACACTCGACCACGGTGTCCCATACCACCATGCCCGGCTCATGCGTCTTAGCGGATCGAGGTACCATGGTTAAAAGGGATTTCACCGGTAAGTTTGGTACCCTAGGTTCAAGCAGAGGGCGACCAAACATGGTGAACATACATTAGACAAATCGGGTTACTTGACGAGCTCGGCTGGCTCGAGCGCACAACAAGTTGAACGACATGAAGTGCATAAGCACTTCGCGTGGCCGACCACTATCGCCAACCAAAGTACGACTCGGGTTCGTCGAACACATCTCACGTGGCAAATGAATTGCAACCACGAATTCAATTCTGGTACCGATTGTCTGGACTATAATCATAGCCCCAAACACAATCAATTCGCATCCATAGCATGTGGAGTAAAGCATAATAACAAAGTAATTAAAGCATGCTAGTAGGCATGTTATAAGGCATGTTATAAAGCATGATAGAAAGCATGTTGTAAAGCACTTCATCAATAGGAATACAAACACATATATTACAAGTAAGCGGTTTAAGCAAATAACCTCATGGAGGTAGTCATACATGTCTCTAGAGTAGTTGAGAACCCCATCTCAACACCCTAAAACATTACAATTTACTAACCACTACTCATTCAGGCATTTCAAGAAATACTTAAACAAACATACATCAACATACATGACATATGTCGATCACATAGGCATTAGGCCAAATCCTTTCCCTAGGGAGTTGCCCCAATCATAACACGCGTACACCCACGACGGATGGTCATGGCAAGGTGAATCCAAGTTCCATATTCATTCAATCATTTCCGCAAACACTTGGGCCACACATCTCAGCGTATATAGTGTATATTGGCCGTGGCGTGAACTAGGGAAAATCCTTTCGTCAAAAGGGTATCGCCAATACAACAATCATGATTCCATGACATTTAGTCATGGCGAGCACGAATGAGGATTCTATACTCATTCACCATTTTCACAAAACTTAGAATACACTATTACGTCATACATGGCGTATGTTAGCAAAACATGTATTAGGGCTATCCTTTAGCCAAGTGAGTATTTTATCCATGTATAATATATTACTACAAAGAATTAATCATGACAATTGCATCAAAGAAATTTTATACGTATAGGGTATTTTCCAGGATACCCAATTTCAACATACATAGTGTTTACAAGGGAACTTGTAATACGGCGATTCTTTTCGCCAAGCTAATATTTTATTCATATATTGTATAATCATATATTAAATAAGTATGTCAAACATTATTCCAAAAGAAATACGTATACGGTATTTCTAACATACACAATTTCAACATACGTCACATTTACAAGTGAACATGTATTTTGGCGATCCCTTTCGCCAAACTAGTATTTTATTCATATATTATATAATCATATATTAAATAAGTATGTCAAACATTATTCCAAAAGAAATACGTATACGGTATTTCTAACATACACAATTTCAACATACGTCACATTTACAAGTGAACATGTATTTTGGCGATCCCTTTCGCCAAACTAGTATTTTATTCATATATTATATAATCATACATTAAATAAACATGTCAAACATTTATCCCAAAAAAATACGTATACGGTATTTATACGAATACTAAGAGTATGTGAAATTCCAAATTCTACCACGTTAATCGAAACAGGAAACGGAAAGCACTTTGTACATGTGCAATTGCATGCGAGATCATGAATCTACCATTATCTGACATTGAAAGCGTTGAAAACCGTAACTTATACACTTAAAGTCCTCACCTTTGCCTATGGAAATGAAACGAATCGCAAGGGTAGTAGAACTTCCGTATACGGGAGATTTCTAGCCTACGAGCGGAATCGGTTAGTCGTTACGCAACCCACATCGATCCCACCACAAATCGACCTAGGGTTAGGGTTTCTTACCTTTAAATGGGACGGAAAACGCCAGGAAAACACCCGGAATGAAGCGGTGTAGGCCGTTGGATGGCAGGGAACGACGCAGGGAGATTCTCCCACTTCTTCCTCACTTTCTCTCTCTTTTCTCTCTCCCAAAACCCAAATTCGTATGGCTGGAAGAGAGGGTGCTCTAAGCTCCTTATATAGCCTAAAACATTCCCAAAATAGACTCGGGTTCAAGGGTGACTGCTTATATAGGCACTTCGCATCTTTTCCACTCAAAGGGAAGTTCTGGTGGCCCTCTTTGAACCAAACGTCAGACTTAAGCTCACCATCGATGGATCAACGTGGGAGTACGTTTTGACTCGATCGGATACCCGGATCGCACGTGGTGGACCACTTTCAGTTCGACGGTCAGTGGGCCACGATCAGAAATTCCAAGTACATGTAAATGTTCCTGAAATTTTTCTTAATCCGAGGGTGTAATTTGGTCTGATTCTCGACGGTCGGGTTGCTTATCACTGACGCGTCAACGAATGATGCCGATCACTATTCCAGATATTTATTTTTGGATATGAATAGTGTTTTTCACACTACCTCGCTCCGATTCGAAACGAATGGCCGTGGAACATCGGATGGAGCTGATTTATGAGATGATTGTTAAGCCCAGTGGGGCGGTCCTAGTTCCTTAGCTTCGGGTTAATCGGACTCCCGATGTACGATCTAGACTTAATACGAAGTTTCGTTTCATTCCCGAGAGCAGACGGGAAATGAGTTTGGTTCTAAACTTTAGGGTAACCTAGCGTCAATGATTCTGCAAGTTTCGGGTCTTGCAGATCGTATTTAAAGCGATTCAAATGGATTTCATGGCTAATCTAGTTTAACACCTAGTTCACTTTGTCAATTTCTAAAGGATTTAATCCTAAGTGATTTTTTTGTCTGAGGTGGAACTTAGTCCATTGTAGTTTGTATATAAAGTGATCCAAGTTATACTACTTAGCTAGTTTAAGATAGTGTCTATAGGGCGAAGGTGCTTTGAAAGATTGAAAGCACAAGGTAGTAAAAGGTGGGATTTGTGAAGAAAATGATTTAAGGGACGATTTGAGACTTTAATTGAGCGTTTAAGAAGTTAAACCTGTGTTAGGATTGACCCATTGCCTAAGGATGTCTAATCCCAAGTTGGCAAAAATCCGGGGCGTTACAGACCATCCCACTTTGGATTAAAATTTCCCTTAGTTCTTTGAGTGACCACTATAGGTCTTTTGAACATTAGCACCATGTCCTCCTTTTTGAACGAGCGATGTTTAACCTTCTTATCAAAGGCAACTGAAATTCTTGCCTGATATAGTTCTAATCGTTGTTGAGCTACTAGGCATTTTTCATCAAGCATATCCAACTCGGTCACCCTTTCCTCTCATTTTCATCATCTGTCATTGACTGATGGACTGCTACTCTAAGCAATGCGACTTGAGTTTCGATCAGGATGACAACTTCAACACCAAATACCAATGAATACGGTGTGGCTTTCATCATAGTTCGGTGATTAGTTCTGTGAGTCCATAGAGCCTCTTGCAACTTTTTGTCCCAATCACGCTTATTTCCTGTGACAGTTTTCTTCAATATTTTCACAATCATCTTATTGAATGCTGTTATTAACCAGTTGTCCGGCGGGTAGTAAGGTGTTGCGAACGAGTGATGAATGCCAAATTTCTGTCATAATTTCTCCATATAATTATTCTTAAAAGGAGTACCAATATTAGTGATGATTCTTTTTGGGATACCATGGCGATATATTATCGCATGTTGGATGAAATTCACTACAACTTTTTCCTTAACATTTTGAAGAGCAATCGCTTCAGTCCATTTGGAGAAATAATCTGTCTCTAATAGTAGATATTATTTTCCTTTAAATGAAGGTGGATTTATGAGACCGATGACATCAAGTCCCTAGGTGACAAATGGCCAGAAGGCTACCGATTGATGAAGGTCTTCAGGAGGTACATGTATGACATCACCATGGATTTGGCATTCATGACATCATTTCGCATAATCGATAGGGACTTTGAACATTGTGGCCCAGTAATACCCTATTTGATGCACTCAATGAAATAAGATTTGGCCGGCTTGATGAGCTCCACATTCTCCAAAATGAGCTTCTTGTAATATCTGATTTACTTTTGCCATACTCAAACTCCTTAACAACATTTCGTTATACGATCTTCTGTATAATACTTCGTTGCATATGATGAATTTCTTCGACCTCTGCTTGATTTGATTTTAATTTATGCTGGGTCTTCTACTAATATATCGTATTTGAGGTAATCTACAAGAGGCTAATGCTAGTCATCTATAGTAATCTTTAAACAAGATATAGGAAGTACTTTGGCAGCTTCATCAATGACTTCAAGCGATGACAAGAATCTCCTTTCTTCAATCGTGACCTGAAGAGGACTTTGATCTGGACAGGATAAAGTTGTTGCCAAGCTAGTATCTGCCCTCGCATTCTCTCATTGCAGTATATGTTTAATTTCAATGTGATGAAATTGCTCTAGTAAATGTTGTGCTCGTCGACAGTATGGTAGGAGTTCTTGTTTTCTTATTTTGAACTCGGTTGTCAACTGATTTATGACCAACTTGGAGTCCCCAAAAATCTGCAGCGCTTTTATTTTCATCTCTTGAGCTATCTCCATTCCAATGATGAGAGCTTTATATTGGGCTTCATTATTTGTACATGTAGTGTCCAATGTGAAGGATTAAGGCAGCAAATCATCCTATGGACTGATAAATATCACTCCAGCACCTGTTCCTGACATTCGACAAGCATCATTAAATTACATTTGCCATAAGTTTCGCGATTCAATCATTATCATTTGTTCGTCTGGGAAGTTATCACTGATTATTTCATTGTTTGTTACAAGATGAGCTGCTAAGAAATCTGCCACTGCCTGCCCTTTTACTGCTTTTATCGACTCGTAAGTGATTGTGTATTCTGAAAGTAACAACATCCAATTGGCCAATCTTCCTGATAACATCGACCTAGTCATCAAAAATTTTATAGGATTTGCTCGCGAGATTAAGATTATATCATATGAAAGGAACTAATGTCATTGTTTTTGCACTGTAAATTTTAATGCCAAGCATACTTTCTCAATTACCAAATAATTTCATTTTATGCCTATCAGAGTTCGACTCAGATAATAGAGTACAATTTCCTTCCCATCTTCATTTACAAGCGCCAGTAAAGCTCCTAGTGAATTTTTTTGCTGCTGATATGTATAAAATGAGTGGTTTTCTTTTCACAGGAGCTGCCAATACTGGAGGTTATTTCAACAATTCCTTAATTGAATCGAATGCGTTCTAACATGCTTTGTCCCATACGAATTTTGTTCCTTTCTTCATCAGATGAGAGAATGGCTGACCTCTTCTAGCTAAGTTAGAGATAAAAGGGTGAATATATGCTAATTTTCCTTGCAAACTTTTTAATTCCTTCAATGTTTTCGATGGTGGCATTTCTTAAATGGCTTTGACTTTCCCTGAGTCGATTTCGATTCCTCTATGTCTGATGACGAAGCCGATGAATTTTCCTGACGACTCCTTAAAGGCACATTTGGTCGGATTCATCTTTAATTGTTTCCTTCTGAGCTGACGGAAGACTGAAGTCAGATGTTTGCGATGTTCTTCATGGTCATTTAATCTAACTACCAAATCATCTACATAACATTCAACATGCTTATGTATCATATCTTGAAAGATGTTCTACAATGCTCTTTGATATGTCGTGCCGACGTTCTTGAGACCAAATGGCATTACTTTATAATAATAAATTCCCAATGAAGTTCTGAGTGTCGTGGCTTCTTCGTCTTCAAGGGCGAACTTTTATCAGTTTATGTAACGCCCTATATTTCCAAGACCCGAGTATATGACTCGTATCCCAAAAATCTGAGTGTTAACCTTAAAGGATGGTCACATTCAAGTATATTTTTTTCTTTATTAGAGTAAGCAGATGAGCGTAGAATGGACAAATCAACTGAAAGAGAAAATTACATTTATATTTAGAATGTTCAAGAGGTCGCCCATAATGATTTATACAAACTAATGTCTCAACGTTAACAATTACAAGATTTACATACATGAAAAATATAAAGAAAATATATAAAAATGAAAGCCGCAAGGTCACGCAGATTCCTTGACGAGTACAACCATGCATCCTTGACCATCATAGTAGCTCCTTATCAGTTTGAACTTGCATATCACTTAAGCCACCTATACTACTTGTACGGTTGTATATTTGATGGATGAGTGGCCAACTCAGTATGAATTCCCCTTAAGATTACACATCGCCGCATTAGGTAAGCATAGTTATGAAAACATGTAAGCATGCAAAACAATACATGATGCAGTCTTATTAAATGCATGGATGTATGAGTGCATATCAACTGGGGATGCTCATCCAGTTAGCTTTTGGGCAAAACCCATGTAATGTGTCTGGTCACCAGTGAAAGTACATAGTATATACGTAGTACCAAACTCATCAAAAGTGGGTCAATAGTTGATGGTCTGGGAGCTAGCAAAACGATACCCCAACTAAATCCTCTTGGGCACGTGCTACAACAACTAGAATTAGCCACCCTTCATCACCCGAATGCTATGAATGCATGATTAGCCCAACCATTATTAATCCATTTACAACCACCAAGTTTAATAATCTCAAAGCTCACTATGGGGAGCTCAGAGCCTAGTGTAGGCCGACAGCTCAGGCATAGTGTCCCATTCCACTATCCCTGGCTCATGAGACTACTAGCTTAAGATGTGTAATGGAACCCAATTGACTAGTAGCCAATCAAATTTAGTATATGGGGCTTACCATCGTACGGTTGCACCAAATAAAACATTGAACCCATCTAGGAAAAATACTAAAACAAAGCCATGTAGGGCGAATATCAAAACTAAGCCACATAGGGCGAGTATCAAAACCATGTGATAAAAGACCATCCTTAAAAATCACTTAGACACAACAACCATGGATGGTAGGCCCGCATCAATAATCAATTTAAACCACTACTCAATAACCACTAAGCCGAAAGCCCATTACGATCATAACCAGTTGAGTTACATCCTAAGTATGGGTGTACATTTATAGGTGGGGGTTTCTCACTGATGTACCAGTTTAAGTTCCATAAGCAAACCACAAGTAATCCACAAGTATGAGAGAATATGCAGGATAATTATTAAGCATGTTATCTGGCATATAAGTTTCAACAATTAGCACATGTACTCACAAGGCAAGATATCAATTAACAATTCAAGGTTAAAATAAAACTATTACTTATGCTAATAGGAAAGATGGAAAGCTCAAGGGGAAGAATCATCACTAAAGAGTCATAGTATGCCTCTTGATTCAATTTTTCCACGTGAAGTTAGTGGCTCCAAGTCACTCATTTAGTCCCCTAGAGAATTCGTTTGTATTATATAATGATTCTTAAAGCTTTAAGCACATGAGGGATTGGTGGGGCTTGAAAGGCCCATATTTAAGATTGTTTGGATCTTCATCAAGAGACCAGGCCCACCAATTACTTGCCCCAACAAGTGGCCTGACTAGGCTTAACTTGGGCCTGATTTGGCCCAACTTGGTGGCTCCAAGGTGGCCCAAGAACTAGGCTTGGTTCCCATGAGTTTGAACTGGGCCTAACTAGACTATCTACACCATTCATCTATTCATAGAGATCATTTTAGAGCGTTCCCCAAAAAAAAAGAGTCATATTGGGAGATCAAATGGACCAAACCACAAATAGCGGTGGAGATAATGATTTCCACTGTTAACAATGCATAGGGCCCACCATAACGTTTATTTTCCATCCAATCTGTTCATAAGGTCACAAAGGCCTGAATTAAGAGGGAAAACAATTTCATATTGATCTAGAACTTCTATGACCCCAAACAGTTTCAATGGTTGACATTCAATCTCCACTGATTTTTGTAGTGTGGTCCACCTGATAGACGTTCAACGGTGTGGATGGACGATGTGGATGTGAAACAGATGAACGGCATGGATGTAAGATACATACATCATGGCGGCCCACAAAGCTTGCTGTAACGCCCCGAAAATCGGGGGTCAAGCAGAAGCTCAACTCCCGAGTTCCAACGCATCACTTATGCAACATAGATAAAGATAATTAAATGTTGTCCGTATTAGTGCATTAAACATGAATGGGATTATACCAAATCAGCATATCATACTTTAGAGACATTGAATTATGTAAGCGGAAGACTGTGATAAGTATATAAAACATATAAGTGGTTGTAGGTGCCCAGAGTATGAACATAATACCAGGTTAAATAATTACATATTTAGTTCCAAAATGTACAAAATACAAAATGTAAATGTTCAACTATTCCATATCCCTGTAGCCCCGATGATGCAACTCCAGGTCTACGCAGACCCGCAAGAGAGTTGCAAGTAGGAGAACTCCTCGTCATCATAGAAGTCCGACTCTAAATCGTAAGCCGCATCATCATCTGCATCTACAACAGAGTCTGGTTAGTGTTTTAAAACACCGTCCCAAAGTGGGAGTGGGTGATCAACTCAGTGGAGCTATAAGGTAAAGGTTAACATGTTATCAATTCAGTCAAGCAGTAATGATAAAGCAATACAACAAGCATTCCTAGGTATTCTGGTTAATGCAAGGATGATATGCGATAATGATGCATGCCCTGGCTTGCACTCCCTCTACGACATCATCTCACGATCACGGTATGCACCCATTCCTCTGTGGTCAACTCCAACGCCAAAGGCACATGTAAATGCTGTGCATGTACGTGATTAGCCAAGTTCTTAATTAGACTTATCTATACAGCAGGTTTGGGAAGCTAAGGTACCTTCCTTTATATTCTTTACCCAAACGATGATCCATCTAGGGTCGTCAATCCTAGGTAATTGCATACAATAGGCAAGTTATAGGGAAATGTCACCCCTGATTTAAAAGCAGTGGACATGCAAGTTCTGGTCACTATGAAGAGGCTCGTCACCTCAATGTAGGCCTTAGTTTATACTCGAGGTCACTATGGAAAAGGCACGTCACCTTAGCGTAGGCTGACAGCTAGAATACTGTCCCATACCACCGTATTCGGCTCATGAGTTTATTTTGCTCACTGGACACTACGGGGAGGCTCGTCACCCCAACGTAGGCCGACAACTAGACCACGGTGTCCCATACCACCATGCTCGGCTCATACGTCTTAGCGGATTGAGGTGCCAAGGTTAAACGAGTTTTACATTGGTAAGTTGGTACCTTAGATTCAAGCAGTAGCGTCCATATATGGTGAACATACATTAGGCCAATCGGGTTGCTTGACAAGCTCAATGGTACGAGTGTATGTTGAATTGATTGACATGGAGTACGTAAACATTTCGCATGGCCTAACCACTATCGACAAGCAGCGTATGACTCGAATTCCTCGAATATGACTAGTGTGGCGAAGCGACCTCGGCCACAAACTCAGAAATCATTACCGATTTCCTGGACTATGTAGTAGTCCCAATCATACTCAAACACAATAGGCATCCATGTTTGATAGTCAAAATAGCATGTAGTAACCAATTCAAATATGAATCTCATATAAGCATTTTAATGAACACATAGAGTACATGTTAACATACGTAGGCATTCATCTATAAAACATGTAGTAGTAAGATAGGTTACATGAAAGAAGCTGTAACTACAAATAAAGTGATTGAGAATCCTATCTCAACACCCTCTTTAAAAATATTTCAACAAGCATTTTCTCATTTAGGCATTTTATCAAACACTTAGACTACAAATATCAATATACATGTAATATATTGGTTATAACATATATTATGGCAACTCCTTTCACAAAGGAGTTGTCACACATACAACAATCATGTACTTACAATCTAATGATCATGGAAAGCACATATCCAAATTCCATATTCATTCAAACATTTCAACAAACACATGGATTGCATTATAATCAACATAGTATATATATATGTGTGTGTGTGTGTGTAATACGCGGAAAACATCGTATATTAGCATATGTGATAGAAATCAAGTCATTCATAAATCATTAACTGACATTGAAAGGCTTGAAAACCATAATCTAAACATTTATAGTCCACACCTTTCATCGGTAAATTAGAATTGAACTTAGTTTGAATACTAAGTCTTCATCTACGGCACAACGGCAACTTATAACATAAAATAGGTTAGTTATTTCATCACTTACCCTATTTGGATCCCTAAAGCAGATCAGGGTTAGGATTTCTTACCCAAGAATGGAGTCGAAATTGCAAGAATAACGATACAGGTAGGCTGATTCGGCACGTGGAACGATAGGGAAGAATCCCAACAACTCTCTCTCTCTCTCTCTCTCACTTCTCTTCACCTTTTTCTTATCTTTTCTCTCTTCTCTCACTCTTAGGGTTTAGAAATTCGTATGGAATGAGAGAAGGGTGTGTAAAGAGTCTTATATAGGCCGAGAACTGATCTCAATGGCCCTAGGGCCTTGGTATACTTAGGATATAACCAAAGGTTAGCTGTTTTGGGCCAATGGAGCTCATATGGAGGCCCCCCTTCTGCATATGGCCCAGGGGAAGTTCCTTGACAATGGATTTATGTCAGGTTAAGTTTTTGGTCCGATCGGATTTACAGATCGACTGTGGAGGACCTGTTCTGATTCAACAGTCATCATCACTCGATCAGGGCCACAAGTACACTAACCTGTGCAGGAAAATTTTCTTGATCCGAGGGTGTATTTGGGTCAGATTCTAATGATCAGGAACCTTAAATTTGTCCTGCAAGTGAACAACCCAATTCACTTAAATCTGAGTTCGTTTTCTAAAAATATTCGCGTTTCTCACACACTTTGCTCTGGGTCCAAGTTGTGCATTTCTGGATACTATCTGGACTTGATTTCCAAGATGGTTGTCAAGTACAGTAAGGCGGTCATAACCATATAGTTTCGTGGTAATCGGACTTTCGACGCCGGTCCACGTTCAATATGAAGTTTCAAGCTACTCCTGAGAGCAACTAGGTTTTGAGATTGATCTTGCATTTTTAGGTAATGTAGCGTTAGCGATTCAACTAGTTGTGGGTCTTACGGATCATATAGAAAGCGGTTTAAGCTAATCTACCGATTAATTTAGTTTAGCACTTAATTAATTTTCATCTAATTTCTAAAGAATTCGGTCCTTAGTGATTTCTGCTTGAGGTGGTACTCGGGTCTTTGTATGGATTTTTCCTAGACATTACACTTGCTGACGTCATCCAACAAGGGGACCCACCATCTAGATGAACGGTTGGGATGAAACACATACCTAACGGTGGGCCCCACAAAACTAGTGACGTCAATATAGCAGCTATATATAGCTGATGTACGATAGTCCAGCAAATCCACTTCCAAAAAAAGGGGTCCCACGTGGGGCCCACCATATACTTATGATATACATATATAATATAGTATTATATTATTGCTATTATTTATTATTATTTTTTTTAGGACCCAACATCCAGTGTCCAGATAAATGGACGGCTGGATAAAATACACTCATTAAGGTGGCCCACTGTCCAAGCAATGGACGGTGTGGATTCACACGTACATCATGGTGGGCCACGGACGGCCAGAATAAAATACATGAATCAGGTGGGTCCACACGTGTGACCCACCAGCAGCTTGTACAAAGCTGATATTTGTATTATCCCTTCATCAAGGTCTTCCCAATGGGCAATATTGCTGCCACTGGACGGTCAACAGTATGATCCCTGCTTAGTGGATGGTCTCGATCAGGTGGGCCACACGATCACAAAAGAGAGAGAGAGAGAAGGGTTACCTGACTCTTGGTGAAGCATGAAAATGGACAACAGGCACGGTGGAGCAGCCGCACTTTCTCCCTGTCATCTCTACTCTCTCTCTCTCTCTCGCTGTCTTTTTTAATTTCGTTCTTTCTTCTTCCTTCTCCTAAGAAGTCCATGAGTGAGGCTGGTCACAACCAGGGTCGAACCATGTTGACCTGGTGCGGTGGAACGACGGAGAAGATGGCTTCCTTTAATGGCATTTCCTTTGTTAGCATTTCTTTCTCCATTTTGTTTCTTTTAGACAGTCCTAATGGACAGTATGAAGCTCGTGGATAATCTTTTTCAAAGCTTGGTAATGGTTCAGGTGGTGGGTTTGGACGAAGGAGGAAATGGCGGCTGTTTTGGCTTTTATTATGGAGAAAAGAAAGCTAGACCATTTAGCTAGAATGGATGGCTGAAAATGCTTCGATTGAATGGTGGAGATGCAAAGAGAAGCAAGCACGTAGATCGCCATGCTGGAAAGAAAAAGAAACTTTTCCATTTTCGGCAAACAGCCGCACGCACCCCTGTTTAGGCCTTGATATTGCGCATGAACCCAAACAAGCAACATGGTTTTGGTAGGACGGGTACGCTATACCTGATGAACAGTTTGGATCAGCTAAAGGTGGTTGGCATTGACCACAAACGACAGGTTTTGAGAGAGTTGAAAACACAACTCTACCACACGTCGTCTCTCTTGCGATTGAGTCCGTGTGTATATGTGGGCCCCCCACCAACATGTAAAAACCACTGGGGTTGTACTAAAATGGAGGGCCAAACATGATGGATGGCTTGGATCATGCATGTGCCCACATATGGTGGGCCACTGATTAATTAGACAGAAACGGCCTGTCTCAGGCTGTTGCAGGCAAAAACGTGAAGAAGGAAGTTTCCTTCTTTTGGAAACATCGGGTTAAAGGTAGGTCTGGTGCACCTCTATTGCACACAGGATGTGCACACACGCCGCATAATGTGGGGTCCATAGGATGTTTGTAGGAAATCCAGTCCATCCATCCCACTTGGTGGACCCTATCATATACTTTGACCAAAGATGGGGCAGACTCAAGGTCTAGGTGGGCCATACGAGTTGATTCTTAGCTCTAACGGTGGCTTTCCATTGATCTAGTGGTCGGATCATCCTTAGATTGAGCATCAACAGTCAAAGGTTCCTAATGGGCCATTTGCAAGGCTCTCATCTGACCAATACTAATATTAATAAAAAAAAAATTTATTACTATTATATATTACTTATAATTTCAATGGTTAAAATCTCATACACATATATAAATATAAATTTTAATATTAACACACCACTATATTCATGCTATTGATCATGTATTTATTAATATATAATTCTTAATATATAATATCATTTTATACACATATATATAAATTGTAAATTGTACACTATCATATTTAAAATCACAGGTTAAATAATATTCCATTTTATTAAAATATCTAATAATTTTTATATACATATTTGTAAAGAATATTTAATACTACGTTAATATTTATAATTCAATTATATTTCGTAAAATTATTATTATTATTACTATTGTTAATATTATTATTATTATTATTATTATTATTCTGGATTAAATTGTAGTGCCTACTTCCAGGTAGAATTGTCATCATGGTGGATCAACCGCTGTGGTTCATGTACGTAATCCCTAACTAACTTTAATTGTTAAATGGGACACACTACATGGATATCAAATTACTAATATTCAACACCCTGATCATTCAACCAGTCTCAATGGTGAGATTGATTCATAACCAATTATCTGTAACCCTGGGGGTCCTAGGGGTTGCTTAGTTGAAAATTCATGGTTGAGTTAGGGAACAGGTGACCTAACATTCTTTTAGAATGTGGGATATTATTTTACAATATTAGTATTATCATTTATATATACTTCTATTATTTTATTTTCCTCTAACTTGCTGTTGTGGGTCATGCCTATTCATTTACCCACTAAGCACCCATATGGCTTGGATAAAATAAATAACTAGATAAATTAATTTAGTTTGTAAGTGGGTCACATTTTAAATTAATGGTTAGACTTGGGGACCTAATGGATGGTTTGATCCATCTATCGAAGTGATCGAGATCCTAAAATAGATGTCTCTAGATTATTTTGAAAATCAATTGGGGGGATGGCTTGATATGGGAATGAATGTTGTACTAGACGGTTGAGATTGATGAACTAGAGATCACTGGATGTAGATGTGTAAGGAAAGCTACGTGTGTTTCCACATACGCGTAGTTAAATCAGATTTCTATGGTGACACCCGAGCACTGAAAGTATGGGGCGTTACAGTTTATTTACTTCTTCTTCTATCAGGGGAATTAGATATGGGTGGAATCGCCTTTATGCTTGTTTGATCTGCATCTTGTCTTTAGAGATGTTCAGTCGATGAATTACTATTGATGGTTCCAAGCCTGGCATTTCTGCATACGTCCAGGCCAACACATCTTTATTTTTTTTTTTAAAAGCTTGATATACTGACCGACTTCTTGTTCAAGGAGACTAACGCTAATGAATGTATTCCGTTGTTCTTCGTCTATTCCCAGATTTATTCTCGTAAACTGTCAATTGTCAGCTACCTCCTCTCTTCCATTTGTTTCGAAGTTGTTTCAAGATGCTTGATTATTTCAGAATCTGTTTCTTCTACCAAATCAATCGCGATCATATTTACTGAAGATTCTACCCCCAGCCCATCGAATTTTTCTCACTTTTTCTCATTTACTCCAATTGGAATTTGAATTTCTTTTTCATAATTCAGGCTGGTGGGTTCTTCGTAGTCAAAATCCATGTTCTTCATAATTTTTCTGTTAGCCGGACTGTTTCTCTTGAGATCTTCGAACGTTAGCTTTTTGCAATTTATATTTTCATTGATTCTTTCTTTTGTATTCATTTCTGAAGGTGCATAAAATTCAATTGGCTCGAGATACTTTGAACTGGATTTGACGTGAAATCTTTTTGGGATAGCTGGAAATGGCTTGTTCCTTTCAGCATACAGTAGTGGTAATGTATAGTTTGACTGTAGAATTTCCAGCTACTCAGGTGATAATAATGTTAATGGAGGTTGTCCCGGTTGTCTCAAGTATTTTGGCATGAAATAAAATTTCTTTTTCGTGTTCACTTGACCAGACAATTCCATCTTTGTGACTTGACTCTCTATTATTTCTATGTGATTGCTTCTTGAGGCTCTATTTTCATTGTTCCTCTCCATCTTCTATTGCGAACCCGTCATAGTAACTGGCATCGGAGAAGAAAGATTTTGCTTCTGTATACGGTCTTGTGTCAGCCATTACTTTACACTGAATTTCGTTTTTGCTATATTTGAAAATTGGTGTAAGGTGGATGGTGTAATGCCATATTGATGCATCCACGACCTACCCAACAGGAGGTTATATGATGTCACCACGTTGATGAAATAAAAAATGACATTTGTGGCTAACTTCCCTTTCTCTAGAGTTAATGTGATCTTCCCCAATGCACGTTGCCCATCCTGGTTGAAGCCCTGTATCATCATTCCACTAGGGCACAAATATGAACAATGATGTCTGAGTTTATTTAGTACTGTCAATGGTAACAAATTTACTATTGATCCATTATCTAGCATTATTCGCTTAGCCTATTTATCGCGAATATGACCCATGATCATTAATGACCTGTTATGCTCCTTATCACACGTCAAATCATTGTCGGAGAAGGAAATGATAGGCATGCAACTGCTTTGTGTCCTTTGCTATGTATTTTCCATTTCTACTAGTAATGCTTTTTTAATGTCATTATCGGATAAGGCTCAAATTAGAGTGTGTTTATAGTCCTCTAATAACTGTAGTGCGTTATACACAGTTAGCCTAGTTGGTATACCTTTCAGATGACTTATCACATCATAAGTTACATTTTTTATTCTATTTTCTTCTTCTTTTCTATTGGTATCAATGTGTATCCCAGATGCTCTTTCCCATATTACCTCAGCTTTTTGTTTTTGAGGAGGACTAGTTATTCCTTTTCTTAACGTAGTGTGATCATCATAGCTTTACTCATACGCTTTGCAAAATTGTCGGTATTTGTATTGCTATTTTCTTTCTTTTTCGACCCTTCCATTTTCTCATATGTAATTTCTCGGCCAGAGATCATATTTATCAACGCTTTTCTGCTTCTTTCTTTTTCTTTACGTATTATAATCTCACCTTTGTTTATCATATTTTGGATTATGGATTTTAATGTAAAGCAATTTTCCATGGGGTGTCCTAGCAAACGGTGATAATGGAAGAAATTCCTTTCATTTGTCATTTTTTATTCTTCGAGCCATTTGGACAAAGGTAGTTGTATTGTTCCTGTGCTTAGTAGTTATTTTATCATGGGAGTGACATCCTCCTTTTTAAACGTAAATCCTTCATGGGAATTGAGGGTTTTTGGCCTCTTATTGTCAAATCTGCCTCTTAACGATCTAGCTCTTCTCTCATTTCTGTTCTTTTTCTGTCACGGGAGGTATCATTCTTCTTTTCTCAGTCCACAACATTTGCCATCAATCTACCATGTCCTCTTCTTCCTATTTTGTAATGGAATGCTGGCATTTTCTTGGTCATTATTTCCAATACATGGGCTTTAGTAACTAGATCACGGAAGGTTCTTATGTCAGCACTAGTGAGACCAAATGTGATTCCCATCTCCATAGAATTTAGGCACATTTTCACTTGTTCTTTATCCTTAGGTAATTGTCTGTATGAAGCCCCTAATATCTTCCATCTATCTATGAACTTTTCTACTGGTTCACCTTCTCTTTGTCGTACAGAAGCTAGTTCTGTAATGCTAACATCACGATCTAATGAGAAAAAAATTTGACATAAAGGTATCCTGCATTTGTTCTCATGTTTGTATCGACTTTGGCGCCAAACTGGAGTACCATTTGAAGGCTTTCCCTGTGAGCGATGAACTGAATAATCGTAAGCAGTACTGCGAGATAGTTCAAAAGTTACCCATTGTCGTAATGAAGTGCATGAGGTGTTCATCTGGAGATCCATCTCCATTGAATTTTTGGAAGTCTGGGTGTTTGAAATTGGCTGGGAAAGGTATATCTTCCACCTCTCTTCAGTAGGGTGTCCTATAATGGAATCATCCTTCATTCTTGTGCTCTCTTTCAGTTCTGACAGCCTCTGCGACCACTTGTCGTACCTCCTCTTGAGTTATTGCCCTTATTACAGGGGCGGATCCATGTGATCTTTCTCTCGGTGGCTGAGAACCCTCAGGTTGTTGTTCACGTTCATTTGACGCAGCCATCATCGAGGGAGCTACAATCTGGGCCACGTTATGTGCCCGAGTAGCCAAAGCTTCCCAGAGATTCCTACATTCTTCCATCAATGTTCTCTGGGCTTGTACCATCTCGGTTATGCGATCTTCTGCAGTCGGTGGTGCGCCTTGACTTGTTCCTGTCATATATACGGTAGCTTCTCCACTTTTTGACAAAGTAGTTGCTGGAGTAGAGTAAGAACACCTTGGCATGATGGGACCTAATGAGCGAGGGGTTCCGTTCGGTTCTCCTATGCTTTCATAAAATTCAGATGAATGTGATACAACCTATGGAGGTGTTTTTTGAGGTGACTCAGAAATTACCGTACTTCTCATCGATAATTTGCCTTTTTTCCTTTCTTGTCCATCTAGTATTTGTAGTAGGCAGTGCTGGAAAATCTTGCGATGTTAGAGAGGAAGAAGATTTTCTTGGGTATAATACCAGAGGGGCGAGAGCAGGGTTCTTCTTGGCTATGTTCCATGTTACGGGTCCCCTGATGTTCTGTGGCGACGGGCTCATCCTTGCACTTGTAGAATTTCGTGCTCTAGTTTTTCAGCAAGACACAACGATCCAATCGTTATCGTTTTCTTGTGCTAGTGATGAAGCTGTTATGACTTCAGCGGTGATTCGAGATTTATTATCTCCGGTCAGTGTAGGTTGTT
The DNA here is from genome assembly GCA_030180095.1 of Magnolia changhungtana. Classification (NCBI taxonomy): domain Eukaryota; kingdom Viridiplantae; phylum Streptophyta; class Magnoliopsida; order Magnoliales; family Magnoliaceae; genus Magnolia; species Magnolia changhungtana. The sequence goes on along the minus strand of JASAUF010000324.1, from coordinate 1,067,793 downwards.
TCTTGCAACCTGGAGATTTCTTGCCGGCATATTCTATTACAAATCTAGTCGGCGTAAAGTAAAAGACCGTCTTGCTTATAATGGTTGCCATTAGCTATAGTTTTCCTGATTTCCCATAAAACGATGTTGGTTAGTATTTATATAAGGGTATACTTTATATTGGAGATGAAAGGGAGGATGTTCCCATTAAGAGTCTCCATTTTGGTGTTAATATGACGCCAAATTATGATGAAATTCTCTAAATTGTTTTCAAGTTAGTTATCCAATAAGATAATAATAAGTCCCCAGTGGAGTCGCCATTTTGTTTCGACAAGAAACGAAAAGTGTTTGATTTGAGGAATTATCTTACCTAAGAATGACAAGAAAAGAATAAAGAGAATAATCATCATATTTCATTCATTTTGAAATCGTTTACATCCTTCCTATCCTTTAATTCCAAAATAAAGTAAGAAAATACAAGTATTAAATAATCCTAATGTTCATTTCAGCAACATTTCTAATCATAGCACTATCTTCTGACTGGAAATGTCATTGTTCTGAAATGATATTCCTCTTGATCAATTTCGTCCTTCTGAAATACTCTGAGTCTGCGACCTGAATCAGGTCAATTTTTACTGCAAACTTATTGTCCGCGCAATGGACTCATTGTGCGAAAGTGAATCCATCAATTTGCCTTTGCGAGGAAGTCTTTGTTGCGTAGTGATACCCATTGTGTGCCGCACAACACACTTGGATACCTAAATTCTTCCAGAGTCTTCAAACCTCCTCTGCTACTCCAAAAATCTTCTAAATGATGCAAATGAAGAAGATGACGGGGTATTTATAACCTCCTGCACGTGTGAACCTCCCCATCTGCGCAACAAACATCCATAACAAACCCTTTGCACTCTAACTCCTATTGTGCGCCAACTACAATTGTGTACCAAACTACCATTGCGCGTCGCATAATGTATCTGTCAACACTTCTGTTGCGCGCTACACAACAAAGACCAAAAAAACTTATTTTCTTCTTTCTCAATCAATTTTTTTCTATGCCTCAATAGAGTGCTTCCCAACGAATGAATGGTTGGCTAATGAACTGACGCCGGTTGCTAAAGCGCTGCAAATTGTCTCGCCAGCAGACACATCGGCTGACCTTGTGGCTGATGTAGGCGCTGACCAGATAGAAGATCACTTAATACAAGTAGACGCTAAGACACTAAGGGGACAATATCCAAATGACGGAATTGCATTTGGGACATTGCCACTAATCGTGTTCCATTGCAACAAGCTTTTCCTGTTACCTTCAAGTTTTCAGGTCGGACCACCCTAGCTAAACAGGATGGCTGGCAATGTAGAAGAATATTCCCCCCGGTAATAATACAACATGCTTCTTTCCCATTTGAAGATGTTAGAAATGAATCAAAGGCCAACGAGGCACCTCATATTAACACCATCAGAGTAGAGGCAAGGGCCACATCTGAAATGGTGGTCATAGAGAGACCTACCCATGACCCGATGTAACATCTCAAGCCGTTAAACATATAAGCTCACCTCAAAGGGTGCCCTGTTACCAGAATCTTGGTCGACAACAATGCCATTGTTAATAATTTGCCATTAAAGATGATGTCTAAATTGGAATAGACCATTGTCGACTTGATTCCATCAGATGTGATAGTCACTAATTTCGACGATCATGTTATAAATACTCAAAATGTCTTAGCGGTCGATCTGACTATTGGAACGAAGACAATGTTGGTGCCATTTTTAGTGGTTGATACTTCATCGAGCTATAATGCTTTGCTACGCATGGATTGGATTCATTCGTTTGCATCTATCTCATCCTCCCTATATCAGTTCGTGGTTTTTTGGAACCAAGATAAGGTCGAACTGATCTGAGCTGATAATAGATGTTTCTTGGTCACTTCAAAACCAATGAAGCTTATTATTATGAGGAGGAAGTAGGACCAGTTCGGTTCACTGAGAGAAACAAATTTGGCATCCAACTGGAATATCAATGAAGAAAACCTAAAAGGTATTGTGCAAGCTATCAACAAAGTAATACAATCAAGTGATACCATGGTGAGGGACATCATTACTTATTGGCCAGTCTCGCATTGTACGGTAAAAGAAATTCCATGATTAGCACACCAAGAAATGGGCACTACCAGGCCAATTTCACGGCCATAATAAGAAGGCTCAAAGAAAGCCTAAAAAAATGTATGATGGATGCCTTGTGAACTTGGCCGATATGGATGACTCAGCAAAAGAAAAAATCATCAAGCTTAAAGAGACTCCTAATAAGATGGAAGATTCACAGCTCCAAGTCCAAAATCCATTGGTCGAAATCAACTTAGGGACCACGCAAGATCCAAAGCCTACATTCATCAGCGACTTGTTGAAGCCTCACACGAAGGAACAATTGACGAGTCTACTCAATGAATTTGCTGATTGTTTTGCATGAGATTACCACGATATGTCGATGCTTGATTAGGGTTTAATTGAGTGCATGTTGCTGATAAAAGAAGGATATCGGCCGCACAAGCAGTCGTCGAAGCGAATGACAGCCAGAGTAACCTACAAGATAAAAGAGAAAATTGAATGGATTTTGAAGGTTGATCTTATTCGGCCTATCAAATGCGCCAAATGAATGTCAAACGTTGTTCTAGTAATGAAAAAGAATGGCAAGTTGAGGATTTACATTGATTTTAGAAATTTAAATTTAGCTACACTAAAAGATGAATACCCGATGTTGGTGGCCGATCAACTAATCGATCAGGCTGCTGGACATGGAATTGTGTCTTTTGTGGATGGACATTCTAGATATAATCAAATTTACATTACAACGGACGATGTGCTAAAGATAACATTTAAATGTTTGGGTCTATTAGGAACCTATTGCTGGGTAGGAATGCCTTTTAGACTTCAAAATGTAGGAGCTACATATCAGAGGCAATGAATGCTATTTTCCATGATATGATTGGCCAATTCATGGAAGTCCGTGTGAATGATGTAGTGTTCACAACCCCAAGTATAGGGTTGCAATGTAATAATAATCTTAATGAGACCGAGGTCGAATTCATAGGGACTAATCTTGTATGTTTTTGAAAATAAATAGAAGTAGAATTAGAAGAAGAAGTAAATCTAAGTCTAAATAATTGGAAAGAGTAATTGTGAATGATGTAATAGAAACTTGTGAATTTAAAGGTGGGAACTAGGGTGCCAAGCATCCACTTGTAGCTATTGAGATGCTAGCTTACTTGATTCAAGAGATTCAATTGGAATCAGAGTCCTATCTTATCCAATTGGAAAGAGAGATGATTAAATCTCTGAACTTCTCATTGATCCAGCCTCAATGGAAGAAGATTGTGAATTAGGAAGGGATTCCATCACCCAACCATGCCATGAGATAATGGCAAATAATAGGATTTACCAATCTCACAATCTCAAATAAGAAAAGAAGATACTCAAAGCTATCACAGGCTCTACTGTAATTTAAGTCACAATAAAACATTGAAAACTAAAAATATTTCTTAAAATCAGCTAGAAATCAATGAATGTTCAACATAAACATGAATCAAAGAAAAGAAAACATCCCAATCATGATACAAGCTTCACCTCTTAGCCCTAACTAAGAGATTTAGCCAAACGTAGACATGATTGAACTAAGAACTCTTAAATAAAACATAAAAACAATCAAGGAAGAAGAAGAAAGACTCTTGGCGGCAACTCTCCACCCTTTTGCTCCACTCCTTAAACCCTAGATGATCCCTAGCAATGTCCTAAGGACTCTTATTTATAGCTATGAATCTCCACCTTATTCACCAACTTGGAATTTCTGCAATCCAATCGCGAAACCACCTCAAGTTACACAGTCGCGTTACGCATTGGTTTAACCGAAGTCGAGTTTGAATTTGGAAAGGATTTTATTTCAGCAGTTGTCTGATTTCAATCAGACCGAGCTGGGTTTAGTCGGACTAATCTTTGGTCGAACCGAATTAACTCCTTTTAGTGTTGGAGCTTTTTGTGTACTTTCCGTCGCACCGAATCCTCCTTTTGGTCAGACCAAATCTTCCTTTCAGTCGGGCCGAACTGGATTTCAGTCAGTCCGAATTGTCCATCTGTTGAATTGAATTAGCTTCTGAATTTCATCGTTTGTCACTGGACTATTTTATGCAAGTTCGGTCAGACCGAACTTGGTTTCGGTCGGATCGAACCTGTCTGTTTTTTGTTCCAGATTTTACCATCTTTTAAATCATTTCTTCAGCTTTTGAACTTTATTTTCTTGGATCTTTGGCACGTGAACTCTTCATTCTTAGTCTCATAAGATCCCATCTTTGCCTTGGTGACTCTTGAGTATCAAAGATGAAGCATTCTTTTGGCATGTGAAATCTATGCTTTTAGCATTCTTTTCAGTCTAAGCTCTCAAATTCACCTTGCAACACAAACATGTATAAAATATACCATTAAGCATTATCATGTTCTTAAAACCAAGATATAATAGGGAAGAATATGCAATATTTGACAATCAACACGTAGTCGTCAAGTCGGCTGACATGGAAGATCATGTGGCCCAACTGCTCAAATCATTTGAGCATATGAGGCTCCATAAATTGACAATGAACCCCTTGAAATGTGCTTTTGGGGTCTCGACCGACAATTTTCTAGGATTCTTAGTACATCAGAGAGGGATTGAGGTCAATCAAAATAAACCTTAAGAAATCATCAACACTTGTCCGCTGAGGAATAAATCAAAACTACAAAAGTTCCTGAAGCAAGTCAATTTTATGTGAAGATTTGTATCTAATTGTGAAGGAAAGACTAACATTTTCTCTCCATTAATAAAGTTGAAGTAGGGGTTCAATTTTGTTTGGGATGCAGAGTACCAGTTGACCTTCGATAGGATCAAGGAGTATCAGATGAGGCTGTCATTTCTAGTGCCACCGATCGAAGGTCGACCACTTAAGTTATACATTGTGGCATCTATAGTGTCAGTGGGAGCTCTCCTAGCCTAGGATGACGACATGCAGAAGGACTGCGCAATCTATTATTTAAGTTGGACACTACTTGATGTCGAGTGATGGTACTCCATTATAGAAAAGTTTCTTTTGTCATTATATTTTGTGGCCATGAAATTAAGACATTATTTGTTAGCCGAGAGAGTAAATATAATAGTGGTAACCGATTTGGTGAAATACATCTTTAATCGGCCAATCTTCAATGACTGAATTGGCAAATTGGTAAATTAGTTTTAGCCTTGTCTGAATTTGATCTTTGTTACATTCCACATAAGGCAGTGAAGGAACAGGCCATAGCCAATTTTTTAGCTGACCACCTATCCAATATGTAAGATCAAATTCCTTAGGAAATCTTGGATCTATATTATGTAAATTAACACCATGAAAATTGATCTTCGATGGGTTAAGAACGCATAATGCATCTAGTGTAATCCTCATTGTTCTAAATGGAAACGGGCAGGAATTTGCATTCCCATTAGAGTTTAACTACACCAAAAAACCAGGTCGAGTATGAAGCCATGATAATCAGCCTGAAATTATTGGTATAATTGGGTGTAAGGACTGTGACAATTATAGGTGATTCACAGTTAGTGATAATTCAAATATCAGGATTATTCAAGTGCACTAGTGCAACCTTGTTGTTGTATTATACCTTAGCGACCTAAATGTTGGACCAATTTAAAGAAGTGGAGTTGTTACATGTGACTAGAGAACATAACATGGATACCAATGAAATGGTGTAGCTGGCCACAAGGCACGATGCCCTAAGAGGGATGACTGAGAGAATGATTGTCATCTGGAGAAGGTCCTTACTACGTGTCTTCAAAAGAGGAGATATTATGAAGATATGCCAGATAGAATTGGGGGAAGAAGATTGGAGGACTCCCCTCATGGGCTATCTGTAGAGCCCGCATACCAAGATCAACAAGAATATAAGGAGATTATACGCCAATTATGTCATGATTGGCAACGAATTGTAACACAAAGGTGCCAATGGAGTTTTTCTCCGATGATTGTCCAAGAAAAAAATCTCTGCTAGCAATGGGAGAAGTCCATGAAGGAATATGCGGGACTCACCAATAAGGGAGGAAAATGAGGCTGACACATGGATGTTACGGCTACTTCTGGCCGACGATGATGGCACATTGGATTCGGTATGCCAAGGGCTATGAGGCTTATCAAAGAAATGGTCTGATCCAACATGTACCCGCCACAGAAACATTCTATTATAAAGCCTTGGCCATTCTGAGGTTGGGCGATCGACTTTATAAGATAGATCCACCCACCTTCATCGTGGATGGATTCATTTATAATTGTTGCGATCGATTACTTCAGCTAATGGGTAGAGGCAAAGCCCATGAAAGAAGTCAATCATTAAGAAATCATTGAATTCATTGAGAGAAATATTATCCATTGATTTTGAATCCCAGAATCCATTACAATGGATCAAGGTACAACATTCTTGGCTAAGGAAGTGCGGGCGATGGCTGACAAGTATGGAATAAAAATTTTGCATTCGACACCATATTACATGCAGGCTGAGGCAAGTAACAAGGTAATAAAAATATTCTAAGAAAAATGATTGAAGAGAATTCACGGGAGTGACATACGAAGTTATTAAAAGCACTTTGGGCTTATCAAAATTCACCATGTACAAGTACTGGCATGACTCCATTTGTGCTGACATATGGACATGATACAGTAGTAACCTTAGAGATTGTTTGCCCTTGTTTTGCACTCGGTATGCGGGCATGCCATAATTGGAATTTTGGCTCCAATTTGAACCGAACAACAATGACCCCGAGCACCGAGGTAGGCAAACACGTAGTGTATGATCGAGATATGGAGAAATTGATTACCTATTCAGCCTCTCGCTCAATGTGTAAATTGAATCAGTTGATATTCAGAGGGTAGGGTTCGTCCTTTGATGATGGGTTACTCATTCGCTTTCCATACGAAAGGACTTTTCAATACAGATTAAATGAAAGGAGAAAGAAATTATTATAGTCGGTCACGAAGAGTTGCTAAAGAACGCCTCCTCAATGGATGATTTGAGTACAATGTGAGAGCATAAACTCAAATTACTACTATAATCATCAGCTATTTGGTTAATGTTATGGATTACACTACGGAATGTAAATCGACAAGCTTGAAAAGTAAATATTACACTAAGGAATGTAATTTACTTAGCAAAGAAAGTAAGTAATTACACTAAGAAATGTAAATCGACAGGATAATTTGAAAGATAGATTTTGTTTGTTTGTGTTGGTGTGAGATGATCCTTCTTACTGAATTCCTCTTCTATTTATAGTTAAGATCTAGTTGTTCTAGATCCCTCCCACATTCTGACGGTTATTATAACCGCTCTCCACTTCTTAGCTTCCGGATGCTTCCCACGTTATGCTTCTCCTTTCGCCACCTATCCTGCGACCGATCAATCTCGATCGCTTCCCTCTCAACTGCTCTAGTGATGCATGACACTGCCTAATATGTCCTGGGTCCACTTAATGAGAAATTTCCTCCGTACATATCTACAGATCTCTGAGCGTACCATGCGCATCCGCACATATCTGTAAATCTCTTAGTATACCAAGCGCATCCGCACGTATCACATGTAAAGCTCTCTGATTGGTTGTTGTAGGGTACAACTGTAGTGGAGATGAATATGAAATTGTAGTTTGCACCGCACTAGTAGAAGTATGGAACTATTCTTATAGTCCTAGAGGGGGTGAATAGGACTTTATAAGTGATTGTACCAAATAAAAACTTCTATTGCTTAACTTAAATGATTTACAAACTAACTTAACAAGGCAATGTAACTCTAATGGCTTCCAAGCCAGTTAGTGAGTCCAATCACATAGGCAGCTTAAGATATTTCAATAAATCAACTAGCCTATATCATAGTGAGCTTGTATGTGGGAAGTGCTTCCTATCAATCAAATAACATTCATTCAAACATGTATAAGAATTTACACATTCAAGCATATATAAGCATGATTAAACAAATGCGCAAATGACACTCCCAAACACAAGCATGTATAGTGGTTCGGCTATGTGCCTACTCCACTCCCAGCATCCACACTCAATCCCAAAGTCCACTGGAATTCACTATTGATGGTTTTAAATCAGGTTCACCAACAACCTTTACAATCCTACACTGAGGACACCAATTTATGCTCTCCGCAAGAGCAAAGGTCCTATACCTAGAACACATGTTTAGGCCCACCCGCCAAGGTCCCACACAAGGCACCTACAGTTTAGGCCCACTAGCCAAGGTCCCACATAAGGCACCTACCATTTAGGCCCACCGGCCAAGGTCCCACACAAGGCACCTAACGTTTAGGCCCACCGGCTAAAGTCTCACACTAGGAACCTAATCGAGTTTGTTGATAGCAAACTCTTAACCTCAATCCTACACGAGGAAAGTGACTAAACTTTGAACTCTTAACTATGACACTTACTTGTCCGATTGAGTTCACTTTTGTAGCTTGTCTTGGGATGCTTGATCTCTACGCTTTTTTGCATGAATGAGCTTCCCAATTCTCCCTCAATCACGTCCTTAGATTTACCTATTGGCTTAGCTTCACGATAAAAAACCTTATATATGATATACCTCTAATGGTGACCAAGGTTATGAGAGATGGTTGAATCTCTAACGGAGGTTATGCATGGGTTTCCTAAGAGATTCAACTGATGGATACACTAGAGTATGATTAAGATCAAAGATATACCTATATGTTTTGTCTCAATACTCTAGTGAAGGTTTGAGATCATGTCGATAGAGTCTAGGTAGGTTAAGATAAGCTTGGTTAACACTAGGGACTCTCAATAGCCTTAATCCATAATTTTTGCAAGTTCCAACAAGCCATATTTATAGATAAAAGCTTCCAACAGATAAAAAAAGACTATAAAACGACTAGTTTATGGTGCTACCAAAGTGACCTTCGGTACCACCGAACTTGCTTCGGTAGTACCGAATTATCTATCGGTAGTACCGAATTAAATACCCAAGTTGCTGATTAAAAATAGTCTTTTTCGATGGCACCAAACTTTGTTCGTCGGTGGCAATCAGTATTACCGAAATATTCAGTCGATGACACCGAATTATCATTGTAAGCTTGATGGACTGTTTTGAGCCCCTTCGGTAGCACTGAAGCTATCTTTGGTGGTGGTACCGAAGGTGCTATTCGACGGAACCTTTGTCCTACCGACATTGGATAGATTTTTCTATTTTTGTTGTTTTGTCCAATACATCTTTCATCAACTTGGGACTTGCTTAAGCCAAAACTATAGGATATAAAATATGAACTAGGGATTGACTTAGAATAGATGACGTAAATAGGTATTCCTATTTTGGATGGGGATCATCTATTTGCAAGGTTTAAGATTGTTGAAGCAGTTCTTCATCTTCAATGTAGCTTTTCCTGCTTTAGCTTTAGTTGCGTCACCGATCTTCACTTGTTGAGAACTCATCGGACATCAAGACACAACTAGTCACGTAATTGACAAACATGAGTGCGATGAAGTGAACTAACAGAATATTACCTCCCACACCCTTGTACCTTTGATAGAGAGGTGACAACAATGTAAGACCCCTCATTAACGTCGTATTAAATGCATACATGTGTCGCTTGGGCAATAATTTCCTGAGGCCAACTCCTCGTAATGTGTCAATGTCAGTCATGTTTAAACGAAGAGTCAGAGGAATCTTGTGTCTACATGTGTATTTTCCATCGATCCTATTAAAAGTGTAATGATGGATTAATAAATGATCCCGCTCCTCGGCAAATATAAGTTACATTTCGAAACTTCTCATTCATGCGCCCTCATATCCTTTCCTAATCTTAATTTTCTTCTTTGAAAAGATTTGTCTTCTTCCTCCGATCTATAATGGTTGCTTCCTCCTCATCTCCTCCCTCCTTTGATTAGATGGACATCATGGTTTTGATGGACATTCTTAGAAACATGTGCATCGAGAACACGGCCTTCGGACCTCCTCTGGGCAATGAATATCTCTACCTGGGTCCAGCATTCTCCACCGGAATAAAGGCTAAAGAAGTTCGGCCATTAGATATGTTCTTCCCTATCTGCCCTGGGGAAAACCTGCTGATTTGATTTGGAACCATTCTTGACACCGCGAATGACATGAAGACCCCTCCAAACATGGCTGAAGCACCCCTGTAAGATTGGGAATCTTAGTTGCTCCGCGTGTCTTCACAATATGCGGAAACCTGGAAAAGATCTGACATCATGAAATAAAAAGAAAAGTTGAAACAAAATAATCTAATAAGGTCTCTAGTGTTCTTAGTGTTTCCTAACTCATAATTTATAGAAGTTACCTTCCATTTGATAATGTTATCCATATTCATTACCTTCAAAGTGAATAAATCAACACAAGTAGCTGATTTCGAACCCATCTCCTTTTTCACTTATTTTTCAGCTTTCAATTTTATGTCGACGACTTTCACACTATTTCCAGTTTTTTACTTGTTTTCCACTGATTTTACGTTGAAACACACAATAGGTAGCCAGTTTCCATCTCACTATTTTTAAGCTGATTATTTTCTTCTTCTTTTTATACTTAAGGTAGATAAGGATCTCTAAACTTGGTTCCTAATCACTTATAAGTAATCATCATGCTAAAACTAAGATTTCAAGTACACTTCACAGAATATGAATTAAACGTGAATTGTGAACTAGACTCAATTGATGTTTAAACTTCTATTAATCAAGTTATTTAAAGAACTTATTCAATAGTTTACTCATTTAACCAAACTCTAAATTTTTAAAATTTTCATTCCATATCTTTTCATAATACCCACAACATATTCAGATACACGGCATGATGATCTTAAAATCTACATTGACCTCAATGTTAAAGATATACGAAATAAATACAACATTAGACAATGAAAATAAAAGGGGAATGAGTTAGAGAGATACGTCCTGTGGAAGAAAAATCATACGGTTGGAAGTCTTCAATGTTAAAAGGGATTAGGATGAAAAAAAAAAAACTAAAACAAACTAATCAAATCCTAAGAAAGCAGTAAATATAATGGACCTCCATCCAATTAGAAGGTCAATCCTAGTAGACAAGATCAATCCGAGGAATGGATATAACCTCTAAATCAATATTCTCAATGAATGGTTTAAGATGATGAATGTTCACTTTTAAGATGTTACCATTCATTGGATTCTTAATCTTGACAGCCACATAAGGATAGACTATTTAACTATGAAGGGACCTATCGAACAAGATCTCATTTTTTCAGGAAAAATGTGAATTTGAGAATTATATAATAGAACTTTTTGATTTGGCATGAATGATTTCTGAAGAATGTTCTGCTCATGGGACACTTTCATCATGTTCTTGTATATTCTCGAATTCTTATGTACATCATTAAAGATTTATTCGAATTCGTTCAATTGTAATTTGCATAGTAAGCTAACTTTGTCCAAATTAAAATTGAAATTCTTAATCGCCTAGTATGCCTTGTGCTCTAGCTCCACAGGCAACTGACAAGCCTTCCCATATACAAGTTTAAAGAGAGACATTCCAATAGGTATCTTGTAGGCTGTACGGTAAACCCATAATGCATCAGTTCAATGAATTGACCAATCCTTACGATCAGGGTTAACCTTTTTCTCCTAAATTTGTTTGATCTCCCTATTTGAAATTTCGCCTTGGCCACTTGTCTGAGGGTGATAAAGGATACTCACTTCTTGTGAAATGCTATATTTTTTCATTAAAGTTTTGAATGGCCTATTACAAAAATGAGATCCTCCATCACTTATGATTACTCGAGGAGTTCTAAACCATGATAAGATGTTTTCTTTTAGAAACTTAATCACCGTTTGATGGTCATTATTTCGGCATGGAATAGCCTTGACCCACTTGTTAATAGCCTGCCGCAAATAAAATATAGGGATTTTCAAAAGATTAGGGGAATGGACCCATGAAATCAATGCCCTAGCAATCAAATGTTTCAATAATGAGAACGGGGTTCAGTGGCATGATGTTTCTACGAGACAATCCTCTCAAATTTTGACAAGGCTCACACACTTTGTAAAATCTGGGTGAATCTTTAAACATAGTAGGCTAATAAAAGCCACACTATAGAATTTTGGTCATGGTCTTCTTAGCCGACAAGTGGCCTTTACAGGCTTGAGAATGACAAAAGGAGATGGCATTATGTTGTTCATTGTTAGGAACACATTTCCTAATGATTTGACCCAGGCAATATTTGAACAAATACGGATCGTTCTAGATAAACTTGTGAACCTCGATGTAGAATTTCTTTTTATCTTGTGCAGTCCAATGAATCGATGTGATACCTGTAGCAAGATAATTTACAATGTTAGCATACCAAGGTAATTGGGTGGCCTTAAAGAGTTATTCATTAGGGAACATGTCATTAATCAATGTCATCTCAATGGAATTCGATATGACAAGCCTAGAGAGATCGTCAACCACTATTTTTTCTACTCCTTTTCTCATATTTCAATGTCAAATTTCTAGAGTAAAAGGATTCATCTAACAGGCAAAGCTTATCATCCTTCTTAAAAAGAAGGTACTTCAGTGCCGCATGGTCAATATGGATGATGATCTTGGATCCTATCGAGTAGAGTAGCTTCATCATCCATACCAACCATGTAGCACTTTCATTGAATTACCTCCCTCATATATCATCGCTTGGAATGCAAAGCATTTACTGTTCTAGGAGATGATGGTAGATCACAAAATTTTACAAATCACACAATTGCAAAATAGGTAAGAACATATGAAAATCTTCCCAAGCATCTATTAATATTGGAGTCAATAATAAATCATAGTAAACTAAAAATATTCCTTTAATCAAACCAAAAATCAATAGAAGTTCAACATATACTTCAATCAAAGTAAAATAAACATCAAAATAAACTATAAGCTTCACCTCTTAGCTTTAGCTAAGAGATTAGCTAACCATCGACATGATTAAACTAAAATTGTTAATGAAAAACATGAAAAACTAACTAAAAAAGAAAGAAAGAACTCCTAAGAGTAGCAACACTCCTTGCTCTACTCTTCCAACCCTAATTCCTGCTTAGAATAACTCAAAAATCCACTTTATATATGCTTTTTTTTGGACTAACTTCAAAACCACTTCAATTTTACGTAGTTTATGCAACTTTAATGGGAGCTTTGATGGGACTTTGATGGGATCAAAGTCCTATCTCCAAGTTCGATTCAAATTTGGAAACTGTCACATCCGTTTGTGTAAGTCCTTCGATAAGATCGCCCGACCTTCGATGGCATCAAACTGGCTTCGATGTAATCGAACGTATGCTCAATAGGATCGAAAAACATCCAAAATAGTCCAACGAGTTCACCCTAAAATTCATGATAATTTTCATGTCATCAAACTCGCTTCAATGGCATCAAACATGTCTTTAACAGGATCGAATGGGTCTTCGATGGGATCGAGAATTGCACCCAATTGTCCAGCAACCAAACTTGATTTTCTCTGATTTCTCCGATGTGATCGAGCCTCCTTCGATGGAATCAAATACTTACTTCAATGACATCAAAGATGTGTTCGATGTCATCAAACTCTCAAGTTTAGCAGTTCCAGTTTTCTATACTTTGCAATCTCAATTTTCATCCTTCTTCACATGGTTTTTTTGGATCTTGGACTCTTGAATTCTTTAATCTAAACCTCCAAATATCCAATCCTCACTTTGGCAATTCTTGAGCATTAAATCCATGCTTTTAATATCTTTTTCACCTTAAGCTCTCGAAATCACTCTGCAATAGAAAACATGTAGAAATAGATTGATTAAGCAACATCATGTTCATAAAACTAATGAATAAATAAGGGAAATATGCAATATTTCACACTCAATAGGTATCACCAAAATCCTCGGGTTTTTTGCACATGTTAAAGATGTTAAGCTCTAATGTCATGTTTTCAAAGGTTAATTTCATAATTCCATTCCTACAATTGAGGTTGGCATTTGATGTATCTAAGAATGGTTGGCCAATGATGATGAGAATTTAAGTGCTCACATCAATGATGTGCTGAGTGTTTAAAATAATAAAATCTATTGTATAGTAGAATTTTTCGATTTGGTCTATCACGTCCTCAATCATTCCTCTCGGTATACTAACCAAATGATAAGCAAGTTAAAGTGTGGTCTTGGTGGATCTTAATTCACTAAGATCAAGTTGTTCGTAAATCGAGTAAGGAATCAGATTTACACTTGCCCCCAAATTAAGTAGTGCATGCTCAATACGGTGGTCACCAATCACACAAGAGATGGTTGGGCTATTAGGATCTTTTTACTTTTTTGGCACAACTTGCTTGAAGATAACACTCACTTTCTCAGACAAAAAAATTTTCTTTTGGATGTTTTGTCATCTTTTAGCCGTGTAACGATCTTTCATGAACTCGGCATATGACGATATTTATTTTATGGCATCCAAAAGAGGAATATTATTTTCACTAATTTAAGAACTTCCAAAATATCCTAAGTGTTAAGAAGAGGTTTTGATGAAATCAACCATTGAGGGAATGGAGCAACTGACTTATATTGTGTTTCTGTTTCTTTCTCATGTGAAGCATCACTACGCCCACCATTCCTCTTAGATTCTTTTGGGTCCTTGGAATTTTCAACTCTTGTCGGGATGTTTTTATCAATTGTCTTTCCACTTCTAAGAGTTGTGATGGATTTAGCTTGTTCCATATGCTAATTCAAAATGCTCGGGTCACTTTTCTCACATTGTGGTTTCAGTTTAGGTAGAGGTTAGGCTAAAAAACTCCCTAACTATATATGACTCCAATCTTTGAATGGACTTGTTCAGGTCCTGGAATGCTTGTAGTGTATTCTGATTAAATAACTCTTGATTTTGTATATTTTTTTTTAAATGAATCCTCTTAGGGTCTTCTCTGAATAAGAATTGGAGGAAGAGCCCTTAAGGATTTACTGTTTAGTCGTTCCTCCAACTGAGTTTTAGGTGTTTTCACCAAATAAAATTATACGTGTTCGAGATGGGGCAGCTGAATGGCCTTTAATAATTGTTCATGGCATTCGATTGCTCATGTAACAACTCTTGGAACGCAGGAATTATGCGACATTCCTGTGTTAAGTGTATGTATGTTAATAGCACAGATACCACAAACAACCTCAATAGCCTCCTCGGGTTTGATCGTCTTTACTTTCTTCAGTTCTATGGCCTCGATTTTCCTTGTGAGATTAGCCACTCTAACACTCATGTCATCCTCACCCCTTAAGGCATAAATTCCTCCCTTTTATCTTGATTGATTGGGGCTGGAGGTTGTGGGATTAGACGAAGTGTCCTAAGACTATGCGTTTTTAGCGAGCATATTAAAATAATACCACGCATCATCGACTTCCTTATTCATGAACTCCCCATTACACATCATTTATACAAATTGATGCATAAGCGAAGTCAGTCTATCATAGAAAAAGATTATGACCCGCCAAATTTCATAGCCATGATGTGGTCAAGAGTTCAAAAGATACTTGAATCTTTTCCAGCACTGCAAGAAGGAATCTTCCTCTTTATGGGAATCATTCTTGATTGCCCTCCTCAAAGTATTGGTCTCATAAACTGGGAAGAACTTTTTAAGGAACTCCTGGGTCATCTCAGTCATGTCCCTATTAATCTTGACCTCAAAGAGTAGAGCCAAGACTTTGCCTTCTCTTTCAACAAAAAAGGAAACAATTTAAGTCTCAAAGTGTCATCTAATACATTTTTGAAGTGCAGAGTTGTTATTATCTTATCAAACTCTCTAAGATGTAGATATGGACTCTCAGAATCGAGTCCATGAAACTTCAAGAGTAGTTGGATCACTCTTGCCTTAAAATCCACGTTTCTTGCATTGTGTGAAAAAACCATGCAGGAAGGTATACTAGCCCTTGTTAGTTGTAAGTAATCACACAACGTTCTAGGTCGAGGAATGTTATATACTTCATTTTCATCTTGATGTTCCTTACCAGGATGGTGCAGTTGATTTACTACCATAACTTTTATTAACTCAGAGAACCTCAAGGTGTGTCTAATCCGGTGATGAATAGGCAAACCTTCGAATAATCCTCCTTCACTTAAGATACATAGAGTGTTGTCACAGACCCACTTAGGCATGAAAAACTTTAATTCCCTACGTCTAAACTAAAACCTACAGCAGAAGAAAAAGAAAACTATAGAAGAATCTGAAAAAGAGAAGAGTCGGAAGGATATTATTGAATCGATGAGTCTATGTTAGATTCTACAAAACAGAAAAACTAGTTACTATATAAGAGAAAGTTCAGAAAAATCTAATCCTAGATAAAATCTAATCCTATTATAATTCCAATACTAATATAATTCAGAAAATGCAACCAAAATCCCCAACAACGGTGTCAAAAATTTGTTCGCTTGTCACCCCAAGTGTAGGGTTACGATATAGTAATAACTCGGTGAAATCGTGGTCGTACTCACAGGGACTTGCTATTTGTGCAAATTTTGAACTCTTTTAGAATTAGAATCATAAACTAATTTAAACTTGAAATGTTTGAGAGATAAATTGTGAAATGAAACTATCAAGAATAAAATACTAAAGTGTTACGGATCAACTTGTAGTAATCTTAATGTTATCTTACTTGATTTAACAAATTGTGAACTTTCATAGGATTGGTTTCCTCATAAAGCATCAATGTAATGATCGCAAGGAATTCAAAGCATATACTATGCCCAGAGTTAATGACAGATAATGGATTTTACACATGAAAAAATTGCAAAATAAGTAAAAAAATATTCATAGCCTTCCTAAGCATCCAATGTGCTAGGAGTTAATAATGGATAAAAGTAAACTAAAAATACTTCTTTATTCAAACCAAAAACCATGAATTGTTCAACATATAACCCAAAGAACTTGAATCAAAGTAAAATAAGCATCAAAACAAACTACAAGCTTATCACACGCCCCAAACTCGGAAACCTGGCTCGCAGGATTTCGGATCATCGAATCCGGGGCTGACAGCCTCCGTAGTACCCTACTCTCGACTCCTAACGCCCATACACCAAATTCCGATCCTGGGATCCTACAAGGAGGATTTTCAGTATGATTTTTTTTTGTAGAAAAGTATAACCAGAAGTATATCCAAATCACAAGAACGACATCATCACCACATATCCACTAATATAAACATTAGATTACAGTGATGAAAGGGAAATACATAAATAACAAAATCTTTAAAACGATCTGTCACAAACTCCTGCCTCAACGCTGCTGCATCCTAACATCACCTGCACGCAATGATCATGCATAAGCTTATTAGGAAGCTAGAGGGCGGTGTGTGTGTGTACAATGCATGTGTCAAGCATATAATATCAAAGTAAGTAGAAATACTTGTAAGTCCATAAATACCATCAACCGTATCCAAGCTATGCAATGTGAGGACATATTAGGCTAAATGTCATATACTGATGATGCAATGTAACATGAAAATCCTCATAAGTGCATGAATACCATCAACCTTATCTAGGCCATGCAATGTAGAAACATAGTAAACCAAATGTCATATGCTGAGGATGCAATACTATATGCAATGCAAAAGGAATGACAAAGCTGGAGTGTGTAGTCGGGATGATAGTACGTAGTATCACAAGCTGTGGAGTTCATCATAAGGGACTTCTATCCAAACCAGTCCCATACCTAAATTTGGATAGGTAGATTCAATGTGGTAAAACTCTTGATCTCAGGTTGGTCGCGTACCCAACTAAAATTATGGCCATTGCGAAGGTACACAATGATTTAGTTACGCACTACCAACCTGAGTGGATAGTGAATGAATGAATGAATGAGTCAAATATTGAAATGTAACTCCTACTCAGAAGTTCACATTCCAGTACAGTACATCTCTGAGATATCTTCGAGGCCTAGTACACTCCACACTGGTTGCCGCCTCCCTAGCCACATAACCATGAAAGTGGAAGAGACCTCATTACCTGCCTGACTAGTAGTTCACTAATATATACCCAGCTAATCGATAGCAGACCCATTTGTGAGCTGGTCAAACTTAGCCTAGCTTATAGCCTCCTCACTCGAGTGGATAAGGACACACCCCCTTCTAATTGATCACGACATAGTGAAAGACGTGACCTACTGGTATTCAGCACTCTAGCGCTCATGTATCCATTCGGTCTAGACGTTGGAGCATCCCTGGTACCAAGGGGTTTAAGGGCTTTCACCCACAGACATACTAAATTTTCTTATGCTAAAACCAAACATTTCCGGTATCTCATCTGGCCATCCACGTTATGCCTATGGAGGCCACTGCCCTGATGTCGCTAAGGCGCAAAATGATCATGTCACACAAAATGCCAGATGCATGATTCATACCATTCAGTCATGCATCAAACTTGCGTGTACCGTGCGATCATGTAGAGGAACTCTATCTCACAAGGAGTCCCATAAACATCTCAACCCAATGGCATATGTTATGATCAATCATTTCTCACAGCATGCATACATATGATGCATATGGGTATATGTCATGATATCATTATACTGAGCATGTCCTCAGATGTATAGCAGACAATAATAGACCACAATCGACCTTAACTGGTATAACACATACAAAGAGTAGTAGCTAAACGACATGCCCCTTCTACATCTATAGGAATCCATGTGGTATGTCCCACCTTACACTATCATTAGCCTCCTAGGTACTAATATATCATATATCCCAAGACGGGGTCCCATGAAAGAAGGTGGATCCAACCCATACATTAAAGTAGTCTCCACACAGTGGATTTACCGAATCTGATGTCACATATACTTCCATCTACGGCAAGAGGTGATGATGTACTCTCCTCCAGACAACGAATAGCCTAGATGACACACTAATGTCAAGGATGGACCTCACACTTGTCTCAAAAAGGAGATGGACAATGTCACACCCTAGACCCAATAGTCTTATACTACCGCTATATCTACCAGATCTGGCACGCGATAAGCCGAACTCTAAGATTGGTACTCAATGCCCACATACTAAGTCCCAAGCTTAGTGTCCGGCAAGGTAATGTAAGGGATAAATCTCACCATTCATTCTTCACAAAAAAGGAACGTCAGAGACAATATGGGTAACATCTACATACAAGTAAACTAGGTACTACAAAATTCCAAAAGTTCATCCGTTTGCGTTATACATATATACATCATATATAATTCAAAATTTCAAAAGCTAAATCAGTCCCCTCGACGTGGCACCTAACTCGTAGTCGCTACTTATTTTTCTTTTTTATATCCTTTACTTGAGTGGTTAAAAGACAAGTCTTATAACTTAGCAAGTGCAAAGTCCTCATGATAAGTACACAAGATAAATTAACATAAAAGATATAATGAAAGAATTGCCAAAAGTGATAATCTATGTAAAGCGATGTCTTAATGAATGATGGAGGGTGATCATGTGTGAGATGCATAAAAATAACTATATGTTAACTATAGAAGCACCTGCCAAAAGTCCTCTCACCACGAACTTGACCGCACTACTCCTGAACATCATCGTCTCGATTATGATCAATATATTGTTAGAACTTAAGATCCATCGGGGTCGATGCCCATGCACTAGACACCAGTAATCGACCTCGCTACCTACCAATGGGGTTATAACCTCCATTTTGTATACTAGTAGCGGATCTTCTTTGCGCTTCTCCTTGCCGGCGAGTCAAACCGGTCTCTGTTTGCCACCTCAGCCCTAAGGCGGGTCGGACATACCCCTTCTCAACCTGACCTCATCAGTGGGACTTAAATACATGACCCATGTGTCCACCTGGAACAACAGTGAGGCATCCCTAGGTACCATTGGGGTTTAGGGTCTCTCAACCCAATGGGCACATCATCCCCTACTATTTTCATACTTCCGGTGTCCATGATTCAATATCATCATCCTTATCATAATACGGTCAATCTGTGGTGTTTGTAAAGAATTTAGATATTATTTCTCATCATATATCATGCCATGTAATGCATGGTGATGCTAATGACAAGCGACTCAAGGATAACTAGAACTTAAGGTATGTCGATATGCAGGGTGCAAGATAATTAAAGAGCCGCGTACCTAGATAACCAATCCCTACATGATGTTATCAACTTGTGGCCTTGTAGCTTGGTATTTTCTTCTACAAAATGCTTTTTTTAAAATTTTTTCTTAATCATGACTAATCAAATTGTAGTCCTTGTAATTTCTAAACTAGGGTACTTGATTATAATTTTCGTTCTTACTCCTTTCTATAAATTAACATCCCTTTTATGTATGAATGTCCTACTAACAGTCTAATTGCATACTGTACGATTAGATCATTGCATTGTATTGGGCAATTTAGATGCCTAGTATAACTATTTAAGATATCCATGAAATTGGGCCACAAATTCATGTCATATAGGGTGGCCTTAAATCTAATACACACCAAAGTATTCATGGTGGGCTTATATGGGTTTTGATTTGGGCTTTAATGAGCAGAACATATATATATATATATATATATAGATATATATATATATATATATATATATGGCAAAAGGTTCTATGTCGTCCAGCTAATGGGAACTCCCCATGAGGTAGAATTGTGTGGGCCCACCGTGGTGCGTGTTGAACATCTACCCCATCAGTTAGATGCACCATTTCATGGTGGGCCTAAGGCTTAAAATTAAGTCAATCAGTAACTTGTGTGGGCCACACTATGCACAACAGTTGAGAGGTTTACCCTCCATTAAAACATTTATAATCATTTGTTGGGCCACCAAGGTGTGGATCACAAATCCAGCCCATCCAGTATGTGTATCCCACTTAGTTAAGGGGTCAGGACAAGTTTTAGTTGCATCCAAATTTTGGGTCGACTCCAACAAGTGCTTTTATGTGCTCGAGCTCCAAGTTGTACCAACAGTTCAAGGAGATCAAAGTTACATGGGTCCCAAAGTGATGTATTTATTATATCTACACCATTCATCTATTTTTAGAGATCATTTTAGAGCATTATCCAAAAAAGATGAATCATATCCAAAGATTATCTGGACCGCACCACAAATAGTAGTGGAGATAATGATTTCACCATTTAATAATTTACAAGGCCCACCATAACGTTTATTTTCTATCCAATTTGTTTATAAGATCACAAAGACCTGAATTAAGAGAAAAAAACAAATTTCATATTGGTCCAAAACTTCTGTTACCCAAAAAGGGTTTCAATGGTAGATGTTCAATCCCCTGCTACTTTTTGTAGTGTGGACCACTTGATAGTTAGATCTGTCTTATTTTTCTTCTCAAGCCTTAAGACGAGCTCGCCAAATGGATGGATGGTTTAGATATAAGGCATACCTCATGATCAGACCCACATAACTTGCTGATTTATCCAGTCTTCACATGTTTTAGATTGTGTGGGCCACCTGAGTTCCGTGTACAGCTAATTTTTGGAGGTGTCCCATTTTTAAAGGGGACTCATCAAATGCATGGTGTAGATGTTCAACATACATCAGGGTGGGCCTAGTGGTGGGACCCATCGTCCCTCCAACGTCCTGCAGCAGGACATTACTTGCTGCAGTGTCATCTAAATGCTGACAGCAACAGTGTCCAGCATGCTGTTTAGTTTTTTTTAATTATTTCATGGTTTTTCATAAGTGGGGCCCACATCAGAATGATCCACTCCATCTGTCGGGTTCTCTGGCTCTTGACGGGTCTAATTAGCCCAATATTCAATATATTTTGACGTACAAAAAACATTACAGTGGGCCCTAACAGATTTGATAGTAACTATCACTTTTAAAATGGTTTTTTAATGGTGTGGCCCACTAGAGATTTGGATTGGCTTCATTTTTTGACTCAAGGCCTAAAATGAGCTGAAAAATTGAATGAACGGTGTGGATCAAATACATACATCATGGGTAGGGCCTGTTGGGGTCCCACAACCCCCTTACCCTTCCTTAAAGTAGGTGGGACATTGCCTTCTGCAGCGTCCTCTGGACGCTGGTAGCAGCGTCTCTCCCTCTCTTTAGTTATTTATTATTTATTTATTTGTGGTGTGATGTGAATGTGTGTGCAAGGGTGTGTGTGTGTGTGGCTAGCCCAATGGGCCTTACTTGGAGGGTTTTGATGGGATGCAAACTTTCTGGTGGGGCCCACTATCAATGGGTCCCACATGAAATCTATAATAAAATATTATTTATTTATTTATTTATTCATCTTCTCCTATGCATCCACACCATTAACACATTGTTATCATCAACATCATCTCCACCATACATAAACACAATGAAAATAAAATAAGAATGAGCGGGGTGGGTGTACTCACCTTGATGAACTAGATGGATGGTTGAGATGGATGGAAGGGTGGAATTGATGGTTGAGATGGATGGAAGGGATGGGATTAATGGCCCACCAAGATCACTCCTCTCTCTCTCTCTCCCACTCTCTCTCTTATGGTAGGAAATGGTGAAAATATTGAGGGATGGAGGGGTATTTGTAGAGAAATGGATAAAAATGTGATTAGGTTAGATTAATGTGACTATGGTTAGCTTAAGCTAGGATTATGAAAATTTGTGTATGATTAGGACTTAATGGTGTATTAAAGGGACATGGGGTGGCATGACATGATGACATCATGCATATGGCATTGTATGGAGAGGGTTGACTTTGGACACACACATGAGAGAGGGATGGTATGGGTGTGTGACATCACACACATGGGTAGAGATTCTCTCACCCATGTGTGGCATGGTGCATGTGTCCATGGCATGTGTTGTGCACATGTGTGGAATGCAATATATGGCACCCTGCGTACATGATACACTAACGATTCTTCGCGGCGTATCTTACTAACAGAGCGTCGTACAAATGCACGGGTGGTACCTCCGCGATCGCGATGATGGGGCAGTCGATATGAAATAAGTTTCAAAGTTTAGGGGTTCCGGTCAATTGGATGTGCACTATACATGGCTAGTCCGGGTCTTACTAAGGGCGTCGATCATCATGCACATAGGCATAGAAAATGGTACGGAATGGACGGGATGGTCATCATGGTATCGGTTTCAGTTATTTACGGTCGCATTATGAGGGATGTACTATA
Organism: Magnolia changhungtana; assembly: GCA_030180095.1. NCBI lineage: Eukaryota > Viridiplantae > Streptophyta > Magnoliopsida > Magnoliales > Magnoliaceae > Magnolia > Magnolia changhungtana. Next base: position 1,044,690 of record JASAUF010000324.1, on the reverse strand, counting down.
AGGGGTTTTTTGAGCATTTGAATTGTACATGTAGGCATTATCGGATTTTATTTCAGAAGGTGAGTTTCATCTACTAACCAATCGGTCGTACTTATAGGCTAGATCGGGTATTACAGACAGTGTGGATAATATGTACATGTCACGAGGTCCTAGCAAATGGGGTTCCACGGTATGATACATCTCATGGTGAGTCAACGAGGTAAGTTCACAGGGTGAGCTAACAAGATGAACGAATGGGCTTTCTCAATCTCTTATCATGAATAAATTGTGCTTTCTTATGAGGGCCCGGCATGAGCATAAGGGGGGCTTTGGCGGGGTCCATACATCTAGGGCTATGTGTCCTTCCAAATGGATTAGATAGCCTGCTCAACATCTAAGTAGGCATTGGGTATAGACACTAAACTTGGTAAGACACATATATCTAGGTGGGCCACATTTCCTATGAAAGGCCCAGTATGAACATAAGGTGGGCTCCAAGGCTTGGACAATCCTACAGGGTATGGTGAAAAACATCATTATCAAATGGGGGCCCAACAGTTTCGGGTTAGCCCAATGGGTATTACTAATCATCAATGGGGGCCCAACGGTTAGGGGTAGCCCAACTAGGTAAGGGTGGAAACGGGCTTATCAATGGGCCCTAGGGAGGTTTACAATGTGGACATTTAACCACCATTGCTCCTAAGGTGCGACCCATTTGGGATATGGAATCTAACTCACAATGGGGGCCCACGACCCTTATTCTATCTAGAAAATGGATGGATAGTACTGTGTGTACAACACACACATCATGGTGGCCTCTCAAGGCAGCCCCTCATTGTGCGCATAACATATACATCATGATAGGCCTCTCAAGGCAACCCACGACCCTAAGGCAGGTTAATCAATGTGTACATCACACATACAAGATGGTGGGCCTCACAGGGCAGCTCATGGTGGACATATCACACATACTTCATGGTAGGCCTGATGATGCAATGGGACCCATGGCCCTGGTAAAACAGATGAATAATGTGTATATAATACACACATCATAGTGTAGGGGGTCCCCACACGTTGTTAATGGGTCTTACACAAGGGTCAACAAGGATATAAAATATTTACATGGGTACAATATACATGCATGGTGAGCCTGATCACATTACAACTAGGTCCACATAGATGGCCAACCCACTTGAAACACATGTACCAACCTGGCCAGCTGCTGAACGGTCAGTCTAGCAACGACCTGGCCCAGCTAGGTGTCCAATGGCTGGGCGGCCTGGATGGAACACATATAGAAGGTGGGTCTCACAAGGAAATCCCACGGTGGGCCCTAAGATCCGCCTCTAGTTTGGACCGCGCCCATCAGGTGGACCAACTGTGCTGATGTCACAGTGGCCCTAATCTGGCCATAAAAGGGCCATGTGGATGGGACACGTACATCATAGTGGGTTCTGAAACTATCTGGGCCTTAAGATCTGGAGATGGACGGTGGGGATATACTACATACATCAAGGTAGGTCCCACGGTCCTCAGATTGAAGGGAAAATAACATTACATTGGGGTCCATGTGAGTGTGGATGATTGAAGTGAATAAAACACATACAACTCACACAAGGGCTGCGGCTAGCAGATCCCAGCTGCTGGATCTGTCCATCATTTGGACCCTGGCTTCAACTGATCTCCAGATGGATGGTGTAGATATAAAGCACATACATATCAAGGTGGGGTCCACGTGAGTATGGCCCACTAGCTAAGTAATAAGCTGATATCTATGACTTCCTCTTCATCAGCTTCTACTACTGGACAACAATAGTTCCAGCTGATCACGGCTCATAAGGCCATGCTCTGGGTGAGGAGATGATGGATGACGAGGATATAAAATGTATACATTACAGTGGGGTCCACATGGGTGGCTACAAGGCTGAGATCTAGCTGATATTTGGGTTTTTCATAAAAACAGGCCTGTGTGGCCACTAGACGTCCAACAACATGGACAACAAGGGCGTCCTTGCTGCTGGACGGTCTGGATCCATCACACATCATCAGGTGGGCCACAAAATATGGGAAAGAGAGAGAGAAATACGTGCGATGGAGGGCTCCGCCACTATGAGCCCTCCTAGGATTATAATACATACATCAAATAGGTGTCCCAAAACAGGTGGGCCTCAAATCAGAAAATCAGGTGGAAAACTTTATCCCCACCACAAAGATCAAGGTCTAGATGGCCATTACAAGATGAATAACAAATAAACATCATGGTGGGGTCCATGGAGAATGGACTCCTCATAGAATAAACATATGAATCATGGTGGACCATTGGCCACACCTTGGGTCCAAAATGAGATCTCTACCATTGATTGGTAGGCCTCACTTGTCCCATGGATCAAAACAAAGATCTACCTTATCAATCACCCACCTATGGATCTTCTTCTTGGTCCCTTGAACTCGTTAGGTCCTAGGCGTAACCTTTAATGGTGGAAGATTGGATTTGGACGGTTGGATGGTGGGATTTGGGGTAGGAAAATTAGGTTTAGCTTGAGTTTCTTCTCTCCTTAAAACTCCTTGGACGTTCTCTTCTTTGGTTGCTTGTGAATGGTAGAGAAAATGAGAGAGAAAGAGGATGTGATGGATTGATAGAGAGATGGGTTGTGTAAATGATGAGGAGGTATGGATTGTGTAAGTGAATAGACATGGTAGTTGACTTTGGGGAGGGTTGCTTGCCTTAGGGGAAAAGAAAGGCATGGGTTTAAGATGGGATGTGTACTTGCCTAATGATGTGAAAGATAGGTAGAGATTCTCTGGAATCTCTCGAAATTTGCAACGCGCGACATTTCCTCGAGATATATGCGGGGCCACAACTTTTAGCCTATGTATCGCATTGGTGCCCAAGACGCGGCTTTGGAACTGTGGCAACGGTGCGGTTGTTAAGGTACAAGTATCGGGTCGAGTTGACCCAGATTTATGGGATGCGACTTAAGGTTGCTCACAAATGCTGTCTACAGGTCATAGGTCACCAAGATTTGACGGGAAGGATCATGGGAGTCTAAAGAATGGTATGGACTAGGATACGGGCCTTATAAAGCTTCACCTCTTAGCTCTAACAAAGAGATTAGTCAATCATAGATATGTGTAAACTATAACTCTTAAAGAAAAATATAAAAACTAACTAAAACTAAAGGATTGAAGAGTGGGAAGAACTCCTTAAATGACCATGATTCCTTGCTCTACTTCTTCTACCCTAATTCATGCTTAGAAACTCCTAAAGCATCCCTATTTATCAGCAAGAGCATCCATCACTGTAAGCATATTATTTTTTTGGAATGATGGAGTGGAGGATGAGGAGGAAGCCGAGGAGGAAGCCATTGCTTGAGGGAATGTTGGAATTCAGAGTTGCTTATAAGATAATAAGGAATGAAGTCGTGAGAATGAAAAAGAATTCCAAATGACACTTGTATCGTCCGAGAGGAAATAACATTTATTAGGGCATCATTGTAATTATGTGGGAAACATTATAAGAGAATGTGTCAATATGATGTTTGACCCTTACTTCAATAAAGTGCAACCATCGTTGACGAGTTACGGTGAATCCGTTGAAGACAATTATCAGCTCATTGACACATGTAGGCAATAAATGTTACATTAATGAGGGGTCACATGTCGCTTTCAACTTTTTCCAAAGCTGAAGAGATGTGGGGGGGAATTCTCATCCCCATTGTCATCATTCCTCTTAAGAGCCAATCAGAAGAGATTAGGTGTGACTCATACAAAATTCGCATGATGTATTTGGAGATTTGAAAAAATTTCTTAGCAAACAATAGTTAGAACTTATTAGATAGTGCCACGTCAATGCATGTTTAAGCGGCCAATGAAGAAACAATCGTGAAGAAATAGTTACATGACAGATGACAAAGGAAGAAGCAAAGGAAGTCAAGTATTGACGAGCGGTTATGGCAACGGTCATAACATGGGAAGGATCTAGATGGCCGGATTAAGATTATAAATAGTAGAGGAATTTAACAAGAAAATTCATCTCATACTAACCTAGTCAAACCAAACATTATCATTCAATTATCCTTTCAAATTACCAGTCGATTTACATACCATAGTGTAATCCTTTACTTTCTCGGTTAAGCAAATTATATTTCTTAGTGTAATTCTTTACTTTCAGCCTGATGTTAAAATTTTGTAGTATAATCAATAGTGTTCATCATGTATCTTATAATTTTATCTATAATTTGAGTCTACGTTTGCACGATGGATTCGGTTCTTCACTCGAAATCGTGTTTTGCAGCTGTTCCTCATGACTAACTGTAAGAATCACTTTTTCATTTCACTTCATATGTATCGAAAAGTCCTTCGTATAGAAGGAAAGACGTGACCCATCATCAGAGGATAAACCCCGCCCTATGAATATCACCTGATCTTGTTTATACATTGAGCGAGTGGTTGAATAGGTGACCGATCTCATCATATCTCGGTCATACATTACATGTCTGGCTATCTTGGCAATTAGGGTCATAGTTGTTCGGTTTGAGTTGAGCCGCAATTTCGATTCTGGCACATCCGTAAACATGAGGGCGAAAACAGAACCATGCAACACGGAGCATGTTTGATTTCTTAAAATGGATTTAATGTTGATGAATACACAGATTAACAATGTGATATGTATATGAAGAGATTTTTAAAATGATAATAAATGAAATTAGTTGTTAAAATAACATCTGGGGGTGACAAATTGTTTAACAATGTGAAGCGCGTGCAACTCATCATTGCCTTTTGTTGTATTCTTTAGAGAATATTGTTCTGATATGTTGCTAATTAAAAGGGTTATTTTCATAGTCTTCTGGATATTAGAGTATTTTTCAAAGCATTTCTAGTTGGTTGTTGATCATTGAGCAGACAAATGCAGCCTACACACTAACTAGGCAACTCATGGAACAAAACCAACTTAATGTGTGATTTTGATTGAATTACTTTTATACATTAAAATTTGTTAGTCATTGAGTGATTTTCATTAGACCTACTTTGAACTTATATAAAATGTTCAGTGGAATTTTACTTGCGTACAAAGAGCTTTTCTAACATCTCCTTGCCATTTGATTCTGGTTTAGTTACAATATTGCTTGTCCAGATTCCTGAAGAATTAGTAAATTTGGATTTGGTAGGTTTGGAAGAACTTGAGATTTAAAATTGAAGCTCAAGGAAGATACCTAGATAAGATGGCTGAGGAACACCAGAATTTCAGCACCAGTGTCAAAGCACAGAGGCCTTATTCTCCATTGTCATTGCCTCCACTTTGTGAGTCTGAGTCAAATGCAAGGGAGAACGAGTTCGATTCAAAAGTCAACATAAATAAAGGAGTAAATGGTATCCATTTCAGAAGTTTAAATTCCAGCAATAAATTCCTCGAGAAGCCATGGGCAGACTTTTCCATGTATGGCTTGTATAGAGCCAATGGAGTGGATATAAGCTTTAGAGAAAGTCATATGTTTAAGAGGCTAAGATTCTCTGACAAGATTGTTCGTCGAAGTTTTGATCAAGATCCATCAAGTAGCATGGAAACTAACCCACAAAAGCCACTTGAAAGTATTCTTCTTCCAAACGATAAGCACTTCCAAGGGCTTAACCATGAAAGCTTGTTTCCATGACCCGCTATGGATAATGGAGTCTCTCCTTAAGTGTTCAGCTTCTGCCTAGAATTCTAGCGACCTACAGCTCGGACTATTTATATACTGAAAAGTCAAACTCCTTAAAGGGGTTCATCCGTAGTATTACTACAATATTGTGCTTTTTTAAGGTTGCATTTGGATGGACTTGAATTGCATTGCAGTAATTTGTTTAATATATATCAAGTGGACAAATTAAAATTCTCATTTTGAGTATTTATGCATAGTACTATTAATTATTGAACTAACATTTGTAATTCAAATGCAACAATGCATCCAAACATGAGACTAGGTAATTTGATTACAATTCTTTCTATTTATGCATTGATCCAACCTGTAAGTAATTGGATGTAATTTTTATTTTGAAATTATCAAACATGAGGTACGGAGAGTCTAAACTTTGTAAAAGGTGAATGGAGATTGATTTTTCTTACAACTTCTAAAATCATTTTCTTAGATTGGTGCCTAAAATAAGACAATTTTTATCTATGATTCCTAAAGGTTTTAATTGGGTACGACTTTCCTATGACCCCCAACCAGCCTCACCTGCCCCCCATTCAAATCATTTATAAGCTTAGTCCCATGAGTCCATCAGGATAAACAGAAAACACAAATATCGGCCTGATCGAAAACAGGCCCCATGAAGGTTTCAATGGTGGGTGTTGAATCCCAATCGTTTCCTGGGGTGTGGCCTACCGTAGTTGTGGATTTGCCTCCTTTTATTGCATCTCCTAACTTAAGTGGACAATATTGATTATAATTGTAATTATATAATTATAATTATAATTATAATTATATAATTATATATAAATAAAGTATAATTATATTACTTATATATATATAAGTTATATAACTATATATATAATTATATATATAATATAATGAAATTATATAACTATAACTATAAATATATATATATATATATATAATGGAATTATAGTTATAATTATACATATATAGTTATAACTATATAATTAGTAGTTATAATATATATATATATGTATATATATATAACTATTTATAATTATATAGTATAATGATAACTATATAATTATAATTATATATTAGTTATATATATTATGCATAACTATATATAACTATGATATATATAATATAATTATATAATTTCGGCTATGCATTATATATAACTTAAAGGGATAGACAACTACTAGAACGCAAGGCCTATTCATCATAAGATCGAACCAGGTTCATTCTGAGAATTGATCAGTACCCTCCACTCTCCAGTGATTGTTCTCTGCGGGGACGGGAGGCTCGAACAACTGGATCAATAGCTGAAACTGCTACTGCTTCTAATGGAGAAACTGGCTGGTAGAGACATGCGGACTCTCGGGTTTGGCAAAGGCACCTGGACCATATACAGCGAAGGCATCATAGGAAGAAGTAAAGCGACGCTGCCACCTGTACGACGTTCATATAGCTAGCGAATTTGCAGATGTGCGTGTTTCGTTTCGCTTATAGTAGGGTAGGTCCGACATTCCCTTATGTCCCTATTAGTTTAGTGTCCCAGTAACCTTCCAACCCGAGTGAAAGCAATTGATTGGATTGATTCAGCTGACCCACCACCTGCCCGGTCTAAGCTACAGTTGAACCGATTGATTTTCTTTCTTTATTTGACCAATAACCTAAAGCATCCGAGCGAGTTACATAACCCATGGATTCAGCGGACCGAGCCGGCAGAGGCAGAGGAGTTGATGCATGCACTTTATAGTTGTTCCATATCGAGATCGAGCAGATTCCATTCGACGTTAGACCACCAGCATCTGAGTCAGCAGAATCTAAGCTATAAGCGGGTGAGATAGGGGCAACAAAGGCATAAGAAGCAAAGACATAGGCTGTGTGGGCACTAGTCATATTAGCGGTGGAAAAGGTATGGGAAGCTAGGATGGTATGGGCTGCAGCATAAGAAGCTACGGCACCACAGTTCAGTTAGAGACAAAGGCCCCCGCACTCTCTAAAAGCAACAACAGAGAGAATTCCCGGTGTGGGATAAGCGCTAAGTCCAATCCCAATTGCTACTTTGGAAGAACCAACACTAGTGAAAGCAGCGAAGGTAGCACCACATGTAGAAGTAGGCAGGCATCATTCCTACCACGGTCCCAGATGAAAGTTTCTTTGTAGGAGGCTTTCCCTGAATGGCAAGGAAGGCGGTGACTTTAGTTTAGAAGAAGTGAGTCAGATTGCCCGGTCTAGGCAAAGAAAGAAAGCGACTAGAAAGACTATTCCTGGTCCCATCATTGAGAGCGGTACTGCTGAGCAGCAGCTGCCCGAGCCAGGCCCATTTCAAGAGGCTAGATCGTACTAATCCGACTAATCAGACGTTAGCCCTGAGTCTGCTCGGTCTTCCTCTACTTCAAGTTGAGATCTGGTGCCCCCGCCCGGAGTTCATTTGATTTGGCGTGCTGCCGTTTCCAGGTCTTTAGCTATCTGTCCTTCCAGCTGAATAAGATGGGGCGCACTGGCCCCAAAACAACCTATGAATTAACACCCTATTTTAAAAGAATCTGTTGTTGAATAAGATAGGGGGGGACTCCTTCTCGTAGGCAGAGGAAGCTCAATAACTGTATTTTAGAGTACAAGTCAGATGATGCAGACGCGATGCTATACCTAGAGTCTGATTTGTTTTCATAGTCTGAATCTCAGATTGAAATCCTACACAGAACCTCCATAGGGAAGGGCGTCTAGCTAGATCGAGAAGAACCTTCAAATGATAGAACTAGAGTCAGGAGCTGCATAGATAGGTACGATAGAAGAAAAAAAAAGGCCTTGGCTTTAGTCCCTATGTCCCGTACCCTTTTCCTTTGGGTAGGGAATCCACAGGAAGAAGCAGGAAATCACCCGAGGAATGCCTCTATTTACGCCTGACCACAGTAGGAGCCAACTTCTTTCTTTTACCCCTATTCCAGCTCAGAGGAAAGAAGCATTAGGACCAGTCCTCTATTTTAAAACAATACCAACCTACTTTGTTCCTACTCTGTTAGTAGTTAGCAAGCGACTGGAATAGGTATTGAAAGCCTTTTTATGGAAAGGAAGTGAACTTAGCCATGGCGGGGCCAAAGTGACATGGGTTAATGTGTGTCTCCCCTTTAAAGAGGGAGGGTTGGGGGTCAAAAGGCTTGACACATGGAATCAAGCTACTATGTTGAAACATGTGTGGAACCTTTGTAGTGATCGGGAGAACTCTATTTGGTCCAGCTGGGTTTGGACCTACTTGATCAAAAGGAGAAGTTTCTGGGAACTTAAATGTCCCGAAGATTGCTCATGGACATGGCGTAAGATCCTGAATTTCAGGGATTTTGCCCGTGGAAAAATCAAGTACCCAGTAGGTGATGGGCAAACCTCGAGGGACAGGATAGTATGGGCTGAGTCTCCTAATGGAAAGTTCTCCATTAAGAGCGCATGGAACTCTGTGAGGCATAGAGAGACTGTGGTGGGTTGGCATAAACTTGTGTGGTTCAAAAAATGAATCCCCCGTCATGCTATCATTCTTTGGATGGCTATCCGAGGGAAGATATACACACAGTACAAACTAGTCAGCATGGGTATTATTCAGATTAACCGATGTGTATTATACAAGGAAGAAGAGGAAACTCTTGACCATCTATTCTCCTCTTGCCCATTTACGGATTTACCGCTCACCCGACCTTGGGGAGGTGAGGGGTACGGCATGCTTGGGTGTTATGGAAGTGATCGATTATCCACTCGCCCCCTTAGATAAGGTAGGTTGGTTGCTCATTGGCCAATTCCATCTCAGGGGAAAGTCCTTTCTCCCGGAACCTGCCGTAGTAACATAGAGCTACCTGAATCAAACTCTTCCTTATGCCACTACAAGCACAGGAAAGGATATTCAATCAAAACCGGCGCCCTATTATCTCTCAATTGCCTATCCTTTATAGATGAGGGGGAGTACCTTAGCAGTAGCTTCCAACACTGAAGATTGACCTCCTCAAGTGCCAGATATGAATGTTTTATTAATTGAATACGGGACTACTTACTTACCTAAAGTTCACTTCTGACTTACCAAATAAGTTTACTGAAGGAACTGACCTAAAAGGACAGACAGTCGAATCAGCTCCTGTTGGCCTATTCTGGTATGGCTGTCCATCACTTGGTCTGACAAAGACCTACCCACGCCTAGGCAGGGAAAGCTCAATAACTCAACCGGTAGGATGATCTCTCTATCTATTCAATTCTTTATTCCAGGACCGAAGCTTTCAGTCTCATCTTCATCTTTGGGACTTTCTTCCTAGCCAGACTCTACTATAATATAGACTTTTGCAACAAGAAGATCGAGAGAAGAATCCAAGCTCCTCCTCCGCCAGTTGCTATTCTGAGTCTCTGCTCTTTCCCTATCAGATGCTGCATCTTCCCTCTCTGGATTGGGTCTTCCCGGAGGAATCCAAGTGCCCGACAGGTTGATCTCTTACTAAAAGGTAGGCCATAGTTGCGCTAGGCTAAGCTGGGCTTCCTATCTAAAGTAGGAATTGAGTGATCGCCCATGTGTTCTATCCTTAGCAATCTCCTTCCTAAAGGTTATATCAAGCTAGGATGAATTAGAATCCCTTATATCTAGCCATCTCTTTTCAGTAGTATGTAGCTTTACTTCCTTCCTGTGCTGGTAGTTCTAGTTCTCTAAGGCCAGTGAAAGCAGTCTGTTATAGGTAGTTACTACTTATCCTATGCTTATCTGGTAGTAGGTATTAGTGAGTGATCGGCTACTAGGACGAGAGGTCTCTCGAGCCTCCTCTGGCCTCTGATCTTCCTTGCGTCTGTCTCTTCCGATTTCTTATCGACTTTGAGCTCTGTTAGTAGCTATCTTTGACTTCCTCTCTTTGGGGATGGTTATAGAGCTTTCGGCCAATACGAAGATAGTTCCCGCTCTCGGACTCCCTAATTCCTTCGATTGAGAGAGAAACCTCTGGATAATGAAATCTGCAGCTATTGCCGTAGCTATTGCCTAATAATAGGGGGTTTTTTTTCTTTTGTTAGGATGGACATAGGTGTGCACCTTCCTTTTACTTCAAGTTGAGCAAAGGGTTCGCCAACCCCCGATCTCTTAATAATAGTAGCTCGGCTACGAGGTACTCGCACTGAACTCGAACCCACGCACGAAGTCCAGTCTTTATGTTCGCAAGCACTCCCCTTTTCTTCCACACGCGTGCTGCTTTTCCTGTTCTACCAGCTCAGCTGGCTGCTTTCTCATTCGTGCCAGAAGGGGATCCTAAAAACCTCCCTCTTGAATTGAGTTTATTTTGCCTTTTATCAAGTGAGGGGTGTCGCCTTTTGCATCCACGAATGCCTAAGAGGTTAGGCCGAATAGCTGGCCAAAGGGTTTGTGTAATATAAGGTACTGACGGCTGGACCTACTGATCACCTACTGATCTCTGTAGTAACGTCTCATTCCATTTTTGGCATAAACACCTTCTCCTATCGGTGAATGTGGTTTTGTTTAGGAAATAATTCTCCATCTTGGGAGCTTGACCATGCACTGAAATAGCTTGTAATAAATCCCTTTTCGTCTTAGGCGCACAACTGCACACTCTCTGAAACGGAAAGATAAAGACCAATCATCAAAGATTCAAAAGCGGATCCCACAAGCAAGTTGGTCATTCCTTCTTTTTATCTTGCTGAAATCTCTCTTTTTCGAATCAAAAGAAGGATTGTTCTCAACTCTTGATCGTTCAGATTGAACTTTCTTACCAGAAAAGCTAAAGCTATTGAAGACAAAGCTCTTTCCTCAAGTTTGATCCTTTTGATCCATTAATAAATGGACCATTTGCTACGGAGACACAAGATCGTTCTGATCCCACTCGACGGGAAGCTTTCCCTACCAACCTCTTTCATTTTTCGTTAGAGAATGTGTTTCGCACTAAGAAAAAAGGCTCTTAATTCTGCCAACTATCCCCCTATTCATTCTTTGATCTCGTTGTTCTGACTACAATTAGGCCAACCCCTTTTCATAATTAATTCCACGCGCAAAGGGCATAAGAGGAAGAACCGAGCTGACAGAGCTACTGGGTTCTTCCTTTGCCTTAGTTGTTTTGACGCTGCAAGGTGGTCAAAATGGCATGATGAGAACAAATGGTAGGAATGACTAAGAATTCGTCCTAAAGTATGTGTCATAGGCTGATCTATGGTCCCTTGCCTCTAAGCCCGTTTCCTTCATGGGATCGCCCGATTTTAATTGAGATGTTCCCCACTCAATAGGGTAAAGTCCCAGTTTCTATATAGAGATATGCCCATCAGATGAAAGTTTTTCACGGTCTCTAAGAACCTTGTTTGACTATTCTATTTTCATAGGCAAGACTAACTAGTAGTTATAAAGAAAGGAGTATCTGGCATAGGCAGCAAGACTTGGGCTCCGTATGATCGGTTCTTCTTTCACATGTAGGTTCCTCCGCAGCAAAGATGGTATGGTCGGCTTGTGCTCTTACTTGGAAGTGGTCTCAGTAGCGAAGTCAATATAGAGGGTAGTCCTCCTAGCTAGGAAGTATAAGATTCATCTTACGATTTGTTTTTACCACGTATCATTGAGAACTAGAATACTAGGGCAAGCCTCGTTGCTCAATCGAAAGTCAAATCACCAAGCAAAAGGTAGGAATTGGGCACCGGAGAATGAAACTTTTACAATTTGGATGTACTTCCGCTGTCAAAATGAGAGTTTCAGGCACCTTGTGGGGAATCATTCGATGTCGGAACCATGTTATATAAAGAGTCTTTCCCACTAGATTTTAATAGATATGCATTCCAGACATCAACTTAAGCGCGAGTAACATACCCCCTATGGGGAAAGATTCCTAAATAAACTCTTTCGGCTTCAGTACCCCTTTGCATATGTGAGTAGAAGCCTACATTCTCAAGCTATGCTGGTTCGATTTCTAGATCCTAGAAACAAGGGATTCTTTCTCTTTGGTCTTCGGTTCAGAACGAGACTCCAGTCCTGCAGGAGGTGCTTTCAGAGGCCCGGATCAGCATCTGAGTCAGTGTCATACTATTCATGATCAATTATTTCAACCGGGAAGATACCTAGTAGTTAAAAAAACTTTAAAAAGGGCTATAGGCCAGCCTAACATAAAGAGGAATAATCATACTACCCACATTGTTTGCCTTTCGACAGAAACATTTCCCTTAACCATAGTAGGCGAGCAAGTAAACTATATGGGCTATTTCCAGAGGCATTCTTTAAAGCATCAAAACTCAGTCTTTCACTGGCAGTCCCCGGGAAAGCTGTCTCAACTAGGCCAAAAAATACAATTTTGACTCATCAAGATTCAAATCTATTTGGGGAGTGCCTAACCCAGGTATGGATTTTGGTCTTCTTCGTATGGGATATAACCCCGCAAGGTGGAGTACCGTACCACAAGGTTTTTATTCCTACTTCAAAGTCAATGCCTACGAAACATGTTGTTAATAGTAAGGTGAATAGGAGGGCACATCGTCTCGATCCTCAAAGGAAATGGGAGAGTGAAATATTCCCGCCTATCCATCGATTGGTCATCCCAGTTTTGGTACTCAATATTGATATTGTCGGGGCACCTTTCTTTAGGGTATGACCCAAGAGCGGAGCAAAGACAACCTATCTTGCTGCTAGGAGTGCCTACCCAATAGCTGATTCTTTCTATTATGCTGATAAACTCTGATAACCCCACATCAAGTGGTGGAGAGACAAACCGCATTTTAGGAAAGATTTCTCAGGATTCCTACACGACTTATTGAGACAAATTTGCTTTTTATTGTGCCACTAGGCTAGTCCAAATTGAATTAGTGAATGCGCCTGGTCTACGACCACCCTTGCCTGCCCGCCTCAGGAACATTCTAATCAATGGTCTCGGGAATTTTCTACGAGAGGTCTCACAAGCTCTATAATGTATATGAGATATAATGAAATTTCTAATCACTAGTAATCGAGACGGGATGAGTTGATGTCAGGTGATATGCTTGTCCGCCAAGGGCGGTGGGTGGGGGAAGGTTAAAGTATGCTCAGCGTAGCCCGTACCGATGCAACTAGACACTGCATCTCGACCTATTCATCCGTCCTGGCGGATAAAACACTTCTTCAGCGCGAAATCCTAGCCTGAAACCTAGCTATTTGGTTGGTGCCTCATGAGAGAGCCGCAAACAATTACTGCCTCTATGAACCCTAAAGTCAAGCTTCTATCTGAAGGGATTTGTAGCCGTTGTGACTTGAGCTTCTCTTTTCTTAGGGCAAGCTGCCTTCTCGACTAACTGCTAACAAGTGTGTATTTCAACACAACAGCAATAAGTCGTTTTGAGATGTGTTTGTGTATTCCCTTCGTACACATCTGGACTGACTTGCTTTGCGGCAGTACAAAGCTTCATTTCGCCATCTGGAGACGAACTGGGCAACCGTCTCATTGGGCCTTTGGATCATGTTGGAAAGATGTACGAGCCCTACCCTTTTTTTAAGCTGTGTATTGGAAATGATTGAGGAAGACTATCTTCATGTCATTTCAACTGGTAATGGATTCTGGCTCGAGATGCATGTACCGAGTCCGTGAGGCATCAGACAAGGAGCTAACGAACTACTGTAGTAGCCACGCATCTTCTCTTGAGGTATTGTCACACTGTGCCATGAAGTGTGCTATGTGTTCGTATGGATCACCGACCACCGGTGAATTATTTGAAGGCCAGAAAATGATAGTGCTCGGGGAAGCCTTCTTTATTCACATCTTCGTACTCGAAAGAGTGAATCGAAGCACTCCACTCTAGCTCCGCTCAAACGTACCTTTCTTTATCTTTTAAATAGATAAAGGTGAACATGTGCATTCTTTTCGATCTTGTACCCCTAGTTTGGTCGAAGGTGGGTTACTGAACACCAACCCAAGTGGAGAAACCAAACCCTAAACTTCGGAGTGAAAAGTAGTATATATATAGGGACCCCAACTTAGCTTAGGAATAAGGTATCCTGATCTTCTTTCGCAGAAGAAGCATAATAACTCCCTTGCGAGCGGCCAATCGATTAGCTGAAGGCAAGGCCAGGAATGAACCTTTAGCTGGCTTTTATTCTATATCTATGGTCAAGAACCGATCGAAATATGTGTCGTCGAAGATCTCGGTGGGGGTGCACTTAGCCCATTGCCCGGAGCTTAGGAAAAGACTCTTGTCTCATGCCTCCTAGGGCTTGATCCGCCTTTCTCCTCGTAGGCTGAACACACACACACATTCGGAACCCTAATCAGAACACTCGGAGTGAACGGGTCGAAGGCTTAAAAGAACTGGATTGGACGTGTAAAGCGGGACACAGGTATGTTAAGAAAATAATAGAGACCTTTCTGGACATGAAAGGGATCAGAATTACATTTTTTGTTGGAGGAGATGAAATGGCTAATGAAGTATCCATGCTAACCCCGTACCGGAGCCTCGCCGCGCTCTCTCAATGCGCTTGAAACGCTCCTTTATCATGCTTCTCGAGTGTTTTCTAGCCAGGCTTGTTTATATCGCTGGCATTGGGTCAAGGGGATGGGTCGAAGGTAAGAACTAAATTCCGTTGGCAGTGTTTGGTGAAAGGAGGGTCCCCACACTTAGCCAGCCAGGTAGGAGAATCAACATCGTACCTAGCTGGCCTTTGTGGTCTTTCGCGGAATCACCAGCAGCTACTAATGCAGCGAGAGGAGCACTACGAGCTGGCCTCTTGAAAAAAATATTTTAGAAGTGACTGGGTAGCGTCAACCCTCTAACCAATGGCTTATTTGCTTCCAGAGCGGATGTTACTAAAACCTTCCCCTCTTTTGAGTCTGCTTTAGACCCACCAACCGCCCAGGAATAGTGGTAGGTAAACAAAACAACCAGCTCGTTAAACGAGCTTCTCTGACTTTTGAATCTGTGGAGGCCAGCTCCTAGCCTCTACTTAGCCTACCTAATAGGATCTATTTCATATTTTGATGATGCAAATGCAGATACCTAGGAGGCTTCAGAGTAGTCGAATTCTTTCCCCTCAGTAATAGCTGATCCTTTATACTTTGAAATTGCCTTATCGAAATCAGTCTCAGTTGATTCCTTATCCATAGGATCAGGAGTATCCTCTGATGCTTCTGTTTGAGCTCTTGCCTACTTACCTGGATAAAAATCTCTTTCAACCTTCCCTACTCGACCCTGAACGGAACTCACCGGGCTTTGCTATTGGTTTCGGACTAGTTAGGCCTCCGATCAGTTAGGGGTTGACACCGGATTTGGAATGGAATTTGCTTATTTATCTATTCCCGTCTGCCTTGGGTTCTCTAGCCCTGTGCTTTAAAATAGGGCTTCTTACTACTTCTTCCGATTTTGAATCAATTTCAACCTTTGTTGCCCTATATGATTCAGCCCTAGCTTCATCATCTAGAATCAGAACGAAATCCTATGCACTAGCTTATGTATGCTTTAACTGAGACTTCATCTTATGGAAAAAAGCCTTGTTAGCTCCATCTTCTGGATTTGAAAAAGAAATTAGAAACTCAGCCATTTCTTCTGACCCCACCGTACTTGGCTATCCTTTTCAGCCAGCTTAAGACATTGGACTTAGAAAGGAAACTATACAAAACCTCTAACATCAGTATACTACGTCTTCTTTAAAGCTCGTTTGTGTAAGCTTCTTCCCTGCTGGCGCACTAGGAACAAAAGTCAATCTAGCGCTAAGAGCTAGGCTGTGAAAGTGAGGTGGTAAGCACAGTAGGAACATGTGTTGTATCGCTTCATTCTCAGCTATCAGTGCGGTAATGCCTTGCATCGCGCTATTGCCTTTTCTCTACGCCCGTTTCACTATTTTCGCGCAATAGCTTAGTTTACTTGTCTTTGCATCTTCTTCCGATTCAGTAGGAACTGCTTCCCCACTCGAGGCAACCTTCTACAAGAGGTCAATTTCCTTTGCTTTTTCGATCCAGCACCTTACTCTACCGGAGTGCAACCAGCAGAGTAGAAAAAACTTCCCACTAGCTGAACAATCCACACCCCTGATAGTGGAAAAGGCACTAAACAGGGCACAAAACCTGAGACATACTGCGCAACGGGACACCCAGGCTTTAGAGTCATAACTTCTACTCGGGATGTCAAAACACCAACCAAATTGAAAACCGATTAGAGTCAGTCTGTCAGAGGTACCACAACAACTCAACCAGATCTTCTTGGCTATTCTGTCCTAGCGACTGCATCTCCTTATCCCTCTGTGGGTGATGGCTTCGAAACAAGTGGCTTCGGCAGAAACCGGGTTTGGTAAAGACTGGACCTCTTGGTTTGATAGAAACGGGATCTCTTTTTACTTATGCCTCCTCTGTTTGTTGGATTTGTAGGGACCAGGATATTCCTATTCTCACGCTTCTTTATCTTTTCCCACACTTCTCCTTAATTTAAATAATTAAACAGCCTTGCGGTAAAGCCGTTTATATCGCTAGCTAGCATTTCTCTTTTTTAGGGTCAGGCGAGCAACCCGTTTCACCCATTTTTCATCTAAACGAGTTAATCCATTTCGAATTTTCGGCGAATGGTATAGTGGATGGGGAAGAGCTCTATCATCTAAATTTCCTTTCGATGGAATGTCATCTTGTCAGCATATACTTCACCGGGTCTTTATGGGCTATCACGTACCGTACACTTGTCGTGGTAAGAAGTAGGGCCTGAGTTTCAATGCATCGAAGGCCAGGATTTCACCTTCGGATAGCTTTGTGTTGGCTCACTTGCTCCGACTTACGAAACACGATTTGCTGTTTCGCCGAGAATGTAGTGGGTCAGGCACCGCCCGTGGCATCAGATGAGGTGTTTAGTTACACCAGTTCGGGAATCCTCTCTCATTGCCAGTATGACTGATCCCTAAGATTGGGCCACGATCCCTTAGATCTTGTGAGGGTGTTCCTTTAGATAATTTCATCATCTCTATTCCCTTTATCAATTGTTACGTACCTAATTAATTATATAATTATATAAAAGATTATAATTATAATTGATAAATTATAATGGATATTTATATTATAATTATAATTATAGATAATTATAATTATATATAGTTATAATATATAATTATATCATAGTTATATAGTTACTATATAATTATAATTATAATATATAGTTATCATAACTATAATTATATAGTAACTATATTCTGGAAAGTATTATATATAATTATAATATAACTATATAATCATATATATGATTATAATTGTAGTTACTATAATATAACTATATAATATATAACTATACAATCATGTATATGATTATAATTATAGTTACTATAATATAACTATATAATATAGTAACTATAAATATAACCAGTGTCGGAATCAATGTTATAGCTATCATATACAACTATATAATCTATATATTATAACTTCGGCTATAACATTGATATATGTGTTAGTATTACTTACTATAATATAGTTATAATATGATATATATAATATAGCTTATATATGCATAGTATTATATAATATAGTTATATATGATATATAGCTTATATATATAATTATAGTTATATATATATATGATATAGTTATATATAATTATATAAGTATTATATATATAATATAATATAACTATATATATATGACTATATAATATATAATATATATATATATATATAACTAATATATAATTATAATATACTATATGTGTTAGTATTGGTTGTCAAGCCTGTTTCCTAGTGACCATTCCATTCATTAGGATCCCATGATCATCTCCATCAAATTCCTGTGACCTATGACCTGTAGATAGAATTTACGAGCGACCTTGAGTCGCATCCAATAAACCTGAGTCGACTCAACCCGAGACCCATGTTATTGCGACCGCATTGTCGCAATAGTTCCAACGCCGCGTCTCGTGCGCCAATCCAACCTTAGATTGTGAGATATATGACCCGCACTCTATTCTAGTCGTGGACTGCATGGTGCGGGACCTAACCATTTACAAAGAGCACCATTCCCTAGGACTATCATGAGGGTGATGTCATCACCCCATGCTTGCTAGGTAATGATTGTCTCTCTTCCCCATGAGTCATCATTACCACCTCTTACATGTAATGATGCCCTCTCTTCCCCAAATCAATCATTATCTAAAAGCCATCACTCCTCTCTCTCTCTCTTATCTCCCTCCCTCCCTCTTTCTTCTTCATTTCTCCATTATTGAAAGAGCTTGGATGTCCCACCATTTGGAGAAAATCTGTCATGCGCCAGACTCGGTAACCGGACTCACAAGGAACCCGATAGATGGTTTTGACCGCAACAGCCTCCGTAGTACCTCATTCTCAGCTCCTGAGGCAAGTTCCGATCCTGGGATCCTACAAAGAGGATTTTCATGATAGTATAATCATTACCAATATGAGCATACTAAAGATCACGGCAAGTAAATCTTAGAATAATAAAGGCACACATCACAAAATCCACTAAGAATTTGAACTTTTACAAGTATCCATAAGGTCCAAAAGGACATACATAAGATAATAGAAGGAAGAAAGAAAGTCTGTAACACTGGGTCCTCAAGCTCAGCTCTAATCCAAACTCTGCCACTGCGACGCCTACCTAGAATCTCCTGCACGCATCAATCGTGCATAAGCTTATAGAAAGCTAAGAGGGTGGTGAAAGTGTGTGACAATGGTGTTCAGAAGAAGATAGAGAATGCAAAAGGGAGTCGTGATCAATACCAATACCACTAGCCTTACCAAGGCTATCATGAATGAAAGAATTTATACCAAGGCAGTACGATAATGCAGGAAGCCATACCAAGGCTATATAATGTAAAGAGTACTGTAATGTAGTGAGTACTGTAATGTAATATGAGGCTTACACAGCCGACACAAATGCAATTTGAAGTAATGTCAGTGCTCATATCCAATCCACATATCAAGTACATTTCCATCATAAGGAAATCACCGGGGTCCATTACACTACTGCATGACTGCCGCTCTATAGACCCCGCACAGTCAAACGAGCGTAAGAGACCTCACTACCCTACCTGTGGACAACCAATCACCAGCAAGGCCTGAAGGTAGCGGACCCATTCATGAGCTAGTCAGACTCAGCCTAGCAATGCCCCCTTACATCAGGCGAGTAAGGCCACACCCCTATCCAACTGACTACATGAAAGTGGGAGTCGCGGCCTAACGGTATGAGGTTCTCATGTGCTCATATATTCCACCCAGTCACGTCGTTGGAGCAGATCCTCGGTACCATGGAAGTTTGAAAATTTCATGCATGGGCATCCTATGCAACCGGTATGCTCAAGTAACATTTCCGGTGTCCAAACATGGCCATCCACGATGTATCTGTGGAGGCTACAACCCTGATGAAGCAAGGGCGATAATGCTCATATGTTATGCAATGCCATATGCATGAATCACACAATCACCTACGCATCAATTTCAAGCATCCAACGTGCTCAAGAGGGAATACTACATCCCTCGGGAATGCAACATGCAATGCCCAATGACACAATCATAACCACACACACAGTGTCATCCAAGCATACAATAATGAACATGAGCCATGAAGATGGGTCTAGACGCATTATTCGGCGATATACAAAGTAGTACACTCCTATCCAAGAAGGGACCAAGACTAGGTATTTAGACAATATCTATAAGAAATCCCACCTCTAGTGGGGGCCCATTTACCTGGGGTAGCCCACGAGACTAAGCATACAACTACGTATCTAAGTAATAGAGAAGTGAGTCTAGCAAGAGTTTAAGATGAGCATCTAATCACATTTAGATACAATCGGGCCTAGAGCAGTCCATAATTGGGACATTTAACCACCATTCCCCAAGAGGCATCTCAACCACGAACTATATGGATACAAGGCCCAAGGCCTACATTTGAGATAAGAACACAGGTAACCACATACATATATCCCTCATAATAGGCCATAAAAAGATATAATACCAATTTCAACAACATGGGCCCTAAGAGGAGAATTAAGGCTCAAGGCTCAATTCCCAATGGCCATAAAATCCATGCATTGAGTTGGACTTGGGGGGTAGCACTGATTAAGTCCAAATATTATAAGGAAACATAAGCATATAACACGTACACAAGTTCTCAATATGGTGGGCCCTACAACCAACTTAAGTCTCAACTATAACAATGTACATTTAAGGCCCTTTGATAAACTTTTGGCCTGTTTGACTTCCTGGGTCTGCTAAGGTCCAGAAATTACTTAACCATGTGGGAATAATCTCATGAAGGCCAACTATACTCACTGGGGGACCCCGCTAGATGAAGTGTGTGTATACATCAAGAAAAGATCAAGTGGGTCTGCTACTAGATTGTGAATCCAGTAGCAACCCAAGGCAAAGAGTGCCTTCATGATCGGGCGATACAAGACTTGGATGGCCTGGACCAAACATGCGTTAAGGTAGGTTTCACATACATTCACATTAATCCTTAAACAAATGGCCTAGGGCTTATGGTGGGCCTTTAACCACCCATAGAGACACTTATAGGCCTACCTTAGGATCACCCAGGAGGACATCCAACCTTAAGTTTCCAAGAGGTAGCCCGCCACTACTCAAACATGAACTAAGGCCTAAGGCCTATGGCAAATCCATGGCCTAGTGGGCTTATACTCAGAGCCCAACACTTAGGTAGCATGGTGGGCCCTTAAGAAAGGTTTGGGCCCAACCGTAGAGGTCATAAATCCATATATTGTGGTGGGCTTCATGGGCAGCCCAGTAATTCATTTACATGGGCACGTTTCACATTTAACACAAGTGAGTTGGGCCTCACTTTTGGCCCAAGTATAGGGTCAGTTTAGTGGGCAGCCAAGGGCCCAACCTCTTGTGTATTATTATCCCTTAGCCCATCACAATAGATAGGAGAGTATAGGCCCAAGATCAATGAGTTTATCTAAAAGAACTGAGTCGACAAGGCCTACTTGCTAACACAAACATGCATATAATATATCACATAATGGGTCCAAAAGAAATGGCCCAAACAAAAGCCATCCAATTCATACATTATGGTAGACTTGAAGGCAGCCCGTAAGCCAAAGAATACACATGGGCAAGGCCCATACCGACAGTGTGGGCCTTGCCACACCAGCCCAAAGATTTAGTAAGGCCGTCCACAATATACATTTATATGGGCCTTGCAAGTTAGCCCATAATTAAGCATTTTATGAGGGCATCAAGGCTAATAAATGCACATGATCAATTTGTATACGGCCCACTGGGCCCATGAATCAATAAGGTCAGCCCTTGCAGAATCTTAGGCTCAAGGGTTAGGTTTTCAGGCCATTGGGCCTATAAAGCTATAAAAAAAATTCAGGTTAAGGCTAGCCCACAAACCACCACAAAGGTGAGCCTCAAGGGGCACTAATTAATCCCAAAATGTTTAACGAAGGAGAGAAAAGAGTGTGTGCAATATTCCCTTAAATCTGGTGGGCCGGCACAGCTCCAAAAGATCAACTATGCACAAATTTGGGTCCCTTGTTGGAATTCCAGCCCACTCACTTCCTGGGCCTGCTGAAGTCCAGAAATTTATTTAATTTAAATGGGTTACTGACCCATAGTGACCCACACATAATACAGTGGGTCCCACCAGATAAGAAGGAGGGGATATGCAACACTTACTTCAAGTGGGCCATGCCATTAGAATGCAGGCCAAGCAGCCCAAGGTAGGGGCGTTCCATGTGTAGGCAGCCCTATGAGCCCAGGGTATCAGGCCCAAAAATCTACCCAATGGGCCCTAATTGAATACTGAAAAGGGATAATGATCAATCCCCTAAGGACCACACATGGATGGGTGGTGGGATATACAACACATCAATATGGGCCCACGAAGCAGGGTGGATGCCCCAGCCTGGGTGTCCCTGCCTAGTGGGCCACTCCCAGCCGTACCACGGTCAGCTCAAATGTCCGTTTAGTCTAAAATTTTGTAGGGTGATACTTACATAGATGGTCCAAACCCCCACAAAATTTTAGAATTTTTGGATATTCTTAAGTATTTTAATTAATTTAAACAAAATAGTTTGTCTAGAAAATCGGACAGGCCTGGATGTCCCAACGTGGTAGGCCAGTCCGGCCCTCCCCACGGTGTACATAGGGGTCCATTGGCCTTGAAATTTGGTAGGTAGATCCTACCATGGATGTACGATACCTCCATAAAATTTTAAAATTTTTTGACACCTATAAATATTTTAATTAATTCACATAAAATAATCTGTCCTGAAAATCGGATTGATCTGGATACCATATTATAGTGGGCCGGTCCATCCACCACCATGGTGCGCACAGGTGTCCATTGGCTGCAAAATTTTGTAGGTGGGTCCCAACATGGGTGGACCACTTTCGTATAAATTTTTAAAATTTTTAAACACCCAAAAGTATTTAAATAAATTTTAGAATTTCAACCTGTCTAGGGTGAAATGTTGCTGGAACAGTACAGAAAATCCAGACTGTCCACTTCACTTGGACCACCCCTTTGGGACCCCAATGAAGGTCAGATGGGGCTGAAATTTGGTATGGTTGTAGATGGGTGATAAGGTTATAAGAATCAAATATTATTTTATTTCAGTATTCCACCAAAGATCCAGAAATCAGGCCCCAAGATGGCCCAAAAATCTGTCTAGGCAGATTTGGACAACAACATATGTAGCAGAAATCTGGTTGATCACCCATGTTGGCTCACTCTTTTGGAGGTCCAAAAAGGGTCAGTTGGGGCTGAAATTTTGTAAACTTTTAGATGGGATATGAACCTTTCAGAATCATATATTAGATGGTATAAATATCCTTACCAAATGTCCAAAAATCGGGCCCTGGCTCAAAAATCTGTCCAGACAATTCTGGACAGCAACATATAATAGAAAGGATTAAAATATAAACATTATTTTCCATGGGATTTAAGCCTAAGAATTTGTATGGTGGACCACCCCAGTGGGCCCCACAAATGTCCAGACCTTACCCATCATCAAATACCCCTTGCATGTGTCCCATTTAGGTAGATTTTGGGGCCACATGTCTAAGGATGGACCGCTATGGGCGTCCAAGCTCCATGGTTGGTCTGGATTTTTGTTGGCCTACAAGGTGGGCCACACATGCAAGATCAGGATTCTATCATAAAGAAAAAAATAAAGAATCGGCCACAAGAGGAGGGGCTCCGCCACATTGAGGCCCTCTCTTTCATTAATCACACCATACATTCCTTCTATTCATATGTTACATCAAGGATCCACCACATGCATGTTCTAGATTCAAGATCAATGGTTGGGATGCCATCTCAACCATGATTCTAAGGTCTAGATGACCTATCATGCCATGGAATCCAAGTAATCCTCCATGATGGGGGAAAAACCCCATGCATGGGCATGCATGCATCAAATAGGCCATTTGGCCACAACTAAGGGATGATGTAGGATCTCCACCATTGATTGGTGGGTCCTACACTTCTCATGAAAAAAAAAGGAGATCTAAGAACATGAAATTAGAAATCTTAAATTCTATGAGTACACCCACCTTAGATTGCTCCAAACTTGGACCTCCTAGCTCCTAGTGCACCAAGGGATCCATATCCATGGGTGAGATTGGATTTAGATTGTTAGATTGAGAGGATTAGAGGGGAAATGGGGCTGGAATGGAGGGAAGATGGGGAGAAGGTTGCTGGATTTTTTTTTCAAGAGAGAAAGAAGGAGAGAAATGAGGGAGTGAGAAGAAAGAGAGAGAGAGAGAGAGAGGGAGAGTTGTAGGGAGGCAATCATGGCCTCTCTCTCCTTGGTTAGAGAAACAATAATGGCCTATAGTGACAATAACAAAGTGCTATGCTTAGTAGGTCTATTGGTAGTGTTTAGGGTGGGTAGTGTCTATTCCATGGAAATTGTGTAGTGTGTGTGGTGTGCTTGGAAAATTGTGCCATTGAGGTGGTCCACATGCATTTGTATAAAAAGTGGGCCACATGATGAAATGCTCATAACTCGAGATGTACACGTCGGATTAACACATGGGACGCGGTGCCGATACGGACAAGATGGCATGGGTCTCGGGTCAATCCGAGTCGGGTCTATGTGACCAAACTTAAGGATTGCCGCAACACAATCCAAGGGTCGCGAGTCACCGGGATTCGACCGATAGGACCGCGGGACCAAAATGAACGAAATGCACACTTATGCACAAACATGCACGCATGAGAACTAATGTTGGGTCTCACAATCCTCCCCACCAACAAAGAAATTTCGTCCTCGAAATTGACAAAACTGAGACAACGAAATGTATAACATCATCATATATATCAATCATCAATCAAGAAAAGGCAACACAGGTAATAGTGCAATCAATCATCAAACAAATGGGGATAACGCTCCCTAATCTCGGCAAACCTTCGATGAAATCCATCAATACACTCTCCTACTTCCACTTTGGGACACTTAACGGCTACAAGGGACTGGGGGTCTCAGAGGATCGGCCTTGACACGCTAGCAAGCGTCACACTTGGCCACAAAACTAGCAATCTAGCCTACCATCCCTAACCAGGAATACTGCCTTGACAACAAAACAAGCTCGACATCGATAATACAAAACTATTCATGGGGCAAGAGCATCTCACCGACCAAAATGGAACACGATAATATCATCGGCCTAACACAGCGATCTTTTCAAAAATGTTGATACTGATAATCCCTTATGATAGTCTCTAATAGCAATCTGAGTGAATTAAAGCCCTTGGATACAAAAAGGGTGCAATGCACCAAAATACAAGGCTTACATATGAAGATAAGGAGAATACCCATAACGACTCCCCTAATAACTAAGAGTCCTGCTGAGTCACGTAAAATCAAGCCTGAGGTTCCTGGGGAGGTGTCTGTCTCCTCTGCATATGCGGTCTCTGCTGCTACTGTGGTCGCTGTGAAGGTCCACCCTGCTGATGGGGACACTCACACCTATGGTGTCCCGTCTGCCCACATCCATAGTAAATGCTAGTAAACGGCCTAGAAGAAGAAGCTGCTATATGCGATGCTGATGCTCTAGCGGCTCGATAGGCTACGCACCTCTGCCACTGTCGACGCTGCTAGGAGCTACCGGAGGGGGCCTGCCTCTTCCGGCATCTCCTTTGATCACGAAACCTTTGCGAACTGGTCCACTCGGCCTCGCCCTGAAGTAGAAATATCGCCAATGGAGCACGCTGCAAGTCGAATCTCGCAAAAGGGGACTCGCACGCTCCTGTTCTGCCCGTCCGGGCGTCTCAGGAACAGGCTGACGGGTCTGAAGTACATCAGTGATGACCTGCATCAACTGTTGGAGATGCTCAGCTCCTACAGGGATCGTCAGATAAGCGGGGCTAGCACTGGCCTCTGACGGAGGCACAGGTACGGTGGGAGCCTCAGGAATATGTATGACAGGCTCCAGAGGGGAAATAGGAATCTCAGATGGCAGAGAAAAAGTCACTTGGATCACTGGAGCAGAATGAGAACCATGTCCATGGGCACCACGACCACAGGCGTCACAATCAGGGGCACCACGACTAGACGACATAGTCTACAGAAAGAATAAAGGTGATGGATACCCCGGAATTAGAATCCTTGAAGGCTCAAACGGAATGAGGAAAACGCACTCGGGACACTACTTGTCCTAAGCTCGCAGCAGATATGTGATATTATCCCAAGTTATTCCAAAATTACTTGTTATGCTCTGATACTAACTCCTGTCACGCTCCAGACTCAGTAACCGGACTCACAAGGAACCCGATAGTCGGTTCTGGCCGCAATAGCCTCCGTAGTACCCCATTCTCGGCTCCTAAGGCAGGTTCCGATCCTAGGATCCTACAAGGAGGATTTTCACGATAGTATAATCATTACCAATACGAGCATACCCAAGATCATTGTAAGTAAATCTTAGAATAACAAAGGCACACATCACAAAATCCACTAAGAATTTGAACTTTTACAAGTATCCATAAGGTCCAAAAGGACATACATAAGAGAATATAAGGAAGAAAGGAAGTCTGCAACACTGGGTCCTCAAGCTCAGCTCTAATCCAAACTCTGCCACTGCGACACCTGCCTAGAATCTCCTGCACACATCAATCGTGCCTAAGCTTATAGAAAGCTTAGAGGGTGGTGAAAGTGTGTGACAATGGTATTCAGAAGAAGATAGAGAATGCAGAAGGGAGTCGTGATCAACACCAATACCACTAGCCTTACCAAGGCTATCATGAATGAAAGAAGTTATACCAAGGCAGTACGATAATGTAGGAAGCCATACCAAGGCTATATAATGCAATGAGTACTGTAATACAGTGAGTACTGTAATGCAATATGAGGCTTACATAGCCGACGTAAATGCAATGCGAAGTAGTGTCAGTGCTCATATCCAATCCACATATCAAGTACATTTCCATCATAAGGAAATCACCGGGGTCCATTACACTGCTGGATGACTGTCGCTCTATAAACCCCACACAGTCAAACGAGTGTAAGAGACCTCACTACCTTGCCTACGGACAACCAATCACCAGTAAGGCCTGAAGGTAGCAGACCTATTCACGAGATGGTCAGACTAAGCCTAGCAATGCCCCCTTAAATCAGGCGAGTAAGGCCACACCCCTATCCAACCGACTACACGACAGTGGGCGTCGCGGCCTAACGGTATGAGGCTCTCATGCGCTCATATATTCCACCCGATCATGCCATTTGAATAGATCCTTGGTACCATGGAAGTTTTAAAAATTTCACGCATGGGCATCCTATGCACCCGGTATGCTCAAGTAACATTTCCGGTGTCCAAACATGGTCATCCATGATGTATTTGTGGAGGCTACAACCCTGATGAAACAAGGGCGATAATGCTCATATGTTATGCAATGCCAGATGCATGAATCACACAATCACCTATACATCAATTCTAAGCATCCAACGTGCTTAAGAGGGAATACTACATCCCTCGGGAATGCAACATGTAATGCCCAATGGCACAATCATGACCACACACACAGTGTCATCCAAGCATACAATGATGCACATGGGCCATGAAGACGGGTCTAGACGCATTATGCGGTGATATATAAAGTAGTACACTCCTCCTATCCAAGAAGGGACCAAGACTAGGTATTTAGACAATATCCATAAGAAATCCCACCTCTAGTGGGGGCCCATTTACCTGGGGTAGCCCACGAGACTAAGCATACAACTACGTGTCTAAGTAACACAGAAGTGAGTCTAGCAAGAGTTTAAGATGAGCATCTAATCACATTTAGATACAATCGGGCCTAGAGGGGTCCATAATGGGGACATTTAACCACCATTCCCCAAGAGGCATCTCAACCACGAACTATATGGATACAAGGCCCAAGGCCTACATTCAAGATAAGAACACAGGTAACCACATACATATATCCCTCATAATAGGCCATAAAAAGATATAATACCAATTTTAACAACATGGGCCCTAAGAGGAGAATTAAGGCCCAAGGCTCAATTCCCAATGGCCATAGAATCCATGCATTGAGTTGGACTTGGTGGGTAGCACTGATTAAGTACAAATATTATAAGGAAACATAAGCATATAACACGTACACAAGTTCTCAATATGGTGGGCCCCACAGCCAACTAAATTCTCAACTATAACAATGTACATTTAACGCCCTTTGATAAACTTTTAGCCCATTTAACTACCTGGGTCTGATAAGGTCCAGAAATTACTTAACTATGTGGGAATAATCTCATGAAGGCCAACTATACTCACTGGGGGACCCCGCCAGATGAAGAGTGTGTATACATCAAGAAAAGATTAAGTGGGCCAGCTACTAGATTGTGAATCCAGTAGCAACCCAAGGCAGAGAGTGCCTCCATGATCGGGCGATCCAAGACTTGGATGGCTTGGACCAAACATGCATTAAGGTAGGTTCCACATACATTCACATTGATCCTTAAACAAATGGCCTAGGGCTTATGGTGGGCCTTTAACCACCCATAGAGATACTTATAGGCCTACCTTAGGATCACCCAGGAGGACATCCAACCTCAACTAGTTTCCAAGAGGTAGCACGCCACTACTCGAACATGAACTAAGGTCCAAGGCCTAAGGCAAATCCATGGCCTAGTGAGCTTATACTCAAAGCCCAACACTTAGGTAGCATGGTGGGCCCTTAAGAAAGGTTTGAACTCAACCATAGAGGTCATAAATCCATATATTGTGGTGAGCTTCATGGGCAGCCCAGTAATTCATTTACATGGGCACGTTTCACATTTAACACAAGTGAGTTGGGCCTCACTTTGGCCCAAGTACAAGGTCAGTTTAGTGGGCAGCCAAGGGCCCAACCTCTTGTGTATTATTGTCCCTAAGTCCATCACAATAGATAGGAGAGTATAGGCCCAAGATCAATGGGTATATCTAAAAGAATTGAGTCCACAAGGCCTACTTGCTAACACAAACATGCATATAATATATTACATAATGGGCCCAAAAGAAATGGCCCAAACAAAAGCCATCTAATTCATACATTATGGTGGACTTGAAGGCAGCCCGTAAGCCAAAGAATACACATGGGCAAGGCCCATACTGACAGTGTAGGCCTTGCCACACCAGCCCAAAGATTTAGCTAGGCCTTCCACAATATACATTTATGTGGGCCTTGCAAGTCAGCCCACAATTAAGCATTTTATGAGGGCATCAAGGCTAATAAATGCACATGATCAGTTTGTATACGGCCCACTGGGCCCATGAATCAATAGGGTCAGCCCTTGCACAATCTTAGGCTCAAGGGATAGGTTTCCAGGCCATTGGGCCTATAAAGCTATAAAAAAATTCTGGTTAAGGCAAGCCCACGAACCACCACAAAGGTGAGCCTCAAGGGGCACTAATTAATCCCAAAATGTTTAACGAAGGAGGGCTAAGAGTGTGTGCAACACTCCCTTAAATCTGGTGGGCCGTCACGGCTCCAAAAGATCAACTATGCACAAATTTGGGTCCCTTACTGGAATTCTAGCCCACCCACTTCCTGGGCCTGTTGGAGTCCAGAAATTTATTTAATTTAAATGGGTTACTGACCCATAGTGACCCACACATATTACAGTGGGTCCCACCGGATAAGAAGGGGGGATATGAAACACTTACTTCAAGTGGGCCATGCCATTAGAATGCAGGCCCAACAGCCCAAGGTAGGGGCGTTCCATGTGTAGGCAGCCCTATGAGCCCAGGGTATCAGGCCCAAAAATCTACCCAATGGGCTCCAATTGAATACCAAAAAGGGACAATGATTAATCCCCTAAGGACTACACATGGATGGGTGGTGGGATATACAACACATCAATGCGGGCCCACGAAGCAGGCTAGACGCCTCAGCCTGGGTGTCACTGCCTAGTGGGCCACTCCCAGTCGTACCATGGTCAGCTCAAATATCCGTTGGATCTGAAATTTTGTAGGGTGACACTTTCATAGATGGTACAAACCCTCACAAAATTTTAGAATTTTTGGATATTACAAATATTTTAATTAATTTAAACAAAATAGTCTGTCCAGAAAATCGGACAGGCCTGGATGTCCCAACGTGGTAGGACAGTCCTGCCCTCTTCACGGTATACACAGGGGTCCATTGGCCCTGAAATATGGTAGGTAGATCCTACCATGGGTGTAAGACACCTCTACAAAATTTTAGAATTTTTAGACACCTATAAATATTTTAATTAATTCACATAAAATAATCTGTCCTGAAAATCGGACTGATCTGGATACCATATTATAGTGGGCCGGTCCATCCACCACCATGGTGCGCACAGGTGTCCATTGGCTCCAAAATTTTGTAGGTGGGTCCCAACATGGGTGGACCACTTCCGTATAAATTTTTAAAAATTTTAGACACTGAAAAGTATTTAAATAAATTTTGGAATTTCAACCTGTCCAGGGTGAAATGTTGTTGGAACAGTGCAGAAAATCCAGACTGTCCAACTCACTTGGACCACACCTTTGGGACCCCAATGAAGGTCAGATGGGGCTGAAATTTGGTATGGTTATAGATGGGTGATAAGGTTACAAGAATCACATATTGTTTTATTTCAGTATTCCCACCAAAGATCCAGAAATCAGGCCCCAAGATGGCCCAAAAATCTGTTTAGGCAGATTTGGACAACAATATATGTAGCAGAAATCTGGTTGATCACCCATGTTGGCTCACTCTTTTGGAGGTCCAAAAAGGGTCAGTTGGGGCTGACATTTGGTAGACTTTTAGGTGGGATATGTACCTTTCATAATCATGTATTATATGGTATAAATATCCTTACCAAATGTCCAAAAATCGGGCCCCAAGATGGCTCAAAAATCTGTCAGACAATTCTGGACAGCAACATATAATAGAAAGGATTAAAATATAAACATTATTTTCCATCGGATTTAAGCCCAGGAATGTAATGCCTCGGATTTTTGGCAACCTGGGATTAGACGTCCTTAGGCAATGGGTCGATCCTAATATCTCATTAACTTGTCAGAACTGAATCCCAAAGTCTAAAGCCGCATTTGAACTCATTTCCTTCACAAATCTCACCCTTCATCACCTTGATCTTCCAATTTTTCTAAGAACTTTTACCCTAGACACTATCTTAACTAGCTAAGTAGTATAACTTGGATCACTTTATATACAAACTACAAAGGCCTGAGTACCACCTCGACCAGAAATCACTTAGGACTAAATCCTTTAGAAATGAGACAAAGTAACTAGGTGTGAAACCAGATTAGCTACGAAATCCGTTTGAATCGCTTTAAATACGATCTGCAAGACCCAAAACTTGTAGAATCATTGACGCTAGGTTACTCTAAAATCTAGGATCAATCTCATTACCCGGCTGCTCTCGAGAGCACATCGAAACTCCGTATCAAATCTGGACCGCACGTCGGAAGTCCGAATAACTCGAAGTTAAGGACCGCCTCACTGGGCTCGACAACCATCTCGGAAATCAAGTCCAGACAATGTCCCATGGCCATTCGATCGTGTCCGGAGGGAGGGAGTGTGAAAACCACCATTTCTTTTACGAAATAAATATCTTGAATAGTGATATGGCATCATTTGTTTGCGGATCAGTATTAAGCAACCAGACCGTCAGAATCTGACCAAATTACACCCTCGGATCAGAAAAAATTTTATACACATTTACATGTACTCGAAATCTTCGATCGAGGTCTGTTGACCATTGAACTGAAACTGGTCCGCCACGCGTGATCTGGAATCCCGACCGAAATGAAAACTTAATAGAACATAGATCCAGCGTTAGTGAGCTTAAGTCCGACCTTTGGCTCAAGGAGGCCCGCCAGAAGTCCTCCGTTGAGCTGAAAAAGTTCCACTTTGGCTATAACCTAGGTGAACCTTGTCCAGAAGTCTATTTTGGTAAATTTTTGGGCTATATAAGAACCTTAAACCCTCTCTCATGGCAGCCATACGAATTTGGATTTGAGAGAGAGAAAAGAGAGAGAAAGTGTGAGAGATGTGGGAGGAACTCCCTGCTGCTGTTCCCTGCCGCTATTCGGGCTCCACCGCCTGATTCTCATCGCTTTCCCAGCGATTCCGGCCTCGTTTCTAGGTAAGAAACCCTAACCCTAACCTTATTTGGGGCTTGCGTAGTTGTAGGTTATGAAATAGCTAACGTATTTCGTTCCATAGGTTGCCAAACTGCCGAATACAGGAGCTTAGCAAACCTATCAACTCCGTTACGATTTTACGACAAAAGGTGAGGACTTTAGGTGTATAGGTTGCGGTTTTCAACGCTTTCAATGTCAGATAATGGTAGATTCATGATCTGCATGCAATTGCACATGTACAAAGTGCTTTCCGTTTTCTGTTTCGATTAAAATTGTAGAATTTGGAATTTCACATACTCTAGGTATTCGTATAAAATACCGTATACATATTTTTTATGAAAATGTGTTTGACATGTTTATTTGTCGTATGGATATATGACGTATGGATAAAATACTTATTTGGCGAAAGGATTCGCCTAAATACATGTTTACTAATAAACACTATGTATGTAGAAATACGGTATTGTAAGAAGTACCGTATACATGTATATTTTAGCGAGGTGTTTGTCATGATTAATTGTTGTATAAATATATTATGTGTGCATAAAATAATTGCTTGGCGAAAGGAATCGCCGTAATACAAGTTCCCTTGTAAATGCTATGTATGTCGAAATTGGGTATCCTAGAAAATACCCCATGCGTATAAATTTTGCTGATGTAATTATCATGATTATTTGCTGTATGAATATGATATATACGTATAAAATACTAGTTTGGTAAAGGGACAACCCTAGTGCACTTTCCTCTAACATACGTCATGTATGTTGAATTAGTGCATTCCAAGTGTCGGTGAAATTGCTTGTGAGTGTAAGTGCTTAAGTGTTAGTGCCTTAGGTAGGTGCTGAGATGGGGTTCTCAACTATCTTAGAGTCATGTATGATACCCTCCATGTGGTTGTTTACTCTAACCACTCACTTATGAAATATATGTATTTGTATCCCTATTTGTATAGTGCTTTACAACATGCTTTTGAACATGCTTTGTAACTTGTTTATTAACATGCTTTATAACATGATTGCTAGTGTTCTTGAATTACCATGTTATCATGCTGTACTTCACATGCTATGGTTAGGAATTGATTGTGTTTGGGGCTATGATTATAGTCGAGACAATCGGTACCAGAATTGGATTTGTGGCTATGATCCATTTGTCACGTGAGATGTGTTCGACGAAACCGAGTCGTACTGCGGTTGACGATAGTGGTTGACCACATGAAGTGCTTATGCGCTTCATATCGTTCAACTTGTTGTGCGCTCGAGCTAGCCGAGCTCTTCAAGCAACCCGATATGTCTTATGTATGTTCACCATGTTTGGACGCTACTGCTTGAACCTAGGGTACCAAACTTACCAATGAAATCCCATTAACCATGGTACCTCGATTCGCTAAGACTCATGAGCCAGGCATGGTGGTATGGGACACCGTGGTCGAGCTGTCGGCCTATGCTGGGGCCACGTGCCTCCCCGTAGTGACCAGTGAGCAACTAGACTCGTGAGCCGATTATGGTGGTATGGGACACTTTATTCGAGCTGTCGATACTTACGGCGAGAGCCGAGTACAGTGAGACCTGTACTCATGCTGACGGGTGACGAGTCCTCCGTAGTATCTTCGAGTATACTCCAAGGGTCTGTGATTGGCGACGAGTCTTTCATAGCAACTAGAGTATGAGTTGAGCCGAGTACGGTGAGACCTGTACTCGAGCTGACGACTAGTGATTGAGCCGAGTATGGTGAGACCTGTACTCGAGCTGACGGCCAGCAATTGAGCCGCATACGATGAGATCTGTATCCGCACTGACGGGTGACGAGCCCTTTGTGATGCCTTCGCTATGCTTCTCGAACCATAATATCGTATGAGATTAACTAGGATTGACGACCCTAGAATGGATCATGTTTGGGAATGATACAAGGGAGGTACCTTAGTTTCCCAATACTGCTGTTTGAAATGAACTAATAATTACTCGGTAATCATGCTCATCATCGCACTGCATGTGCCTAATAGATGTGGAGCACTGAGGGATGGACGCATTCGCGAACGTAAGATGATGTCGCATGAGGGTGGTTTGGCAAGGGCATTCATCATGTCATTTCATACTTGCATTAATAAGAGTACTTAGCATTGTTTGATTTTACTGCTTTATCATTACTGCTTGACTGAGTCGATAACATGTTAACCTATGCTTTATTGTTCCACTGAGTTGATCACTCACTCCCACGTTACGGGACGGTGTTTCGAACACCCACCAGACATTGTTGATTGCAGATGGCTACGCTACTCCTGAAGCAGAGCCGGACTACTACTATGATGTCGAGGAGGAGTTCTCCTACATGTAACTCTCGATGTGTCTCTCGAAGACCTGGCAGATGCTTGTATGACTAATGACGGGCTATGGTACATGGGATAGAAGACATTACACTTACACATTGGTATAATTTGAACTGTACTTGTAATTTATAACCTGGTAATGTTATCACGCTGTGGAGACTCACCACAGATTTTATATATTTTATATATCTATCACAGTCTTCCGCTTGCTAATTTATTGTATCTGGAGTATGATATTCTATTTTGGCTTAATCTCACTCATGTTCAATGCACAAATACAGTCAACATTCAATCATCATTCATTTTGTTGTATAAGTGATGTTCTGAAACTCGGGAGTTGAGTTTATGCTTGACCCCCGATTTTCAGGGCGTTACAAGTTGGTATCAGAGCATGATTTGGATTAAACCGGACCTGGGTTATGGTCACACGACGCACTCTGACGCACTCTGACTTAGGAGGGAGCGATGAAATGTAGAAACAGTCATGGGTATCCCGACTTCACCAATTGGCGAAGTTCGCTGAAAACAAACGCCGAAATCGAGTCCGTATTAACCCTTGGTCGCATGGGTCGACCTTAAAATGTTCCTAGGCTGTCTATAGATAATTCTATATTACAATCTACCTCACCCCAACCGTTGACAATCGGTAGAATATAGGATAGGCGTGATGAGGATAACTACTCCGAATCCTCGGAACTTCTCTGGACTCCTCGCAAAGACTTCTCGAATCCATGAGGAAAGAAAGCAGAAACTAGAAATAAATTCTAATAAATCCAAAATTGATTAATGAATGAAGAAAAATGAGTTCACGACCCTTTAAATGGGAATACCAAGTAATGGGAAGGAAATCAGAAACAAACTACAACTAAAACTCCTAGGTTGTGATGTCTACTAGTGCGCAAGGCTTTCAGCCAAAAATAGTAAGTGTCCTATTTGACTTCACCAAACCATTCTCCTAATAATTATAAGCTCTTTACGCGATGAGCGCAACGCCTAAAGCCCAACAGATGAAGAGTAATCAAACAAAAATTACTATTTTAGTAAAACGAAATTAAAACAGGGAAATGACTGTCAATCGGAGGCTTTTTTTTTGCAATTCCAAGCTGCGTAACCCTGCATAGCAGGGTTGGTTGGCGTCATTAGCTCGTTCTACCCCAAATGCATATATTTTACGTCAGATAACTCATTCCGGATTGTAAGATATTTCCGGTTTACCCGAAACAACTCGAAATGGAGTCGGGGGGCCACACGCATCAATCCGGAGACAAACCAAGTGGACCCAGGGTGCATTTGGCACCTTGGGATGGTGGGGGACACAACCCCACTACGGCGGCGCGGCGCCGGGCAAGGCGGACCGTGATGAAACCGCGGTCACCGCGGCGCGCCGAGGTCGGGTTGGGCCGGGCTGGTCGGGCCGGGTCTGGTCATGGTCGGCCTGACCCCCTGGCACGTGTGGTGCATGCGGAATTGCTGGGGGACCCCTATTTTACGTCGTTTTGCCCCCCTCTCTCTCTAACGCCCCTCCAAGCCCACCTTCCTCTTTCGACTTGCTGTTTTCCCTCTCAACCCTTCCGTCTAATCACTCATTTCATCATTTCCGACCACAATCCATCCATCTCCATCAGTTACAACAATCCCTACCCCTCTACCCTCTTCGTTCTCTCTCATTTGGGCTTTTACATGCCCCATTTGTGACTCAAAATCGTGTAGCCCTCTAACCTATCTCATTTCTCCCTTTTACCTTCTTCATTCCCTACCTTTTTGGCCTTTACAATCCCTGTTGAGGCTTAAGTCTATGGAGAACCAAAAACTCCAGCCCCCCATTTCCCTTATCCTCATTTTTCATGGCTCTATCCGAGCTCATCCATATGTTATCTTGTAGTTTGCATGGGCTACTATCTTAGGGTGGTTATGTTTTCCTGTTGATAGGTGTAGTAGTTGGTAGAATGTTTTAGGTATTTGAGAACGTTTAGGGTCCGTTCGGCCAAATTACATTAGGTAAGTTTAAGGTGGATAGAATTGTAAAAGTAATAATAAATGTATATGTAGGGTATGGCCCCTAGATTGGGTGTATCATATGTCTTCCGACACCATGTTTAGAATGTACGCAATTAAGAGTAAATTCCAAGAATTCCTTTCCAATAACACTTAGAAATTTCCCCATCGTGGGATATGAAAAATCCCATCTCACGTTTTTCCAACACCAGGCTCATTTTCCAAGGCCTATAAAATTAATCCCCTCCCACCCTCCTACCAACCATGTCACACCTAATCCCAAGGTAGGATTAGTAATGCGGTCCCATTTAATACAACTTAAGGCCACTGGCCAAATTGTGTTGAAGTGATAAAGTCCCTTGATATACATTAACCCACCACACTCTAATAGCTTAAGCTTTTGGAGTAAATGGTTGTTTGATAGATAGGCCCATAGAGTTTGGACCTAGAGTAGTGCTTCGACAGACCTGACAGTATAGGAAATCCAACCAATTGAGAACGTAAACTCTAGAACCCCCTTAGTTGGTTTGAGCATATGTGAAGTGCCCAAGCGTAGCTACATTCATGTTCGGGCAACTCAATTCCAAATGAACAAATAATTTTCTTTATTAGAAATGATATAAAATCATCTGGTGTATAAGCATAGACTTTAGATTACAACTGGTGGATTACCGCTACTCATCAGTTGAGCCTAGGCTGCTGATTAGGCTAAGAAATGTAAACGACAAAAAAATGCTAAGATAATTGAGTGATATACTTAGTGAGTCGGTTTGATTAGGTAGGAGCGAGACCTCGTTCCTTTGTTGAAATCCTCTTGATACTCATAGGCTCCTTTAATAACTCATAGGAAGGTTGTATGACATAGAAACTATTCACGCTCATAGAAAACTTATATATCCATTGGATTTAATGTTAGATCAAATCAATACACCCTCAGAATTGCCTTCTCAAGGACTCAGTACAATCGGGAACATGGGGCAGAGCAACTACACATTAGCGAGGTATTCGCGGTTTGGATCGAATTCTCAATCCTGGTAGTGACCAATGAACCCTATGCTCTGATCAAGCAGAAGGTCGGGATCAGCTAGGATTAAGGACTGATACGACGATTTTCTGTCTTCGCGAGGCAGAAGGTCTATGTATCCGGCTCAGACCCACTACACAATTTTCTTTCCGTGTTGGCCCAACCATTTATAACTAAAAGTTTATAATTTTTTCCTTGAAAAGTGTTAGGAGTATATAGCTGGTAGAGACTATGTCTTTTAGGCCTAAGAAATTGCCCAAATGGGCAACTGACAGTTAGGAATTAGGTCCCAAATCGCATGCCATGTCAGTATACGTATTGTGCTTATGAACGTAAAAAGATAGCCTGCCTATTAAGCTAGACATGATTAAATAGGATAAGTCTGGACCGTGACAAAATTCCTTGGTAGAATTAGGCATCTCGCCACAAACTCACACCTGACCCTGAATCAACCACAATACCCTTCATCTTTAGCTCCTTTCTATGACCATAGGTATCAATGCCATAATACACATCATTGATGAAAAGAAGACCAACGTAGTGGGAGATCGCATCCCATTTCATGTCAAGGATAGGTCCTAAATTACACCTTATTCCGATGTACGGAGCAGGACATAAACCTTAAGCCTTGAGGGTGAAAATAAAATTTTAAGGGGGGTAGACTAAAATGAATCAGACTAGTATATACCCTACCACGCGTAGGAACTCGAAATCAATAAGTCTTAGGCAAATGAAATAATAAAAATCTTTCCTTATTACCCTTAGGCAATTTCGGGGACGAAATTTTATTTTAAGAGGGGTAGATTGTAACGCCCCGGATTTTTGCCAACCTGGGATTAGACGTCCTTAGGCAATGGGTCGATCCTAATACCTCATTAACTTGTCAGAACTGAATCTCAAAGTCTAAAGCCGCCTTTGAACTCATTTCCTTCACAAATCTCACCCTTCATCACCTTGATCTTCCAATTTTTCTAAGAACTTTCACCCTAGACACTATCTTAAACTAGCTAAGTAGTATAACTTGGATCACTTTATATACAAACTACAAAGGCCTGAGTACCACCTCGACCAGAAATCACTTAGGACTAAATCCTTTAGAAATGAGACAAAGAAACTAGGTGTGAAACCAGATTAGCTACGAAATCTATTTGAATCGCTTTAAATACGATCTACAAGACCCAAAACTTATAGAATCATTGACGCTAGGTTACCCTAAAATCTAGGATCAATCTCATTACCCGGCTGCTCTCGAGAGCACATCGAAACTCCGTATCAGATCTGGACCGCACGTCGGAAGTCCGAATAACTCGAAGTTAAGGAATTAGGACCGCCTCACTAGGCTCGCAACTATCTCGGAAATCAAGTCCAGATAATGTCCCATGGCCATTCGATCGTGTCCGGAGCTAGGGAGTGTGAAAACCACCATTTCCTTTACAAAATAAATATCTTGAATAGTGATCTGGCATCATTTGTTTGCGGATTAGTATTAAGCAACCAGACCGTCAGAATCTGACCAAATTACACCCTCGGATCAGGAAAACTTTTATACACATTTACATGTACTCGGAATCTCCGATCGAGGTCCGCTGACCGTTGAACTGAAACTGGTCCGCCACGCGTGATCTGGAATCCCGACCTAAATGAAAACTTAATAGAACGTAGATCCAGCGTTAGTGAGCTTAAGTCCGACCTTTGGCTCAAGGAGGCCCGCCAGAAGTCCTCCGTTGAGCTGAAAAAGTTCTGCTTTGGCTATAACCTAGGTGAACCTTGTCCAGAAGTCTATTTTGGTAAATTTTTAGGCTATATAAGAACCTTAAACCCTCTCTCATGGCAGCCATACGAATTTGGATTTGAGAGAGAGAAAAGAGAGAGAAAGTGTGAGAGATGTGGGAGGAACTCCCTGCTGCTGTTCCCTGCCGCTATTCGGGCTCCACCTCCTGATTCTCATCGCTTTTCCGGCGATTCCGGCCTCGTTTCTAGGTAAGAAACCCTAACCCTAACCTGATTTGGGGCTTGGGTGGTTGTAAGTTATGAAATAGCTAATGTATTTCATTCCATAGGTTGCCAAACTGCCGAATACAGGAGCTTAGCAAACCTATCAACTCCGTTACGATTTTACGACAAAATGTGAGGACTTTAGGTATATAGGTTGCGATTTTCAATGCTTTCAATGTCAGATAATGGTAGATTCATGATCTGCATGCAATTGCACATGTACAAAGTGCTTTCCGTTTTCTGTTTCGATTAAAATTGTAGAATTTGGAATTTCACATACTCTAGGTATTCGTATAAAATACCGTATATGTATTTTTTATGGAAATGTGTTTGACATGTTTATTTGTCGTATGGATATATGACGTCTGGATAAAATACTAATTTTGCGAAAGGATTCGCCTAAATACATGTTTACTAATAAACACTATGTATGTAGAAATACGGTATTGTAAGAAGTACCGTATACATGTATATTTTAGCGAGGTGTTTGTCATGATTAATTGTTGTATAAATATATTATGTGCGTATAAAATAATTGCTTGGCGAAAGGAATCGCCGTAATACAATTTCCCTTGTAAATGTTATGTATGTCGAAATTGGGTATCCTAGAAAATACCCCATGCGTATAAATTTTGCTGATGTAATTATCATGATTATTTGCTGTATGAATATGATATATATGTATAAAATACTAGTTTGGTAAAGGGACAACCCTAGTGCACTTTCCTCTAACATATGTCATGTATGTTGAATTAGTGCATTCCAAGTGTCGGTGAAATTGCTTGTGAGTGTAAGTGCTTAAGTGTTAGTGCCTTAGGTAGGTGCTGAGATGGGGTTCTCAACTATCTTAGAGTCATGTATGATACCCTCCATGTGGTTGTTTACTCTAACCACTCACTTATGAAATATATGTATTTGTATCCCTATTTGTATAGTGCTTTACAACATGCTTTTGAACATGCTTTGTAACTTGTTTATTAACATGCTTTATAACATGATTGCTAGTGTTCTTGAATTACCATGTTATCATGCTGTACTTCACATGCTATGGTTAGGAATTGATTGTGTTTGGGGCTATGATTATAGTCGAGACAATCGGTACCAGAATTGGATTTGTGGCTATGATCCATTTGCCACGTGAGATGTGTTCGACGAACCCGAGTCGTACTACGGTTGACGATAGTGGTTGACCACATGAAGTGCTTATGCGCTTCATATCGTTCAACTTGTTGTGCGCTCAAGCTAGCCGAGCTCGTCAAGCAACCCGATCTGTCTTATGTATGTTCACCATGTTTGGACACTACTGCTTGAACCTAGGGTACCAAACTTACTAGTGAAATCCCGTTAACCATGGTACCTCGATCCGCTAAGACTCATGAGCCAGGCATGGTGGTATGGGACACCGTGGTCGAGCTGTCGGCCTACGCTGGGGCCACGTGCCTCCCCGTAGTGACCAGTGAGCAACCAGACTCGTGAGCCGATTATGGTGGTATGGGACACTATATTCGAGCTGTCGATACTTACGGCGAGAGCTGAGTACAGTGAGACCTGTACTCGTGCTGACGGGTGACGAGTCCTCCGTAGTATCTTCGAGTATACTCCACGGGTCTGTGATTGGCGGCGAGTCTTTCATAGCAACTAGAGTATGAGTTGAGCCGAGTACGGTGAGACCTGACTCGAGCTGACGGCTAGTGATTTCGAGTACGGTGAGACCTGTACTCGAGCTGACGGCTAGTAATTGAGCCGCATACGGTGAGATCTGTATCCGCGCTGACGGGTGATGAGCCCTTTGCAATGCCTTTACTATGCTTCTGGAACCATAATATCGTATGAGATTAACTAGGATTGACGACCCTAGAATGGATCATGTTTGGGAATGATACAAGGGAGGTACCTTAGTTTCCCAATACTGCTGTTTGAAATGAACTAATAATTACTCGGTAATCATGCTCATCATCGCACTGCATGTGCCTAGTAGATGTGGAGCACTAAGGGATGGACGCATTCGCGAACGTAAGATGATGTCGCATGAGGGTGGTTTGGCAAGGGCATTCATCATGTCATTTCATACTTGCATTAATAAGAGTACTTAACATTGTTTGATTTTACTGCTTTATCATTACTGCTTGACTGAGTCGATAACATGTTAACCTATGCTTTATTGTTCCACTGAGTTGATCACTCACTCCCACGTTACGGGACGGTGTTTCGAACACCCACCAGACATTGTCCGATTGCAGATGGCTACGCTACTCCTGAGAGCCGACTACTACTATGATGTCAAGGAGGAGTTCTCCTACATGTAACTCTCTGACAGGTCTCTGAAGACCTGGTACTGTATTGATGGGGCTATGGTACATGGGATAGAAGACATTACACTTACACATTGGTATAATTTGAACTGTACTTGTAATTTATAACCTGGTAATGTTATCACGCTCTGGAGACTCACCATAGATTTTATATATTTTATATATCTATCACAGTCTTCTGCTTGCTAATTTATTGTCTCTGGAGTATGATATTTTGTTTTGGCTTAATCTCACTCATGTTCAATGCACAAATACAGTCAACATTCAATCATCATTCATTTTGTTGCATAAGTGATGTTCTGGAACTCGGGAGTTGAGTTTATGCTCGACCCCCAATTTTCAGGGCGTTACAAGGAATTTGTGTGGTGGACCACCCCAGTGGGCCCCACAAATGTCCAGACCTTATCCATCATCAAATACCCCTTGCATGTGTCCCATTTAGGTAGATTTTGGGGCCACATGTCTAAGGATGGACCGCTATGGGCGTCCAAGCTCCATGGTTACTCTGGATTTTTGTTGGCCTACAAGGTAGGCCACACATGCAAGATCAGTATTCTATCATAAAGAAAAAAAAAATAAAGAATCGGCGACAAGAGGAGGGGCTCCACCACATTGAGGCCTTCCCTTTCATTAATCACACCATACATTCCTTCTATTCATATGTTACATCAAGGATCCACCACATGCATATTCTAGATTCAAGATCAATGGTTGGGATGCCATCCCAACCATGATTCTAAGGTCTAGATGACCTATCATGCCATGGAATTCAAGTAATCCTCCATGATGGGGGAGAAAATCCCATGCATGGGCATGTATGCATCAAATAGGCCATTTGGCCACAACTAAGGGATAATGTAGGATCTCCACCATTGATTGGTGGGTCCTACACTTCCCATAAAAAAAAAGCAGATCTAAGAACATGAAATTAGAAATCTTAAGTTGTATGAGTACACCCACCTTAGATTGATCCAAACTTAAACCTCCTAGCTCACAGTGCACCAAGGGATCCATATCCATGGGTGAGATTGGATTTAG
Organism: Magnolia changhungtana; assembly: GCA_030180095.1. Classification (NCBI taxonomy): domain Eukaryota; kingdom Viridiplantae; phylum Streptophyta; class Magnoliopsida; order Magnoliales; family Magnoliaceae; genus Magnolia; species Magnolia changhungtana. Next base: position 1,001,867 of record JASAUF010000324.1, on the reverse strand, counting down.
ATGGTTAGATTGAGATGATTAGAAGGGAAATGGGGCTGGAATGGAGGGAAGATGGGGAGAAGGTTGTTGGATTTTTTTTTCAAGAGAGAAAGAATGAGAGAAATGAGGGAGTGAGAAGAAAGAGAGAGAGAGAGAGAGAGAGAGAGAGAGAGAGAGAGAGAGTTGTAGGGAGGCAATCATGGCCTCTCTCTCCTTGGTTAGAGAAACCATAATAGCATATGGTGACAATAACAAAGTGCTATGCTTAGTAGGTCTATTGGTAATATTTAGGGTGGGTAGTGTCTATTCCATAAAAATTGTGTAGTGTGTGTGGTGTGCATGTGAAATTGTGTCATTGAGGTGGTCCACATGCATTTGTATAAAAAGTGGGCCACATGATGAATTGCTCATAACTCGAGATGTACACATCAGATTAACGCATGGGACGTGGCGTTAGAATCGCGGCGCCTGATGTTTTATTTAAACCAACACGATTTAAATGATATATAAACTCGCAAGTATACGAATCAGATGTAGATATGGTACGTATTACGAGATCGTTCCCACGAGGACTAATCGTCATAATCCAAATCTATGACTCTCCTTAACTAATCCAACAAATAATGGAATGAACTACTAAGCACAATTCTAGAAAAAAAAATTAATTAAGAACAGGGAAGAAAATTCAATCAGAGAAAGAGCACTAGGACTTTCGAATCCACCCCTAATTATCCTAACCCTTGTTTTGTCTGTTGATTCACCTTGATCTACATTGATATAACTTATATAGAGAAAGCACAATCTGTGTCCTTAATCGGGCATATAGAATGTCTAATTCCTTTAAGCAATGCCATGAATAACACATCCCATGTCCATGGTCGGGCACATGGAATGTATAGCTCATTAAAGCACCCTGTTTCTTCCTCTATAGGAAACCTGTTCTTGATCAGACACAAGCACCTAGAATAAGCATCCATACAACGTCCATATATAGACTCTGATCAAGTTCATAGATGGAGAAGTATAGAATTTAAACCAATCAAGCCCACTTAGAGAAAGAAACAAATTAATTAATATTCAAAGTAAATTCAACCAATACAAGAGCTAATCAAATTAGGGGCTTCATCTCAGCCTTAGCTGAGAGATTAGTGACCCATAAAATCCATTAAAAAGATGGATAAACAAAATTCATAAAAAAAACACCAAACCAATCGATCTCTCTCTCTTCTTTCTTCTCTTTCTTCTCTTTCTTCTCTTCCTTGCTCTGGATCTGGAATTCCCTGTTTCTGAATGAATTTCCCACGTCCATAATTCCTCTTTTATAGCTGTTGGAGGGCTGGATTCGGTGGCAGAGTTGTAGCAGGACATGGAGTGCTAATTTTCGCAGCCATGATCGGTGGGCCCCACAGAAGTATTTTCTGGAAAATCCACCTCATCCATTGGATTCAGGACGAAATTTCAGTCAAGAATGGGTGGTTTTGAACGTCCATTAACGCGGCCCAGAGAAGAAATCACGAAGAGATCAGGTTTGAACATTGCAGAGCAGTCCGTTTGTGGCCTCTGTACCGCACATGTGTGTATGCATGGGAGTGGAATATCAGCATGGTTTTGAAGCTCTCGAAGCCCTCTACACGATGAACGGCTTGGATCAGCCGTACGGTTGACGAGTGGGGTCCAAAAACTCCCGCAAAAATTGGATTTCGCGGACGCGAACAGAGCAGCGGATTGCTTCCGCTGGACAATGGTGGGGCCCATTCCTTCGATTAAATGGAAAATCCACTCCGTCCATTGGATGGAGGAGGAAATTTCGATCAGGAATGCATATTTTCACCTTCCGTTGATGAGGTCCACCTGACTTTCTGCGCCACCGTCCATCCGACGTTTGAACGGCTAGGTTTCAATCTTGATGATCATTCACGATTCTGACACCTAGGCATTGATAAAGGCCTTCATTTAAACCTGATGGACGGTCTAAATTGGTGCTCTAGATGATAGGTGGGGCCCACAACTGAGGACCGCCAATCGGTTTGCGGGATGCTGGAGACGACAGGTGCCGTTTTGAATTTTGAGAGAGGAAGAGTCGGTCATCGCAAGCGCTGACCGCCTCAGCCGTCCGGTGCACGGCTTGACTTCATGCGAATGGTGTACACTCACCACATATGGGGCCCAATGTAATGTTTGTGCGAAATCTGCACCGTCCATCCTTTTCTTCATATTATTTCAACTGCCAAAACCAAATTTTAGGCAGTTCCAGATATCAGGTGGGCCCAAAATCGATGGTTTGTGCGCTGATTTATCAGTTGGCCCACTTTCCGAGATCTTTAATGGATGAAATTTAATATGTACGGTTAATTTATGGCCCTCATCCCATGTATGAAGTTTTGAACTGATCGGATGGCGGGAACCATGTGATCTTGCATTCTGGACCCTTTTCGGGCCTCTTTAAACGTGAACGGCTGGATTTCCTCGGGTCCCTGGCATGTAAAATCTTCATTATTAGTTCTCTGGAGTCCATCCCGTGCTCTGGTGACTTTGGATCATCAAATCCATGCTTTTAACATTATTTTTCAATACACACTCCTGATTTCATCCTGTAATAAAAATATAATTAAAATATGGCATTAAACATTATCATGATCATAAAATTAGGTAATAAATGGGGTCTGAGATGCAATATTCGACCCTCATCACAACCCCCAACTAGCATTTTGCTAGTCCCGAGCAAAACATGCGAAAAATAATTTCAGAAATAAAAGATAATTCCTGTGAACTTAAGTGACGTGTGAACAGATAATTGAGATGTGAAAATTCTAAGATACAAGAATGGTGAGCAGAATTTTCCCCTGGAATTAAGTTCACTATAAATTTCATAATCAAGTTCCAAAATATTAAACCATGAATTAGAATAATTCTAAAACATTGAGTTTCATGAGTGTATAGTGTAATCTCAGCTTACAACCATTAAGAGTTCCAATTGTCAATTTCATGATATCATTGGTAATTAACAACGAAACTCATGACACCCAAACTGAAACCAACACCTGCTTTACAGATTGACCTTTCATTCTACCATCTTTTGATGTTCTTTATGAACAGTACGCCAAGGAAGGGAATCAAATCCTCACCTATAGGGAGCAAACCTATGGTAAAGGTTGTATACCTAACTTTTTTTTGAATGTAAACCATGGGGGATCGAATCCTCACCTATAGGGAGCAAACCTATGGTGACGATTATGCGACTTACCCTTTCAATTCTTCTTTATAAACTGATACTAAAAATTTTATTTTTCAGGCTGGTTCCTTTCATGCTTAGTGATTACCATGTTATCAATTAATATCGAACTGAAAACTTAATGTGTAAACGAGATCTGATATGTGAAATCATGGCTCAATCAATGTTTACAACTTCTAATCATGGATCATCAATTCAAAATTGACTGTGAAATCAAGCAGATAGCCGAATCCAAGAGTCGTAAGTTAATAACATCACGTATCTTATAATGTTAAAATCACAACTATCCTTTAAAATCAGTTTGAATTTAATAGAAATTCTAAAATTTTTTAAAAAAAATTTTCACAAATTTTGCTCAAGACCAAGAAAATACTGATTAGGTAACCTAATCTCCCACCCCCAACCTAAAATCTACATTGTCCTCAATATAAAAGAAATAAGCATGCAATGCACATGGGACAACGAGAATAAAAGAGGAGTGATGGAAAGAGAGTACCTGGATGGAGAATTAAGAAGCTTTCAAAAATATCTATGTAAGAGCGAGTTAGCACAAGAGAAAAAATTAACAGAAGCAAAAATAACAAAAAGAAAAACAAAAGAAGATCCTACCTATACCACTTTCGCAGGTGCTCTCGATTGCATTTAGCGCATGCAACAAGCCTTTAAACCCCTAGGTTACCCCTAGTGGACGAGTTATAGTCTCGTGAGGGTTTGCAGTAATGTTACCCACAAACATTGAACTAACTAACAAGGAAAAAGCATAAAACAAAAGACTGGGTTGCCTCCCAGGAGCGCTAAGTTTAACGTCTTCAGCCAGACAAGGACAGACCATGAATTAACTTATCTTTATAACCAGGGTCCGCCAAAGAAATTACCTCAACATCTTGATTAACCAATCCCAGACAAGTGATGTGAGTTCCCATGAGTTGTGCTATCTGCAATGAGGTAACTAACACTGTCGTCAAATAATTTAAGGACTTCTGCTCGAACGACTTCTTCCATGTTAGGATCACGCTTCCTTTACATTTCACGCGACATTTCCACAGCATGATCCATACATACAGTGGGGCATACTCCCTGTATTTCCATTATCTTCTGTTTAATTGCTGCCTTATATGCTCTAAGAAAATTAAGCAGCCTGCTCGCCTTTATCTTCTCAGAGTTAAAAACTGTGCTGTCGGGAAGAGTCTCAGAGGGATGAAGAGGTTCCACTTTCGCTATCCATTTTTCAGTTTCCAATATAGGAGTAGAGTCGAGCAGTGCATTGACTTCGTGGATGGGACTATCGATGTCAAAATCCATGCCATATTGTGCTAAGCAGGTCTTAAGAGGATCTTTAAAAGATTTACGGAAGGAGTCCTGCACTAGACTCTCGATCATGTCCACTTCAGATATGTCATCCAAATCTGCGGATTGTTGTCCTGCATTAAAGACATTGAGTTTAATATTCATGTTACCAAAGGACAATTTCATAACTCCATTCCGGCAATTTATAATAGCATTAGATGTGGCCAAAAATGGACGACCCAAGATGACTGGATCCGACTATGAAGATTCTGGACAGGCTGAGTATCTATAACTATGAAATCCACTGGAAAATAAAATTTATCAACCTGGATTAACACATCTTCAATAACACCCCGGGACACCTTGACAGATCTATCAGTTAGTTGTAATGTTACTTTAGTTGGTTTCAACTCACCAAGTCCCAGTTGCTCATAAACCGAATATGGTAACAAATTGACGCTCGCCCCTAAATCAAGTAATGCCTTCCCGATCTTATGATCTCCTATGCCGCAAGAAATGGTGGGAGCTCCTGGATCCCTAAATTTAGGAGGGGTGTTATGTTGAATCATGGAGCTGAGCTGCTCTATAAGGAAGACTTTCTTATGAACATTCTGCTTACGCTTTTGAGTGCATAAATCTTTAAGAAACTTAGCGTAAGCAGGGACTTGCTTGATAGCGTCAAGCAACGGGATGTTGACTTGCACTTTTTTAAACACATCTAAGATTTCATCAAAGTTATTTCTTTTTTTTATTGGTGTCAGACGTTGAGGAAAGGGTGCTTTGGGCACGTAGGGTGGCACATTAGTGGCTCTTGGAGAGTCAGAGGGCTTTTGGACTTTGGATGCATTGGTGTGTCCCTCTGTTTCATCTTGATCTTCTGCTTTAGAACTTGATTAATCCCTAGGCATCTCTATTATGTTGTCAATCTGCTTGCCTGACCTAAGGGTAGTGATCGATTTGGCCTGTTCATGATATTGCCCTTGGTTGGAATTAGAGCCAATCTCATACTGTCCCTTTGGATTAGCCTCAGGTTGGCTAGGGAACTTGCCCTTCTCTCTCTCAGTTAATGTGGTAGCTAGTTGACCCATTTGTACTTCTAGCTTGGCAATGGATTGCGCATTTGCATGTAAGCTTTGCTGGTTGGCTAGTAAGGTTTGTTGGGTGTCTTTTTGGAATTGGAGAGAACTCCGCATAAAAAGATGAAGTGTATCCTCAAGTGATGGTTTCCTTGATTGTGTAGGCAGTTGTTGATATTGCAGAAACTGTTGAAGTTGTTGACTGCCAACTTGGAGGTGCGGTTGCATAGGAGGATTTCCAGATGGTCCTCCTTGTTGTGGTCCTTTTGCCCAAGAAAAATTTGGATGCCTAGCCCACCCTGGGTTGTATGTGTTCGAGTAAGGATCATTCCTAGGTTTTTGAAAAGTGTTCATAGCATGTACTTGTTCAGAGAGAAGTTCTGGGGATGCTGCACCAGATGGACAAGACTACATAGGATGGGCATGACTAGAACATATGGCACAAGCCTCGGCTTGAGTTATTTGTGGAGGTCCATTATTTAATACCAGAGCATCAACTTTCTTTGTCAGGTTATCAAGCTTGGCGCATGGATCTGGCATGACTCCTATCTCATATATACCACCTCTCTTTTGTGGTTGAGGACTTCTGTCACCTCTATTTGAATAGTCCCATTGCTGGGAATTTTCGCACAAGGTTTCAAAGAAGTTCCATGCTTCGACATCACTTTTGGTCATGAATGACCCTCCACTGGTGGCATCAACCATGCGACGGTTCTGGGGTGTCAGATAGTCATAGAAGTATTGAACATGTTGCCATTTCTTAAAACCATGGTGAGGACATTTAAGAAGCAAGTCCTTCCATCTTTCCCAACATTCATGAAAGTGCTCGCCCTCTTTTTGTGTGAAGTTAGTAATTTCTCTACGGAGGGCATTGGTTTTGTGAACGGGGAAGAACTTGTTTAAGAACTTCCTAGACAGTTGGTCCCATGTAGTGATAGATCCAACTTCTAGAGAATTCAACCATGCTTTCACCTTATCCTTCAAAGAAAAAGGAAACAGGCGTAGGCAGATCGAATCGTCTAAGAAGTTTTGGAACTTAAAGGTGGAGCAAATGTCTAGGAATTCTTTCACATGATGATATGAGTCCTCCTTGTCCAATCCGTAAAAGGATGGCAACAATTGTATGACTCCAGGTTTAAGTTCAAAGTGTGCCGCCGTAGTGGTTGGCAACACTATGCATGAAGGCGGATTAAATTGGACAGGAGCTGAATAATCTCTGAGAGGTTTAACTTCATTCTCATTCGCCATTTCAACAGGATTATTTCTCAATCTTTCACGAGATGTTCTTTCTATTTCAGGATCAAACGGTGCTAGTTCTATATTTAGAGATCTACGTCCTAGCATAAACTATGTTATTGCAATGTAAGAAAGAAAACTAAACTAAGATGCAACCTAAGAGAAATAAAACTAGAACAAGATAAAATTATGTAAGCAAGGATTGGAAGAAAGAACCCGAAAAAATGAGACGATCAATGTCTGAAGAATAGGGAGCTCCGCCTTCACTTCCAATTTGGAGATCTATGTTAGAATCAACTTAGAAATTTATGTCAGGACCCTACAAAACAGGAAATAGGTTAGTTTCTAAAAAATAAAAAATAAAAAATAAAAACTTTAACCTAAAGTTAGTAAAATCCTAAGACTATGAATTATGATAAGAGAGAATCCTAAATTCAATTTGGAACGAAACAGTCCCCGGCAACGGCGCCAAAAACTTGATGTTTTATTTAAACCAACACGATTTAAACGATACTTAAACTCGCAAGTATACGAATCAGATGTAGATATGGTACGTATTACAAGATCGTTCCCATAAGGACTAATCATCACAATTTAAATCTATGACTCTCCTTAACTAATCTAACAAATAATGGAATGAACTACTAAGGACAATTCTAGAAAAAAAAAACAATTAAGAACAGGGAAGAAAATTCAATCAGAGAAAGAGCACTAGGACTTTCGAATCCACCCCTAATTATCCTAACCCTTGTTTTGTCTGTTGATTCACCTTGATCTAGATTGATACCACTTATATAGAGAAAGCACAATCTGTGTCCTTAATCGGGCATACAGAATGTCTAATTCCTTTAAGCAATGCCATGAATAACACATCCCATGTCCTTGGTCGGGCACATGGAATGTATAGTTCATTAAAGCACCCTGTTTCTTCCTCTATAGGAAACCTGTTCTTGATCAGACACAAGCACCTAGAATAAGCATCCATACAACGTCCATATATAGACTCTGATCAAGTTCATAAATAGAGAAGTATAGAATTTAAACCAATCAAGCCCACTTAGAGAAGAAACAAATTAATTAATATTCAAAGTAAATTCAACCAATACAAGAGCTAATCAAATTAGGGGCTTCATCTCAGCCCTAGCTGAGAGATTAGTGACCCATAAAATCCATTAAAAAGATGGATAAACAAAATTCATAAAAAAAACACCAAACCAATCGATCTCTCTCTCTTCTTTCTTCTCTTTCTTCTCTTTCTTCTCTCCCTTGCTCCGGATCTGGAATTCCCTGTTTCTGAATGAATTTCTCACGTCCATAATTCCTCTTTTATAGCTGTTGGAGGGCTGGATTCGGTGGCAGAGTTGTAGCAGGACACGGAGTGCAGATTTTCGTAGCCATGATCGGTGGGCCCCACAGAAGTATTTTGTAGAAAATCCACCTCGTCCATTGGATTCAGGATGAAATTTCAGTCAAGAATGGGTGGTTTTGAACGTCCATTAACGCGGCCCAGAGAAGAAATCACGAAGAGATTAGTTTTGAACATTGCAGAGCAGTCCGTTTGTGGCCTCTGTACCGCACATGTGTGTATGCATGAGAGTGGAATATCAGCATGGTTTTGAAGCTCTCGAAGCCCTCTACACGATGAACGGCTTGGATCAGCCGTACGGTTGACGAGTGGGGTCCAAAAACTCCCGCAAAAACTGGATTTTGCGGACGTGAACAGAGCAGCGGATTGCTTCCGCTGTGACAATGGTGGGGCCCATTCCTTCGATTAAATGGAAAATCCACTCCGTCCATTGGATGGAGGAGGAAATTTCGATCAGGAATACATATTTTCACCTTCCGTTGATGAGGTCAACCTGACTTTCTGTGCCACCGTCCGTTCGACGTTTGAACGACTAGGTTTCAATCTTGATGATCATTCACAATTCTGACACCTAGGCATTGATAAAGGCCTTCATTTAAACCTGATGGACGGTCTGGATTGGTGCTCTGGATGATAGGTGGGGCCTACAACTGAGGACCGCCAATTGGTTTGCGGGATGCTGGAGACGGCAGGTGCCGTTTTGAATTTTGAGAGAGGAAGAGTCGGTCAGCGCAAGCGCTGACCACCTCAGCCGTCCGGTGCATGGCTTGACTTCATGCGAATGGTGTACACTCACCACATATGGGGCCCAATGTAATGTTTGTGCGAAATCTGCACCGTCCATCCTTTTCTTCATATTATTTCAACCGCTAAAACCAAATTTTAGGCAGTTCCAGATATCAGGTGGGCCCAGAATCGATGGTTTGTGCGCTGATTTATCAGTTGGCCCAGTTCCCGAGATCTTTAATGGATGAAATTTAATATGTACAGTTAATTTATGGCCCTCATCCCATGTATGAAGTTTTGAACTGATCGGATGGCGGGAACCATGTGATCTTGCATTCTGGACCCTTTTCGGGCCTCTTTAAACGTGAACGGCTGGATTTCCTCGGGTCCCTGGCATGTAAAATCTTCATTATTGGTTCTCTGGAGTCCATCCTGTGCTCTGGTGACTTTGGATCATCAAATCCATGCTTTTAACATTATTTTTCAATACACGCTCCTGATTTCATCCTGTAATAAAAATATAATTAAAATATGGCATTAAACATTATCATGATCATAAAATTAGGTAATAACTGGGGTTTGAGATGCAATATTTGACCTTCATCAGCGCCGATACGGACAAGATGGCATGGGTCTCGGGTCAATCCGAGTCGGGTCTATGTGACCAAACTTAAGGATGATCATAACACAATTCAAGGGTCGCGAGTCGCCAGGATTCGACCGGTAGGACCGCGGGACCAAAATGAACGAAATGCACACTTATGCACACACATGCACACATGAGAACTTAGGTCGAGTCTCACAAAATCTAGCCCTTTTCACCTTAGATCCTTCTCAATCCAACCATCAAAGACCCATCTCAACCATCAAAATAACCCTCTTAGAGCTCGAGAACCTATAGGAGTAAGGAGTTGAAGATTAGAGGTGGGTGATTTCTTTAGGATAGATTTGCTTATTTTGTTCATGGGACAAGTGGGACCCACCAATCAATGGTGGAGATCCCATCTTGGTCTCTAGGTGTGGCTAATGGCCCACCACGCTTGCATACATGTATCCATGGTGGGGGCCATTCTCCATAGACCCCACCATGATGTTTGATTTAATTTCCTAGTGCGTGAAGGCCATCTAGGCCTTGATTCATGGTGGGAAGGAAATCTCCACCATCGATTTTTGTTTATGGGCCCACACATTTAGGACCCATCTTGATGTATGTATTGATGCATGTATTAGAGGGGCCCATAGTGGCGGGGCCCCTCCATTACACGTTTCTCCCTCTCTCTCTCTCCTTCTCTCTCTCTCTCTTTCTTTTTTTATGGTGATGATGATGTGTGTGGCCCACCTAATGTGTTCAACAAATCCAGATTGTCTAGATTTTTTTTTTCTGGACGACCAGTTGGTGGAGCCCACTTTGCTGTCCATTTTGGGCTAGCCTGGATGAAGGAAATCATAAATATCAATTTGATCCAACTGTGGTGGGCCACGTACACGTGGGACCCACTAGATGCCGGAGCTTATTCCAGGCCATCCATACAGGGCATGGACGTGAGGCCACCTTGATGTAGTGTTTCATCCAGGCCGTCCATCCGCTAGATGTCCAGCAAGCTTGGACGACCAGGAAAACACAAATATCAGCTTTATTCAAAGCTATTGGTGGCCCACACGTGTGGACCCACCTGATGTATACGTTTCATCCATGTCATCCACCGTCTAGCCATGGACGGTGGAGCCTACATTGATGTATGTGTGGTATATCCTCACTGTCCAACATCCTGGATGGTAGGAACCACCCACGTGTGGGGTCTGCCATGATATATGTGATGTATCCCACACTGTCTAGACCATGGACGGTGGGTTCTGTTGTGATATATGTGTTTTATCCACCTCGTTTGTCCATGGACCTCGCATAATGTATTTGTTTTACCTATGTCGTCCATCCAGATGGCTGGACGTGGATGTAAGTGTTGTATTCACACAGTCCATTCGTGCATAGGACAAGGGCCCCATCCACGTAGCCCACCTTGATGGATGTGTTGTATATCCTTATTGCCCAGCATTTCTGGACGGCGGGACCCACCTGGTGTGTGGTGTCCAGCACCGTCTAGTCCCTGGAGGTGGGACCCACTGTGATGTATATTTTATCCAGGCTGTCCATCAGTGGGCCATCCCCTGTAACGCCCAGCAGGCCCAATATGATATATATGTGGTCCATGTGATGAGGCCCAATGTGATGTGCATATGTTTCTTATGTGAGACCCAATGTGATGTATATGAGGCCCATGTGATGAGGCCTAATGCGATGTATGTGAGGTTCATGTGGTGAGGCCCAATATGATGTATATGTGACCCATGTAGTGAGGCCTAATATGATATATATGTGTCCCATGTGGTGAGACCCAATGTGATGTATATGAGGCCCATGTGGTAAGGCCCAATATGATGTATTTGTGGCCCATGTAGTGAGGCCCAATATGATGTATACATGGCCCATGTGGTGAGGCCCAATGTGATGTACATGTGGCCCTTGTGTGAGGCCCAATGTGATGTATATGTGTAACGCTTCGAAAATCGGGGGTCGAGCAAAGCTCAACTCCCGAGTTCCAACGCATTACTTATGTAACATAATAATGATGTTTAAATGTTCTCCATATTAGTGCCTTAAACATGAGTGGGATTCCACTAAAACAGATATCATACTCCAGAGTTAATGTAATTAAGCAAGAGGAAGACTAAGATAGGTATATAAAGTATTTGTACGGGTTTCATAACCTCAAGAGTATGATCATGTAGCTGAGCTGAATATATACATTTTTTGTTTCAAAATACACAAAATATCAAAATATAAATGTTTAACTAATCCATTCCCTGTAATCCCAGCGACGCAGCTCGAGGTCTACATAGACCCTCCTGAGAGCTGCAAGTAGGAGAACTCCTCGTCAATAAAATCTGGCCCTATCGTAAAAGCCTTGTCATAACCTGCATCTAAATCAGAGTCTAGTTGGTGTTTTAAAATACCGTCCTAGAGTGGGAGTGAGTGATCAACTCAGTGGTACTATAAGGTAAAGGTTTACATGTTATCAATTCAATCAAGCAGTAATGATAAAGCAGTACAACAATCATGTCCTAAGTACTCTTGTTAATGCTGGAATGGTACGTTGTAATGATGCATGCCCTCTCCTGCTTTCCCTCAGTAACTTCATCTCACGGTCGAGCATGACAAACTCCCTAAAAGTGTGTTTCCTTGCTAAAGCATATGCAATGCGGTGCATGGTCATGTTAGCCAAGTATTTATTAGGCTTATTCATACAGTAGATTCGGGAAGCTAAGGTACCTCCCTTCTTATCATTTACCCAAGCAAGGATCCATCTAGGGTTGTCAATCCTAGTTATTCTTATACGATAGACAAGTTGTAGGGAATCACCACTGATGAAAACAGTGGATAGGTAAGTTCAGTTTACACTCAAGGTCACTATGGGGAGGCTCGTCACCTCAGCGTAGGCCTAATTTATATTTAAGGTCACTATGGGAGGCTCGTCACTTGAACGTAGGCCGACAGCTCGAATACAGTGTCCCATACACCACCATATTCGGCTCACGAGTTTGGGTTGCTCACTGGTCACTACGGGGAGGGTCGTCACCCCAGCGCAGGCCAACAACTCGACCACGATGTCTCATACACCACCATGCCTGGCTCATGAGTTTTAGCGGATCCTGGTACCATGGTTGAAATGGGTTTTACATTGGTAAGTGGTACCTTAGATTCAAGCAGTAGTGTCCATACATGGTAAACACACAATAGGTCAATCGGGTTATTTGACAAGTGTGATTGGTACGAGTGCACGTTAAATTGATCGACATACAGCGCGTATGCACTCCGCATGGCCTAACCACTGTTGACAATCACCGTATGGCTCGGATTCATCAAACGTATCTAATGTGCAAAACTAGTTCGACCACTCAATCAGGAACCATTACCAATTGCCTGGACCGAATGGTAGTTCTAATCATACTCAAATGTCACATAGAAACATAATTCCCATTTGAGCATTTTAACAAACACGTTGAACAAGTTATTATACATATGCATTTCATCCATAATCACATAGTAGCAATTTTCATTATATGAAGGAAACTATAACTATGAATAAGGTAGTTGAGAATCTTATCTCAATACCCTTGTTAAATGAAATTCATCAACAACTTCTCATTCAGATATTTTACCAAACACTTGACTACATAATACTACATACATAAACTAAATTAGTTATAACATATATTACGGCAGATCCTTCATAAAGGAGTTGTCATACATACAACAAACATGTATTCTAGATTAATAGTTATGGTAAGTATAAATCATAATTTCACTTTCATTCAAACATTTCAACGAACACCTGAAATGCATTATATAATCACATAGGTCACACACATGTATAGTTTATCGAATACATCGTAACTACAATCATATCACACCAATCAAGTCAGACATAAATCATTGCTGACATTGAAAGTCTTAAAAACCATAACCTAAATGTTTATAGTCTGCACCTTTCGTCGGATAACTCGTTTTGAACTCAGTTCAAATCCTACGTCCCCATATACAGAACAACGGTACCTAAACATCAAAATAGGTTAGCTATTTCGCTAATTCCTCTATTTGGATTCCTAAAACAAGATTAGGGTTAACATTTCTTACCCAAATCGAAGTTAGAATCGATGGTGGGGTGGCGATTCGGTATGTGGTGCAGTGGGAGTGAATCTCAACAACGATCTATTGATCTCTCTCTCTGTTCCTCACTCTTTTCTCCTCTTTTCTCTCTTCTCTCTCTTAGGGTTAGAGAAATTCGTATGGAAGGAGAGACAGGTGGTTTAAGGTCTTTAAATAGGCCTAAAAGTGATGTCAATGGCCCCAGGGCCCTGATATACTTAGGGTATAGCCAAAGGGTGCCTATTTTTGACAAACAGGGCCCTTAGGAAGGTCCATTTCTCACCTAAGTCATGGAGCAAATTCCTTGACAATAGATCTACGCCATGACTGTTTTTATGCTGTGATCTGACAAACTGATCAGCCGTGAAGGACCTTTATCAGATCAACGATTGTCGTTCTCAATCGGGGCCACAAGTATACTAATAGATGCATGGAAATTTCCCTGATCCATGGGTGTAGTTGGGTCAGAATTTGATGGTAGTCTTCAATTTTTCCCACAAGTGAACCGTCCAATTCACTTAAGTTTGAGTTCATTTTATAAAGATATTCGCGTTTCTCACACACTTTGCTCTAGGCTCAAGTTGTGTGTTTCTGGATACTGTTTGGGCTCGATTCCCGTGATGGTTGTCAAGCCTAATAAGGTGGTCATAGCCTTATAGTTTCACGGTCATCGGACTTTTGACGCGAGGTCCAGGTCCGATACGGAGTTTTAGTGTGCTCTCGAGAGCCACTGGGTTTTGGGATTTCTCCTAGGTTTTTAAGTAATGTTGAGTTAGAGATTCTAATGGTTTTGGGTCTTGTAGTTTGTATAATAGTAGTCAGGCTAATCCACTGATTAATTTAGTTTAGTTCTTAATTAATTTTCGTCTAATTTTTACAGAATTCGGTCTTTAGTGATTTCTGCCTGAGGTGGTACTCGGGTCTTTGTACGGATTTTTCCAAGACATTACAATATGAGGCCCATGTGGTGAGGCCCAATTGTGATGCGTGATTCCACCATGATGTATGTGATAACATTTATGATGATCATCCATTCTTAGCAAGTATTAGGACCATGGACCCCATTATAAGATAGATTCTAATGAGCCACACCTTGGGAACAATGGTGGTTAAATGTCCCCGTTGTACATCTCCCTAGGGCCCATTATTAAGTCATGACTATCTTACTTTATTGGGTTAACCCAAATTATTGGGCCCCATTGGTATTAGTATGACTCATATATTCATTATGGACTAACCCCAAAATATTGGGCCCACATTAATGTTAGCCCATTTGTACCTATTGGGCCCCACTGGTAGCCCGGTCGGCTTTATAATAGGGTGGGTGAGGAAGCACACTTATTGTGTGATTCACCCCTGCTGTAGATGGATGAAAATGTGGTATTAGATTTGGTATATCCACTGTTGAGGACTGATATTGATAATTAGATTCATCATCCTTCTGTAGACACTGCTATGTATATAAGCTGATTATTTGTTTATAGCCATGCTAATATGCTTTATCTAGTAGGACCCACTGAGTATGTTCTAGCATAACATCATGATACATGTCCATATACATCATTTGTATGCCTAATATGAGGAGTGACCGATCATAGCTATGCCATTGGGCGGATTGTTTATGAGGCTCACTGATAGAAGGAGTTGCCACACATGAGGGTGCGGCATGCGAAGGATTGATGTATGATTAGATAGTGTGATTCATGCACCTTGCATTGTATGATTCGATTTACAGTACGCCCAAGTGAAATCAGGGTCGTAACCTCTGCAGGCACAGCGTGGATAGCAAGATTGGATATCAAAAATACTTATTTAGATGGGGGTGTTATAGATGTCCTAGGGTGAAAGTCCCCAAACCCTTATGGTACCATGGAGGATGCTTCAATGTCTAGACCAAGTGGATGTATGAGTGCATGAGGGCTGAATACCAGGAGGTCGCGTCGACCACTGTGTCATGATCGATTGGAAGGGGGTGTGGCCTTACCCGCCCGAGGGTAGGGGGCAATGCAAGGCTGAGTCTTACCAGCTCGTAAATGGGTCCGCTACCAACGTGCTGGGTATATATTGGCAGACTACTGGTCAGACAGGTAGTGAGGTCTCTTCCACTTGTATGGTTGCTCGTCCAATTGGCGTGGCGATCTGGTGTAAAGTGTATTACACCCCGGTGATATTCCAGAGATGAGCTGTATTGCTATGTGGATTCAAATGAGGACTGACATGCTTGAGTTGCATTTCGCATATGGCATTGGCCATGTAGGCCTTGCATCGCATAGCCTTAGTATGACTGATAGCATTCATGGACTTGTCAGCATTTTCGCATAACATTCATAGACTTTTCAACATGTTTCTATATTACTCTGATATTGCATAATTGACACTTACCTTACGCACACACTTACACCACCCTCTAAGCTTTCTGTCAGCTTATGCACGATAGATGGGTGCAGGTGACGCTAGGATGTAGTCAAGCTGAGGCAGGAGCATGCGGCTGAGTTTCTGATATCGATATTGTATTTCCCTTTATGCTTTGTACTCAAAGTTTTTTTATTATAGTGGATATGTGGTGATGTTTTCTTGTCATTATTCGCGGGTTATGTTTATGGTTGTGCTACTTTTACAAGAACATTTCATGGTGAAAATCCTCCTTATAGGATCCAAGGATCGGAATTCAGTAGGAGCCAAGAATGGGGTACTACGGAGGCTGTCAGTGCCGAATTCAGCGATCGGGAATTTTGTGAGCTCTATTTTTGAGTTTGGGGCGTGACATTGGTGTGTTTAATCTAAGCGTCGGTGGAACTTTATGTTGACATATGTCTTTTCTAGCTGTCTTACCAAAACTTTCATGATGGCTTAATAAATGCTCACTCCTTCTGTAACACCCCAAAATTTTCAGTACCCGAGTATTGAAAGTTCTCGAGTGTTACCATGAAGTTTAACTTATTATATACATGTGTATAATACTAATCTAGCTATCCTAACCTTACATCCATTCTCCAACACGAATATGACTGTTGGGAATAATCTTCATTCATAGATCAAGCCATCTGATCAATGATTTTGACATAGGATCATCATATACCCAAGTATTCTCACTTCTTCATCAAACCAATTGTTCAATCAACTATTTACCTCTAGGTAAAGGTATCTGACCATTCACTCTGAGTTTGGAACACCTGATCATAGTAAACTAGCTACTTCATCTCAGCATCCTCTCGTACACATATCAAATTGAGATTCTGATCCGTTAATCTTGATCACCACCTATGAATATGCTTAACCCACCATCAAACTACAATCTGAGAAACTTACACATACGAATAAGTCACTTGAATCTAACGATATACATGTTCTACCTCTTAATTACTCCAAAAACTAACTTGTGATCATCCATTTACAAAATTGATCTTACACCCACTTACATACATGATCAGAGTACTAACCATCAAGTTTTTCTATTTTTAACATGTCATCTGACAATCAATTATGTTGATTGATATATGTACATTCTCTTAATTAGTTTGGTGAACAATTCCTTATTTATAATTATTTAGATATAAGTTCTTTTGTAAGAATTACTTAAAAATGTGCCCACAACCATTTAGAATCATTAGATTTTCCAAAACTCTCATATCAACAATAATAACGAAAATATCATTAACCTAGACCCCTGAATTCTAGATCACATGCTTCCCATAGTCCGTTGGATGTGAAATTTTATACCATGCCTATGTATCTTAAATTAATCATACAAGTTAAATTTCAGCCCTTAGATTATTGGAAAAGTGACCCAATTGACAAATCAGCCCCATAACCATTGATTTTGGTGTCCAACGAGTGAAGAAACCTTGTGGCTAGTCATAGTAGGATATTTTTCTTCATATGAACGACTAGGATTGCCCAACATATGGACCAAGTGTGAAATATGAAGACCCCACTTTGGTAGGCTTTTCCTTAAGAGCGAAGTTATCTTATTAAGGCCTACCAACTCCTTATAAATATGGATCTTCCGATTTAACTACTTCCTTCCATTCATCGCAATTCAAATTTAGACAGCACTTTGGTATCATATGATTATGAGGTTATATAAAATTTAGGCTTCGATCTATGATCCTACACCGCTGAAGGTTGAAGCCAGTTTCTTCCTTTTGGTACAAAAGATGAAATTTTAGATTTAGGCTTTTTTCACCATCGATCAACCATTAAATTTTGTTCAACCGTTTGCCTATACTGAGTACACATTTTTCTTAAAATTAGTTGATCATTAAGTGTGGATCGTTAATTGAGATGAAGTTCGTTTTAGCACCCGTTAGGAGAATTTTTAAGATTGGCCAATCTAAATTTCGGATCACCAAGAAAATCATATACCCCGGCTCTATTCGACGGCCCTGACATAATGAATGAATTAGATTTCAAGAAAGATCATTAGAAAAGGGCAAATTGGAGAAACCCAATCTAAGTGAGATGGGAAACACACCCCTCTCACACGCCCACTCCTTTTTAAAAGGAGTGTGCACATCCCCTCCACTCACAAGCCCACCTCCCAAATGTCCAAGGAGAAGGAGAAAGAGAGAGTGAAAGAGAAAGAGAAAGAAAGAGAGAGAGAGAGAGAGAGAGAGAGAGAGAAAGAAAGAAAGAAAGAGAAAGAAAGATAAAGAAAGGAGAAGCCTAGACACCTGTTCACAACCCCAATGTAGGGTAACAATGTAGTAATAATCTCAGTAAGGTCGAGGTTGAATCCATAGGGACTGAAACTTGTACGTTTCTGAAATTAACTAGAAGTAGAATTTGAAGAAGATGTGAAACTAATTCTGAAGTATTTGAGAGAGTAATTGTAATTAGATTAATTAAAACTAAGAATTTAAAGGTAGGAATTAGGGTGCCAAGGATCCACTTGTAGTGATCAGGGAGCCCTCTTACTTGATTCAAGTAACACAATTAGAATTGAGATCCTATCCTATACAATTAAAATATATATCAATAAAACCAAATCTGAACTTCCATTGACCTAATTCTCAATGAAGGAAAACTATGATAATTGGCAAGGATTCCATCACCAAACCATGCCTAGGAGACAATGGGAAACAATAGGATTTACTAATCCCATAATCTCAAAGCAGGAGAATTGTGAAGATTAAAAAAGATTTCATCACCCAACCATGCCCAAGGGACGATGGTGAACAACAGGACTTACTAATTTCACAATCTCAAATCAGGAAAAGAAGATACTTAAAGCTATTACAGATCTACTGTAATTTGGGTCATAATAAACCGTTACAAACTGAAAGTATTCCTTAAATATCAAATTAGATCTATGGAGCTCAACATAAGCATGAATCAAAGCAATAGAAACATCCCATCATGTTACAAGCTTCACCTCTTAGCCCTAGCTAAGAGGTTTAGCCAACCATAGACATGATTGGACTAAAGTCTCTTAAAGAAAACATGAAAACAACTAAGGAAGAAGAAGAAAAATACTTGGTGACGGCTTCTCCACCATTTTTCTCCACTCCTTAAACCCTAACAGATGCCGAGGAACATCCTAGGGAGTCCTATTTATAGCTGTGCAAACTTCAACTTTTGCACCTAATTGGAAAACTCTAGAAACCGCCTCAAATATACATAGTTTGCTGAAATAGACTTCACTCTGCGCAATTTCACACAATGACCCAGAGTTTCAGAAAATGTTTTTTCAGGACGATTTTAGGAGTCCTTTTCTTCACTTTAAATCTTTGATTCTCTTCATTCCTTACTTAGTTTTCTTGGATCTTTGGCATGTGAATTCTTCAATCTTGGTCTCCTAAGATCTATCCCTTGCCTTGGTGATTCTTGAGCATTAAATCCATGCTTTTAGTACCATTTTCAATCAAAGCTCTTAAATTCACCTTGCAACACAAACATGAGTAAAATAGAACATTAAGCATTATCATGTTCATAAAACTAAGATATAAATGGGGGATAATATGCCATATTTGACCCTCAACAATACCCTCTTCCTTCTCCATATGTATGGTGTCTCCCTCTTTCCCAAGCGATGTCGTGATTTATGTGGAAGTTTTTCATGTAAAAGCTTTCCTACATGGATATTTACATAGGGTTTAGATCTAAGGCTAAGGTGAGGGATCTCTTTAAGCTTATATTAACTTGAGTTGGTTTGATTTATTCCATTCCCTCACATGCTTTGAATCCACCCTATAAATATTACCACCATCAATTATTTATCATTTGCGAATAATGGTTAAGGTGTGGTGTTAATTATGCATGATCTTTCTGAATTTATGTGAGGGATTCATTTAAGCTTACCTTGATTTAAATTGATATGATTTATCCTGCCTTTTACATGCTTTCATATTTCTATGATTTTCTCCTTGTAAGTGTTTAATTTACCTCCAACAATTATTTACCCTTTGGGAATTATGGTATGATGTTAATTACCGGCAATCTTTATTATTTTATGTGGGGCAATGGATACTAGCCTTACCCTTGCCTTTACCAATTTTGTTGAGTTAGCCCTCGCTACTTTCCTCTTTGTTGAGTTAGCCCTCGCTACTCTCCTCCTTATTTTATTAGCCTTATGCTATCTACTTTTATGGCTAGGGCATGTGTCTTGGAATTCCAAAGCTCCCGTGATTCAATTTATTTCTTCTTTGGTACAACTGCTATGTTAGAAATACCACTTCTAGAGATCAAATAAATATCGTAGACGTAACGCAGTTTGGGTAGCGACCCTTGGGTCGACACATAATTCTATGAATTTTGTGTAGTGGTGCACAAATTGATGTAAGTAATTCGCAATGCGTGTTACATCACTTCGAGAATTAGATGTCGCAAATAGTCACTCCATGAACAAATCGTGTCACGTAATTCATCTGAGTCATGTGTTGTGTCGTCTTGGAATAACTGCATAAATCCACGTTAACGTGGGACAAGCCGACGAATCTCCGTAAAATGTGATGCGAGGTGAGCTGGATAACTCTAAATCATTTTTCACATAGTAGCGATCGCTAAGTGTGATGAACCGCATATACTTTGTTAGGCATGCATCTCATGTAAATTGCTTGCGCATATTGATACCTCTTGTAGTTGTGGAGTACGGGACGTATCAGAACCCATACATTACTTTTATAATCTCTTGAATTATTGTTAATTTTAAAGGATAACCATCACTACGAGTAGGGTGTTGACCCTCTCCAACCGTACAGATGATGCAGGTGATGTACAAATTAAAGACTTAAGGACCATCTCCCTATGGAAGATTATACTGAATGAATAAGAAGATATTTTTATGATTTAGCTTTATATTTCTGCTACGAACTTGATAATGTAATAAATTTCCATTGAGATGGCATTTGAAAATTTGTTAAATTCTTTTATTCAAATGAAATAATAAATACGATTGATTTTATTCTCGTGAATAGTTACCTTTATGAATGTAACTAGATGTGATTTTAAAAAATTATGGTGCGATTTTTAAAGCATTCAATTTATACATTATTAACACCCGAAATTCTCGGGCACGAGTATGTACTTAGGCCGCAAAAATTCGGGATGTTACAGTTGTTATCAGAGCATGAGAATGAGATTAATTGGCCTGAGGGTGTGGACCATCATAACCTTCACATGACTAGAATAGAATCATAAATTAGATACTTATACTTAAAATTATTTTCCCTAAAGTAGTTAAGAAATCAAGGAATTAAAAACCCATACTTAGGTTTCCTATTAAACTTGTTAGACATAGAATTTAGAAACTATGAGTCTAAGTACCCTCAGAACAAATTCCCAAAATCCTGAATGAATTTTTTTCTAAACTAAGAGTCATCCTTAAATAGGGTCACAATCAAGAAGAACAAGTCTTCCATATGGAAATAGTGATTTCCTAATTTTTCCAGAATTTCTGACTATTTCAATGAAATCCTGACATGTTATGAAATCTCCACTAGTTATAGTAAGTAGACATATCAGAAAATTTTGAAAATTTTCTGGTAGTTCAATTAAGCTCCCAGAAATCTCTCCCTAAAATTTCAACCCAATTGGATATGTACAAAATTCTATAAAAATCCAACAATAACAAAAATTGGTAGGAATTGTTACTGGACAGCAAGCTTTTATACAACTCACAAGGGTGATACAACCCCCAAACCGTGGAATATCACCTCAAATTTTTTTTTATAACTTCATTAATAAGTGAAGGACTTAATTTCCAAATTTTGAATAAATTAGACAAATGGATCAAAAATTAAAATTCTGGGAGTGACAAGCTCTCAATATAAAATAATTTTGGGAATTTACAACCTTTTATATAAATGATGACACTAAGGCTTAGGTTCAACACCGAAAGACCATTTGGCTTACCATTTATGAAACCTAGTATACTTTCATAGTCAAATAAAAAAGTACATGATATTTCTCAAGAATCTAGAACGATCAGGACCATGGACTTACGGAATCATATTCAAGCAAGTTATAAGTGATTTGATATGAATACCAAATCCTGAACGTTTACCAATGAACTCAATGCCCTAATGAAGCAGAAATTTGAGACTCGTATGGAATGTATGATACCAATGAACTCACCGACCTAGCCAGGCAAGAGTTCAGTGTACAAGGATTAGCCATACTATAACTGTTTTTCTGAGTTACTCCAAAACACTAAGAACAAAAAAAATAAATTTACTCTAGATGTGTGGGAAAATAATAGGTAAATTACTATAAAATTTAATACTAAAATAGATAAAAAATAAATATACACATATAAATCTCGAGGTCAAGATTTTTATTTAAGGGGGGTAGATTATAGCTTCCCGATTTCAGGTAGTCAATTATATGTGTACCTAGACATATATATCTACCTTATAATGAATACATTGAAAACTTAAGCATAATGAATCAACATAATGAATCAATGAAAATGATAGAAGAAATTAAATTTTGGGGATAAAATTTTGTTTAAGGGGAGTAGATTGTAACACCCCTAAAAGAGTCGAGCTAACAGTCCTAAACGGGGGGAGGGTGTGAATAGGACTATGCCAAATAAAAATTTCAAGGTACTGAAATAAATAAATCAGAATAAATCACTAATCTCAATAGTGGTAGTATTAAGAAATTAATTCAAACTCTGTTCATAGGACAACCTTACACCAAAATTAGAGTTTTAGGTAAGACAACCTGATTTCATGAACGTAGTAAGGATCAAGAACACAAACTAAGCAAGAGACAAGAGAGAACTATCTATTACGAGCATTCACCACATAAGCATAAACAAATTACAACCATTCACCACATATACAAAAATTTAAACCATTCACTACAAACACTAGAATTTGTAGTGGTTCAATGGGTACACCAATTGTTCTCAAATAGCCACACTTGCTCCACTCCCAATAATCACAATCCATGTGATATTGATGTTCACTAATAAATAAGGTTTTCACAGGTTCAGCTTAAAACCTATATACTTGTGTTTTTAGATGGGCTATCACAAACAAAACCCCATGCTGAGATTTTCTGGCTATTTCAGTCAAAACCAATATAAGAGATTTTATGGATATCTCAAAGAAACGAAAAATAAATGTACAGAACGATACTTATCTTCTTCTCTGAAGACATTCTTAATGTAGCCCGTAAAACTACTTCATTTGATGTAGAGTGCTCAATGTCCAATAATACAATTAAGTGTTCTAGGTTCTAATTGATTTTAAATTAATTCAAACCTCAGGCTACTTGTTTGAATCCTTTAAATCTCAAAAGAAGAGTGATTACTCTCTTTCTTTAAAAAGTAAGATTCATAAATGAGAGATCAAAGAATCAAAACAAAAGTTATATAAATAGAAATATAAAATACCGTGCAATAGCTTGATGATAGTGAGGACTTCTCTCTTTTCAAATGAAGGCTTTTCTTAGCTTAGATTGATAATTTCAGAATGAGAGAAGGCCTCTATTTATAGTCTGAAATGTTGTAGCTTCGATTCGTATAAGGTCTCCTTCGACTCATCTAAGATCCAACCAAATTTTAAATTTTAGGCGCGATCGAATAAAACCGTTCTTCGGCTGGTCGAAGGCCATACTCGACTGGTCGAGGGCCCTATTCGACTAGTCGAGCATAGCCTTCAACTGGTCGAGGGTGCTAAAAATTAGTAGCTAGACTTCGAGTCGAGCACCCTTTGACTGGTCGAAGGTGCTTCTTCGACTAGTCGAGAAACCACCAGAAATATCCATTTTTTGAGTTTGAATCTTGAACTGGTTGAAGATATTATTAGACTAGTCGAACCAAAGCTTAAACTAGTCAAACCAAGGCTTAGACAAGTCGAACTAAAGCCTAACCAAAGTATATAAACCTGTATAAGTTTAACATTCGAAAGCGCCTAAGTTTAAGGTCATCCTAGGGTCATTTATACTTGTAAAAACTGGACATTGAAGTGTATAGGATGAATCTTCTACTTGAAGGTGGAGCTTGATCTTCTACTAGAATAGTAGTAGACCTTGAATACTCTTTAGCTTGAATTATCCATGACTTGAACTTGTTCTTGTACTATCCAACCTTCAGGGTTTGTTCTTGAAGTTGAACTTTCCATCACTTAAGATGTTTTATCTCATCGAAATTTAACAAACAAAAGTGTGCACAATACTTACAATCAAGCAAAAGTATGCACAACACTTACAATCTCCCCCTTTATCAAATTCGTGACAAAACACTTAGTACATCAATCACAAAATAATGTAGCTAAAATTTCTTGAAATTTCTTCATCTACTACTCCCCCTCAATGAAAACTTTTTTCTGCTTTGTACCCTTCTATTTCACATGTATTATAACATATACTCCCAATGCAATGCATAATTCCAACAAGTATCTTGCCATTCATTATTCTAATTAACAGATCAATCATTCATCATCATTAACAAAATACTATTTTCTCCCCCCTTTCGTCACAAATTGACATAGGAAAGAGTATCAATGTGAACAGATATATGACTGAATCATCAAAATAAGAACTAGATAAGCTTAATTGAACCACAAGACAGGCATTATAATTAAGTTCAGCAAGTTCAACACATAACAAAAGCATAAAAAGAGTATGTTCCACGAGCTTAACAAGTCATACAGATCAACAAGAGTTAAAAGTTATACAGCCCAACATGAAAAGAAAACCAAATCAACCTAATCAGAACTAGAGGAGGAAGAGGAGGTATAGATGGGTCAATTTGGTGAAGTCTTTTAGTAATGCGATGAATGTATTTATGCATATACTTCATTGAGGATCTATGACTTTTTGCCAGATTGTCCTAAGATACCTTCAATTCAACAACCTTCTCCTCTAAGGATCGAAGCCGATCGTCAACCTGAGAAGGCTGAAAATCAGGATCAACTTCATTATTTGAAAACCGGCAAAAGCGGTAAAGGGACAAGCGATGACAGATTTCCTGGCAGCCCACCCTGTGCCGGATAACGAAATGATCAGTGATGACTTTCCAAATGAGCAAGTAATGATGACAGAATCGCATGGTTTGTGGCAAATGTACTTCAATGGCGCTTTTAAAACTTTAGGAACAGGTGCTGGGGTAATAGTTATTAGTCTGCAAGGTGACTTGCTACCATATTCCTTTACGTTAGTTGCAGTGTGCACTAACAACGAAGTTGAATATCAAGCTCTCATTATAGGGATGGAGATAGCTCGGGAAATGAAGATAAAAGCGTTACAGATATTTGGCGATTCTAAGCTAGTGATAAACCAGCTTACGACAGAATTCGCAATAAGGAAGCAAGAGCTCATCCCATATTATCGTCACATACAACAGTTGTTGGAGCAATTTCAGGATGTTAAAATCAAGCATATACCGAGATCAAAGAACTCAAGGGCAGACGCCTTAGCTTGTTTGGCTGTAGCCCTAGCTTATCCTAATCGAAGCCCTCTCCAAGTAACAATCGAAGAAAGAAGGTTTTTGCCGCTTGCTGAAGATGTTGAAGTTGCTAAAGTATTTCTTGTGTCATGTTTGAAGATTACGGTTGATGATTGGCGTCAACCTTTTGTGGATGATCTCAAATAAGACATCTTGCTAGAAGATCCAGTGCAAAAGTTGCAAATAAAGAAAAGGGCATAGAAATTCATTATATGTAATGAAGAGCTTTATAGAAAGTCCTATAACGAGGTGCTGTTGAGATGCTTGGATAGAAAAGAGGCGAATAAGATATTGCGCAAAGCACATTCAGGAGAATGTGGAGCTCATTAGGTCGGAAGAAATTTGTTCCATCGAGTGCGTCGAATGGGGTATTACTGGCCTACAATGTTCAAAGACGCAATTGATTATGCACGACGATGTCACAAATGTCAAATACATGGTGATGTCATACATGTACCCCCTGAAGACTTGCATCAGTTAGTAGCTTCTTGACCCTTCGCAGCTTGGGAACTCGATGTTATCAGTCCTATAAACCCATCATCATCCAGAGGAAAATAGTACATTTTGGCAGCTATAAACTACTTCTGAAAGTGGATTGAAGCCATCGCGTTGAGAAATGTCAAAGAGAAGGATGTCATAAATTTCATACGACATGCAATAATATGTTGTTACAGTATTCCGAAGAAGATCACTACTGATAATGGGACCCCATTTAAGAACAGGGGAATGGAGAAATTGTGCAAAAAAACTTATATCCAGCATTCATTCTTGACACCTTACTACCCGCCGGCTAATGGGTTGGCCGAAGCATTCAACAAGACGATTGTGAAAATATTGAAGAAAACGGTTGTAGGAAACAAACGTGATTAAGATGAGAAGTTGTAAGAAGCTCTTTGGGCTTATCGAACTACTCACCGTACTGCTACGAAAGCACCGCTATATTCTTTGGTTTAAGGGGTTGAAGCTGTTATCCCCATTAAAATGCAAGTTGCATCGCTCATAATAGTAGTTCATCAGTCGATTACCGATGATGAAAATGCTAAGATTAGGCTGGCAGAGTTGGATCTACTAGATGAAAAGCGATTAGCAGCCCAACAGCGATTATAGTTATATCAAGCAAGAATCTTTGCTGCTTTTGATAGAAAGGTCAAGCATCACTATTTCAAAAGAGGCGATATGGTATTGATGCTGAAAAGACTGATAGTGGCCACTCATAAGACAGGGGGCAAGTTCGACCATAAATGGGATGACCCATACATAATATCAGAAGTGTATTCTAATGGGGCCTATTGGGTGCTATATTAAGATGGATGAGGCATAAGTATACCAATGAATGCCCGTTTCATAAAAATATATCATCCTTGAGTATACGTGCAGTTTTGATTCAAAAGATTCACAGCATAATTCTTCTCAATCAAAAGGGGGCAGGAAAGCGCATACAAAAGCAGAACTCTGTATTTCCTTTTTACATTGCATTTCTCTTTGAGTACTAATGAAGTGCAAGCCTTCAAAGCATATCAAATTCAAGCAAGATAATGAAAAGCACTAATGATTGTTGCCATATCGCCAAATACAAATCGCCAAGTCGCCAATGATTATCACCGAATCACCAAAGCTATTATTACTATCATTATCTCGCTAGCGCAAGGCCATTTAAATTTAACAAAATCAATAGCACTGCCAAGCAGATATATTATCTTAACTATAAAATTTTGTTTCATATCATTAGCTAGTGTGGTATATTAATTTCAATTTTTTACTCTAACAAGGCCAATTCATCATTTACAGGTGGCTGTACGAGAATTGCAACAACATTGTTGGCGAGAAAGATGCCGCTATGAAGTTGAACACATATAAGGCTTGTCATTATTGGTGATGGCAATATGATAGAACTATACGAGTAGCAATGTCGCATGTGGCCTTAAAAGGCCTGGAAAGAGCATCACACGCACCCATGCGGGCAGTGACCTATGTCATCTGTATAGTTCCAGGCAGTGTCATGGGTGGCCAGAGAGCACCCCCTTGTGAATGGGTCTGACCTTGCAGATGAAGGAAAAGTGAGTCTCTGAAGCAAGATGACTCCCCAAATTCTTGGTTTGATTTCAATAGTAACGTTGTAACAGCCTGGATTTTTCCTAACCTGGAATTAGACATCCTTTGGCGATGGGTCAATCCTAACACCGGTCTAACATCTCAAACACTCAATTAAAGCCTCAAATCCCTTTTCAAAACCATTTTCTTCACAAATCCCACCCTTAACCACCTTGATCTTTCAATTTTTCTAAGTACTTTCACCCTAGACACTATCTTAAACTAGCTAAGTAGTATAACTTGGATCACTTTATATACAAACTACAAAGGACTAAGTACCACCTCAGACAGAAATCTTATAGGACTAAATCCTTTAGAAATGAGACAAAGTAACTAAGTGCAAAACTAGATTAGCTACGAAATCCGCTAGAATCGCTTTAAATATGATCTGTAAGACCCAAAACTTGTAGAATCATTGATGCTAGGTTACCCTAAAATCTCGGATCAAACTCATTACCCGACTGCTCTCGGGAGCATGTTGAAACTCCGTATCAGATCTGGACCGCACATCGGGAGTCTGAATAGTATGAGGTTAAGGAATTAGGAACGCCTCGCTGGGCTTGACAACCATCTCAGAAATCAAATCCAGACAGTGTCCCACGGCTGTTCGCTTGAGTCCGGAGCGAGAGAGTGTGAAAACACTTGTTTTCTTTACAAAATAAATATCTCAAATAGTAATCTGAGACTTGTCGCTTGCGGGTCAGTGTTAAGTAACCTGACCGTTAGAATCAGGCCAAATTACACCCTCGGATCAGGAAAAATTTCATACACGTGTCAGTGTACTCGGAATCTCCGATCGAGATCCACTGACCGTCGAACTGAAACTGGTCCGCCACGTGCGATCTGGAAATCCGACCGAAATGAAAACTTAACTAAACATAGATCCAGTGTCGGTGAGCTTAAGTCCGACCTTTGGCTCAAGGGGGGCCGCCAGAAGTCCTCCGTTGAGCTGAAACCAGCTCACTTTGGTTATAACTTAAGTATACCTTGTCCACAAGTCTATTTCAGAGAGTTTTTAGGCTATATAAGGACCTTAGAAACCTCTCTCTCACAGCCATACGAATTTGAGAGAAACCCTAGAGAGAGAAGAGAGAAAAGAGAGAGAAAGTGTGGGAGATGTGGGAGAATCTCCCTGCCATGCTCCCCTGCCGCTACACAAGCTGCACCGCCCTATTCTCATCACTTTCTCGGTAATTCCGGCATCATTTCTAGGTAAGAAACCCTAAACCTAATCTGTTTTAGGGTTTAGACAGTTGTAGGTTATGAAATAGCTAACCTATTTCATTCTATAGGTTACCAAACTGCCGAATACGGAAGCTTGACAAACCTATCGACTTCGTTACGATTCTACGACAAAAGGTGCGGACTTTAGGTGTATAGGTTATGGTTTTCAGTACTTTCAATGTCAGACAATGATAGATTCATGATCTGCATGCAATTGCACATGTACAAAGTGCTTTCTGTTTTCCATTTCGATTAGAGATGTAGAATATGGAATTTTACATATTCTAGGTATTCGTAGAAAATACCGTATACGTATAAATTTTGGAAATGTGTTTGCCATGATTATTTGTTGCATGAATATATTATATATGTACTTAGTTGGCGAAAGGACTCGCCATAATACATGTTATGCTAATATACACCATGTATGTAGAAATAGTGTATTGTAGAAAATACCGTATACATATATATATTAGAAATGTGTTTAACATAATTATTTGTTTTATGAATATATGATATATGGATAAAATACTTATTTGGTGAAAGGATTCGCCCTAATACATGTTTGGCTAACATACACTATGTATGTTGAAATAGTGTATTCTAAGTGTTTGTGAAAATGCTTGTGAGAGTAAGTGTGTGGATGATGGTGCCTTAGGTAGGTGTTGAGATGAGATTCTCAACTACCTTAGAGACATGTATGATTTCCTCCATGAGGTTGTTTACTTAAACCGCTTACTTGTACAATATATGTGTTGGTATTCCTATTTATGTAGTGCTTTATAACATGCTTTATGACATGCTTACTAACATGCTTGAATTACTTTGTTTATCATGCTTTACTCCACATGCTACGAATAAGGATTGATTGAGTTTGGGACTATGTCTATAGTCCAAACAATCGGTACCAGATTTGAGATCGTGGCTGAGATTCATGTCGCCACGTAAGATGTGTTTGATGAACCCGAGTCGTACGTCAGTTGGTAACAGTGGTTAGGCCACGCGAAGTGCTTATGCACTTCATGTCGTCCAATTGATTATACGCTCGAGCTAGTCAGGCTCGTTAAGTAACCCGATATGTCTAATGTATGTTCACCATGTTTGGTCGCTACTGCTTGAACCTAGGGTACCAAACTTACTAGTGGAATCCCATTAACCATGGTACCTCGATCCGCTAAGACTCATGAGCTGGACATGGCGGTATGGGACACCACGGTTGAGCTGTTGGCCTATGCTGGGGCCGCGTGCCTCCCCATAGTGACCAGTGAGCAACCAGACTCGTGAGCTGATTATGGTGGTATGGGACACTATATTCGTGCTATCGGTCTACATTGATAAGGTGATGGGGGAGCGGTGTAACCTTTGTGCATAACAGCCCTGACAACCCTTTGTAGTGACCTCGAGCATACTCTGAAATTGCGGTGAGCCTTAGGGTTTTTCCACGGTGTATAGAGTATGAACTAGGCCTATTTCTGTATAGTGATGAATCGTTAAAGAGGTGATGAGGGAGTGGTGTAACCTTTGTACGTAACAGCCCTGGCAGCCTTTGCAATGACCTAGAAAATACACCATCATCTGAGATTAACTAGGACTGAAGACCCTAGAATGGATCATCTTTGGGAATGATACAAGGGAGGTACCTTAGTTTCCCAATCCTGCTGTTTGAAATGGACTAATAAAAACTCGGTAATCATGCTCATCATGCATTGCATGTGCCTGGAAGATGTGGAGCACTGAGGGATGAAAGCATGCCGCGAACGTAAGATGGTGTCGCATGAGGGAGGGTGTGGTGAGGGCATCCATCATGACTACATTCATACTTACATTAATAAGAGTAGTTAGGAGTGTTTAATTGTACTACTTTATCATTACTGCTTGACTGTATTGATAACATGTTAACCTATGCTTTATTGTTCCATTGAGTTAGCTACTCACTCCCACATTATGGGATGATGTTTTAAAACACCCACCAGACCCTGTATCAGATGTAGGTATCACTGGAGCACACGAGACTGAGCCCGACTTCTATGACGATCAGGAGGAGTTCTCTTACATGCAGTTTGCTGGAGGCTTCGCATAGGCTGTCCAGTGCTACGGGGCTACATGGTTGATAATTTTAGTTGTACTATTTTGACATTTTGATTCAAAACTAACATATATATATATATATATATATATATATATATATATATATATATACGGTGACTCAGTTAGTGTTCATACTCTGGAGATTGAGAATGTTTTGTTTTATATATATCTATATACACCTTTCAGTCTTCCGCTTACGTTTTATACATGGATCTGGAGTATGAATTACTGTTTTGGTAGAATCTCACTCATGTTTATTGTACTAAAATAAATAACATTTAATCATCATTATCTATGTTGCATAAGTGATGTTCTGGAACTTGAGAGTTGAGTTACTACTCGACCCTCGATTTTCGGGATGTTACAAACGCATGAGGGCAGGTCTCTAAAGCAAGATGACCCCTCATTGATGGACTGACGACCTTGGATTTTGGTACCCGACTGTAGCCTTACGCACCCCGTGAATTCTAGAGAGTTACTATGACCAACACTGTGCGTAAATATTATTGAGTTCACTGCCCCGGTAGCTTCACTGGGCCCCTTTGATGGATCGCAGTTTGTAAACTCCCCGACCATGATAAGCCCCATGAACTCTAGAGAGTTACAGCGACCATTCGTGTAAGACCAACTCCAACTACTTATGAGTCTAAACTGTGATTGCTCCAACTACTTACGAGTCTAAACTGTGTGTGCAACTAACTGGAAGCGAAACTTAGTTCCGCCCATTCTAAAATATCATATAGGCAATGTTATGCTAACCATTATAATAGTTTATTACTTTGATAAGCATATGTCTATCAAATATGCTTATGAGAATTGCTCAAGCTTAGAAATACTGTGAATCTTAAATCAATATGTAATTATGAAAATGCGTATACTTATATGTTCCATATAAAGATGTGATATCAAAATAAATGTGAGAAAGTAAAATGTTATATTTCCTGTTCGAATACAATAATGTCGAGCTTGGTCAGTACATTTACTATATTTTATTCCGAAGAAGATGAACTTTCAATGATGATATGTTTGTTTTTTTGAGGAAAATGACAATGTTTTTCTGCCTCTTGTCCTCTTGATACTTCAGGAGTACTGCCTTCCATAATTCGCAAGGGTATTCTTCAAATTGCAAGGATAAAATTGCAAAGAATCATCATTCTTTTCTGAAAAATCTGAAGATTTATGGGTATTCTTCAAAGGCATACCAAAGGTTACCCATCCCTTAAGGGTATCAGTCGGTTTCGTTTTAAAGATATTGTCTTCTGAAGAAATCTTTATGCAAATTTAGCCTGGAAAGGGGGCACGATATGCTTCTTCAAAATAACTAATGCCTAGGTCTTTTTGATAATTTTTTAGTTGCAATAGTAGAATCTATATGACAAGATCTACTGGGTAATAATGTTTCACTAAGTAATATTGATGAGCCCACCAGCGCATCCAGCAGTAAGAAGTGCTAAATGGATAATCATAGCTAGGAATTATGAAACACGAGCTGGTATGAACATTCAGGAGCTGCTTCCATATCAGAGCCCAATTATATGGCCCAATTTTGTAACTTCTCATTTTTCTAGTAATAATATCGCAAGTCTCCGGCATAGTTTGATCGAATCCAAACTGGCGAGCAAACCTACTGAGATAGTATTGTTCATGCCAGAATACGCTACCTTCCCTCAAAGGAAGAGTACTGGATCTGATGGAGACAAGAAAAGAATGTTCACCAAATGAAATAGAATTATCGTTGATAACTATTATGTCTTCAGGAGAGCTGGTGAATGGAAATTGATGAAAGTCGATTGGATCATTGCTTTCTATCTTCCTAGTGACCCAGCCATTCAACTTCTCGATCATCTTTCTTAGTTGGTAATGTTGAAGAGGGAGATGATCAGGGTTCGAATACACTCTTCTAGAATTAGCGAATGTCCAAGGGAAATAAACTCTTAGCCAACCCATGAAGAAATGCTATGGGGCACAGACAACAAAAGAGTCGGAAGAAGAATTCTTGGAACCAGAGATAACATCTCTGAAGGCACGATACTAGGAACACAGGACTGGGGGAGCTAGTGAGTATTTTTGGCCTTCTGCCATCACACCTGCAATACGAAGAAGGATTGTCTGATAATGTCTGTTTGTTCAGAATCTGGGAATATCACAATGTTTAACCAGTAGGCTAAGAAGGCAACTAGTTCACAAGAGGAACTGTATTCGTCAATACCCTTGGCATTCTGGCGGATGGTCGTGAGTACTTGATGGTTATGACCTACGAAGCTATTAAGACAAAGAAGTGATCATTAAAATAGTTGTTACGATGAAAAAAATGATCGTTAAAATCAGACCGTATAAGATTGAAGTTAAAAGAAAGAGGGAGATATACCTTAATTTTTTAGAAAAGTAAGCTAGCCATTCAAGGGAAGTAATGCAATTAGATTGAGGGAAGTTGGCCAGTGCACTGAAGAGTTTAAGAGTGGTCTTTAGAATTTCATATTTACTGTCTCATGCATAAGCTAGAGCGAGCTTTCCTTTAGAGGGTACATAGGCATCAAAGATATTACCCATAATAGGAAGACCTGTTATGCAAAGAAGATCCCATAAGGTGATACTCATTTTGCCAGAAGGAAGGTGAAATGAGTTAGTAATTGGGGACCAATGATTGAGGAAACCTCTAAAGATAGCAGCATCCCAATGAAAATGCTCTGACGTAGCTATGATTGCATCAGAGAGATTGATTTGCAACAGAATAGCTGTGTGTTTTTGAAATGGCCAAGCTATATGTCCTAGAGGGGGGGTGAATAGGACTATGCCAAATTAAAATTAAAACAGTAGAATGAACAATAAAGAGATAGCCTTACAAAAATAGATCAATTCACAATGCTGAAATAAACTTAACCTTAATTAACAAGTATTGAGAGGTTGATATGAATTCAATTCTAAGGACAACCTTACACCATAAAAACCAAAGGTTTATGGCAGGACAACCTTACTTCTAGAACGTCTTTTGTATCAAGAACTCAATAAAAATAAATAGTAAGGAATTGAAATAAATTGCTGAAATTTAAATCTAACTTATTACAACATTCCCCACACTTGCTTGAAATGTAAATAATTACAACATTCACAACCACACATACATTCCACAGCTTTGAATGATAAAAGGTAAAAGATTAAGCAAGATTCAATCCACAAGACAGAATTATAGTGGTTCACCTATGTGTTCACCAACTGTTAAACAACAGCCACACAGAATGCCACTCCACTCATAATATCCTCACACAGGGGATATTAGCGTTCACTATCAAAATAGGTTTCACAGGTTTACTTAAAACCTTCACAATTGTGACTTTTTAACTTGAGCTTACATCATCCAAAAACCCCTCTTTCTGAGTTTTCTAGCTCTCCTCAGATAACCACACAAATAGAATTTTTCTAGCAAATCTCAAACAAAAACCAAAAGAAAAGAAATTTTACAGAATTGTAAAATACCTAGATTTCTCCTCTTGTAGCAGCCTGGAAGAACCAATCAGAGTAGAAGTACGAATATGGAAGTTCAATGTCCAATACTCACTTTAAAATGGTTATAAGTTCTAATTGATTTTAAGTTTAATCAACTTAGGGCTAGTTGTATTTGATTTTGATTCCAAGAAGAAGGAATTAAGATTTTCCCTTTTTTTCTAATCAGTTTGGAATGCAAATCAAAATCAAATAACAATAAGCTAATAAAAGGAAATAGAATTATGTACAATATAGCTTAAAAATAAACACAAACTTATCTCAGAGTGGAGCCCTGTATTCACTTAATTTTTAATGAAAAACTCTGAAATTTGTGTGTTATTTATAGCTGCAGAAATTCATCTTCGACTGGTCATAGGGTCACCACGACTAGTCCAAGAATAAACTGATTTTTGAATTTTTTAGCGCAATCGGATCAGACAGTTATACGACTGGTCGTAGGCAGTCCACGACTAGTCGAAGGCAGTCCACGACCGGTCAAGACCTCTCTACGGCTGGTCGTGCAACAATTGATTTAGTCGCTGGAGTTTGAGTCGAAGCTTCACGACTGGTCGAAGGTCGAGCCGAGACCATCCCACGACCGGTCGAGCAGACTCCAGGAATGGTCGTAGCCGAACCAGAAAATCTGATAAATTGCAACAATTCTAGGATTGGTCCTGGAACTTCTTAGACTGGTCGAACCAGTGCTAGGACTGGTCGAAGAAGGTCTAGGACTAGTCTTATAATAGACCAAATTCATGTATTAATATTCAATTGAATTATGTAGCCAAAGTGACCTACCCTAAGGTCAATCTAAGGTTTATCATACTTGGGACATAAAGTATGGACATTGAAAACTTCATTTGCTTAGACTTTGATCATTATGAAGCTTGAGTTTTTCTTGTTGCAGCTTGACTACTTCACAAGCTTTGAAATCAATGTCATTTTGAGTTGCACTTGAGTCCTAAACTATGCTTGAGTCTTGACCTTGAGTACACGTGAACTTGAGCTTGAGTTCTTACATGTGAGCTTGAGCTTGAACTGTTCTTTAATATCTTCTATATTGTAGCTTGAACTAGCTTGAGGAATTCATCTTCTTGACATGGTGTCTCGAACAAATTTATCAAGATATAAACATAAGACACATACAAAGGTTTTGACACACAAAATTTGACAACCAAAGAGGAATCAAACCATAGCACTTACAATCTCCCCCTTTGTCAAATTTGTGATAAAACATACTTCAACAAGAAAAGTACAACATGTATATTAAGGAATCATGGACCAGTTGTCATGAACTAGCATCATACAACCTCTTACTTAACTTCCCTTATGTAACTCCCCCTTTTTGTAACTCCCCCTTAACTCCCCCTTAGTAGTACACTTCAACCATCCCATCACATCATCAATTCAATCATAAGACATAGAAAATTCTCAAATTTCTCCCCCTTTTTGTCAAAATATGACAAAGGAAGAAGCATAAATAGGATTGAAAAGACAGTAAAGTAATGAGCAAGTCATAAAGTTAGAAAGATTGAAAGTTAAGAGTACGAAACATAGCATAAGGAGTTATAAAGTCAAGTCAGATAGAGTCTAACATAACTAGAAAAAGTAAAAAGTATTATAGTTATTACAGACCAAAGAGTTAAAATCTGAATCTGAACCAGTAGAAGGAGCAGGTATGGTAAGATTAATTTGATGAAGGCCTTTTTGTAAGCACCTAAAATACTTACGCATATTTTTAAATTACTGACTGTGGCCAACATTCATATTCTCTACCTTCTCCTCTAATGCACTTAGACGAGTATTGAAATCAGATGGCTCAAAGTCAGGATCATTCCCAGAGTCAGAATCAATTTCATTAAAAATATCATCCATATTAATATCATCTGGAGGAAAATCATCACCTTCTTCATCATTCCCAGCCTCAACAGCAATTCCACCTTCACCAACATCAACTTGGCCTGGAGCCAATTTCAACTTCATTTTGTTTAAGTTGGAGTTGTTGAATATGAGGTGTTGGATAGGAGCCTCTCCGACGGGCATAATGACTAACATGTGAGTGGCTAATACATTCAACAGATACCCAAATGGAATATCACCATGACCAGGATGACTACGGATTTGAATGATAGAGGAACAAATCAAAGAAGGCAAACAAACATTAGTACCAGTAATGATTGAGTACAAAATACGAACCATAAGAAGAGTCAACTCAGTCTTATTTCTAGAGCGGGGATACAGATTAGAAGTGAAGATACGATGTAAAATTCTGTATCTGGGTAACAAGTATCTAGTTTTGAGAGCATTCCCATTTGCAGTCCATGGTGCATTCATGTTACACAATGCTCTAGTATAAGCACGTTTTTCCGATTTTGACACTTTCTCAGCAAGTGTACTAGGATGAATACCATCATCATTTATTGGTATGTCCAAAAGGCCTGAAATTAAATGTTGATCAACAGAAAAAGGCACTTCTCTAGTAGCAATAGTAAAAGTCAGTTGCTCAGTAGAGAAATCAGTTATGCATGCAACCATGGCCTGCGCTATGGACTGGTATGCCGGCCCGCCCTAGTGTAAAATGTTTTCCCATCTTACAGATTAAAGGAGAGGAAGGAGATCGAAAGGAGCGGTATAGTTTAAACTGACAGCTTTTTCAACAATCACATTACGCATACGCAAATCACGTACATGTG
This sequence comes from Magnolia changhungtana, assembly GCA_030180095.1. Lineage (NCBI taxonomy): Eukaryota > Viridiplantae > Streptophyta > Magnoliopsida > Magnoliales > Magnoliaceae > Magnolia > Magnolia changhungtana. Next base: position 964,785 of record JASAUF010000324.1, on the reverse strand, counting down.
GTGGATCATCTTCAAGATCTCTAAGATGACGTGAAGTGATAACATTCGATCTAGAAGAAGAAGCACCTCTAGGATTTTTCTCTTTACCTCTAGAATCCATTTCTTAAAGAAATATCAGAAATATCAAGAAAAGAGAGATGGGTTTCTCTAGATTTAGAAAATGAGAAGAAAAAACCCAAAAACTTGAAGAACGAGTTGAAATAGACAACTACAATCAAGAAATTGAAGAGAAAAGACTAAGATTCTTCAAGAAATCAAGAAAAAATACTCTAACCTGAGCGAATTGAACAGTGGGGTTCGACTAGTCGAAGCATGGCTCGTTGGAGAAGAGGAATGAAATGAAGAAGAAGTGGTTTTCCCCCAAATAAAGGCAATCAATACGCTACACGACTGGTTGTGGGACGTCCTCGACCGGTCGTGCCACGACTGGTCGAGCATGTCCTCGACTGGTCGTGTACTAAAAAAATAAACATGCATTTTTCAAGATATTTTGAAATATTAACCAATAAAGTATTTACACTATGATACAGAAATGCATGATCAATCATTTTCAATTACACATACCGAGATCGAATTTTAACTTATTAAACCTGCTTCTGTCGAGCGGTTTAGTGAAAATGTAAGCAAGTTGAGTCTCGTTGGAATATATTCTAAAGATATTTATTTTTCTTCCACTAATTCACAGATATAATCAAATTTGATGTCAATGTGCTTAGTACGTGAATGCTGGATTGGGTTTTTTGAAATATTTATCGCACTGGAATTATCATAGTATAAAATCATCAAGTCCTATGTGATTCCATAATCACTCAACATACGTTTCATCCAAACTAGCTAAGTACATGCATTTCCAGTTGTAATGAATTCAGCCTCAGCAGTTGAGAGTGATATGAAACTTTGCTTCTTGCTAAACCAAGAAACCAAGCAATTTCCAATGTAAAAATAACTACCACTGGTTGATTTCCTGTCATCGATATTACCAGCCCAATCAGCATCTGAGTACCCAGCCAATGGAACTCTAGTATCATAAGGATACTAAAGACCCAGATTAACTGAACTTGCAACATATTGAATAATTCCATTAACAGCAGTTAAATGAGATTCTTTAGGATTAGACTGATATCTAGCACTGATTCCAACACTTAAAGCAATATCAGGTCTACTTGTAGTTAAGTAAAGCAAACTTCCTATCATACTACGATACAATTTAGGATCTACATCTTTACCTGTAGAGTCTTTTGAGAATCTTAGAGTTGTACTCATAGGAGTATCAAAATTCTTACCATTCTTAAATCCGAACTTATTAATCAAGTTCAAAGCATATTTAGATTGTGAAATAAAAATTCCGTCAGATTGCTGTTTTACTTCCAATCCTAAGAAATAATTTAATTCCCCAACCATACTCATTTCGAACTTAGATTTCATCAAATCTATAAACTCAACAGTCATGTTAGTACAAGTTGATCCATAAATAATATCATCAACATAGATCTGAACCATTAAGATATCATCGTTATGTTTCTTAACAAAAAGCGTCTTATCGACACTACCCATTTGAAAATTATGACTTAGTAAAAAATTAGTTAATTTTTTATACCATGCCCTGGGAGCTTGTTTCAAATCATAGAGAGTTATTTAAAGGTGGTATACATGATTAGTAAACTTAGGGTCTTCAAACCCTGTAGGTTGTTCAACATATACCTTTTCATGTAAATCACGATTTAAAAAGGCACTCTTTACATTTATTTGATAAATTTTAAACTTTATAAAGCATGTAATGGATATAAAATGTATAATTGTTTCAAGGCGAGCAATTGGAACAAAGGTTTCATCGTAATCAATACCTTCTATTTGAATGTACCCTTGAACAACCAGTCTTGCCTTGTTTCGAATTATATTTCCAAGTTCATCAGACTTATTTTTGAAAATCCATTTAGTTCCAATAATGTGTTTATCTTTAGATACCAGACATCATTACGAACAAATTGATTAAGTTCTTCCTGCATTGCTACTATCCAGTTTTCATTAAAAAGTGCTTCTTTTACATTTACTGGTTCAATCTGGGATGTAAATCATACGTAATTACATGTCTTCTAGTTGTCTTCGAGTTCGCACCCCAGTGAGAGGGTTTCCAAGAATTTGATCAGTTAGATCATCTTTAATAGTCCTTAATTCAGAATTAATTTCACTTAATGAAGTATCTGGTTTTTCAATTACAAGAACCTCATCATTATCTGAACTAGGTGCAGGTGTATTCAGGTGATCATCAATGACCACATTAATTGACTCTTGAATCACACCGGTCCTATTGTTAAGTACACGGTATGCACGACTGTTTAAAGAATATCCTAAGAAGATTCATTCGTCACTCTTTGTGTCAAACTTTACCAGATTTTCATAGTCACGCAAAATGTAGCACTTGCTGCCAAAAACTCGAAAGTATTTGACAGTCGGCTTCTTATTGAACCATATTTCATAAGCTGTTTTATTATTGGATTTACAAGTATAGACACGGTTAATAATGTAGCAGGCGGTATTTACTGCTTCAGCCCATAAAATTCTAGGGAGCTTTATGCTATTCAACATAACATTTCCCATTTCTTGGAGTACTCTATTTTTCCTTTCCATAATACCATTTTGTTGTGGAGTTTTGGGCGCAGATTCATATGATATTCCTTGATCGCTACAAAATTTCTCAAAACTGATATTTTCAAACTCGGATCCATGATCACTTTGGATCTTACTAACTTGAGGACATTTTTCAGTTTGGATCTGTTTAATAATCTTTTTCACTTCATCAAGAGTTTTTGTTTTGTCTCTTAAAAATGAAACCCAGGTGAATCTTGTAAAATCATCTACAATAACCAAGATGTTTTTTTTGTCACCTCAACTTTCCGTTCTAGTTGATCCTATAAGATCCAGGTGGAGAAGCTCGAGTGGTCTTAATGTGGTATTGGAGTTCACTTTTTTGTGAGAGCTCCTAGTTTGTTTACCATACTGGCATTCACCACATATCTTGTCTACTTTTTGAATCTTAGGTAGACCTCTAATAAGTTCTCTTTTGCTCAACCTGAATAAATTTCGATAGTGTACATGTCCAAGGAGTTTATGCCATAATTCTGTCTCATCGGTATGGACCATGTAGCACGTTTGATTAGATGAGCTTCCATTACTTACTATATAGCAGTTTTCAGAAGTTCTGCGACCCGTTAATATTATAGAACCCTTTTTATTTATAATCTCACAACCTTGATTAGAAAATTTAACACTATGGTTGTTGTCGCATATTTGAGATATGCTTAACAGGTTGTGTTTTAGTCCCTTAACATATAAAAATTCTTAAATAAGGAAAGATTATAAAGTTGAACCGTACCTTGGCCAATAATCTTGCAATTGCTACCATCACCAAATGTGACTGACCCATCAGTCATATCTTTTAGATTGATGAATAAAGCCTTGTCACCTGTCATGTGCGTGGAACATCCATTGTCTAGGTACCATATGAATGGCTTGTTGCTTTGAAAGCAGTGTGGGCAACCAAGCAGGCAACTTTAGGAACCCATTTCAGAGCTGTTTTGGGTTTAGGAACATAGTTGGTCTTCTTCAGTTTATAGTTGTGGGAATGACCCACTGAGTTAGATTTTAAGAGCTCCTTGAGTAAATTAACTATTTTTTCAGCCAGTGGGTTTTTGTTTTGAGTTTTGAAGTTGATATAGCTACGTTTAGGTTTTTGAAAAGTTTTTGTATTTTTAGAAAAACCTTGACAAGTACCTTTTTCTTTTGAGTTTGAGGCTTCTCCTTTCACAAAGTTGGGAGGAGTACTCTTCTGTTTATGAGGTATGTTTTTATCATAACCCAACCCGGATCGATCGCCACATTTTTTAGATCCGGATAAAAGTTTTTCTAACTTTGGATCTCCTTGGGCATACCTCCATGTATCCTTCAAACTCAGAAGAGAAGATACCTCATTCTTGAGTTTCTCAATTTCAGATTTCAAATCTTCAATCAGGGAGGTTTTGAATTCCAAATCACATTTTGATTTTTCAAAACTATCCGAAATTTGAGATTTTTCTAAAACAAGTTGAAGCATTCTTTGAGTTTAAAAAACTTTTCTTTTTGAAGTTTAAGCTTCACAGCAATTTTACAACTTTCCTTGTATAGGGCATTGTAAGAATCCTGAAGATCTTCTTCATTTTCATAATCACTATTCATATTTTCTTCACTGGTTGAATCATCATGATCTAAAAAAGTGAATTTGGCTAGAGTCATAAGGGCTTTTACTTCATTGCCAGACTCGGTTTCAGAATCTTCTGATTCAGAAGTGGCTTTAGAATCAGATGATTCATCCCAAGTAGCCAACATACCCTTCCTTTTGGGTTTGTCCTTTTTAGGACATTTGTTTGCTAAATGCCCATATTCATGACAGTTGTAACACTGACTGTCTTTTAAAGATTTTCGAGTTTTGGGTCTAAATTTCTTTTTATCATTTGATTGTTGAAGATCAACCCTTTTCTTACTTTTGAAACTCTTATAAAACTTCTTTGCTAAAAGAGCCATATCATCTTCGGAATTAGAGTTTTCTTTAGAAACATTTTTAGAAGATTTCAATGCTATAGATTTACCTTTAGGAGCTTTAAAATTAAATTCATAGGTTTATAAAGAACCAACTAGTTCTTCTACCCTCATATTGTCCGTATCACGAAGTTCCTGGATCGCGGTTACTTTAGAGTTGAATCGATCAGGAACTGAGCGTAGTATCTTTGCACACACTTTACTTTATGAGATTTTATCGCCAAGACCCCACATTGAGTTTACAATGTCATTTAATCTTGTGTAAAAGTCCATAAACATTTCATTTTCCTCCATATAAATTTCTTCAAATTTGGTTGTGAGGAGTTGGACTTTAGATTTTTTTACAATTGATGTACCCTCATGTGTTATTTCTAATATATCCCAGGCTTGCTTTGCAGTATCACAGGATATGATTCTCTTGAACTCATCCGGTGATAGTGTGCAAGTGATTGCATTTAGTGCTTTAAGCATTGGCACTACTCTCACTTTTTTGAAGTATGGTCCATTGGAAATACGGAGACACTCTTATAGTTTTTGAACCGTCAACTCCAGTCACTTCAGTGGTTGGAGGATTCCATTCAGTCACTGTGGCTTGCCACACACTCTCATCCATTGATTTGAGGAAGATCCTCATTCTGGCTTTCCAATAGGTATAGTTGGAGCCATCAAAGGGTGGAGGCCTAGTGACTGATAGGCTATCAAAATTTGGCATCTTATATATATATATAGTTTAGATCGTTAGCTTAGGAAATAAATCTAAAATAAAAATCAATAAGAGCGAGCTATTAGGCTCTGATACCACTTGAAAGGGCCAAGCTATATGTCCTAGAGGGGGGGTGAATAGGACTATGCCAAATTAAAATTAAAATAGCGAAATGAACAATAAAGAGATAGCCTTACAAAAATAGATCAATTCATAATGTTGAAATAAACTTAACCTCAATTAACAAGTATTGAGAGGTTGATATGAATTCAGTTCTAAGGACAACCTTATACCATAAAAACCAAACGTATATGGTAGGACAACCTTATTTCTAGAACGTCTTTTGTATCAAGAACTAAATAAAAATACATAGTAAGGAATTGAAATAAATTGCTGAAATTTAAATCTAACTTATTACAACATTCCCCACACTTGCATGAAATGTAAATAATTACAACATTCACAGCCACACATACATTCCACAACTTTGAATGATAAAAGGTAAAAGATTAAGCAAGCATTCAATCCACAAGACAAAGAATTATAGTGGTTCGCCTGTGTGTTCACCAACTGTTAAATAACAGCCACACAGAATGCTACTCCACTCCTAATATCCTCACACAGGGGATATTAGCGTTCACTATCAAAATAGGTTTCATAGGTTCACTTAAAACCTTCACAATTGTGTCTTTTTAACTTAGGCCTACACAATCCAAAAACCCATCTTTCTGAGTTTTCTGGCTCTCCTCAGATAACCACACAAATGGAATTTTTCTGAAAAATCCCAAACAAAAACCAAAAGAATATAAATTTTACAGAATTGTAAAATACCTAGATTTCTCCTCCTGTAGCAGCCCGGAAGAACCAATCGGAGTAGAAGTACGAATATGGAAGTTCAATGTCCAATAGTCACTTTAAAACGGTTATAAGGTCTAATTGATTTTAAGTTTAATCAACTTAGGGCTAGCTATATTTTATTTTGATTCAAAGAAGAAGGAATTAAGATTTTTCCCTTTTTCTAATCAGATTGGAATGCAAATCAAAATTAAATAACAATAAGCTAACGAAAAGAAATAAAATTATGCACAATATAGCTTAAAAATAAACACAAACTTATCTCAGAGTGGAGCCTTGAATTCACTTATTTTTCAATGAAAAACTCTGAAATTCGTGTGCTATTTATAACTGCAAAAATTCATCTTCAACTGGTCCTAGGGTCACCACGACTGGTCAAAGAATAAACCGATTTTTAAATTCTTGAGTGCGATCGGATCAGACCGTTGTATGACCGGTCGAAGGCAGTCACGACCGGTCGAGACCTCTCTACGACTGGTTGTGCTACAATTGATTTAGTCGCTGGAGTTTAAGCTTCACGACTGGTCGAAGGTCGAGTCGAGACCATCCCACGACCGGTCGAGCAGACTCCAGGACTGGTCGTAGGCGAACCAGAAAATCTAATAAATTGCAACAATTCTAGGACTGGTCCTGGACTTCTTAGACTGGTCGAACCAGTGTTAGGACTGGTCGAACAAGGTCTAGGACTATTCTTAGAATAGACCAAATTCATGTATTAATATTCAAATGAATTATATAGCCAAAGTGACCTACCCTAAGGTCAATCTAAGGTTTATCATTCCTGGGACATGAAGTATGGACATTGGAAACTTCATTTTCTTAGACTTTGATCATTATGAAGCATGAGTTCTTCTTGATGCAGCTTGACTACTTCACAAGCTTTGAAATCAATGTCATTTTGAGTTGCACTTAAATCCCAAACTATGCTTGAGTCTTGACCTTGAGTAACGTGAACTTGAGCTTGAGTTCTTACATGTGAGCATGAGCTTGAGTCTTGAGCTTGAACTCTTCTTTAATATCTTCTACATTGTAGCTTGAACTAGCTTGAGGAATTCATCTTCTTGACATGGTGTCTCGAACAAATTTATCAAGATATAAACACAAGACATATACAGAGGTTTTGACACACAAAATTTGATAACCAAAGAGGAATCAAACCATAACACTTATAGTTTTCGAACGATGGCTCGAGCCCAAGCATTGTAGAAATTATGAAGAGATAGGAGACATGCTGCCGAGAACTTCTCTGTGTTCCAAGGCAATCTCTTGGAGAAGAAGAATTGTTCGGTAGTTTTGAATTAATGTGTCAGGAAAGGATGATGGGAATCTGTAACGCCCTGAAAATCGGGGGTCGAGCATAAACTCAACTCCCGAGTTCCAGAACATCACTTATGCAACCAAATGAATGATGATTGTATGTTGACTGTATTCGTGCATTGAACATGAGTGAGATTAAGCCAAAACAGCATATCATACTCCAGAGATAGTTAAATTGCAAGCGGAAGACGATGATAGATAGATAAAATATATAAACTGTGATGAGTCTCCAGAGTGTGATAACATTACTAGGTTAAATAATTACAAGTACAGTTCTAAAATATACCAAATGTGTAAGTGTAATATCTTCTATCCCAAGTACTATAGCCCCATCAATGCAGTACCAGGTCTTCAGAGACCCGTCAGAGAGTTACATGATAGGAGAACTCCTCCTCATCACCATAGAAGTAGTCCGGCTCTGCTTCTTAAGCATCGCCATCATCTGAAACTCAACAAATCTGGTTGGTGTGTACAACACCGTCCCATAACGTGGGAGTGAGTGATCAACTCAGTGGAACAGTAAAGCATAGGTTAACATGTTATCAATTTAATCAAGCAGTAATGATAAAGCAGTACAAATCAAACAATTCTAACTACTCTTATTAAGTGCGAGAATGAAATGACATGATGCTGTATGCCCTTGCCAAACCACCCTCATGCGACATCATCTTACGTTCGCGAATGCTTAACTCCCTCAGTGCGCCACGTCTACTAAGCACATGCGGTGCGATGATGATCATGATTACCGAGTTATTATTAGTCCATTTCAAACAGCAGTATTGGAAAACTAAGGTACCTCCCTTGTATCATTCCCAAACATGATCCATTCTAGGGTCGTTAGTCCTAGTTAATCTCATACGATATTATGGTTTGAGAGGCGTAGCGAAGGCATCACAAAGGGCTCGTCACCCGTCAGCACGGATACAGATCTCACCGTATGCGGCTCAATTGCTGACCATCAACTCGAGTACAGGTCTCACCGTACTCGGCTCAATCACTAGCCGTCAGCTCGAATACAGGTCTCACCGTACTCGGCTCAACTCATACTCTAGTTGCTGTGAAAGACTCGTCACCAATCACAGACCTTGGAGTATACTCGAAGATACTATGGAGGACTCGTCGCCCGTCAGCACGAGCACAGGTCTCACCGTACTCGGCTCTCACCGTAAGTATCGACAGCTCGAATATAGTGTCCCATACCACCATAATCGGCTCACGAGTCTGGTTGCTCACTGGTCACTACGGGGAGGCACGTGGCCCCAGCGTAGGCCGATAGCTCGACCACGGTGTCCCATACCACCATGCCCGGCTCATGAGTCTTAGCGGATCGAGGTACCATGGTTAAAAGGGATTTCACTGGTAAGTTTGGTACCCTAGGTTCAAGCAGTAGCGACCAAACATGGTGAACATACATAAGACAGATCGGGTTACTTGACGAGCTCGGCTAGCTCGAGCGCACAACAAGTTGAACGACATAAAGTGCATAAGCACTTCGCGTGGCCAACCACTATCGCCAACCGAAGTACGACTCGGGTTCGTCGAACACATCTCACGTGGCAAATGAATCGCAGCCACGAATTCAATTATGGTATCGATTGTCTGGACTATAATCATAGCCCCAAACATGATAACTTGCAGATAGATAAAGCAGTAATGGATCCAGATTCCACTCTTACAATCAAGGTATGGTATTATCCGTTTAGGACTGCCAGGGCTATTGCACGCACTTGTTGCTCCGCTCCCCCATCACCCATGACGGATCATACAACGTAAATATAAATTTAAACATATGCATTACATAGTTATAATCATAAAGCAGTTGAGCATGTTATGAATCACAACACAAGCATGAATTTATACATGTTCAATTCCTAATCACACAACAATCTAAGGAGATCAAGCATGAATTTATACATGTTCAATTCCTAATCACACAACAATCTAAGGAGATCATACACATAGTTAAAAGAGGTTGAGAATCATATCTCAACACCCTTATACATTACAATTTGCTAACTACTACTCATTCAGACATTTCAAGAAACACTTAAACAAACATGCATCAACATACATGACATATGTCGATCACATAGGCATTAGGCCAAATCCTTTCACTAGGGAGTTGCCCCAATCATAACACGCGTACACCCATGACAGATAGTCATGGCAAGCAGGAATCCAAGTTCCATATTCATTCAGTCATTTCCACAAACACTTGGGCCACACATTTTAGCATATATGGTGTCTATTGGCCGTGGCGTGATTTAGGGCAAATCCTTTCGTCAAAAGGGTATCGCCAATACAACAATCATGAATCCATGACAATTAGTCATGGCGAGCACGAATGAGGATTCTACACTCATTCAGTCATTTTCACAAACACTTAGAATACACGAATACAACATACATGGTGCATGTTTAGTAAAACATGTATTAGGGCTATCCTTTAGCCAAGTGAGTATTTTATCCATGTATAATATATTACTACAGCAAATAATCATGATAAATGCATCTCCAAAATTTATACGTATACAGTATTTTCTAGAATACGCATTTTCAACATACATACTGTATACAAGCAAACATGTATTATGGCGATTCCCTTCGCCAAGCAATTATTTTATACGCACATAATATATTTATACGACGATTAATCATGACAAACACATCGCTAAAATATACATGTATACGGTACTTCTTACAATACCGTATTTCTACATACATAGTGTTTATTAGTAAACATGTATTTAGGCGAATCCTTTCGCCAAATAAGTATTTTATCCATACGTCATATATCCATACGACAAATAAACATGTCAAACACATTTCCATAAAAAAAATACATATACGGTATTTTATACGAATACCTAGAGTATGTGAAATTCTAAATTCTACAATTCTAATCGAAACTGAAAACGGAAAGCACTTTGTACATGTGCAATTGCATGCAGATCATGAATCTATCATTATCTGACATTGAAAGCATTGAAAACCATAACCTATACACCTAAAGTCCGCACCTTTTGTCGTAGAATCGTAACAGAGTCGATAGGTTCGCTAAGCTTCCGTATACGGGAGTTTGGCAACCTATGGAACGAAATACGTTAGCTATTTCATAACCTACAACCTAAACAACCCTAAAACAGGTTAGGGTTAGGGTTTCTTACCTAGAAACGACGCCGGAATCGCCGGGAAAGCGATGAGAATCAGGCGGTGGAGCCCAAATAGCGGCAGGGAACAGCAGCAGGGAGTTCCTCCCACATCTCCCTCACTTTCTCTCTCTTTTCCCTCTCTCAAATCCAAATTCGTATGGCTGGAATGGGAGAGGGTTTAAGGTCCTTTTATAGCCTAAAACCTTTCCAAAATAGACTTAGGTTTAAGGGTTACTGCTAATATAGGTATTTCGTCACTTTTCCAGCTCAAAAGAGAGGTTCTGGTGGACCTCCTTGAGCCAAACGTCAGACTTAAGCTCACCACACATGGATCTATGTGGGATTACATTTTCGACTCGATCGGATTCCCAGATCGCACGTGGCGGACCACTTTCAGTTCAACGGTCAGTGGGCCACGATCCGAAATTCCAAGCACATGTAAATGTTCCTGAAATTTTTCTTAATCCGAGGGTGTAATTTAGTCTAATTCTGACGGTCTGGTTGCTTAATACTGATCCGCAAACAAATGATGCCAGATCACTATTCCAGATATTTATTTTGTAAAGGGAATAGTGTTTTTCACACTCTCTCGCTCCGGATGCGATCGAATGGCCATGGGACATTGTCTGGATTTGATTTCCGAGATGGTTGTCAAGCCCAGCGAGGCGGTCCTAAGTCCTTAACTTCGTATTATTCAGACTCCCGATGTGCGGTCCAGATCAGATACGGAGTTTCGATGTGCTCCCGAGAGCAGCCAGGTAATAAGATTGATCCTAGATTTTAGGATAACCTAGCGTCAATGATTCTGCAAGTTTTGGGTCTTGCAGATCGTATTTAAAGCGATTCAAATGAATTTCGTATCTAATCTGGTTTCGCACATAGTTACTTTGTCTCATTTCTAAAGGATTTAGTCCTAAGTGATTTCTGTCTGAGGTGGTACTTGGTCCTTTGCAGTTTGTATATAAAGTGATCCAAGGTATACTACTTAGCTAGTTTAAGATAGTGTCTAGGGCGAAAGTGCTTTGAAAAATTGAAAGCACAAGGTAGTGAAGGGTGGGATTTGTGAAGAAAATGGTTTAAGGAGCGATTTGAGGCTTTAATTGAGCGTTTAAGAAGTTAAACCTGTGTTAGGATTGACCCATTGCCTAAGGACGTCTAATACCAGATTGGCAAAAATCCGGGGCATTACAGAATCGTAACATGGACGAAAGAATCTCATTTTGTGAATTTTGCCACCTCTCTGATAAGGCCCACTCTTTTCCAGATAACCTATCAAAATTCGTGGTTCTTTTGTGATCCAGTTATCCATAGAGACAAAGATATTTTGTCGATCAAATCATTCACTATGAAGAATTGACCAGTGACGTCTCAGGTTAATGGGAATAATAACTAATTTGTTGGTATGAGGGCTATGAAGCTCCAAGGTTTCTTCATTTATTTTTACATAATTCCAAGAATGATGGAGGGGCTGTTTGGATCTTGAAGAAGATGAACGGTTCCTTCTTCTTAAGGAGGATGTTGAAGAATGATGCATAATGAATTAGAAGTTACTAGATTAAAGGTGAAATTTTTTCAAAGGTAGAAGAAAATTCAGCAGAGCTTCGGAACAAGGATTTTTAGTGCCAAGTATTGGCGAGTTGCGCAGGCAACTTGCGCACATGAGTTGCGAGGGTAGCTTGCATGGAGAATAACTTCTGGTTACAGGAAGGACTTTGTAATGAAAGGAATGAATAGAAGTCTGGTATTTATAAACCAGTGGCGGTAGCAAGTTGCACAGACCCGCGTAACTCAAGTTCTACAAGAAGAAGTCAATCCTTCAAGTTTACTTAGAGAAGTCAAATTTTGGATCAAGGGGTATCTGTTGGGGAATAAAAATTTGGTTATGAGGAGAAGCTTCAAGGAGAAGAATTGGAGAAAGAAATGGATGATAGAGAAGTAAAGACCTGAGTTGCACGGGACTCGAGTTGCGCGGAACCAGAGTCGCACTGGACCTGAAGTATGTAAGATTCTAGTTGCGCGGGATCGCACAACTCATTAGAGTTATGCCGGATCGCGCTACATTTTGTCATAAATATTTGTCAAAGTGACGCGAAGTGGGGTCCATGACACAAGATTCGAGGGCTCACATGTGCGGAAGCTTATAAATACCCCTTACCCCCCTCACTTGAAGGGAGAGATGCTCAGAAGACCAGTGCCTTTGACAGGTATTGGAGACAGAGAGAGGGAGAGAGAGTGCAGAAGGGCCGGGCCACGTCACTCCATGCAAGTTGCGCGGGCCTGCGCAACTTCTCGGACCGTGCAACTAATAGGAGTTGCACGGGTATTCTTTGAGGCAGCATTATACTGTATTTTCTCAGGTTTTTGGGCCAGTTTAGATATTTCAAAGGGATTTTGGCACTCGATCACGTCAATGAGGGACGAAATGCATGGAAAGCTCGTACAACTGATCTCCTCTGGAGATATGACTGATATGAGTGGGAATGCTGCCGAAATTTACATTTGAGCTGATTCAATACTTGCATTTTTGTATTTTCTAAGAAATTCTATCCCGGAATCAAGGGATTAAAAGGATGTAATGAATTCAGAATGAATGAAATTGATGATTATTCGCTTCGCTCTATCTTTTGTTAATATTAAGTGAGATAATTCCCCAAATTAAATGCATTTCATTTCTGGTCGAAACAGTTCTCTTCAAACATACGAGTTAAATTTTAAAGCTCCCAAAGGTAAGTCTATAGCACTTAAGCCATCTAACTCTATTTCAAAAGATAAGATGTTAATTCTGATATTAAAGATAGAGGATGATATGGCTTTACTTGCTAAAAAGTTTTACAAGATTTTCAAAAGTAAGAAAAGAGTTGATTTTCAAAAACCTTCTGATAAGAGAAAGGGAAAATCTAAAACTTGGAAATCTCTAAAAGATAGTCAATGTTTCAACTGGCATGAATACGAGCATTTGGCAAATAAGTGTCCAAAAAGGGATAAGCTAAAAAGAAAAGGCATGTTGGTCACTAGGGATAAATTATCCATCTCTGAAATTTCTTCTGAGTCAGATGAATCAGAATAAGAAACTTCAAATGAAATAAAGGCTCTAATAACTATAGCCAGAGTCACCTCCTCAGATAGTTATAATTTATCTGATTATAAGAATCTCAGGAGTGACCCTGAGAATGAAAATGAAGATGATCTTTACAATGCCTATAATGCCCTATACAGGAAAAGTTGCAAAATAGCTGTCAAATTAAAGCTTCAAAAAGAAAATTTTCTTAAATTAAAAGAAGAACTTGAAAATACTGTTTTGGAAAAATCTCATCTTTCTGATTGTTATGAAAAAGCTAAACTTGATTTAAGTTTCAAAACTTCTGAATTTGAAAAACTCATAACAGAAAATGAGAAATTAAAGCTTAAAGTTTCTTCTCTATTGAGTTTTAAGGATACTTTGAGATATGCCCATGAAGACCTTAAGCTTGAAAATTTATTAACCACATCCAGAAAGTTGGCAATAAATTGGTTTTGGGCTATATCAATGATACTCCACTGAAAAATAAGAATGCATCTCCTATATTTGTAAAAGGAAAATCCTCAAACTCAAAAAGAAAGAACTTGAAAAATAATAACCTAAACAACTTTAAAAAGTTAAAACTTTTTCTAGCTTCTAAAGTCAATCCTAATAACATCAGCTTTAGAAATCAAAGATATAACCCCTTAGCTGAAAAAATAGTGGACTTACTCAAAGAGCTTCTCAAATCTAACTCTAATATTAAGGTTGATAAACAGAGAAATTTCAACTCTACCAAGCCAAGGAAAACCAATGGTACTCCTAAACCTAGAACAACAATGAAATAGGTTCCCAAAGTTACTTGTCTTATTGCCCACATTGTCTTCAAGGCTTCTAGCCATTTAAAGTAGTACCTAGACAGTGGATGTTGAAGACATATGACAGGTGACAAGGATATATTCACCAACTACAAAGAAATGAATGATGGATCAGTTACTTTTGGTGATGGAAGCAACTGTAGGATTATTGGCCAAGGTACTATACAAATTTCTAACCTTCCTCCTTTTAAAAATGACTTATATGTTGAAGGTCTTAAACACAATGTCTTACGTATATCTCAAATCTGCGATAACAAACATAGTGTAAAATTTACTAATTAAGGATGCAAGATTTCAAATGAGAAAGTTTGTGTGATATTAAATGGTCGTAGGACTTCTGAAAATTTCTATATTATTAATGAGTCTTGCTCGTCTACATTCTCATGTTACATGGTCCAAACAGATGAAATGGAATTATGGCATAAATGTCTTGGACATGTTAAGTACCAAAATCTCTATAAACTGAGCAAAATTGATCTTATTAGAGGTCTACCCAAACTAAAGAAAGTTGATAAAATATGTGGCACATGCCAAATTGGCAAAAAAGCTAGGAGTAGTCACAAGAAAGTGAACTCCTCTGCCACATCCAAACCTCTTGAACTTCTCCACATGGATCTAGTTAGACCAACCAGAATGGAGAGTAGAGGTGGTAAGAAGTATTTTCTAGTTATTGTTGATGACTTTACCAGATTTACTTGGGTAGCATTCATGAGAGAAAAATCTGAGACTCTCGATAAAGTCAAAAGAATACTAAAACGAATTCAAACTGAAAAGGAAATGAATGTTATCAAGATCAGAAGTGATCATGGTACTGAATTCAAAAATAGAAATTTTGAGAAATACTGTATCAATCATGACATATCGCATGAGTTTTTTGCTCCTAAAACACTTCAACAGAATGGGGTTGTTGAAAGAAAAAATAGAGTGCTACAAGAGATGGCCAATTTATGCTTAATAGCATGAAGTTACCCAAAAACTTGTGGGCTGAAGCTATAAATACTATGTGTTATATTATAAATAATGTGTACATAAGAAAATCTAAAGATAAAATAGCTTATGAGTTATGGTTCAATAAGAAACCAACTGTTAAATACTTACAAATTTTTGGAAGTAAGTATTTCATCTTACGTGACCGTGAAAATTTAGGAAAGTTTAAAGCCAAAAGTGATGAAGGGATATTCTTAGGTTATGCTCTGTATAGTCGAGCATATCGTGTTCTTAATAAGAGAACAGGAGTGATTTAAGAATCTATTAATGTTATAATTGATGATCACTTGAACACACCCACGCCTAGTAAAGAAGATGATGAAGTTAATTTAATTGAGAAACCTAACTCCTCATCTAGTCCAGTCAATACTGAACTAAGATCAGTCAAAGACCATCCTACCGATCTAATATTAGGTAATCCTCTCACTGGTGTGCGAAAAGAAAATAATTAGAGAATATTTGCAATTATGTTTGCTTTACTTCTCAAATTGAACCAGCCAACGTAAAAGAAGCACTTACCGATGAAAATTGGATTGTAGCCATACAAGAAGAATTAAATCAGTTTGTTAGTAATGATGTCTGGTATTTGGTTCCAAGATCATCTAATAAACATATAATTGGAACTAAATGGATTTTCAAAAATAAATATGATAAAAAGAGAAATATAATTAGAAACATGGCTAGATTGGTTATATAAGGGTACACTCAAATAGAAGGAGTCGATTATGATGAAACCTTCGTGCTAGTAGCTCGCCTTGAATCCATCAGATTATTTATATCCATTACCTGCTTCAAAAAGTTTAAGATATATCAAATGGGTGTTAAAAGTGCATTCTTAAATGGTGATCTATATGAAAATGTCTATGTTGAACAACCTAAGGCCTTTGAGGACCCTAAACACTCAAATCATGTATATCGCCTTAAAAGGGCACTTTACGGTCTGAAATAAGCTCCCAGGGCTTGGTATGAGAAGCTCACTAATTTTTTACTCAGTCATAATTTTGTTATGGGAAGTATTGATAAAACTTTATTTGTTAAAAAAATATATTGATCACATACTAATTGTATAGATATATGTTGATGATATTATCTATGGTTCTACAAGCACTAACCTATCAGTTGAATTTGTAGAGCTTATAAAATCCAAGTTCGAGATGAGCATGGTTGAAGAATTGAATTACTTTATAGGCTTGCAGGTTAAACACCTAGAAGATGGTATCTTCATTTCTCAAACCAAGTATACCTTAAATTTGGTTAAGAAATTTGGATTCGAAAATGATAAGAAATTTGATATTCCTATGAATATGACTCTCAAACTTTCAAAGGATGAAATAGGTAAAAGTATAGACTCTCGGTTATATCGCAACATAATTGGTAGTCTCTTATACTTAACTGCTAGTAGACTAGATATTGCCTTCAGTGTAGGTATCTGTGCTAGATATCTATCAGATCCAGAAGAATCACATCTTATTGCTGTCAAACACGTTATTAGATATGTCACAAGTACTACTAATTTAGGCCTCTGGTATCCACATGATACAAATGTTCAACTAGCTAGATATACAGAAGCTGACTGGGCAAGGAACATCAATGATAGAAAGTCTACCAGTGGTAGATACTTTTATGTTGGAAATTGTTTAGTTTCCTGGCACAGTAAGAAACAGAGTTCGTTATCTTTATCCACAGCTAAGGTTGAATACATTGTAGTTAGTAATGCATGTACCCAGCTGGTTTGGATGAAAAGAATACTAAACAATTACGGAATTGCACAAGATACAATGATCTTGTATTGCGATAATTATAGCGTAATTAATATTAAAAAAAATCTCATCCAACATTCTCATACGAAGCATATAGACATTCGTTATCATTATATTCGAGAATTGGTTGAAGATAAAAGCATTTCTTTAGAATATATACAGACCGAAAATCAGCTTGCTGACATTATGACTAAACCACTTGACAGAAATAGATTTTCCCAATTAAAACATTATATTGGTATGTGTAATTCAAATTAATTGAATCATGTTATTTTTACATGTTTTATTTTTTTTTTATGAAAAAAAATTGGAAAAAATTTAAATATAATTTAATATTTCAGTGTTAGACGACCGGTCGAGCACGTACTTGACTAGTCGAGGAGCATGGGTGGGTGTCTCTAAAAATGGGAAAATCACTTTTTTCTTCATTTTCTTCATCTTCTTCATCAAGCTCTCTCTCAACTTGTTAAACCCATCTTCATAGAGTCATTGTAAGTTCCTCATTTTCAATTTTCTTTTAGATTTGGGTTATCGTATGCATCTTCAGCATCATTTTGTTGTCGATTTGGGATTTTCATTCCGTTTTTAGAGGGTTTTTTCTATAAAATATAATTTCTTTGAAACCCATCCTCTATTTTTTACTCTCTCTACTGCAATTATTCTATGGATAATTGAACTAAGAAGAAAGTAACTTGTAGTTCATCTTATACGATAACATCTTTTGGGGTTAGAACCCTAAGGACACCCAAGGAAGACCCGGAGTATGTTCGGGATCTTTGCAATAGAGAAATCATTGTATAAAGAACTATTAATGTCAATCATTTGGCTCAATTTGAACTTCTTCCCATCCTTTCCTCTGTTGGTTGGGAAAACATTTTAAATTGTGGTGGACTGGCATACCGCTCAATTGCATAAGGGATGTATGTGTCTATCAGTGAAGTGTCCCTAGATGATCTGACATTCTCTATCAATTTTAGAGAATGAACTTTTCCTGTAGATAAACATCTTATCTCAGGCTTATTGGACATCAATGTCAATGATGAAGGTATTCCAATACCTACACTAGTTGAGAGAATGACTAAATCTGAACGATGAACAATTACCTGCAAATTGTGTTGGTTTGATGCCGAATGAAGTTTGGGTAATGCCCTCCGTGCCAATCAAATGTTGCCCAAATATAGAGTTCTTCACCGCATTTTTATTGCAAATGTTTATCTTAGGTTTGGGAACAAGGCTGATCTTACCTCCTTTATGTGCCGTATTCTTCATTCTGTTGTATTTGGCATACCCATATGTCTTCCTTATCTGATTTGTTATATCATGATACAATTTCGTCTCCATCCTGGCCATGACTATATCCCTTTTGCCTATCTAATGACTACCCTAACACTTCATTGTAATATGGACATTCCTGCTGAGGTAGCGATTGGAGTTCTTCCATTTAATAACTCCAACATCAACAAGATGCACTTGGAATATTTGCCTAGTCAACATGATGAGGAGGATGTTGAAGAAGAAGAAGAAGACACCTTGCATGCAGACACTACTATGGATGATATTTTTAATGAGTTGGAAACCGATGATGAGGTGGATCCTAATTTTCAACTGTCTCACTTTGATGAGCACCTTTGTTCTTTAGACGAGAAGGTTGTTGAGTTAAAAGTGTCATAGGACAATATGACTGAAATTCACAAATCATCAATGAGGTATATGTGAAAATATTTTCATCGCATTACTAATGGACTTCATCAGATTGACCCATCCATTCCATCTCCTTCCTCCTCTGGTTTTGACTAGTTTTTTATTTTATTTTATTTGTGTTGAGACTGTCTAACTTTCACTTACACTTGGGTTGTATGACTTAATTTCTAATCTTGGATGATGCTGTCTTTATGTTAATCTCATGATTTACTCTTAATCATATTACTCCTATTGTGCTTCATTTATTTATAATTCTCTTTCTGTCTTCCTTTGTCAAGTTGTGACAAAAAGGGGGAAAGACTTGTTATGGTTATGGTTATGAGTATGATTAAATCAATTGAATCAATTATGTTATTGATTTACGACTTGTTATGGTTATGATTAAATCAAATGAAATGTGCTATTGGATTGTGTGGATTGTATGTTTGGATATATGTATATTTGTTAATACAGGTATTTTACACAAGTTTAAGCTCAGGTTGAGGGGGAGTAAATGTTGTGCTCATATTAAGAGAAAGTGTAAAGTGTGAAGTTTGTGTATTTTATTTTCTAAGTTTGTTTTGTCACGAATTTGACAAAGGGAGAGGTTGTAAGTGTTGTGATGTATAAAGCACCCTTAGTTGTCAAATTTTGATGAGACAAAACAGCTTATAGTGTGACTTATTCATGTGATGGAAAGTTCACCTTCAAGTGAATCAAGATGGATAGTTCACCTTCAAGATTATCATATGAAGTTTGAAAGTGCAAGACATGAACATAGTACTACAAGGTTGAGTTCTACTTCACTTCAAGTTCAAGATCAAGCTACAATCACAAGTCTACTTCAAGTAGAAGATCCACTGAATGCTACTTAAGATTCAAGTAGTAATTTCAAGGTATATACTTCAATGTCCAATAATTACAGGTATAATTGACCCTAGAAAGACCCTAGACTTAGGTCCTTTCATATGCTAATCATTCATGGGTTTTTATACTTTTGTTAGGCTTAAATTCGACTAGTTCAAGCTTTAGTTCGACTAGTTCAGGCTCTAGTTCAACCAGTCCAAGATTCAAACTCAAAATTGGAATTTTTCTGGTAGTTCCTATACCAGTCGAGAACTATGCTCGACCAGTCGTGGACACTCGGTCGACCAGTTGAAGGGAGCTTGACTCGAACTTCAGCAACTAAATTCATGCTCCCTCGACCAGTCGAAGGCAATGCTCGACCAGTTGAAGGTCGGTTTTATCCGATCGCGCCAAAAATTTGAAATTTGATTGATTCTTCGACCAGTCGAAGGAGACCTTAGACCAGTTGAAGGAACCATTTTTTAGCCTATAAATAGAGGTCTTTTCTCATTTTAATTCATTTTTAAAAGCCACGAAAAGCCTTCACTTTGAGAGAGAAAAGTCCCTGTCATTATCAATTTATAGTTCGATAATTTTAGATCTTTTTATAGCTCTTGTTTTTGTAATTCCTTAATCTCTATTTTGTGAATCTGACATTTTAAAAGGGAGTCTTTACTCTACTTTGTGAGATCTAAGGAATTCAAATAAGTAGCCCTAGGTTTGAGTTAATTTAAAATCTATTTAGAACCTAGAATCCTTGATTATGTTTATTAGACATTGGACATCTATATATCAAGTGAAGCTATTCTACGGGCTACATCAAAGACCGTCTTCAGAAGAAGATAAGTATTCTTTATTTGTTTTTGGTTTTTGAGATATCTAGAAAATCTTTGTATTAGTTTTGACTGAGATAAGCTAGAAATTCTCAACGTGGAGTTTTGATTGTGATAACTCATTTGAAAACACAACTGTATCAGTTTTATGGTGAACCTAAGAAAACCTTGTTTTTTAGTGAACGCCAATATCACGTGGGTTGTTATTATTGGGAACAGTTGGTGTTCACACCGAACCATAAGAACGCCTGGTGTTTTGTGGTGAATGATGTATGTGATGTATATGTGTTGAATGATTGTAATCTTTCCATGTACATGTGGTGAATGCTTGTAATAGATTACTTTCTTCCTTTACCTCTTGTTTTAGTTTATGATCTTGATCCTTACTGCATTCAAGAAATCATGTTATCATACCTAAAACAACTGTTTTTGGTGTAAGGTTGTCCTTTGAATAAGGTTTGAATCAATTTCTCAATACTAATACAATTGAGATCTCTGATTGGTTATAATTTATTTAATCTTTCAGTTCATTCATTTTTTATTTGGCATAGTCTTATTCAACCCCTCCCCCCTCCCCCTTCTAGGAATGAGAGCTCACCCTTTTCATACTGATTCCAAACTTATCCCCTTTTCCTTCTTTTTCCAGTCTTTGATTTTATATCGACGATCAATTTTTTATTCTTTCTTTTTATTTTTGCATTCTTTTCCATATTTTTCATTATTTTTATTATTTTTCATGACCTCTTTGTCGATCTCCTATTTTTTTAACTAGTTCTTTACTTCTTTTAAGGTGGATAAATTCTCCAGTCTTGATTCTCACCATCTATCAATGATTCACATACTAATAATCAAAACTTCTAGCATGTCTTACATAAGACAAATTGAATGTGTCTTATGATTTAGATTAACATAATAGTCAAGCTATCTCTTAATCAATTGAGTGCAAGAACTTAGGTGATATATTACTTAGTTGATCAAACTCTAACAATCCAAAATTCAATCTCTATTTCTATTAGACCCAACGCATTCTTAAGTACACAATTCATCGCTTCCCAAACATATTTCAACTTGACACATTGAAATTTTTTAAAAATTTCTCTCAAAATTGAGCAAAAACTGATTAGTTCATCTAATCCCCCACCCCTACAGAAAAATCTACATTGTCCTCAATGTAAAAGAAATAAGCATGTAATGTAAAAGAGGCACTGAAAAGAGAAAGGAAGTGATGGAAAGGTAATACCTGAAGTAGGAAATTTGAGGCTTTTCGAATGGTCTCAATGTGAAGATGGGTTAGCACAAGAATTAAACCAATAGAAAGTAAACTATCCTAAATAGTGGAAAGTAAACTATCCTAAATAGCGGAAAGCAAAGTATCTTAATCCTAAATCATACGAAAGCAAATAAATTTACCTATACCTCCATCAGACTAGGAGGTCAATCCTGGTAAAGAGGGTCAATCAGAGGTATTGACATGTCCTCTGTATCAAAATTTTCAATAAATGGCTTTAAACGATGTCCATTTACTTTGAAATCATTGCCATTGTTTGGATTCCGAATCTTGACAGCCCCATGAGGATAAACATTAGTAATAGTGAAAGGCCAGTCCAATGAGATTGAGTTTACCTGGAAAAAGGCGTAACTGGAAATTATACAAAAGGACTTTCTGACCTGGTGTGAATGATTTCTGAAGAATGTGTTGGTCATGAAACACCTTCATCTTGTCATTGTAAATTCTCGAGTTTTCATATGCATCATTCAGGATTTCTTCTAGTTCATTCAACTGAAGTTTGCGCAACGGGCCAACGTTGTCCAAATTGAAGTTCATATTTTTAATCGCCCAGTAGGCCCTATGTTCCATCTCCACAGGCAAGTGGCAAGCCTTCCCATAGACAAGTCTAAAGGGAGACATTCCAATAGGGGTCTTAAATGCAGTACGGTAAGCCCATAAAGCATCAGTCAATTGGATTAACCAATCCTTACGGTCAGGGTTAAACATTTTTTTCCAAAATATGTTTAATTTTTATATTGGAAATTTCAACTTGCCCACTTGTTTGTGGTGGTATGGAGCGCTCACTTTGTAGGAGATGCAATATTTCTTCATTAAGTTCACAAATGGCCTATTACAGAAATGTGAACCTTCATCACTAATGATGGCTTGAGGCATTTCGAACTGGGAAATGTTGTTCTCTTTTAAAAACTTAATGACCGTTTGATGATCGTTGTTCTGACACGGGATTGCTTGACCCATTTAGTGACATAGTCTATGTAACGCCCTGAAAATCGGGGGTCGAGTATGAACTCAACTCCGGAGTTCCAACGCATCACTTATGCAACATACACAATGATGGTTAAATGTTGTCTGAGTTAGAGCAATAAACATGAATGAGATTATACCAAAACAGTAAATTATACTCCAGTTCAATTGTATAAAGGCAAGCGGAAGACTGAAATTTTATATTCAAAGTATGTAAAGTAACAAAATTTTGTGAACTCCAAAGTATGAGTACTAACTGAGTACCAATATACATGTATTGTTTCTGAGTCAAAAATCAAAATACAATTCCATAGATAAGCCCTGGAATCTCCGCGATGCAGTCGGCCTAAGCATATCCGTCAGAGTACTGCAAAAAGGAGAACTCATCCTGATCCTCTTCGAAGTCAGGCTTCGGCTCCTGAACCGAGGCACCATTTATACCTGCGACAGAGTCTGGTGGGTGTTGCAAACACCGTCCCGTAACGTGGGAGTGTGTAGCTAACTCAGTGGAACAATAAAGCATAGGTTAACATGTTATCAATTCAATCAAGCAGTAATGATAAAGCAGTACAAATCAAACAATTCTAACTACTCTTATTAAGTGCGAAAATGAAATGACATGATGCTGTATGCCCTTGCCAAACCACCATCAAGTGACATCATCTTACGTTCGTGAATGCTTAACTCCCTCAGTGTGCCACATCTACTAAGCACATGCGGTGTGATGATGATCATGATTACCGAGTTATTATTAGTCCATTTCAACCAGCAGTATTGGGAAACTAAGGTACCTCCCTTGTATCATTCCCAAACATGATCCATTCTAGGGTCGTCAATCCTAGCTAATCTCATACGATATTATGGTTTGAGAAACGTAGTGAAGGCATCGCAAAGGGCTCGTCACCCGTCAGCGCGGATCTGAGATCTCACCATATGCGGCTCAATGCGGCCGTCGGCTCAAGTACGGTCTCACCATACTCGGCTCAATCACTAGCCGTCGGCTCGAGTCTGGTCTCACCGTACTCAGCTCAACTCATACTCTAGTTGCTGTGAAAGACTCGTCGCCAATCACAGACACTTGGAGTATACTCGAAGATACTACGGAGGACTCGTCGCCCGTCAGCACGAGTATAGGTCTCACCGTACTCGGCTCCCGCCGTAAGTATCGACAGCTCGAATACAGTGTCCCATACCACCGTATTCGGCTCACGAGTTTGGTTGCGCAATGGTCACTACGGGGAGGCACATGGCCCCAGCGTAGGCCGACAGCTCAACCACGGTGTCCCATACCACCATGCCCGGCTCATGCGTCTTAGCGGATCGAGGTACCATGGTTAACGGGATCGCCACTGGTAAGTTTGGTACCCTAGGTTCAAGCGATGCGACCAAATATGGTGAACACACATACACATATCGGTTTACTTGACGAGGCGACTACTAGCTCGAGCGCACCACAAGTTGGGCGATATGGAGCGCAAAAGCACTCCGTGTGTGCCAACCACTATCGCCAACCAGAAGTACGACTCGGGTTCGCGAGACACATCCTTTGTGGCGACATGAGTCTCGACCACAATCTCAAGTCTGCAGTACCGAATGTTTGGACTATAGACTTAGTCCCAAACTCAAACAGATCTCATCAATAGCATGTGGAGTAAAGCATGATAACGAAGTAATACAAGCATGTTAGCAGGCATGTTATAAAGCATGAAATAAAGCATGAAGTAAAGCATGTTGTAAAGCATGTTATAAAGCACTATACAAGTAGGGATACAATTACATACACATCACAAGTGAGTGGTAATAGCGAACCACCACATGGAGGGGATCCTACATGTCTCTAAGGTAGTCGAAAATTCCATATCAACGCCTATCTAAGGCACTAACACTCAAGCTTTTTCACACACAAGCATTTACACAAACACTTAGAGTGCGCTATTCCAACATACATGACGTATGTTAGCAAATGCGTATTAGGGCTATTCTTTCGCCAAGCGGTTATTTTATCCGCGTATACCATATTCATACAACAAATAATCATGACAATTACACTTCCAAAATTTACACATATGCGGTATTTCTAGAATACATAATTTCAACATACATAGTGTTTACAAGCGAACATATATTACGGCGATTCCTTTCGCCAAACTAGTATTTTATCCATATATTGTATAATCATACATTAAATAAATGTGTCAAACATTTTCCCAAAAAAATACGTATACGGTATTTCTAGAATACACAATTTCAACGTACGTAGCATTTACAAGTGAACATGTATTTCAGCGATTCCTTTCACCAAATTAGTATTTTATCCATATATCATATAATCATACATTAAATAAACATGTCAAACATTTTCCCAAAAAAATACGTATACGGTATTTCTACGTATACCTAGAGTATGTGAAATTCTATATTCTACAACGTTAATCGAAACAGGAAACGGAAAGCACTTTGTACATGTGCAATTGCATGCAGATCATGAATCTACCATTATCTGACATTGAAAGCGTTGAAAGCCGTAACTTATACAATTAAAGTCCTCACCTTTGCCCTTGGAATCACAACGAATCAGCAAGGGTTGTTGAGCTTCCGTATACGGGAGTTTTCTAGCCTCAAGAGCGGAATCGGTTAGTCTTTACACAACCTACAACCTTCCTACTTCAAATCAGACCTAGGGTTAGGGTTTCTCACCTTCAAACGGAGTGGATACCACCGAAAAAATGCCTGGAAGGAAGTGGTGTAGGCCGTGTGATGAATGAAAGCAGTAGGAGGAAGATCTCCCACAAATCCCAAGCTCTTCTCTCTCTTTTCTCTCTCTCTCTAGGGTTTTATCCCAAATTCGTATGGCTGTGAGAGGGGCTGTTCTAAGCTCCTTTTATAGCCAAAACCCTTCCCAAAATAGGCACAGGTTCAAGGGTAACTCTTCTGCCTGCTCTGCGCGGTAAGTAATCGACGCCTGATAATGTCGACCTTCTCTGTAGTCGCCTGTACCAACTCCGGGCCAATCAGACTACGCTCGCCAACCTCTGCCCAACAGTGCGGTGCCCTACAAGGTCGACCATATAGAGCCTCATATGGCGCCATGCCAATAGTCGCCTGGAAGCTGTTGTTGTAGGCGAACTCTGCGTACGGAAGACAGTCATCCCAGCTGTCCTTGAAGTCCAACACACATGCTCGCAACATATCCTCCAGAATCTGATTCACCCGCTCTGTCTGCCCATCAGTCTGAGGATGAAACGCCGTACTGAACTTCAACTTCACACCCATCGCCTCCTGGATACGAGTCCAGAAGATGGATGTGAACCGCGTGTCTCTGTCCGACACGATCTCTAATGGAACTCCATGCAGACGGACAATCTCTCTGATGTACAATCTAGCCAGCTCATCTGCAGAGTTCATAACTCTGATAGGGAGGAAATGAGCCGACTTGGTCAACCGGTCCACAATCACCCAGATGGAATCGTGTCCCTTCCTCGTCTTCGGCAGCCCGGATATGAAATCCATGGAGATGAGTCCCATTTCCACTCTGCTATAGGCATGGGCTGAAGTAGTCCAGGAGGTCAGCGATGTTCTGCCTTGACCTGCTGGCATGTCAGACATCGAGAAACATACTCAGCGATGTGGGCCTTCATATTATCCCACCAATATGTCCGTCTCAAATCCTGGTACATCTTCGTGCTACCATGATGCATCGTAAGCTTCGAGTTATGGGCAGACTCGAGAAGCTCACGTCTCAAGTCAGGCACATCCGGAACGCATAGGCGGCCACGGAATCGTAAACTCCCATCGGAATCAACTCTCCACTCGGAGTCCTCGGCGTCGCTAGCCTACTCTCGAAGCTCAGACAGCCGTATATCGCCCTCTTGGGCCTCGACAATCCTGTTGTCAATAAGTGGCCGCACCCGAACGTGCGCAACACACTCAAATGGCTCATCGACAGTGAGTCTCTGCTCGAAGTCCCGCACGAACTCCACCATGTCCCACTCGGCTATCATCAGCGGTGCCGTAAATGCAATCGTCTTCTTGCGGCTCAACGCGTCTGCCACAAGGTTCGCCTTGCCAGGATGGTAGGAAACCTCGAACTTAAAGTCCTTCAAGGTCTCCATCCATCGGCGTTGTCTCATATTTAAGTCTCGCTGTGTGAATATGTACTTAAGGCTCTTGTGGTCGCAGAAAAGCTCAAACTCCTCTCCATAGAGGTAATGTCTCCAGAGCTTCAATGCAAAGATGACAGCTACCAACTCCAGGTCATGTGTAGGGTAATTCTCCTCGTGCTTCCTTAATTGTCTCGAGGCATACGAAATCACCCTATCCTTCTGCATCAGAACACAACCCAACCCAACGCGAGACGCGTCAGTATATATCGTGTACTTCTCCCCTTGCTCTGGCAATACTAGCACAGGGGCGGACGTCAACTTGTCCTTCAGCTCCTTAAAAGCTGCCTCCGCCTTCTCGTTCCAGGCGAACTTCAGGTCTTTTCGAGTCAACTGAGACAATGGCCTGACAATCTTCGAGAAGTCCCGAATGAAGTGTCTGTAATACCCAGCCAGACTAAGGAAACTCCTCACCTCGGTAACCGATTCAGGCTGCTGCCAATCCTGAACCGCGGCTACCTTAGCAAGGTCCACTGCTATCCCATCCTTAGACACTACATGTCCCAGGAACTTAACTTTCTCCTGCCAGAAGTCGCACTTCTTATATTGTGCGAACAACTGGTTCTTCTCCAGTGTGCCCAGCACCGCTCTCAAGTGCTCCTCATGCTCCTCCCGACTTGTAGAGTATATCAAAATGTCATCAATAAAGACGATGACGAATCGGTAAAGGAAAGGCCGAAATACCCGGTTCATCAGATCCATGAACACGGCTGGTGCGTTCGTGAGGCCGAACGACATTACCAAGAACTCATAGTGCCTAAAGCACGTCCTGAAGGCTGTCTTCTGCACGTCCTCCTCCCTCATGCGCAACTAGTGGTACCCTGACTGAAGATCAATCGTAAAATCAATTTTACGCCGAGGAGGTAAACCAGGGATAGTCTTAAACACACCAACAAATTTCCGAACCACCGGCGTACCTTCCAATGTCGGACCATCAATCGGCACAAGTAAAGCAACATAACACACATCATAAAGTACTTTAAGCATTCCACACATCATCAAAACAAAAGAGGCTACATGCCTTTCATTTACCCAAAATTGTCATAATACATGAAATACAGAGTTACATGAATCATGATAGAAATCACATGATAGCCAATATATCCACAACATCAAACACTTAAAACATGCTACTACCTACTACATCATCTTCATAAAAACATAAACCGCCTATCGCGGCAACCAAAACAAATAACAACCACACACAACAACATGGATGACTAGGCATTCGAATCAGGCAATGGAGGAGGAGCGTTCTTGTCCTGCACACAGCACAGAATGGCCTTCAACGTATGAGACACCTTCTTAAAGCTCCTCTTCATGTAGGCTTCGGTCTCTTCAAGCTTGGCTTGAGTCTCACCAAGCTCAGCCCGAACTTGTCCAACCTCTTGCCGCAGGGCGGCCTGGTTCTCCTCAATGAGATCCATACGAGCCTCTCTCGCTGCCTGAGCAGCGTCCGACTCAGGTGCACCCGGAGGAGAGCTCTCCTCAGTATCCTGAGCCTCCTCTTCCTCTTCTTGTATGTCATCACCGCCCTCCTCATCACTTTCTGCCTCAAGGTCAACACTCTCCTCACCGGCGCTATCCGACTCATCTCCAGACTCGTCGAGTCATGCTTGCCGCTGTTGAGGGCCGATCTTCATATTCTTAAGTGTCCCCTCACTTATGACTCGGACTGGTGTAAGGTCTTCCATGTTGAGTCTATAGCCGACATCACGAGCCATCCTACATATTAGGCGGCCAAATGGGAGCGAAAGGTCGTTCCTGGTAGATCGAACAACCTGAACTATCTGAAATAGGATGAATGTGGGCAGGCATATGTTGTCCCCGCGTCCCATCTTGTGCAAAAAGTCTACCATCAACCGAGTACACTCCGTGCGGTTACCCCACCGTGGGTATACATTGTATGTGAAAATGTGATGGAGTAATCGGAAGTCTTTGGACATCTTTGTCGCTGCAATACAATTTCCTCGCTTCTAAGTAACTCGGCGACCACAAAGGTATCGCGTGCGGCGATCCCTTTCTCGCGCACTCCTGGAGAAGTCGTCACTAGGAAGCACTTGACCACGTGGAATTTTAGTGATTCGAACCACCTCATCCACAGTGATTGTGCGTCTTATGCCCCTCATAGAGACAGTGAACTGAAGGGGCTCCAACGATGAATCCATGATATGAGCGTAGAAGGCACGTACCGTGTTCTCACATGCAGGAGACTCGCCTTCAAATATAGAATTCCATCCGATATCCACCAAGTGGTCCATCAGTGGGTGTAGCCCGAACATCCTTTCATCCACATGAGCTTCAAACACAACCTTGCGGCCCGCGAAGCGCCCATATTCAACGCCTATCGGATAAGCATTTCTGACGGGATGGTCAGGATCCAGGTCTCGCTTCGACCTAAACTCCTGAACGGTGCTAGTGCCGGCCCCAACGTTGGATCTTCTTCGGGAATGGGCTGGCCTACTTGGGCCGGCGTCATCGGCCGCGGTTTTCCTCTTTCCCATGAAAGATAGGATGGAGGAAACGGAGAAAATAGTCGCCACCACACCAAGGAGGGCCATGGAAAATTGTCAAAATGGGGGAAAAAGGGGCTGATCTCTTTGATCCACCACAAGCAACAATCCAATAGGTGTGGAAGGGGCACTAGAGGTAGGAAATGAAGGAGAAACAAGAAGAAAATGGAATGGGTTAGGAGATTACCCGATTTTGAGCTCCAATGAGGGGTATGAGAGCTCCAACTTGAGAAAATGGGGAAAGGAGGAGGCTAGGGCTGTTGTGGAAGGTTGGGGTGTGTGGGTTATGGAAGAAAATGGAAGATTGCAAGGTTTCGAGGGATGGGTTTAGAGAAAAATCGAAAATGGGGTTTGGAGGTGCTTAGAATGGAAGAAATGGGAGAGTGGGGTGCTCCATCCCCTTAAAACCTAAACCCTTGCCAAAATGGCACGTGCCAGGGGGTAGAGGAGGTCAGGCCGACCAACCCCAGCCCCGGCCCCACTCGAGATGGCCCACCGGACCGCGGTCTGCCGCGGGAGCCGCGGCTCCACCGCGGTCGGACTTGGCCGGAACCGCGCCGCCGCAGTGGGGACCTGTTTCCCACATGCCTAGGGTGCCAAATGCACCATAGTTCGATCTGGAGGTTTAGTGTATTAACATGGAGGGGCCCCCGACTTAGTTTAGCTCCCGAACGGTTGGTTTTGAGAAATTTTTGAACTAAGCAGATTTTTCCTGATTTTTAACGACTGGTTTTGGGTGGATAGTGACCTGGACACGTCAATAGACAGTCTAGAAGTGATTTAGAATCCGTATGTGCGGTCAGGATCGAGTACAAACTCGATCAACGCGTCCCTTTTTTTGAATTTCGCCGAACGGTGAAATCGGGAGACCCTAAGACTGTTTCTATATTTTTGCGCACCCTCCTAGGTTGTAACACGTCAGCGTACATAGTGGGGACATAACTCAGGTCCGGTTTAATCAAAATCATGCTTTGATACCAACTTGTAACGCCCTGAAAATCGGGGGTCGAGTATGAACTCAACTCCCGAGTTCCAACGCATCACTTATTCAACATACACAATGATGGTTAAATGTTGTCTGAGTTAGAGCAATAAACATGAATGAGATTATACCAAAACAGTAAATCATACTCCAGTTCAATTGTATAAAGGCAAGCGGAAGACTGAAATTTTATATTTAAAGTATGTAAAGCAACAAAATTTTGTGAACTCCAGAGTATGAGTACTAGCGAGTACCAATATACATGTATTGTTTCTAAGTCAAAAATCAAAATACAATTCCGTAGATAAGCCCTGGAATCTCATGATGCAATCGGCCTAAGCATATCCGTCGAGTCTTGCAAAAGGAGAACTCATCTGATCCTCCTCGAAGTCGGGCTTCGGCTCTGAGCAGAGGCACCATCTATACTGCGACAGAGTCGGTGGGTGTTGCAAACACCGTCCCGTAACGTGGGAGTGAGTAGCTAACTCGGTGGAACAATAAAGCATAGGTTAACATGTTATCAATTCAATCAGCGGTAATGATAAAGCGGTACAAATCAAACAATTCTAACTACTCTTATTAAGTGCGAAAATGAAATGACATGATGCTGTATGCCCTTGCCAAACCACCCTCAAGCGACATCATCTTACGTTCGCGAATGCTTAACTCCCTCAGTGCGCCACATCTACTAAGCACATGCGGTGTGATGATGATCATGATTACCGAGTTATTATTAGTCCATTTCAACCAGCAGTATTGAGAAACTAAGGTACCTCCCTTGTATCATTCCCAAACATGATCCATTCTAGGGTCGTCAATCCTAGCTAATCTCATACGATATTATGGTTTGACAAAAGTAGTGAAGGCATCGCAAAGGGCTCGTCACCGTCGGCGCGATCTGAGATCTCACCGTATGCGGCTCAATTCTGTGGCCGTCGGCTCAAGTACGGTCTCACCGTACTCGGCTCAATCACTAGCCGTCGGCTCGAGTACGGGTCTCACCGTACTCGGCTCAACTCATACTCTAGTTCTTTGTGAAAGACTCGTCGCCAATCACGGACACTTGGAGTATACTCGAAGATACTATGGAGGACTCGTCGCCGTCGGCCGCAGTACGGGTCTCACCGTACTCGGCTCTCGCCGTAAGTATCGACAAATTTCGAACACGGTATCCCATACCACCGTATTCGGCTCACGAGTTTGGTTGCGCAATGGTCACTACGGGAGGCACATGGCCCCGGCGTAGGCCGGCCGGCTCGACCACGGTGTCACATACCACCATGCCGGCTCATGCGTCTTAGCGGATCGAGGTACCATGGTTAACGGGATCGCCACCGGTAAGTTTGGTACCCTAGGTTCAAGCGTGGCGACCAAACATGGTGAACACACATACGCATATCGGTTTACTTGACGAGCACGACTAGCTCGGCGCACCACAAGTTGGGCGATATGGAGCGCAAAAGCACTCCGTGTGGCCAACCACTATCGCTAACCGAAGTACGACTCGGGTTCGCGAGACACATCCTTTGTGGCGACATGAGTCTCAACCACAATCTCAAGTACGGTACCGAATGTTTGGACTATAGACTTAGTCCCAAACTCAAACAGATCTCATCAATAGCATGTGGAGTAAAGCATGATAACAGTAATATAAGCATGTTAGCAGGCATGTTATAAAGCATGAAATAAAGCATGAAGTAAAGCATGTTGTAAAGCATGTTATAAAGCACTATACAAGTAGGGATACAATTACATACACATCACAAGTGAGTGGTTATAGCGAACCACCACATGGAGGGGATCCTACATGTCTCTAAGGTAGTCGGGAATTCTATATCAGCGCCTATCTAAGGCACTAACACTCAAGCTTTTTCACACACAAGCATTTACACAAACACTTAGAGTGCGCTATTCCAACATACATGACGTATGTTAGCAAATGCGTATTAGGGCTATTCTTTCGCCAAGTGGTTATTTTATCTGCGTATACCATATTCATACAACAAATAATCATGACAATTACACTTCCAAAATTTACACATATGCAGTATTTCTAGAATACACAATTTCAACATACATAGTGTTTACAAGCGAACATATATTACGGCGATTCCTTTTGCCAAACTAGTATTTTATCCATATATTGTATAATCATACATTAAATAAACATGTCAAACATTTTCCCAAAAAAATACGTATACGGTATTTCTAGAATACACAATTTCAACATACATAGCATTTACAAGTGAACATGTATTTCAGCGATTCCTTTCGCCAAATTAGTTTTTTATCCATATATCATATAATCATACATTAAATAAACATGTCAAACATTTTCTCAAAACAAATACGTATACGGTATTTCTACGTATACCTAGAGTATGTGAAATTCCATATTCTAGAACGTTAATCGAAACAGGAAACGGAAAGCACTTTGTACATGCGCAATTGCATGCAGATCATGAATCTACCATTATCTGACATTGAAAGCGTTGAAAACCGTAACTTATACACTTAAAGTCCTCACCTTTGCCCTTGGAATCACAACGAATCAGCAAGGGTTGTTGAGCTTCCGTATACGGGAGTTTTCTAGCCTAAAGAGTGGAATCGGTTAGTCTTTACACAACCTACAACCTTCCTACTTCAAATCAGACCTAGGGTTAGGGTTTCTCACCTTCAAACGGAGTGGATACCACTGGAAAAACGCCTGGAAGGAAGCGGTGTAGGCCGTGTGATGAATGAAAGCAGTAGGAGGAAGATCTCCCACAAATCCCAAGCTCTTCTCTCTCTTTTCTCTCTCTATCTCTCTAGGAATTTATCCCAAATTCATATGGCTGTGAGAGGGGCTATTCTAAGCTCCTTTTATAGCCAAAACCCTTCCCAAAATAGGCTCAGGTTCAAGGGTTATTGCTTATATAGGTATTTCATCACTTTTTCAGCTCAAATGAGTGTTTCTGGTGGCCCCCCTTGAGCCAAACGTCAGACTTAAGCTCACCACACATGGATCTATGTGGGATTACGTTTTTGACTCGATCGGATTCCCAGATCGCACGTGGCAGATCACTTTCAGTTCAACGGTCAGTGAGCCACGATCCGAAATTTCAAGTACATGTAAATGTTCCTGAAATTTTTCTTAATCCGAGGGTGTAATTTGGTCTGATTCTGACGGTCAGGTTGCTTAATACTGACGCGTAAACGAATGGTGCCAGATCACTATTCCTGATATTTATTTTGAAATGGGAATAGTGTTTTTCACACACCCTCGCTCCGAATTGAAACGAATGGCCATGGGACATCAGCTGGACCTGATTTTAGAGATGATTGTCAAGCCCAGTGAGGCGGTCCTAGTTCATTAGCTTCGTGTTAATCGGACTTCCGATGTGCGATCTAGACCTAATACGAAGTTTCGTTTCATTCCCGAGAGCAGCCGGGAAATGAGTTTGGTTCTAAACTTTAGGGTAACCTAGAGTCACTTGTTTTGCAAGTTTTGGGTCTTGCAGATCGTATTTAAAGTGATCCCAACGAATTTCATGGCTAATCGAGTTTAGTACTTAGTTAACTTTGTTAAATTTCTAAAGGATTTAATCTTAATTGATTTCTGGTCGAGGTGGTACTTGAGCCAACGTACGGAAATTTACGGGTCATTACAGTCTACCGCTAGTAAAATATACAAATTTCTAAAAGATTGAGGCAATGATCTCATGAAATCGATGCCCCATCAATCAAATGCTTCAATGATCAGAATGGGATTCAAAGGCATCATATTTCAACAGGATAATGCTCCCAATTTTTGACAACGCTCACAAGCTTTGTAAAACTCATGAGTCTCCTTGAACATAGTGGGTTAGTAAAAGCCGCATTGCAGAATTTTGGCCGTGGTCTTTTTAGAAGAAAAGTGACTACCACAGGCGTAAGAATGACATAGGAGATGACACTTTGGTATTCATTGTCTGGCATACATCTCCTTAAGATTTGGTCTCGGTAATATTTAAACAAATATAGATCATCCCATAAGAATTTGCGTACCTCAGCAAAAAATTTCTTCTTATCTTGCGCATTCCAATGTGTCGGCATGAAACCTGTGGCAAGATAATTATCAATATTTGCAAACCAAGATGAATGGGAGACTTAAAACAATTGTTCATTAGGGAACATGTCATTTATATTTGTCATCTCAAGGGAATCAGAGAGGTCATGACGGGAGATGGTCAGCCACTATGTTCTCTACTCCTATTTTTAACAAGAAACAAATGCATTCCATTTAGGAAAATTATCTTATTCACTTAATTAGGAACAAAAGAAAGTAAAGAAAATAATCACATCATTTATTCATTCCAAGATCTTTTACATCCTTTTCTTATTTGATTTCAAAACAGACAATATGTGTTGGGAGCGCCGTATATTGTAGACTGTGCGCTCGCTAGCAGTGTTGTGCGCTTGCCTTGTTGTGCTCTTAGCTTGTTGTGCACTCGCTAGTGTTTTGCGCTCGACAGTGTTGTGCACCTACTAGTGTTGTCCACTTGCTTTTATTGTGAGCCAATAGCATTGTTCGCCAACAGTGTTGTGCACTGTACAACACCTGTCTCGTATAATGAATGCAAACTCTACCTCCCTCTCTCTCTCTCTCTCTTCGGGATCTTCTTCTTCTCCTTGATTAATTGCTAATGACCTCCTACTGAAGGGTTAAGGGGTATTTATAGCCCTTTCACACGTGTGAACATGCCACATCGATATTGTGTGGTATCTCTTGTGCGTCAATTCCCCTCTATGCTCTCTCCTTTGTGCGTACTCCTTTGTGTAGATTCCCTTATGCAGACTTCAATGTACGGATTCCTTTATGGGGATTCCCTTGTGCGGACTTCAATGTACAGATTCCTTTGTGCGGACTAACTCCTTTCAGCGCACAATGCTCCACTACACACAATAATCATCAGCGCACAATACCTCTCTGTGCATAATGGTTGTCTACGCACATTGACTTCTTGTTGTCTTTCTCTCTCTCTTTTTTTTTAATGCCTCAACAGATGCTCCCTTGATCCTACATTTTTTATTTTTATATCTACAAAATAAACAATGTAAGATCAATATTTCAATTTATTCTAACCAATTTTGTTTTCATTTCCTCTGTTGTGCGCATCATTAAATCCTTTGACGCACAATCATTTTCTCTGTTGTGCGCTCACTGAGCTACGCACAACATTTTCCGCACAATGTCTATTGCACAATGGGCCAGACCTTTCCTATAAATACAGGACTTCTACTCTTTTCCCCCACTTCATTTTCCTCTTGCTTCACACTATTTCCGTGTCAAGATATTCTTTACGCCAACATCATTGTGCGCCAACAGTGTTGTGTGTCGCACAACCCCTATCTCGCACAATAGGACTTAGCGCACAACGCTTCTCTACGCTCAATCAGAATTCAGTGCACAAGGACAGGTAGCGTACAATGACCTTGCGCACACATTTTACGTACAACATTTTCTGCACAACGACTTGTGCTTAAATGTAGACTTGGACTCCATATTTATTCGCCCACCTTTTTTAGCAATCTTTCATACTTCTCCTTTATTTTAATGAGCTTCTCTCCCTGATTTTAATTTATTTACTGACTCCTATATAGATTTTCGATGGCTAGTTTAAAAAGACCTCTTGCCTCCCCATGTATTGCTGGGCCTTTTAACTCGCAACTAGCTGAGACTCGTGGTCAAAAAAGACCTAGATCTGCTGAAGGTTACTCTTCCAATGCTAGCTCCTATCATTATCAACTTTGCTGATCATATCCAATGCCTACCTGAACACATCTGCATGGTTGTACTGATGAAGGAGATAGAGGGACCCCCTACTACAGGACAAGAATCTGATTGGGATAATTGGTTGAAATCCACAGCCAATTTTTGCATGGACGACACCCGTGCTTCTGCTGTTGAAGCTTCCCCTGCTCCAACGATTTTGAAGCAAACAAGAGAAAAGAGTAAAGATGAAGCTTTTCAAGAAAAGATCCGGGAACATAACAAAAGGCATTTCCAGAATGCTTAGGATTCAATCAAGCTAAATGCCCAAGCGTTTAAATTTCGCAACCCTTATAAAGACGAGACTATTACTCTCCTTTTGCAACTTCAGTGCCATCGGTCCATAATTTAAAGTGAACCGACCGACTAAATGACACAGAACAAGCTCCTATATGTGTCAAATTGGGTGATCAAAGAGCCACAAATCCTTGAAGGCTATCGCACAAAGAAAAGGTTATCTCACAGAGAAAGGCTTAACTCAAAAGACTGGACAAATAAGATATATGCACTTCCTCACACCATGTTACAATCATCATTCCTTATACTTCACTCATTTCTTCAAAATGATTCAACAGCGTTTTCGTAATCTCGACTCCCTGTGGGGTAAGGAAGAATTTAGGATGTGGGGTCTTTGGACTAATCGTCCATATTACAGCGCATGGACCAAAGCAATCTTGAAGAAGTACAAAGATGTCCTTATTGCAGCAAAGATATATAATGCTATAGAAGCCGTCTCAGAGTTTTTTAAAAAAGACACGATGATTTATAAGGGCTTTCTAAAGTACTGGTCTTCCACTATAAATTCCTTCCATCTTTCGATCGGAGAAGTAAGCATCATCTTGTGGGATCTATATAGGATGATAACCTGCCTATCTCCGGATCCTTCCTCGATGAATACATTCCTACAAACGAGGAATTTGCCTATATTGCTCCCAACAGAACACCTAGGATTACAGCATCAACAATCAAACTTTTTCGTGAAATGTCTTATTTTGAGATATCCCCTTCTTCAATGGCTTGTACATTTTTCCCGATATTTTGGTGTAAGTCTTCTAACATTTTTGTTTTACCTTCCAAACGACACTTACCTATAAATATAAATTACTCACTCGTTCTTTTTTTAGGTTACCTGGCAGCCATTGTGCTGAGCTGGAAGCCAATCATAAAAAGATAAGGGGCCCGGTCGAATTCACCTCTAAGACTAAATTAACTGCTTTCTTAGCTTATTGGCTGAGTTTAGTTGTGCTTCCTAGCTCAAAAAGCTCAGACTTCATTCGACCAAGTTACATCTTCTTTTAATCCATGACACTATTTCTCCAGATAGCTTGCCATTTATTTCCCTTGGACTTATAATGACCTGAAAAAGGCTTATGTCCACCCCGATCATCTACCCCTATAGCATTTCTTGAAGTGAAAGATGATAAAGAAGGGGTATGAATGGATAGTGGATAAAATTGACAACATGGAATCTATTGACTTCTTCCCTTTTTATTTGGATTACCAAGTTGAAGACAGATATGTTGAGGATAATAATAACTTGAAACCTGTAGAGAGAACCTTCTTTCTTCGTATTCGTTCTTGCAGTCTTCCCATGCGAGGAGTAGAGTTCTGGCGAGAACCTTCTTTATTTGTATTCATTCTTGCAGTCTTCCCATGCGAGGAGTAGAGTTCTGGCGAGAACCATACTATCTGAGTCGATTTGCCAGACAATTTGGGTATGATCAAGCTATGCCCCAGGCAAGTGAGGAGGTTACATGGACAATGAGAAGCTATGGAGTCGGCCCTTACAATTGGGCTTTAATATGGAAGCAGCTCTTAATAAGAAATTTTAGCTCTCGATTTCTTCTTTCAGGGTATAATCATCGACTGACAGCTTCATATTCCTGGATGTGGTGGTGGGCGCATCATTACTACTTGGTGCACAACTGTTTTCTGGTGGATCAACCATCTGGGTTCCTCCTCCACGCTTGAGGAATTATAGGCCGGAGCAAGGGATTGGATATTTTAACGAGAAAGATCAGGCTGCCATTCCGGGACAACTTCGTCATAAAATTTCTATGGAAGAGCCCATCAAAGAAATAAAGCCTCCAAATACTTTGGAAGGATGGATTGCTTTTGGTTCTCCTTTGGATTTGATAAAACATAAAGAAAGATTAGCCACTCCTTGCAATGAATTTGAAACTGCAGGTGGTGTTCTGCCTTCTCCTACTCCTAAAGTAGGAGATCAGCCTACACACCCTGCTCCCGTGATCCCTCTTACTACAGAGCCCATCACTTCTACAATTTCTCCTACTATTGAACATACAGCACTGCAGTTATCCCTATTGTGGACCTTACAACAACCACAGGAAGTCGTGTTACAACCATAACTTCACCTGCCACATGTCGGATTGTTATTACTGCATCTCCTATGACTCGCTCGTGGGTTAAGTCATTGTCTCCTGAAGTTTTAGCACAACAAGTCCCTTCTCCTACTGAAAGTGCGCGTCTTTTCTCTGTGAAGACTACTTATAAGGGAAACCAAACTATATCAGAGGAAGACAGCTCATCAGAATATTCAGCAAATATTGCAAGCGATGATACATCTTCTCATATGAGCTTAACCGATGAGGGAGATGCTTTATTAAATGAAGATACTGATGTTGAGGTGGATATTGGAGAAGAAGGCAATGTTAGAGTCGAGTCTCCACTTCCCGATGCTCCAGTCACTCATCCAGATGCCTCTCATCTGATTCCGGTGACCTCCCTAGATGAGGAGTAACTTAATTATGGAGAATCAGGCTATTCTCTTGGTGCAAATATCTTTCTTTCTTTTGATGCCTCATATTCTCCTTGTATCGTGGAAACTGCTGATGTGGTTGCTCGTGAAACATCAACATTAAGGGATATAGAGGCTCCATCATCAGAAATTTAAGCAACAATGGGAAACGTACTTCTTCTTCACAGCACAGAAGAAATCTTGCCGATAGTTCCCATGATATTTGATACCCCTGTTCAGGCTGATAAGTCTCCTACAGTGCATCCTTCTCTTGTTCAGTCAGTAGCTCAAAGTTTGGAATTTTTTTCTGATCCTATTGACATCCCAACTCCGACTACTCTCAACTCGAGTACTATAGGGGCTCAGGAGCTTTCTTTCAATGCTGTTGTGATTACGGAAGCCCCCAGCTCTACAACAACCACAACCCATTCTGTTCAAGCTACTTCTACTGTTGCCCCCAGACTGGGTACATATTTTCTTTTCTTATTTTATATCGTTATACGCATATGTATCTTCTTTTGAACTTATAATCTCTTCTTCTTTTTCTTTTAGCATCGGTCATGCCAACTTCAAGTGGATTTGAAGGGTCTAACTCGATAGCCACAGTTTTTGATAAACTCTCATTAGAAAAGGTGTCTCTTCTTATGCCGGGATTCTTCAAGAATGCAATTTTTGTTATCATTGGTGCTATTTAAGATCCAGCCCAGTGGCCTTTTTTGGATAGTGCCCTAGTAGTCCTCACTCATTCGGCTCGTCTGGTGCATGTTGATGTTCAGTCGCTTCTTGACTCCTTGTCACAGTTTTATGATTCCACCAAAAACTTAGAAGCAGCGTGAGATATAGTCATTGCTCTCGAAATTCTGAGTCGTCAGAATGAATTAGCACTACTTAAGGAGAAACTCTCTCATTCAGATGATGTCCTTACTAACTGCAATGTTGTTAGTCAGTCTCTTCATGAGAAGTTAAAAGTTTCTGATAGAAATAAAGTGATCATTGACGATTAAATCGCTATACTAGAGAGAGAGAGAGATATTCTATTACTCAAGAGTCAAGTCAAGGAGGAGCTTGAAACGAATACTTGAGTAATTAATACTGAACAAGCCGAACAAACAAAGAATAGGAAAACAGTTGCTTATTTGAAATCAGAACTAGTTGGTGTTCCTGATTAAGCCAGAATAATTCTTGAGGCTGAACGCATGACTATTGTGGCACAATTTCAATTAAAAGAAGAATTGCAACATTACTTAGCAGTATTAAACATAGCTAAAGATCTGTAGGCATTGTATGTAAACTCCTTTTTTGTGTTGTTATACATAAACAACTTGTAGTGTTTTATTCAGAGCAAAATGCATTCTTAATAATACAATCATCGATTTTGGAATGCATGTTGATGCATCATTTTCATAGTCATGCTTTGTTATTTATGCTATTTATATTTATGCATTGTATGGCGACCCTATGTGATGTTTTATTTCAATGGGCGAAACTATTTTATTTCAAAGTTAGTTAATTAGCTTTACACATAGTTTAAGCTCTTGAGTAGTGGAGTAATCACAGTTTTTTAGACTCATAAGCAGTTGGAGTCGGGTCTTATGGGAATGGTTTCTCCAACTCTCATGAGTTCTCTAGACTTATCGCGGTTGGGAAGTTCATAAATCGTGGTCCATCAGAGGGGCCCAATGAAGATACTGGAGTTGTGAACTCAATGGAATTTACGTGCAGGGTTGGCCATAGTAACTCTCTAGAGTTTATGGGGCACACAAGGCTACCTTTAGTACCAAATCCAGGGTCACCAGTCCATCAATGAGGGGGCATTTATTGAGACCCTGTCCTCATGAGTTAATACTGAAATCAAATCAAGGATCTAGGGGGTCTTATTCTATTCCTCATTTTTCTTCGTCTGTAAGTTCGGACCCATTCACAGGAGGGTATTTTCATCCTCGTCTGCAACGCTATCGGAGAGCTTACAAATGGTATTGGTTTCACGCATGACTGACCGTTGAGGACCTCTGGCCTTTAAGACTTTATGTCACTAGCTCCGTCCGCTGCCCGCATGGGTATGCACGTGGTGTGGCCTGTATGGGCTTTTTAAGGCCGCTGGCTCCACACTGCTATCGCGGACAATATATATACATATATATATATATATATATGTGTGTGTGTGTGTGTGTGTGTGTGTGTATTTAGGTCTTACGTGTAGTTGGCCATATGTGGCTTGGCTAAGCTGCCTTAGACAGTGAATCAATAATTGACATATCACCGTCGCTTATTGTTGCCTGCATGATAATCCGATAATATTTATTCTTTATATCCAGCCAGCTTGATCTGATGATATTTATTCTTTATATCCAGCTAGCTTGGTGATAATAATCAATTTTGCTAAGTAACTAGTAGTGACGACGACGGCAAAGATTTTGTCCATGGTGAACAACCAATAATGACAGTAATGGCTGAGACTTCAATGATATTGATATGCTTGAAAATTCGCCTTTTATTTATCATTCATGAAGAAAGAATACAAGGCTCCGCCTTTAAAGGCTATTTCACCATTTCATCTATGATTGCCCCCTTTTAATGTAGAAGAATTATCTAAATAATCTTATAGATCAAAATCTCTTCCACTGTTAGGGGTGATATTTCTTGATGATGACCTTTTTATCGAAGGCAGCAGAAATTCTAGCTTGATATAATTGCATGCTCTGCTAAGCTGCCAGTCTTTTTTCATCAAGCAGATCTAACTCTTTCAACTGTATTCTTGCATTCTCATCATCTGTAATTGATTGATGCACTGCTACCCTTAGTGAAGCGACTTGTATTTCAATTGGCAGACAACTTTTACACCATAAACTAATGAATATGGGGTAGCTTGTGTCGCTGTATGATGTGTTGTCCTATATGCCTATAGAGATTCCTGCAGTTTTTCATCCCAGTCACGCTTATTCTAGCTTACTGTTTTCTTCAGTATTTTCATAATCGTCTTATTGAATGCTTCTGCCAACTCATTGGCTAGTGGATAATAGGGTGTTGAGAATGACTGATGAATTCTGAACTTAAGACATAACTTCTCCATGCCCCTGTTCTTAAAAGGAGTGTCGTTGTATGTGATGATTTTCTTCGGGATACCATGGCGATATATTATTGCGTGCCGAATAAAATTAACAACATCTTTCTCTTTAAGACTTTGTAGGCAATTACTTCTATCCATTTGGAGAAATAGTCCGTTGCTGCTAGTATATACTATTTTCCTCTGGACAATGGTAGATTTATGGGGCCGATGACATCGAGTCCCCATGTGGCAAAAGGCTAGGAAGTAGCTGACTGATGAAGGTCTTCAGGGGGCACATGTATGATGTCCCCGTGGATTTGACACTCGTGGCATCACTTCGCGTAGTCTATTACATCTTTAAACATTATCGGCAGTAATATCCCATTCAATGTACTCGGTGGAACAACTTTCTTCCCGCCTGATGTGCCCCGCATTCCCCAGAATGTGCCTCTTGTAGTACTTGACCCTCCTCCTCTTCACTTAGGCATCACAACAATATTTCATTATAGGACCTTCTATATAATCCTTCATTACACATAATGAATCTCTTCGCCCTTTACTTAACCTGCAACTTCACCTCTGAATCTTCTGGGAGGATATCGTATTTAAGATAATTAATGAAAGGCTGACACCAATCATCTGTTGTCACTTCTGGGCATGATATAGGGAGTGCGTCCATTGTGTTACTGATTTATATCTGCTGAGGGCAAGAATTTCCTTTCTTCGATTGTTACTTGCAGGGGACTTCGATCTGGGTGAGACAGTGCTGCTACTAAATTGGCCAAAGCATCGGCCCTCGCGTTCTCATGCTGTGGTATATACTTGATTTCAACGTTTAGAAAATGTTCCAACAAATGCTGCACGCCCTTTGATAGTATAGCAGAAGTTCTTGTTTCAAATTTAGTTGTTAATTGATTTATGACTAGCTTAGAATCCCCATAAATTCGCAGTGTTTTTATTTTTAGTTCACTGGCTATTTCCATCCTAATGATAAGGATATTTGGCTTCATTAGTTGTACATGCGGTACCCAGCGTAAAAGAGTAAGGTAATAAATCGCCTTAGGGGGTGGTCAATATTACTCCGGCACCTGTTCCTGTTACCCGGGTCACTCTACAAAGAACATTT
The DNA here is from genome assembly GCA_030180095.1 of Magnolia changhungtana. NCBI lineage: Eukaryota > Viridiplantae > Streptophyta > Magnoliopsida > Magnoliales > Magnoliaceae > Magnolia > Magnolia changhungtana. The sequence continues at coordinate 921,574 of JASAUF010000324.1, read as the reverse complement.
GCCACCCGTTTGACAATTCTATCATCATGACCTGATCATCAGGAAACTCATCGAAGATGGCTTCGCGGTCCGTCACAAGATGAGCTGCTAGAAAATCTACCACTGCCTGTCATTTTACTGCTTTCGCCAGTACATACGTAATCGCATATTCTGACAACAACAACATCCACTTTGCCAACCTCCCTAACAACATTGGCCTTGTCATAAAAAATTTGATCGGATCTGCTCGGGATATCAAGGTTATGTCATGGGACAGAAAATAATGTCTTAATTTATGAACTACAAATACCAATGCCAAGCATATTTTTTTTGATCGGTGTATACTTGCATTCTGCACCAATCAAAGTTCGACTTAAATAATAAAGTGCCGCTTCTTTCGCATTTTCATTCACTTGTGCTAATAAGGCCACTAATGAATTCTCAGCTACTGATATATACAAAATGAGGGGTCTTCTTTTCACTGGGGTTGTTAATACTGGGGGTTGTTTCAACAGTTCTTTTATCAAATCAAAGGTGTTCTGGCAGGATTTGTCCCATACGAATTCTGCTCCTTTCTTCATCAAATGAGAAAATAGTTGGCATCTTCCTGCCAGGTTCGAGATGAAACAACGGATATATGCTAACATTCCTTGCAAGCTTTTAAGCTCTTTCAACGTTTTTAGGGGTGACATATCTCAAATAACTTTAAATTTTTCCAGATCTATCTCGATACCTCTGTCTCACCACGAAACCAAGGAATTTTCCTAATGATACTCCGAATGCACATTTGGTTGGGTTCATGTTTAACTGTTTCTTTCTGATTCGATGGAAGACTAAAGATAAATGTTCGCGGTGTTCCTCATGATGATTTGACCTGACCACCAAATCGTCCACATAACACTCTAATGCTTGTGCATCATGTCTTGAAATACATTTTGCATTGCCCTTTGATACGTCACCCTTGTGTTCTTGAGACTGAACGACATAACTTTATAACAATATATCCCCAATGGAGTTCTGAAAGTCGTCGCTTCCTCATCTTCAAGTGTCAATCGTATTTAATTGTAACCGGCTTAGCCATCCATGAAGGACATGATAGCATATTGTGTGGTACTGTCTACCAGCATTTCGGTTATCGGTAGTGGAAAGTCATCTTTCGGACATGCTTCGTTCAAATCTCTGAAGTCAACGCAAACCCTGATCTGCCCATTTTTTTACTGGGACTATATTTGATATCCACTTGGGATATTTAACTTCTTTGATGAATCTGACCTTTATTAGTTAGCTTATTTCTTCTTCTATCTTGGGAAACAAATCTAGGTGAAACCGCCTTTGTGTTTACTTGATGGGTCTTTTGTCTTTAGAGATATTTAACCAATGCATCACTACTGTCAACTCTAGACCTGACATTTCTGCGTACGTCCAAGCAAAGACATCTTTGTTTTCTTTCAGAAGACTAACATATTGATTAGCTTCTTCTTCTCATAAGCTGTCACTTATGAACATGTTTCATAGTTCTTCTTCCGTTCCTAAATTTATCTCTTTCAAATTGTCAATTGTCGGCTGCCCCTCATCTTCCATCTGCTTTGGAGCTCTCTCAGGCTTGCTGATTATTTCAAGGTTCGTTTCTTCTATCTGGTCAACTGTTACCATATTCACTGAAACCTCTGCCCCCAGTCCTCGATTTTTTCTCGCTTCTTTTGATTCACCCCGATTGGAATCTAAATTCCTTTTCCATAATTTAAGCCAACGGGTTCTTCGTGATCAAAGCCCATTTTCTTCATGATTTTCTGACTCGCCGGGCTATATCTTTCTAGCTCTCTGGGTATTAATCTTCCATTCCCCATACCACTGTCGACTACCTCATCTTCTTTCACTTCTGAGGGAGCGTAGAATTCGATCGGCTCTGGATATCTTGCACTAGGTTTAACATGAAATCTTTTCGGAGTGAGGGGAAACGGCTTACTCCTTTCAGCGTACGGAAATGGTACTGTGTAATTTGACTGTAGAATTTTCAATTGTTCTGGCGATAGTAATGTTAATGGCGGTTGTACTAGCTGTCGTAGATGTTTTAGGACAAAATAGAACTTCTTTTTCGCCTTTTCTGCTACAAATGACTTCGTTTCTTTTTCTTCTACTATTTTCATGCATGCATTTTCTGGGACCTTGTTCTCATCCTCCTCCGTTTCTTCTTTGCTGGCAAATGCATCATAATAGCTCGCATCTGCAAAAAAAATCTTCAACTTCTGTATATGGTCTTGCATCAGCTAATACTTTGTGTTGCACCTCGTTTTTATAGTATTTGAAGCATTGGTTCAGGGTAGAAGGTATGATGCCATACTGATGCATCCACAGTCTTCCCAGAATGAGATTATATGTAGTCACTGCATTCGTGGCAGACAACATTTGTAGTTAATTCTCCTATCTTCAGTGCTATTGTGATCTTACCAAGCGCAAGTTGTCCGTCTTGATTAAAGCCCTATATCACATTCCACTAGGGTGTCTGTTCGAGCGTTGATAACCCAATTCATTCAACATTGTCAATGGCAACAGGTTTACAACAAACTTGTTATCGAGCATTATTCGCTTTACTTGTTTACCGTGAATATGACCCATTATTATTAACAACCTATTATGTTCCCCATCGTAAACCAGGTCGTCGTCGGAGAAGGATATAACTGGCATAAAATCTTCTCATTTCTCATTCTCCATCTCAGTCAGCAAAACTTCCCTTATACCTTCATCATATAAGGCTTTAATCGGGCTTTGTCGGGAGTCTTCTGACAATTTTGGAGCATTATAGACACTCAATCAAGCTGGAATGCCTTTCAAGTGGCTTATAATGTCATAAGTCACTTTCCCTGTCTCCTTTCCCCTTTCTTTCTCGTCACCATTATTGTTGTTGGAATGATTCTTGACTGCTTCTATCTTTGGTTTTTCACTTTTCAAATTTGGTGTGCTGGCCATCTTCTTCCCTGATCGCAAGGTAGTCACTGTAACTTTCCCCATTGTTTTCTGATTATCTACCCTTGTCCTTCCCTGATAATCTTCTCGCAAGGTAAGTACATTCGTTGTCGCCCTTCTATCTCTTTCTTTCTCTTTCCCAACTATTATCTCACTCCTGTTTATCATCCTTCGTATAATACACTTCAGTGTATAACAATTTTCTATCAGATGCCCTACTATGCGGTGATAATGACAGAAGTCTCTTTCCTTCATTTAGATACTTCTTCGGGACGTTTGACAAGGGCAATTCAATTGTTCTGTCTTTTAGTAATCGATTCATCATAGGGAGTACGTCCTCTTTTTTGAACAAAAAACCCTTGTGAGAATTCAATGATCGGGGTTTTTTGTCTTAAAACCTTCCTTTGGGGAGATTCGACTCTTCTTTCCTTTCTATCCTTTTGCCCCTTACTTTTCTCATGTCCTGGCTTCTCTTTTCATGCTCAACCACATTTGCGATCAACTTCTGAGATCCTCTTCTAATCATTTCATAATTGAATGCTGGCATTTTTCGAGTCATCAGTTCTAGAGGGTACGCTTTTGTAGCCAACTCATGGAAGGTTCTGATGTCAGCACTAGTGAGACCAAACGCTACTCCAGTTTCCATAGAGTTTAGGCACATTTTCACCTGTTCTTTCTCTTCTAGCAATTGCCTGCAAGAAGCCCCCTAGATCTTCCATCTATTTATAAATTTTTCCACTGGCTCTCCATCTCTCTGTCGCACCGAAGCTAGTTTTGTGATACTAACATCACATTCTGATGAGAAGAAGTTTGATATGAATGCGTCTTGTATCTGTTCCCATGTTCTTATCGATCCAGGTGCTAAGCTAGAATACCACCTAAACACTTTATTCATCAAGGAAGACCCGAATAATCGGAGGCAATACTGGGGCGCTGTGGAGAAATTCCCCATATTGGTGATGAAGTGCATCAGGTGTTCTTCCGATGACCCATCCCTGTTGAATTTCTGAAAATTAGGATGCTTAAAATTGTTGGGGAATGGGATATCTTTTACTTCTCTTGGGTACGACGTTCGATATCTAAATCTTCATATGCCTTCACGTTCTCCTTTTGACCTAATTGCTTCTTCGATGACTTGTCATACTTCTTCTTGTGTCACCGCTCTCATCGTGGGGGCAGATCCGTGTGACCTAGTCTTCAGCAACTGTGACCCTTCGGGGTAGTGTTCTTGTACATTCGCGTTATCGGCCACTAGGGGTGCCACCATCTAGGCTACGTTAAACGCAAGAGTCCCCAAGGCCTCCCTGAGGTTTCTGCATTCTTCCATTAGTGCTTTCTGTGCCTCAGCCACTTCAGTGATTCGATCCTCTGTAATTGGAGAAGACCCTCGGTTTACTCCGGCCATGTGAACGGCAACCTCTCTGTTCCCTGACGAGGCAGTAGTCAATGTTGAATGGGAGTGTATTAATGTTATGGGAGTTACCGAAAGAGGAGACTCATATGATCTTTGTGTATTTCTGGAGTAACCGACCGATTAGGAAGACAGAGATTGGTGATGTGGATCCTGGTAAACTTGTCAGTAAAGCCTTACCTTTCTACTCTCTTGTCTACCAAGAGCTCTTAACAGGCAAGGTAGGGAAATCTTGTGTGGCTGGAGGGATCATCGCCTGCGTAGGGTAGTTTATCGGCGGAGCAAGTTTAGGATGTTTCATGGCTATATTTCGTGTTATCGGTCCCCTATCTCTTCTCAGTGGTGCATTAGTTCCTATCACGGCGATATTCCGGTTCCTTGTCCTTCTACGCGTGATGACTATCCAATCATCTCTTTCTTTCTGTGCAATTGGTGAAGCCGTTATAACTGTAGCGGTTGCTTGTGGCTCCACATGTTTGGTTAACACCGATTTTTCAGCATACTTCACGACGAAACCTGTCGTAATGAAATAGAAGACTGTATTCTTTTGAACGATTGCCATTGATTGGTTGGTGGGTTGCGATATCTTTTCTCCTGAATCGTCCATATTGCAAAACAAAAAAAATAGTAATTAAATTAAGTTATATTCTATTTTATAGATGAAAGTTAGGATGTTCCTGCCGAGAGTCACCATTTTAGCACCTTACTGGCGCCAAACAATTGTGATTATCTTTCATGCAATTCTTAAGTTAATATTTAAGTGAATATCAAAAATGTCTCTAGCAGAGTCGCCATTTTGTTTCGAACAAGAAACAAATGCATTCCATTTGGGGAAATTATCTTATTCACTTAATTATGAATAAAAGAAAGTAAAGAAAATAATCACATCATTTATTCATTCCAAGTTCTTTTACATCATTTTCTCCTTTGATTTCAAAACATAATGTTCATGACTTGTAATAGAAAACAAATAAAGACAATATGTATTGGAAGCGCCGTATATTGCAGACTGTTGTGCACTGAACACTGCTGTGCACTAAGTATTATCATGCATTTGGGCTGATGTGCGCTTGGTAGCAATGTTGTGCGCCCTCCTTGTTGTGGGTTTAGCTCATTGTACTCTCGCTAGTGTTGTGTGCTCGACAGTGTTGTGTGCCAGCTAGTGTCATACGCTCGCTTTTGTTGTGCACCAATAGCGTTGCGTGCCAATAGTGTTGTGTATCGCACAACACCTGTCTCGCACAATGAATGCGGACTCTTCTTCTTCTCCTTAATTGGTTGCTAATGACCTCCTACTGAAGGGTCAAGGGGTATTTATAGGCCATTCACACGTGTGAACATGACACATCAACATTGCTGGGTATCCCTTGTGCGTCAATTCCCCTCTGTGCGGTCTCCTTTATGCGGATTCCCTTTTGCAGACTTCAATGTGCGGATTCGTTTTTGCGGACTTCAATGTGCGAATTTCTTTATGAGGACTAACTCCTTTTAGCGCACAATGCTCCACTGCGCACAATGATCATTAGCGCACAATACCTCTCTACGCACAATGGTTGTCTGTGCATAATAGTTATCTACGCACAATGACTTCTTGTTGTCTTCTCTCTCTCTTTTTAATGCCTCAACAACTCCCTTTTTATCTTTTATTTCCAAATCAAATTCTTAGAGTAGGAGGATCCATCTTATTAAGCAGTGCTTAGCATCATTCTTAGAAAGAAGATACTTGAACTCCGCATGATCTGTGTAGATGATGATCTTGGATCCGATCAAGTAGGACCTAAATTTGTCCAAAGCGAATACTACAGCTAAGAGTTCATTCTCTGTAGTTGAGTAATTCACTTGGGCAGGATTTAGAGTTCTACTTGCGTAGTGTATAACATAGGGATTCTTCTCTTTTCTCAGGCCTAACACTACCCCAAGAGCATAATTGGATGCATCACACATAATTTTAAAAGGAATGCTCCAGTCAGGTGGCTGCATGATAGGTGTAATGATTAACATGTCCTTGAGCTTAGAAAAAGCTTCCACGCATTGCTCAGTCCACTCGTATGGTACATCCTTCTGAGGTAAATTGTATAAAGGATGAGAGAGGTGACTAAAGTCCTTTACGAATCTGCTGTAAAATCTGGCGTGTCCTAAAAAGGATCGCACATCTCATATGTTCTTGAGTGGAGCTAAGTTAGAGATAAGATCAATCTTAGCCTTATCTACCTCAATTCCTTTGGACGAGATGATATGTCCAAGGACAATCCCCTTACAAACCATGAAATGGCACTTCCCTCAATTTAATACCAATTCTTTTCCTCATGTTGCTTCATTACACATTTAAGATTCTCTAAACAATCGCTAAAGGATGGACCAAAGATAGAGACGTCATCTATGAAGACCTCTAAATATTACCCCACCATGTCAAAAAAGATACTCATCATGCATCGCTGAAAAGTGATTAGGGCATTACATAGTCCAAATGGAATCCTTCGGTAAGCAAAGGTGCTAAAGGGACATGTTAATGTGGTCTTTTCCCAATCTTCAAGAGCTATCTCTATCTAGTTATAGCTCGAATATCCGTCAAGGATACAGTAATAGGAATGACCAACTAGCCTTTCCAAGATTTGATCAATAAAGGGCAAAGGAAAGTGGTCCTTCCTTATGACGGTATTCAATTTCCTATAGTCAATGCACATTCTCCAACCAGTAGTAACTCTAGTTGACACGAGTTCATTGTCGGCATTAGCTACGATGGTGATTCCGGACTTCTGAGGAACCACTTGAGTTGGACTCACCCATAGGCTATCGGATATAAGGTATATGATACCCACATCTAATAGCTTAAGAACCTTGGCCTTAACCACTTCCTTCATGTTTGGATTTAATCTACGTTGTGGCTACCAGGAGCTCTTCGCATTATCCTCTAGATAAATACGGTGAGTACAAATCAAAGGGTCAATTCCCTTGAGGTCCGTAATTGACCATCTAAAGGCTACTTTATGCTCAATGATAGTAGAAATAAGTATACTCTCCTGTTCTTGCTTAAGGTTGGAAGAAATCACCACCGGCTATGTCTCATCTTGACCTAAATAGGTATATTTCAAATCAGTAGGCAAAGGTTTTAAGTCAAGTTTCGGTGCCTTGAGGTTAGATGGTAGAGGCACTACATCAGTTTGGGGCAATTCTTCAAATTGTGGCCTCCACCGGTTAACTTCAAGTACTGGCATAGTATTAAGCATGACACCCGCCTCCCTAATCATATCATCATCTAAATTATAGGAGTGGGCCAAGAACGTCTCTAGAGGTCAGAGGATAAGGTCATCAGAGTTCTATCTTCCACGAAAGAATTAATCAAGTTAACATCGTGGGCATCGTCATCATCCTTTGCCTATTTACTCATATTAAAAAAGATATTGACCTCCAATGTCATATTCCCAAAAATAAATTCATGACTCCATTCCTACAATTGATGATTGCATTTGATGTGGCAAGGAATAGGCAACCAAGAATGACATGAATTTGAGTGCTCATCCAATAAATGAATGTCGACCTTCACTTGCTAAACCACCTTTAAAATATCCTGAGAGTTACAGAGAGGTTTTGGTGCTATCGATCGTTGGGAAAATGGAGCAATCAGTTTGCTTTGAAGTTTCAGTTCTACCTCATGTGGAGCATTGCTAAGTATATTAGTCTCATCTACATCCGGATCCTTAGGCTTCTCTGCCCTTAACAGAATAGATTTGTCAATTATCTTCCCACTCCTAAGAGTGGTGATAGACTTAGCTTGTTCCATTAGATTTGAAGAGCTTGGTTCACTAACTTCATATTGCGGTTTAGGATTGGGGATAGGTTGGGCTAAAAGCATCCCTTTCTCCATAACCGTAAAGCATGAGTTTATCTTTTGTATAGCCTTTGTGAGTTCTTGTAAGGTTTGAAGAGTACTTTGTTGGATGAGCTCTAGAGGATTTTGAACCAATTCCTCTTTGAAGTTTCCCTTGATTTAAGAATCGATTAGGGATTCCTTGAGGTTTAACAGATTCTCCATTACTCTAACTGAAATTCGGATGATGTCTCCAGCTGAAGTTGTATGTGTTCGAAGTGAGTCCCTTGAAAGACCTTTGGTAGTTGTTTACGGCATTTGATTGCTCATTCAATATTTCATAAAACGTAGGTATAGTTGGGCAATTTTCAGTTGTATAAATGTTACAAGTACAAATACCGCAGACAACTTCCTTATCCTTATCCTTCTTAAGTTCCATGGCCTCGAGTTTCCATGTGAGACTGGCCACTTTTGTATTCATATCTTCTTCCTCTTTCAAAAGATATATTCCACCTCTCTCCTTTGATTGAGTAGGCTTAGACGTGATGCTCGTTCTTGGGGAGATGTCCCATGATTAGGCGGTTTCAGCAAGTTTATCAAAGAAATCCCACACTTCATCAACATCTTTGTTCAGGAATTCCCCACTGCACATTTTCTCGACAAATTGGTGCATGGAAGATGTCAGTCCTTCATGGAAGAAATTTGTTATGCGGCACATTTCAAAACCGTGTCGTGGGCATGAACTGACAAGATCCTTGAACTGCTCCCAATATTGGAAGAATGTTTCATCTTCCCTTTGAGCGAAGTTCATGATCGACTTTCTGATGGTGTTCGTTTTATGATATGGAAAGAATTTCTTTATGAACTCCCTTGTCATGTCATTCCATATGCCAATAGATCATTTACGTAGTGACTATAACCACGTCTTAGCCTTTTCTTTTAGGGAGAAAGGGAAGAGTTTCAGCTGAATTGTGTCCTCAGACATGTTAGGAAAGTATAAAGTGGCTATGATCTCATCAAACTCTTTTAAGTGTAAATATAGATTTTTAGATTCAAGCCAAAGGAACTTTGGAAGGAGTTGGATCACTCCTGGCTTGATGTCTATGTTTTTTGCATTTATTGGAAAAACCATACAGGAAGAAGTGCTCACCCCTGCCACCCTCACCGGTTGTAAATAGTCTTGTAAAGTACGAGGTGGGGGTGCTTGATGCACCTCGTTCTCATCCTAGATTTCCTCCACCCTGAGTTAGGGTGGATTTGGAAGTTGATTAGCCAGTTGATTTGCAACCATAACTTCAGTTAACTCTGTGGATCTAGAATGGTGTCTAATCTTGTGATGGATAGATAACCCCTCAACCAATCCTCCTTTACTCAAGAGACGTAGAGTGTTTTCACGAACCCACTTGGACATGAAACACTCTCAGCCCTCAATTTCAGAATCTAACTTAAACCTAAAAAGAAAAAGGGAAATAGAAAAGAGAGAATTATAAAGAAGTTACCAAATTAGAAGTTTCTATGTTAGGATCTTGCAAAAGAAAAAGAAAAGCGAATTAGTTTCTAAAAAGAGAAATAGAAAGTCTTTAAAAATAGAAAGATAAGTTAGTTTCTAAAAAAATAACCTAGTTTCCAAAAACGAAAAAGGAAAGTTTCTAAAAACAAATTGGGAAAGTTTCTAAACTTAGAAAAAGGAAAGTGAGTTAATTTCTAAAAAAATGAACTAAGAAAGCAACCTAGTTTCTAAAAAAAGAAAAAGGAAAGATTCTAAAAGTAGAAAGTAAGTTAGTTTCTTTTTTAAAAAAAGTAACCTAGTTTCTAAAAAAAGAAAAAGGAAAGATTCTAAAAATAGAAAGTAAGTTAGTTTCTAAAAAAGAAAAAGGAAAGTAAACTAGTTTCTAACCAAGAATAGGGAAAGGAAATTAGTTTCTAAAAATAGATTAAGAAAGTTTCTAAAAAAATAGTTTCTAAAAACAAATTAGGAAAGTTTCTATCCTAGAATTAGAAAGTAAATTAGTTTCTAAAAATAAAAAAGGAAAGTTTCTAAACCTAGAAATAGAAAGCTAAGTTAATTTCTAAAATAATTCAGAAAAAACCCTAACATAAAAATAGAAAGTAGAAAAATCCTAATCTTAAACTAATTCTAAAACTAATTAATCACAGAAAAATTCAACCGTTAGTCCCTAGCAACGGCGCTAAAAACTTGTTCACAACCCCAAGTGTAGAGACGCGATGCAGTAATAATCTCGGTGAGACCGAGGTCGAATCCACATGGACTAATCTTGTGTATATTATAAAAGTAACTAGAAGTAGAATTAGAAAAAGATATGAATCTAAATCTAGAATTAAATGGAGTGATTGTAAAGTGTGTAATTAGAAACTTAAGAATTCAAAGGTGGGAACTAGGGTTTCCAAGGATCCACTTGTAGCTGTAACACTTCGAACATTTCAATACCTGAGTATTGAAAGTTCTTGAGTGCTACCAAGAAATTAACTTATATGTACATGTGTAGGATACAAATCTAACTACCCTAATCTTACATCTAGTCCCTGACACGAATCAAACCATTGGAAATTATCTTCATTCATAGACAAGCCATCTGACCATTGATTTTAAAGACTGGACTATCCATCATGACACTTGAATTATGTACTTCCCTTAAGTAAATTAGCGAATCTAACCCTTGAGAATAGCTGCCATCTATAAATCAAGTCATCTGACCATTAATCACGTGGATTAGTACATGTACATTTCCTTGAACTTAATCAATGTATGATCTATCATCCATAAGAATTTAGACAAAAGTTCTTTAATAAGAATTACTTAGAAACGTGTCCACAACCATGTAGAACCATTAGATTTTGTAAAACTCTTAGATTAACAATAATTACGAATATGCCATTCACCTAGACCCCTAGTTCTAGATCACATGGTTCCCACAATCCGTTTGATGAAAAATTTCACACCATGCCTTTATATCACAAATTAGATGTACACGTTGGATTTCAACCCTTAAATCATTGTAAAAATAAACCAATTGATAGATCAACCATTAACCATTGATTTGGGGCCCACCTGATCTTTGGATATGCTTCAAATTTGGGCTCAAGCCCATAAATTAAATGGAACAACAAATGGACGGTGTGGATTCACTTACAAACATTACAGTGGGCCACACTTGTAGCACGTGTGCTCCACTCGCGTGCACCAGCGGTGCATGGAACTAGGAGTCGGGTCAAACTAAGTTTGACTCGAAGAAAATTTGAAACAGGGAGGATTCTCTCCCGCATTCGCAAGAGAAATGGATAGTCGTCCGCTTTCAACATCTCTGGACCTAGATCATCATTTACATGGACAATCTAAATCCTCAAGAATCTCTGGGTGGAAAATCCGACTAAAGCCATGTGGCTTCCACCATTAATAAAAAACCCAAAGACCACACCAGGAAGATCAAGAATGTGCTAAATCGGAAGTTTAAATGAACAACATCCGTTTGGAGGCACGATGGCTCACTTAGATGATCATGATGAAAAATTGACCACACCCTTGATTCTTTCTCAACCCATGCAATCAGATGGACATCTGTTGCGAAGCCTAGGTAGCCTGACACCGATCACCATGCTACAAACGGTTGATCCAAGTGGGCCATCACTATGTCAAATCCAAGTAATCTGAACCGTTTGCCAAGCCTAGCCCTTGACCTCAAACATAGAAAATAAATCTGTGAGGACCCATGCAAACGGTTGCGTGTGCAATCCGATCCGGTTGAAACCTACAGATCGAAAGGAAAACTACTACATCATAATCAATCGTTCGACCCATCAGGTAATCAAAGTCGTTCAAGAACATCCTTAGGGGAATCTGACTGCATCCAAGAAGGCCATTAGGAAAGATCCTACGTAGAGGCCGCTGACCAGCCTTCCTTCCCAACGAGAGCTGCTGCCAACCTCGTTACGCAAAAACAGGGACCACGGAAGTCCTACGCAGTCCTGTTGCGGCAGAAAGATTGTGAAATTCCTACGCAATGGGAGTTTCGCTATCCTTCACGCATATGAAAGGCTTCCACCCCAACGGTTGGAGGAAAATGACAAGAAAGATAGAGGGAGAAGCAAGGAAGAGAGGTGGAAGGAAAGAAAAACAGAGAGAGCAACGGCCAGCCTTTGCTGGACGTGCCACAGCAAGAAACGATAAAGAAGAAGAAAGAGAAAGAGAAAGAAAGAAAAAGAAAGAAAGAAAGAAAGAAAGAAAAGAAAAGCAAGGAAATGAATAGGAAAGAAGAAAGAAAAGAAAGGAAGAGAAAGGAAGGAGAGGAGAAGGAGAACTGCGACACCAGACCTCCACTGATTAGCAAATCTGTTGATTTATCAAGGTAGGCCACGCCTAATCTACCCTTCTATACCCTTCTTCCCCTTCCTTCCATATCTTGATTAAACTAGCTAGCTGAAAAAAAAAAAAAAAAAAAAAAAAAAAAAAAAACTAACCCTTCGAACGTTGTAAAATATTAGATTAAGGATTTAATCCTTTGATGTATGCCCACCTCCAAGAAGGAAGCAACACTAAAGGTGAGGGTTTTATCCTTCAAGCTTACATTAATTTAAGTTGATATATTTATCTTACCTTTTACATGCCTTCATATTACTTTAAATTTTTCCTGCAATTATATGTTTTACCATCAATTATTTAACTTTGGCTTACAGTATAATGTTAATTACAAGTGATCTTTCTTAATTTATGTGGGGCCATGGATACAAGCCTTGCCCTTGCCTTATCAAATTTATTGAGTTGGCCCTGCCACTTATTGTCTCTTTATTTGGGTTGGCTCTACCACTCGTCTCTTTATTGAGTTGGCCATTGCCACTCTCCTTATTATTGAATCAGTCGTTGTCGCTCTTCTATTTGTTGAGTTAGTCATTTCTACTCTTCTTTTATTGAGTTAAACATTCTCATTCTCCTATTTGTTATATTGGTCATTGCCACTATTTGAGTTGACCATTGTCACTCTTCTCTTTATTATATTGGCCTTGTGTTATTTATCTTTAAGGCTTAGGCATGTGTCTTGATATTCCAGATCCTCCGCGATTCAATTTATATTCTCTATAAGTGTAAGTGATGTGTTAAGAAGTATCACAACTATTGAATTGAATATCTTATCATGGACATAATGCGTTATGGGTAGCGCCCTCTTGGTTGGCACGTAATTTCATGGGTTGGTTGGCATAGTGCACAATCGATGTAGGTAAATCATCATGCGTGCTACATCACTTTTTTGGGATTAAATGTCGCAAATAGTCACTCTATGAATACATCGTGTTACGTAAATCCCCCAACCGCATGTTGTGTTGCCTTGAGATGTTCGCATAAATCCACGTTAGCATTGGCCATGCCGGCGAATATCCGTAGTTATGGGATGCAGGTCGAGCAAGGTTTTCTATAAATTAGATTCCACATTGTGATGATCACTACGTATGATGAGCTGCACATACTTTGCTAGGCATGCATCTCATGTAGGTTGTTTGTACATTCTAATATCCTCATATCAGTGGACTACGGGACGTATCAAAACCCAAACTTTATGTTTATGAATCTCTTGAATTATTGTTAATCTTAAAGGATAACCATCACTATGAGTAGGGCATTGACCCTCTCCCAACCGTACAGATTATGCAGGTGACGTACAGATTGAAGACCTAGTGAACAATCTCCCTAAGGAAGATTATGCTAAAAGAATAAGAAGACAGTTTTATGATATAGTTTTATACTTCCGCTGCGAACTTGATAAATGTAATAAGATCCCATTGAGAGGACATATGATTATTCTTTTTACTCTGATGAAATATAATCAATACAGTTGATTTTATTATTGTGAATGTTACCTTCATGAATGTATCTGGATGTGATCTAAATGAAAATAATAAGGTGCAATTTTTAAAGCATCAAAGTTTTTACATTATTAACACCCAGTTTTCTCGGGCATGAGTATAACCTCTGACCATGAAAATTTGGGATGTTACAGATGGTATCAGAGCATAAGAATGAGATTAATTGGGCCTGAGGGAATGGACCACCACAAGCTTCACATGATAGGACATATAAGAATTAGATACGTATACTCAACTGAATTCCCAAAGGAACTAGGAAGTTGAGGAATTAAATACCCATATTCGGGTTCTCCATTGGAAATATCAAGTTAGATGTGAAATTTATAAACTATGAATCTAGTTACCTTTAGGAAAATTCCAAAATAAGATCAAAATCAAGAAGAATAAGGTCCCCTTATGGGAATAAAGAATTTTCAATTATTTTCAGAGTTTCCCAACTATTCTAATGGAATTCAGAAATGTTACGATATCCCTACTAATTACAGTAAGTGGACATATTGAAAAATTTTGAAACTTTTCTGATAGTTCATTTAGGTCCCCATAATCCCTCCCTAAAATTTCAACCCAATCAGATCTGTACAAAATTCTATATAAATCTGGTCTCGTGGATTTTTCTGGAGTCTCAAGAATAAATCAGGAGTTTAAGATCCGAATTTCAAATAAATTGGACAGATGGAGGAGTGACAGACTGTCAATGTAAAACAATCTTGAGAATGTATGACATTCATATAAAGGACAACACTAAAGCTTAAGTGCAACAACGAAGGGATGATTTGTTCTATCCTTTATGAAACATGGCCTACCCATTGTCGTCTAGTCTAATTAGGACATCTGGCTTTCAGGGCGAAACGAAGATTTCTCCCGAGATGTAGAGTGATCAGGACCATGGAATTACGAACCAAATTTAAACAAGGAACGAACGGTTTAATCCACATACCAAATATTGGGGTCGAGATTTTCTTTTAAGGGGGTAAGGCAGTAGCATCCCAATTCACATAGCCAATTATACGCGCACTTAGACGTCTAATTATATCCAACTTATGAGTAGTACATTGAAAACCTAAGCCTAGTGAGCCAGTGAGGATGAAAGAAGCAGATTCAAATTCAGGTACTACATTGGAAAATCAGAGTACGCAGTGAAAGCGTAATGGGCCATGTAGAATCATCCTTTACAAGAATACAAGAGTATGTGAGATTTCCCATGAGTCTAAAACGATCGGGATTAAAGTGCCCTGGTTCGTCAATTAGTATGAGTGTTGAGCCAGTCAGACTGTAGAGCCTCATAGGAAGATCAATTCAAGCGTTTATCTCAACCGGATGTGTGCAAGCTTGCCACAGGTAAATCTAAGCCTCACATCCCTTATCCCAAAACACCAGGTATATAAAACCCTTAAAATAAATTAGAACATAATAGGGTTTTAAGTTAAGAAAACTTTTTTTTAATAGATAAATTCTCTAAGTTGTCTTACTTTGTCAATTTTATCGATACACATATCGATATGATTGACCTGCTCTGTCGATGTCCTCGATACCTAAACGATATCATCGATATGAGGACAAAATATGTCCAGCAATCACATACTCATTTGGACGAAATTATCGATACAACGATATACTATCGATATCATCGATATTCAAATCTCGAGTCCATTGAAGGTGACTCGATAAAATCGACAGGCAAATCTCCGGCGCCCTTATTTTTTCTTAAGAATATCATATATGCATCGATATATAGAAGCCTCATCGTTACCATCGAAATTCAAATCTCGATGATATCGGAAGGCTCTCGATGATATCAGTCTTGAGCGTCAAGCTCTGATAGAATCGATATTCAAATATCAATAATATCAGTATGGTCTCAATTGCATCGAACATGGACATAAACTGTCCGGCAAGCTTAAAGAAAAATCCGTTAGATTTATCAATGCATCGACACAGGTATCGATATCATCGACATTCAAATTTCGATGATCTCGATGATCCCTCGATCATTCTTGTAAACCTAAAATATTTCTAGTCAAGTCTCTCTCATTATTCAAATGTCGATGGATCGACATTAGTATTGATTGAATCAGAGCTCGAAATCTGATGACATCGACAACTGTTTCAGTTCCATCGACCAGTTGGCAAGAGGTTTCAAAAGCGTATGACATTTGAGTTTGTGTCATCGAGCGGACCATCGATGCCATCGAGATTATACGCTCGATGATATCGAACCCGCTCGATGATATCAAACTCTGTCATAAATGTGATCGTTTTATATCCGTTGGAACCTTTTGCCTATATATAGAGGACTTGTCTATTATTGTTGGTAGAGAAAGAAGAGAGTGCTTTTGTGTGTTTTACCTTAGATCTTATACCTAAAACCCTTTCTCTCAGGGGAGTTCATCCTCCAATCCACCCTGATCATTGATATTCAATAGATTAGATTGGGGAATGAACTTTTGCATTCAAGGATCCTCCAGCTACTACCTTAATGGAAAATCATTAAGCTGAGATGCCTTGAATGCATAATCAGAATCACTCTATCTTCCTTATACGAAAATTTTTTATAGAGTAGGATTCCGTTTTGACCTTGACCAAACCCGAAGCCTCACATTGGTATATCATCTGGTTGCGGATCAAGGAAGCCGAAGATTCTTTATCAACAAGGAGGAGAACTTTGTCAACGTGTTAAATGGGACTCATCCACTTATTTGTAAGTTACTAGAGTCCAAAGGACACTTGTGATCATTCCTTTTTAGGATTGGGTCTTAGGTGTTTCTCACCCTTGCAAGCCCTCGTAGGAGGCCTTCGGCGAGAGTGTACGTGGTGGGTACGTAGTGTTGACCCTTGATCTGTGGAGAGCATAAATTTCCAATTAAAGGTGAACCTGTCTAAAACCTTAGGTTCGAGGTGATTCGAGTGAAACCTCCGTTAGGGTCTTATGGAAGATCCTTGGCTAGTGTGCCTAAAAGTGGGTGCGTTGTGTTGACCCTTGCTCGTGAGAGTATAAACAGTCAGCCTCAGTGTAGGTTGTAAAGGTTGAAGGTGAACCCGATTTAAAACCTTAGGCTTGAGGTGAACGGCTGTGAAAGCTCCTTAGTGAAATCCGGTACATTCAAGGGTTGAGTGCGGTTACCGGGAGTGGAGTAGACAAGTAGTCAAACCACTATAAAAATGACTTTGTTTGAGATTGCTATTCTTTTGTTTATATGATTTACTTTAATATTTTCATATCTGAATATCTGAGATCACACCTCACACATATACACAGTCATATCTATCATAAAATAGTTTGCATATTGTTCACTTCTTAAATAGTTTGTGATTGGATACTCTACCGGGCTTGGAAACCATCAGAGTTACTTTTGAGTAATTCTAATATGTGCTGGTTGTTAGGATTAGTATAATAGGATTTGAAATAAAACATAAAATCTTTAAAAAGTCCTATTCACCCCCTCTAGGACGTATTGGCATATTCCTACTTCAACTAAAGTGGTCTTCACCGCTATTTCAATTGGTATCAAAGTGGGTCTCTCTTTAAGGGCTTCATCACCTAGAGAGTGATCCTGACTGAAGTTGGGAATATGGCCAAAGGAGAGGGCTCATTAGTCACTAGACCTCCAGTATTTGATGAATCAAATTATGCATACTAGAAGGCTAGGATGCACTACTTTCTGATATCTTTAGATCACAATATTTGGGATATAGTTGAAAGTGGATATGTGCCACCAACTGAACACATTGTACTTGACAGTGGCACAACCATCACAAAACCCAAACCCAAAGAGAAGTAGATGACTTTCGATAAAGAAAGATAAACTGTCGAATCTAAAGCTCTGAACGCCATCTACTGTGCCATGTCCCAAGATATTTTCAATCAAATAAGTATGTGTGGGACATCCAAAGAAGCATGGAATCTACTGGAAACAACCCATGAAGGCACAAGTACTGTGAAGAGATCTAAACTTCAACTCCTGACTTAACAGTTCGAAAATCTCAGAATGGAAGAGCATGAGACCTTTATGGAGTTTTTTACTAAGTTGAATATCATTTGCAACTCCATGGGTGGATCGGGAGAAAAAGTTTCGGTTACAAAAATCTATAGGAAAATACTTAGATCACTGCCGGAACGGTTTAGTCCCAAAGTAACAACCATTGAAAAGTGTAGGAATATTGATGAAATGAAAGTAGAAGAACTAGTAGGTTCCCTACAAACTTTTGAACTACACTTCAAACAGATGCCTAATTCCAAAACAACTGTCCTAAAAACTTCAAAGAAAATAACAAACGAGGACAGTGAAAGTGAAAAAGATGATGAAGATGAGGAAGTGGCTTTGCTGGCACAAAGACTCAGGAAATTCTTTCAGAAGAATCATGGCAATCCTACTAGAGGACGAAAGATGGACAATAGACCTTCTATAGAAAAATTTGGTAAAAAGACCAAAGAACCACAATATTATGCCTGTCAAAAATATGGACATTTGTCTACTAAATGCCCAAAATGAAAAACCAAGGGCAAGGCGATGGCCGCCACATGGGATGATACAGATGAGTCAAAATCAGAATTTAGTGACTGAGAGAGTGATGAAGATCAGAAATCCTTGAAAATTCTTATGATCTCCACTACTCCAATCATTCCCAGTGAATCTGAGAATGAGAAAGAACAGCAAGCCATTGAATCATTTACATCTGTTAATGAGGAAATTGGAGGAGAAGAAGAGGAAGAACAAAATAAGCTACAAGATGCTTACAATTAACTTTATGTTCATAGCATCAACATTCTTAAAAGACTTGGATTGTCTCAAAATAAGAAGGAACTACTGCAAAAAGATCTGGACAAAACATTGGAAATTAATTCACATCTAATTAATGATCTACAACAATATCATTTAGACAATGATGAGTTGGAAAGAGTCAATTTGTCCCTAAAAACGAAATCATCGAAGCTTTTTAAACAAATTGAATTATTAAAAGATGAAAATGAGCAACTCAAGAATGAGAATCACACACTCCGGTTTGACTTAGAAAAATCCAGAAAATTTGGTGAAATAAGCTATAAATTCTCCCAGAGTGGTGAAAAGCTCAAAAAATTGTTAGAAATGGGAAGACAAGGAAGAGACAAGAGTGGCCTAGGGTATGATAAAACTAAAAGGAAAACTGGAAATGGAGCCCCGACAACTGAAAAATTTGCTGCGTTAGGTAGCAATATGAGAACTTCTCCAGTTTGTCATTTATGTGGTGATATGGGTCATTATAAGTTTGAATGCTTGACACCTAGAAGGACTTTACTTAACTCTAGTCAAAAGGGTAAATTCACACTGGCCAAAAAAATAAGAAATGACGAAAGTCCACCTAGGAGAAACACTCACCCATCACCACCTGAAATGAAATCATTGGATCAAGTGGGAGAGATAAACATGAAAACTAAAAAGAAGTCTGTCTCAAAATGGATAGTAAAAGAAAAACTGAATTGTCTGATAACTTACTCTATCCATAAACTCTAAAAATGAAATGAACAAGTCCAGATCATGCATCTAGGTTTGGATATTTGCTAAGATGATGCAAATTTTGCTAAGCTCCAAATGATATATCTGAGGTACCTCACCTCCATATTTTGTATATAAACATTCGAATGTTTATAATTATGATGTGTACAGTAATTGTACATAATTTTGTTGAGTATACTATTGACTCATAGAAACACTAAAAGTATACTCGAAAGGTCATCTGTATGCTGCAAAGGAAAAATATTCATCTACGATATGTCCCTCGATATGTCATTTTCGATTAATCGATCAATCATCGATTGCATCAATGCCTTTTTGAATATAAAGAGCCATACGATCGAGAATGATATCAAAGACAGTCTAGATAACATCGGGGGAGCTACATCGATATAATCGGAACACTGATCGATGTTATTGAAGACTGCCGCCCGATAAAAGGCAGTTGAGCAAAAAATTATATTTTTTTCTGAAAAGAAACTTTCCATTTTTTTGCTAAAACCCTCAGACGGAAGTTCATCAGTGGGTCCCAGAAGCTCCTTAAAAACTGGTACTATTCTTCCATTCTTTCCATTTCCGAGTTTATCTTGCTTTTTGGTCGGATATTGTCAGTTTCTTCGAAAGAGGAATTTTATCTGTTCTTCCCAAATCTGTCTTTATGGGCAAGGACAAAGAAACGGTGTCGGGTCCTGGGGAGTCATCCAAACCCTCTCGACGAAAGACCCTTGCCTTAAAGGAAAAGGCAAGTGCTCCTAAACGTGGGATCCTCACTCGTCAGAGATCTTGACAAACTTCATATGGTGAGTCCCAGTCCGAAACTCCGTCACCTCCTGCGGCTAGCTTAAACCCACGTCCAACAAAATATACGGGAAGGAAGCTCATTCATGAGAGAAAGGTAGACAAAGATTGTTTAAAACCATAAAATCTCGAATCCCTGTTTGGTGCAATCGATTGGTTGCTCGTTCTAGATTTCGGTGGGCTATGCCAACTCGAACAAATACGCAACTTCCTTGCCGCGTGTCACTCACCTGTGTCTGATCCTCCCTCTATCATGGTCTCTCTGGACGGTGATGATATGTTGATCACGCCTGCTACAATGGAAATATCCTTGGACTGACATTGGCACCAGAGGGTCTCCCTGAAATGGACCTCAAAAATGTTGAAATTCGGTCCATGGTAACTAAGTACCTCTGTTATGGTAGGGACATCCCTTGGTATTAAGTGAATGCATTGAAATATAGGTACATGGAACCAAAATTTCGAGTCGTGCAAGGTATCTTCACAACAAATATATATCCCAGAAGTACCAATCGGTCCGATCTCACTAGTTTTATGACCATACTAGTGTACTCAATCGCCAAAGGGATAAGGATCTGTCTTCCGACTCTGCTTATCTATCAGTTGGTAAACGCCGTACATACATTTAGGGACCTCCATCTGCCCTATCCTTGGATCATAAACATGGTACGTAATGCCATCGACTTCCCAATGACCACTGATCTGGTTCTTCCTCTCCACATCTTCAACAAAAACAACATTCGTAAAATGAACTTGAAGTTCCACAAGTACCCTAAGGATCTAGAGGAAGGTAATCAAGAAGAAGGAGATGCTGGTGTCGCTCCCACCGAATGGACTGAGATGGCCAGAGATGAACCTTTTAGACCCAATCCGGCAGTGTTAACTTCAATGCCTGGGTATGCCAAACGATACAAGTTGGACAGGATTGGGGAAATTCAAAGAGACGTTCACTTATTGCATAAGAGACTTACCGTTTTGGAACGGATGGTCCAAGGAGTGCAGCAGATAGTACAAGAGTTGGTCGAGATGTTTACCTGTCGACGAGATGATACGACGCCATCTTCCTCGGCTCCATAAGTACTGGTCTATGGGCGCTATCATATACACTTCCCTCTCATTACTGCACATGAACATTAATATCTTTTTGGATGTTCTGCACTCTCATAAATGTACGTGATAGCTCACTAACCTGCACAGTCTAAACGGTTTTTTTTTTTTGGTATTGCCCATGGATGGGCCATAAACTGATGTTTGATTTTGGGTGCCCATGAATGGGCTTGTTAATTTTGTTAGGATGATTGTTTATCTACTGCCAAACTTGGGCAGTACATATAGTTTTTTTGGATATTATTGTATATGGTTGAATGAAATTCTCATCCTTACTGCCATAATTCGAATCTCATATCCCCTGGTTTATCTGATATGAAATGCATGTGATGTTTTTTTAATGATTATCCTATCTATTATATCACTGCTCTATCAAATCTGCTATGCATACATACCTACTGCAAATGATGCCTGTTAATCAACCGTTTCACCATTTTACATCTATCTGTTATATGCATATTCCTTTGTATGTTGGTTCTCCCAAATAATTCAAACTTCAGTCAATATCAACTGCTATATCTTTGTCAATGACTGACAAAAAGGGGGAGAACAGTCCGAACAACCCCGAACGAAAAATTGTATATCTGCTTAAATGGTGTTGCAGGTGTTAGGGGGAGCAGCTACACTAAGACAAAGGGAGTTTGAAGTCAGGGGGAGCAGATACTAGGTTGTGTACATGTCCTCAATAGAAATTGTAAATTTGTGTAAATTGCATGTACACACAATTTAGGATGTGTTTGTCTAGATACTGTTCTAGGGTGTTTTGGTATTTTGTCACGTAACTGACAAAGGGGGGGGATTGAAAGTGCCCTAGTTTGTCAATTAGCGTGAGTGTTGAGTCAGTCAGATTGCAGAGCCTCATTGGAAGATCAATTCAAGCGTCTGTCTCAACCGGATGTGTGCAAGCTTGTCACAGGTAAAACTAAGCCTCACATCCCTAGTCCCAAAACACCAAGTATATAAAAGCCTTAAAACAAACTAGAACATCATAGGGTTTTAAGTTAAGAAAACTTTTTTTCAAAATAGGAAAATTCTCTAAGTTTTCTTGCTTTGTTGATTTTATCGATACACATATCGATATGATCGACCTACTCTATCGATGTCCTCGATACCCAAACGATATCATCGATATGAGGACAAAATATGTCTAGCAACCACATACTCATCTGGACGGAATTATCGATACATCAATATATTATCGATATCATCGATATTTAAATCTCGATTCCATCGAAGGTGACTTGATAAAATCGACAGGCAGATCTCCGGCGCCCCTATTTTTTCTTAAGAATATCATATATGCATCGATATATTGAAGCCTCCTCGATACCATTGAAATTCAAATCTCGATGATATCGGAAGGCTCTCAATGATATCGGTCTTGGGCGCCAAGTTCTTCCAATAAAATATTTTAGGATGGTTTATCTATGATCGGGGGTCTCTCGATAGAATCGATATCCAAATATCGATAATATCGGTACGGTCTTGATTGCATCAAACATGGACATAAACTGTCCAACAAGCTTAAAGAAAAATCCGTTGGATTTATCGATGCATCAACATGGGTATCGATATCATTGACATTTAAATTCTGATGATCAACATGGTCCCTCAATCATTCTTGTAAACCTGAAATATTTCTAGTCAAGTCTCTCTCATTATTCAAATGTTGATGGATCGACACTAGTATCGATTGAATTGGAGTTCAAAATTCGATGACATCGACTCCTGTTTCGATTCCATTGACCAGCTAGCAAGAGGTTTCAAAAGTGAATGACATTTGAGTTTGTGTCATCGAGCGGACTATCGATGACATCGAGAGTATACACTCGATGATATCGAACTCGCTCAATGATATCGAACTCTATCATAAATGTGATTGTTTTATATCCGTTGAAACCTTTTGTGTGTTTTACCTTAAATCTTATACTTAAAGCCCTTTCTCTCAGGGGAGTTCATCCTTTAATCCACCCTCATCATTGATATTCAATAGAGTGGATTGGGGAATGAACTTCTGCATTCAAGGATCCTCCAACTACTACCTTAATGACAAATCATTAAGTTGGGATGCCTTAAATACATAATCGAAATCACTTTATCTTCCTTATATGAAAACTTTTTATTGAGTAGGATTCCGTTTTGACCTTGACCCAACTCGAAGCCTCACATTGGTACATCATCTGGTTGCGGATCAAGGAAGTCGAAGATTCCTCATTAATAAGGAGGAGATCTTCGTCAACGTGCTGAATGAGACTCATCCACTTATTTGTAAGTTACTAGAGTCCAGAGGACATTTGTGATCATTCCTTTTTAGGATTGGGTCTTAGGTGTTTCTCACCCTTGTAAGCCCTCATACGAGGCCCCCGGTGGGAGTGTACATGGTGGGTACATAGTGTTGACCCTTGCTCTGTGGAGAGCATAAACTTCCAGTTGAAGGTAAACCTGTCTAAAACCTTAGGTTCGAGGTGATCTAAGTGAAACCTCTGTTAGGGTCTTATGGAAGATCCTTGGCTAGGGTGCCTAAAAGTGGGTGCATTGTGTTGACCCATGCTCATGAGAGCATAAACAGTTAGCCTCAATGTAGGTTGTAAAGGTTGAAGGTGAACTTGATTTAAAACCTTAGGTTTGAGGTGAATAGCTGTGAAACCTCCTTAGTGAAATCCGGTACACTCAAGGGTTGAGTGTGGTTACCTGGAGTGGAGTAGACAAGTAGTCGAACCACTATAAAAATGACTGTGTTTGAGATTGCTATTCTTTTATTTATGTGATTTACTTTAATATTTTCATATCTAAATATCTGAGATCACACCTCACACACATACACAGTCATATTCATCATAAACTAGTTTGCATATTGTTCACTTCTTAAATAGTTTGTGATTGGATCCTCTACTTGGCTTGGAAGCTAGTAGAGTTACTTTTAAGTTATCCTAATATATGCTGGTTGTTAGGATTAGTGTAATAGGATTTGAAATAAAACATAAAATCTTTAAAAAGTCTTATTCACCCCCCTCTAGGACATATTGGCATATTCGTACTTCAACTAAAGTGGTCTTCACCACCATTTCACGGGATTATGAACTAATGGAACCATGTTTAAGCGAAATTTATGCGGTTTGCCTTAAATTCTAAAGTCCTCACGAATCTCAATGACCCAATGCCCTAAGCAAACAAAGGATAGAGATTTAACGGGATTATGAAATTGATACAAGAAAATCCTCTACATTGCGCAGGCGAAGGATCTGTGTATCGAGCACAAACCCACTATAACCATCTATTCATATCACATAGAACACAGGAAATCCTTAGAGGAGTGTAATATGGCTTGTATAATAGAAGAACTAAATTTTGGGGATGAAATTATGTTTAAGGGGGGTAGACTGTAACACCCTGAACATTTCAATACCTGAGTATTGAAATTTCTTGAGTGCTACTAAGAAATTAACTTATATGTACATGTGTAGGATACAAATCTAACTACCCTAACCTTACATCTATTCCCTGACACGAATTTAACCCTTGGGAATGATCTCCATTCATAGATAAAGCCATCTGACCGTTGATTTTAAATACTAGACTAGCCATCATGTGACTTGACTTATGTACTTCCCTTAAGTAAATTAGCGAATCTAACCTTAGAAAACAACTACCATCTATAAATCAAGGCATTCAACCATTAATCACGTGGATTAGTACATATACATTCCCTTGAACTTAATCAATGTATGATTTGTCATCCATAAGGAATTAGACATAAGTTCTTCAATAAGAATTACCTAGAAACATGGCCACAACCATGTAAAACCATTAGATTTCATAAAACTCTTAGATTAACATTAATGATGAATATGCCATTCACCTAGACCCCTAGTTCTAGATTACATAGTTCCCACAATCCGTTTTATGAAAAATTTCACACCATGCCTTTATATTAAAAAATAGACGTACACGTTGCATTTCAACCCTTAAATCATTGTGAAAATAACCCAATTGATAGATCAACCATTAACCATTGATTTGGGGCCAACCTAATCTTTGGATATGCTTCAAATTTGGGCTCAACCCCTTAAATTAAATGGAACAACGAATGGATGGTGTGGATTCACTTACAAATATTATAGTGGGCCCCACTGTCATGCCCCAGACTCAAAACCTGGCTCACAAAATTCTCTATCGCCGAATCCGGCACCGACAGCCTCCGTAGTACCCCACTCTCGGCTCCTGGCACCCATATACTGAGTTCCAATCCTGGGATCGTACAAGGAGGATTTTTAATAAAAATTATTTCATAAGAAGCATAACCATAAGCATAACCCACAAACAACAACCAATAACACCAACACATATCCACTATAATAAAAAAAATCTTTGAGTATAATGCATAAATGGAAATACAATGTCGATATCAAAGGTTCTAGAAACTCAGCAGCACGCCCCTGACTCAGTGCTGTTGCGGCTTCCTAGCATCACCTACACGCAATGATCGTGCATAAGCTTATAGAACCTTTGTGGGTGGTGTAAGTGTGTGCGCATGGTAAGTGCCAAGTATGCAATATTAGAGTAATGCAGAAATATGTTGGTAAGTCCATGAATGCTATCAGTCATACCAAGGCTATGTGATGCAAGGTCTACATGGCCAATGTCATATGTGAGATATAACTCGAGCATAGCAATCCTCATCTCAATCCACATAACAATACAACTCATCTCTGGAATATCACCAGGGTCTAGTACACTCTACACCAGATTGGCGCCCCAACTGAATGCGCAACCATGTAAGTGGAAGAGACCTTACTATCCATCTAGCCAGTAGTCAGCCAATATCTACCTGACACGTTGATAGTGGACCCATTTACGAGTTGGTCAGACTCAGCCTAGCCCTGCCCACTACCCTTGAGTGAGTAAGGCCACACCCCCTTCCAACCGACCATGACACAGTGGCAGACATGGCCTAATGGTATTCGACACTCGCGCTCATACATCCACTCGCTCTCGACGTTGGACCATCCTCTTGGGTTTAGGGACTTTCACCCACGGACATCTATGGCGTCCCAATGCTAGAAATAAATATTTTCGATATCCAATCCTACCATCACTATGTGAAAAATGGAAAAAAATGACGAATTTAAAGACGGTTCTGGACCGTCTCTAAAATTGCTTGGTTTAAAGACGCTTTAGAGACGGCCGTAAACCGTCTCTAAACTTTTAGACGGCCCTTGACCGTCCTTAATATTGTCTTAAAAATTTTAACGTCTATAAATCATTTAAGACGGTCAAAAACCGTCGTTAACTGCGGATAAAAGACGACCATTGACCGTCTTGAATAAGAGACGGTCTTTGACGGTCTTATATGCGAAATTTTGAGACGGTCAAAGACCGTCCATGTTAGAGACGATCATTGGCCCTCTTACTGGTAATCTGAGACTGTCAATGACCATCTCAATTAGAGACGGTCATTAGCAGTCTTTTCCTATAATTTGAGACTGCCAAAAATTATCTGAATTAGGGACGGTTCTTAGCTGTCTCCATTTGAGACTGTCAAGGACCGTCTCTATTAGAGACGGTCTTTGACCGTCTCATATGCGGCCATTTGAGACGGTCAAAGACTGTCCTTATTAGAGACAGTCATTGACCGTCTTTTATTGGTAATTCGAGACTGCTAAGAACCGTCTTAATTATAAATGATCATCGGTCGTCTTTTACTGGTTTATATAGTTTCGTATGCAGTATTTTAAGAGTCTGTTTGAGATCACAAAGATCGTCTCTATTAGAGACGGTCCTTAGCCGTCTTCAATGGTCATTTGAGATCATTAAAGATCGTAGATAGAGACTATTAAACCGTCTCTAATGCTCAAGTCAACAAACAAGAACAAAAAAAATTTATGAAATTAAAAAAAAAAAAGATAAAAAGCTTAGAAAAATAACTAACAATGTTTAAGAAAAAAATTTAGATTTTGAAAAAAAAAATGTAATTTTATAAAAAACTAGATTTTGAAATAAAAATTAAGAACTTTGAATAACGTTGATAATTTTGAAAAGAGAAAATTCGATAAGAAAATGATATTTTGAAAAAGAAAATTTTAAAAATTAAACAAAATTGTGAAGAAATTGACAAATTGTAAAAAATATATATATTTTTTAAAAAAGAAAACTAGATTTTGTATTTTGAAAAGAAAAAATGAAAAGTAATATAACAAAAGTGATATTTAAAAAATGATATTTTGAAAAAGAAAATTTAAAAAATTAAACAAAATTGTGAAAAAATTGACAAATTGTAAAAAGATATATATTTTAAAAAAGAAAACTAGATTTTGTATTTTGAAAATAAAAATTAAAAAGTTATATAACAAAAGTGATATTTAAAAACTGATATTTTGAAAAAGAAAATTTAAAAAATTAAACAAAATTGTGAAAAAATTGACGAATTATATATATATAAAGAAAACTAGATTTTGTATTTTGAAAAGAAAAATTAAAAAGTTATATAACAAAAGTGATATTAAAAAAATGATATTTTGAAAAAGAAAATTTTAAAAATTAAACAAAATTGTGAAAAATTTGACAAATTGTAAAAAATATATATTTTTTAAAAAAGAAAACTAGATTTTGTATTTTGACAAGAAAAAATGAAAAAAAGGGATCTATACCAAATTGAATGGATGTGGCCTACAATACAAAAGGTAGGATTAGAACATGTAAACGTGAGAAGAAAAACGAAAAAGAAGAAGAAGAAGAAGAAGAAAAAGAGTGCAACTCGAGGTTAAGAAAAAATATACACGTTTAAGAAAGAGGAGTGCAAATCAAAGTTCCTCAATACCTTGGTCAAAAAGAAAATGGTCTAAATTCAACTGTAATATCAGATGGTTGAGATTATCCAATCATTATGATATTAAAATAAGTGTTCTACCCAATAGAATAGATGTGCCCTTCAACACAATGGTTGAGATTTTGTATTTTGACAAGAAAAATTAAAAAGTTATATAACAAAGGTGAGATTTAAAAATGATATTTTGAAAAAGAAAATTTAGAAAATTAAACAAAATTGTGAAAATTTTGACAAATTGTAAAAAAAATATATATTTTTTAAAAAAGAAAACTAGATTTTGCATTTTGACAAGAAAAATTAAAAAGTTATATAACAAAAGTGAGATTTAAAAAATGATATTTTGAAAAGAAAATTTAAAAAATTAAACAAAATTGTGAAAAAATTGATAAATTGTAAAAAAATATATTTTTTAAAAAAGAAAACTAAATTTTGTATTTTGACGAGAAAAATTGAAAAGTTAGATAACAAAAGTGAGATTTTGATGATGTGTTGTATATCCTTGTCGCCCATTTGTTTCTCCAACACATTTTTAGACCGGGTATAAAAAATTGTATAGATTTAAATCTTAAGTGGAGCACACCACTGGAAAGAATGATAATATAGTACCTCGCCATTAAAAATTATAAAGAGCCCATTGTAAGGTTTTAGTAATGTTTATTTGCAATCCAACTTGTTGATAATGTAAAGAAGATCTAGATGAAGGTAAACTACAAAGATCAAATTGATCCAAAACTTTTATGGCCTTCAAAAGGTTTTTAATAGTTATTCATCATTGTTTTGATTGGTATGACCCACCTGAGATTATTGAGTTCTTATGATTTGAAATCACATCCTAAAATATGATGGAAAAATATATGGACAGTGTCGATATACATAATATATATCAAGGTGGGCCCTACACGGTTAGAGTAACACCCATGAAGGAGTTACCTAAATAGTGAAATGGTACTATAAGGTCACCTCATGGGAACTTCCCATGAGGTTAATCTGTGTGCGCCCCACCATGATGTATGTAGAACATCAACACCATGCATTTGATGTGTCCCCTTTAAGTCCAAAAATCAGTCGTATAGGAAACTCAGGTAGGCCATAGCATTTAAAACTATGTGAAGACATCCCTAAAACATATAAAAACATTTAATTGGTGGGGCCCACATGAGTTTTGGATGTGTATGAAACTTGGGCTGACTCCTCATCCAAGTGGGACACACATAATGAATGGGCTGGATCTATGAACCACATCTAGGTGGGCCCAATAAATGATTATGAATGTTTTAATGGGAGAGTAACCCTCTCAACTATATTATGTGGTGTGGCCCACCCAAGTCATGGATTGACTTTATTTTTAAGCTCGTGGCCTACCATGGAATGGTGCATCTGACTGACGGGGCAGATCCAAAGTTCAAGTGGACCCACACCATAGAAAAGAGTGGGATAGTGACACCCACTATTGAAACCTTCTTAGGGCCCACCGCGATGTTTATTTGAGATCCAACATGTTTATAAGTTAATACAGACATGGATGCAGTTGAAACTTGGTCTGACCCCTCATCCAAGTGTGACACAAGATATGTGAATCACATTTAGGCAGGCCCAATATATGATTATGAATGTTTTAAGGAAACCCCTCTCTACTACATTTAAGTGAGTTACTCATTACCCTTACCAGAGTAATTAAACTCTGTATCCACTCCATTCATCCATGTTAATAGATAATTTGACGTCTAAAGAACAAAAAGGAAGGATATCCAAAGCTCAGGGGAACCACACCATAGGAAATAGTGTTATTGAACCTCTACCGTTTAAAATTTCTTGGCGGCCATAGAAGTTTTAGATCAAGCTGATGTTTATGTTTTCTATTCATTCATATATTTTTGATATTATGAACAACCTTTAACCGCTTTTGGACAATCTGATCAGTCCAGATTGAAGAGTAAATAACTTCAGATGTTTAAATTAAAATTCACTCAAATTGTTGATCAATCTTGTTTTCCCAATATCTTTCTCATGTGTAGCATGATCACGGAGAGTAATTAGTCAAATTGAGGGTAATGATCAGTAAAATAGAGTGAATGGACCAGGGCCAAATATTCTGGTCAAAATTGTGACCCAACTTACTGACCTCGTGAGAACCTAAGAATTGATGTTAGTAAGTTTTGTGGGCCCCATCATGATGTGTGTCGAACATCGACACTGTGGATTTGATGTGTCCCCTTTAGGTTATGAGACATCTCTTCATTTATATCTTTTTGATATTATGAACATGTTGGATGTTAAATAAACATTACTGTGGGCCCAAGGAAGGTATCAACGGTGGAAATCATTATTCCACACTGTTTGGCATGTCATGGTACACTTGAGTTTTTGATTTACTGAAAATTTGGGATCAACCCACATCGTTCATCCATTTTTCAAGATAATTTTAGAGAATTATCCAAATAATGAATCATATCCAAAGATTAAATGGACCACACCACAAATAAGGGGAATGGATTGACTACTCCCCCTGACACCATCCAATGGCTGGTGGTTGGTGCTCTATGAGCCCTACCATGGTGTGTGTGTGTTTAATCCATGTCGTCTATCTATTTTTAAAGATCATATTATGGTATAGGACTAAAAATGAGATATATCCAAATCGTAAGTGGACCACATTCCAGGAAACAGTGTTGAATGAGCGTCAACCATTAAAAAACATTTTGGGGCCATAAAAGTTTTGGATCAAGCTGATTTTTGTTTTTCCCCTTCAACTGGCCATGTATGACCTAATCAACATATTGGATGTCAAATAAACAGTACAGTGGGCCTTAGGATGATTTTAATGAAGGATATCCAATCACTATTGTTTTCATGTGGTGTGGTGCACCTGAGATATCGATTTATATACTTCTCAATTTTGAGATCAAGTCATAAAATGATCTTTATATACCTCTCAATTTTGGACCACACCACATTTTGGATGAAGTTGATATTTGTATTTTTTTTATTATTTATATTTTCCTTTATGTCTGACCTAATCAACAGGTCGAATAAAAATAAATATTACAGTGGGCACTAAGGTGGGCCCATAAAGTTTTTAATGGTGGCTGTTCAATTAGCATTATTTTTTATGTTGTAGTCTACTTAATATTTGAATATGATTCATTTTTGGGCTCATATCCTACAATGAGTTGGCAAAACAAATGGACCATATGGATATACAATATATAAATCAAAGTAGGCCCAAGGTCAAGTCTGGCATCAGGTTGACTGAGGTTAGGCCAAAGGAGCTAGGCAACAAAGACCTAATAAACAGATTGGATGTTAAATAAATAGCAAAGTGGGCCTTAGGAGGATTTTAATGATGGATATCCAATCACTATTGTTTTCATGTGGTGTGGTCCACCTGAGATTTATATACTTCTCATTTTTGGGCCCCACCATGATGTATGTTTTGTATCCACACCTTCCATCCATTTGGAGAGATCATTTTAGGGCAATGTCCAAAGAACGAGTTAAACCTAAAGTTCTAGTGGACCCCAGCATAGAAAACAGATTGGCCACTCCCCCTACCACCAGCCATTTGTGGCCCCCACCATGATGTATGTATTTCATCCATTCCGTTCATCCATTTTTACTGATAATTTAGGGCTTGATCCAAAAAATTAGAGGGATAGAAATCTCAGGTGGACCACACCACATGAAAACAATAGTGATTAGATATCCACCATTAAAATCCTCCTAAGGCGCACTGTACTATTTATTTGACATCCAATCTGTTGATTAGGTCATACAAGCCTAGATTAAGGGAAAAAACAAAAATCAGCTTGATCTAAAACTTCTATGGCCCCCAAAATGTTTTTAACGGTCACGCGTATTCAACATTGTTTCCTGTAATGTGGTCCACTTGAGATTGGGATATACCCCATTTTTGGTCTCATATCATAAAATGATCTGTAAAAATAGATGGACGACATGGATGCAACACATACATCATGGTCGGTCCGACAGAGCACCGACCACCATTTCCCAACATTGGGCGCGCGCTCAAAAAAGAGCCGCACCTAATTTTTTTTCCATTTCGCCCTCTCTCTCTCTCTCTCTCTCTCTCTCTCTCCCTGTTCCCTAACCCTATCTCTCCCGATCTTCTCCAGCTCTCTCATCTTCCTCCCTCTATCTATTTGTTCCCCAATCTCTCTCTCTCTCTCTCTCTCTCTCTCTCTCTCTCTCTCCGTTCCCCAATCCGTCCCTCCCTCTCCGTCTCTTGCGGTCCGTTGCCGAATGCCCTACCCACGCACGCCCTCTCTCTCTCTCTGTGAAGCTCGGTTGAAGGTCATTCACGACAGTGAGGTATCTCTCTCTCTCTCAATCTTTCTCAATCTCAATATCGATTTAGGGATTTAGGGATTTCAGGATTTGGGGATTTGGGGATTTAGGGCATGTTTGGGCAGTGGGATTAGAAGGGATTAGGTGGGATGGAATTGCAATTGGTCCTGTGCCTAACACTAGTTCCACACACGTGTAAGATCTCAGCCGTTCATTTGGTAGGTGGTCAAGTGGTGAATGTGCATATGTCGGCATTCAACTGGACTACCTTATGAACTAACCATCTAGATTTTATTTTATTTTTTTGTGGTAGGGAACATTCCCATGATGGCCCACCTAGTGAAAGACCAGGATCTCACGCCATTTCCCCATGAGGGTTTATGAAGAGCCTGCAGTTTTAAATTGGTGAATGCTGCTGACAGAGAGGAGAAATGATCAGATACATTGTCTGCAAATTTTGCTAGTTGTCTGCATTGTTGCTCAGTCATTAGATGCAATCGCCAAAGGAAATAATTTTCTCAGTAGCAATTGGGCTACGTTCAAAGACTTTGTATGGGAGGGCGGGGCAGATCTGGTCTATCTGTTGTAGAGACTTAGGCTGCAGGTTTTTTGTTTGTTTGTTTGTTTAGGGTATTTGGATAATGCAGGGTGAAGGATAGTAGCTGGCAGAGGGTGAGCATGGGGCCCGAGAAGTGGGTGAGTAGGAATTGTCTCCTTGCTGCTGGTTCGCAAGGAGGCGTAGAAGCTAAAATTTTCTGCATTTTGAGTGGCTGCTTGGCATGCTCTAATTTTTTTGGATATTATTCCTTACTGTGTAGTGTTGAGTAACATTTTTTTGAATATTATTCCTTGTTTGCCAGGCTATAAGCAAGAAAATCGTGAAAGCCGATGTGTATGTTGCAGGTATGTTGATGGAGTTTCTTCTTTTATTTTTATTCCATTTTATCTCAGGAGTGTAGATATTTGGCACTGAATACTCCATTGCATTATTACGACAGCATGTGATGTCCCTGGAATGCATGTGAGAGGGATCCAGGGATTATTTAGAAAATCATCTGATACAATTCGTTATCTTCTTGAGTCCTTTGGTTTTGGTCCAAAATGAAATGGGCCACCATTCCAAAACAGGATAAAAACCTACTGATACAAGGTGAGTTGTATGGTTCCAGTCCTCTAGTAAGTAAGAAATGCCTCCCCTTTAACATTAAACAGGTGGAGAAATATTGTAAGATTGAAAGAAAATATTTTGCAATAATGGTTTTGAATTGGAAGTCAGTATGGCTAATGAGAGTGTTGACTGTCTGGTGAAGTCATTAAGTCTGTATTATGAAGAAAGGCTGGACAGTTTCCAAACATTATTTTGGGTTCTGGAAAAGTCTCCTGCTTGTACTTTTGCTACTTGATTCGGTTGTGCATCCAATCAAAGCTTAAATAGATATAAAATATTGGAAGTAATAGGTATGGTTCTATTGATGGCATGCTTACTGTTTGACATTAATCACTTGAAATCCTTGCTTACCATGTATTGATTGATGCAGTGATGTTGAATATGTTTCCTTTTCCTTCCATCTGTTTTTATTTTCGTAAATGAGAAGTGTCAACCTAACTTCAATCCATGCTCAGTAGATTAAATCTTTGTGAGGGAAAATGGTGTCAGCCCTATGCTTTTGGGGGTGTAAAACAATGTAAGAACATCATTAAATTGGCTCCAGTCGAAAGTCTAATAAATTTATTTTTCGACCAGCCTAACATCATGTAATTCTAATACTATTTGAATGACGTAGAACCATTTGGTTCTTTGGTGGAAAGTTTTAGCCCTTTAGTGAAATTGGTGGGAGCTTCTTTGATGGTTTTGTTCATCTTTTCTAGTACAAAGGTGGAAGCAGATGGATCAAATCACAAGTATAAGCCCTTTGTATGCAAACAAAGTGGGTCTTTTTCACAATCCAAGGTAATCTTTTTTATTTTTTTCTTGTTCACTAATCCACAATCATCAATTTTGATTTTCTAGTTCTTTATTGTGCCTTGTAATCTTTGTACAAGTGGGGTCCATGGTCAGTGCTCTAGCCTTCCATCAATTTTCATTTGTACAAGTGGGGTCCATGGTCAGTGCTCTAGACAACTGATCTAACGGACACCAAAGCGGGTGGACTGTGCCCATAATATCTCCTTGGTGGGACAGTCGTGACCCACTGATTGGTAGATGGTTGGTTAAGGAAAGAAATACATGGCTTTCAACATTCAAGAGTAAAAGAAGGCAAGATATGTGATAGTTAGGACCATCAAAGCTTAGGTGATTTTTGGGACATGTTGAGTTAAGAGGGGCTAATCATATCCAACTGTTGGATCACTAACCATGGACCTCACTCATACAAACTGCCTTGGATGAATTGGGTCATTTCTTCTTTTGAATGATGATGCCCTCATTTTATCATCCTTACTGTTTTTGCCATGTATAATTTTGAATGAATTTTGGAGTCCTTCTTGGTTAGGGTTTGGGCTGAAAGTACGAGTACTGGAGCCGATGCTTTCGGAGTCTAAACTCATTCTTTTGAAAAATATAAAAATGGGAATATTAGTATATATGAATTTTCTTGTTAAGAAGAAAATGGAAGATGGATTGACAAAACATAAAAGAGATTTTTTTATCATTGGGCATTCAATATATAAGACTGGAGTGAGACTGATTAGGCATTTAAATGTGTTGCAAGATGTTATTTGAATTGCTTATCCTAACAGGTGCACAAGTTGGGATGGATTGAACTTCTATCTTGAGAAAATGCCATGATTTCAGGTAGTAATTATTGTAATGGAAATTTAAAAAATTAAAAGAGAGAGAGAGAGATAATGAATTCATGGAAAGAAATGTTCTTTATCATTAGTGCTGCTTTCGCCGGGTCTCAACTCCCTAACCTAAACCTAAACCTAAACTTGAAAACCCAAACCTAAAACCAGATCCCGAATCCGAACCCGATTTCCTAAACCTAAACCTTAACCTATTCTCAAATCCCTAAACCTAAACCTACACCTAATCCTAATCTAAACTCCCTAACCTAAACCTAAACCTAAACTTGAAAACCCAAACATAAACCCGATCTCGAACCTGAACCCGATTTCTTAAACCTAAACCTTAACCTATTTTCAATTCTCTAAACCTTAACCTATAACCGAACTTAAACCTAAACCTATAACCTACACTTATAACCTAAACCTAAACCAATAACCTAAACCTAAGCCTAAAACCTAAACCTTGACCAATAACCTAAACATCAATTTGAGTCAGCATAAACCTTTGGATCCTTTTTTTAAAAGGTATATTCACTCCAATCCAACTCCCAATCCCGCAAATAAATTCAGCCCACAAATGTATTTCTTGCAATATTTTGAAAATCTGAATGATATTTGTTACATTGCTGACAGTAACATTGTTTTCTAATATGTGTCACCAAAAAATTATTTGTTCCAAATAGGACATTTATGATAAAACAAATTATTTGTTCCAAACAGGACATTTATCAAAGGAGCACTATCAGGTGATATTTAAGATTTTCATTATAAATAGATTAAGAGCCAATGATAATTATAAGTAGACTTGCAGCCAAAACTAAAGAATTTAATTTTTTTTTTAACATGAAAAGACTAATCAGTCCTACTTCTTGTAACTTCAGCCACTGCTTCAAATGGAGGGACTGCACAAAGATTTGGTTAGGGAGATTACTGATGGTAAACTAGTAGCTGCAACAAATATGAGAGCTACAAAGGTGAAAAGAAACATAAGGCGGTCAATAAGATAAGATAGATTGACAATACTTGTTTCAATTTTCTTGGATGGATGATGAATGTATTTGGGAATGTAAATGAAAATAAAAAACTTATACTATATATATATATATATGTTATCAATGGAGGATACCTTATTTAGGGGGACATGAAATTCTTGTAGCTTATGGTATGGTGCCCCAATATTGGTTGTATGTTACTAGTATGTAGTAGATAATACTAGGTTCAATAATAGATAATACTAGAGAATCCCTAAACCTAAACCTACACCTAATCCTAATCTACTCCTTAACCTAAACCTAAACTTGAAAACCCAAACCTAAATTCATACACAAACCCAAACCCGAACCCGATTTCC
Source organism: Magnolia changhungtana (assembly GCA_030180095.1). Lineage (NCBI taxonomy): Eukaryota > Viridiplantae > Streptophyta > Magnoliopsida > Magnoliales > Magnoliaceae > Magnolia > Magnolia changhungtana. The sequence goes on along the minus strand of JASAUF010000324.1, from coordinate 884,875 downwards.
TAAACCGTAACCTATAACCTAAACCTAAACCTATAACCCTAACCTAAACGTAAAACCTAAACCTAAACCTAAACCCAAACCCGATCCCGAACCCAAATCTGAATCCCCAAACACTTAACCTAAAACCCAAATGTAAACCCGATCTCGAACCCGAACCTGATTTCCTATACCTAAACCTTAACGTATTCTCAAATCCCTAAACTTAAACCTACACCTAATCCTAATCTCAACTCCCTAACCTAAACCTAGACCTAAACTTGAAAACCCAAACCTAAACCCGATCCCGAACCCGAATCTGAATCCCTAAACGCTTAGCCTAAACCTAAAACCCAAACGTAAACCCGATCTCGAACCCGAACCCAATTTCCTATACCTAAACCTTAACGTATTCTCAAATCCCTAAACCTAAACCTACGCCTAATCCTAATCTCAACTCCCTAACTTAAACCTAAACCTAAACCTAAACCTACACCTAATCCTAATCTGAGCTCCCTAACCTAAACCTAAACTTGAAAACCCAAAACTAAACCCGAACTTGAACCTGATCCCAATTTCCTAAACCTAAACTTATGACCTTAACCTAAACCTATTCTCAAATCCCAAAACCTGTAACCTAAACCTAAACCTAAACCTATAACCTATAACCTAAACCAAAACCTATAACCAAAACCAAAACCTATAACCTAAACCCGAACCCATTCTCAAATCTCATAACCTATAACCTAAACCTAAACCAAAACCTATAACCAAAACCAAAACCAAAACCTATAACCTAAACCCGAACCCAAACCCAAACCCGAACCCGAACCCGAATTCCTAAACCTTAACTTAAACATATAACCTATAACCTATAACTTAAGCCTATACCTAAACATAAAACCTTACTTAAACCTAAAACTATTCTCAAATCCTTAAACATTAACCTATAACCTAACCTAAACCTATACTTATAACCTAAAACTATTCTCAAATCCCAAAACCTATAACCTCAACCCAAATCCAAACCCGAACCTGAACTCGAATTCCTAAACCTAAACCTAAACCTATAACCTATAACTTAAGCTAATACCTAAACATAAAACCTTACTTATAATCTAAAACTATTCTCAAATCCTTACACCTTAACCTATAACCTAACCTAAACCTATACTTACAACCTAAAACTATTCTCAAATCCCAAAACCTATAACTTAAACCCGAATCCAAACCCGAACCCAAACCCGAATTCCTAAACCTTCCTAAACATATAACCTATAACCTAAGCCTATAACTTAAACCTAAAGCTAAACCTATAACCTATAACATAAACTCAAATCCCTAAACCTAAACCTACACCTAATTCTAATCTCAACTCCCTAACCTAAACCTAAACCTAAACTTGAAAATCCAAACCTAAACGTGATCCCAAACCCGATTTCCTAAACCTATACCTTAACCTGTTCTCAATTCACTAAACCTATAGCTTATAACCTAAACCTAAACCTAAACCTAAACCTAAACCTAAACCTATAACCTATAACCTAAACCTAAACCTAAACCTAAAACCTAAATGTATTCTCAAATCCCTAAACCTAAACCTACACCTAATCCTAACCTCAACTCCTTAACCTAAACCTAAACCTAAACTTGAAAACCTAAACCTAAACCCGAACCCGAACCCGATTTCCTAAACCTAAACCTTAACCTATTCTCAATTCCCTAAACCTATAGCTTATAACCTAAACCTAAACCTACACGTAATCCTAATCTTAACTCCTTAACCTAAACCTATAACCAAAAACCTAAACCTAAATCTAAACCTAAAACCTAAACGTATTCTCAAATCCTTAAACCTAAACTTACACCTAATCCTAATCTCAACTCCTTAACCTAAACCTAAACCTAAATCCGATCCCGAACCCAAACCCGATTTCCTAAACCTAAACCTTAACCTATTCTCAATTCCCTAAACCTATAGCTTATCACAACCTAAACCTAAAACTAAACCTAAAACCTAAATGTATTCTCAAATCCCTAAACTTAAACCTACACCTAATCCTAAGCTCAACTCCTTAACCTAAACCTAAACCTAAACTTGAAAACCCAAATCTAAACCCAATCTCGAACCCGAACCCGATTTCCTAAACCTAAACCTTAACCTATTCTCAATTCCCTAAACCTATAGCTTATACCCTAAACCTAAACTTAAACATAAACCTAAACCTATAACCTAAAACCTAAATGTATTCTCAAATCCCTAAATCTAAACCTACACCTAACCCTAATCTCAACTCCCTAACCTAAACCTAAACCTAAACTTGAAAACCCAAACCTAAACCCGATCCCGAACCCGAACCCGATTTCCTAAACTTAAACCTTAACCTATTCTCAATTACCTAAAACTTAACCTATAACCTAACATAAACCTAAACCTACAACCCGCACTTATAACCTAAACCTAAGCCTAAAACTTAAACTAAACCTAAAACTGAAATGTATTCTCAAATCCTTAAACCTAAACCTACACCTAATCCTAATCTCAACTTCCTAACCTAAACTTAAACCTAAACTTGAAAACCAAAACCTAAACCCGATCTGGAATCTAAACCCGATTTCCTAAACTTAAACCTTAACCTCTTCTCAATTCCCTAAACCTATAGCTTATAACCTTAAACTAAACCTAAACCTAAACCTAAACCTATAACCATAACCTAAACCTAAACCTATGACCTAAAACCTTAACCTATAACCTATAACCTAAACTTATAACCTATAACCTAACCTTAACCTAAACCCTAAACGTAAAACCTAAACTTAAACCTAAAGCCTAAATGTATTCTCAAATCCCTAAACTTAAACCCACACCTAATCCTAATCTCAACTCCCTAACCTAAACCTAAACCTAAACTTGAAAACCCAAACCTAAACCCGATCCCGAACCCGAACCTGATTTCTTAAACCTAAACCTTAAACTATTCTCAATTTCCTAAACCTATAGCTTATAACCTAAACCTAAACCTATCACATAAAACCTAAACCTAAAACTAAACCTAAAATCTAAATGTATTCTCAAATCTCTAAACTTAAACCTACACCTAATCCTAATCTCAACTCCCTAAACCTAAACCTAATCCTAAACCTATAACCTTAACCTAAACCAAAACCTATGACCTAAAACCTTAACCTATAACCTATAACCTAAACTTATAACCTATAACCTAACCTTAACCTATAACCTAAAACCTAAACCTAAACCTAAAACTAAATGTATTCTCAAATCCCTAAACTTAAACTTAAACCTAATCCTAATCTCAACACCCTAACCAAAACCTAAACCTAAACTTGAAAACCCAAACCTAAACCCGATCCCAACCCGAACCCGATTTCATAAACCTAAACCTTAACCTATTCTCAATTCCCTAAACCTATAGCTTATAACCTAAACCATAACCTTAACCTAAACCTAAACCTAAAACCTAAATGTATTCTCAAATCCCTAAACCTAAACCTACACCTAATCTTAATCTCAACTCCCTAACCTAAACCTAAACCTAAAATTGAAAACCCAAACCTAAACCCGATCCCGAACCCGAACCCGATTTCCTAAACCTAAACCTTTAGCTATTCTCACCCCCAAACCTATAGCTTATAACCTAACCCTAAACCTTAACCTAAACCTAAACCAAAACCTTAACCTAAACCTAAACCTAAACCTAAACCTATAACCTTAACCTAAACCAAAACCTATGACCTAAAATCTTAACCAATAACCTATAACCTAAACTTATAACCTATAACCTAACCTTAAACTAAACCTTAACCTATAACCTATAACCTAAACCTATACCTAAAACTAAATGCATTCTTAAATCCCAAAACCTAAACCTACTCCTAATCCTAATCTCAACTCCCTAACCTAAACCTAAACCTAAACTTGAAAACCCAAACCTAAACCCGAACCCGATTTCCTAAACCTAAACCTTTACTTATTCTCAATTCCCTAAACCTAAATCAAAACCTTAACCTAAACCTAAACCTACACCTATAACCTTAGCCTAAACTAAAACCTATGACCTAAAACCTTAACCTATAACCTATAAATCTAAACTTATAACCTATAACCTAACCTTAACTTAAACCTTAACCAATAACCTGAAACCTAAAACTAAATGTATTCTCAAATCCCTAAATCTAAACCTACACCTAATCCTAATCTCAACTCAATAACCTAAACCTAAACCCGATCTCGAAGCCGAACCCAATTCCTAAACCTAAACCTTAACCGATTCTCAAATCCGTAAACCTATAGCTTATAACCTAAACCTATACCTAAACCTAAACCGTAACCTAAACCTAAACCTATAACCTAAACCTAAACCAATAATCTAAATGTATTCTGAAATCCCTAAACCTAAACCTATACCTAATCCTAATCTCAACTCTCTAACCTAAACCTAAACCTAAACTTGAAAACCTAAACTTAAACCCAATCCCGAACCCGAACCCGATTTCCTAAACCTAAACCTTAACCTATTCTCAATTCCCTATACCTATAGCATATAACCTAAACCTAAACCTAAACCTAAACCTATAACCTATAACTTAAACCTAAACCTAAACCTAAAACCTAAATGTATTATCAAATCCCTAAACCTAAACTTACACCTAATCCTAATCTCAACTCCTAACCTAAACCTAAACCTAAACCTAAACTTAAAACCCAAACATAAACCCGATCCAGAACCCGAACCCCGATTTCCTAAACCTAAACCTTAACCTATTCTCAATTCCCTAAACCCAAACCTAAACCTAAACCTAAACCTATAACCTATAACCTAAAGGTAAACCTAAAATCTAAATGTATTCTCAAATCCCCAAACCTAAACCTACATCTAATCTTAATCTCAACTCCCTAACCTAAACATAAACCTAAACTTGAAAATGCAAACCGAAACCCGATCTCGAACCCAAACCCAATTTCCTAAACCTAAACCTTAACCTATTCTCAATTCCCTTAACCTATAACTTATAACCTAAACCTAAACCTTAACCTAAACTTAAACATAAAACCTAAATGTATTCTCAAATCCCTAAACCTAAACCTACACCTAATCCAAATCTCAACTCCCTAACCTAAACCTAAACCTAAACTTAAAAACCCAAACCTAAACCCGATCCCGAACCCGAACCCGACTTCCTAAACCTAAACCTTTACCTATTCTCAATTCCCTAAACCTATAGCTTATAACCTAACCCTAAACCTTAACCTAAACCTAAACCTAAACCTATGAGCTTAACCTAAACCAAAACCTATGGCCTAAGACCTTAACCTATAACCTATAACCTAAACTTATAACATATAACCTAACCTTTACCTATAACCTAAAACCTAAACCTAAACCTAAAACTAAATGTATTCTCAAATCCCTAAACCTAAACCTACACCTAATCTTAATCTCAACTCCCTAACCTAAAGCTAAACCTAAACTTGAAAACCCAAACCTAAACCCGATCCCAAACCTGAACCCGATTTCCTAAACCTAAACCTTAACCTATTCTCAATTCCCTAAACCTATAGCTTATAACCTAAACCTAAACCTATAACCTATAACCTAAACTTAAACCAATAATCTAAATGTATTCTCAAATCCCTAAACCTAAACCTACACTTAATCCTAATCTTAACTCCCTAACCTGAACCTCAAAACCCAAACCTAAACCCGATCCCGAACCCGAACCCGATTTTCTAAACCTAAACCTTAACCTATTCTCAATTCCCTAAACCTTAACCTATAACCCAACCTAAACCTAAACCTAAACCTATAACTTGCACTTATAACCTAAACCTATAACCTAAGCTTAAACCTAAACCTTAAACCTAAAACCGATCGCCCTAATAGGATTGAGATGGCTCTGATGGATGTACACAAACAAGCCACTGCAAACCTACAAAGTGGAGATAAGAAGAAACATCTCCAATTGCGTATTATCATTTTACCTGACATGGGTGGTTCATATGGTGAGTGCAAATAAGACCCTAAATCCTAGAGAGATCGAATGAATGAACTAAAGCATTTTGTTTTCTGATTTTGCAGGAAAGATAAAACGTGTTTGGAAAACGGAGTTGGGTATAGTGTCGCAGTGTTGCCAACCGAGACAGGCATCTATAGTCAATAAACAGTATCTCAAAAATGTTGCCTTAAAAATTAATGTCAAGGTTTGTGATTCTTTGAAGTGGTTGAACTTTGAGAGGTTCTATGAACAAAGGGATAAGAGATCTTCTTCAAGTTGTGCAGGATCCTTAGAGAGGTTCTATGAACAAAGGGATGATCTGGTAAGTCTTTTTCTCCTCTATTTTTTTATGATCTTTGGTCCAAGTGTTTGAATTCATTGTTTAAAGAATATCTATGGTATTTGGCAGAAAATAACTGATTGCATTCAGACAAGCAACGGGACAGAAACCTCATCGCATCATATTCTATAGGTAATTCTTCACCTTGGGAGTCTCTATAGAGTATGAATATTATGATTTAGTCTTGGTTTTTGTTGGATGAGAAACTGTTTGGTATTTTGGCTCATGATTTGGAGTTTTGCACGGTTGGTGTGAGCGTATTTATGCATTGATGAATGTAATGTGGATAAGATTGTTTGTGTTTAGATGGATGTAGTTTATGTTTGGATGAATGTAGTTTATGTTTGGATGGAGTTATGTAGTTTGGGTTTAGATGGATGTGAATGTGAATATGATGAAATATATTATATAACAGGTGTATATCAAGAAGAATACGATGTTGTAACAGGTGTATATAATAGGTGTATATTAGGAAGAATATGATATTGTAATAGGTGTATGTTGTTTGTGTTTGGATGGATGTAGTTTATGTTTGGATGAATGTAGTTTTTATTTGGATAGATTTATGTAGTTTGGGTTTAGATGGATGTGAATGTGAATATGATGAAATATATTATATAACAGGTGTATATCAGGAAGAATATGATGTTGTAACAGTTGTATATCAGGAAGAATATGATATGAACAGGTGAATATGCAAATACGAGACGGCTAAAGACCGTCCTTTTAAAGGACGGTCCACGACCGTCCAGGTTCATAAGAGACGGTCCATGACCATCCTTTTTATTGACGGTCTATAGCCGTCTTTCTTATTGACGGTCATGGGCCATCGTTTTTACGGACGGTCAGAGACTGTCCTTTTCAGCTTCATATAAACCTACCATTATAGATAGTCAATGACCGTCCTTTTTTAGAGATGGTCCATGACCGTCCTTCTTTAGAGACGGTTTATGGTCGTCCTTTAAAAAATACGACACGTCAAAATTTGACGGCCGTTGCGACGGTCCAGGACCGTCCTTTTTGGCCTTTTGAGACAGTTTTCAACCGTCTTTTTTTCGCTGTTTTGGCGTAGTGCATCCATGATATGCCTGCAGAGGCCACAACCCTAATAGCGCTAGGGTGTACAGTATTCATATCATACAATGCGAGGTCCATGAATCACACTATTTAGTCATGTATTAGTCCTGCGTGTACCGTGAGCTCATGAGGGGTAACTTCATCACTCAGTAAGTCCCATAACACTACGCCAAAACAGTGAAAAAAGGACGGTCCAAAACCGTCTCAAATGATCAAAAAGGACGGTCATGGACCGTCGCATAGGCAGTCAAATTTTGACGTGTCCTATTACTTAAAGGACGGGTGATAACCGTCATTTTTATTGACGAAAAAAAGACGGTCATGGACCGTCCTAAAAAAGGACGGCCATAGACCATCCTTCAAATGGACTGTCATAGACCGTCTCTTATGAGCCCAACAAGGACGGCCATCGACCGTCCTTTAAAAGGACTGTCATAAACCGTCCTTGAAAAAGACTGTCATAAACCGTCTCTTATGTGCCTTCAAAGGACGGCGATAGACCGTCCTTGAAACAGACGGTCATAGACCGTCCTTTAAAAGGACTGTGATGGACTGTCTCATATGAGCCTTTAAAGGACAGCCATAGACCGTCCTTTAAACGGACGGTCATGGACCGTCTTTAAAAAGGACTGCCACGAACAGTCTCATATGAGCCTTCAAAGGACGGTTATAGACCGTCCTTGAAAAGGACGGTCATGGACCGTCCTTTAAAAGGACTGCTATGGGCCGTCTCTTATCATCCTTTAAGGACATTTTAAATTTGACCTGTTACAATCTTCTTCACATTAAATTTGACCTGATAAACACCTGTTATACAATATATTTCATCACATTCACATCCTGATATACACCTGTTATACAATATATTTCATCACATTCACATCCTGATATTTCATCACATTCACATCCTGATATACACCTGTTATCACATTCACATCTTGATATACACCTGATATACACCTGTTATACAATATATTTCATCACATTCACATCCATCTAAACCCAAACTCACACAATCTTCCTGATATACACATGTTAAAAATATATTTCATCACATTCACATCCATCTAAACCCAAACTATGAAATCCATCCAAACAAAATCTTCCTGATATACACCTGTTATATAATATATTTCATCACATTCACATTCACATCCATCTAAACCCAAACTACGTAAATCCATCCAAACACACAATCTTATCCACATTACATTCATCCACGCATAATACATATAAGTTTAACTTCATAAGTAAAAAAACAATCTTATCCACATTTCATCACATTCACATCCATCTAAACCCGAACTACATAAATCCATCCAAACATAAACTACATCCATCCAAACACAAACAATCTTATTCACATTACATTCATCCACGCATAATACATATAAATAAGTTTAGGTTTAGGTTAGGTTATAAGCTATGGGTTTAGGGAATTGAGAATAGGTTAAGGTTTAGGTTTAGGAAATCGGGTTCAGGTTCGGGATCGGGTTTAGGTTTGGGTTTTTAAGTTTAAGTTTAGGTTTAGGTTAGGGAGTTGATTAGGATTAGGTGTAGGTGTAGGTTTAGGGATTTGAGAATAGGTTAAGGTTTAGGTTTAAGAATTCGGGTTTGGGTTCGGGATTGGGTTTAGGTTTGAGTTTTCAAGTTTAGGTTTAGGTTTAGGTTTAGGTTTAGGTTAGGGAGTTTAGATTAGGATTAGGTTTAGGTTTAGGGATTTAAGAATAGGTTAAGGTTTAGGTTTAGGAAATCGGGTTCGGGTTTGGGATCGGGTTTAGGTTTGGGTTTTCAAGTTTAGGTTTAGGTTAGGGAGTTTAGATTAGGATTAGGTGTAGGTGTAGGTTTAGGAATTTGAGAATAGGTTAAGGTTTAGGTTTAGGTTTATGTTAGGTTTAGGGAATTGAGAATAGGTTAAGGTTTAGGTTTTTAGAAATCGGGTTCGTGTTCGGGATCGGGTTTAAGTTTGGGTTTTCAAGTTTAGGTTTGGGTTTAGGTTAGGAGTTGAGATTAGGATTAGGTGTAGGTGTATGTTTAGGGATTTGAGAATATATTTAGGTGATAGGTTATAGGTTCGAGTTTAGGTTTAGGTTAAGGTTAAGGGTTTAGGTTTAGGTTATAAGCTATAGGTTTAGGGAATTGAGAATAGGTCAAGGTTTAGGTTTAGGAAATCGAGTTCGGGTTCGGGATCGGGTTTAGGTTTGGGTTTTCAAGTTTAGGTTTAGGTTTAGTTTAGGGAGTTGAGATTAGGATTAGGTGTAGGTTTAGGTTTAGGGATTTGAAAACAGTTAAGGTTAAGGTTTAAGAATTCGTGTCTTCGGGTTCGGGATTGGGTTTAGGTTTGGGTTTTCAAGTTAAGGTTTAGGTTTAGGTTTAGGTTGGGGAGTTTAGATTAGGATTAGGTTTAGGTTTAAAGATTTGAGAATAGGTGAAGGTTTAGGTTTAGGAATTCGGGTTCGGGTTCTGGATCGGGTTTAGGTTTGGGTTTTCAAGTTTAGGTTTAGGTTTAGGTTAGGGAGTTGAGATTAGGATTAGGTGTAGGTGTAGGTTTAAGGATTTGAGAATATATTTAGGTTATAGGTTATAGGTTTAGGTTTAAGTTTAGGTTAAGGTTAAGGTTTAGGTTTAGGTTATAAGCTATAGGTTTAGGGAATTGAGAATAGGTTAAGGTTTAGGTTTAGGAAATCGGGTTTGGGTTCGGGATCGGGTTTAGGTTTGGGTTTTCAAGTTTAGGTTTAGGTTTAGGTTAGGGAGTTGAGATTAGGATTAGGTGTAGGTTTAGGTTTACGGATTTGAGAATACATTTAGGTTTTAGGTCATACGTTTAGGTTTTAGGCTTAGGCTTAGGTTTAGGTTTAGGTTAGGTTATAGGTTAAGGTTTAGGTTTAGGAAATCGAGTTCGGGTTCGGGATCGGGTTTAGGTATGGGTTTTCAAGTTTAGGTTTAAGTTTACGTTAGGGAGTTGAGATTAGGATTAGGAGTAGGTTTAGGTTTAGAGATTTGAGAATACACTTAAGTTTTAGGTCATAGGTTTTGGTTTAGGTTAAGGTTATAAGTTTAGGTTTAGGTTTAGGTTTAGGTTAAGGTTTAGGTTTAGGTTATAAGCTATAGGTTTAGGGAATTGAGAATAGGTTAAGGTATAGGTTTAGGAAATCGGGTTCGGGTTCGAGATCGCGTTTAGGTTTGGGTTTTCAACCTAAGGTTTAGGTTTAGGTTAGGGAGTTGAGATTAGGATTAGGTGTAGGTTTAGGTTTAGGGATTTGAGAGTACATTTAGGTATTAGGCTTAGGTTTAGGTTTTAGGTTTATGTTTAGGTTAGGTTTAGGTTTAGGTTTAGGGAATTGAGAATAGGTTAAGTTTTTAGGTTTAGGAAATTGGGTTCGGTTCGGGATTGGGTTTAAGTTTGGGTTTTCAAGTTTAGGTTTAGGTTTAGGTTAGGGAATTGAGATTAGGATTAGGTGTAGGTTTAGCTTTAGGGAAATGAGTTTAGGTTATAGGTTTTGGGATTTGGGAATAGTTTTAGGTTATAAGTATAGGTTTATGTTAGGTTATAGATTATAGGTTATAGGTTAAGGTTTTGGGATTTGATTTTAGGTTATAGGATTAGGTTAAGGTTTAGGTTTAGGTTATAGGTTTTGGGATTCGAGAATGGGTTTGGGTTTAGGTTATAGGTTTTTGTTTAGGTTTAGGTTATATGTTTTGATTTAGGTTATAGGTTATAGGTTTAGGTTAATTATAGGTTCTTGGATTTGAGAATGGGTTCGGGTTTAGGTTATAGGTTTTGGATTTGAGAATGGGTTATGGTTTAGGTTTAGGAAATCGGGTTCATGTTCACGATTGGGTTTAAGTTTTGGTTATATGTTTTTGAATTTGAGAATGGGTTATAGTTTAGGTTTAGGAAATCGGGTTCATGTTCGGGATTGGGTTTAAGTTTTGGTTTTCAAGTTTAGCTTTAGGTTTAGGTTAGGGAGTTGAGATTAGGATTAGGTGTAGGTTTAGCTTTAGGGAATTGAGTTTAGGTTATAGGTTTAGGGAAAGGTTAGGTTTAAGTTATAGGTTTTGGGATTTGAGAATAATTTTAGGTTATAAGTATAGGTTTAGGTTAGGTTTTGGGATTTGAGAATGGGTTCGGGTTTAGGTTATAGGTTTTGGTTTTGGTTTTGGTTATAGGTAATGATTTAGGTTATAGGTTTTAGGTTTAGGTTTAGGTTATATGTTTAGGTTTAGGTTATAGGTTTTTTATTTGAGAATGGGTTCGGGTTTAGGTTATATGTTTTGGTTTTGGTTTAGGTTTTAGGTTTTAGGTTTTGAGAATGGGTTCGGGTTTAGGTTATAGGTTTTGGTTTTGGTTTAGGTTTAGGTTATAGGTTTTGGGATTTGAGAATGGGTTTGGGTTTAGGTTATAGGTTTTGGTTTTGGTTTTGGTTATAGGTTTTGGTTTTGGTTTAGGATAAGGTTTAGGTTTAAGTTATAGGTTATTGGATTTGAGAATGGGTTCGGGTTTAGGTTATAGGTTTTGGTTTTGGTTTAGGTTATTGGTTTTGGGATTTGAGAATGGGTTCGGGTTTAGGTTGTAGCTTTTGGTTTAGGTTTAGGTTTAGGTTATAGATTTTTGGATTTGAGAATGGGTTCGGGTTTAGGTTATAAGTTTTGGTTTTGGTTTAGGTTATAGGTTTTGGGATTTGAGAATGGGTTCGGGTTTAGGTTATAGGTTTTGGTTTAATTTTAGTTTAGGTTATAGGTTATAGGTTTTGGTTTAGGTTTAGGTTATAAGTTATAGGTTTTGGTTTAGGTTTTAGGATTTGAGAATGGGTTTGGGTTTAGGTTATAGGTTTTGGTTTAGGTTTTGGTTTTGGTTATAGATATTGATTTAGGTTATAGGTTATAGGTTTAGGTTATATGTTTAGGTTTAGGTTGTAGGTTTTGGATTTGAGAATGGGTTCGAGTTTAGGTTAGAGGTTTTGGTTTTGGTTTAGGTTATAGGTTATAGGTTTTGGTTTAGGTTAGAGGTTTTGGTTTTGGTTTTGGTTTAGGTTAAGGTTTAGGTTTAGGTTATAGGTTGGGGATTGGGTTTATGTTTGGGTTTTCAAGTTTAGGTTTAGGTTTAGGTTAGGGAGTTGAGATTAGGATTAGGTGTAGGTTTAGGTTTAGAGATTTGAGAATACATTTAGGTTTTAGGTCATAGGTTTTGGTTTTAGGGTTAGGTTTAGGTTATAGGTTTAGGTTTAGGTTAAGATTTAGGAAATTGAAAATAGGTTAAGGTTTGGGTTTAGGAAATCGGGTTTGGGTTCGGGTTCAAGATTGGGTTTAGGTATGGGTTTTCAAGTTTAGGTTTAGGTTTACGTTAGGGAGTTGAGATTAGGATTAGGTGTAGGTTTAGCTTTAGGGATTTAGGAATACATTTAGGTTTTAGGTTTAGGTTTAGGTTATAAGTTATAGGTTATAGGTTTAAGTTTAGGTTAAGGTTATAAGCTATAGGTTTAGGGAATTAAGAATAGGTTAAGGTTTAGGTTTAGGAAATCGGGTTCGGGTTCGGGATCGGGTTTAGGTTTAGGTTTAGGTTAGGTTAAGGTGAGATTAGGATTAGGTGTAGGTTTAGGTTTAGAGATTTGAAAATACATTTAGGTTTTAGGTCATAAGATTTGGTTTAGGTTAAGGTTATAGGTTTAGGTTAAGGTTTAGGTTTAGATTTAGGTTAAGGTTATAAGCCATAGGTTTAGGGAATTGAGAATAGGTTAAGGTTTAGGTTTAGGAAATCGGGTTCGGGTTGGTTCGGGTTCGGGATCGCGTTTTGGTTTGGGTTTTCAAGTTTAGGTTTAGGTTTAGGTTAGGGAGTTGAGATTTGGATTAGGTGTAGGTTTAGGTTTAGGGATTTGAGAATACATTTAGGTTTTAGGTCATAGGTTTAGGTTTTAGGCTTAGGTTTAGGTTATAGGTTTAGGTTTAGGTTAAGGTTTAGGAAATTGAAAATAGGTTAAGGTTTGGGTTTAGGAAATCGGGTTCGGGTTCGGGTTCGGGATCGGGTTTAGGTATGGGTTTTTAAGTTTAGGTTTAGGTTTACGTTAGGGAGTTGAGATTAGGATTAGGTGTAGGTTTAGGCTTAGAGATTTGAGAATACATTTAGGTTTTAGGTCATAGGTTTTGGTTTAGGTTAAGGTTATAGGTTTAGGTTTAGGTTAAGGTTATAGGTTTAGGTTTAGGTTAAGGTTTAGGTTTAGGTTATAAGCTATAGGTTTAGGGAATTGAGAATAGGTTAAGGTATAGGTTTAGGAAATCGGGTTCGGGTTTGGAATCGCGTTTAGGTTTGGGTTTTCAAGTTTAGTTTTATGTTTAGGAGTAGATGGTGTAGGTTTAGGTTTAGGAATTCTCTAGTATTATTTATTATTGAACCTAATATTATCTACTACATACTAGTAACATACAACCAATATTGGGGCACCATACCATAAGCTACAAGAATTTCATGTCCCCCTAAACAAGGTATCCTCCATTGATAACATATATATATATATATTATAAGTTTTTTATTTTCATTTACATTCCCAAATACATTCACCATCCATCCAAGAAAATTGAAACAAGTACTGTCAATCTATCTTATCTTACCGACCACCTTATGTTTTTTTTTTTTACCTTTGTAGCTTTCATATTTGTTGCAGCTGCTAGTTCACCATCAGTAGTCTCCCTAACCAAATCTTTTTGCAGTCCCTCCATTTGAAGCAATGGCTGAAGTTACAAAAAGTAGGATTGATTAGTCTTTCCATGTTTTAAAAAAAATCAAATTCTTTATTTTTTGCTATAAGTCTACTTATAATTATCATTGGCTCTTAATCTATTTATAATGAAAATCTTAAATATCACCTGATAGTGCTCAAATTGATGTGAATATACCTTTCAAAAAGAGGATCGAAAGGTTTATGCTGACTCAAATTGATGTTGGCCATGAGATGGTTGAGGAATTAGTTACTTGCATATTGCCTAGGAGAATTGAAAATAAAACCAAACCATGGATGGAAATGAGAATTACTGCTAACCTACATATTACCTGTACTCTGAAACCAACATAAATATAACTGGGAAACAATATAAGGAATAAGAAAAAATGAATTTACTTGTACACATCATTAAATGTTTCCCTATAAGGAGGTGATATTATATCTTTGATAGCCACAACCTGTATGACAGAGAAAAATGCAACCGATACAGTCTGTTACAATTCAAAGGAGAAAAAAGATTTGTGGCTGCACCGATATTCTAGTACATTACGAACGACTACCTACGTACCCAAAAAGTCAGATTGGGATCAAGCCACTACGTAGTTCTTTTTAATTAACGAAGTTACTAAAGGTCATAAATTTCATATTCAACAAAGTATCATTGAACGTCGTCTCAAATCGTTTCTGGTTGGTGCATTTAAAAAAATAAATTGGTGCACAATCAATGTATATTCTTGTTACATCTCATACTACAACAAGTGACAACGTTCTGTCAATACTTCTGTTACATTTGAAATTGAAATCCTTTAGTGACTTGGTTAATAAAAAACAAATGACAACAAGCCATAATTAATAAAAAGGATGCTAAAGATTAAATAAATAAAAAAGGCAACTTGATCAAAAAATCATTTCATTGAATATTCAAGTTTTCGTCATACAAAATGTCCAAAAGTTCAAAAAGTTAATCAAAACTACTGAATATTCAAATTTTCATCAGGAATTTGGGCCAAACAACCATTTCACCCAATTGAATATCTTCAAATGTCCTGTCATCATTAAACAACTCTACTGTTCGAACGTTGATATCATCTATTACAACTCTGATGCATTCTGGAGGGATGCTAGTATTATCTGACACCATCCGCCCACTAGCAACAATCCGACCACGGATATCTCTCAATTAGCAAATTTGTTCTATCGATGGAGTTATTGCAGAGTCTTCTCGAATACTCGGCTCACCAGATCGATGGTGGGCCTAAAATAATGGTTTCATGTAAATACAAATGCTACTTTTATCTTTAAAAATAATAATTATATCATTTGATCGCGGCAAATGTAATACCTGAGATGCAGCTGTATCAGGAGAGCGATGAAGTAGTTGACTTTGAGTAATTTGTTACCTAAGTTCAGCAAATTCTTGCCTAAGTTCAGTAAATTGAGTCATTGATGCTTCAAATTTTGCCTCAATGGATATACGTGCATTCCTCTCTGACCGAGCTTCTATAATGTAGGGGGTGACAACCTTCATAGTAGTCTTCGAAATACCCAAACCCATGCCCCTAACTCGGCCTCTGCTGTCACGACCACAAACCTAAACAATAATTTTTAAGTTTAGTGATGTGTGTATATTATTATTTTAAAAAAAAAACCAACGACAATGTATGTAAAGTGAGTAGAATTGATGGAAAACCTGTGAAACTGGGTCGTGGTCTAAATCCTTGTGCTTACTGGAAGGATCACTGCTAGCTATCGATAATATTCTTTCCTGTTAGAAGATAATTGTTACAATAAATCCTTCATTGTACTTAAATAAAAAAATGATTAAAAACTGAAAAATTATTCTCACAGTTGTTTCAAGATGCGTTTGTGTTGGGTAAGACCCATCAGGTCTGCTATGAGTCGCAACAAACAAGTCGGTCCTGGTGATGATAGTATTTGGATTTTCCTTTCGCTGTAATTATATAAGTAAATTAGTTAACAAGAATTTATATTCATCAATTAAATTGTCAAAAAATGTAGTACAAATTACCATTTTCTCTAATGTCCTAGCAGCACCTCGTCTTCCAGACGTGTGAGGGCATTTCACCTGTGCTCTGGAAGTCTTCCCCTTCTTTAAGATTGATTAATAATTACAGTAGATTGTAAATTAATGAAAATGTCCCAATCCTCTTGCTTTACGCAAATGGGACAATTTCTTCTTCTTTCTACATCATTATCAACTTTATCATATTCCTTTCGCAGACTGTATTTCCATACCTTCCAAGCTTTGCTTACTTTCAAAAATACATATTCTTTTAAATCATCATCGATGTCGTACGTGGCCTATTTTATAAAATTTATAATCAAACAATCTTATTGAGTAAGAATTAAAAATAAAATCAAGAACAAACATGCTCACCAAAACCATAGACCAGATATTATCTTTAATTGCACCAGGCACTTTCATGCTAATCAAAGAAATGAAATTGACAAGGTGTGTCCTGCCAAGTTGCCCTAAAAATGTGTTGAAAGGCGCTAATGTTTCTCCGACTGGTTGTTTATATTCATTTAATTCAAGTCTCTTCCTTGTATTGCTTCCTTGGGCTGAAGCTGATGAACCACCAAAATCTGACATAATTCCTGCAATTTTATAAAACAAAACAATATCTCATTATTATGTTATTGGCATTCTATTAATATTTTGATAGCTAAAAGATTTTAATAATCATTACTAAATAGAATCCAACTCACTTTCAAATTGATTTGAATCTTATTAGTTTCTTTTCCGTTTCCTATGACGTGAGGTACTCGGCTCACTCTCTACCCATGATTTTTCCTGTACATCTTCATCTTCATAATTTAAATCATCAATTAATGAAAGTGTTGAAGAACTTACATTCCTTCTGGCCTCAAACTCAAGTGGATCTTCAAATGCATATGCATCTTTCGTCAATCTCATAGGAGCATCCAGTACAACATGCCAGTCATCTCTAGTTGGATCCTTACAGTAGAAGACCTGAGCTGCCTGAGATGCAAGAATAAACGGCTCATCATCTTCCTTTAAGTTCCGTCTAAACCTTCCTAGATTGACAAATATCAAATTTGTTTCGAGATCTATGAAACATCCATTTACTTTATCTTCAATATGCACCCAATCACAATAGAAGAGTACTACTCTGAACTCGAAGTAGTTCAATTCGAGAATTTGTCTAATGATGCCATAATAAGTGACTTCTTCTTCTATTGGATTCCTATCCTTGGCACTTGCCCTGAAGCTAGTTAGCGCTTTCATTGAGACTCCACTATTTTGTGTTGTTCTGTTCATTTCAGAATTCGCAGTGCTAAAAATATATCCATTTACTGAGTAAGTATTATATGATATGCATTTGAAGTCAAGACCATCGGCAATTCTCTTAAATTGAGTCATTTCTTGATTATGTAGTTGATGTCTTAACCAAGGAATGTATTCCATTGTTTTGCCTGCTGACAGATTACCCTTTCGATTTTGTCCCGTACGTGTTTGGCCCTGGATGTATGTTTGGTACTTCCTACAAACATATATATAACAATGGTCATAAATTATATATATATAACAATGTTTATTACCATAAGCCATTTAAAAATATAAAAAAAGAATAATCTACTTCATTAACTTACTCCTCCCATTGATGATTTTCAATGTGATGTTGCAAAACCCATCTGCGTGCTTGTTGGTATTGCACTGTAGTAAGATTATAAATTTTTCCTTTCTTATCATTCTGGGAATCACCAGCATTTTCATCATCATTGAATATTTTTAGTCCTTGCTTATGACCTCCTATTGTATTATTAGGATAGTATTCCATACAGTACATCATAGATTCCTCTATAATGTAGCGTTCCACAATACAGCCCTCTAGGTAAGCTTGATTCATCACATACTTCTTGTATGTTCTCATCATCCTGTTAAATATTAAAATTAGTTATTGATGAAAAAATAAAAGCTATTTTGAAAAAGTTAATAAATTAAAACAGTTAAAGTTACCTCTCAAAAGGATACATCCATCGATATCTGACAGGTCCGCAAACTCGTGCCTCCTCCGCCAAGTGCACAACAAGGTGTGTCATAGAAACGAAAAACGATGGTGGAAAATACCTTTCGAAAACACATAATGTTTCCACTATTTTATTTTTCATTTCTTGAAGCTCTATACGATGAATTTCTTTAGAACATATGACGTTAAAGAATCTTGACAATTGTATAATGGCGGCACGCAATGACTTTTCTTTCTTGAATGAATGCATCAATAATACAGGTAGTAACTGCTGCATTAGAATGTGATAATCATGTGACTTAAGGCCCTTGAGGTGATAGTCATTCATACTGATATGATGTTTCCAGTTTGCACTATACCCTCTCGGAACTTTCAAATCACTCAATGTTCGACAAATGAGTTCTCTTTCAGATCTAGATAATGTGAAAGGAGCCTTAGGCAATAACAACTTACCATTTTTTTCCTCTGGCTAATATTTTGATCTTATCTTCATAGCCACAAGATCTTGACGGGCTTGTAAACCATCCTTAGACTTGTCCTTCATGTCCATAATTGTTGCAATAAGGTTCTCAGTAACATTTTTCTCAACATGCATCACATCCAAATTATGACGAATGGGCATATGCTCCCAATACGGCAATGTAAAGAAGATTGATCTCTTCGACCAAGCAGTAAGGTTAGACTCCTCATCCGTGGTCTTCTTCCTCTTATTTCCTATATGCTTTCCGAACTTGGTTTGTATATTATTCATTTTAACCATTACCTGTTCTCCAGACAAACGCTTTGGAGCCTGCCGATTTTCATCATTCCCATTGAATTGAGATCTTTGGCTCCTAAAGATATGAGCTCTTGGGAGGAATCTTACATGCCCCATATAAGCAAACTTCTTTCCATGTTTTAGCCAAACAGAGTCGGTCTCCTCACTACAAACAGGACATGCATACTTTCCTCTTGTCCTACACCCAGAAAGATGTCCATAGGCTGGAAAATCATGTATTGCCCATAATAAAATCGCCTTCATTGTAAACTTGTTCTTCCCGAACGAGTCATATGTTATCGACCCTTTCCACAATTCATTTAATTCTTCAATTAATGGTTGTAAATATATGTCGATGTCATGCCCTGGACCATTTTTTCTGGGAATTAAAAGTGTTAACAGAATAAATTCCTTCCGCATGCATAAATAAGGTGGAAGATTGTATGGAACAACCATAACAGGCCAGCAACTATATGAGATGCTCATATGCCCAAAGGGGTTGAATCCGTCTGTTGCAAGTCCCAACCGAACGTTACGTGGATCCGCAGCAAAATCACTAAATTTTCTATCTACAAACTTCCACATAGAAGAATCCACAGGATGACGCATGTACGAGTCATTTTTAGCCCCCTTTGAATGCCACAACATATTCTCTGCAATCCATGATACGCTATAAAGTCTTTGTAACCTTGGTGTTAATGGGAAGTATCTTACCACCTTCCATGGTACATGTGAGACTCTTGATCTTACAACACTATTCACTTTCCATCTGCTTGCTTTACATGTAGGACAACTTTGCCTATTAGCATGCTCCTTCCAGTACAAATTTCAATCATTACGGCATGCATGTATCACCTCATAGTTCATACCCAACGAACTGATCAATCTCTTTGCATTATAGGTACTATCTGGCAAAGAGTTCTCGCTTGGCAAAATCTTCTTGAGCAGTTGCAACAAACTCGTAAAGCTATTATCGACCACTGATATTTAGCCTTCATGCTCATCAACTCAATCAATCGACAACTTTGTATACTCACGTTTACACGATGGATATAGGGGTTGTACCGCATCCTCCCTTAGTTTATTGTGCACCGAGTATCATTGTCTATGTCATCTTGAGGTGACTACCATGTTCCTCATTGACCTCATTCATACATGCATCTAAGTCATCGGGTTGAACACGACCAAAGTATCATTAACCAAATCAACCATTCTGGGCAACAACTCTTCATTACAATTAGTTGCAGATGTACTAGGAGCCTTGACATTGACACCCATATTGGGAAGTTGTTCTCCATGAAAAAACCAAGTTGTGTATGTCTGATCTATACCATTCATAATCAAATGCTCAGAAACTGTACTTAGTATTTTCTTCCCATGCACATTACGACATCTAGCACAAGGACAACTATACCAATCAACACCACTCGAATTCCTTTTTGCAAAAATAATAAACGATTCAACGCCTTTAATGTATTCATCACTCAATATATCTTTCGTCATCCAATTCTTGCTCGGGGGCGTCAAATCCATTTCTGATATCACATGCATGCAGCATATAAAAAGTGAGATACAATAAAAAAGAGGCTTTTCATAAACTGTCAAAACATGACACACATGTGGTGTAGAATTAATAATTCAGAAGTTATTTAGGAAATAAGAGCAGCAAAATGCAATAAACATACATCAGATTCGATTAGTTGATGTTTATATAAACATTCAATCGCATTCATTTTGATGTGTTTTAAGAACCTATTATCTACTTTTCTTCTCACTGCATTCCCTTCCCAATGATTTCCTCAACGAAAAAATAAGTTGTTCTTCTCATCTGCCGCCTTTTTTTTTTTTACTTTTGGAATTATAGTATTTTTCAGTTTCCTGTTTTTAGTCCTATTTCTGCCACTCTA
Source organism: Magnolia changhungtana (assembly GCA_030180095.1). Taxonomy (NCBI): domain Eukaryota; kingdom Viridiplantae; phylum Streptophyta; class Magnoliopsida; order Magnoliales; family Magnoliaceae; genus Magnolia; species Magnolia changhungtana. The sequence goes on along the minus strand of JASAUF010000324.1, from coordinate 864,074 downwards.
ATGCAACCTTGATTAATGAATTACATTTATTTCTCTAATTGGAAATGTATCTGTGCATCAACCACATAAACTAAGTTTGAAGAGAGTGGGAGAGAAGAAAATCAGCAATTTGGTTTTTCAGAATATCAGCAAAATTTCTCTCTCTCTCTCTCTCTCTCCTCTCTCTCTCTCTCCCTCCTTCCATGGAGCTCACCATGGTTTGCACTAGAGTTAATGTCCTGGTTCTCCTTTTGGTCCTCTCCTCACCCTGCACATTCATTCAAAGTCCAATGGATTTTGGTCCCTTGAACTTCCTCCAAAAATAACCACAGCATCTCTTGACTTTGGGAGGATCTTCTTCAATTCTCCTTCTGCAATTCTCCAACCCCAATCCTCTAAAGAGATCTTTAGCTCCTCAACTTCCTCTCTGCTCCCTCCTTCAGCAAGGTTACTGTTGCATCAAGAGGAGCTGGGCACTCCATCCATGGCCAGGCCCAAGCAGTCAATGGCATTGTCATTGAAATGGATTCTCTACCTCCTTCCATAGAAATCCACAGGAAAAGAGATGGAGAGCCTGGTTTTTCTTATGCAAATGTAAGTGGTGGGACCCTTTGGGTGGAACTCTTGAAGGAGATGATTGAATGCCCACCACTTAAAACTTCTAGGGGCCACTATAATATTTAATGGTACTAGGTGTTCAATCACCACTATTTTCATGTGATACGGTCCACCTGAGATTTGGACCTGCCTCATTTTTTTTATATAAACAGTTCAAAATCAAGAAGAAAAATCACTAAATTATATCATTTACATGATCCATCATTTCCTTCCATATCCCCCACAAATTGTAAATTGTTGCTCTTGATATTTAGGCCCCAAATGTATAAATAAACAGTTCAAAATCAGCACATGCCGGGCTCTATAGTGGGCCATGGGTCTGAATAAGAAAGTTTACGACTTTATATAAAAAAAAACACATACAAAAAAAAGGGAAAAAGACAGAGAACATGTGGCCCTCTCGTTAGACTGCTATCTAGCCATTCAAAACAAAAAGAAAAACAAAAATACAACCACAACAACCAGCCTAAAACCCCCCAAGAAAAATGCAGTTTGAGAGAGAGAGAGAGGTACCTCATGGTTAAATCGAACATGTTTAACAGGTACCTCATGGTACCTCATGGTTAATTCAAACAAGTTAACAGGTACCTCTCTCTCTCTCTCAAACATGTTTAACTGCAACAGAAAACATGTTTAACAGGTACCTCTCTCTCTCTCAAACATGTCCACAATTATCTTTTCCATCTAGCTCAATTCAAACATGTTTAACTTGTTTTTTCAGATTTCTATTAATGAGTTATGATCACATTTGCCATTTCAGATCATTTATGCACATTAATTGGAACTGATTCAGGTGAGAAAAGTTCATGTCAATTTAAATTCAATGGATTCTGTCAAGAAATTGAGCAGTTGCTAACGAATTCCACCAGTTTCAATTATTCCAACGCACATACCAAACAACAATAGCAAGGAACAATTTATTTGTCTACAAGCAATGTTTCCAAGGAAAAGAGAATAGTGGCCTTCTAAGAGCTCTTCCTAGTTCTTACAATTTCAACCAAAATAAGATCATATTTTTCGATATTCCATGATTCATCTCACTACTAGGATTCCCTATTATTATATATCATGTGGAAATGCATCCATGATATTGATTCTTGCAATACCATGGATGATATTACTAATATTACATTTGTTCTACATGATAGAAAAGAAAACTGATAAACAATCAGCACTACAAATGAAAAGATGAAGAAAAACTGTGTTTTGATTTATATAACGTTACAATTCATTGGCATTTTGGTTTCCCTGGTGGATCAAAAGAATTTATTTTGCACCATCCAACCAGAATTTTCTTGAATCAGTTCACCCTGATCATAACTAGTGGAAGGACTATACCTAATTCACATTCTACATTGGCAAGCTCAACAAAAAGAATTTATTTTTTACAAACCAGCAGAGACCAACAATCCTCATTCTATCCAAAGCTCAGTTTGACCGCACACAGGAAAGAGTGGGGATTATGACATCCGCGTCCCACAGCGATGTTTATTTGTCACCCAACTTGTTCATAAGTGACGACACGGACATAGGAAAACACAAATATCATCTTGATTCAAAACCTGGCATAAGAAGTTTTCAACAGTGGGTCTTCGATTCCCACTATTTCCTGTGGTGGGCCCACTTGAGCACTGGATATGCTTCCATTTGGGCTCATGCCATAAAACGAGTTGAAAAATAGATGGCCTGCATGGATAACACACACACATCGCAGTGGCCCCATAGAGTTTACTCGCATGCTTGAGTTACAAAGTATGCAATCCACCTTCTACAGCAGAGACATTTCATCAAACACATGTTGTGCACACCTTAAACATTCACAACAAATGATGAATGGCAAGACGATTCTATGTTTGCATCCATTGTATACATGGTATACATCTATAGCAACTCAGGCCATCTAGATCATTGGTCCCCATTGTTTACCGGACATGGCCAACAAACCCCACTTGTGGATTCTGAGATCTACAAATTTAAAACCTAAATAGAGAAATGAGTACACAGTGGGGAAGAGATGAAGGGCGGGTGGCAGACCGCACCGATCTGGAGATGATGCAAGTGAGGAAGAGAGAGAGAGAGAGAGAGAGAGAGAGTTGGGGGTAGGAAGAAGCTGGGAGTTACGCGGGTCTGGGACCGGGACAGAGAGATGAGAGAGTCGCGTGGGTCCGCGACGGCGAGAGAGAGAGAGAGAGACCGGGACCACGAGAGAGAGAGAGAGAGAGAGAGAGAGAGGGAGGGCGGGCGGCCTGCTGAAATGGGGGACATTGGGTGCGCTGCTCTGTTTGAGCGCGCGCCTAAATTTTGGGGAGGGGGGACGTGGCTGGTGGTCGATGCTCTATGGGCCCCACCATGATGGACATGTTTCATCCATTCGGTTCATCCATTTTTACAGATCATTTTAGTGCTTGATGCAAAAAATAATAAGGATATAAATCCTAGGTGGGCCACACCACAGGACAAAATTAATGAATAGATATTTACAATTAAAATCCTCCTAAGGCCCAATTTACTGTTTATTTGACATCCAATCTGTTTATTTGGTCATAAAGAGCCATATGAAGGGAAAAAATAAATATCAACTTGATCCAAAACTTTTATGGCCACCAAAACATTTTTAATGGTCACAATTCATTCAACACTATTTCCTGTAATGTGGTCCACTTGAGATTGAGATATAACTCATTTTTTTTATCATATCATAAAATGATATATAAAAATAGATGGACAGCATGGATGATACACATACATCATGGTGGGCCCCACAGAGCACTGACCACTAGCCATTGGCAGGTGTCAGGGGGAGTAGCCAATCTGTTCCCCACCAAAATAGATACATGTGATTTAATCTCCATGTTTCCTACCGTATGGTCCACTTTAGCCTTCGATCTAAATGATTTTTGGTTTCATGCCCTATAATAATATTTTAAAATATATAGACGGCTTAGATAAGACATTTTTTTAGGCCCTATAGGGCCCCTTATACCCTAAGCGTCCTCTGGTGCCCACTATGATTTATTCAATTTATCCACTCCATCTATCCATTTTAACATATAATTTTATTACGTAAGGTCAAAATTGAAGACTATAAAAATCTGAAGTGGACCACATCATAGGAAACAGTATAAATTGAATGTCTACCATTGAAATTTTTTTGGAGGCCACTGAAGTTTTGGATCAAGTTGATATTTTAGTTTTCCCTTCATCCATGTATTTGTGACCTATTGAACAGGTTGGATGACCAATCAAAATCACTGTAAGCCATGGGAAGATTTCAACGTTGGAAATCATTATTCCCACTGTTTCTATGGTATGGTCCACTTGAGCTTTAGATATACTTTAATTGTGGACTCAACCACTAAGGGGCTGTTTGGATGGGTGGATTGGAAGGGATTGATTGGTATTAGGGTGGATGGCATGGATTTCGAGGTAATAATGGCGTTGTCAATGGATTGTCTTAAGATCCATGGAATTGCTATATCCCCCTGGATTGCTATATCAAGTCTGTTTGGCACACTCAGCCAATCCCGAGATTAAACCTTCCCATCCCTTCCAATCCCTCGAACCAAACATGTCCCAGGCAAATTTGAACGGATTAGGGTGGATTGGATGAGATTTAAAGGTAATGATGGTGTTGTCAGTGGATTGTCTTAAGATCCATGGGATTGCTATATATCATAGGATCAGATCATCCAGTTTGTTTGGCACGCCCGGCCAATCTAGGGATTTAACTTCCAATCCCCCTTCCAATTCACTTGTCCAAACGGGCCCTAAAATGATCTGGAAAAATGGATTGACGATGTTGATATCATAAACCATGACTTTAGGCCACGAGCTTAAAAATAAAGTCAATCCATGACTTGGGTGGGCCACACCACATACTATAATTGAGAGGGTTACCCTCCTATTAAAACATTCATAATCATTTATTGGGCCCACCTAGATGTGGTTCATAAATCCAACCCATTCATTATATACGTGTGTCCCACTTGGATGAGGAGTCAGCACAAGTTTCGTACGCATCCAAAACTCATGTGGGCCCCACCAATTAAATGTTTTTATATGTTTTAGGGATGTCTTCACATAGTTTTAGATGCTATAGCTCACCGGAGTTTTGTATACGACTGATTTTTGGACTTAAATGAAACACATCAAATGCATGGTGTTGATGTTCTACATACATCATGGTGGGGCGCACACAGATTAACCTCATGCGAAGTTCCCATAAGGTGACCTTATAGTACCGATTTCACTATTTAGCTAACTCCTTCATGGGTGTTACTCTAACCATGTAGGGCCCACCTTGATATATTTTATATATGTCGACACCGTCCATATATTTTTCCATCATATATTTAGGAAGTGATTTCGAATCATAAGAACTCAATAATCTCAGGTGGGTCATGAAATCGCTCTTATGATGATTTTTTCACCTTTGGATTTTGCTGTTTTGATGAGGTTGTATGTTGAATTCTAGGGGTTGTAGGGTTTGATTTTGTTTTGTTCTTAAAGATTGGTCAATTCTACTAGTGGTGTTTGGAAACTAACCTCTGATATTAATTTGATTCCATTTGGAAAAAATTCTGCCAGTGTCAATGTCTTGTGTTTCTACAAGTTTTATGGTTTCTAGTGAGATTGATGTGTTGTGTTTTACTGTTTTGGAGTCATTGGAGCTAATATATGGGGGCCGACTGTGGATGAGTCCATGACTTGGTAATGCCTTTCATAGAACAATCCCTGCCGCCTGATTGGTGGACTTCATACAATTGGATGGATGTCGATCGGTTTTTCTTTTTTTGAGATTCCATTTGGCTTAAACTATATTTCAGTTCCTTTTTAACAAGCAGCTTAAACTATATCTAAGCTATGCAAGTTTACATCTCATTGCTTTGGAGATGAGTTTAATAGCCAAAAAATGATAACATGAGAATGGCCTATACTAATGTATGCATTTGGTACCAATTCTTAATGTTGGCAATTCACCCACCCTGCACCTGACATACCTGTACCTCTCCAAAGGTCACACTGATTGGATGATCTTATTTAACTGTCTGAAATTATCGTTGGATTATTTTGGACCATTTTCTTTTTGACTATCATGAGGAACATTGAGTTGTACTGTACTATATATTCTTTTTAAACACCTATATGTTTTAATCTCCTTTGATCTGCAATCCTATTGTGTTGAAGGGTACATATATTTTGTTGGGTAGAACACTTATTTTAATATCACAATGATTGGATAATCTCAACCATCTGATATTACAGTTGAATTTAGATCATTTTCTTTTTTACCAAGGTATTGAGGAACTTTGATTTGCACTCGATCCGCTTTCTTAAATGTGTATATTTTTTCTTAACTTCAAAAGTTAATACTTCTTCTTCTTCTTCTTCTTCGTTTGTCTTTTCACATTTACATGTTTTAATCCCACCTTGTGTATTGTAGGCCACATACATTCAATTTGGTATAGATCCAATTTATTTCAATTTTTCTTGTCAAAATACAAAATCTAGCTTTCTTTTTTAAAAAATATATATTTTTTACAATTTGTCAATTTTTTCACAATTTTGTTTAAATTCTTTTTTTTTTTTTTCAAAATATCATTTTTTTAATCTCACTTTTGTGATATAACTTTTTAATTTTTGTTGTCAAAATACAAAATCTAGTTTACTTTTTTTTAAAAATATATATATATATATATTTTTTTTACAATTTGTCAAATTTTTCACAATTTTGTTTAATTTTTTAAATTTTCTTTTTCAAATATCATTTTTTTATCGAAATCTTGTTATATAACTTTTTAATTTTTCTTGTTAAAATATAAAATCTAGTTTTCTTTTTTAAAAAATATATATTATTTACAATTTGTCAATTTTTTCACAATTTTGTTTAATTTTTAAAATTTTTTTTTTCAAAATATCATTTTTTAAATATCACTTTTGTTATATAACTTTTTAATTTTTCTTTTCAAAATACAAAATCTAATTTTCTTTTTAAAAATATTTTTTTTTTTTACAATTTGTCAATTTTTTTCACAACTTTATTTAATTTTTTAAATTTTCTTTTTCAAAATATCATTTTTTAAATATCACTTTTGCTATATAACTTTTAAATTTTTCTTTCAAAATACAAAATCTAGTTTTCATTTTTAAAATATATATTTTTTTACAATTTGCCAATTTTTTCACGATTTTCTTTAAATTTTAAAATTTTCTTTTTCAAAATATCATTTTCTTATTGAATTTTTTCTTTTCAAAATTATCAACATTATTCAAAGTTCTTAATTTTTATTTCAAAATCTAGATTTTTATAAAATTACATTTTTTTTCAAAATCTAAATTTTTTTTCTTAAACATTGGTAGTTATTTTTCTAAGCCTTTTAACTTTTTTTTTTTTCGAAATTCATCAATTTTTTTGTTATTGAGTGTTGAGCATTAGAGACGGTTTACGACCGTCTCTAATGAAGATAGTCTTTGATAGTCTCAAATGACCACTATAAGACGGCTAAGGACAGTCTCTAATAGAGACGGTCTTTGACAGTCTCAAACGGGATCGATAATTTCCGCGTACAAAACTTATAAATCAGTAAAAGACGTCCGATGACCGTCTATAATTGAGACGGTTCTTGGCGGTCGCAGATTACCAAGAAAGACGGCTAATGACTCTCTAATACGGACGGTCCTTGACTGTCTTAAATGACCGACTATGAGACGGTCAAAGACCGTCTCTCATTGAGACGGTCTTCGACAGTCTCGCATAGAGACAGCTAAGAACCGTCCCTAATACAAACAATTTTTGCTGACTTTGGGCAATATCAAATGATAGGAAAAGACGGCCAATGACCGTCTCTAATGGAGACGGTCCTTAACAGTCTCAATTTACCAGTACGAGACAGCCAATGATCGTCTCTCATACGGACGGTCTTTGACCGTCCCAAAAGGAGGCATATAAGACGGTCAGGGACCGTCTTTTATTCCAGACGGTCAATGCCCGTCTTTTATGCGCAGTTAATGACGGTTTTTGACCGTCTTAAATGGTTTGTAGACATTAAAATGTTTAAGACAATATTAAGGACGGTCAAGGGCCGTCTAAAATTTTCGAGACGGTTTACGGCCGTCTCTAAAGCGTCTTTAAACCAAACAATTTTAGAGACGGTCTAGAACCATCTCTAAATCCGTCAATTTTTTCCATTTTTCACGTAGTGTAAACAGTCTGCCCAATGGCATATGCTATGATCAATCAATCCTCAACCAAGCATACATATGAAGTACATGGGCATGAATCATGAAGTTACATTAAGCATGTTATACATCGATGATGTACTCTCCTCACGTCAAAGATGGGCCTAGATGTCCTACACATCAGGAATGGGCCTAAGAACAGGGAATGGGCTTTCTCATCCATTCTATCATGTCATGAAGAGGGCACCCTTATAGAGGCCCGGTAAGCATACAAGGTGGGCTTCAAGGTTTGGATAATACTATTAGTACTAATAAGGGCCCAATGGTTTGGGGTTAGCCCAATAAAGTGAGATGGGTCATATTAATAATAGTGGGGGCCCAACAATTTGGGTTAGCCCACTAAGAGGAGATGAGAATGGGCTTAACAACGGGCCTTAAGGAGGATTACAATGTGGACATTTAACCATCATTGATCTTACAATGTGGACATTTAACCACCATTGTTCCCAAGGTGTGGCCCATTTAGAATTTATCTTATAATGGGGTCCATGGTCTTTATACTAACTAGGGAAAATGGATGGGCATCATAAACATCATCACATTCATCATGGTGGACTAACACATCACAATGACCTCATCACATGGGCTTCATGTACATCACAATGGGCCTTACATAAGGGCCTCATATACATCACATTGGGCCTCACACAAGGGCCTCATATACATCACAATGGGCCTTACACAAGGGCCTCATATACATCACATTGGGCCTCGCACAAGGGCCTCATATACATCACAATGGGCCATATCACATGGGCCTCATATACATCATATTGGGCCTCATATAAGGGCCTCACATACATCACATTAGGCCTCATACAAGGGCCTCATATACATCATATTGGGCCTCATCAAACAGCCCATGATCTAGGCACAATGAAAAGATGGTGTGTGTAACACATATATCATAGTGGGATTAATGGGGCAGCCCCTGATCCAGCAAAATGGATGATTAACATGGGTAACATATACATCAAGGTGGGCCTCATAGGTCAGTCCTATGGTCCAGAAAATAGATGGACAGTGTGCTTACAACACACAAATCAAGGTGAGCATAGATAGTGCTGATAGACCCCACCAAACGGACAATGTGCAGCAAGGTGGGCCCTGTACATATAATAGTGGGTCCTGCATGTACAGTAGATGGACCCTGCATGTCTAGTAATGGACGGACATCGCGGAATGAGACACATACATCATGTGGGTTCCACCATCTAGCAGGTTGGACGGTGAGGATATACAACACATATATCGTGGTGGGGTCCACGTCCCAGCTATACTGGATGGCGTGGATAAACCATAAACATCAAGGTGAGGTCCACGTCCCAGTTGGACTAGACGGCATGGATAAACCACAAACATCAAGGTGGAGTCCACGTCCAGTTGGAATAGACGGTAAGGATGAAACACTTACATCACGATAGGCTCCACCGTCCAGCCTATCTGGACGGTGGATGGTATGAATGAAACATATACATCAGGTGGATCCACATGTATGGCCCACCAATAGCTTTTAATCAAGCAGATATTTGTGTTTTCCTGATCGTCCAGTCCTACTGGACGTCCAGCGGACGGACGGCCTAGATGAAATACTTCATCAAGGTGACCTCACGTCCATGCCTTAGATGGATGGCCTGGATAAAATACTTGCATCTGGTGGGTCCCACGTGAGTGGTCCACCTTAGTTTTAGATTAAACTGATATTTGTTGTCCTTCATCCAGGCATGTCCAAACGAACAGGCATCAGGCCTGCCCGCTGGACAGGTAGCGTGGATAACATCACGGTGGGCCGCACAAGTGGACGACATGGATATAAAATGCATACATCGCAGTAGGGTCCACCAAGGTGGGCCACACAGCCCCGAGATCAGGCCGATATTTGTGTTTTTCCCTTCATCCAGGCCTGTATGGTCTGTCCAGCCATGCAGGCGCAATTTAGGCAGCAAGATGGGCCCTATTTGTTGGATGGTGGGTGTCCCACTGATGGATAGCTATGATAAAGTACATGCATCATCAGGTGGGCCATCACACAAGGGAAGAGAGAGAGACAGAGACAGAGACAGAGAGAGAGAACGGTGGTGGTGGGAGGAGCTCCGCCACTATGAGCTCCTCTCATGCATGCACATGTAGATTAAGTGGGCTTCACATAGATGGGCCATACTTCCAAAATTCTGGTGGGGAAATCCCATTTCCACCACATAAATCAGGGCCTAGGTGGCCATAACAAGTTGCATGACATAGAAACTTCATGGTGGGATCCATGGAGAATGGTCCCACCATGGATACATACATGGAAGATATGGTAGGCCATTGGCCACACCTAGGGACCAAGATGGGATCTCCACCATTGATTGGTGGGTCCCACTTGCCCCATGCTAAAACGGACGAATATCCATGCAAAGATATAAAAGAAACAAGCGTTAAGATTCACCCACCTGAAATCTCTTCCTCCTTCCACCTATATGTTCTAGAGCTCCAAGAGGGTTTATTTAATGGTTGAGATGGGATTTGGAAGGTTGGATTGAGAGATCTTGGGCTGCAATGGGGCTAGATTTTTGGGATGGGTTTCTGTCCAAGGTGGGACGTCCAAGCTCCCTAGAGTTGCAATGGATGAAGTGAGAGAGATTGGGAGGGAGAGAGGGAGAAAAGAGAGAAATGATGGTTTATAAGAGCAATTATGGCATGTGTAACAAGCATGGGAGAGAAAGGGCATCATTACTAGTATGTGTGGGTAAGAGAGTCATGCTTAAATGATTACATGTAAGAGGCATGGGTGGTGATGTCATCATCCTGATTGTTCTAGGGAAATGTACTAACTGGAATGGCCCCACAACATGTGGTCCACGGCCATGATGATGCGCGGGCCACATCTCACAATCTTAAACTTCGGATTGGCGCACAAGATGTGACGTTGGAACCACGGTGATGATGCAGTTGTAATGGCATAAGTCTTGGATTGAGTCGGCTTGGGTTTATAGGATACGACTTAGGGTCGCTCGTAAATGTTATCTATAGGTCACGGGTCACCGAAATTTGACGAGGAAGATCGCGGGATCCTAAGGAACGAAATGGTACCAGAACATAGGCCTGACACCCACTTATAATGCGTGTGCTCCACTCACGTGCACCAGTGGTGCATGGAACCAGGAAATTTGAAACAGGGAGGATTCTCTCCGACGTTTGTAGGAGAAACGGACAGCCGTCTATTTTCAACATCCCTAGCCCTAGATCATTATCTACATGGATGATCAAAATCGTCCAGAATCTCCAGGTGAAAAATCCAACCAGAGCCATGTGACTTCTACCATTAATAAAAAAAAACCCAAAGACCACACCAGGAAGATCAAGAACGTGCTATTGGAAGTTTAAATGAACAACATCTATTTGGAGGCGCAATGGCCCACTTATATGATCAAACAGATGATTAACACCATCCATCATGATCCGGGCGAAAAACCGACCACACCCTTGATTCTTTCTCAACCCATGCAATCGGATGGACGTCCGTTGCAAAGCCTACCAACCCGGCGCAGATTGCCACGCTGCAAACAGTTGATCCAAGTGGGCCAACACTGTGTCAAATTCGAGCAATTTGAACCATTTACCAAGCCTAGCCCTTGACCATGAACAAGAAAATAATATCCGTGTGGACCCATGCAAAAGATTGCATATGCAATCCGATCTGGTTGAAACCTTTAGACCGAAAGGAAAACTACTGCATCATAATCAACCGTCCGGTCCATCAGGTAATCAAGGCCGTTCAAGAACATCCTTAGGAGAATCCGACCACTTCCAAGAAGCCCATTAGGAAAGATCCTACGCAGATGCCGCTAACTAGCCTTCCTTCCCAGTGAGAGCCGCTGCTGATGTAACATCTCGAATTTTCACGGCCAGAGTATGTACTCATGCCCAAGGAAACTTGGTGTTAATAATGTACAACTAGATGCTCTGAAATCGCACCCTATTTTTTTTGTTTGTTTACATCCAGATATATTCATGAAGGTAACATTCACAAGAATAAAATCAACTGTATTAATTATATATCATCAGAGTAAAATGAATAATCAAAGCCTTCTCAATGGAAGCTTATTACATTCATCGAGTTCGCTGTGGAAGTCTAAATCTAATTAAATAATCTAGCTTCGAATTCTTTCAACGTAGTCTTCTACAGGAAGTGGGCCCTCTAAGTCTTTAAACCTGTACTTCACCTGTATAATCTGTATGGTTAGGAGAGGGTCAATGCCCTACTCATAGTGATGGTTTGTCACGCCCCGAAATTTGGCACCTGGGTATATTCGACCCTGATTCCGTACCCGCAGGCATGACTTATGTTTTGTATGTTTACATTTAATAATCCACACATATATTGACAAAATGATCTCATTCATAAAATATAACAATCCAAAAATTGAATAATTAAACATTTATTTAAAGAAGAAGAATGTCCATGTTCCGACAATTCAAGATTATCATCAAACACATGTCATCGTAATGTTGTCATACTAAATGTTCATTACACTTATTTTGAAAATGATAAAGAAACAAAAATAAATAAAAGAAATCTCTTTAAGCTCCTCTATGTGATCCTGAAATTTTAAAATCCCAACAGGTTAAGCTGCGAAGCCTAGTGAGTAATCTCAACGCAGGTTTCAAAATAACCTCATATAACATGAATAAAAGTATTAAAAGATACAATACCTATTTAGGCAAAACAACAAATGAGGAGATTTAATAAACAAAATATTTCAATGTAAATTCAAAGAAAAATGAATGAATGAAATCAACATATGTTATACTCAATAATAACATGTGCGGTTTATTTTTTATAACACCAGGGCCAGTTTACACCGGTTGGCCAACACCCGCGACAATACAACACCTAGCTTGGCAATGGGAACCTTTCGCATGACATGCTCACCCATCCAAAGGGTACTTGGTGAGGAACCCATTTGTACGTTAGCTGGTCAGACTACTACCCTATTGAATCTGGCAATGGGAACCTTTTGCAATCCTGACATGCTCACCCACTCAAAGGGTACGGTAGAGGTTCCAAAAGGTACCAATTGGGTTTCTGGGATTTTCAACCTAAGGGTCTTGATCGCCCCACCTATTTATGCTTTAAGGATTTTCAACCCAGAGGACTTGATCGCCTCACCTATTTTCTGGTGTTTCAAAAACTGTTCGAAATATATATTTTTTTAATATTTCATGATAAAAATATTTCTAAGGACAAATTGTTTCTAATCATTGTAGATTGTTTGTACATGATTTAAAGTTCTTATGTGAAAATATATTTATGCAATGCAATCCGTCAAATCTGATTCGATAGTCTGGAAAAGTATATTGAACTTGAAGTTTTTTTAAAAAGATGGTCTAAATTCTTATTTTCTTAAAATTATAAAAAAAAATAAAAATTATACTAAAAGAATTATTAATGCATGGGTAAACAATAATATCAATTTAAAGTTGATTCACAACTTACTAATTAAAATAAAGAGAACTACAAAAAAATCATGTTGAATAAACACAACAAATTATGAATCAAATAAATAAATCAATAAGAGAAAAATGCACAATTATTGAATTATTTGCATAATAATAAAAATAAAGGAAATCAAGTGGAATATAAGAAAATAAATAAAGAAAAAATATCAAGTGAGAGAAACTCACTTTTTTCTTAAAAAATATTTTCTTTTCCTTTTTTTTTGCTTCCTCTCTTCCTTTTTCTCTCTCCTCTTTTCTTTCTTCCTTTTTCTCTCTCTTCTCTCACTCCCTCTCTTTCCAACGTAATGTCCAGCAACCCCTTTTATTTCTCTATCTCTCTCTCTCTCACCTCACCTCACCTCACCTAACCTCACGTTCTACTTCCACGTTTCACGACTTCATGATGCATGATCTCTCTCATGCCTCCCCTTTTTATAAGCTCCTTTTACACATGTGGCTTGTGTGAAAGAGAGCCTTTAATCTCTTAATGTTTTTAAGTTTTTCTTTTGTTTTGCTATTCAAAGCACGTGTTCCACATTACTTTCATTCAATGCACTTGTTATGCACTAAACGTGTGCTATGTGTGCACCACATGTGTGCATGTGATGTATTTGATGTATGTATGCCATGTGTGAAAGGTATGTGTGCATGATGTGTTTGGTGCATGTGTGTGGTTGGGATGTGTTTGATGGTACATGGATGATGTAGATAGATGGATGGATCAATGTGTAATAGATGGACGGATGGATGTATGGATTTGATGAATGGATGTGCATGATGTGTTTCGTGCATGTGTGTGGTTGTGTTGTACTCAACGGTGCATAAATGGATGGACAGATTGATGTGTGGAGGAATGGATGTATGGATAGATGGATGGATAAATGTACGTTTGGATGAGTTTATGTGTGATCGGGTGGATGAATGGTTTGATGGTTGTATTGTTGGATGGATTTATTAGTTAATGAACAGTTGGATTGGATATGTCCAAATTAATGGTTGAGATTGAACCAGTTGATCTTATAGATTGTCGGTTATATCGGACTAATTGGGTACGTCGATCAATGGTTAAAATTGGATGGTCAGGATTTATTTGGGTTATTACATTCTACCCTTCTTAAAAGAAATTTCGTCCTCGAAATTTACATACTTATAATGCGAATAGATGAGGGTATTTCTCTTGGATCTCGGCCTCCTGTTCCTAAGAAGCCTCGTCCTCGGTATGGTGACTCCACTGAACCTTGACTAATGGTATAACTCTAGATCGAAGCACTTGTTCTTTCTGGTCAAGAATACGTACTGGGTGTTCGATATATGAAGCGTCTTCCCGGATCTCTAATGGTTGCCAGTCTACAACATGAGAAACATCCCACTCATATTTCCTTAACATCGACACATGGAAAACATCATGAATTCCAGACAACTAAGGCGGTAAAGCAAGTCTATATGCTATAATACCAACCCTCTCTAGAACCTCGAATGGACCTATATATCTTGGAGCCAATTTTCCCTTTTTATCGAACCTCATGACGCCCTTCATAGGAGAAATCTTTAAGAAGACATGATCTCCAACTGCAAACTCTAGATCTCTTCTGCGATTGTCTGCATAACTCTTCTGACGACTTTGGGCTGCACGCAAACGACTTCCAATGATAAAAATCTTCTCTGTTGTCTCTTGCACAATCTCTGGTACAAGCAAACTACTTTCTCCAACTTCTGTCCAACAATTTGGAGATCTACAAGGCCTCTCGTACAAAGCCTCATATGGCACCATGCCGATACTCATCTGGTAGCTATTATTATAAGCGAACTCGATCAATGGTAAATTATCATCCCAACTCCCTTTGAAATCAAGCACGCAAGCTCGGAGCATGTCTTCAAGGATCTGATTCACTCATTCAGTCTGCCCGTTAGTGTGAGGGTGAAAAGTAGTGCTAAAATCAAGAGTGGTTCCCAGTGCCTTCTGTAAACTTCTCCAAAAATGAGACGTAAACCTGAAATCCCGATCGGATACGATAGATACAGGCACTCCGTGTAGTCTAACCATTTCTTTAATATAGAGTTTACATATTTCCTCTAGGGAATAGGTAGCACATATAGGAAGAAAATGTACGGACTTAGTTAACTGGTCGACGATGACCCAAACTGCATCATAATTATTACGTGTCCGTGGCAATCCCATAATGAAATTCATGGATATACGCTCCCACTTCCACTTAGAAATCGGTAGTGGTTGTAACATCCCTGACGACTTCTGATGCTCTGCTTTCACCTGTTGACATGTGAGACATTTGGCCACAAAATCGGTGATCTCCCTCTTCATATTATTCCACCAATATTGCCTACGCATATCGTGATACATCTTCGTACCTCCAGGGTGGATTGTGAACTTAGTGCGGAGTGCCTCGTCCATAATTTCCTTCTTTAATTTAGCCACATTTGGTATACATAATCTTCCTTGGAACCTTAACCCACCATCGGTACCAACTTTCCATTCTGACTTATCACCTTTTTCAGCTTCTATTACCTTAGCTTGTAGCCACGAATCTTGTTGTTGAGCTTCTATAACCTTACTAATTAAGGAAGGTTGAACAACTAGGTTAAAGAGACGAGCTACAAATGTTTGCGGATTCAATTGGATGTCAAAATCCTTCACCGTATCTAACATTTTCCATCGTTGAATCATTAGGTGAGTGATTACTCTGTGTGGCTTACGACTTAAGGTATTTACTGGGGTGCTTGATAATGTGGTTGCTGGGCAGTCATATACAAAAACGAGTGGAGTGACCCTCTATTCCGCAGTTATAACATTTACCTGTAAATCTGTTCGTTGGTTGAGCAGGTGCTGAGATATTTGTTGTCATCATCTTCGGCTTCTTGGAAGCATCGCCATGTGCTTGATATGTATTCAGTGTAGCCCTACCATTGCTCTTCGCTTCTCTCTTATAGTTATGACTTTTCCAGAATTCTTCGTTGTCTCGTTATATCATTAGAGCACGTTCTACTACATCGGCATACAATCTAAGCTTAAGTGGAGTCAACTTGTTACGAATTGACCCTCTCAGACCTCGCTCAAACTTCTTAGCTTTGTGAGCTTCATCCTGAATCATAAATGGGGCAAAACGGGATAATTCAGTAAATTTAGACTCATATTGGCCTACAGTCATCTCCCCTTGTTCTAAGCTTATGAATTCCTCTGCTTTCTGCTCCCGTACACACTCAGGAAAGTATTTTTTATTGAACTTCTCACAGTACATATCCCATGTCCATATGGTATTTTCATCAATTGTTCTAGCAATTGTCTCCCACCAGTGGTCGGCCTCTCGCTCTAACATGAAAACCACAAGTGTGACCTTCTACTCCTCATCACATCCTAAAACGGTGAATATCTTCTCTATTTGCTTTTTTCACTTTTCTGCCTCCATAGGGCCCGACAAACCCTCAAAAGCAGGTGGTTTCAATCTCTTAAATTTCTCTATTAAGCCTCCAATGCCATTCTGCACAACTTGGGCGACTCCTTTATTATCACAACGAATGTGTTGTCCAAGAATGGCTGCCATGTCGCCTAAAGCACGAAAGACCCCATCAAGTGATTGACCACTTTCGGTGTTCCCCGGTGTGGCCGCCACGGGACTGGCTCTACCTCTACCTCTACCTCTATCACGCCGGCTCCCAGACATGTTCTAAATCAAACAATAAGCTTTAGATAAGGATGGATCACTAAAAGACAATACAATAAGTTAATTTTTTTATCACAACAACACTCGCAGGGGATATATCCTAATTTTCAAAGTGACTACGTTTTCAAGTAAAACCCTAGGTCCTCAATGATTCTAAACTCAAGCTCTGATACCAATCTGTCACGCCCCGAAATCTGGCAACTGGGTATATCCGACCCTAATTCCGTACCCGCAGGCATGACTTATGTTTTGTATGTTTACATTTAATAATCCACACATATATTGACAAAATGATCTCATTTATATAATATAACAATCCAAAAATTGAATAATTAAACATTTATTTAAAGAAGAAGAATGTCCATGTTCCGACTATTCAAGATTATCATCAAACACATGTCATCGTAATGTTGTCATACTAAATGTTCATTACACTTATTTTGAAAATGATAAAGAAACAAAAATAAATAAATAAAAATCTCTTTAAGCTCCTCCATGTGATCCCGATCTTGAAATTTTCAAATCCCAACAGGGTAAGCTGCGAAGCCTAATGAGTAATCTCAACACAGGTTTCAAAATAACCTCATATAACATGAATAAAAGTATTAAAAGATACAATACCTATTTAGGCAAAACAACAAATGAGGAGATTTAATAAACAAAATATTTCAATGTAAATTCAAAGAAAAATGAATGACTGAAATCAACATATGTTATACTCCATAATAACATGTGCGGTTTATTCTTTTTAACACCAGGGCCAGTTTACACTGGTTGGCCAACACCCGGGCAATACAACACCTACCCTGGCAATGGGAACCTTTCGCATGACATGCTCACCCATCCAAAGGGCACTTGGTGAGGGACCCATTTGTACATTAGCTAGTCAGACTACTACCCTATCGAACCTGGCAGTGGGAACCTTTTGCAATCCTGACATGCTCACCCACTCAAAGGGTACGGTAGAGGTTCCAAAAGGTACCAATTGGGTTTCTGGGATTTTCAACCCAAGGGTCTTGATCACCCCACCTATTTATGCTTTAAGGATTTTCAACCCAGAGGACTTGATCGCCTCACCTATTTTCTGGTGTTTCAAAAACTGTTCGAAATATATATATTTTTAATATTTCATGAACAAAATATTTCTAAGGACAAATTGTTTCTAATCATTGTAGATTGTTTGTACATGATTTAAAGTTCTTATGTGAAAATATATTTATGCAATGCAATCCATCAAATCTGATTTGATAGTCTGGAAAAGTATATTAAACTTGAAGTTTTTTAAAAAGATGCTCTAAATTTTGATTTTCTTAAAATTACAAAAAAAATAAAAATAATAATAAAAGAATTATTAATGCATGGGTAAACAATAATATCAATTTAAAGTTGATTCACAGCTTACTAATTAAAATAAAGGGAATTACAAAAAAATCATGTTGAATAAACACAACAAATTATGAATCAAATAAATAAATCAATAAGAGAAAAATGCACAATTATTGAATTATTTGCATAATAATAAAAATAAAGGAAATCAAGTGAAATATAAGAAAATAAATAAAGAAAAAATATCAAGTGAAAGAAACTCACTTTTTTCTTAAAAAATATTTTCTTTTCCTTTTTTTCTTCCTCTCTCTTCCTTTTTCTCTCTCCTCTTTTCTTTCTTCCTTTTTCTCTCTCTTCTCTCACTCCCTCTCTTTCCTACGTAATGTCCAGCAACCCCTTTTATCTCTCTCTCTCTCTCTCTCTCTCTCTCTCTCTCTACCTCTCCTCACCTCACCTCACCTCACCTCACCTCACGTTCCACTTCCACGTTTCACGACTTCACGATGCATGATCTCTCTCATGCCTCCCCTTTTTATAAGCTCCTTTTACACATGTGGCATGTGTGAAAGAGAGCCTTTAATCTCTTAACGTTTTTAAGTTTTGCTTTTGTTTTGCCATTCAAAGCACGTGTTCCACATTGCTTTCATTCAATGCACTTGTTATGCACTAAACGTGTGCTATGTGTGCACCACATGTGTGCATGTGATGTATTTGATGTATGTATGCCACGTGTGAAAGGTATGTGTGCATGATGTGTTTGGTGCATGTGTGTGGTTGGGATGTGTTTGATGGTACATGGATGATGTAGATAGATGGATGAATCAATGTATAATAGATGGACGGATGGATGTATGGATTTGATGAATGGATGTGCATGATGTGTTTCGTGCACGTGTGTGGTTGTGTTGTACTCAACGGTGCATAAATGGATGGACAGATTGATGTATGGAGGAATGGATGTATGGATAGATGGATGGATAAATGTACGTTTGGATGAGTTTATGTGTGATCGGGTGGATGGATGGTTTGATGGTTGTATTGTTGGATGGATTTATTAGTTAATGAACAGTTGGATTGGATATGTCCAAATTAATGGTTGAGATTAAACCAGTTGATCTTATAGATTGTCATTTATATCGGACTAATTGGGTACGTCGATCAATGGTTAAAATTGGATGGTCAAAATTTATTTGGGTTATTACATGGTTATCCTTTAAGGTTAACATTAATTCAAGAGATTCATACAAGTAATGTAAGGGTTCTGATATGTCCCGTATTCCACTAATACAAGGATATCAGAATGTGTAAACAACCTACATGAGATGCATGTGTAGCAAAGTATGTGGGGCTCATCATACATAGTGATAATCACATTGTGGAATATGATTTATAGATAACCGGCTCGACTTGCATCCCAAAACTATGGATATTCGCTGGCATGGCCAACGCTACCATGGATTTATGAGAACTCCTCAGAGTGCACAACACATGAGCTGGGTGAATTACGTGCAATAATTTGTTCATGGAGTGACTATTTACGACTTTCAATCCCGGAGTGATGTGACACTGCATTTGCGAATTACACACATCGATTTGCCACTACCCGAAGGCTCAAGGACTTACGTGCCCCAAGAGGGTCTATATCCAGAGCGCATTACATTTATGATAGAATATTTGAATCACTAGTCGTGATACATCTTACACATCAGTTTCACTTATAGAGAATATAACTGAATCATAATGAATATAACTGAATTTGAATCATAAAGAATATTAACTAAATTATGGAGGTTCTAGAATAGCAAGACACAAGCCCAAGCTGTAAAGATGGACGAAACCAAGCCAACATAATAAAGAGAAGAGTGACAATGTCAACTTAACAAAAGTGACAATGGCCAACATAATAAGAGAAGAGTGACAATAGTCAACTCAATAATAAGGATAGTGGCAATGGCCAACTCAATATAGAGATGAGTGGCAAGGCGAACTCAAACAAAGAGACGAGGCAGGGGCAAAGCTTGTATCCATGGCCTCACATAAATTTAGAGAAATCACTTGTATTTGACATCATGTCATAATCCCAAAAGGGCCAATAGTTGTGATGATATTAACTATATCAATTGATAGGATAATTCTTAGAAAACATACAAACATGAAAGGTAGGATAATTCGCATCACTAAAGGCATGAAAAAGTAGGGTAAGCTTAAAGGATAAAACCCTCACCTTTGATGTTGGATCACCCTCATTTGTTCTTGTGTTCACACCACAGGATTGAATTTTAAAACAATTCAAGAGGTTAGGATTTTGCCTAAGATTAAGTTTAGGCTTAAAGGGGTGATGATTTTAAGCCTTAACCTAGTATAAGGTTGTTAGCAGATGAGCGATTTACCCTTAACCTTGATTAGTAAAACTTGAATTTAAGCAGAATTTACTTATTGACTCAGCCCAAATCAGCCAGTTGTCTTACTGAGTCACCTTGAATCGACTCAGTTTGACTCTATCTCCTTCTTTCTTCCTCTTTTATTCTCTTTCTCTTTTCCTTTCTTCTTTTTCTTTCTTTCTTTTCTATTTCTTTCTCTCTTTCTTCCTTTCTTTTTCTTTCTCCTTCTCGCTACCACGTTCAGCAAGGCAGACTAGCCGTTGCTCACTCCCACGTTTTTTTTTCTTTCTTTCTGTCATTCTTCTTCTTTCCTTTAGACATTTTTCCTTGTATTCCTCTCCTCCAATTTTATAGTGGTCAGTACTAGCGGTAGAAAAGTTGGAGTCGAACAACTCCTCTTCTCTCGCACCCTGTTTATGCAGCAGTTTCGCAACCGACTGATGAGTGACTCTGAAATCATACCTCTGTTATTGTACTTGATCCAATCGATTGGCTAGGGTGGTTTTCTTTGATGAAGGGCCATCAGATGGGTGACTTGGATCTTGTCAAGGTGCAACGACATGTAATTAAGAGATCTCATTTTGAATGAGGGGGATGGTCCCTATTTTAATGGTGGATCCTGGTATTGTGGGGCTCCTTTCCATCACCTGGTGTTTTGGGTTAGCGTCAGAACTCCTCCGTCCTTTGGAGTTTGGACGGCCCGGATTCGAACCAGGCTCCAAGATTCAGTCGCCTTTCATAGTGGATGTTTGTCCATTTTTCCCACTACTTACCGTTTTGCAGAAGAGAAGCCAGCTTTAGTTATCTGGAAGTAGTCGGTGGGGTCCACCCTTGATGTTGGTTGAGAAATCCACTCTGTTCGTCAGGTTTGTAGAGTTAACTTTGGTCATGATCTCAAATATAGGACCTATTAGAGTCATAGGTGGGCCACACGTAGTATCAATGTAGGTGTTTTATTTGCACACAAAAACGTCTTACATAACAAATTCCTCTTGCGCTGGCATTAGAAGTTATACATTCAGTTTTGATTGTACGAGATCAGTGGGGTCCACTACGATGAATTTTTGGGAAATCTATTTCATTCATCCATCTAGTCAAGTCATGTTGTCCCACGAGTCAAAATATGAAGCAGATCCGGATTTTACATAAGATTATCTTGAACTTCTCCTAGCAGGTGTTAAAACGGGCTTAATGGTCCACACTTAATGATTAGGGCCCAATTTTGGGAGAAATGCGTAGTCAAGATAGGCAAATAGTTGAACAAAATTTGGTGGTGGATTGATGGTTGAAAAAGCCTAGATCTGAAATTTCACATTTTACGTTAAAATAAAGGAATTGGCTTCCACGTTCCACGGTGAAGGATCATAGATTGGGGTCCAAATTTTGTATGATGTCATAGTCATGTGAAGACAAGGTGTAATCCAAGTTTAAGTTTCGATGGATGGAAGAAAGTGACTAGATTTGAAGATCTAGATTTATAACGAGTTGATAAGCTTTAAAAGATAGCTTTGCGCTTAAGGAAAGGCCTATCAAACTGGGGTCCTCATACTTCACCCTTGGTCCATGTGATGGGTAATCCAAGTCGTTCTTATGAATGGAAATATCCAACTACGACTACCTATGAGGTTTCTTCACTAGAAGAACACCAAAATCAACGATTAAAGGGGCTAATTTGTCAATTGGGTCACTTTTACAATGATCTAAGGGCTAAAATTTGACGTGTATAGTTAATTTAAAGTACATAGCCATGGTATAAAATTTCACGTTAAAAAGATTATGGGAACCATGTGATCTAGAATTCAGGGGTCTAGGTTAATGGCATTTTCATAATTATTGCTGATCTAAGAGTTTTGTGAAATATAATGGTTCCACATGTTTCTAAGAAAGTTTCTAAGAAATTCTTACAAAAGAATATATATCTAAATCATTATAGAATGACAGTTATTCGTTGTTTCATTTGTGGAAAAGTACTTACGTCAAATCACGTGATGAATGGTCTTGTCTTGAAATCAACGGTCAGATGGTTAGATTTATTGAATGGATGTAATTTCCAATGGTTATATTTATGTCAGGAGGAGGATGTGAGGCTAGGATAGTTGGGTTAGTATCGTGCACACGTATACATTTTGTTGAATCTTATGGTAACGCTCGAGAACTTTCAATACTCGGGTATTGAAAAGTTCAGGGCATTACACCTACCTCGTTAGTAGAAACAGGGACTTTGTAAGTCCTACGCATTCCTATTGCTACAGAAAGATTGCGAAATCGCTATGCATGGGAGTTTCGGCAGCCTTCAAGCTTATAAAAGGCTTTTACCCCCCCCCCCCCCCGTTGGAGAAAAACGATAAGAAAGAGAGAGGGAGAAGCAAGGAAGAGATGTAGAAGGAAAAAAAAAAAAAGAGAGCAATGGCCGCCCCATTGATGTGCCACAACAAGAAATGAGAGAGAAAGAGAAAGAGAAAGAGAAAGAAAGAAAGAAAAAGAAAGAATGAATGAATGAAAGAAAAAAAAAAGGAAAAGAAAAGGAAAGAAGAAAGAAAAGAAAGGAAGGGAAAGGAAGGAGAGAAAAAGGAGAACCATGACACCGGATGTCCACTGATCAGTAAATCTACTGATTTACTAAGGTAGGCCACGCCTAATCTGCCCTTCTATACACTTCTTCCCCTTCCTTCCATATCTTGATTAAACTATCTAGCTCAAAACAAGAACTAACCCTTTGAACATTGTTAAATATTAAATTAAGGATTTAATCCTTTGACGTATGCTCACCTCCAAGAAGGAAGCAACACTAAAGGTGAGGGTTTTATTTTTTAAGTTTACATTAATTTAAGTTGATATATTTATCTTGCCTTTTACGTGCCTTCATATTACTTCTGAAAGTAACTAGAACCAAAACTAGAAGAAGATGAAAACCTAAATCTGGAATATTTGAGAGAGTAATTGTGATTAAAGTAATTAAAACTAGTGAATTTAAAGGTATGAACTAGGGTACTAAGGATCCACTTGTAGCAATTGGGAAACTACCTTACTTGATTCAAGGACACAACTAGAATCAGAGTCTTATCCTATCCAATTGGTAAGAAGAGATTTGTCAGATCTCTCAACTTCTCACGGATCTAATCATCACTAGATAAGAGGTATGAGGATTTGGAAGTGATTCCATCACCTAAGCATGCCCAGGAGATAAAGAAAACGACAGGATTTACTAATTCCACAACCAATCATAAGAGAAATGTGAAGGTTAGGAAGGATTCTGTCATCCTACCATGCCCAAGGGATGATAGTGAATAACAGGATATCCTAATTTCACAACCTCAATTCAGGAAAAGAAGATATCTTAAGCTATCGTAGATCTATTGTAATTTGTCATAACAAACCATTAAAACTAAAAATATTCCTTCATAATCAAACTAGAATCCATGAGAGTTCCACAAAAAATGAATCAAAACAAAGCAAACATCCCAATCACACTACAAGCTTCACCTTTTAGCCCTAACTAAGAGGTTTAGCCAACCATAGACATGATTGAACTAAAGACTCTTAAACAAAACAAATAGATCAACTAAGGAAGAAGAAGAAAAACTCTTGGATGGCGGCTTCACCCTTTTACTCCACTCCTTAAACCCTAGAAGATGCCTAGAAACATCCTAGGGACCCCTATTTATAGTTTTGCAACTCAAACTTTCACATCAAGTTGGAAAATTCTAAAAATCGCTTCAAATTTTTGCACTTTGTGTGTTGTTTGCATAACCCAGGATTGGTCGAGGACATCCCTCGACTGGTCGAGGGTCACATTCGACGGGTTGAGGATGACGTAATTTTATATGATTTTGTCGCTGGAGTTCGAGTTGAGGAATCCTCGACTGGTCGAGCAAGGCTAGGACTAATCGAGGATTACGTAAATTCAATTCAAAACTT
Source organism: Magnolia changhungtana (assembly GCA_030180095.1). Lineage (NCBI taxonomy): Eukaryota > Viridiplantae > Streptophyta > Magnoliopsida > Magnoliales > Magnoliaceae > Magnolia > Magnolia changhungtana. The sequence continues at coordinate 839,452 of JASAUF010000324.1, read as the reverse complement.
CGATTCTCTTCATTCTTGACTTGGTTTTCTTGGATCATTGGCATGTGAATTCTTCATTCTTAGTCTTCTAAGATCCAATCTTTGGCTTGGTGATTCTTGAGCGTAAATTCATGCTTTTAGCATCCTTTTTAATCCAAGCTCTTAAATTCACCTTGCAACACAAACATGATTAAGATAAAATATTAAGCATTATCATGTTCATAAAACCAATTAATAAATGGGGGATAATATGCAGTATTTGACCCTCAACAGAACTCCCTATGACAGTTGTTGTAGGCATGTGTGCCTGCATGGGTACATGTGGTCAACATGGTTTTGACTGAAACACTCTCCTTGTCATGATGGACGACTCAGATCGCTCATGAGAATGATGATGGTGGCCCACCATCACCACAACGGATAGCGTCTATTTTAACAAACGCGATACCCGGTTCAGTGCACTGCGGACGTGCTTGTGTTATGTGCGTGCACTACTCCAGGTGGGGCCCATCGTGATGTTTTTGGGAAAATCTATAAGATCCATTCGTTTTTTCCATCTAATTTTAGGGGTTGAGTCCAAAATTGAAGTATATCTAAAGATCAGATGGGTCGTACTTCATGTAACCTTGTGTATTATGGTTTCCATCGTTGAAACCTTTCCAGGCCCTTCAATGATGTTTATTTGTCATCCAACCTATCCATAAGATTATACAGACTTAGATGAAGGGAGATATATCTTAATATGACTACCCATGACCTTTGTGGATTGTCAAAATCAACGATTAAGGGGCTAATTTGTCAATTGGGTCTCTTTTACAACGATCCAAGGGTTGAAACTTAACGTGTATAGTTAATTTAGGATTCCTAGGCATGGTATAAAATTTCATGTTAATCAGATAGTGGGAACTATGTGATTTAGAATTTAGGGTTTAGGTTAATGGCATTTTCGTAATTATTACTGATATAAGAGTTTCATGAAATCTAATGGGTCTACATGGTTGTAGGCACATTTTAAAGTAATTCTTATAAAAGAACTTACATCTAAATCCTTATGGATAAGGAGTTATTCATCAATTCATTTAAAGGAAGGTACGAACATCAAATCACATGATGGATGGTCTTGTCTCAAAATCAACGGTCAGATTGATGGATCTATGCATGGAGATCATTCTCCATGATTAGATTCATGTCATAGAATAGATGTAAGGTTAGGATAGTTGGATTGGTATTGTACACATGTATGTATTGCATTGAATCTCATGGTAACGCTTGAGAACTTTCGATGCTCGTGTATCGAAAAGTTTGGGGCGTTACAGGCTTAGGCCCCAAAAATTGAAGAAATTGGACGTATGAATCGGAAGTTAAAATTCTTGGAGTGACAGACTGGCAATATAAAACAATTTTGGGAATTTAAAACCTTTCATATAAAGGAAGACACCAAAAATTAGGTTCAACATGGAATGAATAATTTGGCCTATCCTTTAGGAAACCTAGAATACTTTTATAGCGAAAGTGAAATTTTTTATCTTATTCCCTAGAATCTTGGGACCATGGATTTATGAACCATAATCAAGGAAGGCATAAGTGGTTTATTCCAAATACCAAATCTTGGGTTGAGATTTTCATTTAAGGGGGCTAAATTGTAGTGCTTTAATTTCATATAGACAATTATACGCATACCTAGACATATATATCTACCTCACAAGGAATATAGTGAAATATTAAACATAATAAATTAGTATAAATGGGACAAGTAAATAAATTTCGAGGATGAAATTTTATTTAAGGGGGGTAGATTGTAATACCCCGAACTTTACGTACCCTATCATAAAAATTTAACTTATCACGTACATGTGTATAATACCGATCTAGCTATCCTAAGCTTACATCTATTCTCCTACACAAATTTGACCATTGGGAATAATCTCCATTCATAGATCAGGCAATCTGATCGTTGATTTTAAGATAAGACCATCATATCTCTAAGTATCCTCACATGTCTATCATAACCAACCGCTCAATCAAATAATCACTACTAGATAGAGATATCAGACCGTCCACTTTGATTTTGGACCACCCGATCATAGTAAACTAGCTACTTGAACTCTATATCTGTCCGTACACTTATCGAATTGAGATTTTGATCCGTTCATCTTATTCATCCCATATGAATATGTTTGACCCACCATTAGAATTACAATTTGAGGAACTTACACATGTGAACAAGCCACTCAAATCTAACGGCATATATGTTTTACCCCTTGATTACCCCAAAAACCCACTTGTGTTGATCCATTTACAAAACCGACCATACAATCACGTAGATACATGACTAGAATACTAATCATCAAGTTTTTTCTATTTTTAACACGTCATCTGACCATCCATTATGTTAGTTGATATATATACGTCCCTTAGCTAATTTGGTGAATAATTCTTTATTCATAATGATTTAGACATAAGTTCTTTTCTAAGAATTGTTTAAAAATGTGCCTATAACCATGTAGGACCGTTAGATTTCTCAAAACTCTTATATTAACAATAATTATGAAAATGTCATTAACCTAGACCCCTGAATTCTAGATCACATAGTTCCCACGATCCGTTTGATATAAAATTTTATACCATGCCTATGTATCATAAATTAAACATACATGTCAAATTTTGGCCCTTAGATCATTGTCAAAGTGACTTAATTGACAAATCAACCCCTTAACCGTTGATTTTGGTGTCCATCAAGTGAAGAAACATCGTGAGTAGTCATAGTAGGATATTTCTCTTCTTATAAACAACTTAGATTGCTCATAATATGGATCAAGTGTAAAATATGAAGACCCCATTTTGGTAGGCTTTTCCTTAGACGCGAAGTTATCGTTTCAGGGCCTACCAACTCTTTATAAATCTGGATCTTTCGATTTAACCACTTATTGTCATCCATCGTAACTCAAATTTGGACCAAATTTCAGTCTCATATGACTATAGGATTACACAAAATTTAGACCCCGAACTATGATATTACACCATTGAATACTAAAGCTCGTTCCTTCCTTTTGAAGGAAAAGGTGATATTTTAGATTTAGACTTTTTCCACCATTGATTAAACACTAAATTTTGTCGAACCATTCACCTATCTTAACTACATATTTTTTCAAAATTGGGCCTTGATCACCAAACGTGGACCATTAATTTAGATCAAGTACATTTTGGCACATACTAGGAGACTTTTCAAGATAAAACAACTTAAGGCTCGGATCCGCTTCATATTTGGGCTCTTGGGTCAACAAGACCTAACTAAACTAATGAGTGGAGTGGATTCTCATAAAAACCTCACAGTGGACCTCACTTGACCCCAATAATTAGTCACATCCCACCAACTTGCGAACAAGCTGAAATGGAAGCTCCGTCCGAATTCGATTTGCATTCCAGAAGGAAACCAACTCTAGTTCTTCCTCCCAATGCAACACGACTCAAGGAGGGCCACCCTCATCACATCTCAGCCGTTCGTTATGTAAGTGTTATTGTTTATAGCGCTTTCGTTGTCAAATTTATGGTGCCAAAGACACTGTTATGAAGCTTGCATATGTGAAGATCAAAGCGCTACTTAAGATCGACTTTAATGGACAAGCACTGCTCTCAAGTCAAGATCTCAAGATGCTTTCAAGATTAATCTCAAGATCTTAATATGCTTTCAAGTTTGAACTACATCAAGACTTCAAGCTTCACTACTTTCAAGGTCCTTAAGTTTCAATGTCCTTACTTCACTATTGAGGTTTGACTAACTATAGTTTGACCTTTAGAGTAGGCCATTTTGGATACATAATTCACATATTTTATATATGTATGTCTGGCCTGTTCTAAGACTGGCCCTGGACTTTGGTCGACTAGTCCTAGCATTGCTTCGACCTGTCTAAGGATTTCCTGGATCAGTCGTAAGTTTGTTGTAAAATTTGGATATTTTCTGTTAAGCTTCGACTAGTCCTGGGGACTGTTCGACTAGTCGTAGGAACAATGTCGACTGGTTCTTCGATCAGTCGTAGACCTCTGACTCAAACTATAGCGATGATTTGCACTTTGCTTCGACCAGTCGTGTGTGACCTTCGACTAATCGAAGGTGCCTTACGACCAGTCGAAGGTGCCCTATGACCAGTCGTGAAACCATCATATCTTATCGTGCCTGAATTTTCAAATATTTGTGTAACGCCCTGAAAATCGGGGGTCGAGCATAAACTCAACTCCCGAGTTCTAGAACATCACTTATGCAACAAAATGAATGATGATTGAATGTTGACTGTATTCGTGCATTGAACATGAGTGAGATTAAGCCAAAACAGCATATCATACTCCAGAGACAGTTAAATTGCAAGCGGAAGACGATGATAGATAGATAAAATATATAAACTGTGATGAGTCTCCAGAGTGTGATAACATTACTAGGTTAAATAATTACAAGTACAGTTCTAAAATATACCAAATGTATAAGTGTAATATCTTCTATCCCAAGTACCATAGCCCCGTTAATGCAGTACCAGGTCTTCAGAGACCCGTCAGAGAGTTACATGATAGGAGAACTCCTCCTCATCACAATAGAAGTAGTCCGGCTCTGCTTCATAAGCATCGCCATCATCTGAAATTCAACAAATCTGGTTGGTGTGTACAACACCGTCTCATAACGTGGGAGTGAGTGATCAACTCAGTGGAACAGTAAAGCATAGGTTAACATGTTATCAATTCAATCAAGCAGTAATGATGAAGTAGTACAAATCAAACAATTCTAACTACTCTTATTAAGTGCGAGAATGAAATGACATGATGCTGTATGCCCTTGCCAAACAACCTCATGCGACATCATCTTACATTCGCGAATGATTAACTCCCTCAATGCGCCACATCTACTAAGCACATGCGGTGCGATGATGATCATGATTACCGAGTTATTATTAGTCCATTTCAAACAGCAGTATTGGGAAACTAAGGTACCTCCCTTGTATCATTCCCAAACATGATCCATTCTAGGGTCGTCAGTCCTAGTTAATCTCATACGATATTATGGTTTGAGAGGCGTAGCGAAGGCATCACAAAGGGCTTGTCACCCGTCAGCACGGATACAGATCTCACCGTATGCGGCTCAATTGCTGACCGTCAGCACGAGTACAAGTCTCACCGTACTCGGCTCAATCACTAGCCGTCAGCTCAAATACAGGTCTCACCGTACTCGGCTCAACTCATACTCCAGTTGCTGTGAAAGACTCGTCGCCAATCACAGACCTTGGAGTATACTCGAAGATACTACAGAGGACTCGTCGCCGTCGACAAGACGAGTACAGGTCTCACCGTACTCGGCTCTCGCCGTAAGTATCGACAACTCGAATATAGTGTCCCATACCACCATAATCGGCTCACGAGTCTAGTTGCTCATTGGTCACTACGGGGAGGCACGTGGCCCCAGCGTAGGCCGACAGCTCGACCACGGTGTCTCATACCACCATGCCCGGCTCATGAGTCTTAGCGGATCGAGGTACCATGGTTAAAAGGGATTTCACTGGTAAGTTTGGTACCCTAGGTTCAAGCAGTAGCAACCAAACATGGTGAACATACATAAGACAGATCGGGTTACTTGACGAGCTCGGCTAGCTCGAGCGCACAACAAGTTGAACGACATGAAGTGCATAAGCACTTCGCGTGGCCAACCACTATCGCCAACCGAAGTACGACTCGGGTTCGTCGAACACATCTCACGTGGCAAATGAATCGCACCACGAATTCACTCGGTACCGATTGTCCGGACTATAATCATAGCCCCAAACATGATAACTTGCAGATAGATAAAGTAGTAATGGATCAAGATTCCACTCATACAATCAAGGTATGGTATTATCCGTTTAGGGCGCTGTGGTCATTGCACGCACTCGTTGCTCCGCTCCCCATCACCCATGACGGATCATACAACGTAAATATAAATTTAAACATATGCATTACATAGTTATAATCATAAAGCAGTTGAGCATGTTATGAATCACAACACAAGCATGAGTTTATACATGTTCAATTCCTAATCACACAACAATCCAAGGAGATCATACACATAGTTAAAAGAGGTTGAGAATCACATCTCAACACCCTTATACATTACAATTTGCTAACTACTACTCATTCAGACATTCCAAGAAACACTTAAACAAACATACATCAACATACATGACATATGTCAATCACATAGGCATTAGGCCAAATCCTTTCCCTAGGGAGTTGCCCCAATCATAACACGCGTACACCCACGACGGAATTCATGGCAAGCAGGAATCCAAGTTCCATATTCATTCAGTCATTTCCACAAACACTTGGGCCACACATTTTAGCATATGTGTTGCATATTGGCCGTGGCGTGATTTAGGGCAAATCCTTTCGTCAAAAGGGATATCGCCAATACAACAATCATGAATCCATGACAACTAGTCATGGCGAGTACGAATGAGAATTCGGTACTCATTCAATCATTTTCACAGACACTTAGAATACACTATTACAACATACATGATGTATGTTAGTAAAACATGTATTAGGGCTATCCCTTAGCCAAGTGGGTATTTTATCCATGTATAATATATTACTACAGCAAATAATCATGATAAATTCATCTCCCAATATTTATACGTATACAGTATTTTCTAGAATACGCATTTTCAACATACATAGTGTATACAAGCAAGCATGTCTTACGGCGATTTCCTTCGCCAAGCAAATGTTTTATACGCACATAATATATTTATACGACAATTAATTATGACAAACACATCACTAAAATATACATGTATACGGTACTTCTTACAATACCGTATTTCTACATACATAGTGTTTATTAGTAAACATGTATTTAGGCGAATCCTTTCGTCAAATAAGTATTTTATCCATACGTCATATATCCATACGTCAAATAAACACGTCAAACAAATTTCCAAAAAAAATATGTATACGGTATTTTATACGAATACCTAGAGTATGTGAATTTCCAAATTCTACAATTCTAATCGAAACAGAAAACGGAAAGCATTTTGTACATGTGCAATTGCATGCCGATCATGAATCTATCATTATCTGACATTGAAAGCGTTGAAAACCATAACCTATACACCTAAAGTCCGCACCTTTTGTCGTAGAATCGCAACGGAAACGATAGGTTTGTCTAGCTTCCGTATACGGCAACTAGGCAACCTAGAGAAGGTAATAGGTTAGCTATTTCATAACCTACAACAATCAAATCCGCCAAACAGGTTAGGGTTAGGCTTTATTACCTAGAAATGACGCCGGAATCGCCGGGAAAGCGGCAAGAATGAGGTGGTTAAGCACCGATAGCAGCAGGGTAGAGCGGCAGGGAGATCTTCCCACAACTCCCACACTTTCTCCTTCTTTTCCCTCTCTCAAATCTCAAATTCGTATGGCTGCCATGAGAGAGGGTTTAAGGTCCTTATATAGTCTCAAAACTTACCGAAATAGACTCCTGTTCAAGGGTTACTGCTAATATAGGTATTTCGTCACTTTTCCAGCTCAAAAGAGGGGTTCTGGTGGCCCTCCTTGAGCTAAACGTCAGACTTAAGCTCTCCACACATGGATCTATGTGGGATTACGCTTTCGACTCGATCGGATTCCCAGATCGCACGTGGCGGACCACTTCGCGAACGGCAACGGTCGGTGGGCTACGATCCGAAATTCCAAGTACATGTAAATGTTCCCAAATTTTTCCCGATCCGAGGGTGTAATTTGGTCTGATTCTGACGGTCTGGTTGCTTAATACTGATGCGCAAACGAATGGTGCCAGATCACTATTCCAGATATTTATTTTGTAAAGGGAATAGTGTTTTTCACACTCCCTCGCTCCGGACTCAAGCGAATGGCCGTGGGACATCGGCTGGACCTGATTTCTGAGGTGGTTGTCAAGCCCAGTGAGGCGGTCCTAGTTCCTTAACTTCGTGTTAATCGGATTTCCGATGTGTGGTCTAGACCTAATACGAAGTTTCGAGATGCTCCCGTGAGCAGCCGGGTAATGAGTTTGATCCTAGATTTTTGGGTAACCTAGCGTCCATGATTCTACAAGTTTTGGGTCTTGCAGATCGTATTTAAAGCGATTCAAATGGATTTCATGGCTAATCTAGTTTAGCACTTAGTTAACTTTGTCAAATTTCTAAAGGATTTAATCCTAAGTGATTTCCGTCTGAGGTAGTATTTAGTCCTTTGCAATTTGTATCTAAAGTGATCCAAGTTATACTACTTAGCTAGTTTAAGATAGTGTCTAGGGTGAAGGTGCTTTGAGAAATTGAAAGCACGAGGTAGTGAAGGGTGGGATTTGTGAAGAAAATGATTTGAAAAGAGATTTGAGGCTTTAATTGAGCGTTTAAGAAGTTAACCCTGTATTAGGATTGATCCATTGCCTAAGGACGTCTAATCCCAGGTTGGCAAAAAATCCGGGATGTTACAATCTACCCCCCTTAAAACAAAATTTCGTCCCCGAAATTGGCTAAGGGTAATAAGGAAAGATTTCTATTATTTCATTTGCCTAAGACTTATTAATTCCAAGTTTCTACACGTGGTAGGGTATATACCAGCTGGTTCATTTTAGTCTACCCCCCTTAAAACTTAATTCTTTATCCATTTCTCATACCCTAATGGTTTGCTACCATTTATTTCTTTACCTATTTGGAGTCTCGACGACAATTCCCACAATTTAGAGTAAGATAGTTGTTTTCATTGTTTGACCAACACGGAGAGACGGTAATAGTGGGCTCGATCCCGATACATCGATCATCTACCGGGTCAGGGTAGGAAGCTCATCGTATCCCTTCCGAATCCTGGTGGATCCTGGTCGTCCGCTCGTCAGCAGAGAGTCCATCGGTAGTCACCCAGGATTGGGAATTGGGTCAAGCCGCGAAAACTTCGCAGTTGTAGATGTCAGTAACTCCGTAGTCCGATCACTCTCTAAGAGTAGGGAATGTCCATCATTGAAAGGCTCAAATTGTTTATTCTAAGGTTGCCCTTTAGGTCTTAGTCTAAGAGAGTCCTCGATATTATCTATGTCCAAGGAAAGGGTGAATCAAATCTTACTAGATCATCCTAAAACATTTTCTCATAGTAGAACTTACTAGGGCTTCTATAATGTTCGTATTTATCGAGCACCATTTCGATCCTGGGCCAGTGGGGTAGGGTCCACCACGTTTCCGCTGCGCCACCCAGGTCAAAGAGGTGTATTAGGTGACCTAACTAGAGCGGGTTCATCATGTTCTACCCCCCTTAAAATTTATTTTCGCCCTCAAGGCTCAAGAGTTATGTCCTGATCCGTATGTCGGAACAAGGTGTATAATCTATAACCTATCTTTGACATGAAACGGGAAATACATTGGTCTGCCTTTCATCGACGATGTGTACTATAGCATTGATACCTATGGGTATCGAGGAGCTAAAAATGATGGGTAATGTGGTTGATGTCAGGGGCAGGTGTGAGTTTGAGGCAAGATGCCTAATCCTACCAAGGGGTTTTATCGCGGCCCAGACTTATCCTATTTAATCATGTCTAGTTTAATAGGCATGCTATCTTTCTACGGTCATAAACATAATATGTATGTCGACATGGCATGTGACTTGGGACCTAATTCCTAACTATTTGTTGCCCATTTGGGTAATTCCTTGGGCCTAAAAGACAAAGTCTCTATTGGCTATATGTTTTTAACACTTCTCGAAGACGAAGTTATAAACTTTTAGTCGTAAGTGGTCAGGCCAACACGGAAGGAATGTTGTCTAGTGGGTCTAAGTCGGATACATGGACCTCCTACCTAGCTAAAACAGAAAGTTGCCATATCATTCCTTAATCCTAGTCGATCCCGACCTTCTGCTTGATCAGAGCATAGGGTTCATTGGTCACTACCAGGATTGAGGATTCGATTCAAACCGCGAATACCTCGCTTATATGTAGTTTCTCTACTCCGTGTTCCCGATTGTACTAAGTCCTTGAGAAGGAAATTCTAAGGGATGTATTGATTGGACCTAACATTGAATCCAAGGGATATATAGGTTTTCTCTAATCGTGAATAGTTTCTACGTCAAACAAGCTCCCTAAGAGTTACTAAGGAAGCCTAAAGTATTAAGGGGATTCAACAACGGAACGGGGTCTCGCTCTAACCTATTCAAGCCAACTAACTACGTCTATCACTCAATTATCTTAACATTGTTAGTCGTTTACATTTCTTAGTCTAATCAGCAGCCTAGGCTCAACTTATGAGCAGCGATAATCCACTAGTTGTAATCTAAAGTTTATGCTTATACACTAGATGATTTTATACCCTTTCTAAATAAAGAAATTATTTTATCGCCTAGGGTCAAAGTTGTCTGATTGGAATTGGGTTACCGGAACTCGAATTTAACTACGCACGAGCATTTCACATATGTTCATACTAGCTAAGAAGATCCTAAGGGTCACATTATAAATTTGTTGGGTTTCCTATATGGTCAGGTCTGTCGAAATCCAGGAGCAACGCTCTTGGTCCAAAACTCTAAGAGTCTATTTGTCAAACAACCATTTACTCTAAAAGCTTAAGCTATCAGAGTGTAGTGGGTTAATGTGTACCAAGGGACTTTATCACTGCATCACTACTTGGCCAATGGTCTTAAGTTGTATTAAAATGGGACTGTATTGCTAATCCCACTTCAGGATTGGGTATGGCATATTTGGCAGGAGGGTGGGCGGGGATTAAAATTACTTTATAGGCTTTGGAAAATGAGGATTGTGTTGGAAAGTGTGAGATGGGATTTCCATATCCCACGATGAGGAATTTCTAAGTGTAATTTGAAAGAAAATTCTGGGATTTACGTTTAACTGCCTACACTCCAAATATGGTATTGGAAAACATGGGATGCACCCAAATCCCATGAGATCGAGAAAATGGCCGTAACCAATTCGAATAGGGCCATGGAAAGTGAATGAAAAGTGAAGGGGAGAGAAAGTAAGGGTTAGAGGTTTGTTCCTCCATGAGTTTGAGCCTCAACAAAGATTGTAAAGGCCCCAACGGGCAGGGATTGAAGGAGGAAAATGAGTAGATGGGATGGGTTGAGAGCTTACCCGAATTTGAGCTCCAAATGAGGCATGTAAGTGCTCAAATGAAAGAGAATGGAGAGGGTAGGGGGTAGGTTACGTTGTAATCGTTGGAGGAGGATGTATGGTTGGACATGAAACAACGAAATGAGCGATTGGAGTGGAGGTTTGAGAGAGAAAAATCAGAAATGGAGGTTTGGGTGTTTGGAAGGGGTGATGTGAGAGAGGGGATCTCAAGCCCCCAAAATCCTAAACTTTAGGCCAAACCGCGCGTGCCACGTGGTAGGGGAGGTCGGGCCGACCAACCCCAGTCCCGGCCCCACACCAGATGGGCCACCGGACCGCAGTCCGCCGCCGGAACCGCGGCTCCACCGCGGTCCGCCTTGGCCGGAACCGCGCCGCCGCCGCGGTGGCCCCTGTTCGAAGATGCTCCCAAGGTGTCGAAACACCCTGTTCGACCCCCGGGTCCCATCGATTTAAGTGGGGAGACCCCCGACTCCGATTTGCTCCATTTCGGGTATTTTCAGGACAATCAGACATAACTTGCAATCTGGAATGAGTTATCTGATGTAAAATATATGAATTTGGGGTAGAACGAGCTAATGAAGCCAACCAACCCGCTATGTCGGGTTGCGCAGCCCGAAATTGTGAAAAAAGCCTCCGATTGACAATCATTTCCCCGTTTTAATTTCGTTTTACTAAAATAGTAATTTTTAGTTTCATTACTCTTCATCCATTGGGCTTTAAGAGTTGCGCTCATCACGTAAAGAGCTTAGAATAATTAGGAGAATGGTTTGGTGAAGCCAAATAGGACACTTATTATTCTTGGCTGAAAACTCTGCGCACTAGTAGACATCACCACCTTATGGTAAGTCGTGAATTCTAGGAGTTTTAGTTGTAGTTTGTTTCTGATTTCTTTACCATTGCTTGGTATTCCTATTTAAAGGGTTGTGAACTCAATTTTTGTAGTCATTCATTAATCAATTCGAATTTATTAGAATTTATTTCTACTTTCTGCTTTTCTTTTCTCGTGGATTTGGGAAGTCTCGTGAGGAGTCCGAGAAAGCTCCGAGGATTCGGAGTAGTTATCCTTATCACGTTTATCCCGTATTCTATCTATTTTCAACGGTTGGGGTGAGGTGGATTGTAATCTAGACTCTTTAATAGACGGCCTAGGAATATTATAAGGTCGACCCGTGCGACCAAGGGTTAATACGTACTCGATTTCGGCGTTTGCTTTCAGCGAACTAGCCGTTGGACGGAGCAGGGATGCCTAAGACTGTTTCTACATTCCGTCGCTCCCTCCTAAGTCAGAGTGCGTCAGTGTGCGTCGTGTGACCATAACCCAGGTCCGGTTTAATCCAAATCATGCTCTGATACCAACTTGTAACGCCCTGAAAATCGGGGGTCGAGCATAAACTCAACTCCCGAGTTCCAGAACATCACTTATGCAACAAAATGAATGATGATTGAATGTTGACTGTATTCGTGCATTGAACATGAGTGAGATTAAGCCAAAACAGCATATCATACTCCAGAGACAGTTAAATTGCAAGCGAAAGACGATGATATATAGATAAAATATATAAACTGTGATGAGTCTCCAGAGTGTGATAACATTACTAGGTTAAATAATTACAAGTACAGCTTCTAAAATATACCAAATGTGTAAGTGTAATATCTTCTATCCCAAGTACCATAGCCCCGTCAATGCAAGCACTGTGTCTTCGAGACCCGTCGAGAGAGTTACATGATAGGAGAACTCCTCCTCATCACCATAGAAGTAGTCCGCTCTGCTTCATAAGCATCGCCATCATCCGAAATTCAACAAATCGGTTGGTGTGTACAACACCGTCCCGTAACGTGGGAGTGAGTGATCAACTCATGGAATAGTAAAGCATAGGTTAACATGTTATCAATTCAATCAAGCAAGAATGATAAAGCAAAGACAAAGCAAACAATTCTAACTACTCTTATTAAGTGCGAGAATGAAATGACATGATGTCAGTATGCCCTTGCCAAACCACCCTCATGCGACATCATCTTACGTTCGCGAATGCTTAACTCCCTCGGTGCGCCACATCTACTAAGCACATGCGGTGCGATGATGATCATGATTACCGAGTTATTATTAGTCCATTTCAAACAAAGCGATTGGGAAACTAAGGTACCTCCCTTGTATCATTCCCAAACATGATCCATTCTAGGGTCGTCGGTCCCTAGTTAATCTCATACGATATTATGGTTTGAGAGGCGTAGCGAAGGCATCACAAAGGGCTCGTCACCCGTCAAGACGGATACGGATCTCACCGTATGCGGCTCAATTGTGACCGTCAAGACAAGTACTGGTCTCACCGTACTCGGCTCAATCACTAGCCGTCACCAAATACGTGTCTCACCGTACTCGGCTCAACTCATACTCCCGCTTCTTGTGAAAGACTCGTCGCCAATCACGGACCTTGGAGTATACTCGAAGATACTACAGAGGACTCGTCGCTGTCGGCAAGACGAGTACGGTCTCATCAGTACTCGGCTCTCGCCGTAAGTATCGACGGCTCGAATATAGTGTCCCATACCACCATAATCGGCTCACGAGTCTAGTTGCTCACTTGGTCACTACGAGGAGGCACGTGGCCCCGGCCAGAGGCGACGGCTCGACCACGGTGTCCCATACCACCATGCCCGGCTCATGAGTCTTAGCGGATCGAGGTACCATGGTTAAAAGGGATTTCACTGGTAAGTTTGGTACCCTAGGTTCAAGCAGTAGCGACCAAACATGGTGAACATACATAAGACAGATCGGGTTACTTGACGAGCTCGGCTAGCTCGAGCGCACAACAAGTTGAACGACATGAAGTGCATAAGCACTTCGCGTGGCCAACCACTATCACCAACCGAAGTACGACTCGGGTTCGTCGAACACATCTCACGTGGCAAATGAATCGCAGCCACAAATTAAATTCTAGTACCGATTGTCTGGACTATAATCATAGCCCCAAACATGATAACTTGCAAATAGATAAAGCAGTAATGGATCAAGATTCCACTCATACAATCAAGGTATGGTATTATCCGTTTAGGGTCGCTGTGGTCATTGCACGCACTCGCACTGCTTTTGCTCGCTCCCCCATCACCCATGACGGATCATACAACGTAAATATAAATTTAAACATATGCATTACATAGTTATAATCATAAACCAGTTGAGCATGTTATGAATCACAACACAAGCATGAGTTTATACATGTTCAATTCCTAATCACACAACAATCCAAGGAGATCATACACATAGTTAAAAGAGGTTGAGAATCACATCTCAACACCCTTATACATTACAATTTGCTAACTACTACTCATTCAGACATTCCAAGAAACACTTAAACAAACATACATCAACATACATGACATATGTCGATCACATAGGCATTAGGCCAAATCCTTTCCCTAGGGAGTTGCCCCAATCGTAACACGCGTACACCCACGACGGAATTCATGGCAAGCAGGAATCCAAGTTCCATATTCATTCAGTCATTTCCACAAACACTTGGGCCACACATTTTAGCATATGTGTTGTATATTGGCCGTGGCGTGATTTAGGGCAAATCCTTTCGTCAAAAGGGATATCGCCAATACAACAATCATGAATCCATGACAACTAGTCATGGCGAGTACGAATGAGAATTCGGTACTCATTCAATCATTTTCACAAACACTTAGAATACACTATTACAACATACATGGTGTATGTTAGTAAAACATGTATTAGGGCTATCCCTTAGCCAAGTGGGTATTTTATCCATGTATAATATATTACTACAGCAAATAATCATGATAAATTCATCTCCCAATATTTATACGTATACAGTATTTTCTAGAATACGCATTTTCAACATACATAGTGTATACAAGCAAGCATGTATTACGGTGATTCCCTTCGCCAAGCAAATGTTTCATACGCACATAATATATTTATACGACAATTAATCATGACAAACACATCACTAAAATATACATGTATACGGTACTTCTTACAATACCGTATTTCTACATACATAGTGTTTATTAGTAAACATGTATTTAGGCGAATCCTTTCGCCAAATAAGTATTTTATCCATACGTCATATATCCATACGTCAAATAAACACGTCAAACAAATTTTCAAAAAAAATATGTATACGGTATTTTATACGAATACCTAGAGTATGTGAATTTCCAAATTCTACAATTCTAATCGAAACAGAAAACGGAAAGCATTTTGTACAAGTGCAATTGCATGCAGATCATGAATCTATCATTATCTGACATTGAAAGTGTTGAAAACCATAACCTATACACCTAAAGTCCGCACCTTTTGTCGTAGAATCGCAACGGAAACGATAGGTTTGTCTAGCTTCCGTATATCGGCAACTAGCAACCTAGAGAAGGTAATAGGTTAGCTATTTCATAACCTACAACAATCAAATCCCCCAAACAGGTTAGGGTTAGGGTTTATTACCTAGAAATGACGCCGGAATCGCTGGAAAAGCGGCAAGAATGAGGTGGTTAAGCACCGATAGCAGCAAGGTAGAGCGGTAGGGAGATCTTCCCACAACTCCCACACTTTCTCCTTCTTTCCCTCTCTCAAATCTCAAATTCGTATGGCTGTCATGAGAGAGGGTTTAAGGTCCTTATATAGTCTCAAAACTTACCGAAATAGACTCATGTTCAAGGGTTACTGCTAATATAGGTATTTCGTCACTTTTTCAGCTCAAAAGAGGAGTTCTGGTGGCCCTCCTTGAGCCAAACGTCAGACTTAAGCTCTCCACACATGGATCTACGTGGGATTACGCTTTCGACTCGATCGGATTCCCAGATCGCACGTGGCGGACCACTTTCAGTTCAACGGTCAGTGGGCCACGATCCGAAATTCCAAGTACATGTAAATGTTCCTGAAATTTTTCCTGATCCGAGGGTGTAATTTGGTCTGATTCGACGGCCCTGTCAGTTGCTTAACACCGATGCGCAAGCGAATGGTGCCAGATCACTATTCCAGATATTTATTTTGTAAAGGGAATAGTGTTTTTCACACTCCCTCGCTCCGGACTCAAGCGAATGGCCGTGGGACATCGGCTGGACCTGATTTCTGAGGTGGTTGTCAAGCCCAGTGAGGCGGTCCTAGTTCCTTAACTTCGTGTTAATCGAATTTTCGATGTGCGGTCTAGACCTAATACGAAGTTTCGAGATGCTCCCGTGAGCAGTCGGGTAATGAGTTTGATCCTAGATTTTTGGGTAACCTAGCGTCCATGATTCTACAAGTTTTGGGTCTTGCAGATCGTATTTAAAGCGATTCAAATGGATTTCATGGCTAATCTAGTTTAGCACTTAGTTAACTTTGTCAAATTTCTAAAGGATTTAATCCTAAGTGATTTCCATCTGAGGTAGTATTTAGTCCTTTGCAGTTTGTATCTAAAGTGATCCAAGTTATACTACTTAGCTAGTTTAAGATAGTGTCTAGGGTGAAGGTGCTTTGAGAAATTGAAAGCACGAGGTAGTGAAGGGTGAGATTTGTGAAGAAAATGGTTTGAAAAGAGATTTGAGGCTTTAATTGAGCGTTTAAGAAGTTAAACCTGTATTAGGATTGATCCATTGCCTAAGGACGTCTAATCCCAAGTTGGCAAAAAATCCGGGATGTTACAATTTGTTGGATCTTTGACCAGTCGTAGAAACTTAAGACCAGTCGAAGATGTGATTTATTCACACTATAAATAGAGCATGAATCTCAGAATTAAATAGACCATTCAAGCTAATTTAATTCGGCCTTCTGAGAGATAAATCTGTGCTCCGTTTAAAGCTAAGTGTGCTTATTTAATATTCTCTTTCTTTAGCTTTGTTAATTGATTTTGTTTCTTGCATTCCAATCTAATCTGTAAAGAGGAAGTTTTATTTTCCTTTTACTGGAATCAAAATCAATTCAAGCTAGCCCATTTGTTTTAATTTAAAATCTATTAGAAATTAGAACCATTATAAAGTGAGTATTGGACATTGATCTTGAACATTCAAATCTCTACTCCAACTCGGTTCTTTTTGGGCTGCTACATCGAAGGAGAAATTCAGGTATTTTACATTTACTATAAATTCATTTATTTTAGTTTAATTTGAGGTTAAGCTAGAAAAATCTCAAAGTTGTTGGTTATCTGAGGAGAGCCAAAAAACTCATAAGTGAGGGTTTTTTGAATTGTGTAAGCCCTTTGAAAAAGACACAATTGTAATGGTTTTGGGTGAACCTGTGAAAATCTACTTGATAGTGAAAGCTAATATCCCCTGTGTGAGGATATTAGAAGTGGAGTAGCATTCTGTGTGGCTATTGTTGAATAGTTGGTGTACACACAGGCGAACCACTATAACTCCTTGTGTTGTGTGGAAGTGTGCTTTATTTTCTTATCTTTGATTATTCCTTTGTGGAATGTATGTGGATGTGAATCTTATAATCATTTTAATTTCAAGCTCAGTGGGGAATGTTATAATAGTTTAGATTTAAATTTTTACAATTTATTTCAGGCTATTCCTTTATTTGTTTGAGCTTTAGATTCTCTAAATTTTTCTAGTAAGGTTGCCCTGCCATTTCTATGGTGTATGGTTGTCCCTGGAACAATCAATTACATTTTATTCCTCTGTTTTGTTCCAATTTGATTATTCCTAGAAAGTTGAGTTCTTGATACAAAGATCTTTCTAGAAATCAGGTTGTCTTACCATAAACTTTGGTTTTTGGTGTAAGGTTGTCCTTAGAACAACTTTTGTATCAATCTCTCAATACTTGTTTATTGAGGTTGCTATTCATTTAAACATTGTGGATTGATTTACTTTATTTGTCTATCTTGTTATTTAAATTCCGCTGTAATTATTTTAAATTTAGCATAGTCCTATTCACCCCCCCCCCTTTAGGACATATAGCTTGGTCATTTCAAGTGGTATCAGAGCCTAATAGCTCTCTCTTATTGCTTTTTATTTGGATTTACTTCCTAAGCTAACGATCTATGCTTTATATAAGATGTCAAATTTTGATACCTTTCAGTCACTAGGCCTCCACCTTTCGATGGCACCAATTATGCCTATTGGAAAGTCAGGATGAGGATCTTCCTCAAATCCATTGATGAAAATGTGTGGCTAGACACAGTGAATGAATGGACCCCTCCTACCACTGAAGTGACTAGTGTCGATGGTTTAAAAATTACAAAAATAACAGCTTATTTTTCTTGGACCACACTTCAGAAAAGTGAGAGTAGTGCAAATGCTAAAGCACTAAATGCAATTACATGTGCACTATCACCAGGTGAATTCAAAAGAATTATATCCTGTGATTCGGCAAAACAAGCTTGGGATATATTAGAAATGACACACGAGGGTACATCAATTGTCAAAAAATCTAAAGTCTAACTCCTCACAACCAAATTTGAAGAAATTCATATGGAGGAGAATGAAATGTTCATGGACTTTTACACAAGATTAAATGACATTGTAAACTCAATGTGGGGTCTTGGTGATAAAATCCCAGAAAGTAAAATGTGTGCAAAGATACTACACTCACTTCCTGAACGGTTCAACTCTACAGTAACCGCAATCTAGGAACTTCGTGATACAGATAATATGAGGGTAGAAGAACTAGTTGGTTCTTTACAAATCTATGAGTTAAACTTTAAAGCTCCTAAGGAAAATCTATAGCTCTTAAATCTTCTAAAATTATTTCTGAAGAAAATTCTGATTCTGAAGATGATATGGCTCTTTTAGCTAAGAAGTTTTATAAGATTTTCAAAAGTAAGAAAAGGGTCAATCATCAACAATCAAATGATAAAAAGAAATTTAAACCCAAAACTCGAAAATCTTTGAAAGACAGTCAGTGTTACAACTGCTATGAATATGGGCATTTAGCAAACAAATGTCCTAAAAAGGACAAACCTAAAAGGAAGATTCTGAAAACGAGTCGGGCAATGAAGTTAAGGCCCTTATGACTCTAGATAAGTTTACTTTTTCAGATCATGATGATACAACTAGTGAAGAAAATCTGAATAGTGATTATGAAAATGAAGAAGATCTTCAAGATGCTTACAATGCCTTATACAAGGAAAGTTGTAAAATTGCTGTGAAGCTTAAACTTCAAAAAGAAAAGTTTTTTAAACTCAAAGAATGCTTTGACTTACTTGCTTTAGAACAATCCCAAATTTCAGATAGTTTTGAAAATTCAAAATGTGATTTGGAATTCAAAACCTTCCTGATTGAAGATTTGAAATCTGAAATTGAGAAACTCAAGAATGAAGTATCTTCTCTTTTGAGTTTGAAGGATACATGGAGGTATGCCCAAGGAGATCCAAAGTTAGAAAAACTTTTATCTGGATCTAAAAAATGTGGCGATCGATCCGGGTTAGGTTATGATAAAAACATACCTCATAGACAGAAGAGTACTCCTCCCAACTTTGTGAAAGGAGAAGCCTCAAACTCAAAAGAAAAAGGTACTTGTCAAGGTTTTTCTAAAAATACAAAAACTTTTCAAAAGCCTAAAAGTAGCTATATCAATTTCAAAAATCAGAATAGAAACCCATTGGCAGAAAAAATAGTTGATTTACTCAAGGAGCTCTTAAAATCTAACTTAGTAGGTCATTGTCACAACTATAAACAGAAGAAGACCAACTATGTTCCTAAAGCCAAAAGAGTTCTGAAATGGGCTCCCAAAGTCACTTGTTTGGTTGCTCACATTGCTTTCAAAGCTACAAGCCATTCTAAATGGTAGCTAGACAATGGATGTTTAAGACATATGACTGGTGATAATGGTCTATTCACCGATCTCAAAGTCATGACTGATGGTTCAGTCACATTTGGTGATGACAGCAACTGTAAGATTATGGGCCAAGGTACGGTTCAACTTTATAACCTTCATTTATTCAAAAATGTCTTATATGTAGAAGGTCTAAAACATAACTTGCTTAGCATATCTCAAATATGCGATAATAACTATAGTGTACAGTTTTCTAATCAAAGATATGAGATTCTAAATAACAAAGGCTCAATAATATTAACTGGACAAAGAACGTCTGAAAACTACTATATTGTAAGCGAATCTAGCTCATCTAATCAATTATGTTACATGGTCCATACAGACGAGACTGATTTGTGGCACAAATGTCTTGGACATGTACGCTACCGAAATCTATATAGGTTGAGCAAACAAGAACTTATAAGAGGTCTACCCAAACTACAAAAATTGGATAAAATATGTGGTGAATGTCAGATTGGCAAACAATCAAGGAACTCACACAAAAAGGTGAATCTAATACCACATCAAGACCACTCGAGCTTCTTCATATGGATCTTGTTGGACCTTCAAGGAGAGAAAATCGAGGTGGTAAAAGATATATCTTGGTAATAGTGGATGATTTTACCAGATATACATGGGTTGTCTTCTTAAGGGACAAAACAGAAACCCTTGAAGAAGTAAAAAAGGTTCTAAAAAGGATTCAAACTGAAAAAAGTTCTCAAGTCAATAAGATTCGTAGTGATCATGAATCTGAATTTGAGAATAGCGGTTTTGAGAAGTTTTGTAGTGACCAGGGAATATTACATGAATTCTCAGCACCCAAAACTCCTCAACAAAATGGTATTGTTGAAAGAAAAAATAAAGTGCTTCAAGAAATGGCTAATGTCATGTTGAATAGTATGAAGCTCTCTAAGAATCTTTGGGCTGAAGCAGTCAATACAGCTTGTTACATCATTAACCGGGTTTACACTAGTAAAGGTAATAATAAAACCGCTTACGAATTGTGGTTTGATAAAAAGCCTACTGTCAAATACTTTCAAGTTTTTGGCAGCAAGTACTATATTTTACAAGATCGTGAAAATCTGGGAAAGTTCGATACGAAGAGTGATGAAGGGATCTTTTTAGGATACACTTTAAACAGTCGAGCTTATAGGGTTCTGAACAAAAGGATTGGTATTATTCAAGAGTCCATCAATGTGGTCATTGATGATCACTTGAACACTTCAGTCTCAAGTTCAGATAATGATGAAGTTCTAGTAACTGATAAATCTGACACTTCATCTATTCAAACTGATTCTGAATTGAGGATTGTTAAAGATCATCCAACCACATAGATTCTTGGAAACCCTCTCACTAGTGTTCGTACACGTAGACA
This sequence comes from Magnolia changhungtana, assembly GCA_030180095.1. NCBI lineage: Eukaryota > Viridiplantae > Streptophyta > Magnoliopsida > Magnoliales > Magnoliaceae > Magnolia > Magnolia changhungtana. The sequence goes on along the minus strand of JASAUF010000324.1, from coordinate 818,239 downwards.
ACTTGAGGATATATGTAATTACGTATGTTTTACATCCCATATAGAACCATCTAACGTAAAAGAAGCTCTTGCTGATGAAAACTGAATTGTTGCAATGAAAGAAGAACTTAATCAATTTATTTGAAATGATGTCTGGTATCTTGTTCCTAGACCTAAAGATAAACATATTATTAGAACAAAATAGATTTTTAAAAATAAGTTTGATGAGCTTGGGAATATTATTCGAAATAAGGCAAGATTAGTTGTACAAGGGTACACTCAAATTGAAGGTACTGATTATGATGAAACCTTTGCCCCAGTTGCTCATCTTGAATTAATAAGACTTTTTATATCCATTGCTTGCTTTAGAAAGTTTAAAATTTTTCAAATGGATGTTAAGAGTGCCTTTTTAAATGGCGATTTACACGAAGAAGTATATGTTGAACAACCTACAGGATTTGAAGATCCTAAGTTTACTGATCATGTATACCATCTTAAAAAAGCTCTCTATGGTCTAAAACAAGCTCCCAGAGCATGGTATGAGAAATTGACTAAGTTTTTACTTTGTCATAACTTTTAGATGGGAAGTGTTGATAAAACATTGTTTGTTAAGAAACATAACAAAGATATTTTAATGGTTCAAATCTATATAGATGATATCATTTATGGATTTACTTGTATTGATATGACTCTTAAGTTTGCAGATTTGATGAAATCTCAATTTGAAATGAGCATGGTTGGGGAATTGAATTACTTCCTTGGGTTACAAGTAAAACAACGACCTGATGGAATGTTAATCTCTCAAACTAAATATGCTATGAATTTGATTAAGAGATTTGTATTTGAGAATGGTAAGAAATTTGATACTCCTATGAGTATAACTTTGAAGCTCTCAAAAGATTTTGCAGGTAAAAATGTGGATCCGAAACTATATCGGAGTATGATTAGTAGTTTACTGTATTTAACTGCTAGTAGACCCGATATTGCTTTAAGTGTTGGTATATGCGCTAGATATCAGTCTGAACCTAAAGAATCGTACTTGATTGCTATCAAGCGGATTATTCAATATATTGCTAGTACTATTAATCTCAGTCTATGGTATCCACATGAGACTAGTATTCAATTAGCTGGGTACTAGGATGCTGATTGGACTGGTAATCTTAATGATAGAAAATCAACCAGTGGTGGTTGTTTTTATATTGGAAACTGCTTAGTTTCTTAGCTTAGTAAGAAACAAAGTTCTATATCACTTTTAACAGCTGAAGCTGAATATATCGTAACTGGTAATGCTTGTAAACAGCTTGTTTGGATGTAACGTATGTTAAGTGATTATGGAATTAAATAAGATTCTATGTTATTATATTGTAATAATACCAGTGTCATAAATATTTCAAAAAATCCAATTCAGCATTCTCGTACTAAGCATATTGATATTAGATTTCATTATATTCAAGATTTAATTGATGAAAAGGTAATATCATTGGAATATATCCCTACCGAGAATCAACGTGCTGATATTTTCACTAAACCGCTCAACAAAAGCAGGTTTAATAATATGGAATTTGATCTTGGCATGTGCATTTAAAATGATTATGTATGCCTATCTGTATCATAATGTATATATTTGCTATATTAAATTTTCAATTTTTTGAAATATGCATGAAAATCTAATTTTTGGTGGTACTCGACCAGTCGAGGATTTCCTCGACTTGTCGTGGCACGACCGGTTGAAGAAAACCCACGACCAGTCGTAGATCGCGGTGATTGACTTATATTTGGGAGAAATCACCTTCTTCCTCATTTCTTCTTTCATCTCCGACTAGTCGACGTTCGACCAGTCGAACCCACCTTCCAAATCCTTCAAGTTTAGTGCTTCATTTGCTTATTTCTTGTAGATTTGTGTCTAGATTACTTCTCTTTTTTCTCTTGAAGTTATCTATTTCAAATTTCGTTGAGATTTGGGGTTTCCCTTTTGAAAAAAAATAAAATTGTTTTGAGAAAACCATCTTCTCAAACCTTTGCAACTCTTTATTTTCGTGAAATTCTTATTGCAAATGGCATCTAGAGGGCGAAAAGTAACATCCCGTGGTCCGTCTTTTTCTTCTAGATCAGCTCCTCTCACTAAGCGTCATCTTCGGACTCCCGATGATGATCTGTCTTATATTCAGGACATTAGATTACGCAATGTTATTGTTGAACATCAAGTTTCTATTAATCATATTGCTCCTTTTGATATCCTTCCTATGCTTCAAGCTGTAGGTTAGGAAAACTTATTACATTGGGATGGGCCAGCATACCGGTCCATTGCTCAGTCCATGTTTGCATGTATATGTGATTTTTCACTGAAGAACTTAACTTTTAAAATAGACACTAAAGAAGGACCATTTGACATTGATCGTCATTTGATTTCAAATCTTATAAATATTCCTGTGAATGATGAGGGGATTCCTATCTATAACTTATCTGAAAAACCCTCAGAATCTGAAAAACGTCTCCTCACTAGAGATTTATGCAATCTGAATGCTCAATGGACTCATAAAGGGAATGCGCTTCCCTCAAGGAATTTATTACCCAAATACAGAGTTCTTCACAAAATCTTTGTGTCTAACTTATATCCTCGATCGGGTAATAAATCTGAATTGACTTCCTTCATCGTTCATATTCTTCATGCTATAGCCAGTGGTATTTCTATCTGTTTACCATCCTTAACTTGTCACTCCATTCTAAATTTTCGTCTCCATCCTGGACACAGTGATATTCCTTTTTGCTTATATGATGACTGTGTTGGCTACTCATATGTTAGTCGATATGCCAGTTGGAGAGGCCCCTATCCGTCATCTAATATTCAATAATTCTAACTTAAATAAGATGAAGTTGGAGTTACTCCCTGGTCAAGGTGATGGTGTTGGTAATGTTGAAGCAGCACATGAGGAAGTAGTTGATGATCCTCCTTCTGATGATATTAATATGGATAATATCTTTGAAGAACTTGATTCTGATTCTACGAATGATCCAGATTATGAGCCTTCTGACTTTGATGCACGACTGCATGCATTGGAGGATAAGGTTGAGAATATAAATGTTAAGATGAAAACATGTCTGTTGCTCATGATTTACAATTCAAGTACATGCGTAAATATCTTAGGCACTTGAACAAAGGCATGCATAAACTTGATCCTTCCATCCCTGCTCCTTCATCCGGTTCAGATTAGTTCTTTTCAGCTATCTAATTTGTAATAACTTTACTATTCTTATGTTACAACTGGTTGGGAGATTGTTGTTATCTATGACTTAGCTCAGTTTATGAATTATGTGAGTTGATTATTCTATTTTCTATTATCTTATCTTGTTACCTCTCATATATCTCTCTAATTATTTCTCCTCAGTTTATTTGTTTTGTGCTTCCTTTGTCCTCTTGTGACAAAAAGGGGGAGAATAATGCTTATGCTCATATGAATGGAGAATGGAGTAGCATTGGCGCATTGCTTTATGCATATGTTACTCAGGGGGAGTATGATGTTACTCAGGGGGAGTATGTGTAGAGGAGAAGGACTATTGATATAGACTATTGATATACAGGTTCATGTTAACTATTGATATGCAGGTTCATGTTACTGTGCTAGTTGATAACAATTGGTGCATGATTCGTTAATCAGATATTCTGTGAACTAACATATCTTGGAAGATATTCTGAGAACTAACATATCTTAGAAGTGTGTTTTGTCACTAATTTGACAAATGAGGAGATTGTAAGTGCTATTGCTTATAGCCCTTTCATTGTCAAATTTATGGTGCCAAAGACAGTGTTATGAAACTTGCATATGTGAAGATCAAAGTGCTACTTAAGATCAACTTTGATGGACAAGCACTGCTCTCAAGTCAAGATCTTAAGATGCTTTCGAGTTTAATCTCAAGATCTCAAGAAGCTTTCAAGTTCAATCTCAAAGATCTCAAGAAGCTTTCAAGTTTAATCTCAAGATCTGAATATGCTTTTAAGTTTGAACTACATCAAGACTTCAAGCTTCACTACTTTCAAGGTCCTTAAGTTTCAATGTCCTTACTTCACTATTGAGGTTTGACTAACCATAGGTTGACCTTTAGAGTAGGCCAATTTGGATACATAATTCATATATTTTATATATGTGTGTCTGGTCTGTTCTAAGACTGGTCCTAGACTTTGGTCGACTAGTCCTAGCACTGCTTCGACTTGTCTAAGGATTTCCTGGATCAGTCGTAAGTTTGTTGTAAAATTTGGATATTTTCTGTTAAGCTTCGACTAGTCCTGGGGACTGTTCGACTAGTCATAGGAACAATTTTGACTGGTTCTTCGTTCAGTCGTATACCTTCGACTCAAACTACAGCGATGATTTGCGCTTTGCTTCGACCAGTCGTGTGTGACCTTCGACCAATCGAAGGTGCCTTACGACCAGTCGAAGGTGCCCTACGACCAGTTGTGAAACCGTCTTATCATATCGCGCCTGAATTTTCAAATATCTGTTGGATCTTCGACCAGTCGTAGCAACTTAAGACCAGTCAAAGACGTGATTTATTCATACTATAAATAGAGCACGAATCTCAGAATTAAATAGACCAATCAAGCTAACTTAATTCAGCCTTTTGAGAGATAAATTTGTGCTTCGTTTAAAGCTAAGTGTGCTTATTTAATATTCTCTTTCTTTAGCTTTGTTAATTGATTTTTTTTCTTGCATTCCAATCTAATTTGTAAAGAGGAAGTTTTATTTTCCTTTTACTGGAATCAAAATCAATTCAAGCTAGCCCATTTGTTTTAATTTAAAATCTATTAGAAATTAGAACCAATATAAAGTGAGTATTGGACATTGATCTTGAACATTCAAATCTCTACTCCAACTCGGTTCTTTTTGGGCTGCTACATCGAAGGAGAAATTCAGGTATTTTACATTTACTGTAAATTCATTTATTTTGGTTTTATTTGAGGTTAAGCCAAAAAAATCTCAAAGCTTTTGGTTATCTGAGGAGAGCCAGAAAACTCAGAAGTGAGGGTTTTTTGAATTATGTAAGCCCTTTGAAAAAGACATAATTTTAAAGGTTTTGGGTGAACCTGTGAAAACCTACTTGATAGTGAAAGCTAATATCCCCTGTGTGAGGATATTAGGAGTGGAGTAGCATTCTGTGTGGCTATTGTTGAACAGTTGGTGTACACACATGCGAACCATTATAATTCCTTGTGTTGTGTGGAAGTGTGCTTTATTTTCCTATCTTTGATTATTCCTTTGTGGAATGTATGTGGATGGAAATGTTGTAATCATTTTAATTTCAAGCTCAGTGGGGAATGTTGTAATAGTTTAGATTTAAATTTCTGCAATTTATTTCAAGTTATTCCTTTATTTGTTTGAGCTTTAGATTCTCTAAATTGTTCTAATATGGTTGCCCTACCATTTCTATGGTGTATGGTTGTCCCTTGAACAATCAATTACATTATATTCCTCTATTTTGTTTCAATTTGATTATTCCTAGAAAGTTTAAGTTATTGTTATAAAGATCTTTCTAGAAATCAGGTTGTCCTACTATAAACTTTGGTTTTTGGTGTAAGGTTGTCTTTAGAATAACTTTTGTATCAATCTCTCAATACTTGTTTATTGAGGTTGCTATTCATTTAAGCATTGTGGACTGATTTACTTTATTTGGCTATCTTGTTATTTAAATTCCGCTATAATTATTTTAAATTTAGCATAGTCCTATTCACCCCCCCCCCCCCCAGGACATATAGCTTGGCCATTTCATGTTAGACCATGTAAGATCACAAACACGGCCAGTAACAATCTGATATGTGGTTTTTCCTTCTCCTTTTAACAAAACATCATTGTAAAGGGAAGCAAGGGATTGATTAACGAACAAATTCAAACCATCTAATCAAGACATTAGAAGTCTTAGAATCCTAATCTCAATCTAACTATTAAAGGATCACTACAACAAATGACACTTTTACGAGTGCTCATGTAACATCCCGGATTTTTGCCAACCTGGAATTAGACGTCCTTAGGCAATGGGTGGATCCTAACACCTCATTAACTTGTCAGAACTGAATCCCAATGTCTAAATCTGCCTTTGAACCCATTTTCTTCACAAATCTCACCCTTCACCACCTTGATCTTCCAATTTTTCTAAGAACTTTCACCCTAGACACTATCTTAAACTAGCTAAGTGGTATAACTTGGATCACTTTATACACAAACTACGAATGACTAAGTACCACCTCAGACAGAAATCACTTAGGACTAAATCCTTTAGAAATGAGACAAAGTAACTAAGTGCGAAACCTGATTAGCTATGAAATCCATTTGAATCGCTTTAAATACGATCTACAAGACCCAAAACTTGTAGAATCATTGACACTAGGTTACCCTAAAGCCTAGAATCAAACTCATTACCCGACTACTCTCGGGAGCACGTTGAAACTCCGTATTAGATCTAGACCGCACGTCGAGAGTCTGAATAAAACGAAGTTAAGGACTTAGGACCGCCTCACTGGGCTTGACAACCACCTCGGAAATCAGGTCCAGTCGATGTCCCACGGCCATTCGCTTGAGTCCGGAGCGAGGGAGTGTGAAAATCACTCTTTCCTTTACAAAATAAATATCTGGAATAGTGATCTGGCACCATTCACTTGCGGATCAGTATTAAGCAACCAGACCGTCAGAATCAGACCAGATTACACCCTCGGATCAGGAAAAATTTCAGGAACATTTACATGTACTTGGAATTTCAGATCGTGGCCCACCGACCGTCGAACTGAAAATAGTCCGCCACGTGCGATCTGGGAATCCAATCGAGTCGAAAGCGTAATCCCACGTAGATCCATGTGTTGAGAGCTTAAGCCTGACGTTTGGCTCGAGGAGGGCCACCAGAAACCCTCTTTCGAGCTGGAAAAGTGTCGAAATACCTATAATAGTCGTACCCCTTGAACAGGAGTCTATTTCGGTGAGTTTTGAGACTATATAAGGACCTTAAACCCTCTCTCATGGCAGCCATACGAATTTGGGATTTGAGAGAGGGAAAAGAAGGAGAATGTGTGGGAGTTGTGGGAAGATCTCCCCGACGCTCTACCCTGCTGCTATCGGTGCTTAACCACCTCATTCTTGCCGCTTTCCCGGCGATTCCGGCTTCATTTCTAGGTAATAAACCCTAACCCTAACCTGTTTGGGGGATTTGATTGTTGTAGGTTATGAAATAGCTAACCTATTGCCTTCTCTAGGTTGCCTAGTTGCCGTATACGGAAGCTAGACAAACCTATCGATTCCGTTGCGATTCTATGACAAAAGGTGAGGACTTTAGGTATATAAGTTACGGTTTTCAACGCTTTCAATGTCAGATAATGGTAGATTCATGATCTGCATGCAATTGCACATGTACAAAGTACTTTCCGTTTTCTGTTTCGATTAAAATTGTAAAATTTGGAATTTCACATACTCTAGGTATTCGTATAAAATACCGTATACGTATTTTTTATGGAAATGTGTTTGACATGTTTATTTGTCATATGGATATATGACGTATGGATAAAATACTTATTTGGCGAAAGGATTCGCCTAAATACATGTTTTACTAATATACACTATGTATGTAGAAATACGGTATTGTAAGAAGTACCGTATACGTGTATATTTTAGCGATGTGTTTGTCATGATTAATTGTTGTATAAATATATTATGTGCGTAAAAATTAATTGCTTGGCGAAAAGAATCGCCGTATTACAAGTTCCCTTGTAAACACTATGTATGTTGAAATTGGGTATCTTAGAAAATACCCTATACGTATAAAATTTGCTGATGAAATTGTCATGATTATTTGCTGTATACATATAAAATACTAGTTTGGTAAAGGGATAGCCCTAGTGCACTTTCCTCTAACATACGTCATGTATGTTGAAAAAAGTGCATTCCAAGTGTTTGTGAAAATGCTTGTGAGTATAAGTGCTTAAGTGATAGTGCCTTAGGTAGATGTTGAGATGGGATTCTCAACTACCTTAGAGTCATGTAAGATACCCTCCATGTGATTATTTACTCTAACCACTCACTTATGAAATATATGTATTTGTATCCCTATTTGTATAGTGCTTTACAACATGCTTTTGAATATGCTTTGTAACTTGTTTATTAACATGCTTTATGACATGCTTTATAACATGATTGCTAGTGTTCTTGAATTACCATGTTATCATGCTGTACTTCACATGCTATGGTTAGGAATTGATTGAGCTTGGGACTATGTCCATAGTCCAGGCATCCGGTATCAGACTTGGAGTTGTGGTTGAGATTCGTTTCGCCACACATGATGTGTCGGCGAACTCGTGTCGTACTTCGGTTGGCGATAGTGGTTGGCCACACGAGGTGCTTCTGCACTTCATATCGCCCAACTTGTTGTGCGCTCGAGCTAGCCGAGCACGTCAAGTAACCCGTGTATCTTATATATGTTCACCATGTTTGGTTACTAATGCTTGAACCTAGGGTACCAAACTTACCAGTGAAAACCCTTTTAACCATGGTACCTCGATCCGCTAAGACTCTTGAGCCGGGCATGGTGGTATGGGACACCGTGGTCGAGTTGTCGGCCTACGCTGGGGCTACGTGCCTCCCCGTAGTGACCAGTGAGCAACCAAACTCGTGAGCCGATTATGGTGGTATGGGACACTATATTCGTGCTGTCGGCCTACATTGATAAGGTGATGGAGGAGCGGTGCAACGTATGCGAGTAACAGCCCTGACAGACCTTTGTAGTGACCGCGAGCATATTCTGAAGTTGCAGTGCGCCTTAGGGTTCGCTGCGATGTATAGAGTATGAACTAGGCCTGTTTCTGTATAGTGATGAATCGTTTAAGGGGTAATGGGGGAGTGGTGCAACCTTTGTGCGTAACAGCCCTGGCAGCCTCTGCAGTGACCTAGAAAACACACCATCATCTGATATTAACTAGGACTGACGACCCTAGAATGGATCATGTTTGGGAATGATACAAGGGAGGTACCTTAGTTTCCCAATCCTGCTGTTTGAAATGGACTAATTAAAAACTCGGTAATCATGCTCATCATGCATTGCATGTGCCTGGAAGATGTGGAGCACTGTGGGATGAAAGCATGCCGCGAGCGTGAGATGGTGTCGCATGAGGGAGTATGTCGGTGAGGGCATACATCATGACATTCATACTTGCATTAATAAGAGTAGTTAGGAGTGTTTGATTGTACTGCTTTATCATTACTGCTTGACTGAGTCGATAACATGTTAACCTATGCTTTATTGTTCCACTAAGTTAGCTACTCACTCCCACGTTACGGGACGGTATTGTACACACCAACCAGATTTGTTGAGTTTCAGATGATGGCGATGCTTATGAAGCAGAGCCGGACTACTTCTATGGTGATGAGGAGGAGTTCTCCTATCATGTAACTCTCGACGGTCTCTAAAGACCTGTGCTTGTATTGACGGGCTATGGTACTTGGGATAGAAGACATTACACTTACACATTTGGTATATTTTAGAACTGTACTTGTAATTATTTAACCTGGTAATGTTATCACACTCTGGAGACTCATCATAGTTTATATATTTTATCTATTTATCATAGTCTTCCGCTTGCAAATTTAACTATCTCTGGAGTATGATATGCTGTTTTGGCTTAATCTCACTCATGTTCAATGCACGAATACAGTCAACATTCAATCATCATTCATTTTGTTGCATAAGTGATGTTCTGGAACTCGGGAGTTGAGTTTATGCTCGACCCCTGATTTTCAGGGCGTTACAGCTCAAAAGCGCCAGTAAAAGTCAAAGCACCGGCTATACTATTACCAGCGCTAGACAAGCGCCAGTAAATAGGTACTTCGACAAAAGATATGCCGGTGCTAGGCAACTTTCTCGGCGCTTATCTGTGTGCCGAAAATTGTACTTTTTTTCGACACAAATAAGCGCCAGAAAAAGTCACTCTGAGCGCCGATAAAAGTGGTTTCTGGACACTTTTTCTCATGGAAAAGCACCATAAAATTTCTACACAAGTGCCGGTAAAAGCCTTTTTATGGATTTGAGAGGCCCTAGCATGCCAATAATTTTTTTTTAATATTATTATATATAATTCAATCGAAACCTATATTTTTAAAATATTTGAAACATAAAAATGATGCAATACAAATAAAACTGAATATTAAACAAAATTTATATTACTACACAATAAAAAATATATAATATTTATTACAATAAATTGAAAATGGTCTTGATTATAAATAAATAAATAAAAATAAATCCTTTATACGGTCTACCCCTAGCACGAGTGGCATCAAAAGGTTGAAGTGATTTGAACTCTGGATTGCCCCACTTGTATGCAACGAGAAGAGTGGATCACCCACCATTAGCCCTTTTAAAAACTGCTCCTATGATACTCAAAACCAGGCTACTCCTTACCTGTTCCATGGAAGTTGGTTTTTCGGCACTTAACGTGATGATCTATTGGGTGGAAAGAATGGTATGTGGCAATATTCCTTCATGACTTGAAGAGAGCTCTTTCCGCAGTTCATCAAGCTTCATCTCTAAACCTGATGATGCACTACGCTTAGTAGCTTTTATACTTCCAGTGTTACCATTTTATCCAATACATATTTCAAGTTTAATTGTCTTCTTCCCTATCAGATGACAACAAGACATGTATCAACTATTGAATATGGACACGCCCATAAATGGCCTAAGATGTACGTGTGGGTAAAAGAACAATTTTCTTACTTTAATACCATTATCTTGACTAAACCTTAGGGCCTGTTTGGTTACATTATCGAAATTGCATTGTACAAGGCAACAATTACTTCATTCTACAACCCTGTATCTGTTTTTGGTGCCAATGCTCATCCACAAACCATGGACATGTGCCACTATCTGGATAAGGCTATCCGCATGGAACTTTTTGGGTAACCAAACAGGCCTTTAAGATAGCTCTAAATAGAGGCCTCCAAATTCTCTTAGCCTATAGTTATAGGTTTGCTGGAATCAAATAAAGTGGAAAAAATGCCTAATGGCCATCAAGTTGGAATTGATTAGGGAGAACAGATGCACAACAAAGGAACACTCACAATGGCTGAAGAATTTATGATAATTGCAACATGCACTTATATAATAGTATAGCATGGTTTACTATGTAAATATGAAAATAAGAAAATTTCTCAATGTTAGGCCAGGATAGAATTCCTATAGTAACACCAGGGCAGGTCTTAGACATGCACACTTCTAGCAGGTAATGGTTTAAGGTCATCCAGATTAAGGTTTGTGGCCAGACACTTTGCAATATTCTCATCAAATTTTCCTTGTATGTTTCAACCTTGGGCAAAAGAAACACTTTACTTGCTCCCTGGTCCACCACACAATAGTAACAAAAATAAAGATAAATGAAGTTACAAATCAGTAACTTTAGTGTTTTTTTTTTTTAAATAAGTAATTTAAAATTGTCCATGATAATAAGCAACAAAAGAATTCTCACAATTTTTTTAAAATTTATTTTTATTTTAACTTTAGTGTTTTTTTTTAAATTTTAAAAATGATAATAAAAATGAAAAATACTATGAAATGAAATTGAAAACTAAAATAAAAAGGCCATGTGAGAATTTTCGTTGGAAAATGGTTTATAGACTGGCCGGCTTCTTAAGAATGATGTTTCTTTTCAATGTTGTTTTTTCTCGATAATGCTTATATTATTGTGTATGATAAACTATAGGTTTCTCGTCTGTTTGTTGAGTGGTGTCGGATTTGTGAACTTCCTGGCACTACTGATGTAGCTTATACCCATTATATCTCACTAACAACAACAAAGATAAATGTTATAAATTTTAAATTGCTTATTTTTAAAAAAATGAGATAGTCAAGTGTAATTACCAGCTTTAAGATCTTTCTGGTGAAGTAGCACAAGATACCATTAGAACTTTTAGGTGCATTCAATTTAATGGAGTTTTCATGCTGATATCGTACACGAAATTAAGAGAAGTCATTCCGGTTAGGTTAGGCACTGGGTCCGTCAGATGATTGTTTAATAAATGCCTTAAAGAGATAGGAAATGGTCATAAAGAAAGTTGACATCGATAATCATGGCGGATTGTGATGGGGCTACTGTCAGTTCCAGTTAGAAGTATAACTTGGAGTTCATTGATTATTTATTTATTAGAAAGGTTACTCACAAGTCATCGATCTTCATGAGGGTGTTAAGGTTATCCGGGATGTGACCATTTAGTGAATTCCTATCAAGCCTACTGTGCAAAAGCAGCAATTACAAATATAAAAGTTCAGGTATGTAGAAGTAAAAACAAAAATCTAGCAAGAGAAGCGGACAAATGAGTATATGGTTAGAGGAACACTCACAGAACCTCAAGGGTTTGCACAAGCCCCAATGTGGATGGGATCTCCCCAGTTAATTGATTTCCATCAAATAGTCTACCAACAGAAAAGCACTAGTTGGTAAAAGCAGAGAATTGATAGTGGAACATTACTTCAGTAGGTAGGTATTTCTATGACATGGCACTTTTATTTTACTATAAATAAACATTTTGTTGCCTTCTTTCTAAACACATGAACATGTGAAAATAGATGTGAAAATAATGCCTTTAGATCTCCTTTGATGCCATGCCATTAGGTTTGTGTAGAGAAATTCCATGTATTTATCATTCTATTTGTTGTTTTATCAATTATGTTGGAACTTGGAGTGATTGGAGATCAATTGTGACATACTAGTTAAAAATTTGAAGGTTTACTTTGGTATAAATCATCTTTTATTAGGAAGTTCATATTCTTTTTCAATATTGGTACATTAATGATAGAATAGACAATTAAATCTGCACACGCACAAGGATCTCTATTGATGTTCATGCACATTCCCATCTCTGATCCAAAAGGAGATAAAATGGGAGAAGCTAGAAAGAGTCACATCATACCTCCCACAATGTTTCAGGAGAAATTGCATCGGATGATTCTGAAGAAGAGGAAGAACAACACAATTTCCACTATTTACAAGCAATATAAAGCACACTTGATTTAGTGAATCTTCCAGAGAGTGCAAGATAAACAGCTTCTAGGGAATTCTAGTCAACCACATTGGGGTCTTCATATCTCCAGCCATAATACATAATTAAATCGATACGGATACCAAACATCATTGAAAATATGTAAACTTACTTTATTAAGATGCCCAACAAACATGCAGATCAACTATTAAAACATCTACATCCATTTTCAGTTGGATCTCATCAAAAGGAACATGGTTGGTTGTAATTTTGGAACAAGAAGCCCCGCAAGAGATCCTCACCATATGTTTTAAGAAAAAATGTCATTATTATTACAATAATGATAGATTGATAGTGACTATTTAATTTCAGATGAAAACATGTATGATGTTATTAATCTTGGATTTCAGACTGAACATCAAAGGCACATGATGCGACTGATGCTAGTGATAATTAGCTACAAGCTTAGAGACACGTTATCTAAGACAACATGTTCTGGGATGTAACATCTGCCACTACTACCATTATCATTTCCCAAGCTCCCGTCATCAGGGCTACTTCCTCCGAGGCTTTCGCTTCCCATTTCAGATATCTGAGACCACATCCCAGGAGAGGAACCTTGCCTTGGCAAAAAGCTTATATAGTTCTACTTCTATTAACATAATTTTAAAAAGAAAAAAGAAAACAAAAACCAAATCCGGAGAGAGAATCCATACCATTTTCCAAATATAGGTGCAAGAAAAGCCCTGCCGGCGAGCTGCTGTGCCTAATAAGATTTAAGCTATTTCCACTACTTTTCACCAGGGGCGAACCCAATGCCATTGAATATTGTTAAGAACTTACGTTTCATGATACAAAACATTCCAATATTAGACTTTCCCATGTAGTAGTAGTAGTTGTAATCTAAGCATTGTCCTAGCTAAAAGAATCCAGTTCCGCATTCAACTCTATCAATGATCCCATTAAACACAATTTTTACATATAAATTCCAACTGAACTTTGGAAGCCATAAAAATCCATTATCAAGTAAGAATTGAATAACTTATCTTAATTAAAGCTACAGAAGCTACACAATGCATTTCAATAAACTAAATTTACTGAATATTAATGTCTTCAATGAAGAGTTTTTGGTGCCCAAATGATATTCATGTGAGGATTTTAAACTCAATAGAAGTATCCGGCCCTCTGGTTTATGACCATGAACCTTATTTACTAGAAGGGAAAAAGGAGTAGCAACTTAAACAATATCAAAAGTAGAAGATTCATGTAACTCTATACTATACAACTATGGGAGGAAAGAAAGAAAAGATGTAAATAGAACAAAAAAAAAAAAAAAAAAAAAAAAACATCACTGAAATAATCTAAAGTCATTATGGAGAGGATAAAGACATCCAGATAGTGATCATATGAGTTATTATTTTTATTTCTTATCAATTTTTCAGAAATTTTCCTTTTTAAGAAAAAATAGAAAAAATAATACCATTGACGGTATGATTAGATTCGACCTCTATTACATCTAATGATACAATTATGACTTGGACAACATTGCTTAATAAAATCATTTACAAAACAGAGGTTTGTTATTGCTAAACATCCTTACATTACTAACGATAGAAAAAGCTTTGCCAGACCCATATGTCCATATATGGCAGTTCCTCTACATGCCAACACATCGCCAAATGTCACTTATGTCTGAGATCCAAGCGGTCCATCAGCTCAGCCCCACATTGTCAAGGTACTTGCCAAATAGTTAGACTAGTCCACTCATCAGATGGGGCAACAGTGCACAAAAGAAAAGTACCACTAACAAATTTTGGCCAAGTCTAACAGTTGGTTTCACAAACTGTGACTCACCCAATGTTTGGGCTATGAAAATTAAGTCATGGGGCCACCCGATAGACAACCTAGATCACACACACGCTCCATGCTGTTGTGCAGAGGGGCTGAATTTATACGCTTGTTTGGGGTTAACAAATACCAAAATAAACAAACTTGCCATTGTTCTGGGCACTAGAACCTTATAATGATTCAAAAAAGCTTCAACAATTCCCCAATATACCTCTGGTATTAATGCTACTTAATTCACATATTGTTTTGATGTGCCCCAAAATACAGATATATCCATTACTGTTGTACATACAAGATTAAGAAGAAAATAGGATCTGCACTAGAACCTTATATGATTTTTTATGGGTATTTGTGTGAAGAGAATACAATATGTTGGGATTCTAGAGATAAGGTGCCCAGTACAACAAGATCGCCTAAAACATTTCCATGAAGAAGAGATTCACATTGCTAACATAACTACTCAGTTTGAGAAAAAACCATTCATATCTGAACAATAAATGCACCTTGGAGTTCTACGCCCCAATCTGCTCGTGAATGAATCGCATCCCCTAGCGAGTGAAGTGCAGATAAAAGTTCAGCATACCCATAAAAATTTTCATTAAACACTAAAACATGACATTAAAATAAGATGGATAAAGTTAAATTTACCAATCACAAATAACATATTACATCAGTAGTTCAAATAAGATGTTTATTACTTGCAATGAAGGATATTTGTTGAGAATAGGATGTACATAAATGAGTTAAAATTATATGACAATTACTTACCGGTTACAAAAGGTTGCTTATATGCACACTTTCAGCTGCTGAGCTTGTTGGTTGATTGACCTCTGAATTTCGTAACTCAAGTCATCCAAGTGAAATCCTGAAAAATGAAATCCCACCGAAGAAGCCTCTAGTAAATCTTCAACTAAAAAAATGAAAATCCAAGCTCACTACAAAAACTCTTAGTTATTCGAAGTATATGGTACATAATAAATGAAAATTCATAGAAGCCCTCCTGGGCATATACCGTAAAGAAATTGCTTCCTATTTCAGTTTTTAACTAACATATTACACAGGCAGACAATGCCTATAGTGAAATAAATCAAACCCTAATTGAGGTTTTCTAGTGTGAGTAAAGAGGCTGTTTTGGATCAAAGAGACGAGTTTAGGGATAAACGAATCTAACAAAAAATATGAAGAGAAAAAAACTAAATCAGAAGCATTTTACTGAAAAATCATGAGAAATTCTCAGAAGTAAAAATGATAGTCTTCTTCTGATTTTTGCAGAATCGCTTTCTAGATTTGTCTAACATCAGATGGGGCAACTTGAAAAATAAGAAGAAAAATGGGAGTTTTAAGGAGCCCTTGAAGATATATATACTTAAGTAAAGAATATTTGGCCTTGCTTCTTTTATATGTCAACCATTGTCATGTGTTCTTTCTTAATCATGTCTTTGTTAGGCACCTATTTAAGGGTTAGGATTTTTCATCTCAGCAATTTTTGGTGCATGGGCCATCCACATTGGTGTCCATTGCATAAATAGCTTGGATAACTAACCATGGGTCCCACCTGTACAAACAAACAGCCTGAACAGTTTACTATACAAAAATTCAACCCAAACATTTTGTAATTTATTCTTTTCTCTACATGTATGAAAGGAACCTTTTAAGGTACACCTTGTGCCCACACATGATGAGAATTATTTTTGTTTCATTGAAGGCATGTGGTTCTCACTAGTTTCAAAAGGTAATGGAGATGTTTTCAAATCAGTTCCTGAGATTGCCTTAAGCATTGCATGGTTCTAACTGAAGCAATGTAATAGCTAACAAAGAAATGCTCCCCACATAGCATCATATAAAATAATTATGCATGTGGGAAAGATTTAAAAATAAAACCACGTGATTTCATCAAAGAAAACATATACATACCTGCAAGTAGCTACAAATACAATGGCAAGGAGAATACCCTCATCCTCCATTTTTGATAGAATGTGAAAGAGATGAACATCCTTCACATTTTTTGGAATAAAAGCATATTGTTGTTTGAGAGATTCAACAGTCTTGAAGCCCTCATATGCCTCATAGATGTAAACCTTATTTGCAGAAAGCTGAAGGAAAGCGTGTAGATCATCTGTCATAGTTGCTGAAAATAGAAGGGTATGTCGATCTTTGGGTAAGCACTGAAAGACCACTTTTAGTTCTTCCTCAAAAACAACATCCAAAACCCTGTCTGCCTCATCCAAAACTATAAACTGAAACAAACCGAACAAAATCAAAACAGTTATACTGATAACAGTTATACTGATAAGAAAGGCAAAGCTTTTTATTCCAAGAATATGATTGTTATCCATTCAATGATTGCATATTAGTCCCCCAGGAGTAATTTATATATAAAAAAGCACCAGAAGAAGCAAAAAGGCAGAGAATCATCACAAAAATTATGGCCAAATGATATTAACACTAGAGATTCTAGCCCATTTTCTACTGCCAAACAAGATATCAGCGCAAACTCAGTACCATTGGGTAGCCTATGATGTTATCTTACAACAAAACCAAGATCATGAGATTCTGATTAGATTTGAGCAAATTCCAACTGAACTTGCAATAGGACACAAGGTTGTGATAGAAATTAGGTTGTGGTCATTCAATAAGAAGATGTCACCTATAATCAAGAGGACATCATCAATGGAGCCCATAGCTTGTTTTACACAGAAGCAAAAGAAGTTGCAGCTTTCATTTATCAGGAACTTCAGTGATTCTTGTTTTAAAATTACTTATAGAAAGTCATCATATGGGTTCTAGAAATCCCAGTTTTAGTGATTTATTTGTGCCTTTTGTTTTGTTCCTCATAAATAGTTACTTCTCTATTATTCTTGAGGTGTGCCCTCTTCTCATGGTTAATTTCCTTTTGCATTTGATATTTTTATCATGGGATTTAAATTTATTGGTCAAATGCTACCCAAGTTCTTGAGGTGTTGGTAACTTCTTTAAGTAAATTTCCTCATTTATTATTCTTCTATATTGAGATTTTATGATTTTGCTTTCATGGTATTACAAACTAGTGGACTAATTAACAAAATAAATTCAGAATTACAACTTTGGTTCTAGTGGTAATTATCATTTCTATTGTGAAGATGGCTACAAAGGCCATACCTTAGCCTGAGAGGCAGGTCGATTGTTGAAACAATTAATGCAAGTAGCTCAAACAAACACCCCTAACAGATAATGGATAAACACATGCTAATCGATGGAACACTCATGTCAATAGGAGACTCATGCTTAGAATGAATCTAGAGACCTGAGTTAGGCATCAGAGCAGTGTTGGTGATGAGAGCATTCCAATCAACAATGAACAACACTTTCCTATGACAAGGAGAAAGATCCATTCCTTGAGGACTCTTTATCAGAGAGTAATGGTGCAAAGGACAAGGAAACTCTTAAATAATAAAGGCAAGGAACAAATTTCCAAGATACGCTCAAGCGATATGAAGAGTTTGGCGAAATTTGTTTCTTTTGCACAATATCTTCTCATCAAGTGATGGGATGATGACATTAAAGACTTAAAAATGGCAAGGTAAATTCAAGATCAACCTGATGGATCAGCTTTTAGGCTCTCCGCATCACACATCAGTCATAAATATTTAGAATAATAAAGAAATTTACTATTGGAGATAACCCCAAAATCTACACCAAAGAATGATCTTAACCTTCTGATTGGGCCCTTATTCAAATGAAAAAAGCACACAGATATTCAAAAGAAATATACAATACCAGAAGCACAGTGCCCATTGTAAATGGAAGTAGCTAGAAAATACAGAGATAATGAGAAAAATTAGAACGCATCAAAATGTTATTAACTGCCAACAACAAACTAGTGACAACGTGAAAAGGCCGAGCAAAATGTCCTAGAGGGGGGGGGGGGTGTGAATAGGACTATGCCAAATAAAAATTATTAAGTGGAATAAAGACAGCTAGATAGCCAAATAAATTACAAATAACCAAAGGAAATAACAACCTCAAAAATCAAGTATTGAGAGGTTGATACAAACTTGGTTCTACAAACAACCTAACACCAAAAAATAATGGTTTATGGCAGGACAACCTTACTAGAACGTGGGTGAGTATCAAAAACTCAAACTGAAGAGGAAATGAAAGAAATAGAATCTAATCTATTACAACATTCACCACACAATGCTAAAATGTAAAGGTTACAACATTAACATCCACAAATACATCCCACAATCTTAAACCATAAAAAATAAAGAAATAAACTACACATCCACCAAACACAAAGAATTATAGTGGTTCGCTAGTGTGTACACCAACTGTTAAACAACCGTCACACAACTACTCCACTCCTAATATCCACTCCCTCAGAATATTAGCGTTCATTAATCAAAATAGGTTTTTCAAGGTTCACCTAAAACCTTCATAATTGTCTTTTAAGTAGGCTTATACAATTCAAAAACCCCACGTTCTGAGTTTTTTGGATCACATCAGACAAACCAAAATAGAGATTTTCTGGAACAATCTCACAAACCAAAAAGGAATTGAATTACAGAAAAAAGCAAAAACTTATCTGTACGACGATTCTGAAGCAGCTCGGTAGAACCAACTTAATGACGTCATAGATGTTCAACGTTCAGTCTCACAAGTGTATAAGGTTCTAAATCTAGATGATTTTTAATTAAATCAGCTAGGGCTTTGTATTGATTTTGATATCAAGGAAGGGTAAATCGAATATTCCTTTTTAATATAAGAATGGAATAGACATTAAAAATCAAATTATGAGAGCTACTTTAAAGAATCTAAAATATGCACAAAATAGCTTAGAATGTACTCAAAATAAACTCAGAGTGATTGCTTAAGAATGATAAGAATTGAATAGAAAACTCTAAAATTTGAGCACTATTTTTAGGTAAAAAATCAGTTCGCACGACTGGACTTTGGTTAGATACGACTGGCCTTATCCAAACAGATTTTCAAAAATTCTGAAGCGATAAGACTTTTCAGTTACATGACTGGCCTTGTGGGTCCCATGACTAGTCGAGTGGCCTACTCGACTGGTCGTGGACACCACACAACTGGTCGTGTGAGTCTAGATTACACGCTGGAAAATGAGTTCAGCAATACACAACTAGTCGAGCACTATTCACACAACTGGTCGAGCAGTTTCCAGGACTGGTCGTAAACCAATAGAAAATTTCTAAAAATTCTTAACAAATCCTGGACTGGTCGAAGAAATACTAGGACTAGTCGAGCTAATGCTAGGGCTAGTTGAAAGAACAAAATTTTACACTTATAAAATGACCAAAATGACAAACCGAAAGTATGAGATGTTCTAATCATGATCTAAGGTCAATCTAGGTCAATCATACCTTACTTGTGAGATAGAACATATTAACACTTATTATGTTGATCAGTTCAGTAGCTTTAATTCTTGCGATCTTCAAAGTTTGAGTTCGACATATCAAACATGATCTTCAACTAGGTCTTGAGTTCTTGGACATTTCTGGTTCCAGATCTTGAACCGTGATGTTCTTGAAAACTCTGTCTTCACTCAATATATGAAAGTCTTCACTTTCTTCCAGTTTGAAGATCTCGGTAAGTTCATCATAGATATAGGCAAGATGTGTTTGAACTGTGAATTCATTCTAATTTTCTTTTTTCAAAGATTTTGGAATATTAATTCATAGAGAAGTGTAAAGCATAGACAAAAAAGAAATAGAGGCTAATGCCCAAAAAAATGCAGATATGAAAATGAATTCTATAACGTCCACAGGACGACAACTGTATAAACACATTAACACTCTCTGAAACATCATATTTATTCCTGTACTTACTTTAGCCTTGAAATTATTTGTGAATGAATGCATGTTTGGGTGATTTTGAATTCTCAGCTAAGGGCATTGGATTGCCTTATATCAATGGGTACCTCAACTCCATCGGGACCAACTTCACCCACGGAACCAACTTCGCTACAGCCGCATCAACGATCAGAGAACCAACCTCATCCTTATTCCAGGGAGGGGTCAGTCCATTTTCCTTAGATGTGCAGTCATGGCAATTTCATGTGAGAGAGAAAAGTGAGTTTGTGTATGGCCCACTTTCCCATCCCAAATCCATCATCCTAACCATTCAAACCTCATCTTCCACCATCAAAGTGAGACACAAAGAGATTGGCTTTCCAACGGATTGAGAAGATCAAACGATGGGTACTTATTAGGCTAGATTTTTCATGTTTTTATGATGGACCAAGTGAGGCCTACTGATCAATGGTATGGATCTCACTTGGGATCCTAAAATGTGGCCGATGGACTACCTTGATCTTCATGATCATTCCGTGATGGGGCCATTCTTCATGGACCCCATCATGATGTTTATTTTCTAGATTGGAAATGGGTCATGTAGACCTTACATCTTGGTGGAGAAGGGATCTCCACTATTGATCTTTGATTTGGTGGGCCCACATGCAATGGGACCAACTTGATGAATGATTGGATGCTTGAAACGGAGGGCCCATAATGTCGGGGTCCCTCCATCACGCGTGTCCCTCTTTCTCTCTTTTTCTCTCCTCTTTTAATTTTTGTGTGTGATGATATGGCCATGTGGCCCACTTGGATGGACCCCACCATGAAGCATGTATTGGATGGACCCCACCATGAAGCATGTATTGGATCTGATCCATTTGTAGGTGGGGCCCACTTTATATGTGTGTATGTCCCACACCACCCATCATTTTGGTGGCCTACGTGGGCAGCCCACCTGAAATGAACAACAGTCCAGCGTCCCTGATGAGTGGATTCAATCCATGTCATCCATCTTATTTACCAGCTAATTTTAGGCATTGAGCCGAAAAATGAAGCTGATCCAACTTCTGGTGGGCCATACGTTAGCAAACACTGATTCTCACCGTTTAAAGTCACTTGAATCTTTCTACGTGCCAAAATATACCCAATGTTGGGCTTGATGGGTTGGTAATGGACTGTAGAAGCCATTGGGTGAGTCAGATTCTCTTGATGTGGGCCCTACCATGGAAAACCGTGAAATCTTGACTTTTTTTAAAAAAAATAATAACAACAGTAGCATTGTTGCTACTGCTGTCAGTTAGAGAGAGAGGACGTGCAGGCATCCTGCACTGGGTAGACAACCAGAGACCCACGCTCCAGCCGTGGACCCCACCATGATGTATGCTATTTATCCACACTGTTCATTTTGTGGGTCACCTCCTGAGGTGGGCCCCCTCAAAATATCAGGCCGATTGACGCTCAGGTGGCCCACATCATAGGAAATAGTGTTGATTAAACGTCTATCATTGAAACCCTTTTTGGGTCCACAAAAGTTTTGAATCAAGATGAAATTTGTTTTTCCTATTCGACCAGGTCCGTGGGACCTTATCAATGGGTCGGATGGCTTGTAAACATTATGGTGGGCCCCACGTGGGACCAACATGATTTATGTGTTTTATTTCCAGTGATGTATTTGTTCTATCCCCATCGTCCAGGGGATGGTGGGTGTGCGTTTGTGCATGCATGTGTGTGCGTGTGTATGTGTGGGGGCTGTGCGTGTATGTATTTATATATATATTATATTATATATATTATATTATGTAATATACCTAATGGTGGGCTTTCATGGGCCCCACCATGATGCTTGTGTTGCATCCAAACCGTTCAACCATTTGGCAAGCTTGCCTTACAAGCTTGAGACTAAAAATAAGTCAGATCTAAAGTTTAAGTGGACCCCACCATCTAAGGTAGTGGACAATGACGTCCACCGTTCAAATTTTTAAGGAGCCATAGTAGTTTCTTATTAAGTTGATATTCGTTCCACTTCATCTATCCCTATGTTAACTTAGGAACAGGTTGGATGGGAAATACATGTTATGGTGGGCCTTAGGAATTTTAATGGTGGAAATCATTATCACCACTTGTATTTAGGTGTGGCCCATTGTTGTGGCCCATTTGACATCATAAGGCTCATGTAATGTGGGCCCATCTTAATGTCTTTGTGGCCATTGTTGAGGCCCACCCTGATGTACATAAGGCCCATGTAATGTGGGCCCATCTTAATGTCTTTGTGGCCATTGTTGAGGCCCACCCTGATGTAATAAGCCCTATGTAATGTGGGCCCATCTTAATGTCTTTGTGGCCATTGTTGAGGCCCACCCTGATGTATTTGTGGGCCCATGTGATTTGGCCCCTTCGATGTATTTGTGGCCCATTGTCGAGGCCCACTTTGATATATATGAGACCCATGTTATGAGGCCCATTGTGATGTTTTCAAAGGCCCATGGGATATGGCCCATTGCAATCTACATAAGGCCCATTGATGCGGCCCACTTGATTTATATAAGGCCCATATGAGGCGGCCCATTTGATGTATCTAAGGACTATGGGTCGAGGCCAAAGAGATATATATAGGTCCATTGCAATGTGTGATTTCCCATGGTTTATGTAATGATATTTATGGTAGCCCGTGCCTAGGAAATAATGGTGGTTTGACGCCTGCATTGTAAGTATAATGTTGGTTAAATGTCCGCATTATAACTCTCCTTAAGGACCATTGATAGGCCCATACTTGTAAACAATTCATCACTTTATAACATGCTTAGTATAACTACACGATTCATGCCCATATGCATAATATGTTTGCTTGATATGAAGGATGTCTGATCATAGTATAAGTTGTTGGGCTAAGACATTTACAGGACTCCTTATGAGACGAATTGCCTTACATGATCGCGCGATACGTGCAAGATTGCTGCATGATTTGACGGTGTGATTCATGCATCTCGCATTTGTGTGTCATGATCACTGCACGCCCTAGCTACATTAGGGTCGTGGCCTCCACGGGCTCATTATGGATGGTCGTATCGGATACCAAAAATATTGGCTCTAGCATTGTCAGCACTTAAGATGTCCTTGGGTGAAAATCCCAGAACCTTTTTGGTACCAGGAGATGCTTCAACGTCTAGACCAAGTGGATACATGAGCGCCCGAGTGCCGAATACCAGTAGGCTGCATCTCCCATTGTGTCGTGGTCGGTTGAAAGGGGGTGTGGCCTTATCCGCCCGAGTGAGGGGGCTATAAGCTAGGCTGAGTTTGACCAGCTCGCAAATGTTTCCACTATCGACAAGCCGGGTAGGTATTGGCAGACTACTGGTCAGGCGGATACTGTGGTCTCTTCCACTTGCTTGACTGTGCAGCTAGGGAGGAGGTAGTCAGTGTGAGGTGTATTAGACCCCAGTGATATCCAAAGAGGAACTATACTGATATGTGTACTTGATGAGTACTGACATGCTTGTATTACATCTCGCATATGACATTTGGCTACATAGGCCTTGCATCGTATGGCGTTGGTATAGTTAATAGCATTCATACCTTGCATTACATAGCTTTGGTACAGCTGACTACTTTCATGGACTTACTGCATATTTTCACATTACTCTGATATTGTACACTTAGCACTCGCCTTGCGCACACACTTACACTACCCTCTAAGCTTTTGTAAGCTTATGCATGACCGTTGCGTGAAGGTAGCGTTGGACAACAGTAGCGCTGAAGCAGGAGCGCACATCTGATCATTTTGGAGCTTTTTAATCACCCTGTATTTCCCTTTCCACATTGTACTTAAAGTTTTTGATATAGTGGATATGTGGTGTTGTTGTTTTGTGACTTGGTTAGGCTTGTGGTTATGCTCCATTACAAAGAAAAATCATACTGAAAATCCTCCTTGTAGAATCCCAGGATCGGAATCTGGTGTATGGGCGCTGGGAGCCGAGAATGAGATTCTACGGAGGCTGTCGGCACCGGATTCGGCAATCGGGAATTTTGTGAGCCCGTTCTCCGAGTTTGGGGTGTGACAGAAGTTGGTATCAGAGCATAACTTGGGAATACCTGAGATCACATCACATATCTGTTATGAACTTAGAATGAATAGGTTTCGAGTCCGAATAACTTCGCGATTTTTTCGACATAGACCCGTAACGTTTATGCCTTTGAGAATTCTCAAGGCTGATAAGCCCTCATTCCTTCTTGTAGGACGTAATGGCTAGAAGAGTGACCCGAGCGAATCTCGCTCCACCACCTGCGACTCCCGCTCCACCACCTGCGACTCCCTCTCCACCACTGGATATTCCTGCTTTTTAGCCTGAGGATGCTACTCCTTTACTTGAGACCAGTACGGATCCGACCATACCCGTGAGTGCCACCCAGGTGCAGCAGATGCTTCAAGTGATGACTACTATTCTTCAGGGTCAGAGCTGGCGTCCCATTATTACACCAGCCGAGGCCGAGCAGGAGCGTGTGAGCGCCCTTCTCAAGGACTTTCTACAGCACAATCCTCCGCGTTTCCGGGGTGAACCAAACCCTACTGCAGCAGAGATATGGTGCTCCGAGGTGGAGAAGATATTCGACACCATGAGATGTACGACCCAGCAGCGAGTTACATTAGCTATATTTCTTATCCAGGGTGAGGCTCAGCATTGGTGGGCATTTGTCGCCCGATTGGCAGCGACCGATTTTGTGTGGACATGGGAGGACTTTGTGGACCGGTTCGACAGGAAGTTCTTTCCCGAGCATGTGCGGCAGCAGCGCGCATTAGAGTTTGAGACTCTGGTCCAGGGAGACATGATTGTGTCCCAGTATGAGGCTCATTTCATCGCACTATTGAGATTCGCAATGTACCTTATTGATGATGAGGGGCGAAAGGCCCACCGTTTTGAGAACGATTTACGTCCTGCCCTCAAGAGCCATGTGATCGGACACATGCTTCCGTCTTTTAAGCAGATCGTAGAAAGGGGCCAGATCTACGAGTCAGATTGGGCCAGTTTGCAGAGAGCTCACAACAAGAGAGGAGATCAGAAGAGGAAGGTGCCCTCTG
This sequence comes from Magnolia changhungtana, assembly GCA_030180095.1. Lineage (NCBI taxonomy): Eukaryota > Viridiplantae > Streptophyta > Magnoliopsida > Magnoliales > Magnoliaceae > Magnolia > Magnolia changhungtana. Next base: position 792,542 of record JASAUF010000324.1, on the reverse strand, counting down.
GTAGTTCCCACCAACAACAGCATCATTCATAGTAGCGACGCATGACCCGCCCATCATTTTGAGCACCAGCAGTACCCCCAGCACCACATTCGAGACCATTCACAGGTACTTGCTTTGGATGCGATAGGACAGGACATCGTGTGCACGAGTGTCCCCATCCACAGCGGCAGTAGCTAAGGACACCGCATCAGCCTCCACGACAGCCAGCACAACAGTAGCAGTGACTACAACACCAGCCTCCAGGACCTCCCCCATAGCTGCAGAGGTAGCAGATCAGGCTGCCACAGTAACATCAACATCAGTAGAGACCTCAGAGGGGACCTACACCTCTCCAGCCGGCCCAGGCCAGATTTTATGCCACCCAGCAGGACCCTCAGTCATCAGGAGGGGTCATCGAGGGTACTCTCCCTGTTTCTGCATGCATTGCACGTGTATTGTTTGATTCTGGTGTATCGCATTCCTTTGTGGCTGATGATTTATGCCGATCGATCGGTCTGCCGATGGAGTCTGCCCGTGAGGGTTTGCCAGTGTCGACGCCCTTAGGGAAGACTGCAGTGTTGGGCCGATTTTGCTCGTCATGCCCTGTTCTGATTGGGGATATCTTCTTGCCTGTCGACCTATTCGTATTGCCGATGTACGAGTTTGATGTCATCCTGGGCATGGATTGGCTTACCGAGTACCACGCCATATTAGACTTGTAACGCCCCGAATTTTCAGGACCCGAGTACACGACCCATGTCCCGAAAACCCGAGTGTTAACCTTAAAGGATGGTCAAATTCGAGTGTACATTTTTTTCAATTATCAGAGTAAGCAGATGAGCGTAGTATGGACAAATCAAATAAAAAAAAGTAAGTTCTCATTATCATTTAAATATACAAGAGCTGCCCATAGTGACTTATACAAACTAATGTCTCCATAATAACAAATACAAGATTACACACATGAGAAATTTAAAAGCATATGAAACCCAACGAAGCCACAAGATCGCGCAGTTTTCTTGACAGGTATAACCACGTGTCCTTGACTCCATAATGGCTCCTCATCAATCCGAACCTGCATATTACTTAAGCCACCTGTGCTCCCTGTACGGTTATATTTTTGATGGATGAGTGGCCAACTCTGTGTGAATTCCCCTCAAGATTACACATCGCCGCATTAGGTAAGCATAGTTATAAAACAAACAGAGCAATCAAAACAATACATGATGCAGTCTTTTTAAATGCATGGATGCGTGAATGCACATCGACCTGGGGATGCACATCCAGTCGGACTTGGGCTCGTCGCCCATGCAAATCATCGACCTCGAAAAATCATCCAGTCGAAACAGGGGTAGATAGTCGGTGGTCTGGGAGCTAGCAAAACGATACCCCGAAGATCCTAAGGGCACGTGCTACAACATCCAAATTAGCCACCCGTCATTGCCAACAGGCCATGGATGCGTGATTAGCCAAACCGTTATTAGTCCAGTTACAATCAACCAATTTAGGTAAGCTCAAGGTCACTACGGGGAGCTCAGAGCCCAGCGTAGGCCGACAGCTCGGGCATAGTGTCCCATACCACCATCCCCGGCTCATGAGACTACCACCTTAGGATGTTTAATGGAAACCTATCGACTAGTGGCCAATCATATTACAATATATGGGGCTTACCTTCGCATAGTTACATGATTTAAGAACATCAAACCCATATAGGGAAAATACCAGGACAAATACATAAGGCGATATCAAAGCAAGACACATAAAGCGAATGTCAAATAAGCCACATAGGGCGAGTATAAAAAACATGCGATAAAAGACCATCCTTACAAACCGTTGGACATAATAACCCTGGATGGTAGGCCCACATCACTGGTTAATTTAAACCACCATTCAATAACCACTAAGTCGAAGGTCCATTACTATCACAACCAGTCGGGTTACATCCCAAGTATGGGTGTACACGTATAGGTGGGAGTTTTCCACTGGTGTACCAGTTTAAGTTCCATAAGCAATTCACAAATAATCCACAAGCATGGATAAATATGCAGGATCAATATTAAGCAGCCAATATAGCAATTCAATTTCCACCAACCAACACATGTGATTATAAGAGAGAGATATCAATTATAGATTTAAATAAAAACTATAACTTAAGCTAATGGGAAAATGGAAAGCTCAAGGGGAAGAATCATCACCTTATGGATCGCCACTAATGTCGCTAGGAAGCATGCGTGCCCTTAAAATCAACCCTACCATAATTTGTAAAATTATATGGTCAGATACAAGTTTTATACGTTCCTTATGGTTAAGACCATAACCTAGAGTTCGGATAACCTAGTTTTAGGGTTTCGTCTTAGGGTTTAGTTATAGGCTTAAATTTTCAGGGTTTGAACCCTAATTGGTGTGAATTTGATTTTAGAGTTACTTTAATAATTATAAAGCATTTACTAATATTAGTGTTATGGTTAATATTGGTTAACAATCATTATGATGATAATTAATATCATGATCTACTATCTATGATAAACAATACATTAGTCCTTTATAATGATACCATTTTAATTTCTTGTATATGGTAACTATCATTAGAGTAAATAATTTACCACTGGCTATGCATCCTAATCCTAATATTGATGGAAATGGTGATAATGTTAATTTAATAATTATATAAAAATAATAATTGTTAATATTAGTGTTATAATCACTGTTAGCTAATGTAGCAACATAATCATCATAAGGGTAATGAATGGTATGATATATTATAAATGATAATGTCTATGAATGATAGATAAATGCTAATATCTAACATTTAATGGTCGTAATTTGCTTATAATAGTTAATATTAGCATACACAACATGTTAGTGGTTTAACAAAATTATTAATCTCAAAAACTATAGTAACACCAATTTATGATAATAAATTAACAACTTATTTTGAAAGAGGAAACTAACTCACATTAGTTGACTCGGTTCGAGTACAACGAGTCATCGGCGAGTAACTCGATCTCAGACTGAGTCAACTCAGTGACTCACCCTCCTCATTCTATTCTTCTTCTTCTTCTTCTTCTTCTTCTTTCTTTTCTTCTCTCTGACTCTCTCTTTCTTCCCTCATGATGGAGGTCCTGCAGTACCCCGGACGACTAGCCTCAACCCATCAGTGAGTCAGGTAGCCCGCTCAGACTCAGCCTGAGCCGCGGGTGGAGCGGCAGCCGCATCCTCTTCCTTTCTCTTCTCTCTCTCTCTCTTCTTTCTTCCTCCTTTCTCACTTCCTTTTCTTCTCCTTTCTTATCATTTTTCCCTGCTACAGAGTCCAGCCATTTCTGGACTGTAACACCTAGGCTGGACGTGCCCCGAAACACACCAGCAACGGTGGGAAAGAAGGCCACCGTCAATGGCAGACTCTCACCCGTTGCTCCTTTCTTCATTCCGTCAGCATGGGATGGTTCAGATGGGTCCCTAGAAACTTGAGGATAAGCCTTTTCGAAGCTCCACCGTTGTTTGGGTGATGGGTTCGGACGGGGAAGAAGACGGCTGGTTTCCTTTGTGTTGCCGCAAGAACAGGAGCTAGGGTGATTTATCTCCTTTCTTGTAGGGATTCCAACGTCCTTAGGGCTGTTGGATGCGAATGAACAGCTAGGATTTAACCCCAGCGTATGGCTTTCTAAAATAGCTGAGAATGGTGGTTTCGGCCACTGGTTTTCTCCCCTGGTTTTGAGGAACTGATGCCCTCAGTTGGACGGCTGATATCTCTCTAAGACGGACGGTTGGCATTGGAAATGGGAGAGGGCACGCGGATTGTGCCAGCTGGCCTGCCAAAACATTTTCGTTTCCAAAATGTTGTGCTTATAGGGTCGGTTTGCGCTGGGAATCGTGTGTTTGAGCACGTGCCAAAACACGTGCAGTTTGTGGGTTTTGGTTGAGCCCACGGTGCTAACACGATGGACGGTTTGGATTGTCCAAATGGATTGTGCAAGTGGGCCACTGATCAAGGGAAACGAAAGGTTGTCCGTCGGCTTTTGCAACTGAGGAGAGGAGTTTTCTCTTTTTTTTGGAAAAACATGAGTCAGAGCTCGTCTGACCGTGCAAGCTGTCTGGTGCACCTCGCGTGCACACCAGTTGCGCACATGTGCACCACAATGTGGGGTCCGCCATGATATTTGTGATAAATCCACCCCGTCTACCCCACTTGGAGGGCCCAATCAGAGTCTTTTACTAAAGGTGGGGTGGATCCAAGGTCCAGGTGGGCCATACACCAAATTTTCACTTGTTTTTAGCTCTAATTGTGTATTCTAGTTAGTTTGATGGTTGGATCACCTCGAAATTAAACATAGATGGTCAAAAGGTTTCTAATGATCCTAAGTTGTGTTCGGGCGTGTTATAGGGGTCGATTTACAACTCAGGTGGGCCACCCTTTAATCAACGTGGGACAGTGTTCACGTTCAACCAAGGAATTATTTACGTGAATTTCACGTAAAATCTAGACTTGCATGCACGTTTGGAGAAAAATCAGGTGGGGCCCATAGTGATGTTTGTTAAGAAATCCACTCCGTTCACCGTCTTTGGCACGTCGTGCAAACCCATGGTCCCAAATTTGAAGTAGATCCAAACTTCAGGTGGACCGCACGAACTACTAATGCATTGACCGTTAAAACTTTAATAGCAAATAGTGACATGCATGTAGTGTTACAATAATTACAATTCTGCCCCTTTTCTTTTTCAAAACTTCTGCCATCCGTAACTCATGAGTCTACCGTCCAAATGTGATGAAATTTTGATAGATGATCATTATTTTTCACGCTCTTTTCATTGCCCAAATTTGATCTATGGTCTCTCAAGGATGACTAAGATACCACTTCAATGGACTATACTACTCCGGGGTTTCAATGTCATGTTTATATATGTCTATTTGTAGTATTATCCGGTAGTTTGGACCTGTGTGCTAAGATCTTCAAAATGACCGATTCATCCTCATATTCGAGTGGCCCATTTGGCATATCCAAACATGATGGCTGGTCAGATGAGCTTCTAAAAATAAGAGGACTTCATGGTTAAAACTTTATCCTTGTATGTAGGCGAATGTATAGTCAGTTTAGTAAATAGATGGACATAACGTGGATTTTTGGAGTGATTAGGGGTAGGGCTTATATAACGTTAGATTCAAGTGACTTTCTTACACATGAAGGTTTACCCGATTCTAATTCTAATGGTGGGCTAAGCATATTCATATGGCGTGAACAAGATGGACGGATTAAAATCTTGATCTGATAAGTGTACGAACGGATGTAGAGGTCAAGTAGCTGATTTACTATGATCTAAGAGTTGAAATTCGAGGTGTACGGTTAATTTGTGACAATTAGTCATGATATAAAATTTCACATGAAACGGACCATGGGAATCATGTGATCTAGTGTTCACGGGTCTAGGTTAGTGGCAATTTCATAATTACTGTCGATCTATGAGTTTTGGGAAACCTAATGGCTCCACACGGTTATATATATGTTTCTAGGCAATTCTTACAAAAGAACGTATATCTAAATCATTATGGATAGGGAATTATTCATCACGTCATCTAAGGGAAAGTACTTATGTTAAATCATGTGATGGATGGGTTTTCTTGAAATTTAACGGTCAAATGGCTTGATTTATGAATGAAGATCATCCACAATGGTTAACTTAATGTCAAGGAAAGGTTGTAAGGCTAAACTAGTTGGATTGGCATCATACACATGTATATGTCACGTTGAATCTTATGGTAACACTTGAGGACTTTCAATATTCAGTATAGAAAAGTTTGGGGTGTTACAAGACTGCTTCACGAGGACAGTCACGCTCTGTATACCCGGCATGCCTGAGTTCCGGTTTGTTGTCAAGCCCAGAGGAGAGCAGCTTTCTTGCCTATTATCGTGTACCGTAGAGGAGCTAGCTGCCTTGAGTATCGACCAGCTGTCGGTCGTTTGTGGTTTTCCTGATGTGTTCCACGAGATTCTGGGGTTACCACCTCATCAGCACACTGAGTTCCAGATTGATCTCGTGCCCGGTACCGTGGCTATTTCGAAGGCACCGTATCGTATGACAACGTTGGAGTTACGGGAACAGCAGAAGCAGTTGGACGAGTTGCATGAGCTAAGCTTTATCCATCCGAGTAGTTGGCTATGGGGAGCGCCGATACTCTTCGTGAAGAATAAGGATGGCTCGTTGAGGCTTTGCGTAGATTACCGCTAGCTCAATAAGGTCACGATCAAGAACAAGTACCCACTTCTAAAGATCGATGACTTGTTTGATCAGCTGCAGGAGGTGCAGTTCTTTTCGAAGATAGACTTGCGGTCTGGTTATCATCAGGTTCAGGTTCGAGATGAGGATATCTCGAAGACAGCCTTCAGGATTGCTATGGTCATTTTGAGTTACAGGTCATGTCGTTCGGACTGACCAATGCGCCCTCTGTGTTCATGCAGTTGATGAACGAGGTCTTCCATCCGTATCTCGACCAGTTTGTTGTGGTGTTCATCGACGACATTCTGATATATTCGAGGACCCGTGAGGAACATGAGCGCCACCTAGAGATTACCTTGCAGACCCTCCGTGCACACCAGCTTTACGTGAAGCTGGAGAAGTGCGAGTTCTGGCAGGAGGAGGTAAAGTTCCTCGGTCATGTGGTGATGAGGCAGGGTGTCGTCGTGGACCCCTCGAAGATTGATGCCGTGCGTTAATGGGGCCAACCCGTGAATGCATCTGAGATTTGCAGTTTCCTTGGTTTGGTGGGCTACTACTGATGTTTAATGAGGGATTCTCTCGTATTGTAGCCCCGTTGACCAGGTTAACCCGGAAGAATGCCGAGTTCGTGTGGAGCGACGCTTGTGAGAAGGCATTTATGGAGCTGAAGGACCGCCATATCCGCTCCTGTCCTCACTCTTCCCTCTGGGAGTGATGGATTTGTTGTATTTACCGATGCTTCACGAGTCAACTTAAGTGTTGTCCTGATGCAGCACGGGAAGCCGGTGGCGTATGCGTCTCGTCAACTCAAGGTTTATGAGCTAAACTACTCCACACATGATTTAGAGTTGACAACAGTTGTCTTCGTACTGAAGGTGTGGAGGCACTATCTTTATGGGGTGAGGTTCGAGCTCTTCTCCAACCACAAGAGCTTGAAGTATCTGTTCTCTCAGTCCGAGCTGAATATGAGGCTGAGACATTGGATAGAGCTCCTGAAGGACTATGATTTTGATCTCCAGTACCACTCGGGCAAGGCGAACCTGGTGGCAGATGCCCTCAGCCGTCAGCCACGAGGCCTGGTGGCGTACTTGATGATTCGGGAGTGGAGGATGCTCGAGGATGTAGCAGAGTACGACTTCGAGTTTGGTCTGCAGTCTTCTATTGTCCAGTTATCGAGCCTATCGATTCAACCCTCTCTTGTCGCAAGGGTGATCGAGGCTCAGCAGGTAGATGAGGCATTATAAGATTACAGAGCAGAGGCAGTATCTGAGAGTCAGTCAGACTGGCAGGTTGGTTCGGATGGTGGACTTCACTTCAGAGGCAGATTATGTGTCTCGGATGTCCTGAGTTACGCGGAGATCTTATGACCGAGGCACATCGATCACGGTTCTCTATCCACCCTGGCTCAACGAAGATGTATCGTGATATGAGGCGTCAGTATTATTGGTTGGGGATGAAGCGCCAGATAGCCAGTTTTGTGACCGAGTGTGACACGTGCCAACGTGTCAAGGCTGATCATTAGAGACCCCCTGGCCTATTGCAGCCGTTGAGCGTCCCGATGTGGAAGTGAGAGCATATATCTACCGATTTTCTCATGGGTTTGCCGAGGACTCAGCACAGTCATAATGCCATCTGGGTTGTCGTGGACCGTCTGACGAAGTCGGCACATTTTTTTACGATTCGTGATACTTGGCGTACGAACTGGCTCGCCAAGATGTTTGTTGATGAGATTGTGAGACTACACGGTGTTCCTGTCTCAATCGTTTCAGACCGAGACCTGAGGTTCTGTTACTGCTATGATTTCATATCCCTTTGGTTGTCAAATTTTGTAGTGTCAAAACCTATATGTCTTGTACTTCTTGTATTTCTTGTTTGTGACTACACACTGCTTCAAGACAAGATCATGAATGAAGAATGTTTTCAAGACAATATCATAAATGAAGAATGTTTGCAAGACATGTCATGGATGAAGTCTACATGAATAGAAGAATTCAAGTTTGCTTCTAACATGTTCAAGATTAGAAGACTTCATCAAGACAAGTCAAGAATGTACCAAGCTCGAGAAAGACCGTCAACTCGACTTAAGCTTCTACTTCAAGATCATCTGAGAATACAGACCTTCAAGACTTCAATGTCATCTTACTTCAAGGTTTGTTTGACCTTAGATTGACCTTAAGTTAGTCTGTATGATAGGTCATTCTGGATACATAATCCGAATATTTTAATATACTTGGTGTGATTGTTCTAAGACCAGTCTTAGAAATCTTAAGACCAGTCCTAGCTTTGCTTCGACCAGTCTTAGGTTTCTCAGGACTAGTCCTAGGTTGTTACAGATTTTCAGATTTTCCTGGTTGTCCTTCGACCAGTCCTGGGAAGTCCTACGACTCATCCTTCGACCGGTCGTAGTCCTACGACTCGAACTCCAGCGACCTATCTCGAGTCCCACGACCAGTCGTAGGTGTCTCACGACCAGTCGTAGGTGGTCCATGACTGGTCATAGGCTACCTAAGACCAGTCGTGAGTACAGTAAATCTTATCCCGTGGAAATCTTTCAAAATCTTTGATGCTACAACCAGTCCTAGGGATCCTAAGACCAGTCGAAGATGGGATTTTTGAGGCTATAAATAATGCACGAATTTCAGAGTTTATTCATTCCATTCCATTCAATTCAAGCGATTTAAGGCTATACTCTGAGATAAGTTGTGATTATTTTTTTAAGCTATTGTGCATATTTAATATTCCTTTTGTTAGCATTTTTCTATTGTGATTTTGATCCATATTCCAATCTTATTTAAAAAAGAGGAATTTGTGATATTCCTTCTTCTGGGATCAAAATCAAATAGACCTTGCTCTTCTTGATTTAATCTAAAATCAATTAGACATAGAACCTTTCTTTAAGTGAGTATTGGACATTGAACAACGTATCATTCATCTACTCCGATTGGTTCTACTGGGCTACTTCAAAAGGAGATCCAGGTATTTTACTTTGTAATTTACTTTCTCTGGTTTTGTTTGAGATTTGCCAGAAAAATCTCATTGTTTTGGTTATCTGAGGAGAGCCAGAAAACTCAGATTGTGGGGGTTTTTGGATTGTGTAAGCCCGAGAAAAAAAAGACACAATTGTGAAGGTTTTGGGTGAACCTGTGAAAACCTATTTTGATAGTGCATGCTAATATCCCCTGTGTGAGATATTAGGAGTGGAGTAACATTCTGTGTGGCTGTTGGCTAACAGTTGGTGAACACACAGGCGAACCACTATATATCGTTGTGTTGTGGATGTACTTGATTTCTTTATTCATTTATTCCTTCAGTATTGTGAATTGCTTTTGTGGATGAATGTTGTAATTTTTATTTCAAGCAAGTGTGGTTGAATGGTGTAATAACTTAGGATTTATTTTTTTAAGTTATTCTTGATTTATTTTCCATATCATTTGTGTTTTCTAGATCGTTCTAGAAATAAGGTTGTCCTACCATAAGCCATTGGTTTCTGGTGTAAGGTTGTCCTTAGAACTGATTTAGTATCATTCTCATATTTCATGTGCTTTGAGATTGTTATTATTTCAGCATTGTTATTTATATCTTTTATTATTCCGCTGTTTTAAGTTTTATTTGGCATTGCCCTATTCACCCCCCCTCTAGGGCATATAGCTTGGCCCTTTCAGGTTCACATCTCAGTTTTGGAGGAGCTTCCAAAGAGCGATGGGCACTGATTTGCAGCTCAGCACCGCGTACCATCCGTAGACCGATGGGCAGACCGAAAGGGTCAACCAAATCTTTGAGGATATACTTCGGGCCTACGCGATTGATTTCTCGGGTAGTTGGGATGAGCACCTGCGATTGGCTGCGTTCGCGTACAACAGTAGCTATCAGGCGACCGTTGGCATGGCTCCTTTTGAGGCATTATATGGCAAACCGTGCAGATCTTCGAGTCGTTGGACCAAGGTTGGAGAGCGCCGTCTCTTAGGTCCCGAGCTTGTGCTGCAGACGTCAAAGGCTATCGATATCATCAGGCAGAGGATGCGCACAGCTCAGAGCCGGCAGAAGAGTTTTGCTGACCATCGGCGTCGTTCCTTGGAGTTTACCGTTGGGGACCGTGTATATCTCAAGGTCTCACCTATGAAGGGTATAGTTCATTTTGGAACGAAGGGCAAGCTTGCCCTGAGATTTGTAGGACCTTTCGAGATCAACAGGCGCGTTGGTGCCGTGGCCTATCGGCTTGCCTTGCCATCTCAGTTGTCTGGCGTCCACAATATTTTTCACGTCTCTATGTTGAGGAAGTGTGGGTCAGACATCATTCATGTTATTGATTGGCAGCCGTTGGAGGTTCGTGAGGATGCTTCTTACATCAAGCAGCCAGTTCGTATCCTTGATCTAAACGAACAGGTCCTACGGACTAAGTCATTCCCTTGGTAAAGGTGCAGTGGGGCCATCATAGTGTGGATGAGGCGTCTTGGGAGCGCGAGGTTGATATTCACAAGCGCTATCCCCATCTTTTCGATGTTTGATTGTATGTTGTATTATATACGATGTTATTCTTCCTACTCCGTTATGAGTTATGGTTAGTTGTGATGGTAGTGTAAATTTTGAGGATGAAATTTTTATTAGGTGGGGAGAGCTGTAAGACCCGTATCCTAGTTCGTACTGTTCCGTCAACTTCCGCGATCCTTCCCATCGAAGTTCAGCAATCTGTGACTAATAACCGACGTTTGCGATCAACCCTAGGTCGTATTCTGTAGGATTGAGTCGGCTTAATCCGAGACTTGTATCATTGCAACCGCACCGTCGCAACGGTTCTGACGTCGCGTCTTACGCACCGATCCGATACCCTGATAGGGAGATGTGGGCCCGCGTTCAGTTCGAGGAAAATGCCACGGGTTACAAAACCTAAGAGAATCTCTACGACATGTCACCTCTATCAATCAATCAACCCATCAATGATCAAGTACATGTCAAGTACACATCACCTCACACCCATCCCCAAGCAACCCATAAGTCAAAAGTTTCTTTCACACCCCATACCCTGCTTACATCATCTACCCCTAAAGTCAACAAAGTCCTTACACACCCATCGCTCTCTCCCATCCATCACTCCATCACCCATCTCTCACATTTCCTTACAACCCTCTCTCTCTCTCTCTCTCTCTCTCTCATTTCCAACACAATTCCAAGCAACACCAAGAGCACCACACATCCAAGCATTTCATGTGAGAGAGAAAAGTGATTTGGTGTATGGCCCACTTTTTCATCCCAAATCCATCATCCTAGCCATTCAAACCTCATCTTCCACCATCAAAGTGAGACACAAAGAGATTGGCTTTCCAATGGAGTGAGAAGATCGAATGGTGGGTGCTTATTAGGCTAGATTTTTCATGTTTTTATGATGGACTAAGTGAGGCCTACCGATCAATGGTATGGATCTCACTTAGGACCCTAAGATGTGGCCGATGGCCCACCTTGATCTTCATGATCATTCCATGATGGGGCCATTCTCCATGGACCCCATCATAATGTTTATTTTCTAGCTTGGAAATGGGCCATCTAGACCTTACATCATGGTGGAGAAGGGATCTCCACCGTTGATCTTTGATTTGGTGGGCCCACATGCAATGGGACCCACTTGATGTATGATTAGATGCTTGAAACGGAGGGCCCATAGTGTCGCGGTCCCCCTAAACCATAGTGTTGGGGTCCCTCCATCACGCGTGTCCCTCTTTCTCTCTTTTTCTCTCCTTCTCTTTTTATTTTTGTGTGTGATGATATGGCCATGTGGCCCACTTGGATGGACCCCACCATGAAGCATGTATTGGATCCGATCCATTTGTAGGTGGGGTCCACTTTATATGTGTGTATGTCCCACACCACCCATCATTTGGTGGCCCACGTGGGCAGCCCACCTGAAATGAACAATAGTCCAGCATCCAGGGATGCTGGACGTTGAAATGAAAACACAAATATGAGCTTGTTTCAAAGCTTTGAGAGGGGCTATTTGTATAGGCCTCACCTTGATGAATGGATTTAATCCACGCCGCCCATCCTATTTACCAGCTAATTTTAGGCGTTGAGCCGAAAAATGAAGTTTATCCAACTTTCTGGTGGACCATACCTTAGCAAACACTGATTCTCACCATTTAAAGTCACTTGAATCTTTCTACGCACCAAAATATACCCAATATTGGGCTTGATGGGTTGGTAATGGACTGTAAAAGCCATTGGGTGAGTCGGATTCGCCTGATGTGGTCCCTACTAGAGAAAAACCATGAAATCTCAGCTTTTCAAAAAAAAAATAACAACAGCAATAGCATTGCTGCTGCTGCTATTAGTCAGAGAGAGAGGACACGCGGGCGTCCTGCGCTGGGCGGAAGACCAGAGACCCATGGCTCCAGCCATGAGCCCCACCATGATGTATGTTATTTATCCACACCGTTCATTTTGTGGGCCACCTCCTGAGGTGGGCCCCCTCCAAATATCAGGCCGATCTGACGCTCAGGTGGCCCACATACTAGGAAATAGTGTTGATTAAACGTTTATCATTGAAATGCTTTTTGGGTCCACAGAAGTTTTGGATCAAGGTGAAATTTATTTTTCCTATTCGGCTAGGTCCGTGGGACCTTATGAATTGGTTGGATGGCTTATAAACATTATGGTGGGCCCCACGTGGGACCCACACAATATATGTGTTTTATTTCCACCGTCCGCTTGGATGGTGGAGGCCACAGTGATGTATTTGTTCTATCCCCACTGTCCAGGGGACGGTGGGTGTGCGTCTGTCTGTGTGCGTGTGCACGTGTGGGGCTGTGCATGTATGTGTATATATATATATATATATATATTTTATTGTGTATATATATTATATTATATTATGTAATATACCTGATGGGCTTTCATGGGCCCCACCATGATGCTCGTGTTGCATCCAAACCATTCAACCATTTGGCAAGCTTGCCTTAAAAGCTTGAGACTAAAAATAAGTCAGATCTAAAGTTCAATTGGACCCCACCATCTAAGGTAGTGGACAATGACGTCCACTGTTCAAATTTCTAAGGAGCCATAGTAGTTTCCTATTAAGCTGATATTCGTTCCACTTAATCTATCCCTATGTTAACTTAGGAACAGGTTGGATGGGAAATACATGTTATGGTGGGCCTTAGGAATTTTAATGGTAGAAATCATTATCATCACTTGTATTTAGGTGTGGCCCATTGTTGTGGCCCATTTGACATACATAAGGCCCATGTAATGTGGGCCCATCTTAATGTCTTTGCGGCCATTATTAAGGCCCACCCTGATGTACATAAGGCCCATGTAATGTGGGCCCATCTTAATGTCTTTGTGGCCTTTGTTGAGGCCCACCCTGATGTACATAGGGCCCATGTGATTAGGCCCTTTCGATGTATTTGTGGCCAGTTGTCGAGGCCCACTTTGATATATATGAGACCCATGTTATGAGGCCTATTGTGATGTTTTCAAATGCCCATGGGATATGGCCCATTGCAATGTACATAAGTCCCATTGATGCAGTCCACTTGATTTATATAAGGCCCTTATGAGGCGGCCCATTTGTTGTATCTAAGGACTATGGGTCGAGGCCAAAGAGATGTATATAGGTCCATTGTAATGTGTGATTTCCCATGGCTTATGTAATGATATTTATGGCAGCTCGTGCCTAGGGAACAATGGTGGTTTGAAGCCTGAATTGTAAGTACAATATTGGTTATATGTCCACATTGTAACTCTCCTTAAGGCCCATTAATAGGCCTATACTTGTTAACAATTCATCACTTTATAACATGCTTAGTATAACTCCATGATTCATGCCCATACGCATCATATGTATGCTTGATATGAGGGATGCATGATCATAGCATAAGCCGTTGGGCTGAGACATTTATAGGACTCCTTATGAGTCGGAGTGCCTCACATGATCGCGTGATACGTGCTGGATTGCTGCATGATTTGACAGTTTGATTAATGTATCTCGCATTTGTGTGTCATGATCACTGCACGCCCTAGAGATATCAGTGTCGTGGCCTCCACAGTCTCATTATCGATGTTCGTCTCGGATACCGGAAGTATTGGCTCTAGCATTATGGGCACTTAGGATGTCCTTGGGTGAAAATCACATAACCTTTTTGGTACCAGGAGATGCTCCAACGTCTAGACCGAGTGGATACACGAGCACCGGAGTGCCGAATACCAGTAGACCGCGTCTCCCACTATGTCGTGCTCAGTTGGAAGGGGGTGTGGCCTTATTCGCCCGAGTGAGGGGGCTATAAGCTAGGCTGAGTTTGACCAGCTCACAAATGTGTATGTTATCGACGAGCCGAGTAGGTATTGACAGACTACTGGTTAGGTGGATAGTGTGATCTCTTCCACTTGCTTGACTGTGCAACTAGGGAGAAGGCAGTCAGTGTGAAGTGTATTAGACCCCGGTGATATCCAAAGAGGAACTGTACTGATATGTGTACTTGATGAGTACTGACATGCTTGTATTGCATCTCGCATATGACATTTGGCTACATGGGCCTCGCATCGCATGGCCTTGGTATAATTGATAGCATTCATGCCTTGCATTACATAGCTTTGGTACAGCTGACTGCATTCATGGACTTACCGTATATTTCCACATTACTCTGATATTGTACATTTGGCACTCACCCTGCACACACACTTACACCACCATCTAAGCTTTTGTAAGCTTATGCACGACCGTTGCGTGCAAGTAGTGTTGGACAGCAGCAGTGCTGAGGCAGGAGCGCGCATCTGATCATTTTGGAACTTTTTGATCACCCTGTATTTCCCTTTCCGCATTGTACTTAAAGTTTTTGATATAGTGGATATGTGGTGATGTTGTTTTGTGACTTGATTAGGCTTGTGGTTATGCTCCATTACAAAAAAAAATCATACTGAAAATTCTCCTTGTAGGATCCCAGGATCGGAATTTGGCGTATGGGCGCTAGGAGCCGAGAATAGGGTACTACAAGGCTGTCGGCACCGGATTCGGTGATCGAGAATTTTGTGAGCCCATTCCCCGAGTTTGGGGCATAACAGAAGTTGGTATCAGAGCATAACTTGGGAATACCTGAGATCACATCAAATATCTGTTATGAACTTACAATGAATTGGTTTCAAGTCTGAATAACTTCGTGATTTATGTTTCTTAGTTTGGGGTGTGACACATAGATAATGTCATCAACATAGATTTGCACAATTAAAATATGATCTTTATGTTTCTTAACAAATAATGTTTTATCTACACTCCCCATAACAAACTCACGACTTAACAAGAATTTAGTTAATTTCTCGTACCATGCCCTGGGAGCCTGTTTCAAACCATAGAGTGCCTTTTTTAGGCGATAAACATGATTAGCATGCATAGGGTCTTCAAAACCCTTTGGTTGTTTAACGTATACTTCTTCATGCAAATCACCATTTAAAAATGCACTCTTAACATCCATTTGATATATTTTGAATTTTTTAAAGCACGCAATGGATATAAACAGTCTGATTGATTCAAGACGAGCTACTGGGGCAAAGGTTTCATCATAATCAATACCTTCAATTTGAGTGTACCCTTGTATAACCAGCCTAGCCTTGTTTCTAATTATGTTACCAAGTTCATCAGACTTATTCTTGAAAATTCATTTTGTTCCGATAATATGTTTATCAGTTGGTCTTAGAACTAAATACCAAACATCATTTCTTACGAACTGATTGAGCTCTTCTTGTATAGCTACAATCCAGTTTTCATCAGTCAGGGCTTCTTTTACGTTAGTCGGTTCCATCTGAGATATAAAGCACACGTAGTTACACATATCTTCTAATTGTGTACGAGTGCATACACCAGTGAGGGGATTTTCAAGGATTTGATCAGTAGGATGATCTTTATTAGTTCATAGTTCAGTATTATTTTGATTAGATGAAGAGTCTGGTTTATCAATTTCAAGAGCCTCATCATCTTCTGAACTTGAGAAAGGTGTATTCAAATGATCATCAATGACCACATTAATAAATTCTTGTATTACACCGGTCCTCTTGTTAAGTATCCGATATGCTCGACTATTTAGAGCATATCCTAAAAATATCCCTTTATCACTTTTAGTGTCAAATTTACCCAGATGTTGTCGGTCACGCAAGATATAGCATTTACTGCCGAAAAATCGGAAGTATTTGACAGAAGGCTTCTTACCAAACCACATCTCATAAGCTATTTTATTATTAGATTTTCTAATATAAACACGGTTAATTATATAACAAGCAGTATTTACGGCTTCAACCCAGAGAGTTTTAGGAAGCTTCATACTATTTAACATTACATTTGCCATTTCTTGAAGCACCCTATTTTTCCTTTCCACTACCCTATTTTGTTGTGGTGTTTTGGGAGTAGAATATTTATGTGATATTCCTTGGTCACTATAAAATTTCTTAAAACGACTATTTTCAAACTCAGACCCATGATCACTACGGATCTTAGTGACTTATAATTCTTTTTCATTTTGGATACGTTTAAGTATCCTTTTTACTTTATCGAGAGTTTCAGATTTCTCTCTTAAGAAGACTACCCAAGTATAACTAGTAAAGTTATCTATAATGACCATAATATCCTTCTTGCCATTTCGACTCTCCATTCTCGTTGGTCCAATAAGATCCATGTGGAGAAGTTCGAGTGGTTTAGATGTGGCATTGGAGTTTATCTTTTTGTGAACATTCCTGTTTTGTTTACCAATTTGTCACTCGCCACATATCTTATCCACTTTCTTTATTTTAGGTAGACCGCTTACCAAATCACTTTTGCTCAATCTATACAAATTGCGGTAGTGTACATGTCCTAGTCGCTTATGCCATAGTTCGGTCTCATCGGTATGGACCATGTAACACGATAGCTTAGATGAGCTTGAGTCACTAACTATATAGTAGTTCTCAGAAGTTCTGTGACCAGTTAATATTATACAACTATTCTTATTTACGATTTTACACTTTTGGTTTGAAAACTTTATACTGTGATTATTATCGCAAATTTGAGAAATGCTTAGTAAATTATGTTTGCAACCTTCTATATATAAAACATTCTCAAATAGAGGGAGGTTAGAGAGTTGAACCATACCTTGGCCAACAATCCTGTAGTTACTACCATCATCGAATGTGACTGATCCATCAATCATGTCTTTAAGACTGGTGAACAAAATTTTGTCACATGTCATATGTCTGGAGCAACCACTATCCGGGTACCACTTTAAATGGCTTGTGGCTTTGAATGCGGTGTGGGCAACCAAACAAGCAACCGTAGGGACCCATTTCATTACAATTTTGGGTTTAGGAACATAGTTAGTTTTCTTCTGATTATAATTGTTATACGTCTTACCCACTGAGTTAGATTTTAAGAGCTCCTTAAGTAAGTCTACAAATTTCTTAGCTAAAGGATTACGGTTCTAATTTTTATAGTTGATATGGTTTTTTTTTTTTTTTTAGATTAAAGGACTGAAAAGGTCATTTTATAAATATTTTGATTCAGACTTTTCCCTTTTGAGTTAGAAGACTCTCCTTTAATAAATTTTGGAGTAGTATTCTTATATTTGGGAGGAGTAATTTTATTATAGCTCAATCCAGATCGATCACCACAGTTTTTGGATCTAGATAGAAGTTTTTCTAATTTGGGGTCACCTTAGGCATACCTCCATGTGTCCTTCAAACTTAAAAGTGAAGAGACTTCTAGTTTTAGGTTTTCATTTTTAGATTTTAAGTTTTCTATTTGGGACATTTTGAAATCTAAGTCACGCTTAGTTTTTTCAAAGCAATCTGAAAGGTGGGATTTTTCCAAAGCCAGATTATCAAAATTCTCTTTCAATTTTAAAAACTTTTCTTTTTAAAGTTTTAATTTAACAGCTATTTTACAACTTTCCCTGTATAGGGCATCATAAGCATCCTGAAGATCTTCGTCATTCTCATGATCACTTTACAGATTTTCTTCACTGGTTGTATCATTATCTGAGAAAGTGAACTTGGCTAAAGTTATTAGGGCTTTAACATCATTACCTGACTCGATTTTAGAATCTTCTGACCTAGAAGAGGCTTCAGAGCAGGAAGATTCATCCCATGTACCCAACATACCTTTCTTTTCAAGTATATCCTTTTTAGGACATTTGTTTGCTAGATGCCCATATTCATGGCAGTTGTAGCATTGGTTGTCTTTTAAAGATTTCCAATTTTTAGATCTTGATCTTTTCTTTTCAACAAGTTTTTGAACATCAACCCTCTTTTTACTTTTGAAAATCTTGTAAAACATTTTAGCTAGAAGGGCCATATCATCTTCAGAAGTTTCCAAATTAGAATTGTTATTTTCATGAGAAATACTTTTAGAAGATTTAAGGGCGATAGATTTACCTTTCGGAGCTTTAAAGTTTAACTCGTAGGTTTGTAAAGAACCAACCAATTCTTCAACCTGCGTCTATACACGAAGTTCCTGAATGGCTGTGACTTTTGAATTGAACCTTTCATGTAGTGTGTGTAGTATCTTTGCACAGACTTTGCTTTCTGGGATGCTATCTCCAAGACCCCACATAGAGTTGACTAGGTCATTCAACTTAGTATAGAAGTCCATGAATGTTTCATTTTATTCCATACGTATTTCCTCAAACCTAGTGGTGAGGTTTGTAGTTTAGATTTCTTGACAGTAGTCGTACCCTCGTGTGTCATTTCTAAGATATCCCAGGCTTATTTCGTAGTATCACAAAATATAATTCTTTTGAATTCATCTGGTGATAGTGCGAGAGTAAGTGCATTTAAAGCCTTGGCATTGACACTACTCTAAGTTCTCCGAAGAGTGGTCTAAGTGCTGTAAGGAGCAACTTTTAGAGTTTTAGTTCCATCAAGGCCTAGAACTTTAATAGTAGTGGAGTCCATTTAGTTACTGTGGTTTGCCACACATTCTCATCAATAGACCTCAAGAATATTCTCATTTTGGCTTTCCAATAAGTATAATTAGAGCCATCAAAAGGTGGAGGCCTAGTGATAGAAAGGTTATCAAAATTTGACATTTAAAAGCTTAGATCGGTTAGCTAAGGAATTAAATCCAAATAAACAAGCTATTGGGATCTGATACCACTTAAAAAGGCCGAGCAAAATATCCTAGGGGAGGGGGGGGGGGTGAATAGGACTATGTCAAATAAAAAATAATAAGTGGAATAAAGACAACTAGATAGCCAAATAAATTGCAAATAACCAAAGGAAATAACAACCTCAAAAATCAAGTATTGAGAGGTTGATACAAACTTGGTTCTAAGGACAACCTAACACCAAAAACCAATGGTTTATGGTAGGACAACCTTACTAGAATGTGGGTGAGTATAAAAAACTGAAACTGAAGAGGAAATGAAAGAAATATAATCTAATATATTACAACATTCACCACACAATGCTGAAATGTAAAGGTTACAACATTCACATCCGCAAATACATACCACAATCTTAAACCATAAATAATAACGAAAAAACCACAAATCCACCAAACACAAAGAATTATAGTGGTTCGCTTGTGTGTATACTAACTGTTAAACAACAGCCACACAACTACTCCACTCCTGATATCCATTCCCTCGGGATATTAGCATTCACTAATCAAAATAGGTTTTTCAAGGTTCACCTAAAACCTTCACAATTGTGTCTTTCAAGTGGGCTTACACAATTTAAAAACCTCACATTCTGAGTTTTTTGGATCACATCAGACAAACCAAAATAGAGATTTTCTGAAACAATCTCACAAACCAAATGAGAATTGAATTACAGAAAAAGCAAAAACTTATCTGTATGACGATTCTGAAGAAACCCGGTAGAACCAACTTGATGATGACGTAGATGTTCAACGTTCAGTCTCACAAGTGTATAAGGTTCTAAGTCTAGATGATTTTTAATTAAATCAGCAAGTGCTTTGTATTGATTTTGATCTCAAGGAAGGGTAAATCGAATATCCCTTTTTAATATAAGAATGGAATAGAGATTCAAAATCAAATTACAAGAGCTACTTTAAAGAATCTAAAATATGCACAAAATAGCTTATAATATAATCAAAATAAACTCATAGTGATTGCTTAAGAATGATATGAATTACATAGAAAACTTAAAAATTCGAGCACCATTTATAGGTGAAAAATCGGTTCGCACGACTGGCCTTTGGTTAGCTACGACTGACTTTATCCAAACAGATTTTCAAAAATTCTAGCGCGATAAGATTTTTTAGTTGCACAACTGGGCTTGTGGGTCCCACAACTGGTTGAGTGGCATGCTCGACTGGTCGTGGACACCACACGAATGGTCGTGTGAGTATAGATTACAAGCCGAAAAATTAATCGAGCACTGCACGACTGGTCAAACACTATTCACATGACTGGTAGAGTAATTTCCAGCACTGCTTGTAGACCAACAAAAAAATTTCAAAAATTCTTAACAAATCCTAGACTGGTCGAAAAAATACTAGGACTGGTCAATCCAGTGCTAGGGTTAGTCGAAATAACAGAATTTTACACTTATAAAATGGCCAAAATGACCGACCGAAAGTATGAGATGTTCTAATCATGATCTATGGTCAATCTAGGTCAATCATACCTTACTTGTGAGATAGAACATATGAACACTTAATATGTCGATCACTCGGTAGCTTTAATTCTTACGATCTTCAAAATTTGAGCTTGACATACCAAACATGATCTTCAACTAGGACTTGAGTTTTTGGACTTTTCTGGTTCTAGATCTTGAACCACAATGTTCTTGAAATCTCTGTCTTCACTCAATATATGAAAGTCTTCACTTTCTTCTAGTTTGAAGATCTCGGTAAGTTCATCATAGATATAGGCAAGATAGATTCAGCGTGAACAGAACAAACGTCGAAGATTTAATGTGAACAGATGCACAAGCTTGATACAAATCAAGATATAAGCTTGAATTGGTTTGGCACACCAAAATTTGACAATACTTAATGTTTATTAACATAGCGCTTTCACAATGCAACAAAGAAAAAAGTTATGATTATGAATCTCTAAGAACCATTATTAGCATGACCCTAATCTGGATTACCCATTGGGAGCACTAACGTGATTAAACTAATGCATAAATGTAAAAAAAAAAAAAAGAAAGAAAAAAATTATAAAATAAAAAATGAAAGTAGATTAAAAAAACTATCAAATGCCCAATTATATAAATCCAGATTTAAGATTAGCAAATACAAAACAACTTTGGAAAAGAAAGAGCTACAGATTCTAGGAGCATGATACCATCTGTGTCACGCCCCAAACCTAGAAATCAGGCTCACGAAATTCCTGATTAATGAATCCGGTGCCGACTACCTCCGTAGTACCCTAGTCTCGGCTCCCAACGCCCATATGCCAGATTCCGATCCTGGGATCCTACAAGGAGGATTTTCCAACGCACATTTGTCTCATAAGAAGCATAACCACAAGTTTACCAAAATCACAAAGGCAACATCATCATCACATATCCACTAATATAAACATTTGAATACAATACAGAAAGGAAAATACATATGTCAAAATCAAAGCTCGAGAAGACCGTTGCATGCTCCAAGCTCAATGCTGGTCCAACCTAACTCCACCTGCACGCATCTATCATGCATAAGCGTATAGAAAGCTTAGAGGGTGGTGTAAGTGTGTACGATGCATGTACCAATCACACACACACACACACACACACACATATATATATATATCAGAGTAAGTGAAAATACTGACAATTCATAAATCATATAATATCAGAGTATGCAATGCAGATAGATTATGCAATGCGAAGACATAGAGAGCTAAATATTTGATATCGATTCCACGAATATCGTCAACCTTAATTAGGTTATGCATTATAAAAGTACAGGAAAACAAATACTATGTGCTGAGGATGCAATGCAATATCAATGCGAATGAAATGACCAAGCTGGAGTGTGAAGTCAGGATGATAATATATAGTATCGCAGGCTACGGGGTCCACTGCAAGGGACTTCTATCCAAACTAGTGTCATACCTAAATTTGGATAGTCAGACTCAATGTGGTAAACTCCTAATCTCAGGTTAGTCGCGCGCCCCAACCGAAATCCTGGTCATTGTGAAGGTACACGTAACAAATAGTTATGCACCACCAGCCCGAGTGGTTAGTGAATCAATGAATGAATGAGTATGCAACTCATGCTCAATAATTCACATATCAGTACCGTACATCTCTGGGATCATCACCGTGGTCTAGTACACTCAACATGCAATCGCCGTCCACTGGAAGCACAACCATGCAAGTGGAAGAGACCTCACATCCTCCTGGCCAGTAGTCAACAAATATCTACCTGGCACATCGATAGTAGACCCAATTAGGAGCTGGTCAAACTCAGCCTAACTATGCCCACTACCCTCAGGTGGGTAAGGCCACACCCCCTCCCAACAGACCACGACATAGTGGGAGACATGACCTATTAGTATTCGACACTTGGGCGCTCATGTATCACTTGGTCCAGACGTCGGGTATCTCTTGGCCACAGAGGTTTAGAGATTTTCACACAGGGACATATATGACGCCCTGATGCTCGTAACAAATTTCCAGTGTCCCATCTAGCCATCCACGACATGCCTGTTGTTTCGAACAAGAAACAAATGCTTATGATTTGGAGAATTATTTCATTCACTTAATTATGAACAAAAGAAAAATAGAGAAGATAAGCACATCATTTATTCATTTTGAGTTCTTTTACATCACTCTCTCCTTTGATTCCAAATAGAATATTTAAGAATTATAATGTAAAGCAAGTATTTAGTAACAACATGATGTGTAAACACCTTAAAAGCCATTGTGCCACTATTAAAAGCCATTGTGCATTATCGGAAGCCATTGTGCGTTATCGGAAGCCATCGTGTGCTAGCTTTTACTATGCATCAGCACCATTGTGCATTAGCTGTTGTTTTGCACTAACTCCTCTTATGCGTTGGCTTTTGTTGTGCGCTAGCTCCATTGTGCGCCGCACAACGAGTATGGGTGATACCTATTCTCTTATATAATCTTCTCCTTCTCTGTGATTGGGTGCTAATGACCCCTTACTAACGAGTTAGGGGTATTTATAGCCTTCTCACATATGCGAACATGCCACGTAGTCGCTGTGCAGAATCCCTTATGCGATCTTCGTTACGCGCGGTCCCTTATGTGATCTTTATTTTGCGAAAGTCCATTATGCGACCACCTGTGTGTGGACTCCTTTGTGCGGACACCTGTGTACGGATTCCTTTGTGCGGACACCTGTGTGCGGACCTCATTGTACGGACACCTGTGTACGGATTTCATTGTGCTATTTATCCATTTTTCAAGGATTATTTCCACACAATGATTAATGCACAACAATTTTCGCACAAGTTGTGCACAACGAAATTTCTACTATCTTTTCTCTTTCTTAGGCCTCAACAGATGCCCCCTTGATCCTGCATTCTTTTATTTTTATACCTACAAAATAAGATCAATAACAAATAAAGATTCATTGTAACTACTACTTTTGTCTTCATTTCCTTTGTTGTGCACATCATCAAGCCCTTGGTCACACAGTCATTTTTTGTGTTATGCACGCACAACGTGTTTCGCACAACAGGTCACACCTCGCCTATAAATATAGCACTTTACTTTTTCTTTTTCACTTCACTTTCCTTCTACTGCATATTGTTTCTTCTTACTTTTCATCGTTGTGCACTTACATCGTTGTGCGCCGCACAACACCCATCTTGTACAACACCTCTCCTACACATAATAGAACCATGCGCACAACACCTTCCCTGCACACAATAGAACCTTGCGCACAACACCTTCCCTGTGCATAATAGAACCTTAGGCACAACACCTTTCCTACGCACAATAGAACCTTGCGCACAACACCTTTCCTGTGCATAGTAGAACCTTGCATACAACACCTTTCCTACGTAGGTAGCACTTAATACCATTAATGCATAATGAATTTTGTGCTCAATACTTTGCGCACATTGTACTATGTGCAAGGCTTTACGTGCATTTACATTACACAAAACGGTCTACGCACAACGCTCTGCGTACACCAACTTAACTTATAATAAAATGTGGATTTAGACTTTTAAAGTTATTTACTCCCTCCTTTTTTACAATCTTCTATACTTCCCCCTTTTAACTTAATGGACTTCTCTTCCTGATTTTAACTTGTTCATTAACTCCTTTATAGGTATCCGATGGCTAGCTCGAAAAGACCTCTCGCCTCCCCAAGCACCGCTGCGCCTTCTGACTTGTAATCAATCGAGACCCGTGGTCAGAAAAGATCTCGATCTGATGAAAACTATACTTCCTTCTTCAAAGAACCGGCCCCAGTCATTATTAATTTTGTTGATCGTATCCAATGCCTATCTGAACATATACGCATAGCCGTACTGATGAAGGAGATAGAGGGACCCCCACCTCAGGACAAGAGTCTGATTAGGAGGATTGGTTAAAATGTATAGCCAATTTCAGCACAGAAGACACTCGTCCTTCTACTGCAGAGGCTTCTCATACTCTGACCTTTTCAAAACAAACAAGAGCAAAAAGCAAAGATGAGGCTTTTCAGGGAAAAAATTCGAGAACACAATCAACAGCATTTTCAAAATGCTTGGGATTCAATCAAGTTGAATATCGAGGCAATTAAATTTCGTAACCCCTATAAGTAGGAACCTATTGCTCTGCCTTTGCAACTTCAACACCATCGGTCCATTCTTCAAATCGAACCGACTAATTATATGACACAAAATAGACTTCTGTATGTGTCAAATTGGGTAATCAAAGAGCCACATATCCTTAAAGGCTATCTCACAGATAAAGGCTTATCCCAGAAGACCGGACAAATAAGATATATGTGCTTCCTCACACCATGTTACGACCCTCATTCCTTATATTACACTCATTTCTTCGAAACAATTCAACAACGTTTCCGTCATCGTGACTCCCTGTGGGGTAAATAAGAATTTAAGACACGGGGTCTTTGGACCGATCATCCATACTACAGCGCGTGGACCAAAGTAATCTTGAAGAAGTACGAAAATGTCCTTATGGCAGCAAAATATATATTATGCCATAGAAGTCACCTTGGAGTTCTTTCACAAGGACACGATGATTTACAAGGGTTTTCTGAAATACTGGTCTTCTACTACAAATTCTTTCCATCTTCCAGTAGGGGAAGTATCACCTTATGGGATCTGTATAGAATGGATGGCCTGCCTATCTCTGGATCTTTCCTTGATGAATACGTTCCATTGAACGAAGAATTTGCTTATGTTGCTTTCAACAGAGTACCCAAAATTACAGCATCAACCATCGAACTCTTCCGTGAAACATCTTATTTTGCCGATGTTCATAAGATTTCTCTTCTTCAATGGCTCGCACAATTTTTCCCATTACTTGGTGTAAGTGTTTTAATATCTTCCTTCCCTTTCAGTCAATACTTACCTATAAACATGAATTACTCATTTCTTTCCTTTTAAGGTTTTTAGTCGTTGGCTCCATCTGTTGCCTGCATGGGTATGCATGTGATGTGGCATATATGGGCTTTTTAGGGCCACTAGCTCCACACTGCTGTCTCGAATGAATATAGGTCTTATGCGTAGTTGGCCGTATAGGGCTTGGCTAGGCTGCCTTAGAAGGTGAATCAATAATTGATATATCGTCATTACTTGTTGTTGCCTGTATGATAATCCGATGATATTCATTTCTTTATGTCTAGCCAACTTGGCGTTAATAATCAATTTTGATAAGTTACTAGTTTGAGCAAACAAGGATGAATAGCCAATAATGATAGCAATGGTTGGGACTTCGAAGATAGTAATAGTGATTTGCTTGAAGTTTTGCCTCTTATTCATCATTCATGAAGATGGAATATAAGGCCGCGCCTTTAAAGGTTGTTTCATCATTCCATCTGTGATTGCCCCCTTTTGATATAGAAGAATTATCTTGATATTATTCTAAATCAAAATCCCTCCTACTGTTAGGAGTAATATTTCTTGATAAAGCGAGCATTAACCGGTATACTAATGCCTCGTCCATCTTGATCTGTTACTCTGTACACTCCATTAGAGTAGACTTCAGTTATGACATACGATCCATCCCACTTAGGATCAAACTTGCCCCCTGCTCTCCAAGTGACTATTATCGGCCTTTTCAACATCAAAACAAAATCCCCTTTCTTAAAAGACAGGTGTTTAGCCTTTTTATCAAAGGCAGCAAAAATTCTGGCTTGATATAACTGCAAGCGCTGCTGTGCTACCAATCTTTTTTCATCAAGTAGATCCAACTCTCTCAACCGTATTCTTGTGTTCTCATTATCTGTGATTGACTGATACACTGCTACCCATAGTGAAACAACATGTATCTCAATTGGCACGACAACTTCTACGCCATAAACTAACGAATACAGGGTGGCTTGTGTCGTTGTACGATGAGTTGTTCTATAAGCCCATAGAGCTTCCTGCAATTTCTCATCCCAGTCACGCTTATTCCCATCCACCGTTTTCTTCAGTATTTTTACAATCGTTTTATTGAATGCTTCTGCCAATCCATTGGCTGGTGGATAATAGGGTGTTGAGAACGACTTATGAATTTTGAATTTAATACATAACTTCTCCATTCCCCTATTCTTGAAAGGAGTGTCGTTGTCTATGATGATTTTCTTTGGAATACCATGGCGATATATTATCGCGTGCTGAATGAAATTAATAACATCTCTCTCTTTAACATTTCGCAGTGTAATTGCTTCCATCCATTTGGCGAAATAGTCCCTTGCTGCCAATATATACTGTTTTCCTCTAAATGACGGTGGATTTATGGGGCCAATGACATTGAGTCCCTATGCAGCAAAAGGCCAAGAAGTAGCTGACTGATGAAGGTCTTTAGGGGGTACATGTATGATGTCCCCATGAATTTGACATTCGTGGCATCGCTTTGCATAATCTATTGCATCTTTGAACATTGTCGGCTAATAATATCCCATCCGGTGTATTTGGTGGAACAAATTCCTCCCAGCCTGATGTGGCCCACATTCCCCAGAATGTGCCTCTTGCAGTACTTGACCCGCATCTTCTTTGCTTAGACATCACAATAGCATTTCATTATAGGACCTTCTGTATAATTCCTCATTACACATAATAAATCTTTTCATTTTCTCCTTAATCTGCAACTTTGTCTCTGGATCTTCTGGTAGGATATCATACTTGAGATAATCAATGAAAGGTTGCCTCCAATAATCTATTATCACTTCTAAGCATGATATAGAGAGTGCTTCCATTGTTTCACTGATTATTTCTACTGAAGGCAAAAATCTCCTTTCTTTGATAGTCACTCGTATGGGGCTTCGATCTGGGCATGACAGTGCTGCTGTTAGACTGGCCAAAGCATCGGCTCTTGTGTTCTCATACGATCGTATATGCTTGATTTCAATATTAAAAAATTGCTCCAATAAATGTTGTGCCCTTCGATAGTATGGTAGAAGTTCCGGTTTCCTTATTTCAAATTCAGTTGTCAACTGATTTATAACCAGCTTAGAATCCCCGTAAATTTGTAGTGCTTTTATTTTCAGTTCACTGGTTATCTCCATTTTAATGATAAGGGCATTATATTTGTCTTTGTTATTTGTACATGTAGTACCTAACGTGAAAGAATAAGGCAACAAATCACCCTGGGGTAATGAATATTACTCCGACACCTACCCCTGTTGCCCGAGCCGCTTCATCAAAGAACATTTGCCACACTTTTGGCAACTCTGTCATCACAACCTGTTTGTTAGGAAGCTCATCTAGTATGGCTTCGCTGTCTGTCACAAGATGAGCTGTTAGAAAATCTGCTACTGCCTGTCCTCTTACTACTTTCGCCGGTTCATACATGATCGCATATTCTGACAATAGCAACATCCACTTTGCCAACCTTCCTGACAACATTAGTCTTGTCATTAAAATTTTGATGAGGTCTGCTCAAGATATCAAAGTTATATCATGGAAAAAATAATAATGCCTTAATTTATGAACTGCAAATACTAATGTCAAGCATATTTTTTCGATGGGTGTATAATTGTATTATGCACCGATCAATGTTCGACTTAAATAATAAAGTGCCACTTCTTTCCCATTTTCATTCACTTATGCGAACATAGCTCATAGTGAATTCTCAGCTGCTGATATATATAAAATGAGAGGTCTTCCTTTCACAGGAGCTGTTAATATTGGAGGTTGTTTCAACAGTTCTTTAATCGAATCCAATGTGTTCTGGCAAGATTTATCCCATATGAATTCTGCTCCCTTCTTCATCAGATGAGAAAACGGCTGACATCTTCCCGCCAAATTTGAGATGAAACAGTGGATATACGCTAACTTGCCCTACAAGCTTTTTAACTCTTTCAACATTTTCGGAGGTGGCATATCTTGAATAGCTCTAACTTTCTCCGGATGTATTTCGATACCCTTGTGTCTCACCACGAAACCAAAGAATTTTCCTGACGATACTCCAAATGCACATTTAGCTGAGTTCATCTTTAACTGTTTCCTTCTGATTCGGCGGAAGACTGAAGCCAGATGCTCACAATGTTCTTCATGATGATTTAACTTGACCACCAAATCGTCCACGTAACACTCAACATGTTTGTGCATCATGTCTTGAAATATATTTTGCATTGCCCTTTGATAAGTCGCCCCTGATTCTTGAGACCGAATGACATAACCTTATAACAATATATCCCTAGTGACATTCTGAAAGCCGTCGCTTCCTCATCCTCAAGTGTCATTCATATTTGATTATAACCGGCGTACCCATCCATGCAGGACATGATGGCATACTGCGTAGTATGTCTACCAACATTTTGGCTATTGGCAGTGGAAAATTATCTTTAGGACATGCTTCATTCAAATCTCTGAAGCCGACGTAAACCGTGATATGCCCATTCTTCTTCTTTATTGGGACTATATTTGATATCCACCAGGGATATTTAACTTCTCTGATGAATCCGACCTTTATTAGTTTACTTATTTCTTCTTCTATCTTGGCGACCAAATCTAGGT
This sequence comes from Magnolia changhungtana, assembly GCA_030180095.1. Taxonomy (NCBI): domain Eukaryota; kingdom Viridiplantae; phylum Streptophyta; class Magnoliopsida; order Magnoliales; family Magnoliaceae; genus Magnolia; species Magnolia changhungtana. The sequence goes on along the minus strand of JASAUF010000324.1, from coordinate 763,296 downwards.
GAAACCACCGCTGTGTTTTCTTGATGGGCCTTTTGTCATTAGAGATATTTAACCGATGCATTGCCACTGTCGGCTTTAGACCTGACATTTGCACGTAAGTCCAACCAAAGACATCTTTATTTTCCTTCAGGAGACTAACATATTGATTAGCTTCTTCCTATGATAAACTGGCACTTATGAACGTATTCCACGACTCTTCCTCCGTTCCCAAATTTATCTCTTTCAAATCGTCAATTATCAGCTGCCCCCCGTCCTCCATCTGCTTTGGGGCTACCTCGGGCTTGCTGATTATATCAAGGGCCTTTTCTTTTATCTGGCCAGCTGTTACCATATTCACTCAAGATTCTGTCCCCAGTCCTTGGAATTTTTCTCGCTTCTTTTAATTCACCCCGATTGGAATCTGAATTCCTTTTCCATAATTTAGGCAATAGGTTCTCCGTGATCGAAGCCCATTTTCTTCATGATTTTCCGACTCATCAAGCTATATCTTTCCAGTTCTTTAGGTGTTAATGTGAGACCCGTATCCTAGTCCGTACCATTTCGTAGGGCTTCAGCGGTCCTCCCGGTTGAATTTCGGTGACCTGCGATGCGTAGATAGCAGTTGCCCGCATCCCTGAATTACATTCTGTCGATCTGAGTCAGCTTGACCGGAGACTTGTACCAGTGCGACCGCACCATCGCAGCGGTTTCGATGCCGCATCTCACGCGACAAGGCGGTACCTGGGTTAGGAGATGTGAACCCGTGCTCGGTTCGAGGAAAACATCGCTCATTGCAAATACCAAGGGAATCTCTATGACATGTCACATCAATCCATCAAATCAAGTACAAGCAACCCAACCCATCCCTCTCTTGCACAACCTTACCTAAAGTCAACTCTCTCTTACAACCAAGTACACATCCATCACCCATCACCCATCTCTCTCCCATCACTCACCGATCCCACTCTCTTACATCCCTTCCTCTCTCTCTCTCTCATTTCAAACTTATTTTCCCAAGCAACCATGGGAGGTGGACCTCCAAGCTCTCCATGAGAAAGAGCTAGGTGTGGCCCACCATCCTACCATCCAATCCCATCCTACAAAACCGATCTCAACCATTGGATCGACCCCCTTGGAGCTCTAGAACCCATAGGCAGAAGGAGGAATGAAGGAATTCGAGGTGGGTGTTTTTATGGTTTGATTTTTATGATTTGAGGGCCCACATATGGTGAGACCCATCTTGATCTATGCATTGTATCATGGAGGAGTTCATAGTGGCGGAGCTCCTCCCACCTCATCCGATCTCTCTTCCTTTCTCTCTCTCTCTCTCTCTCTCTCTCTTGTGATGCAACTTTCCCACTAGATCCATACCGATCGTGGACCCACTCCGGTGTATGTATTTATCCATGTCGTACACCTGTATGTACCCCACCTTGCTTGACCATCCAGCAGCAGGCCCGCTGGCCTGTCCCAGGTGAAGGAAAAACACAAATAACAACTTGATCCAAACCTTGGTGACCCACCCACGTGGCACCACCATGATGAATGGGTTTTACCCTTACCGTCCATTTATGGACATGGGACCCACAAATGTATGTGTTGCATCCCACTGTCTAGCACGTGGACGGTGGGAACCACCATAACATATGTGTTCTGTCTCACCGTCCTGGGATGGTGGGACCCTGCACGTGTGATGTCCTCATTGTCCAGCTAGGGCGGTGGGACCCACTGTGACATATGTGTTTGGTCCTCACTGTCCATTCAATTTCCCCACTCAATTTAGGCGTTGAGCTAAAAAATGAAGCCAATCAGGATTTCTGGCGGGCCCTATAGCAGAAAATAGTGGTTTTGGGTGATATAAATTATTAGGGCCCACTGTGATATTTTTACGCACTGAAACATACCCAATATTGGGCTTATTAGACCCGTCATGAGTCATAGAACCCAGCCGAGGGACTGGATCATCCTAATGTGGGCCCCACCTATGAAAATCCGTAATAAAATAAAAAATTAAAAAATAAATACAAATAGCAGACGCTGTTGCTGTCAGCATCCAGAGGATACTGCAGCAAGCAGCGTTCACTGCTTGGGTTAGCGCAGGGTCAGTGGTCCCCACCTCAGGCCTCACCATGATGTGAGTTGAACATCAACACCATGCATATGATGAGTCCCCTTTAGGCATGGGAATACCCTAAAAATTTGCCATTCACGGAACTCATACAGTCCACATTTCAAGCAACAGGGGTTGAACATCTACCACTGAAACTCTTTTTGGGTCACAAAAGTTTTGGATCCATTTAAAATTTGTTTTTTTCTTGATCCAGGTCCTTTCGACTGTATGGACATATTGGATGGAAAATAAATGTTATAGTGGGCCCCACGTGGGACCCACTTTTGAAGAGGAATGGTTGGTGTACGCATACACCAGCTATATAGCTGCTGTATTGATGTCCCAAGTTCTATGGGTTTGTACATGTGATATGTGTCGTACCCAACTATCCATCCATGTGGGTCCCACCCTAGTATTTTTGTTGTACACGTGGACCCCACATGATGTATATATTTTATATATCTCCACCGTCCACTATCTAGACGGTGAAAACCCACCTTGGTGTGTTGTATATCCTCACCGTTCATGTGTATGGGACGGTGGGCCTTGATGAATATGGGGCCGCCTTGATGTATGTGTTAGTGGGCCACGTGTACGTGGACCCCACCTTTGATGTATATATTATATTCCACGCCATCCACCTTTTTACATGCACGCCGTCCATTTGTGCGGCCCATTGATGTGTCCCACTTATTGTATATGAGGCCCATTGGTGTGGCCCATTGATGCAGCCCACTTGTTGTATTTAAGGCCAGTGGGTTGAGGTGTTGTAATGTACTGAGGCCCATGGGTCATGGCCCATTGAGATGTATTAATGGCCCATGTGTAGGGCCCACCTGTTATGTTTATAAGCCTATGTGATAAGGCCGATCATGATGTATATGCGGCCCGTGTTTGGGGCCCAATGTGATCTATATGAGGCCCATCGTGATGCGTATTAGGCCCATGGGTTGTGGCCCATTGTGACGTATTCGAGGCCTAGATGGTGAGGCCCAATGCGATGTATTTAAGGCTCATGTGTTACGGCCCATTGTGATGTAATTTTGGCCCATATGGCGAGGACCGATCTGTTGTATATGTGAGAGGCCCTTGAGTGAGGCCCGTGATGATGTATATTAGGCCCTTGTGTGAGACCATGGAACTATGATACGTTTGGCCCTATGTGGGCCACTCATTGGGAGAAATGTTGGTTGAATGTCCACATTGATGGGTAGTGATGGTTAAACATCCACATTATGACCTTTCCTTAGGCTTGCTTAGGCCCATTCTCATCATTCTCTAGTGGGTTACCCCAAACGATTAGGCCCTATTGATATTGCTTGGCCCATCATTGGTCGTCTATTTATGGATCCCGCCTTGTGTAGAGGCCAATTGCTGATTCTGATTATTGAGGCTGATTCCAATTATCGAGGCTAAGTATCAAGGTCGATTCCGATTGTCGAGGCCGATTGTATAGGCCGATTCTAATTGTCAAGGTCGAGTATCGAGGCTGATTCCGATTGTCGAGGCTGATTGTATAGGCCGATTCAGATTTATCGAGGTCGATTGTATAGGCCGATTTCAATTGTCGAGGCTGAGTATCAAAGTTGATTCCGATTATCGAGGCTGATTGTATAGGCCGATTCCGATTGTATAGGCCGATTTCGATTTGTCGAGGCCGATTATATAGGCCGATTCTGATTGTCGAGGCCGAGTATTGAGGCTGATTCTGATTGTCGAGGGTGATTGTATAGGCCGATTCTGATTATCGAGGCCAAGTATCAAGGCAGATTCCGATTTGTCAAGGCCGATCGTATATGCCGATTTCGATTGTCGAGGCCGAGTATTGAGGCCAATTTCGATTTACGAGGCCGATTTCGATTGTTGAGGCTGAGTATCAAGGCCAATTCTGATTTGTCGAGGCCGATTCCGATTATCAAGGCCGAGTATTGAGGCTGATCCCGATTGTCGAGGCCGATTGTATAGGCCAATTCCGGTTGTTGACGCCGAGCATCGAGACCGATTTCGATTGTCGATTCCGATTGTTGAGACCGATTTCGATTGTCGAGGCCGATTTTGATTGCCAAGGCCGATTGTCGAGACCTATATGATATATATGCGACTCGTAGTTGAGGCTCATTATGATGTGTATTTGGCCTGTGTGATGTATATGTGGCCCGTGCTTGAGGCCCAATGTGATGTATATGTGGCCCGTATTTGAGGCCCATTGTGATGTGTATTCAGCCTGTGTTTAAGGCCTAACGTGATGAATATGAGGTCTATGTGATGAGGCCTATTGTGATGCATTTGAGGGCCAGGCGATGGAATCCATTGTGATGATATGAGGCCCATGTGAGAGGCCCATTGTGATGTATATTAAGTTGTTGAGTGAGGCCCATGGTGTTGTATATTAGGTACTTGTGTGAGGCCATAGGTCCACTATATGTTAGGCTCTATGTGGGTCATTCCTTGGGGGCAATGTTGGTTAAATGTCCACATTGTCGAGGCCGATTTTTATTCTGATTATGAGTATGTGACAGCATAGTATCATGATACATGCCCATATGCATCATCTATATGTTTATTGTGAGATGTGATTGACCCTTGCATATGGCATAGTATAGATGGTTTATGAGACTCCTTGATAGGTGGAGTTATCCCACATGAGTGCATGGTATGCACAGGATTGATGCATGATTGGACTACATGACTCATGCATCTGGCATTGTGTGATTGTGATTACTGTACGCCATAGCAACATCAGGGCTGTGACCTCCACAGGCATGTCGTGGATGGACAGATGGGACATCAAAAATATTTAGTTCAAGCATCTAGGTACTTTGAATGTCTGTGGGTGAAAGTCTCAAAACCTCCGAGGCCAGGAGACGCCCCAACGTCTAAATCACGTGGATACATGACCACCCAAGTGCCAAATACTAGTAGGCCGCGTTTCCCACTGTGTCATGGTCGGTTGAGAGGGGTTGTAGCCTTATCCGCTCGAGTGAGGGGGCTATAAGCTAAGCTGAGTTTGACCAACTCCCAAATGGGTTCGCTATCGACGAGCCGAGTAGGCATTGGTATACTATTAACAAGTAGGTAGTGAGGTCTTTTCCACTCACTAGGCTATGCAGCTGGCTGGGGCGGTAGCTAGCTTGGAGTGTACTAGACCCCGGTGATGATCCCAAAGATGTACAGTGCTGATATGTGGACTTATTGAGTAGGAGTTGCATACTCATTCATTCATTCACTATTCACTTGGGCTAGTGGTGTGCAACTATCTGTTACGTGTACCTTCACAATGACCAGGATTTCTATTGGGGCGCGTGACTAACCTGAGATTAAGAGTTTACTACATTGAGTCTGACCATCCAAATTTATGTATGGGACTGGTTTGGATAGAAGTCCTTTGCGGTGGACCTCATAGCCTACGATACTACGTACTATCATCATGATTCATATTACAGCTTAGTCATTTCATTTGCACCACATATTGCATATTGTATTACATCCTCGGCATATGGAATTTTGGGTTGCTGCATTCATATGACTTAGATGAGGCCGATGGTATTCGTAGCTCTTCAGAATTACATATGGTATTGCATCATCGGTATCTGATATTTGACTTATTATGTCTCCGCATTGCATAGTTGACTTATATTACTTTATCAATATATGACATTGGCTTGGTATGTCTTTTCATCGCATATCCTAGATAAGGTTGATGATATTTTTATGGACTTGTTAGCATTTCTTTTTACTCTAATATTGTATGGTTCGTGGACTTACCAGTATTTTCGTTTACTCTGATACTACATTCTGAGCACGCTTATACTGCTCACACACTTTCACCACCCTCTAAACTTTCTATAAGCTTATGCACGATAGATGGGTGCAGGCGGCATTAGGTTGTAGCAGCGTTGATCTTGGAGCTTGCAGCTGTCTTCTGAAGCTTTGATTTTATTTTGGCATATGTATTTCCCTTTCAGCATTGTATTCAAAGTTTATATTAGTGGATATGTGATGATGATGTTGCCTTTGTGATTTGAGTAAACTTGTGGTTATGCTTCTTATGAGATAAATGTACGTTAAAAAATCCTCCTTGTAGGATCCCAGGACGGAATCTGCCGTATGGGCGCTAAGAGCTGAGAATGGGGAACTACGGAGGCTGTTGGCATCGGATTCGGCGATCGGGATTCCTGTGAGTCGGATCTCCGGGTCTGGGGCATGATAGTTAATCTTTCATTACCTACACCACTGTCAACAACTTCGTCTTTCTTCATTTCTGAGGGAGCATAGAATTCGATTGGCTCCGGATATCTTGCACTAGACTTAACATGAAACCTTCTTGGAATGAGGAGAAATGGTTTACTCCTTTCAACATATGGAAGCGGTACTGTGTAATTTGACTGTAGAATTTCCAATTGTTCTGGTGATAGTAATGTTAGCGGCAGTTGTCCTAGTTGTCGCAGATGTTTTGGGACAAAATAGAACTTCCTTTTTGCCTTTTCTGTTATGGACGACTTCGCTCCTTTTTCTTTTACTATTTTCATGCAAGCATTTTCTGAAGCCTTGTTCTTATCATTCTCATTTCCTTCCTTGCTAGCAAATGCATCATACTAACTTGCATCTGCGAAAAAGGCCTCTGCCTCTGTATATGGTTTTGCATCAGCTAACACTTTGTGTTGTTCCCCGTCTTTGCAGTATTTGAAACATTGGTGCAAGGTAGAAGGTATAATGCCATACTGATGCATCCACAGTCTTTCTAAAAGAAGATTATATGTAGTTACCGCATTTATAATGTGGCAGACGACGTTTGTAATCAATTCTCCTATCTCCAATGTTATTGTAATCTTTCAAGCGCACGCAGTTCGTCTTGATTAAAGCCCTGTATCATCATTCCACTAGGGCGTAGGTTCGAGTGCCAATAACCTAATTCATTCAGCATTGTTAACGATAACAAGTTTACAGCAGACCTATTATCGAGCATTATTCGCTTTACTTGTCTACCGCGAATATAGCCCATTATCATCAGCGACCTATTATGTTGTCCCTCACAAACCAGGCCTTCATCAGAGAAGGAGTTACTGACATACAATCTTCTAGTTTCTCATTCTCCATCTTAGTCAGCAACATCCCCCTTATACCTTCGTCAGATAAGGCTTTAATCAGGTTTTGTCGGGAGTCTTCTGACAGTTTTAGAGCATCATAGACACTCAATCAAGCTGGAATGCCTTTCAAGTGGCTTATAATGTCATAAGTCACTATCCCTTTCTCATTCCCCTTTTCTTTTTCGTACTTTTATCATTGCTGGTGTGATTCTTGGCTACTTTTATCTTTAGTTTTTCACTTCTTGAACTTGGCGGACTGGCCATCTTCTTCCCTGATCTCAAGGTGGTCACCGTAACTTTCCCCATAGTTTTCTGATCATCCACCCTTGTTGTTCCCTAATAATCTCAAGGTAAGCACATTTGATATCACTCTTCTGTCATTTTCTTTCTCTTTCCCGATTATTATCTCACCCCTGTTTATCATCCTTTGTATAATACACTTCAATGTATAACAATTTTTCGTCGGATGTCCTACTATGCGATGATAGTGACAGGAGTCTCTTTCCTTTATTTTAGATGCTTCTTTGGGATGTTTTGATAAGGGTAACTCAATTATTCTGTCTTTTAATAATTGATTCATCATAGGGAGTACATCCTCTCTTTCAAATGCAAAACCCTCGTGAGAATTCAATGATTAGAGTTTTTTATCGTAAAACCTTCCTCTAGGGCGATTCGATTCTTCCTTCCTTTCTGTCCTTTTGCCCTTTATTTCTCTCGTATCCTGGCTTCGCTTTTCACGCTTAACCACATTTGTGATCAACTTCTGGGATCCACTTCTGATCATTTCATAATTGAATGCTGGTATTTTTCGAGTCATCAATTCTAGAGCGTGCGCAGAAGGTTCTCATATCAGCACTAGTGAGTCTGAACGCTACTCCAGTTTCCATAGAGTTTAGACACATTTTTACCTGTTCTTTTTCTTCTGGTAATTGTCTGCAAGAAGCCCCCATTGTCACGCCCCAGACTCAGTAATCAGACTCACAAGGATTCCGATAACCGGTTCTGAATGCAACAGCCTCCATAGTACCCCATTCTCAGCCCCTGAGGCAGGTTCCGATCCTGGGATCCTACAAGGAGGATTTTCATAACAGTATAATCATTCCAATATGAGCATACCCAAGATCATAGCAAGAACATCTGAGAATAACAAAGGCACACATCGCAAAATCCACTATAAATTTGAACTTTTACAATCATCCATAAGGCCCAAAGGACATACATGAGATAAAAGGAAAAGAGAGAAAGGTCAGCAACACTGGAGTCCTCAAATGCTCAGCTCTACTCCGTGCTCTCTTCTTTGTGTCACTTTGCCTAGAGTATCCTGCACGCATCAATCGTGCATAAGCTTATAGAAGCTTAGAGGGTGGTGTAGGTGTGTGATAATGGTGCACAAAAGGGTAGTAGGAGATACAAGGAGAGAAGCATGGTCAATGAGGATATCACTAGCCTTACCCAGGCTTATCATGAATAAGATGCAATGAGTACTAGGTGTCATGCCAAGGCAATGCATGAAGGGGCTTGTACAACCAATGCTAATGCAATGCAAGTAATGTCAGTACTCATATCCAAACCACAAGTCATGTACATTTCTAATCATAAGGAAATCACCGGGGTCTATTACACTGCTGAATGACTGCCGCTCTACAGACCCCGCACAGTCAAACGAGCGTAAGAGACCTCACTACCCGCCTGCGGACAGCCAATCACCAACAAGGCCTGAAGGTAGCGGACCTATTTACGAGCTGGTCAGACTTAGCCTAGCAACGCCTCCTCACATCAGGCAGGTAAGGCCACACCCCTATCCAACCGACTACACGACAGTGGGAGACGCGGCCTAATGGTATAAGGCCCTCGTGCGCTCATATATTCCACCCGGTCACGGCGTTGGAGCAGATCCTTGGTACCATGGAAGTTTTGGGAATTTCACCCATGGGCATCTTATGCACCCGGTATGCTCAACTAATATTTCCGGTGTCCACACATACAGCCATCCACGAATACCCCTGTGGAGGCAAGGCCCTGATGAAGTAAGGGCAGATATCCATAAGCTATGCAATGCCAAATGCATGAATCACACAATCACCCATGCATCAATCCCAAGCATCCATCTCTTGGGGAGATACCAACATGTCCTACACAATGACATAACCATGGCCAATCATACCTCAACCAAGCATGCATATGATGTGTATGGGAGTGGGCCATGAAGATGAATAGGGGTGCCAATGAGGTGAAGATGAACTCTCTACCTAACCATGAAGGGTTTAGGTACTTAACCAATTCCTCATAAGGAATACAACCTCTAGTGGGGGCCCATATACAGGGTAGCCCATGAGACTAAGGAGAACAATGATATGGGCCTAAATAGATGAAACGAGCCTAGCAAGGGTCTATGGTGGGCCTTTAACCACCCATAGAAGCCCATGGGCCTACCTTAGGGCCACCAATGTGGACATCTAACCACAATTGGTCCCCAAGAGGTAGCCCATCTCTAATTGATTACGGATCAAGGCCCAAGGCCCACACAACATTAGAAATAAGAAATGGACAGCCATTATATACCACATACATTCATGTTGGGCTTCAGAAAGGCGGCCCAAGGCCTATCCAAAACATGGGTCCATGGGGAACACACATAGCCCAACCCATATGTACCACTATGGGCCCACAGGGGAAAGGTTAGGGCCCAACATAAAGGCTACTAATCCCATATATTGTTGTGGCCTAGTGGGCAGCCCATTACTCAAATCACAAAGGCAAATGTCATGTTCTTAGTCAAGTAAGTTGGGCCTACAACCCGGCCCAAGTATAAAGTTGATTTGGTGGGCAATCAAGGGCCCATATACTTGTGTAATCTGGCCCACTAATCCAACACAATAGTATGGTAAAAATGGCCCAAGAGTTCAATGGGCCTACTAGAAAGTTCCAGCCCAATTGGGCTCAAAGAGTTCAACAACTAGCCACATTCATGGACCCAATTAAATTCAACTGTGGTGGGCCTCAAAAGTGTATTTATTAGGCCCAACATTTAAGGAACTAAATGTATAAATTATTACCTCTAAGATTCTTCACAATGTGTTGGGCCCCACTCCTCAAAATTTCAGCCCAAAGGCCAAACATAATTATAACATGTTGCTGTCCTAAATTTGGGCACTCCATTGGAGTGGGCCCAGGGCCATTAAAACTCTGGAAATTGAGGGCCAAGGCCCCTCATTATGCATACAATGAGAGAAAACCCAAAAAGGTGGCCCACCATCAGAGGAAATATTTTTGAATTATGGTTTTATCAAGGCACATTGCTGGACTGCACAACAGAAAAATCTGGCAGTCCAACTATTTTGGCCCATTCTTTTGGATGCCCAAACAGGGTCAGTTGGGGCTGAAATTTTTCAGAGTGATACTTCAATAGGTAGGACATACCCCACAAAATTTCAGAATTTTTGGATATCCCTAAGTATTTTAACTGATTTAAACAAGACAGTCTGTCCAGAAAATCGGACAGACCTGGACATCCCAATGTGGTGGGCCAGTCCGGCCCTCGCCACGATGTGCACAGGGGTCCATTGGCCCTGAAAGTTGGTAGGTAGGTCCCAACATGGGTGGACCACAACTTCACAAAATTTTAGAATTTATGGACACCTAAAAATATTTTAGTTTATTTAAAGAAATCAATCTGTCCTGAAAATCGGACTGATCTGGACACCATATTGTAATGGGCCAGTCCAGCCACCACCATGGTGTGTACAGGTTTCCATTGGCCCCAAAATTTTGTAGGTTGGTCCCACCATGAGTGGACCACCTTCCTGTAAATTTTTATAATTTTTAGACACCCAAAAATATTTTAATAATTTTTGAAATTCCAACCTATCCAGGGTGGAATATTGCTGGAATAGTGCAGAAAATCCAGACTGTCCACCTCATTTGGACCACACCTTTGGGACCCCAATGAAGGTCAGATGGGGCTGAAATTTGGTATGGTTGTAGATGGGTCATAAGGCTACAAGAATCACATATTATTTTGTTTCATTATTCCCACCAAAGACCCATAAGTCAGGCCCCAAAGTGGCCCAAAAATCTGTCCAGGCAGATTTGGACAGCAATATGTAATAGAAATGATTAAAATATAAACATGGTTTTTCATGGGATTTAACCCTAGGAATTTGTGTAGTGGACCATCCCAGTGGGCCCCACAAATGTCCAGACCTTCCCCATCATCAAATACCCCTTGCATGTGTCCCATTTAGGTAGATTTTAGGGCCACATGTCTAAGGATGGACTGCTATGGGTGTCCAAGCTCCATGGTTGGTCTGGATTTTTGTTGGCCTACAAGGTGGGCCACACATGCAAGATCAGAATTCTATCATAAAGAAAAAAAAAAATAAAATAAAATAAATGAAGAATCGGCCACAAGAGGAGGGGCTCCGCCACATTGAGGCCCTCCCTTCATCAATCACACCATACATTCCTTTTATTCATAGGTTACAACAAAGATCTACCACATGCATGTTATAGATTCAAGATCAATGGTTGGGATGCCATCCCAACCATGATTCTAGGGTCTAGATGACCCATCATACTATAAACTCTAAGTAATCCTCCATGATGGGGACCTATAGAAGGGAAACCCCATGCATGGACATGCATGCATCAAAAAGGCCATTTGGCCACAACTAAGGGATGATGTAAGATCTCCACCATGGATTGGTGGGTCCTACACTTCCCACAAAAGAAATCTAAGTACATGAAAATAGAAATCCTAATTTCTAGGATTACACCCACCTTAGATTCTCCAAATTTGGACCTCCTAGCTCCTAGTGCACTAAGGGATCCATCTCAATGGGTGAGATTAGATTTAGATGGTTGGATTTGGAAGATTAAAGGGGAAATAGGGCTGGAGAAGAGAGGGAGATGGGAGAGAAGTTGCTGGAGAAGAAGAGAAGAGAGAGAGAGAAATGAGAGGGAAAGAGAGGGAAAATCTTTTTAAGGGAAGTAATAATAACCTATGGTGACAATAACAATGTTGCTAGGGTAGGTTAGGTATGGGTAGTGTTTAGGGTGGGTAGTGTTTATTCCATGCAATAGTGTAGTGTGTGTGTGTGGTGTGCATGGGAAATTGTGCCATGGAGGTGGTCCACATGCTTTTGTACAAAAGTGGGCCACATGATGAAATGCTCATAACTTTTGATCCATAGGTCGGATTGACGCACAAGACGCGTCGTTGGAACCGCAACGACAATACGAACGAGATGACATAGGTCTTGGGTCGATCCGAGTCGGGTCTACGTGACTGAACTCAAAGTGACCATAAACACAATCCGAGGGTCGCGGGTCGCCGGATTTGACCGGTAGGACCGCGAGACCATGATGAACAAGATGCATACTCACATACACACATGCACACATGGGAACTTGGGTCGGGTCTTACAATCCTCCCCACCAACAAAGAAATTTCGTCCTCGAAATTGACCAATCCAGGACAAAAGAAAAAAAAATAAAACGCCACCATCATATAACAATCATCATACAAGGAAGGCAATACAAACAATCATATATCTATCAATCATCAAACAAATGGGGATAACGCTCTCTAATCTCGGCCTCGCGTTCCCAAGATGCCTCGGTCTCTGAATGATGACCCCATTGCACCTTCACCAAGGGAATGACCTTGGTCCTGAGGACTTGCTCCTTCCGATCGAGAATACGAATAGGCTGCTCAATGTAGGAAGCATCCTCACGGACCTCAAGTGGCTGCCAATCAATCACGGGAATAGTGTCCAACCCACATTTCCGCAACATAGAAACATGGAATACATTGTGGATCGCGGACAACTCAGGAGGTAAGGCAAGCCTATAGGCCACAGCGCCTATGCGCTTGGTAATCTCAAAAGGTCCAATAAATCTTGGGGCGAGCTTGCCCTTCACACCAAAGCGTACCACACCCTTCATAGGGGAGACCTTGAGATATACCATGTCCCCGACTGCGAACTCGAGGGGTCGACGCCGACGATCAGCAAAGCTCTTCTGCCGCTGCGGCGGTGCGCATCCTTTGCTGATAACATCAATAGCCTCGACGTGCGGCCTGAGCTCGGGACCTAAGAGACGACGCTCTCCAACCTCGGTCCAACAACTAGGAGATCTGCACGGTCTACCATAAAGTGCCTCAAAAGGAGCCATGCCGATAGTCGCCTGATAGCTATTGTTGTACGCGAACTCTGCGAGGCGCATATGCTCATCCCAACTACCTGCAAAGTCGATCACACAAGCTCTAAGCATATCCTCAAGGATCTGGTTGACCCTTTCGGTCTGCCCATCCGTCTGCGGATGATAAGCGGTGCTGAGGCGCAAAGTGACCCCTAATGCCTGCTGGAAACTCCTCCAAAACTGAGACGTAAATCAGAGTCTCGGTCAAACGATCGAAACTGGGACGCCGTGCAGTCTCACTATCTCCTCAATGAATATCCTCGCTAACCGGTCCATAGACCAGGAAGCACGCACAGAGAATGAAATGAGCCGACTTTGTTAAACGATCGACGATAACCCAGATGGTATCATGACCGCGCTGAGTCCTCGGCAACCCTGCAATAAAGTCCATCGATACGTGCTCCCACTTCCACTCTGGAACGCTCAACGGACTGCAAGGGACCAGGGGGTCTCTGATGGTCGGCCTTGACACGGTGGCATGTGTGTCACACTCGGCCACAAAACTTGCAATCGACGCTTCATCCCCTGGAGGAAATCGCCTCCTCATATCACGATACATCTTTGTGGAGCCGGGTGGATAGTAAGTCTCGATCGGTGTGCCTCGGTCATTAGATCACGGCGCAACTCGGCACATTCGGGACACACAATCGGCCTCGAGCGTAATCCACCATCGAAACCAATCGCCGGTCGGCGCTCCACGGATGCGGCCTCACTCGATACTCTGAAGTGACTCATCGTCTGTGAGCTTCGATCACCCTAGCCACCAAAGAGGGTTGAATCGATAAGCTCGAAAGGCGAACAATGGAAGGCTGCGGGCCGAACTCAAAGTCAAACTCTGAAACATCCTCGAGCATACGCCCTTCTGCCGACCATCATATATGCCACAAAGCCTCATGGTGACGGTGAGCGCATCCGCCACCACGTTTGCCTTACCGGGTGGTGCGAAGGTCAAAATCATAATCTTTCGGCAACTCCATCCATCGCCTCATCGCGGTTCAACTCAGTTGTGCAAATAGATACTTCAAGCTCTTATGATCAGAAGAGCTCGAACTGACCCCATATAGATAATGCCTCCACACCTTCGGTGCGAAGACAAGCTAGCTTGCAAGCTCCAAATCATGAGTGGGATAGTTCACCTCATGGACCTTGGTAGCGCGAGGCATACGCCACCGGCTTCCCATCTTTGCATCGGTCGGCACCCAAGCCAACTCTAGAGGCATCGGTGAAAATAACAAAACCCTCACTCCCATCGGGAAGAGTGAGAACGGGAGCGGACGTGAGGCGGTCCTTCAACTCCGCAAATGCCTCCTCACAAGCGTCACTCCCGGACGAACTCGACGCCCTTCCGCGTCAGCCGGGTCGGCGGTCTTTGCAATACGGGAGAAACCCTCGATAAACCGTCGATAATATCCCGCTAGACCAAGGAAGGCTGCGAATCTCGGACGCATTCGTGGGGCGGCCCCACGACGCATTGCATCAACCTTCGAGGGGTCCACGGCGACACCCTCCTCGTCACTACGTGGCCAGAGAACTTCATCTCCTCCCCCAAAACTCACACTTCTCTGGCTTCGCATACGGTGGTGGGCACGGAGGGTCTCAACACCTGCACAATCCGCGGGTGCTCGGCATGGTCCTCTCGGGTTCTCGAATATACAAGAATATCATCAATGAATACCACCACGAACTGATCGAGGAACGGTCGAAAAACCTCGTTCATCAGTTGCATGAATACGGCGAGCGCATTGATCAGTCCGAATGACATGACCAAAAACTCAAAGTGACCATAGCGTGTCCGGAAAGCCGTCTTCAGAATGTCCTCCTCTCGGACCGAATCGATGGTAGCAGGAGCATGAGTCTATCTTGGAAAAATCTGCGCACCACCGGCGATCAAACGGATCATCAATACGGGGAGCGGGTATCGATTCTTGATGGTGACTCTGTTGAGCTCACGATAATCTACACGAGTCGCAACGAACCATCCTTCTTCTTCACAAATAATCTGGGGCTCCCAAGGCGAGCTGGCTTTGGGACGAATAAAACCTAACTCCGGAGCTCATCTAGCTGCTCCTGCGGTTCCCTCAACTCTAACGGTGCCATCCGGTGGGGGCCTTCGAGATAGGTGCGGCACAGGGCACCAAATCAATGCGGAACTCCACTGACGCGCGGCGGCAAACCCGGTATCTCTGAAACACATCCAGGGTACTCACAAACAATGCGCGGTACTCAATACTCTCTGCCATAGAATCCTCAACGGCCGAAGCCAATAAACTAGATAGCGGCTCTCCTGCGGGCTCGGCGACGAAGCTGGAACAACGCGCAAGCACGGGATATGAAACGTGGTGTCCTCGCGGCACGGTCCAAGATGGCACGATACTGCGCAGCCGGTCCATACCCGAGAATCACATCAAATCCGCCATCGGCATCATGAATAGATCGGCGGGGAGGAACATCTCGCCCACTAACAGGGCAAGAAGGACGACGACGGGTTAGCACAATAGACTTCCCCATGGGAGTCGAAACGGTCAGGCCTCGAGACACGGTCTCAGACGAATACTGGGTCGATCGGCAAAACTGCTCGGCCACAAAAGAATGGGAAGCGCCAGAATCAAACAAAACATGAGCAACACAAGCAGAACCAAGAAGAATACCCTCAACGACTTTACCGGTCGATGACTGCGGGTCCTGGCCTAGCGCCTGCTGCGCAGAATAAAAACGGCCCTGAGCTGGTAGGGGAAGCAAATCAGAAGACTGAGGGTCCTGAATCTGAGCCTGCTGGGCTGTTATACACACTGGACCCAGGGATCGAACAACATACGGATATCCCCTCTGTGGTCTTGTGGCTGCTTGTCGCTTCTTCTTCTTCTTGTCTCTCTTCTTCTTTGTCTCTGTTTGAGGTGGTCTACACAGCGGCGCTCTGTTGTGGAGGAGCCCCTAGGAGCGGCCGGTGGAAGCTGCTCTCTGCTGGCTTGAGGAGGAGAGACGAGGAGGGGGCAGCTGCGGTGTGCCGCTGCTTGCTTGAATGGGGAGAGGACACTCACGCCTCCGATGTCCCGACACATCCACAACCGAAGCATACGCCGAGAAAAGGGGTCGAAGATGAAGCGGTGGCGGTGCGATGGCGATGAAGAGGCTACTCTTGGCGAGCCATGAGTGCCGTCTCCCGATCGCCCCTCCTCCTCTGTGACGATCTTGCCTAGAAGCTGGCACTGGTGCACTCCTCTTCCGGTCTCCTGGGAACTCGCTCTCTCGATCTACGGGTCATAGCCCGGTCCTCCTCATAAACTAGTGCCCGATGCACAACACCGGTCAAATGTCTCCAAGCAATGCCCCACCACACACATTGCGAAGGGCGGGATGCAAACCGGTCCACAAAACGGCGGGCCCTCATCTTCTCATCGGCTGGTGAGATGAGGAGCAAATCTAGACAAGGCCAAGAAACGAGCCTCATGCGAGATACGGTCATATCGCCTGCACTAGGGTCTCAAACTCGATCGCCGTGGATCGAACATGCTCGGGAAGAACTTCGGTCGAAGCGGGTCACAAACTCCTCCCATGTCCAAACGAGGCGAGCCCCGACCATCACGGACACGGATGACCACCGGTGTCGGGCCTCACCACCTGAAGAAGGTAGGTGGCAGGGATACTCTACGGCCGCGGGACACTTGAATAGTGTCAAAATCCTCGCAACCTCGGTGCGCCAAGCCTCGGTGCGAAGGGTCGGGATCACCACTAAACCTCGGGGATCATCTTTGGCGGAACTCTCGGGCTATCGCACTAGCATGCGGTAAGTTAGGCGCCCAGGAAACCTCGGTGGTAGGCGGGCGACGGTCTGCATGGCAGCACGGTGTGACCAGTGCATCGGTTCTGGAAATGCTCGGCTCCTATAGGTACGGTCGGAGCAGCGGGGCACTCGCCTCGGGCGGAGGCACGGGTACGGCCGTCGGAGCGGGAGCCTCAGCCGGAGCAAGACGAGGAGGGGAATAGGTGGGGAATCGAGTATGCTTGGAGCCTCATGCTTAGAAACAACGGGTGAGAAGAGGGAATAGGTGGCGGGCTGGAGCAACGGAGGTACGGGCACTACGGGCTCAGGCGGGGAGCGGGCGGATCGGGACCTCAGGAATCGGATCCTCAACAACGGGAGCAGGATGTGCTCGAGTAGGATGGGTACCTCGGGCGCCTCGTCCACGGGCACCACGACCACGGGTGCCACGACCACGGGCGCCACGACCACGGGTGCCACGACCACGGGCGCCACGTCCACGCGTCATCGTCTACAAAATAATGACGTCGCAAGGAATCAAGATAATTATCGGCTCAATACGGAGCGAAGAAAGAATCTCGGGACACTACTTGTCCTATGTTCTTGCAGCGGACATGTGATGTTATCTGAGTTATTCCCGGAATACTTGCTATGCTCGATACCAACTCTGTCACGCCCCGGACTCGTGTCGGACTCACAAGGATTAGATGGCCGGTTCAATGCAACGACCTCCATAGTACCCCATTCTCGGCCCACGAGGCGGGTTCCGATCTGGGATCCTACAAGGAGGATTTTCATAACGATATAATCATTCCAATATGAGCATACCCAAGATCATAGCAAGAACATCGAGAATAACAAAGGCACACATCGCAAAATCCACTATAAATTTGAACTTTTACAATCATCCATAAGGCCCAAAGGACATACATGAGATAAAAGGAAAAGAGAGAAAGGTCGACAACTCTTGGAGTCCTCAAATGCTCGGCTCTACTCCGTGCTCTCTTTGGCATGTGTCGCTTTGCTAGAGTATCCTCGCACGCATCAATCGTGCATAAGCTTATAGAAGCTTAGAGGGTGGTGTAGGTGTGTGATAATGGTGCACGAAGAAGGTAGTAGGAGATACTGAGGAGAGAAGCATGGTCAATGAGGATATCACTAGCCTTACCCGGGCTTATCATGAATAAGATGCAATGAGTACTAGGGTGTCATGCCAAGGCAATGCATGAGGGGCTTGTACAACCAATGCTAATGCAATGCAAGTAATGTCAGTACTCATATCCAAACCACAAGTCATGTACATTTCTAATCATAAGGAAATCACCGGGGTCTATTACACTGCTGAATGACTGCCGCTCTACAGACCCCGCACAGTCAAACGAGTGTAAGAGACCTCACTACCCGCCTGCGGACAACCAATCACCAACAAGGCCTGAAGGTAGCGGACCCATTTACGAGCTGGTCAGACTCAGCCTAGCAACGCCTCCTCACATCAGGCAGGTAAGGCCACACCCCTATCCAACCGACTACACGACAGTGGGAGACGCGGCCTAATGGTATAAGGCCCTCGTGCGCTCATATATTCCACCCGGTCACGGCGTTGGAGCAGATCCTTGGTACCATGGAAGTTTTGGGAATTTCACCCATGGGCATCCTATGCACCCGTATGCTCAACTAATATTTCCGGTGTCCACACATACTGACCATCCACGAATACCCCATGGAGGCAGGCCTGATGAAGTAAGGCGGATATCCATAAGCTATGCAATGCCAAATGCATGAATCACACAATCACCCATGCATCAATCCCAAGCATCCATCTCTTGGGAGATACCAACATGTCCTACACAATGACATAACCATGGCCAATCATACCTCAACCAAGCATGCATATGATGTATGGGAGTGGGCCATGAAGATGAATAGGGGTGCCAATGAGGTGAAGATGAACTCTCTACCTAACCATGAAGGGTTTAGGTACTTAACCAATTCCTCATAAGGAATACAACCTCTAGTGGGGGCCCATATACATAGGGTAGCCCATGAGACTAAGGAGAACAATGATATGGGCCTAAATAGATGAAACGAGCCTAGCAAGGGTCTATGGTGGGCCTTTAACCACCAATAGAAGCCCATGGGCTTACCTTAGGGCCACCAATGTGGACATCTAACCACAATTGGTCCCCAAGAGGTAGCCCATCTCTAATTGATTACGGATCAAGGCCCAAGGCCCACACAACATTAGAAATAAGAAATGGACAGCCATTACATACCACATACATTCATGTTGGGCTTGAAAAGGGCCCAAGGCCTATCCAAAACATGGGTCCATGGGGAACACACATAGCCCAACCCATATATACCACTATGGGCCCACGGGGGAAAGGTTAGGGCCCAACATAAAGGCTACTAATCCCATATATTGTTGTGGCCTAGTGGGCGGCCCATTACTCAAATCACATAGGCAAATGTCATGTTCTTAGTCAAGTAAGTTGGGCCTACAACCCGGCCCAAGTATAAAGTTGATTTGGTGGGCAATCAAGGGCCCATATACTTGTGTAATCGGCCCACTAATCCAACACAATAGTATGGTAAAAATGGCCCAAGAGTTCAATGGGCCTACTAGAAAGTTCCAGGCCCAATTGGGCTCAAAGAGTTCAACAACTAGCCACATTCATGGACCCAATTAAATTCAACTGTGGTGGGCCTCAAAAGTGTATTTATTAGGCCCAACATTTAAGGAACTAAATGTATAAATTATTACCTCTAAGATTCTTCACAATGTGTTGGGCCCCACTCCTCAAAATTTCAGCCCAAAGGCCAAACATAATTATAACATGTTGCTGTCCTAAATTTGGGCACTCCATTGGAGTGGGCCCAGGGCCATTAAAACTCTAGAAATTGAGGGCCAAGGCCCCTCATTATGCATACAATGAGAGAAAACCCAAAAAGGTGGCCCACCATCAGAGGAAATATTTTTGAATTATGGTTTTTATCAAGGCACATTGCTGGACTGCACAAAAGAAAAATCTGGCAGTCCAACTATTTTGGCCCATTCTTTTGGATGCCCAAACAGGGTCAGTTGGGGCTGAAATTTTTCAGAGTGATACTTCAATAGGTAGGACATACCCCCACAAAATTTCAGAATTTTTGGATATCCCTAAGTATTTTAACTGATTTAAACAAGACAGTCTGTCCAGAAAATCGGACAGACCTGGACATCCCAATGTGGTGGGCCAGTCCGGCCCTCGCCACGATGTGCACAGGGGTCCATTGGCCCTGAAAGTTGGTAGGTAGGTCCCAACATGGGTGGACCACAACTTCACAAAAGTTTAGAATTTATGGACACCTAAAAATATTTTAGTTTATTTAAAGAAATCAATCTGTCCTGAAAATCGGACTGATCTGGACACCATATTGTAATGGGCCAGTCCAGCCACCACCATGGTGTGTACAGGTTTCCATTGGCCCCAAAATTTTGTAGGTTGGTCCCACCATGAGTGGACCACCTTCCTGTAAATTTTTATAATTTTTAGACACCCAAAAATATTTTAATAATTTTTGAAATTCCAACCTGTCCAGGGTGGAATATTGCTGGAATAGTGCAGAAAATCCAGACTGTCCACCTCATTTGGACCACACCTTTGGGACCCCAATGAAGGTCAGATGGGGCTGAAATTTGGTATGGTTGTAGATGGGTCATAAGGCTACAAGAATCACATATTATTTTGTTTCATTATTCCCACCAAAGACCCATAAGTCAGGCCCCAAAGTGGCCCAAAAATCTGTCCAGGCAGATTTGGACAGCAATATGTAATAGAAATGATTAAAATATAAACATGGTTTTCATGGGATTTAACCCTAGGAATTTGTGTAGTGGACCATCCCAGTGGGCCCCACAAATGTCCAGACCTTCCCCATCATCAAATACCCCTTGCATGTGTCCCATTTAGGTAGATTTTAGGGCCACATGTCTAAGGATGGACTGCTATGGGTGTCCAAGCTCCATGGTTGGTCTGGATTTTTGTTGGCCTACAAGGTGGGCCACACATGCAAGATCAGAATTCTATCATAAAGAAAAAAATAAAATAAAATAAAATAAATGAAGAATCGGCCACAAGAGGAGGGGCTCCGCCACATTGAGGCCCTCCCCTTCATCAATCACACCATACATTCCTTTTATTCATAGGTTACAACAAAGATCTACCACATGCATGTTATAGATTCAAGATCAATGGTTGGGATGCCATCCCAACCATGATTCTAGGGTCTAGATGACCCATCATACTATAAACTCTAAGTAATCCTCCATGATGGGGACCTATAGAAGGGAAACCCCATGCATGGACATGCATGCATCAAAAAGGCCATTTGGCCACAACTAAGGGATGATGTAAGATCTCCACCATGGATTGGTGGGTCCTACACTTCCCACAAAAGAAATCTAAGTACATGAAAATAGAAATCCTAATTTCTAGGATTACACCCACCTTAGATTCTCCAAATTTGGACCTCCTAGCTCCTAGTGCACTAAGGGATCCATCTCAATGGGTGAGATTAGATTTAGATGGTTGGATTTGGAAGATTAAAGGGGAAATGGGGCTGGAGAAGAGAGGGAGATGGGAGAGAAGTTGCTGGAGAAGAAGAGAAGAGAGAGAGAGAAATGAGAGGGAAAGAGAGGAAAATCTTTTTAAGGGAAGTAATAATAACCTATGGTGACAATAACAATGTTGCTAGGGTAGGTTAGGTATGGGTAGTGTTTAGGGTGGGTAGTGTTTATTCCATGCAATAGTGTAGTGTGTGTGTGTGGTGTGCATGGGAAATTGTGCCATGGAGGTGGTCCACATGCTTTTGTACAAAAGTGGGCCACATGATGAAATGCTCATAACTTTTGATCCATAGGTCGGATTGACGCACAAGACGCGTCGTTGGAACCGCAACGACAATACGAACGAGATGACATAGGTCTTGGGTCGATCCGAGTCGGGTCTACGTGACTGAACTCAAAGTGACCATAAACACAATCCGAGGGTCGCGGGTCGCCGGAATTTGACCGGTAGGACCGCGAGACCATGATGAACAAGATGCATACTCACATACACACATGCACACATGGGAACTTGGGTCGGGTCTTACACCCATGGTCTTCCATCTATTTATAAAATTTTCCACTGGCTATCCCTCTCTTTATTGTACCGAAGCTAGTTTTGTGATACTGACATCACGTTCTGATGAGAAGAAATTTGACATGAACGCATCTTGCATTTTCTCCCATGTTCTTATCGACCCAAGCGCTAAGCTAGAATACCATCTGAACGTTTTATTTATCGGAGAAGACCCAAATAATCGGAGGCAATACTGGGGCACTGTAGAGAAATTCCCCATACTAGTGATGAAGTGCATCAGGTGTTCTTCCAGTAACCCATCCCCATTCAATTTTTGAAAATTAGGCTACTTGAAATTGTTCAAAAATAGGATAGCTTCTATTTCTCTTGGGAACGGCATTTGATATCTGAATCTTCCTATGCCCTCATGCTCTCTTTCTGACATGATTGCTTATTCGACAACTTGTCGTATTTCTTCCAGTGTCATTGCTTTCATCATGGGAGCAGATCCATGTGACCCGGCCTTCGGCGGTTGCGACCCTTCGAGATGTTTTTCTCATTCATTCACATTATCATTGCATTTATCGGTCACTGGAGGAGCTGTCATTCGGGCTACATTGTGTGCAAGAGTTCCTAAGGCCTCTCGGGGATTTTTTCATTCTTCCATCCATGCTTTTTGTTCCTCTGCCATTTCTGCGATTCGATCCTCTGTAGTTGGAGAAGATCCTCGGTTTGTTCTGGCCATGTGAACGGCAGCCTCTCCATTCCTTGACGAGGCAGTGGTCGACGCTGAATGGGAGTGTATTGACGTTATAGGAGTCGTCGTAAGAGGAGACTCATATGATCTTTGTGCGTTTCTGGAGTAACTAGCCCATCGGGAAGATGTAGAGATTGGTGACGTGGATCTTGACAGACTTGTCAGTAAAGCATTTTCTTTCTGCTCTCTTGTCCACCGAGAGCTATTGGCGGGCAAGGAAGGAAAGTCTTGTGCAGTTGGAGGAGTCATTACCTGCGTGGGGTAGATTGTCGGCGAAGCAAGTTCAGGATGTTTCCTGGTAGTATTTCGCATTATTGGTCCCTTATCTCTTCTCAGTGATGTATTTGCTCCTGTCATGACGATATTCCAAGTCCTTGTCCTTCTAGGAGTAACAACGATCTAGTCATCTCTTTCTTCTTGTGTAATCGGTGAAGCAGTTATAACTGTAGCGGCTGCCCGTGGTTCCATACGTTTGGTTGATGTTGTTTTCTCAATGTACTCTACGATGAAACCTGTTATAGTGAAGTAGAAGATCGTGTTCTTCTGAATTGTTGCCATTGATTAGTTGGTTGAAATATCTTTTCTCCTAGGTCCATCATATCATAAAACAGCCTAAGTTAGTAATTTAGATCAAGTTATATTCTAATTTGGAGATGAAAGGTAGGATGTTCCCATTAAGAATCGCCATTTTGGCGCCCATAAGGTGCTAAACAGTTGTGATTATCTTTCGTATAGTTCTTATGTTAATATTTAAGTGAAAAAGGTCCCCAGTGGAGTCGCCATTTTGTTTTGAACAATAAACAAATGCCTCTGATTTGGGGAATTATCTCATTCACTTAATTATGAACAAAAGAAAAATAGAGAAGATAATCACATCATTTATTCATTCCGAGTTCTTTTACATCCCTCTCTCCTTTAATTCTAAATAGAATATTTATGAATTATAATGTAAAGTAAATATTTAGCAACAACATGATGTGTATATACATTAAAAGCCATTGTGCCACTATTAAAAGCCATTGTGCGCTAGCTTTTGCTATGCGCCAACACCATTGTGCGCTGGCTGTTGTTGTGCGCCAGCTCCTGTTGTGTGCTAGCTTTTGTTATGTGCCACACAATGCCTATTCCATACAACGAGTACGGGTGCTACCTCTTCTCTTTTGCAATCTTCTCCTTCTCTATGATTGGTGCTAATGATCCTTACTGACAGGTCGGGGGTATTTTAGCCTTCTCACATGTGCAAACATACCATGTAGTCGCTGTGCAGAATCCCTTGTACGATCTTCGTTGTGTGTAGTCCCTTAAGTGATCTTTATTGTGAGAAAGTCCTTTGTGCGACCACCTGTGTACGGACTCCTTTTTGCAGACTCCTCTGTGCGGACCTCATTGTGTGGACACCTATGTGCGGATTTCATTGTGTGGTTTATCCATTTTTCAAGGATAATTTTCGCACAACGATTAGTGCACAACAATTTTTGCACAACACTTATATTTCTGCACAATGAAATTTCTACTATCTTTCCTCTTTTTTATGCCTTAACACAAGTGGATATACGACCCTGACATCGCTAGGGTGTACAGTAATCACAACACACAATGCAAAATACATGAGTCATATAATCCAGTCATGCATCAATCCTGTGCATATCGTGCGTTCATGTGAGACAATCTTTGCCTATCAGGGACTCTCATAACAACCTGCCTAATGATATATGCAATGGTCAATCACATCTCATAACAAACATGCAGATTGTGCATATGGGAATGTATCGTGAAGCTATACTAAGCATGTTATGAGATGATGGTGTACTCTTCTCATATCAAGGATTGGCCTAGACAACCTACTCATAACAAGAATGGGCCTCAAAATGGGCCTAAGGGAAGGTCATAATGTAGACATCTAACCATCATTACCCATCAATGTGGACATCTAACCATCATTACAAATCAACATCGCTCCCAAGTAGTGGCCCACATAAACATTATTACATACATTATAGTGAAATCACACATTACATCGGTCTGCACATTCATCGCATAAGGGCCACATATACACCACATTGGGCCCCACCATACGGGCCACAAATACATCACAATGGGCCTTATCAAATGGGCCACATACTTGGGCCTCGAATACATCACAATGGGCCACATACCTGGGCCTAATACACATTACACTGGATTGCATGACATGGGCCTAATACACATCACAATGGGCTGCATGACATGGGCCTAATATATATCACATTGGGTTACATGACATGGGCCTAATACTCATCACAATGAGCCGCATGACATGGGCCTAATAAACATCACAATGGGCCTCTTGACATAGGCATAATACACATCACAATGGGCCGCATGACATGGGCCAATACATCAAGTGGGCTGCATCAACAAGCCGCACCAATGGGCCTCATATACAACAAGTGGGCAGTATCAATGGGCTGCACCAATGGGCCTCATATACAACAAGTGAGCCACATTAATGGGCCACACCAATGGGCCTCATATACAACAAGTGGGCCGCATTAATGGGCCGCATCAATGGGCCTCATATACAACAAGTGGGTCATACCAATGGGCTTCATATACATTAAGTGGGCCCATCGTAACATTTATTCTCCATCCAATCTGTTCATAAGGTCACATGGACCTGACTTAAGAGGAAAAACAAATTTCATACTACTCCTAAACTTCTGTGACCCCAAAACAGGTTCCAATGGTATCTGTTCAATCCCCACTGCTTTTTGTAGCATGGTCCACTTGATAGACTGCATGGATATACAACATATTCATCAAAGGTGGACTGACGGTGTGGATGATGATCATCAAGGAGGGCCCGGAAGATGAACGACATGGAGTATACATCATGTGGGACCCATCGAGCTTGGTGACGTTATTCATAGCAGTAAATAGTTGCATGAGGTGCATTGGCCAATCCTTCCAGCAGGTGGGTCCCACGTGGGGCCCACCATATGCATATATCACATATATATATAATATTATATCATTATATTTATTTATACTTTTTCTTCTTCTTCTTCTTTTTAATTTAAAGGCAATGTCCAGGCCCTGGATGCCCTGGATGGATGGTGAAGATGTAGTAGTTACATCATCGTGGGACCCACAGAGCTTTGACATACAAATTGCATGGGGCCCCCCAACGGAGAGTTTGGATATAACACATACATCAATGGGACCCACAGGACCTACTGACATGGGTCCATCAATACAAGTGGGTCCCACCGTCCAGATGGACGGTGAACAGAGTGGATAAAACACCTACATCATCAGTGGTCCCCACCGTCCCACGTGCTGGACAGTGATGTGATCCACCTGGGATTTAGATCTGCCTCATTTCTTGGATGGACGGCGTGGATAACGTATTAAGTGGGTCCACATGTACGTGGCCCACTTGATCGGATCAAGCTGATATTTGTATTTTCCCTTTTATTTCGGCCTGTCCAGATGGACGGCTTGGATGTAACGAGTGGGTCTCACCGTCCAGATTTGCTGGACGGTGTGGATCTCACATCAAGTTGGGCCACGTCCATGCCTTGGATGGCCTGGCCCCCAACACGTCATTAGGTGGGTCACAAGCATCATCAACATCAAAAAAAGAAAAAAAAGGGAGAGAGAGAGAGAGAGAGAAAGAGAGAAGAAGAGAGAGATTGGATGGTGGAGGGACCTCGGGACTATGGGCCCCTCTAAGATCTACAACACATACATCAAAACGGGTCCCACTAGGATCCGAAGGTCAAGATCTACTCTAGAAACACCCACTGTTTTCGCTTCTTCTTAGCTCCATAGAGTGCCTAACACCTTGGCTACCACTTTGATGGAGGATGAAGGAGATTGAACATTTGAGATTGGGTGGTAGGGAGTGTACCACACCTATCTTCTTTGGGGAGCTTGGACGATTGCTCTCATGGGTGTTGTTTGGGAGATGGGTTTGAGAAAGAGAGAGAGAGAGAGAGAGAGAGAGAGAGAGAGATAGTGTAAGAGAGGGAGAGGGATAGGTGATGAAGTGATGTGTACTTGACATGTAAGGGAGAGAGTTGACTTTAGGGATGGGTGTTGTACTTGGGGATGGGTGTTGTACTTTGACTAGTGATGTGATTGATTTGAAAGATTCTCTTAGGTTTTGTAAAGCACGGCATTTTCCTCGAACTGAATGTGAGCCCACATCTCCTGGCTAGGGTATCGCATCGGCGTGTGAGACGCGGCATCAGAACCGTGACGACAGTGTGCTCACAAGGGTGTAAGTCTCGGGTTGAGTCGAATCAGGTTTATAGGGTACGACTCAGGGATGTACGCAAATGCTATCTACGCGTCGCAGGTCACCGAAATTCGACCGGGAGGACCGTAGAAGCTTAAGGAACGTTACGATCTAGGATACAGGCCTCACAGCTCTCCCCTCCTAATAAAATTTTGTCCTTAAATTTTAAATTACAATACAACCAATACAGAGCTCCCCAAGGGAGGGAAATCCTATCAAAACATAACATACCAACATAATCATATACCTAAGAGATGGGGATAACGCCAACAAATCTCAGCCTCTTGCTCCTAAGATGCCTCCTAGCATTATGATGACCTCACTGAACCTCGGATCCCGGATCAAAAATGATCGAAACTGGAATACTATGCAGCCTCACAATTTCAATAGTAGGGAGCTATATTAAAAAGTTTCTAAGTTATTCAAACTCAGGGATCTAGTCATTCTAAGTGCTCAACCATCATACAGTGTAGGGTACATATCAACAGATACGTGATGTTATCCTCAAGTATTTCCAAGTTATACTCTGATACCATCTTCTATCACACCCCAAACCTGAAAATCGGGCTTATAAAATTCCCGATTGTCGAATCTAGTGCCTGCAGCCTCCATAGTACCCCATTCTCCACTCCTAGCGCCCATACGCTAGATTCCGATCCTGGGATCCTATAATGAGGATTTTTCAACATACATTTGTCTCATAATAAGAATAACGACAAGTTTACCCAAATCACAAAGGCAACATCATCATCACATATCCACTAATATAAATATTTGAATACAGTGCAGAAAGGAAAATACATATGTCAAAATCAAAGTTCCAGAAGACCGCTACACGCTCTAAGCTCAATGTTGTTGCAACCTAATATCACCTACACAAATCTATCGTGAATAAGCTTATAGAAAGCTTAGAGGGTGGTGTAAGTGTGTGTGATGCATGTACCAAGCATATAGATATCATAGTAAGTGGAAATACTGACAATCCGTAAATCGTATAATATCATAGTATGCAATGCAGATAGATTATCCAATAAGGAGACAGAGTCCCAAATATGAGATACCGAGTCCATGAATACCGTCAACCTTAATTAGGTTATGCAATACAGAAGCATAGTAAACCAAATACTATGTACTGAGGATGCAATGCAATATATGATGTGAATGAAATGACCAAGTTGGAGTGTGAAGTCGGGATGATAGTACATAGTATTGCAGGCTACGGAGTCCACCATAAGGGACTTCTATCCAAACCAGTCTCATACCTAAATTTGGATAGTTAGACTCAATGTGATAAACTCCTGATCTTAGGTTAGTCGCGTGCCCCAATCGAAATCCTGGTCATTGCGATGGTACATGTAACAAAGAGTTGTGCACCACCAGCCCAAGTGGAGAGTGAATGAATGAATGAATGAATGAGTATGCAATTCCTATACAATAAGTCCACATATCAATACCGTACATCTCTGGGATCACCACCTAGGTCTAGTACACTCAACATGCAATAGCCGCCCACTGGACATGCAACCATGCAAGTGGAAGAGACCTCACTATCCGCCTGGCCAGTAGTCAGCCAATATCACGAACCCAATTACGAGCTGGTGAAACTCACCCTAGTTATGCCCACTACCCTCGGACGAGTAAGGCCACACCCCCTCCCAACTGACCACGACATAGTGGGAGACGCAGCCTACTGGTATTTGACACTTAGGCGCTCATGTATCTACTCGGTTTAGATGTTGGGACATCTCTTGACCACGGAGGTTTAAGGATTTTCACCCAGGGACATTTATGATGTCCAATGCTAGTAACAGATTTTCGGTGTCCCATTTACCCATCCACGACATGCTTGTGGAGGCTACGGCCCTGATGTCACTAGGCTGTACATTAATCACAACACACAATGCAAGATGCATGAGTCATACAATCCAGTTATGCATCAATCCTACGCATATCATGTGCTCATGTGAGACAATCTCCACCTACTAGGGAGTCTCATAACAACTTGCCCAATGACATATGCAATGGTCAACCACATCTCATAACAAATATACAGATGATGCGTATGGGCATGTATCGTGAAGCTATACTAAGCATGTTATAAGATGATGGTGTACTCTTCTCATATCAAGGATCGACCTAGACAGCCAACTCATAATGGACCCAAGGGAAGGTCACAATGTGGACATCTAACCATCATTGCCCATCGATGTGGACATTTAATCAACATCGCTCCTAAGTAGTGGCCCACATAAACATTATTACATACATTATAGTGAAATCACACATTACATCAGTCTGCACATTCATCGCATTGGGCCTCACTCAAGGACCACATATACAGTACATCGGGCCCCACCATACGGGCCATAAATATATCATAATGGGCCTTATCAAATGGGCCACATACCTGTGCCTCAAATACATCACAACGATCCACATACCTGGGCCTAATACACATCATAATGGGCCACATTTTATGGCCCTAATACACATCACAATGGGCCTCATGACATGGGCCTAATACACATCACAATGGGCCACATGACATAGGCCTAATACACATCACAATGGGCCGCATGACATGGGTCTAATACATCAAGTGGCCTGCATCAATGAGCCGCACCAATGGGCCTCATATACATCAAGTGGGCTGCATCAATGGGCCGCACCAATGGGCCTCATATATAACAAGTGGGCCACATCAATGGGCAACACCAATGGGCCTCATATACAACGAGTGGGCCGCGTTAATGGGCCGCACCAATGGGGCTCATATACAACAAGTGGGCCACATTAATGTGTCACACCAATGTGCCTCATATACAAAAAGTGGGCCGTACCAATGGGCTTCATATACATTAAGTTGGCCCACCGTAACGTTTATTTTCCATCCAATCTATTCATAAGATCACATGGGCCTGGCTTAAGAGGAAAAACAAATTTCGTACTAATCCAAAACTTTTGTGACCCCAAAACGGGTTCCAATGGCAGGCGTTCAATCCCCAGTACTTTTTGTAGCATGGTCTAGTTGATAGACTGCATAGATATACAACATATTCATCAAAGGTGGACCGACGGTGTGGATGATGATCATCAAGATGGGCCTGAAAGATGAACGACATGGAGTATACTCATACGGGACCCACGGAGCATGGTGATGTCATTCACAGTAGCAAATAGCTGCATGAGGTGCACTAGCCAATCTGTCCAGTAGGTGGGTCCCATGTGGGCCCCACCATATGCATATATCATATATATTTATATATATTATATCATTATATTGATTTATACTTTTTCTTCTTCTTTTTTAAAGGCAACGTCCAAGCCCTGGATGGCCTGGATGGACGGTGAAGATGCAGCAGTTACATCATCATCAAACCCACTGAGCTCTAACTTCCAAAATGCATGGGGCCCACCAACGGAGTGTTTGAATATAACGCATACATCAATGGGACCCACATGACCTGTTGACGTGGGTCCAACAATACAAGTGGGTCCCACCGTCCAGATGGATGGTGAACATAGTGGTTAAAACACTTACATCATCACTGGTCCCAACCATCTCACCTACTGGACGGTGGTGTGATCCTCCTAAGATTTAGATTTACCTCATTTCTTAGATGGACGATGTGGATGACGCATCAAGATGGGTCCACGTGTGCGTGGCCCACTTGATCGGACCAAGCTGATAGACGGCTTGGATGTAACAGGTGGGTCTCACCATCCAGATTTGCTGGATGATGTGGATCTCACTTCAAGGTGGGCCACGTCCATGTCTTGGATGGCCTGGCC
Source organism: Magnolia changhungtana (assembly GCA_030180095.1). Lineage (NCBI taxonomy): Eukaryota > Viridiplantae > Streptophyta > Magnoliopsida > Magnoliales > Magnoliaceae > Magnolia > Magnolia changhungtana. The sequence continues at coordinate 732,223 of JASAUF010000324.1, read as the reverse complement.
CCCAACACGTCATTAGGTGGGCCACAAGCATCATCAACATCAAAAAAACAAAAAAAAAAGGAAGAGAGAGAGAGAGGGAAGAAGAGAGATCGGATGGTGGAGGGACCTCGCCATTATGGGCCCCTCTAGGATCTACAACACACATCAAAATGGGTCTCACTAGGATCCAAAGGTCAAGATCTACTCTAGAAACACCCACCTTTTTCGCTTCTTCTTGGCTCCATGGAATGCCTAACACCTTGGCTACCACTTTGATGGAGGATGATGGAGATTGGACGGTTGGGATTGGGTGGTAGGGAGTGGGCCACACCTAGCTTCTTTGGAGAGCTTGGACGATTGCTCTCATGGGTGTTACTTGGGAGATGGGTTTGAGAGAGAGAGAGAGAGAGAGAGAGAGGGAGAGAGATAGAGATTGAGAGATGGTGTAAGAGAGGGAGAGGGATGAGTGATGGAGTGACGTGTACTTGACATGTAAGGGAAAGAAGTGACTTTAGGGATGGGTGTTGTAATTTAACTAGTGATGTGATTGATTTAAAAGATTCTTTTAGGTTTTGCAAAACGCGGCATTTTCCTCGAACTGAACGCGGACGTGTGAGACACGACATTAGAAATGCGGCGACGCCGCGATCGTAAGGGTGTAAGTCTCAGATTGAGTCGACTCAGGTTGACAGGGTACGACCCAAGGATGCAGGCAAATGTTATTTACATGTCATACTTCGCCAGAATTTGACCGGGAGGACCGCGGAAGCCTCTGGAACGGTACGGTCTAGGATACGGGCCTCACAATCTAGTTACTACATAATCCTATAAATAAATACACATATAAGACATGGGATTATGAGCATAAGTGCATAACACACATGGCATCATAATCAAACTGACATTAAGTACATAACATAATAAAGGTAATAAAAGTTGATCACATTAAAATCCAAAAGGCCAGATATTAATCATCGTCAGAAGCTGCAAATAACAGGCATCAAACACAACACAGAAGAGCAACATGCAGTCTAGAAAATAGTTGATGGAGCATCATTGAATGATACACATGCAAGCCCAAAATAAAAAATCTTTAGTTTGCAGTCCGCATTAGCAAGGATATTTTTTAGAATAAGATAGATAGATAGGTAGCTTTAGATGATGGTGATTCATTATGTTTCTTCTGAGATCTATGAGCATAACCTTCATAGATTGGGACTGTGTGGCTGAAAGTGATGAAAAGGAATCGGTCTCACCTTTTATCTACCCTTTCATGTTACAGGTTCAAAGTCAGCCCAGCTTCTGTACTGCTACCACACGAACAGAATCCCTCTACATCATTGCCAATTGCAAGAAATAATGTTTGAAGTGAGTATGCAAAAAAGAAAGACTAATTTCAATGGTCCTTCAAATGGATCATCCCAATCACACTTGTGAAGGGAAATGCAGAAAATGACATCAGGATCTTTTTTTTCTTCATGAATATGCTATGCTACAACAAGAAAATAGATGGGAACACATGTCAAAAAACTATCACAAATCATCCTTATCATCAGCCGGCTGCCCTCTTGCTGCTTTCTTCGCTTCTTCCAAGATGAATGCTTTAAGTGATTCAACATCCTTTGTACCTTTATGTTCAACATCCTTATCATCGGTCCTTCTCCTTCACCTTGTCTGCGAAGGTATCAACTATGAGGGCTCTAATAATAAAAACACTAAAACAACCCTAATAATAAGTCCAAAAATAGAAAAACCCTAATCGAAAGCTTGACCTAAATGCCAATCCATTAGAAAACTCATAACAAAAATCCATAATCATAACCCTAATAATAAAAAAACCCTACAAATTAGAACCCTACTAATCAGAACTGATGGTGGACGATTATAGGTGGAGATGGGTTTAGTTGTTGATGATGAGGGACGGGCGACCTATTATGATGGTAGCGACTGTCGATGGAGGTTGGGCGGCCACGCACTGACACATCCAAAACACCTCAAAAACCCTAAACCTGCCCCATTAAGCCCTAAACCCCCAAAACCCGGCAAAATTAAGAAAAAAAATGATGAATCCACAACCGAGATATAATAGAAGATGAGGAAATCCCAACCTCAGACCTCATTCTCAAGGCTGTTGAGCTCGACTCTAATGGAGTCGGAGCCATGGAGGAGGTTGATATGATCGTCAACATCAGAGCTGTTGGCACGTGGGATTGAGGAACCCTTCCTACTGCCCTTGAAGGAAGCTGACGACAGCATAATCGACGGTTCGGATGCATCGTAGGGAGGAGGACGAGGTGAATACGAGATGGTGAGGAGATGGAGTCATGACATCGGCATTGCTAGTGCTTGAATCCGCCATAAGAGATCATATCTGGTTTCTCTACGTTCATGAAAGATCAAAACCCTAGAAATTGAGAGAGAGAGAGAGAGAGAGTTGGGGCAGGTAGAAGGAGAGAGTCGGGGGCTGGGAACGAAATGAAGGAGTATGTTATATATATATATATACAGTGATATTTATGGGCACCTTGTTTTACATGGCGCCGATGAAAGATGCACCCAAAGTGTCGGGTAAGCCCCTTTTTGTTGTAGTGGATAAACGAAATTAGAAATAAGAATCTAGCGTTATTGCGTCACTTGCGGTATGACACCATGAACTTCTGCTTCGCAAACCACCAAGTAATCTGAACCTTCAAATTTGTGGCCCCTGGAGCATCAGTTGAACAATCCAGACCGTCTGGAAGAAACAGTTTGAAGGAAGAAGGGCAGGAGAAGAATTTGCCATTAAAATGGTGGTTATCCTCTTCGTTCGTATGCTAATCATTAATCGCCAAGTTTACACCATCCTAAGATCAATACCATTTACCGAATGGCCCACCTGAATGTCTACAATTCCCTATAATATTAACTAAAACCCACGACAGATCTGAACCACTGATTCGTATCCAACAGTAACTGGCCACGTCGTGCGTGACTCGGTCTCTCCATGTTGGAACCCAACTGACTCCACTCCCCTTACGTAAGAGAAAAAAAAAACAATCTGGAGAATCGCTATAAGAGCTCTCCTTACAATAGTAGCAAAATCAACTAATCGAATCCAAGGGAACGTGTGAGAGATAGGATGAGAGAGAGAAGTTCAAGCACTGTAACGATCTAGCTAGCTTGAAAGGAGACAAATTTGAAGTCTGGTCCGTCGAGACTCTCTGTCCGGCCATCAAGAAGAATAAGGAGAAGAAGAAGAATAAGAAAAGAAATATGATTGTGCATGCAATCCGTTGGATTTGGACCATCGGGTTGAGACTCAAAGTCGAACAAGGTAAGTAATCCACCAGTGTAATAACCTAGTTCAAATTTCCAAATTAAATTATTAAATTATATTGGCTTAGACCTAAATTGCAGGCCCAACCCTAGTCATTTATCTTAACTATATGAACCATGTGTTATTATGATTTAACCACATAAAGTATGTTAATCATGATTAAATCTTGGTTGTAAAGTACAAATATACCAAACCGTATCAATTAGAAGACTATTTATCTTGAAAGGTGCAAGTTTTTCCTTTAAGCTTATCTTAATTTAAGTTGATATGATTTAATTGTCTTTTTACATATTTTTATATTTTCATGATTCTCTCCCTACGACCGTATAATTTTACCACCATCAATTGTTTATCCTTTGGAAAATTATAATATGACTTTAATTACATGCGATCTTTATGAATTTATGTGGGGCATTGGATATAAGCCTCACCCTTGCCTCCACCAATTTTGTTGAGGTAGCCCTTGCTACTCTTCCCTTTATTGAGGTTGGCCATTGCCACTCTCCTTTTGTTGAGTTAGCCATTGTTACTCTCCTTATTATTGAGTTAACCATTGCCACTCTCCTCTTTGTTGAGCTAGCTGTTGCTACTCTCTTCTATTTTTTGTTAGCCTCGTGCTATTTACCTTTAATGCTTGGGCAAGTGTCTTGATATTCTAGAACTCCCATTATTTAATGGATTTCTCTCTTTAGTGCAAGTACTATGTTGGAATCCCCCTTCTAGCGATCAAATAAATATCATAGACGTAATGCATTTTCATAGTGACTTCTGAGGCAACACGTAATTCCATGTATCATGGGTAGTGGTGCACAAATTGATGTAAGTAATTCGCAATGCATGTTACATCACCTCCGGGATTGGATGTCGTAAATAGTCGCTCTATCAACAAATCGTGTCATGTAATTCATCCAGTCATGTGTTGCATCATCTTGGGATAACCGCGTAAATCCATGTTAAACGTGGGACACACCACTGAATCTCCATATAATGGGATGCAAGGTGAGCTGGATAATTTTAAATCATTTTCCACATTCTAGCGATCGCTAAGTGTGATGAGCCTCATATACTTTGCTAGGCATGCATCTACTGTAGGTTGCTTGTGCATATTAATACCTCTCATAGTTTTAAAGTACGAGACGTATCAGAGTAGGGCGTTGACCATCACTATGCTTGTGCATCTCTTATTTGAGCTACTTTACATTAGTTTTACAAATCTTTTGAATTATTGTTAATCTTAAAGAATAACCATCACTATGAGTAGGGCGTTGACCCTCTCCAACCGTATAGATGATGGAAGTGATGTATAGATTGAAGACCTAGAGGACCATTTTCCTATGGAAGATTTTACTGAAAGAATAAGAAGATAATTTTATGATTTAGTTTCATACTTCCGCTGCAAACTTGATAAACGTAAAAAGCTTCCATTGAGAGGGCATTTGATTATTTGCTGAATTCTTTTACTCTGATGAAATAATCAATACAGTTGATTTTATTACCGTGAATGTTACGTTCATGAATGTATTTGGATGTGATAAATATATATATATATAAGGTGCGATTTTTAAAGCATCCAATTTATACATAAGATCGACAATTAAAAGGGAGGTATCCTAGCTTTCCCAAATTACTGGATGAATATGCATAATTAATCACTCCGGTAACATAACCATTCACCGCATCGCACTAGTATAAAATGTGGCAAATCAGGCGTTGAAGTCACGTGTTGAGGGAGTGTTGTCATTTACAAACTAGGTGGTTGGAGTCGCGTGTTGAGAGAGTGTTAGATGGTAAGGGCATGCATCATTTCATAAAACCCATTATTCACATTAATAAGAGTAATTAGGAAATGGTTGTTTACATTTCCATATCATTCTTGTAAAGTTGACTTGATAATATGTTTAACTCATGTTTTATAGAACCACTGAGTTGATCGTTCACTCCCACGTTGGGATGGTGTTTTAAAATACCAACTAGACGATGATATTGTAAGGCTCGTATCCTACACCGTACCATTCTTTAGACTCTCGCGATCCTCCCCATTGAATTCTGGCAACCTGCGACCTGTAGACAACATTTACGCCCGACCCTAAATCGCATCCCATAGATCTGAGTCGACTCGACTTAAAACTTGTAACCTAGCGACTGCACCGTTGCTGTGGTTCCAACATCACGTCTTGCACACCAATGCGATACCAAGGCTAGGAGTCGTGGGCACGCGTTTATCTCTAGGAAACATCGTGCATTGTAAATTCTGAGAGGTTCTAGAGAATCTCTACCCACCTTTCACATTAATCAATCAAGTATACATCCCATCACTAGCCATGCTTTCTTTCTCCCCAAGACAAGCAACCACCCCCTAAAAGTCAACATAGCCCATGCTTCTCATGTCACCTTTCTTACACAACCCATACTTTCCCATCACTCCACCCATCACTCCATCCCATCTCCCTTACACAACAACACATCCTCTCTGTCTCATTCTCTACTCATTCCCCAAGCAACCAAGGAGAGAGACCGTCCAAGCATTCCAACGAGAGGAAAGAACCAAGTGTGTGGTCCACTGCTTACCCCAAATCTCTCATCCTAGCCCTTCAATCTTCATCATCTTCTATCAAAGAGGAAGCCTAGGATCTAAGGAAGCCATAGAACTAAGAAGAAGATCCAACGGTGGGTGAACCTTACGTTTAGATGTGGATTGTGTTCATGGGATAAGTGGGGCCTACCGATTGATGGTAGGGACTTCATTTTGGACCATTGGTGTGGCTAATGGCCCACCATGATGCATATATGAATCCCATGATGGGGCCACTCTCCGTGGACCCCATCATGATATTTATTTATTAGTGAGAAAGGGACGTCCACCATTGATTTTGATGATTTGAGGGCCCACATGTGGTGGGATCCATTTTATGTGTGCTTTGTAATCATGTATAGGGAGGGTTCATAGTGACGGAGCCCCTCCCCTCCACACGTTTCTCCCTTCCTCTCTCTCTCTCTCCCCTTTCTCTGATCGTGGACCACCTTGATGTAGGCCTAATTGGATGATCATCAGGTGGGACGGCCTTGCTATCCACCCTGCTGGACTGTCAGTTTGGTTGGGCTGTTTGGAGGATGGGAAAACACCAATATCGGGTTGATCTTTAGCCGTATGGACCCCGCATGGACCCCACTGTGATGTATGGGTTTTATCCTCACCATCCATCCCCTGCTTACCTTGGAAATGGGTCAGTGGGGTCACCTTCTGCTGGACAGCAGTAGGCCTTGATGCAGAAGGTAAAACACAAATGTTGGCTGGATTTCCAGCTTTTCAGCTCACGTGGCGGATTGCGCCTTGATGTATGCTTTGTGTCCCCACCGTCCCTGTGGTGGGACCACTTCAGACACGGGCCAGATGGACTAGGTGCACCATCTAGCCTGTTGTCCAGCAGCAGGCTTGGACGCATGCAGAAAATAAATATAATCTTGATTCAAATTTCTGGTGGGCCACTCACGTGGAACCCACCTTGCTGCACGTGTGTATCCACATCGTCCATTCAGGCTTCCAATCATCCCAAGCAATGGGCTTGGGAATGAGACAGATTCAAATCTCACATGGAGCACAATGCTAAACAAATCCAGCGGCTAGGATCTGCTAGCCGCAGACCTGCTGTGACTGTATGTGTTTCATTTATTTTAACCGATTTATCCAGGCCATCCAAGAACTGGACGCCCAGCCGTTGGGGCCCACCTTGTATGCATGTGTTTTCCAGACCATCCAGTAGCCCAAGTGGTCCTGTTGGGCTGACCCCACCTCCCCTCAGTCCCACTTTGATGTATGTGTTGCATATCCATGTTGTCCATTCATTTTGGGAGTGTGTGGGCTGCCCCATGAGGCCCACTTTGATGTATGTGTTACCCACATTATCCACCCAATTTTCCTAGGCCATGGGCAACCTTGTAAGGCCCGCCTTGATGTATATGTGTAATGCCATGAAAATCGGGGGTCGAGCATAAACTCAACTCCCGAGTTCCAACACATCACTTATGCAACATAAAGAATGATGATTGAATGTTGTCCGTGTTAGTGCATTAAAGAGGAATGGGATTAAGCCAAAACAACATATTATACTCCAGAGACAGTTAAATTAAGTCAGCGGAAGACTGTGATAGATATATAACATACATAAACTGTTGTAAGTCTCCAGAGTGTGAACAGGTTACCAGGTTAAATACATCAATGTATACTCCAAAAAAGTGGACAAAATGAATATACAAGGGTGTTCCAAAAGAGCAAACTAAAGTGTAATGGCATCTAATCAGCAACCCTATAACCCCGTCGATCAGAAGATGGTCTACATAGACCCGCCTGATAGCTGTATAAGGAAAAACCCTCATCATCATCATAAAAATCTGGCTCTGCTTTGCAAGCATTGCCATCATCTGAAACTCAAATAGGCTCCGGTTGGTGTGTACAACACTGTCCCGTAACGTGGGAGTGAGTGATCAACTCAGTGGAACAATAAAGCAAAGGTTAACATGTTATCAATTCAATCAAGCAATAATGATAAAGCAGTAAATCACACATCCTTAAGTACTCTTGTTAATGCAAGAATGGTATGAATGTATGATGCATGCCCTCGCCTACGCTCCCTCAGCGACTTCATCTCACATTCCCGCATGAACAACACTGCCTCAGTTCTTGACCTGTTACACCTGAACGCGCGCGTAATGCAATGCATGCATATAATTACCAAGTTCTTATTAGCCCTTTTCATACAGCAGGGTTGGGAAACTAAGGTACCTCCCTTATATCAATACCCAAACAATAATCCATTCTAGGGTCGTCAATCCTAGTAAATCTCATACGAAGTTGCGGTTCTAGGTCACTACCACCAACGCCCTACCAACTGGCAGTCTATTTTTGAAGGCACATCACCGACCCAACTGGGGACCACAGCGAGGCTGCAATGGGATAGGCCTAGCTTATACTCTTATTACTATGCAAGGCTCGTCGCCTCAATGTAGTCTCAGAGTATGCTCGAGGTACTACAAAAGGCACGTCTAGGGCTGTCAGGGCTGTTGCACGAAATCATTACACCACTCCCCCATCACCTATCACGGCTTCGTCATCAAAACATTGTAGGCCGACAGCTCGAATACAGTGTCTCATACCACCGTATTCAACTCATGAGTCTAGGTTGCTCACTGGTCACTACGGGGAGGCTCGTCGCCCCAGCGCAGGCCGACAGCTCGACCATGGTGTCCCATACCACCATGTCCGGCTCATGAGTCTTAGCAGATTGAGATACCAAGGTTAAACGGGATTTCACTGGTGAGTTTGGTACCTTAGGTTCAAGTAGTAGCATCCATACATGGTGAACATACAAGGGCACATTGGGTTACTTGACGGGCTCGACTAATACAAGTGCACATTGCATCGATCGACATGAAGTGCATAAGTACTTCGTGTGGCCTAACCAGTGCCGACGACCAACACACGACTCGGGTTTGTCAAATAAGTCCTACGTGGCGAATGAATCTCAGCCACGACTTTAAAGCCAGCTACCGATTGCCTGTACTATAACATATCCCCAATTGCATTCAATCCTTAACTAGAAAGCATGTATAGTAGTCTAAACAGAGTTAACAAAATAATTCAAACATGTTATAAAGCACAATATAAATAGGAAATACAAACACATACATTTCATAAGTAAGCGATTAAATTAAACAACTCGCATGGAGGAAATCATACACATCTATAAGATTGTTGAGAATCCTATCTCAACACCTACCCTAAGCACTATCATCTAAATACTTACTCTTACAAGCATTTTCATAAACACTTAGAATACACTTATTAACATACATAACGCATATTACCCAAAACATGTATCAGGACGAATCCTTTCGCCGAGTAAGTATTACACATATATATAGCATATACACATAGTAATTAATTATGGCAAACACACTTTCATATTTTGTACGTATGCAGTATTTTCTACAAATATACAGAATACACTAAACGCCATAATTTGCATACATAACTGAATCACAAAATGAACATCGCATTTTGCATGTGAAATAACACCCAGATCATGAATCTATCATTATCCGACATTGAAAGCATTGAAAACTATAACTTAAGCATCTATAGTCCGCACCTTATGCTGTAGAAGAGTAATGAATTCGCTAGAAACTCTAAGGCTTCGTCAACAAGGGTATATCAACCATAACATGAGTTGGGTTAGTTATTTCATAACCTACACTACCTGAAACCCGAAAATAGATTAGGGTTAGGTTTTCTTACCTAAGAATGGGATTGGTATCATCGGTAGAGCGGTACGGAAGAGTTGATTCAGCCCGTGGAATGATGGGATTGAATCCAAGGGATGAACTCTAACTCTCTCTCTCTCTCTCTCTTTCCTCTCTTCTCTCTCTTAGGGTTTCTAAATTTGTATGGGATGAGAGTGTGAGGGCTTAAGGTCCTTATATAGGCTTAAAACTGATGGAAATGGCCCCAGGGCCAAGGTATACTTAGGTTATAACCAAAGGATATCTGTTTCAGCTCAACGGAGCACTTCCGAAGCCCCCCTTGAACTAAAGGTCAAACTTAAGCTCATTGACCTTGGATCTAGGTCGAGTTAAGTTTTTGTTCCAATCGAGTTTCCAGATCGCATGTGGCAGACCAGTTTCAGTTCAACGGTCACCGGAACTCGATCAGGATTACAAGTACACTGCCATATGTATGAAATTTCTCCTGATCCGAGGGTGTATTTGGGTCAGATTCTAATGGTCTAATTGCTTATATCAGGCCCGCAAATGACAAGTCTTAGATTACTTAAATTAGATTTTTATTTCTAAAGAAAACCACGTTTTCTCACACTCTTCACTCAAGGCTTAAGCGAATAGCCCCGGGACACTATCTGGATTTGATTTCCAAGATGGTTGTCAAGCCCAGCAAGGTGGTCCTAATTATATAACTTCGTATTATTCGGACTTTCGACTTGTGGTCCAATTCCGATACGGAGTTTCAATGTGCTCCCGAGATCAACTGGGTAAGGAGATTGACCTAGATTTTAGGGTAACCTAGCGTCAATGATTCTACAAGTTTTGGGTCTTGCGGATCGTATTTAAAGTGATTCAAATGGATTTCACAGCTAATCTAGTTTAGCACTTAGTTTATTTCGTCTAGTTTTTAAAGTATCTGGTCCTGAGTGATTTCTGCCTGAGGTGGTACTCGAGTCTTTGTATGGATTTTTCTGGGATGTTACAATATGATACACACACTATCCATCCATTTTTCCAAGATAGTACCAGGGACTTGGGCCCATTATGAGTTAATCCCAATCTCCAAATGGGCTGCATTGTAGGAACAATGGTGGTTAAAGGTCCACCGTTGTAGACCTCCATAGGGCCCATTGTAAGCCCACTCCCCATCTTTGTTATTGGGCTAACCCAAATCATTGGCCCCCCATCGGTGCTAGTGATGCCCGTCCTACCCTTATAGGGTTAACCCAATCCATTGGGCCCCCTTTGATGATTGTATTACCCACCTTTCCTTATTGGGCTAACCCAAATCGTTGGCCCCATTGATACTAGTGCCTTCCACCATACCTTGTCCAAACCTTAGAGCCCACCTTGGGTATGTATTAGGCCCATATGAGAGTCTAGTTTATTGTATGATAGAGAGGGTGGGGAAGCCCACTAGTTGTACATAATTTCTCCCTCTTATCTCACCGTGTTGTATATCCATTCGACGCGTCCCATGGGGCTTGTCCCTAATGTAAGTATGACATCTAAGCCATTCATTACTTTAGGAGAGTGCATCATCACCCCTTGCTATAGATGGAAGAATATATGGTATCAAATTTGGTATATCCACTATCGAATCTTACCTTGATATATGGACTGGATCCACTGCCCTTCCATAGACCCCACCAGGCGTTCAACCCGATCGTTGCCTCTTATGTTTGATAACATGCTAGCATACTTAGTCTAGTAGGACACACTGAAATCATGCTTAGTATTACATCATGATACATGCACATACGCATCATTTGTATGCCTGTTATGAGGAATGATTGATCATAGCATATGCCAATGGGCAGAGATGTTTATGGGACTCCCTGGGAGACGGAGTGCCCCACATGATCGAGCAAGTTTGATGCATGACTGGATGGTATGATTCATGCATCTCGCATTTGTGTGACATGATCACTGTACACCCTAGCGACATCAGGACTGTGGCCTCCACAGGCATATCATGGATGGTAGGATTGGGTACCAGAAATATTTGGTTCTAGCACTGAGGCGCTATGGATGTCCCTAGGTGAAAGTCTCTAAACCCTTATGGTACCAGAGGTTGCTCCAACATCGAGACTGAGTGGATACATGAGCGCCTGAGTGCCAAATACTAGTAGGCCGCATCTCCCACTGTGTCGTGATTAGTTGGAGTGTGGCCTTATCCGCCCCAGGCGTAGGGGGTAAAGCTAGGCTGATTTGACCAGCTTGGAAATGGGTTTGCTACTGACGAGCCGAGTAGATATTGGCTAACTACTAGCCAAGCGAGTAGTGAAGTCTCTTACGCTAACTTGTTGAGCGCTTGGGGGAGGGGCTGTCTATGTGGAGTGCACTAGACCCCGATGATATTTTAAAGATGAGCTGTATTGATATGTGGATTCACACAAGGATTGGTATGCTTGAGTTGCATCTTGTACATGACATTTGGCCATGTAGGCCTTGCATCGTATAGCCTTAGTACGGTTGATAGCATCCATGAACTTACTAGCATGTTTCTGTATTACTTTGGTATTGCATACTTGGTATAAACCTTACGCACACACTTACATCACCCTCTAAGCTTTCTATAAGCTTATGCACGATCGTTGTGTGTAGGTGACGCTAGGATGCCGCAACAGCACTGAGTCAGGAGCATGCTGCTGAGTTTCTAGAGCCTTGATATCGATATTGTATTTCTCTTATGCATTGTACTCTAAGTTTTTTATATAGTGTATATGTGGTGGTATTGTTGTTTGTGTCTGGGTTATGCTTCTTATGAAACAAATTTACGTTGAAAATCCTGCTTGCAGGATCCCAGGATCGGAACCTATTATATGGGTGCCAGGAGCCGAGATGGGGTATTATGGAGGCTGTCGGCGCTAGATTCGGCGATCGGGAATTTCGTGAGCCCGGTCCCCTATTTTGGGGCGTGACAGATTGTACCACCCTATACTTTTTAGTACCCGAGTGTTACCATGTAATCTAATTAGTATAAATGCTAGCCTGTCTTAAGTGATCATTCACGTTCATGCTAGTCTAAATCCAACCATTGAAAACAGTCCCAATCCATACATCAAGCTATCTATCTGTTGATTTCCAAGATGGATCATCATACCACTAAAGTGACCTATTTTCTTAGGATCCCAGGTTCATTGATGGACAAATCTAGCCGAATTGCAAATTTATAATCCTGAATCATGAAATCCACCGTTCACCAAGTTTACAATGTCTCGTAGGACGATTTATCATTTGAAAACATAAATCAAATTATCAAGTTTCATTTCAACTCCCAGTTCACACCAAAACATTTTTAAGATCCCAATTGTTATTGAAAACTTAATGTTGGTCAATCCAATCGCTGGATTGTTTGAATGCTCACTAAACCATCATTTGGTAACTATAGATTCTTGTGGCATGGATCACTCTAATGTAAAGTAAACCTATTATTAGGGTCTGTAACTAAATGATGCATAACGAGTAGCCCCATGTCTTATATATAGGCATGATAATAATAATAAATAAATAAATAAATAAAAAGATAAATAAATAACAATGTGTATAGGTAATAACATTGATAATAATAATAATAATAATATAAAATTATGAGACAGATAGTCCTAGTAACTTACAGAGCAGGACCCACAACATGATAAAAGGAAAACGTGCGTACGTGGAGTAAAAATAATAATAATAAAATGAAATAAACAATTACAATAATGAATAGTTTATAATAAAATAATAATAATGAAAGAATTAATATTAATATTAGTATTTAATTAGTAATCTATTGTGAAAGAGTTACAAATAACCCATTAGGCTCTTTTAACCGTTAACGTTCAATCTCGGGATGATCTGACCATTAGATTGACAAGAAACCACCACTGGGACTTGAAATTTAAGAGTATGGCCCACCTGGACTTGGATCTACCCCATCTTTGGTCAAGGGCATTAATTGGACCCCTAGGACCTAATGGACAGAGTGGATTTGGAAGATACATCATAATGGACCCCACATTAGTGCGCGTGTGCACATGGGATGCGTGTGTTGAGGCACAAAAAAATATTCCATTGCATTGGTCAGAGAATTTCATTGTGCGGAATTTTCCCAGGGTCATTCACTCTGTATTTTGGTAAAAATCAGCATCCAGGGTGTTTTGGGTATTTTGGTGAAAATCAATATCCCGGGGTAGTTTGGGTATTTTGGTGAAAATTAGTATTTGGGGGTAGTTTAGGTATTTTGATGAAAATCAGTATCCGGGGGTAGTTTAGGTATTTTGGTAAAAATCAGTATCCGGGGGTAGTTTAGGTATTTTGGTAAAAATCAGTATCCAGGGGTAGTTTAGGTATTTTGGTAAAAATCAGCATCCGGGGGTATTTTAAGTATTTTGGTAAAAATCAGTATCCGGGGGTAGTTTAGGTATTTTGGTAAAAGGGAATGAGTGAGGGTATTTCAGTAAAAACGATAATGGATGGATATTGCCTTGTATGGAGAAAGAAGTGGTTGTACACCACCATTTAAAGGAGAGCCTGGTGGACACCGTTGTTTAAGAGAGGAAGTTGGACGTTATATGAAGGGAGAAGTGGAGGTGATCACCACTATGTAAGAGAGTGGGGCCTATAAATACCCATCCCCATGCCTCATTTGGGAGGTTGATCATTTTGGTGGGCCAGAGAATGAGAGAGCAATAAGGAAGGAGTGGGAGAGAAGAAAGTTGTTGCGCCAGCCGCGCAACAGGAAGTCTTTGCGCGGACCCGGGCAATGGGAATGGAGAAATCCCATTGCGCCACCTTTTGTGGAAATCCATTGCGCTAGCCCACGCGAACAATCTAAAGAGGATTCCTCTTGCACCACTTTTAAAGGGGCGTTGTCCAGAGGGAAACACCTTTGTGCGATTGCGCGCAAGCCTTTTGAAGAAAACCTTTGCACGGTTGCACGCAAACTCCTTGAAGTAAGGCTCCAACGCCACTTTGTATGGACGATGTTTAAAAGGTTGGCTTCCAACGCCACTTTGTATGGAAGATGTCCAAAAGGTTGGCTTCTAATGCCACTTTGCATGAAAACGTGTCTTGCTGGATGGCTTCCAACGCCACTTTGCATGGAAACGTGTCTTGATGGTTGACTTCCAATGCCACTTTACATGGAGAGATGTCCTAAGGAAAGGCTTCCAACACCACTTTCCATGGGATTCTATCTAAATACAAAGTCTATGCGCCACTATTTGTGGAGGTGTTGCGCGGGTGCACGCAGCTGAAGGAGAGAATGACTCCCACATGTCTTAAAGCTTTCCTCCAACGCCACTTCCTAAGGAGTACTTGTCTTAAGAGATCGCTTGTGCGCCACTTCATGAGGAAACATGTCTTAAAGCTCTCCTCCAACGCCACTCCCCATGGAGGATTGTCCTGAGACAAGGCTTATGTTGTCTTAATAGATAGCATATGTGTCACTCCATGTGGACGTCTTAACAGATAGCCTATGTGTCACTCCGTGTGGACTTTGTCTTGATGGAAGCCTTTTACCCCAAAATAAACCTCATGCACCCCATGTTCCTTATCTAAGCATGTATACTCTTACCTTCAAACAAATGGCCCCCACACCTTTAGAAGTTGAGTATCAAGGAATTCACATAGAAGAGAAAGAAAGTAGAGTGTGATGGAAGGTCTACACAATTTGATGTAATCGTTCCACATTTCAAGGGATGGTTGCCGCTCCACATTTCAAGGGATCGCCGCTCCATATTTCAAGGGATTGTCACTCCACATTTCAAGGGGTGATTGTCGCTTAACATTTCAAGGTGTGATCGTCGCTCCATATTTCAAGGAGGATTGAAGGAAGAATGAACGAAAGAATGATCAGAACTGATCTCAACGGTCAGATCAAAGAAGAATCAACGGAAAGATGATCGGAACTGATCTCAACGGTTAGATCAAGGAAGAATGAACAGAAGAATATTCAGAATTGATCTCAACCGTCAGATCAAGGGTTTCAAGCCCGTACAACTTATCTCCCCTAGTGATGTGATCAAAAGCGTCAAAATGCTGCCGAAATCACCGTCGGACGGTCTTCTCTTTCATTCATTGCTTTGATTGATTTTACTTTGTTTCCAGAATCAAGGGAATCTGAGAATGTAAATGAACTCAGAATAAATGTGATCATTGTTCTCTCATTGAATTCTCAGTTATCATTGAATAATTCCCTAAATCAAAAGCATTTATTTTTTTGTCGAAACAAAATGGTGACTCTACTGGGGACTTATTATTCAGTGATGACTTAGAAAATATTTAGAGAACATTTATTACTTTTTGGCGACTGTATAGATGCCAAAATGGCGACTCTCAGTGGGAACATCCTCCCCTTCATCTCTAAAAACAGATTACAATTTTATCTAGTTAAAATAACTAACACTCTATTCTGAATGACAGATATACTGCAACGACTTTTCTCCTGGCTAAAGTGGTTGTCTACTTCACACTTAATGGGTTTCCACCAGAAAAGGTTAAATCAATCGCAATCAAGGACAGATAGTGCTAGATAACGTCCGGAGTAGTTTCTGCTTCACCAGTAGCTCAACAAAACAATGAAGAACGGATGATAGTGTGTTGGTGCACAAAATATACGAAGTTTCCATCATACATTGCTTTTGAGAGATGAGAGGATATCAGAGACAAGAAAGAAAGAAGAAAGAAGATTAGAAAGAAGGAATACATAAAGAAGAATGTAGTAAAGAGTAGGAATTCATATGTTTGTGTCAGCTCGCGTAAGCTATGACTGGTTGTGTGGGGCTGTGCAAATGGTATAGGAGGTCGCACGCACCTGTGCAACATCAGACTGACAAGTGTGTTGAGACCTTTCTGCCGACTCGCGCAAACTATGATTGGTTGTACAGACTCACGCAAAAGGTATAGGGTATTGCTCGTACAAGGACAATGGTGATTCAATCAAGCTGATAGAGATGGCTGAGATTTGATGAAAGGTGGGCCCATGGCATTCATATCAAGAGTTCGCACATATGGAGGTAAAAAAAAAAAACAAAACATAGTGATTTCTGAAAAATGAAGGGTTCAATCTTCTTTTACAAGGAATATCATCTTGTCGAGTATAGATAACAGTACATTCGAAGTGTGTAGAAAATAGAAAATTTGCCAACAGAATGTTAATCAGCCTTCACCAAATGAACGTGTTACTGAAGGCCCTACTTTTCCAACAGTGACTACCGTGAACAATAGTGAACCCTAAGGAAAGCCTTTAGATGAGAAATTTGTTCTACTAAATTAGACGTTGCTCGCCAACAAGTAGATGAATCAATTAGCGAATTAACAAATTCATCAGGCAATAGAAAACCTAGGGGGCATCCTCACAACTTTCCAAAGTAGAAGAGCAAGAGTCAAAGTAAAGCTGCTCAACTCTCATATGAATCGGCTATTTCAAGAGTCTTAAGGGAACAACAACAGATATTGCCGAAGAAAGAAAAGCAAAATGAAGGATTGTTAAAAAGTAAAGAATTGAATCTTTCGATGAAGAGAACATCGGTGATTTTACAAATAAGAAAGTAGAGAAAGAGTTTGGACAATTCAAGGACTAGGGGAAATATACAGTTGAAGACGACGATATACTGCTTATGAGGAATCAATCGCTAGCTATAAAGGCAATCAAACTTCAATGGTTACGGTATTCAAAGGAAATGAACCAAAGAAGAAGAGAATATTCTACAAGATGATGATTGACAATAGTAAAATTGTCATGAAGGAAGACATATGAATAAAAGAGAAAGTAATGACATATGATCTCGATGGAAAATAGTCACTCGATAGAAGAACATGCAGTTTCGACTCAGAAGATTCACGGCGTAATACTTTAAAACTAAAAAGGGGGCAAAGCTTCTCAAGCATATCAGACATTTCAAGATTTGATCGAAGAAGCTAACAACTTAGAAATGATCATTACAAGGGTATCTAACTTTTATAGGAACCAGTTGACTTCGAATCTCAGAAGAGATTCAGCAGATACAATTGAAGAAGAAAGAAAAGTGAATGGGCAAGGAATACCTGATATAAGAAACATGACTAAACATACGACCAAGAAAATAAAGAAAGAATTTGCACAGCCTAAGATTGTGGATGTATTCACTCGAAGAAGATGATGTACTTCCTATGCTGAACATCGAACGGAAAATTGTTTCAATTTGAAGAACAAGTTACAGAAGACGGTTGATAAAGGTGAAATTGTTAAAGTGTACGACATAAAAGAAGAAATAAGAGTACACAGGCCTGATTAGTTCGAGACTGGGGGCAAAGTTAATCTTGGGCAAAAAGTACGAGGCGATGCGGTGTCAGTATATTTGTTAAAGGTTGCACCATCGTGATTTTGATTACGAAGATTCCCAGAGCAATGCTTCGTAGCAAAAGGGGGCAAGACAGGTGAGTAAAAAACTGTGAAATATATTTCTCACCATAAGATGTATTTCTTATGTATATATGAACAAAATGCAGGCTTTTAAGCATATCAAGTCATTGCCAAATGCGAAGCGCCAGTGATGATCGCTGTAAAGTGTTGATGATTGCTGCCAAGCGTTGATGATTGCTACCAAGCGTTGATGATTGCTGCTAAGCATGGATGATCATGGCCAAGCATTGATGATTGCTATCAAGCATTGACGATTGTCGCCGACGCTAAAGATTTTTGTCAGAATCGCCAAGTACTGATGATTATCGCCAAAATTAGCAACTATCGCTGTCGTCATCATTCACTTATCAAAATTGCTATCATCGCCAAGCTGATACACTATTTTAAACATGATATGAATGTTCTCAGAACATTATCAGCAGCGGCGAAATATCAATTATTGATCTACCATCTTTGGCAGTGGAATAAACTATATAGGTAACCACATATAAAGTTGGTGACAGCAATGGTTGCTTATCATTTGAGGTAGTCTAACCAGGCCTATACGGCCAGCTATGCACAAAGCCTATCTCCATCACCATTCGGGTAGCAGCGAGAAGCCAGTGGCCCTAAAAAGCCTGTGAAGCTATCGTACGCATTCCCATGTGGGCAGCGGATGAAGCTAGTGACTTAAAGCCATAAAGGGCCAAAAAGTCCTCAACGGATAATCACGTGTAACACCCATGCCATCTATATAGCCTTCCAACAGCATCACAGGGAATGGATGAAATTACCCTCCTGTGAATGGGCTCAACCCTGCAGATGAAGAAAAAGAAGGCTGCAGTGTAAGCTTTTTGGCCATGTCCATAGATAGGCCAACCATGCGTAAGAACCCCAAATCCTTAGCTAGATTTCAGTAGTAACTCATGAGGAAGGGCCTAAACTTACTCATTGATGGACTGGCGGCCCTGGATTTGGTACCCCAAAGGTTGCCTCGCGTGTCCCGTGAACTCTAGAGAGTTACCGCGGCCAACCCTATGCGTAAATCCAACCGAGTTCACGGCCCCGGTAGCTTCACTGGGCCCCTCTGATATATCGTGGTTTGTGAACTCACCAAGCAATGAGAAGTCCAACGAACTCATAATAGTTACAAAGACCATCACGTGAGACCTGACTCCCGCATGAGTTTAAGAAACTGCTTGCTCGACTCCCGCATGAGTCCAAGAAACTGCTTGCTCCACTACTTAAGAGCCTAAACTGTGTGTGTAGGTGTCAGTCCAGTAGGAGTCAGTCTAGTAAGTTTCAGTCCAGTAGTTGTCAGTCTAGCAGTGTTAGTCCAGTGTCCAATAGTGTCAATCTAGACTAGACTAGTCCAGTCAAGTCAAGACAAGTTTAGTCTTGTTCAATCAAAGTATGGTCAGTCAAAAGTACACTAGCACCACTGCTCAAAAAGCATAAATTATGTAGCATTCAAAATACTATAAATACATATTTCACTTTAGAAATGCTCAAGTATGCAATTGCCTGATGAAAATTTTAAATATTAAGTAAACAACATGCAAAAATGTGTTTCTCTTTAATCAGATTCAAACTACAGTAACAACAAATGCCTTTAAAATATAGGCAATTGCAATATATTTGTTCTACTGACAAGAGCTGTAAGGTCTTCTTGTCTCTTGCCTTCTTGATGTAGAAAGATATTATCGCGTAAGATTCTCAAAGGTGGTAGAGAATATATTAGCGAAGAATCATCATTCTCTCTCGGACAATTTAAAGATCCACATATATTCTTTGGATTCGTTAGAGGAGCAATAAAGATTATCCATCCTTCAGGGGTATCAGTAGCTTCACTTCAGAAATATTATCTTCTGAAGAAATCTTTATGCAAAGTTGACCCAGAAAGGGGGCAGGATCTATGTCTTTAAAGTAATCTATGCCTTAGTCTTTCTGATAATCTGTTATGCACGGTGGAAAAATTCATATGCCGATGTCATACCTTCTCGCTATCCTAGTAATGATATCGCAAGATTCTAAGAACCAGAATTAACAAAGATCTAAGGAAAACTCTGTGAAGAAATGTCAAGGAGCACAAACCAGAAAAGACTCAAGAAAAGTCTCAGCGGATGAATCTTTGGAGCTGAAGATGACATTCCCAAAAGCGTGATATAATGAGCAAAGGATGCTAAAATGGTAGTAATGACCGCACTAATTGAAGAAGGAATATGCCAATATGTCCTAGAGGGGGGTGAATAGGACTTTTAAAAGTTTTTATGATTTATTTAAAATCCAATTACACTAATCCTAACAATGGGCACATATTAGGATTACACAAAAAATAACTCTACTGGCTTCCAAGCCCAATAGAGAATCCAATCACAAACTGTTTAAGAAGTAAACACTATGCAAACAAGTTTATGTTGGATATGACTGTGTAAGTGTGTGAGGTGTGATCTCAGATATTCAGATATACAAAATATTAAAGTAAATCACACAATCAGAAGAATATCAATCTCAAACACAATCATTTTTATAGTGGTTCAATAACTTGTCTACTCCACTCTCGGTAACCGCACTCAACCCTTGAGTGTACTGGATTTCACTAAGGAGGCTTCACAGCGGTTCACCTCAAACCTAAGGTTTTAAATCAGGTTCACCTTCAACCTTTATAACCTACACTGAGGCTGACTGTTTTTGCTCTTATGAGCAAGGGTCAACACAACGCACCCACTTTTAGGCACACTGGCCAATGATCTTCCATAAGACCCTACTGGAGATTTCTACACGATTCACCTTAAACCCGAGGTTTCACAGCGGTTGACCTCAAACCTAAGGTTTTGCTGGTTCACCTTTAACCTGATGTTTATGCTCTCTACAGAGCAAGGGTCCACACAATGTACCCACCACATACACTCCCACAGAGTCCTCCTTGAGGACTTCAAAGTGTGAGAACCACTTAAGACCTAATCCTAAAAAGGAATAATCACAAGTGTCCTCTTGGACTCTAGATAGTGACAAATAAGTTGATGAGTCCCGATAAGTATAATGTCGAAGATCTCCTCCTCCTTATTAACGAAGAGTCTTCTGCTCCCTTGATCCGCAACACAAAAGGATGTACCGATATATGGTGACAGGTTGGGTCAAGGATATGATGGAATCCTACTCTTTAAAGGTTTTCCTATAAGGAAGATAGAGTAGTTCCAATCATCTAGGCATTCAAGGCATCTCAACTTAATAATTTGCCATTAAGGTAGTAATTGGAGGATCCTTGAATGCGGAAGTTCATTCCCCAATCCACTCTATTGAATATTAATGGTGAGGGTGGATTGGAGGATGACTTTCCTTGAGAGAAAGGGCTTTGGGTATATGATTTAAGGTTAAACACTCAAAAGTTCTCTCTACTTTCTCTCCCAGCAACAATAGACAAGTCCTCTATATATAGGCAAAAGGTTCCAACGGATATAAAATGGTCACATTTATGACTGAGTTCGATATTATCGAGAAGGTTTGATATCATCAAGCATATACTCTTGATAACATCGATGGTCTACTCAATTACTCGAACTCAAAGTCATACGCTTTTGAAACCTTTTGCCAGTTGGTCGATGAATCGAAACAACTGTCGATGTCATCGGATTTCGAACTCTGATTCCATCGATGGTAGGTTCGATCCATCGACACTTGAAAAATGAGAAAGACTTGATTAGAAATATTTTAGGTTTTTAGGATATGATCGAGGGTCAGCCGATGTCATCGGAATTTGCATATCGATGCTATCGAAGGCAGTGTCGATGGCATCGATAAATCCTATAGATTTACAAATAAGCTCGTTGGACAGATTGTGTCTAGATTCGATATTTGATTTTAGATCATATTGGAATGAGCATCGATATATCGAAGGAATTTGAAATTTTTTTAAAAAAACAGGGGCGCTGAAAACCTGTCTGTCGATGATATTGAGTCGACTTCAATGGACTCGAGATTTGAATATCGATGATATTAATAGGTGTATTGATACATCGATAATTCATCCAGATATGTTATGAGGTTGCTGGACATATTTAGCCCTCTTGTCGATGGAATCGATGGAGCATCGTGGACTCGACAGCGCAGGTTGATCATATCGAGATGTATATCGATACAATCGACAGGGCAAGAAAAACTTAGAAATTTTCTTGCTTTGAAAAAAGCTTCCTCACCTTAAAACCCTATGATTTTCTAACTTTTTTAAGGATTTTATTCACCTGGTGTTTTGAGACATGGGATGTGAGGCTTTAGATTTACCTGTGGTGAGCTTGCACATATCTAGTTGAGACAGACGCTTGAATTGATATTCCTATTGGGCTCTGTAGAGAATCTGACACAACACCCACGTAACTTAACAAACCAGAGCACTTTCAATCTCCCCCTTTGTTAATTACGTGACAAAATCTCAAAACACCTTAAAATACTCTAGACGAACACATCCTAAATTATGTGTATATGCTTTTTACACAATTTTACAATTTCTAGCCCATGTACACAACTAGTAGCAGCTCCCCCCGACTGTAAACTCCCCCTCGCTTGATGCAGCTGCTCCCCCTAACACCTGCACAACATCTAACAGATATACAATTTTTCGTTCGGGGTGTTTGCAAATGTTCTCTCCCTTTTTGTTAGTCATTGACAAAGATATAGCAGTTGATATTGACTGAAGAGTGAATTACTTGGGAGTACCGACCAGGCAGAAGCAGATCAATTGATGTATAATAATTAGCTCAGTTTAAGCAGTCATCAACTGTAAAACCTGTGGATGCATATTAGATAAAAGAGAGCAGTTAAAATATTCATTAAGACATCACATGCAATCCATAGCAGTCATATGATAAACCAGGGGATTTTAAACATAATCATGGCAGTAAAAATAAGAATTATACTCAGTCATTACCAAAATGAAACCAAAATATCCAAGTATCCAAAATAAACTGCCCAAGATTGGCAGCAAATTAACAGTTATCCGAACAAAAACACCCATCCCATGCACAGGTACCCCCAAAAAAATAGTGATATATAACTTGCATAACCAGCTTCTACCGACTCTGAGAATCACCACGTGCGAGTAAGTCTACCACTTGCTGATTTGTTTGCTGGAGTGAATCGACTTTTTCTTCAATCACGGTGAGATGTCTCTCATAACTGTGAAGTCGCTCCTCCATGCTTGCCATACTGTTCAGTAAGTGGCGTTCGAGGTGATGAGTTTGGTGATTTGTGATGGACTCCGGACTTAGCAGTGGCGTTCGGTTGGATCCCCATGGATATGATGGATGAGCATGTGGAGCAATCGACTACAGAGGAGCACTGTTCTCTGGAAGTGCTAAAGGAAGACACAATTGTTGAGCCACCTGAGCCAAATCACTATCAAACCATGTCTCTAGATAGACTGTATCTGATGTGGCAGGGATACCAACATGATGAGCTAATTTACAGATGAGTACAGGAAAAACTAGTGTATCCTGATGATTGCCTTGAATGACATGAATTAGCTACTTAAGAAGAAGCGTTGGGAGGCACACCTGAACTTCTTGATACACATCATACAACACATTTAATACAAAGGGAGATAGATGATTACCATTCACATCACACAGATAGACATTGGACCCAAAAATGTTATGAAGGATTTTAAACGTGGGTCCAAGATGATTAATATGAAGGGAATTATCATCGTTCCGAGGAATAGTGATTCCCTAACACAGTGCACGAGTTATCTCTCCCCAAACGCCCAGACCATTTAGATTCCGGTTGGTGACTGGAATGCGAGTGACCTCGAGGTCTAGAAGAATACTCAAGGTGATGGGAGTGATGTGCTTCGAGTGATGAGGGAACTCAACTTGAATACATGGTGGATTATTACGAATAATATGACATTTACTGAGAAATTCATGGATCACCCCTATTTGATAAGTACCACCAAGATTTAGAATGTTTTGTCATCCAATCACTTCTAAAAGGAGGTCCACTCCAAAATACTCAATGACATTGTTAAGAACCAGACGTTCAACAATAGTGGCTGGATGTCTCACCGATGGAATGAGTAGATGCATACTGGGTTGTTTCGCTTTTCCTTTCGAAGACTAAGAAAGAGACTTAACTTTCCCTTTGTTCATGGGTTTTCAGTGTAAGATACACGTAGAGGTAAGGATGGTCAACCAAAAGAACAGAAAATACCTGACCAAAAGTGAGGTTAAACTCTGGAGTGGAATAATTGGAAGGATAATACTTTTTTCTTTCGAAGCTTCTGGGACCCACCGATGCTCTTCTGGCCGAGGATTCGAGCAGAAAGTAAAACAGAGAATTTTTCAGAAAAATAAGATTTTTTCGCTCAACCACCCTTTATCGGGCGGCTATGTTCGATTATATCGAACTTACTTTCGATTATATCGATGATCCTCATCCGATGTTATCGATAATTGCTTCGATAGAAGTCTCGATCATGTGACTTTTCACATTCTGAAGAGATGTCGATGATATTGACCCATGATCGATTAATCGGGAATGACATATCGATAGGCATATTGAAGATGAATATTTTTCTTTTTCAGTATACAAACGACCCTTCAAGTATACTTTTAGTATTTCTATGAATAACATACTTAGCAAAGTTATGTACAATTACTGTAGGCATTAAAATTATAAACACTTGAATGTTTATATACAAAAGATGGAGGTAAGAGACCTTAGATATATCATTTTAAGCTCAGAAAAATTTTGAACCATTTCAGCAAATATCCAGATCTAGACGCATGACCTGGATTTGTCCTTTTATGCTCAGTAATTCTAGACATCAGTCCTTTCTATGCCTCTGATAGTGTAACAGTGGTTGCTTGTGCGATCACCTTTCATTACTGATTTTCCCGATTGCTTTAGGATTTTGCATTCTGGTCTGTTGAATTTGACCACATGCCCATTATCATAGATTTGAGATATGCTTAGGAGATTATGTGTTGGACCTTTTATGCAGAAAGTATTCTCATTTTCAAGCAACTTAATTCCTTCTATGATTCCCTGTCCAACTACTTTAGCAGTGGTTCCATCTCCGTAGGTGACTATCCCATTATAAAGATTCTTTTAGGTTGAAAGAAGGGACATATCACATGTAACATGTCTTAAGCAACCACTATCTAGGTATCACTTAGTGTCATTGCCTGTCAAGTGATTCGAGTGAGTAACCAGACAATTTTTCTTTTCTTTAATTATCCACTTTATGACAGGGTTCTTACTTGTAGTAGATTTAATTTTCTTATTTGATTCAACTACTTGATTAGTCTTTGTGTTGCTACTGGAGGCATTAGATTTTTCAAGTATCTGTATTCCATACCCAGCTTTAGCTCTGACTTTCTCATATCCTAAGCCATTTTTGTTACTTCCAAATTTTCCCATACCTAAAAGTTTTTCTAACTTCTCACCACTCTGGGAAAACTTACATTTTGATTGGCAATTTTTCTGGATTCTTCTAGATTAAACAGGAGTGTATGATTTTCATTTTGAAGGAGCACATTCTTGTCTTTTAATTGCTCAACCTGTTTGTTTAGTTTTTCGGTTTCAGATTTAAGGAAGGTGTTAATTCTCTTAAGTCTATCATTATCTTAGTGTTGTTGCTATAAATCATTGATCAGATGTGTATTGATTTCTACAGTTTTATCTAAATCTTTTTGTAGTAACTTACTTTTGTTTTCCGCTATTCCAAGTCTTTTAAGGATATTTATGCTATGAATGTAAAGTCGATTATAAGCATTTTGTAGTTTATCCTTTTCTTCTTCTTCTTCAGTTTCCTCATTGTCAGATGGAAATGATTCCGTGGCTTGCCTTTTTTCTCATTCTCAGATTCCATAAGAATGATTGAAGTAGTGGAGACCATGAGTTTTTTCAATGATTTCTGATCTCCATTGCTTTCTGAGTCACTAGATTCTGAATTTGACTCTTCAGTATCATCCCATGTGGCAACCATTGCCTTACCCTTAGTTTTTTTGTTTGGGCATTCGGTTGATAGGTGTCCATACTCCTGATAGGCATAGCATTGTGGTTCTTTGGTTCTTCTACCAAATTTTCCTACAGAAAGTTTGTTGTTCACCTTTCTTCCTCTAGAAGGCCGGCCACGATTTTTCTAAAAGAACTTCCTGAATCGTTGTGCCAATAAAGCTACTTTCTCATCTTCATCCTCTTTTTCACTTTCATTGTCCTCTTTTAATGTTTCCTTTGAAGTTTTTAGGACAGTTGTTTTGGATTTAGGGATTTGTTTGAAGTGTAGTTCGAAAGTTTGTAAGGAACCTACCAGTTCTTCTACTTTCATCTCATCTATGTTCCTGCACTCCTCAATTGTTGTAACCTTGAGATTAAATCGTTCTGGAAGGGATCTTAGGATTTTCCCACAAACTTTTGGTATCGGAACTTTTTCTCCCAATCCACCCATCGAGTTGCAAATGATATTTAACTTTGTAAAGAACTCCATAAAAGTCTCATGCTCTTCCATTCTGAGACTTTCGAATTGTGAGGTTAATAGTTGCAGTTTGGACTTCTTCATAGTACTCGTGCCTTCATGGGTTGTTTCCAATAAGTCCCATGCTTCCTTGGATGTCCCACACATACTTATTTGGTTGAAGATGTCTTGGGACACGGCACATAGATGACATTCATAGCTTTAGCTTCAGCAGTCTGTTTTTCTTAGTCGAACGCCGTCCACTTTTCTTTGGATTTGGGTTTTGTGATGGTTGTGCCACTATCAATTACAATTTGTTCAGTTGGTGGCACATATCCACTTTCAACTATATCCCAAACATCATGATCTAAAGATCTCAGAAAGTAGTGCATCTTAGCCTTCTAGTATGCATAATTTGAGCCATCAAATACTGGAGGTCTAGTGACTGATGAGCCCTCTCCTTTGACCATATTCTCAACTTCAGTCAAGATCACTCTCTAGGTGGTGAAGCCCTTAAAGAGAGACTCGCTTTGATACCAACTGAAATGGCGGTAAAAACCGCACTAATTGAAGAAGGAATATACCAATATGTCTTAGAGCGGGGTGAATAGGACTTTTAAAAGTTTTTATGATTTATTTAAAATCCTATTACACTAATCCTAACAATGGGCACATATTAGGATTACTCAAAAAATAACTCTACTGGCTTCCAAGCCCGGTAGAGGATCCAATTACAAACTGTTTAAGAAGTAAACACTATGCAAATAAGTTTATGGTGGATATGATTGTGTAAGTGTGTGAGGTGTGATCTCAGATATTTAGATATGCAAAATATTAAAGTAAATCACACAATCAGAAGAATAGCAATCTCAAACACAGTCATTTTTATAGTGGTTCGACGGCTTGTCTACTCCACTCAACGCACCCACCTCGTACACTCCTGCCGGAGGCCTCCTTGAGGACTTTAAAGGGTGAGAAACACTTAAGACCCAATCTACAAAGAAATTATCACAAGTGTCCTCTTAGACTCTAGATAGTGACAAATAAGTTGATGAGTCCCGATAAGCATAATGTCGAAGATCTCCTCCTCCTTATTAACGAAGAGTCTTCTGCTCCCTTGATCCGCAACACAAAATGATGTACCGATATATGGTGACAGGTTGGGTCAAGGATATGATGGAATCCTACTCTTTAAAAGTTTTTCTACAAGGAAGATAGAGTAGTTCCAATCATCTAGGTATTCAAGGCATCCCAACTTAATGATTTGCTATTAAGGTAGTAGTTGGAGGATCCTTGAATGCGGAAGTTCATTCCCCAATCCACTCTATTGAATATCAATGGTGAGGGTGGATTGGAGGATGACTTTCCTTGAGAGAAAGGGCTTTGGGTATATGATTTAAGGTTAAACACTCAAAAGCTTTCTCTACTTTCTCTCCCAGCAACAATAGACAAGTCCTCTATATATAGGCAAAAGGTTCCAACGGATATAAAACGGTCACATTTATGGCTGAGTTCGATATCATCGAGAAGGTTCGATATCATCGAGCGTATACTCTTAATAGCATCGATGGTCTGCTCGATGACTCGAACTCAAAGTCATACGCTTTTGAAACCTTTTGCCAGCTGGTCAATGAATCAAAACAATTGTCGATGTCATCAGATTTTCAACTCCGATTCCATCGATGATAGGTTCGATCTATCGACACTTGAAAAATGAGAGAGACTTGACTAGAAATATTTCAGGTTTTTAGGATATGATCGATGCTATCGAAGGTAGTGTCAATGGGATCGATAAATCCTATAGATTTACCAATAAGTTCGCTGGACAGATTGTGTCCAGATTCAATCCAATCGACTCGACCTCGATATCATCGACATATGAATATTGATTTCCTCGAATGGCCCCCAATCAAAGTAAAAAAAAATAACCTGAAATATTTGCTAGAAGAAATGCGCGCCCACGATCGATATCATCGATGGACTTTCGATCTTATCGATGTTTGATTTTAGATCTTATCGGAATGAGCATCGATTTATCGGAGGAATTTGAAATTTTCTTTAAAAAATAGGGGCGCTGGAAACCTATCTATCGATGATATCGAGTCGACTTCGATAGTCTCGAGATTTGAATATCGATTATATCGATAGGTGTATCGATACATTGATAATTTGTCCAAATATGCTATGAGGTTATTGGACATATTTGGGCCTCTTGTCAATGGAATCGATGGAGCATCGAGGACTCGACAACGTAGGTCGATCATATCGAGATGTATATCAATATAATCGATAGGGCAAGAAAAACTTAGAAATTTTCCTGTTTTGAAAAAAAATTTCTCACCTTAAAACCCTATGATTTTCTAACTTATTTTTAAGGGTTTTATTCACCTGGTGTTTTGGGACATGGGATGTGAGGTTTTAGATTTATCTGTGGTGAACTTGCACACATCCGGTTGAGGCAGACGCTTGAATTGATCTTCCTATCAGGATCTGTAGACAATTTGACACAACACTCACGTAACTTGACAAACTAGGGCACTTTCAGATGCAACAAATGCAATGCAAAGCACAATGGCAAGCACAAAGATGAAATGATTAAATCATTATCATATTACGAATATCACAATTAGCATAAAAAGAGAAGATGCTTTCAATATATTTTAAAATTATAAATGCTTCATAAAGTTAAATTAAAAATTTATAATGTATTGAGATACTAATTCTGATCAATTTGGCAGGAAAGAAAGCTTGAGTTGTGCAAATCATGAATAAAGGAAATAGTCGAAAAAAGTTGTTGCAGTAGTAGCAACATTAAAGGACAACTCCCTAGATACAGAGTTTAAGGAAAGAGTCGCCAAAGTTAATCAAAGAGAACGTTTTAACGGTAGCGGTACTGAAAGATAGTTCTCTGATCAAGTTGCTCAAAGATGAAGTCGTTACAACTGTTATAGTGGCAAGTTTCAATGAAAAGAGAATATTATCTTCTCTAGTAAAACATCTGCTTGATATTGTTGACTGGGGGCATTCAATTCTTCCGTTCGAATGCGATTATTCAAGTATTCCGTTCGAATGCAATCATTCAAGTATTCCATTCGAGCGCGATCATTCAAATCTTCCGTTTGAGCGCGATCATTCAAGTCTTCCGTTCGAGTGCAATCATTCCAATCTTTCGATCGAGCACTATCATTCAAGTTTTTCATTCAAGTGAGATCATTCAAGTTTTCTGGTCAAGTATGAACATCCAATCATCCTTCAGTTGTAGTTCATTCAGTTCTTTGGTCGAAAGAAGATCAATCCTCCATTTGATTTCCTGAATCAATCAAAGAAGGATCGAGGGGCCATTTGTTGAGGCACAAAAAAATATTCCATTGCATTGGTTAGAGAATTCTGTGGTGCGGAACTTTTCTAGGGTCATTCACTCTGTATTTTAGTAAAAATTAGCATCCGGTGGTGTTTTGGGTTGGTGAAAATCAGTATCCGAGGGTAGTTTGGGTATTTTGGTGAAAATCAATATCCAGGGGTAGTTTGGGTATTTTAGTGAAAATCAGTATCCGGGGTAGTTTAAGTATTTTGGTATAAATTAGTATCCAGGGTTAGTTTAGGTATTTTGGTAAAAGGGAATGAGCGAGAGTATTTCAGTCAAAACGAGAATGGATGGATATTGCCTTGTATGGAGAAAAAAGTGGTTGTACACCACCATTTAACGGAGAGCCTGCTGGACACCGTTATTTAGGAGATGAAGTTGGAGTTATGTGAAGGGAGAAGTGGTGGTGATCACCACTGACAGCCTCCGCAGTACCCCTTTCTCGGCTCCCAGCACCTATACGCCAAGTTCCGATCCTGGGATCCTACAAGGAGAATTTTCAAACATATATTTATCTCGTAAGAAGCATAACCACAAGTTTACCCAGATCACAAAGGGAACATCATCATCACATATCTACTAATATAAACTTTGAATACAATTCTAAAAGGAAAAATACATATGTCAAAAATAAGATGAAAGCTCCGGAAGACAGCTACATGCTCCAAGCTCCACACTGCTGTAACTTAACATCACCTGCACACATCTATCGTGCATAAGCTTATAGAAAGTTTAGAGGGTCGTATAAGTTTGTGCACAAGGCAAGTGCCAAGTATATAGTAAAACCTATAAATCATACATCATCGGGATAAGCGGAAATACTGACAAGTCTGTAAATCATTCAATATCAGAATAAGCAATGCAGATCGACTATGCAAATGTGGAATCATAGAGAACTAAATATCAGATGCCTATGATGTAAATGCAATATACAACTCCTGATGAGTTCAAGAATACCGTCCGTCGTATCTAGACCATATAAATATAGAAATACAGTAACTGAAAATGCTAGATGCCAGGGATGTAATGAAGTATGTGGTCCAAATGGAATGGCCATGCTGGAGTGTGAAGTCGGGATGATAGTACGTAGTATTGCAGGCTATGGGGTCAATCACAAGGGACTTCTATCCACACCAATCTCATACCCAATTTAGATAGTCAGACTCAATGTGGTAAACTCCTGATCTCAGGTTAGTCATGCGCCCCAACCGAAATCCAGGCCATTGCCAAGACACATGTAACAAATAGTTGCACACCACCAGCCCGAGTGGTTGGTGAATGAATAAATGAATGAGTATGCAATGCCTACTCCACAAATCCATACTGTACATCTCTGGGATTATCACCGGGGTCTAGTACACTCCACACCATCTTGCTGCCCCATCAGGCGCATAATTGGGTAAGTGGAAGAGACCTCACTATCCACCTACGAATACCGGCCCGATTCATCGATAGCAGACTCATTCATGAGCTGGTCAGACTCAGCCTAGCTATGCTTACTCCCTCAGGCAGGTAAGGCCACACCCCCTCCCAACCGACCATGACACGGTGGGAGACGCGACCTACTGGTATATGGCCCTCATGCGCTCATATATATATCCACTTGGTCTCAACGTTGGGGCCTCCTCTGGTAACAAGAGGGTTTAGAAATTTTCACCCAGGTCCATCTATGGCAGTCCGATGCTAATAACATATTTTCAGTGTCCCATCTGGCCATCCCCGATATGCATGTGGAGGTTACGGCCCTATGTAGCTAGGGCGTACAATAATCACAACACACAATGCAAGATGCGTAAGTCATACAATCCAGCCATGCATCAATCCTGCACATATCGTGCGCTAATGTGAGATAACCTTTGCTTATTAGGGAGTCTCATAATAACCTGCCCAATGACATATGCAATAGTCAATCACATCTCATAACGAACTTGCAGATGATGCGTATGGGCATGTATCATGATGCTATGTATGATTATCGACCATAATAATGATTGATCTCACATAATCACCATGGGCCTCTCACATCGCAATAGGACTCATCTAGTCACAATGGGTCTCATACAATCATAATGGGCCTCTCACATCGCAATGGACCTAATAGATTCACAATAGGCCTCATATAATCAAAGCACAATACTCCTCACACATCATAATGGTCCTCATACATACACAATAGGCCTCATACCATCATAATGGGCCTCATACATACACAATAGGCCTCATACCATCATAATGGGCCTCACACATACACTATAGGCCTCATACCATCATAATGGGCCTTACATGGTCACGATGGGCTTCATACAATCACAATGGGCCCCACATGGTCACGATGGGCCTCACATGGTCACAGTGGGCCACATCACACAGGCCTCATATACATCAAGTGGGTTGTATCACATGGGCCTCAACAATGGGCCTCGACAATCGGCCTCGACAAATAGAAATCAGCCTTAACAATCAGAATCGATATCGATAATCAACCTTGACGTAAGGTGGGGTCCACAGATGGATGGCCGATAATGGATCAAGCAATATCAATGTGGCCCAATCGTTTGGGTTAACCCACTAGATAGTGATGAGGATGGGCCTAACAAGGCCTACGGGAAGGTCACAATGTGGACGTTCAACCATCATTTCCCATCAATGTGGTCATTTAACCAACATTGCTGCCAAGGAGTGGCCCACATAAGATCAAACATACAGTGGGTGAACGACCTCAGATAAGGGCCTAATATACATCATCATGGGCCTCAATTGCATTCAAATGGCTGAATCAAATGGGCCGAGTCAAATGGGTCGAATCAATTGGGCTGATCAAATGGGCCGATTCAAATGGGCCAAATCAAATGGGCCGAATCAAATGGCCCGATATAAATGGGCCGACACAAATGGGCTGAATCAAATAGGCCGAATCAAATGGGCCGAACCAAATGGGCCGAATCACATGGGCCTTAACCCATGGGCCCCAAATACCTCTCAATGGGCCTCTCAAATACAACAAGTAGGCCCCACCATTTCCCATCCAGATAATGAATCAGATCAAAAGATCATCTGAACCATACCATAAATAATAGTGATGATAAAGATTTCCACCATTAAATTCTAGTAGGCCCCACCATGGGGTTTATTTTCCATCCAGTCTGTTCATAAGGTCACAAAGACCTTAATTTAGAGGAAAAACAAATATCATATTAGTTCAAAACTTTTGTAATCCCAAAAGGGGTTTCAATGGTCGGCATTCAATCCACTATTTTCTGTAGTGTGTGGTCCATTTGACAACTGGACTTGTCTTATTTTTAGTCTCAAGCCTTGAGACAGTCTTCCTAAATCGATGGGTGGTTAGATGAACCAATAAATCAGGGTAGGGTCCACGAACGTGGCCCACCTTGAGCGGTTCGCCAAAAGGATAGACGGTAGGGATACAACACATACGGTGAGGTCCACAGAGCCTAGTGATGTCAAATAGTAGCTTAATAGCTGCTGTGAGACGCATCAACCTCACATCATGCAAGTGAGTTCCACGTGGGTATGGCCCGCCAATGCAAGATATTGCATTATATAATATTATATATAATATACTTAAATATAATATAAGATATTATACACACACACACACACACACACACAT
Source organism: Magnolia changhungtana (assembly GCA_030180095.1). Taxonomy (NCBI): domain Eukaryota; kingdom Viridiplantae; phylum Streptophyta; class Magnoliopsida; order Magnoliales; family Magnoliaceae; genus Magnolia; species Magnolia changhungtana. The sequence goes on along the minus strand of JASAUF010000324.1, from coordinate 698,837 downwards.
ATATATATATATATACACACACACAAACTAGATCCACCGTCCAGTTACATATGGACGATGTAGATTACATAAGGTGGGTCCCACGTGGGAGTGGCCCACCATATCATTTATCTTACATCCAATCTGTTAATAAGGTCACACAAACCTGAATGAAAAGGAAAAATAAATTTCATATTGATCCAAAACTTCAATGACCATAAAAGAGTTTCAATGGCAGACGCTCAATCCACTATTTCCTGTGATGTAAGCCACCTAAGTTTGCTACCCAACTGATTTAAGGGGGGGCCCACCGTTTGAAAAGGGGCCCACCTAATGGACGGTGTTGATGTTCTACCCACATCACGGTGGGGCCCATGGTTGGGACCGTGGTCCCTGCCTCAAACGCAGCAGTGTCCTGCTGCAACGTCAGCAGCAGTAGGCGTTGCATGATATATATATATATATATATATAATATTTGAAAAAAAGTATTTTTTGCGGTTTTTAATATGTGAGGCCCGCATTAGGTGAATCCAACCCAGTCATTGGATTCTAGGAGTCAAGATAGACCAAACAATCCCAATATTCAATATATTTTGGGGTACAGAAACATCAGGATGGATTTCAATGGTAAGGCCACTGTTTTTTATGATATGGCCCACCTGGACATTGGATTAACTTCATTTTTTGGCTTAATGCCTAAAATGAGCTGGAGAATGGAATGGACAGCGTGGATTAACTTCATACATCAAGGTAGGGCCTGTATGAGCGGTCCACCCAAAGAGTTTAAAAATTAAACTAATATTTTTGTTTTCCTTCCCAGCCTCCAGCGTCCAGGGAGGTTGGGCGTTGGACGGCCCTAACTAGTGCAGCGAGGTAGGGCCCCACATGACATTGTGAACATTTCATTGGGGTGGGTCCACACGTGTAGGACCCATCAGCCTTGGATAGAAGCAGATATTTGTGTGCTTCCTCCAATTGGGCCCACCTACATTGACTGCTAGGTGGGTCCATTAGATGGACGGCATAGATGTGAAACATATCAAAAGGTGAGCCATAAAAATGAGGGAAGGAGAGAGGGAGAGAGAGAGAGAAATAAACACAAGATGGAGGGACCCCGACACTGTGGGCCCTCCCTTACATTCAATCATATACATCAAGTGGGTCCCAATACATGTGGGCCTACCAAATCAAAGATCAATGGTAGAGATTCCTTTTTCCACCAAAATGGAAGGTCTAGATGACCTCTATTCATGCAAGGAAAATAAACATCATGATGGGGTTCATGGAGAATGGCCCCATCATGGAATGATCATGAGAATCATAGTGGGCCATCGACCTAAAGCGAGATCCATACCATCAATCTGTAGGACCCACTTGGCCCATCATCAAAAGAATGAAATGTAGGCTTATGGAAACACCCACCTTTGATCTTCTCTTCCTTTTACCACCTATAGTCTCTAGAGCTCCAAGGAAACGATTTCGAAGGTTAAGATGGACTTTGAATGGTGGAGATGGGAGGTAGGAAGGTGGGCCACACTAGCTCTCTCATGGGGAGCTTTGAAAAGGCCAAGTTATATGTCCTAGAGGGGGGGGGGGTGAATAGGACTGTGCCAAATTAAAATATAATAGCGAAAAATAAGAAATAGGAGAGCCAACAAAATAAAACAAACCACAATACAGGAATGTAAAGCAACCTCAAAATAAAGAGCTTGATACTAATGTTGTTCTAATGACAACCTAAGCACCATAAAAACCAAGGGTTTATGGCAGGACAACCTTACTAGAACAAATTGAATATCAAAACTCAAACAGAAAGGAAATAAAGGAAATAGCAAGAAATAAATTCTAAACTATTACAACATTCCCCACTTTGCTTGAAATGTAAATATTACAGCATTCACATCCACACATACATTCCACAAATCTAATGATTAAATATAGAGAAATTAAAAGAGCATTTAAATTACAAAACACACTGATATATAGCAGTTCACTCGAGTGTTCACCAACTGTTAAACAACAGCCACACAGCTTGCTACTCCACTCCTAATATCCTCACACAGGGGATATTAGCGTTCACTATCAAACAGGATTTTACAGGTTTACCTAAAACCTTCACAATTGTGTTTTTTAACTTGGGGTCACACAATCTAAAAACCCACACTTTCTGAGTTTTCTGGCTCTCCTCAGATAACCAACACAATGAGATTTTTCTGGCAAATCTCAAACAAAACAAAAATAATGAATTTAAAATAAATGTAAAATACTTGAATTTCTTCTTTTGTAGCAGCCCGGTAAAACCAATCAGAGTAAAAGTTCGAATCAACGTTCAATGTCCAATACTCACTTAAGAAATGGTTCTAGGTTCTAATTGATTTTAAATTAGACCAAATTATGTATAGCTCTATTTGATTTTGATTCCAATGAAGAAGGAATACAGCAATTCCTCTTTTTCAAATAGGATTGGAATATAGGAATAAAATCAAATAAGAAAAGCTAACAAAAAGAATATTAAATATGCACAGCGTAGCTAAAAATGAACACAACTTATCTCATAGTGGAGGCTTGAATTTTCTCAAATTAATCGATGAAAAACTCTGAAATTCGTGTTCAATTTATAGGTGAGCAAATCACATCTTCGACTAGTCTTAAGTCTCTACGACTGGTCATAGGACCAACTGATATTTGAAATTTCGAGCGCGATAAGATAAGACAATTTCACGACTGGTCGTAGGTGGTCTATGACTGGTCGAAGGACACCTTTGACTGGTCTAAGGTTGCTCACGACTAGTCGAAGCTAGTCGAATATCAACGCTGTAGTTTGAGTCGTAGGTCTACGATAGATCGAACAATCAGTCGACACTATTCATATGACTAGTTGAACAGACTCCAGGACTGGTCGAAGCTTAACTAAAAATTTTAAATTTTTTCAACAAACTTATGACTGGTCCAGGCAAATCTTAGACAGGTCGAAGCAGTGCTAGGACTAGTCGAACAAAGTCCAAGACTAGTCTTAGAACAAACCAAACTCACTGATATAAAACATATGGATAATGTATCCAAAATGGCCTACTCTAAAGGTCAACCTAAGGTCAGTCATACCTCAATAGTGAAGTAAGGACATTGAAACTTAAAGATGAGTAACCTTGAGCATAATGAAACTTGAGATCTTGGTGTAGCTTGAACCAGAAAGCTTATTGAAATCTTGAGTCTTGAACTAAGTCAAACATTCTCACATTCTCGAGACTTCTTGACTTGTGAACATTTCTTGACTATCGAAGGTGATCATGTGAGACTTTTGTCTTGACTTGAGATATCATGTGTAGAGCTTTGTTCTTCACATATGCAAGCTGGATAGTAAGATACATACAGTGTCTTTGGTCACCTCAAATTTGACAATGTAGTGAAGCTATCAATTATAGCACTTACAAGCTTGAACGTGGGTTGCTTGGGAGGAAAAATGAGAGAGAGAGAATGAGAGAGAGAGAGTTGATGGGAGAGGAGTGATGGAGAGAGGGATGGATGGCTGTACTTGTGTAAGGGAGAGAGTTGACTTTGGGGATGGGTAGTTGTACTTAGGAATGGGTGTGAGTGATGGGAGTGATGTGTACTTGATTGAATGATTGATAGGATTGATGTAAGGGATTCTCTCGAGATTTGAACGTGCGGCAATTTTCCTCGAACTAAATGCGGGCCCACATCTCCTGGCCCGGATATCGCCTTAGCATGGTAGACGCGGCATTAGAACCGCAGCGACGGCACTGTTGTAAGGATACAACTCTCGGGTCAAGCCGACTCTAATATATGAGACATGACACAGGATCGTGCATAAACCCGATAATAAATCATGAGTCACCGGAATTCGACCGGGAGGACCGCTGAAGCATACGGAGAGGTATGGTCTAGGATACGGGCTTTACAACCACAATGTAAGAGAGTGGGGCCTATAAATACCCCTTCACATGCCTCATTTTGGAGGTTGATCATTTTAATGGGCCAGAGAATAAGAGAGAAGTAAGGTAGGATAGGGAGAGAAGAAAGTTGTTACGCCAGCCCGCGCAACACGAAGTCTTTACACGGACCCGCGCAATGGGAATGGAGAAATCCCATTGCACCACCTTTTGTGGAAACCATTGTGCCAGCTCGCGCAAACAATCTAAAGAGGATTCATCTTGTGCCACTTTTAAAGGGGCGTTGTCCAGAGGGAAACCTCTTTGCGAGGTTGCACGCAAGCCTTTTGAAGAAAACCTTTATGCGGTTGCGCGTAAAATCCTTAAAGTAAGGCTCCAATGCCACTTTGTATGGAGGATGTCCCAAAGGTTGGCTTCCAACACCACTTTGTCTGGAAGATGTCTAAAAGGTTGACTTCTAACGCCACTTTGCATGGAAACGTGTCTTCATGGATGGCTTCCGACGCCACTTTGCATGGACACGTGTCTTGATGGTTAGCTTCGAACGCCACTTTGCATGGAGAGATGTCCTAAGGAAAGGCTTCCAACACCACTTTCCATGGGATTCTATCTAAATATAAAGTCTATGCGACACTATTTGTGGAGGTGTTGCGCGGGTGCACACAATTGAAGGAGAGAATGACTCTCACATGTCTTAAAGCTTTCCTCCAATCCCACTTCCTAAGGAGTACTTGTCTTAAGATATGGCTTGTGCGCCACTTCATGAGGAAACATGTCGTAAAGCTCTCCTCCAATGTCACTCCCCATGGAGGACTATCCTGAGACAAGGCTTATGTTGTCTTAACAGATTGCCTATGTGTCACTCCATGTGGACTTTGTCTTGATGGAAGACTTTTACCCCAAAGTAAACCTCATGCACCCCATGTTCCTTGTCTAAGCCTGTATACTCTTACCTTCAAACAAATGGCCCCCACCCCTTTAAAAGTTGAGTATCAAGGAATTCACAAAGAAGAGAAAGAAAGTAGAGTGTGATGGAAGGTCTACACAATTTGAGGTGATCGTTCCACATTTCAAGGGATGGTCACCGCTCCACATTTTAAGGGATCGTGGCTCCACATTTCAAGGGATTGTCGTTCCACATTTCAAGGGTTTGTCGCTCCACATTTCAAGGGGTGATGGTCACTCCACATTTCAAGGGATTTTCGCTCAACATTTCAAGGGGTGATCGTCGCTCCATATTTCAATGAGGATTAAAGGAAGAATGAATGGAAGAATGATTAGAACTGATCTCAATGGTCAGATCAAAGAAGAATGTTCAGAATTGATCTCAACGGTTAGATCAAGGGTTTTAAGGCCACATAACCTATCTCCCCTGGAGATGTGATCAAAAGCATCGAAATGCTGCCGAAATTGCCATTAGACTGTCTTCTCTTTCATTCATTGCTTTGATTGATTGTACTCCATTTTCAGAATCAAGGGAATCCGAGGATGTAAATGAACTCAGAATAAATGTGATCATTGTTCTCTCATCAAATTATCTGTTATCATTGAATAATTCCCCAAATCAAACGCATTTGTTTTGTTGTCGAAATAGCGTTCACTCGCTGTGCACAGGTCCGGAGAGCCCGGTCAAAGCTCACTGACCCGAGCTTACCCGAAAAAGGAGGATTCTCCCTCCTTTTCCCTCCCGATTTCAATTCAAATGGATAGGTGTCCGTGATTTTGATTGTGGCCCACAAACTAGGGCCCATCTTCACGATTTGAAGCGTCCATCTGGTGTTGATGGTCCTTCTGACCAAAACCTACCAAATCCCACACCCAGGATCATGTGTGCATCTGCACAAATCTTGCTGCAAGCAAGCCCTGCAACACCCCATTTCTAAAAACAGAAACTGCCTCCATGCAACAGGTTGGAGATCCATGTGTGGGGTGTTTAGCATGATCTGGATTGTCCAAATAGATGAGATCTCAACCGTCTAATTTCTTAGGGTTTTCCAAATAAAACCATGTCCGATTTCGGTTCCTACCCACCGAATTTGGGGACAGTTTCAGTCAGATCAAATCTAGACCGCTTATTACCAATCTAATAGCTCTGGGATGTTAGGGTGAGTGAATAAGAGGGGGAGGATTGAGCAGCAATGGGATCTAAATCCATTCCTTATAGCCGCACTCGAAAATGACTGCCATCTTCTTCATCTGAACCTACCAGCCAAACGACGTCCTAGCTCTATTCCTCCCATCCTCCGATCTTCCCTCGGCCCATCTGCACCATCCACAACAATCGGATCAGAAGAAGATGCAAGAACAGTGAATCTGCCATTGAAGCTCGAGCTTCTTCCCCATCCATGTCGCACCGAGATGTCGGGTCGGAACTCACTGGCATCACTCCTTTTGTTTCGTGATGGGTTGAGTTGCTGTCCAAACATGTCCAGATCCTCCTTAAAAGAGAAGGAAAGTTTAGATGAAAAAGAGAAGGCAAGAAGGAAGGAGGTAGCGGTGGTGTAAGTCCCGCTGCACTTGTGCCCAAGTCACGCTACACTTGTGCCCAAGTCAGGCTGAGCCATGAGATGGGCCTGACGTGTCTATGTTCGTCTGACCTCCCTAAACAGACAGAAGAAGAAGAAGAAGTATAGTATAGAGTGAGGATGAGTTGAGTGCAGGATGTTCAGTCCAACCTTGTTGACTCGGCGGTCGTCACCGAGTTGAGCTAGGTTGGGTAAGGTGGTCTGGTTTAATCCAGTCACCTTGTTGGACATTTTTGTAGGAAAAAAAACTCCTAAAAGAGGGTAAAGAGAGGAAAGAGAGGAAAGAAGAAGAGAGGGAGAGAGGAAGAGAGAGTTTGGGCTTGAGTCATGGGCTGCTCGCTGCCGAGTCAGCTGGGTTGAGTTGACCATGGGGCTGACCTGGGTCTAGCTGGAGTTCCAGCAAGGAGAGAAGAAAATGGAGAGAAAAGAGAGGGATGATGAAAGTTGGGTCAACTAGACTCGGCCCATCGGGTAGAGTTGGGAAGTGTAGCTCACTACCGAGTCAGCTAAGCCTTAACTCACTGGCTTTTTAAGTAGGTTGGGTCTAGCCAGCTGTCAGTCGCGGTTGCATCAAGGGAAGCAAGGAGAAAGAGAGTGGGAGAGGGAGGAGTTGGCAATTATGTTGGGTTGAGTTAACTTGGGTGTCAAGCTTAGTTGATTTAAGTTGAATCGACTAGGTACATTCTCTCTTAAACTTTGCATTAGAGCTCTAATTAAGACTTTGGTTAGCTAATTGATTTCCTAATCTCAACTAAGATGTGGCCTAATATCACATTTTGATTTTATTTTGTTCAAATTGGGAGCAACTCAAGCTTATGGGTCGAACTGAGTCATCTTTCTCTCCCAAAGTAAATCGTTGATTTATTATTATAATTGGTGTTACTATAGTTATTACGATTATTAATTATGTTTAACCATTAGCAGGGTATGTATGCTAATATTAGTTATTATAAACAAACTACAACCATTGGATGTTAGATATTAGTATTTATTTGTCATCCCTAGATATTATCATTTATAATAGATCACGCTATTGATTACCATCATAATGGATATTTTTATTACATTAGCTAATAGTAATTATAACACTAATGTTAATAAATACTTTACAATTATTAAATTAACATTAAAATTAATTGCACACCAACTAGGGTTCAAACCCTAAAAATCTAAGTCTAGAACTAAAGTCTAGGATAAAACCCTAAGTTCTACATCAGAACCCTAAAAATAAGTAATCCAAACCCTAGGTTATATTAACCTTGACCAAAAATACTTTGTAGAAACCTGATCTCATGTACAACTTCACAATCCATGGTAGGATTCAATTCAAAGGGTGCACTTGCTTCCTAGCAACATCAGTTGGCGATTCAAAGTATAAGGTGATGATTTTCTTCCCCTTAAGCTTTCCATTTTCACATTAGTTTAAGTGATAGTTTTTATTTGAACTTCGATTGATAATTGATATCTTTATTTTATAATCACATGTGTTAATTGTTGGAATTGAATTGCTAGATTACATGCTTAATATTTATCCTGCATATTTATTTCATGCTTGTGGATTGCTTATGGGACTTAAATTGGTACATCAGTGGAAAACCCCAACTTATAAATGTACACCTATACTTAGGATGTAACTCGACTGGTTATGATTATAATGGACATTCGACTTAGTGGTTATTGAGTGGTGGTTTAAATTGAATATTGATGTGGGCCTATCATTCAGGGGTTGCCGTGTCTAAGTGGTTTTTAAGGATGGTCTTCTATCGCATGGTTTTGATATTTGCCCTATGTGGCTTAGTCTTGATATTTGCCCTATGTGACTTAGTTTTGATGTTCGCCCTATGTGGCTTTGTTTTGGTATTTTTCCTATATGGGTTCGATGTTTTATTTTGTGCAACCATGAAATGGCAAGTCCCATATGTTGAATATGATTGGTCACTAGTCGATGGGTTCCATTAAACATCCTAAGATGGGAAAACCTCATGAGCTAGGGATGGTGGTCATGGGACACTATGCCCGAGTTGTCGGCCTACGCTAGGTGACGAGCCCCCCTAGTGACCTTTGAGTTTACTTAAATTGGCTAGTTGAAATTGGAATAATAATGGTTTAGTTAATCATGCATTCATAGCATATTGGCGATGACGAGTGGCCAATTCTGAATGTTATAACACGTACCCTTAGGTTTAGTGAGGTATCATTTCGCTAGCTCCTAGACCATCGACTATCGACCTACTATTGGCGATGATAGGTGGCTAATTCTGGATGTTGTAGCACGTGCCCTTAGGCTTAGTGAGGTATTGTTTCGCTAGCTCCCAGAGCATCGATTATCGACTTATTTTGATGACTTAGGCACCATGTTGTACGAGATATGCTATGCAGGGGACCAGGCTTTTCACTAACTCCCAGAGCACCAGCTAAGCATGGGTGACGAGCCCAAGTCCAACTAGATGAGCATCCCCGGTCGATGTGCATTCACGCATCTATGCATTTAAAAAGACTACATCATGTATTGTTTTGATTACCCTGTTGTTTTTAAATATACTTAGCTAATGCGGCGGTGTGTAATCTTGAGGGGAATTCACACTGAGCTGGCCACTCATTCATTGAATATATAACCGTACAGGTAGTACAGGTGACTCAGTTGATATCCATGTTCATGTTGATGAGGAGCAGGGTGAAATCGTCAAGGATGCATAATTGTATTGGTAAGAGGAGCTGCGCGATCTTGTGGCTCAAATTTATATGCATTTATTATTTCTCTTATGTAATTTATGTAATTCTTGTATTGGTTATTTCAGAGACATGGTTTGTACAAGTCATGGGTAGCCACTTGTATATTCTAAATGTGAATGCAAAATTTCCTTTATGTTGATTTATTTATCCTACTCTAAACTGCTAATTCTGAAAGGATATATATATATATATATACACACACACACACATACATACATATATATGGAATTTGGCTCTTTATAAGTTAACACTAGGGTTTTTGGGAAACGAGTCATATACTCGGGTCCTGAAAACTCGGGGCGTTACACATATATAAATGCAGGGACCGCTGAGGCGGATGCATTGGACCAGGAGTGTATGGACAAGGAGGAGGAGTTCTCCTACTTCCAGCTCTCGGACGAGCTGATGTAGGCCGCATAGTTCTTGACAGGGAGCGTTGGGCACACGAGCTTAGCTGGACGTCTCATTTCTACATTTTTATCATTTTTTAGAATTATATGTTAAACCCAGTTGTGGACCCATACTCTAGAAGAAATCACACTATATATGTTTTAATTTACACATTTGCTTTAATCATGTTTAATCTTAAGCATGTTACAATGTTGAGTATAATTCTATGTATGTTCAAATGCCTAATGTAGAAGTAATCGAGAAACCGGCTTTCGCAAAGCATAAGTGATACTCGGAATTTTGGGAGTCGAACCTTGCTCGACCCTAGAAATTCGAGACGTTACAATGCCCCAACAATAAAATGCTTCAATGGTCAAAATGGGGTTTAGAGGCATCATATTCCGACAGGACAATCCACCCAATTTTTTATAGCACTCGCATGCTTTACAGAATTCATTTGTATCCTTGAACATCATGGACCAGTAAAAGCCACTCTGTAGAATTTTCGTTGTAGTTTTCTTGACCGAAAAGTGGCCCCCACAAGCATGAGAATGACATAAGGAGATTACGCTTTGATGTTCCTTATCTGGCATATATCTCCTTATGATCTGATGTGGGCAGTATTTGACTAAGTTTGGGTCATCCCAGATATACTTCTGTATTTCAGTGACAATTTTCCTTTTATCTTACTTGGTCCAATGTGTTGGCATGATACCTAGAAAGATGATCGACCATTATGTTTTCTACTCCTTTCTTGTCATAGATTTCTATATCAAATTATTGGAATAATAGGATACATCGCAATAATTGTGGCTCAACATCCTTCTAAGAAAGAAGGTACTTCAACACCGAGTGATCTATGAATACTATGATCTTGGATCCGATCAAGTAGGATCTAAACTTATCCAGTGTAAAGACTAGGACTAAGAGTTCATTCTTCGTAGTGGAGTAATTCATCTGAGCGAAGTTTAGAGTTCTACTTGCGTAGTAGATCACATAGTGATTTTTCTCCTTCCTCTAACCTAACACTGCCCCAATAGCATAATCGCATGCATCACACATAATCTTAAAAGGGAGGTTCTAGTCGGGTAGCTGCATGTTTGGAGTACTAGTCAACATGCCCTTAAGCTTTGAGAAAGATTTTTGGATTCTTCCAACCACTCGAATGGAATGTCCTTTTGAAGTAGATTACATAAGGGACGAGATATCTGACTGAAGTCCCTTATAAATCTTCTATAAAAACTTGTGTGTCCTAAGAAGGAACGCACCATTCCCTTTTAACCATAAAGTGGCACATTTCCCAGTTAAGCACCTGTTCTTCTCTTCACATGTTTTAAAATTTCAAAGCAATCGTTGAAATATGAACCAAATATAGAGAAGTCATCCATGAAGACCTTTAAAAATTACCCCACCATGTCTAAGAATATACTCAACATGCATTGCTAGAATGTGGCGGGGGCATTACATAGTCTGAATGGCATCCTTTGGTATGCGAAACTGTCAAAAGGACATATCAATGTCGTCTTCTTTTAGTCTTTAAGGGCTATCTCTATTCGGTTATAACCCGAATAATCGTCTAGAAAACATTAGTAAGAATGACCAGCTAACCTTTCTAATATTTGATCAATAAAAGGTAAAGGAAAGTAGTTTTTCCTAGTTGTTAGTGCACTCATTTTAACACCCTAGTTTGTTAATCACGTGAGTTGTTGTGTTGTAAAGTTGGTTGAGCCTTTGGAAAGTGAAGATTGAAGACATAGTGGAGTAGAAGCATCAAGGCAACAAGAACAGGTGAACAAGTGGCCTTAATGACCCAAAACAACCCTATAGCCTCTAGATGATCTTAACCCAATAGTTATATTAATTTGATCATCTCTTAGCCTTAGGAAACCAATAAAAAATGTTATAAACAAGCCTAAAAGAGGTGCGAATCTTTGTGTAAAAGATAGCCCAAAATAGCAGATCATGTGTGATGGTCGATGACATTGAAGACATGCTCGATGACATCGATCTAGAGTCGAGGATGTGCTGCAATCAAACTACATTTCTCCCTAGAATTCTCGATGACATCTTGGTCCCTTCGATGGCATTGAAACTTATGTTTTGATGACATTAAAGTCTCCTTAATGGCATCGATTGAGATTCAGAGATTGTACAGCAAGGTTGTGGATATTTTCCTGATTTTCTAGATGGCATCAAAGATTGATGTTTGATATAATTGAAGGATAGTTCAATGACATCGAAACTGGTCCAAATATGTCCAACAAGAAAACATTACATTGTTTGAATTTTTCGATGACATCAAGGAGATCTTCGATGACATCGAACGAGCCATTTTTTGAAAGTTTTTTTTTTTTTTAATACTGTTGGAGGTCGAACAGTTTATAAAGGGCATATGGTTTTTGGGCTTAATGATGGGTTTTTGGAGCAACCAGAGGTAAGGTGATCCCATATGCATATCCCTCACTCCTTTCTTCCATTCTAATGAGTTTTAAGCATCTCCCTTGAGATTTCAACTCTAATGAGGATTCCAAACTCACCATTGGAGATTTGCTTGAACTCCTCCATTTCCTAGAGATTAGATTTAAGCATCTTGGTAAACCATTGTCCAAGTCTTCTAAGAGACCCATCTTGTTGAATTCCCTAAGAAACCAACTACCCATTAGTTGTAGGAGATTCAACCCACTCACATCACCATAGCCATCTTAAAGAAGAATTATATGTAAGGAGATTGATCGTGGAGCTGAAGGTTAGGCTGGAAAAATCCCTTTCTCCCCAATCGTTAAGTGTGACTCAATCCTTTGCATGACTTTCGTAAGATCTTATAATGCTTGAAGTGTGCCTTAATTGAAGCGCTCTTGGTTTTGCATGATTTTTTAAACCGGATTGTCTTGAGGTTTCCTTTGATTAAAAAGTTGTGTAATGTAACACCATGGTTCCCAAAACCCGAGTACACTACTCATTTTTCAAAAACCTGAGTGCTAACTTTTAACGGTGGCTCAAATTTCACGTACACATTTTTTTCTTTATCAGAGTTGGTAAACTAGCGGAATAAAAGCAAATCAATTATAAGAGGGAGTCCGAATATACATAACCAAATATTTCAAGTGGTTGCCCGAAAACTTATACAAACCAATGTGTTAGTATTTTACAAAACATGACAGTACAAATTAAATACAAATGAAATGAAGAATAGAGAGTCGCAAGATCATCTAGCTCCTCTTATTCCACATAAAAATCGGTATGTGCACCATTCACGTCTCCTACACATTGAATATAGTTTGATAGCATCAATAATTATTCCAGTGAGGTATAACCCCCAAGATTTATCGTATCATCAAAATAATTAAGCATAGTTGTCAAGAACAGTGTATAATAATTATTTCACAATGATTATCATAGTAATCAGATAAGGTTCATCAGATACGCAATCATTAAATAAATTCCATAAAGATAATCTTGTTTAAATGCATGGATGCATGCACATGCTCACAGACCTGGGGATACACATCCAGCTGGCAAAAAGGTCGCCCAAGAAGAACTAGCCACTTAGAAAAGTACTTAAAGGTACACCCTAAGGAGAACTACCCACCCGAAAAAGACCACGTAATAAGGACATCCAAGCTGGCCTAGCTTCCCGAAAGAGTACTCTATGTATGTGTAACGACTCAGAAAATCCCGTACAATGGCCCGAGTACCACCTCAGGCAGAAATCACTCAGGACTAAATCCTTTAGAAATTGGACGAGGTTTAACTAGTGTTAACTAGACTACATACGAAATTCGTACTAATCACTTTAAATACGATCTGCAAGACCCAAAACTTGTGAAATCGTTGACGCTGCATTACCCAAAAATCTAGGATCAATCTCATTACCCGGCTGCTCTCGGGAGCATCACGAAACTCCGTATCAGATCTGGACCACACATCGAAAGTCTGAATAATACGAGGTTATAGAATTAGGACTACCTTGTTGGGCTTGACAACCATCTCAGAAGTTAAAACCAGATAATGTCCCTGGGCTATTCGCTTGAGCTCGGAGCGGGGAGTGTGAGAAAACATAGTTTTCTTTAAAAATTAAATCTAATTTAAGTAATATGAGACTTGTCATTTGCGGGCCAAATATAAGCAATCAGACCGTCAGAATCTAACCCAAATACACCCTCGGATCAGGGAACATTTTTCATACATGTCTATGTGCTTGTAACCCTGACCGAGTTTCAGTGACCGTTGAATTGAAACTAGTCCGCCACGTGTGATCTGGGAACCCGACTGGAACGAAAACTTAACTCAACCTACATCCAAGGTCGGTGAGCTTAAGTCCGACCTTTGGCTTAAGGGGGGCTTCAGAAGTGCTCTGTTGAGATGGAATAGACTTACTTTGGCTATAACCTAAGTATACCTTGGCCCTATGTCTAATTTGGAGTGTTTTAAGCCTATATAAGGACCTTAAACCCTCTTTCATTCAGCCCATATGAATTTGAGAGAAACCCTAGGAGAGAGAAGAGAGAAAAGAGAGAAAGTGTGAGAGAAGTGGGAGAATCTTCCTGCTATTCTACCCGGTGCTACAGGTGTTTAACCATCGCTATCCAATCACTTTTCCGGCGATTCCGGCTTCGTTTTTAGGTAAGAGAACCTAGCCCTAACCTATTTTAGAGCTCCAGGTAGTGTGAGTTGTGAAATAACTAATCTGAGTCATGTTGTAGGTTGCCAAATCACCATAGACAAAGGCTTAGCGATTCTGGTGAGTTCGTTACACTTCTATGGTATAAGGTGCGGACTTTAGACGTATAGGTTAAGGTTTTCAAAGCTTCAATGTCAGATAATGATAGATTCATGATTTGGGTGTTATTATACATGCACAATGCGATGTTCGTTGTGCGTTTTGGTTGCGTATGCAAATTATGACATATTGTGTATTCTGTATATTTGTAGAAAATACCGTATATGTATAAATTTTGAAAGTGTGTTTGCCATGATAAATTACTGTATGAACATGCTATATATAAGTGTAATACTTACTCAGAGAAAGAATTCACCCTAATACTTGTTTTGGCTAATATACGTTATGTATGTTAATAAGTGTATTCTAAGTGTTTGTGAAAATGCTTGTATGAGTAAGTACTTGGATGATTGTGCTTTAGGTAGGTGTTGAGATAGGATTCTCAACTACCTTAGTGATGTGTATGATTTCCTTCATGTAAGTTGTTTAAGTTAATCGCTTACTTATGAAATGTATGTGTTGTATTTCCTGTTTATATTGTGCTTTATAACATGCTTGTTAACATGTTTGAATTACTTTGTTAATTTTGCTTTGACTATTATATATGCTTTCTGGTTACGAGTTGAATGTGATTGGGGCTATGTGATAGTCCAGACAATCGGTAACAGGCTTGAAGTCGTGGCTGAGATTCATTTTGTCACCCAGGATGTGTTTGACGAACCCGAGTTGTACTTTGGTTGGCGACAGTGGTTAGGCCACGCGAAGTGCTTATGCACTTCATGTCGTTCAGCTGGTTGTACGCTCGTGCTAGTCGAGCTCATCAAGTAACCCGATCTGTCTAAAGTATGCTCACCATGTTTGGACGCTACTGCTTGAACCTAAGGTACTAAACTTACCAGTGTAACCCCGTTAACCATGGTACCTCGATCCGCTAAGACTCATGAGCCGGGCATGGTGGTATGGGACACCATGGTCAATCTATCGGCCTACGCTGGGCCCACGAGCCTCCCCGTAGTGACCAGTGAGCAATCCAGACTCGTGATCTGAATATGGTGGTATGGGACACTGTATTCGAGCTGTCGGCCTACACTGATAAAGTGATGGGGGAGTGGTGTAACAATTGCGTGTAACAGCCCTGACAGCCCTTTGTAGTGACCTCGAGCATACTCTGAATCTGTGGAGAGGCGATGAGCCTTCCCGTAGTAAACAGAGTATAAACTAGGCCTGTATTGATAAGGTAATGGGAGCGGTGTAACGAGTGCGTGTAACAACCCTGACAGCCCCTTACAGTGACCTAGAACCGCATCATCGTATGAGATTATCTAGGACTGACGACCCTAGAATGGATCATTGTTTGGGAATGATATAAGGGAGGTACCTTAGTTTTCCAATACTGCTGTATGAAATGACTAATAACAACTCGGTAATCACGTTCATAACATAGCACTGCATGTGCCTAGCATTGTGGAGAACTGAGGGATGAATGCATGCCGCGGACGTAAGATAGTATCGCACAAGGGTGGTTTGGCAAGAGCATGCATCATGACTGCATTCCATTCTTGCACTAATAAGAGTATTTAGGAGTGTTTGATTGTACTGCTTTATCATTACTGCTTGACTGAATTGATAACATGTTAACCCGTGCTTTATCATTCCACTGAGTTAGCTACTCACTCCCACGTTACGGGACGGTGTTCTGGACACCCACCAGACTCTGTCTTAGATGCAGGTATCGACGAGACGCAGGAGGCTGAGCCTGATTAATATGATGATCAGGATGAGTTCTCCTACATGCAGTTCTCTGGAGGCTTCGCTTAGGTCATTCAGATGACAAGACTACAGGGTTTACTATTATAGTTGTATTTTTTTTTGGCATTCTGATTTTGAAACTAATACATGTATATGGTGACTCAGTAAGATGTTCATACTCTGGAGACCGATTGTGACCGTTTCTGGCTTTATATGCATTTATATACATCTTTCAGTCTTTGCTTGCATTTTATAACTTGATCTGGAGTATGAATTACTGTTTTGGTATAATTGTAAGGGTTATGGTCTCATACTCCTTTGGTTGTCAAATTTTGTTATGTCAAAACATCTATCTGTGTCTTGTGCTGGTATGATGATTTTTATTCAAGACACTGCTTAAATACTTCAAAAAGCTACAAGTTGAAGCTCAAGATGTTAAAGTTCAAAAAGCTACAAGATGAAGCTCAAGATGTCAGAGCTCAAGCTGATATTGTTCAAGACTTCAAGCCTGATATTGTTCAAGATTTCAAGCCTGATATTGGTTCAAACAATCTACATTCGTTGAATGGTTGAAGTTCAATGTCCATACGACATATTTCATGTTTGAATGACCTTAGGTTGACCCTTTAAGTAGGTCATTTTGGATACATAAAACAAATGTTTATTCTACATGAGCTTGGTCTGCTCCAAGACCAGTCCTAGCTCTTGTTCGACCAGTCTTAGCATTGGTTCGACTAGTCCAAGAAATTTCACGACCAGTCCTAATTAGTTGAAGATTTTTCAGATTTTTTGGAACGCCCACGACCAGTCCTGGAGGTCCTTCGACCGGTCGTAGGTTAGCTTCGACTCGTCCACGATCAGTCGTGGAGCTACGACTGAAAATCCAGCAACCTATTTCATGGTCCTACGACCAGTCGTAGGTGACCCACGACCAGTCGTAGGTGTCCCACGACCAGTCGTAGGGTACACACGACCAGTCGTGGAACGGCTTTCAAAGATCGCGCTCAATTTTTCAAAAATCTGTTAGAGCTACGACCAGTCCTAGGTTTCTAAGACCAGTCGTAGGAACGATTTTTTCTTCTATAAATTGAACACGAAATTCGAGTTTTACATCCGAACTCCATTCCTTTCAAGAATTTTCAAGTAATCACTCTGAGATAAGTCTGTGTTTATTTTAAGCTAAATTGTGCTTATTTAATATTCCTTTTTGCTAGCTTATTTAATTTGATTTTGTTTCTCTATTCCAATCTTATTTGAAAAGAGGAATTATATTATTCCTTCTTCTTGGAATCAAAATCAAATATAGCTACGCCCAACAAGTCAAAATCTAAAATCTATTAGAATTTAGAACCCTATGAATGTGAGTATTGGAAATTGAACTTTGATATTCAATCATCTACTCCGATTGGTTCTACCTGGCTGCTAAAGGAGAAATCCAGGTATTTTACAATTCTGTAAAATTCTTTTATTATTGGTTTTGTTTGAGATTGAGCCAGAAAAATCTCATTGTATTGGTTTTGTTTGAGATTGAGCCAGAAAAATCTCATTGTATTGGTTGTCTGAGGAAAACCAGAAAACTCAGAAAAAGGGTTTTTGAATTGTGTAAGCCCAAGTGAAAAAGCCACAATTGTAAAGGTTTTTGGTGAACTGAGAAAACCTATTTGATAGTGAACGCTAATATCCCCCGTGTGAGGATATTAGGAGTGGAGTAGCATTTTGTGTGGTCATTTGTAAAACAGTTGGTGTACACTACAGTGAACCACTATAACTCTTTGTCTTGTGGATTGAATGCTTGCTTAATTTTCATATCTTTTATCATTCGATTGTGTGGAATGTACAAGTGGATGTGAATGTTGTAACTATTTACATTTTCAAGCAAGTGTGGGGATTGTTGTAATAATTTAGATCTTTACTTACGCATTTATTTTCAATTCCTTGCTATTTCATTTACTTATATTAACATTGAGTTCTTGATTCAAAAGAGGTTCTAGAAATAAGGTTGTCCTACCATAAGCCCTTGTTTATTATGGTGTAAGGTTGTCCTTAGAATCGAATTTGTATCAATCTCTCAATAATTATTTATCAAGGTGATTTATATTTAGCATTGTGAATTGATTCATTATTGTAAGAGTATTGATTTACTTTAGTTCATTGATTTATTTTTAAATTTGGCATAGTCCTATTCACCCCCCCTCTGGGACATATAGCTTGGCCTTTTCAAGTGGTATCAGAGCCTAATAGCTCATTTCTTGTTAGTTTTTATTTGGATTTATTTCCTGAGCTAACGATCTAAGCTATTCAAAAAGATGTCAAATTTTGATAGCCTTTCAGTTACTAGGCCTCCACCTTTTGATGGCTCCAACTATGCCTATTGGAAAGCCAGAATGAGAATCTTCCTCAGATCAATGGATGAAAGTGTGTGGCTAGCCACAGTGACTGAATGGAATCCTCCTACCATGGAAGTAACTGGTGTTGATGGTTCAAAATCTATGAAAATTACACCATATTTCCAATGGACCACTCTTCAAAAAAATGAGAGTAGTGCTAATGCTAAAGCACTAAATGCAATCACTTGCGCACTATCACCGGATGAGTTCAAAAGAATCATATCTGTGATACTTCAAAGCAAGCACTGGGATATTTTAGAAATGACACACGAAGGTACAACAATTGTCAAGAAATCTAAAGTCCAACTCCTCACAACAAAATTTGAAGAAATTCATATGGAGGAAAATGAAATGTTCATGGACTTTTACACTAGATTGAATGACATTGTAAACTCTATGTGGGGTCTTGGTGAAAAGATCTCAGAAAGTAAAGTGTGTGCAAAAATACTACGCTCTCTTCCTGAACGGTTCAATTCAAAGGTAACCGCAATCCAGGAACTTCGTGATACGGACAATATGAAGGTAGAAGAATTAGTTGGTTCTTTGCAAACCTATGAATTAAGTTTTAAAGCTCCTAAAGGTAAGTCTATTGCTTTGAAGTCATCTAAAAGTATTACTCAAGAAAATTCAGATTCAGAAAAGTCTAAAGATGATATGGCCCTTTTGGCGAAAAAGTTTTATAAGATTTTCAAAAGTAAGAAAAGAGTCGACTTTCAAAAGGCAAATGAAAAGAAACGTTCTAAACCTAAGTCTAAAACTTGGAAATCATTGAAAGATAGTCAATGTTACAAGCTGTCAAGAATATGGGCATTTAGCAAACAAATGTCTAAAAGGACAGATCCAAAAGGAAGGGTATGTTGGCTACTTGGGATGAATCGTCGATTAAAGCCTCTTCCGAATCGAAAAATTCGAAAACCGAGTCGGGCGAAACTTAAGGCCCTTATGACTCTAGCCAAGTTTACCTTTTCGATCACGATGATTCAACAAGTGAAGAAAATTTGGATAGTGATCATGAAAATGATGAAGATCTACAAGATGCTTACAATGCCTTATATAAAGAAAGTTGTAAAATTGTCACAAACTTAAACTTCAAAAAGAAAAGTTCTTTAAACTTAAAGAATGTTTTGAAACCCTTGTTTTAGAAAAATCTCAAATTTCAGATTGTTTTGAAAAATCAAAGTGTGATTTAGAATACAAATCCTCCCTAATTGAAAATTTGAAATCTGAAAATGAGAAACTTAAAAATGAAGTATCCTCTCTTCTGAGTTTGAAGGACACATGGAGATATGCCCAAGGTGATCCAAAATTAGAAAAATTATTATCCGGATCAAGAAAATGTGGTGATCGATCCGGGTTGGGCTTTGACAAAAACACATCTCCTAAACAGAAGAATGCTCCTTCCATTTTTGTGAAAGGAGAGACTTCTAACTCAAAAGGAAAAGGTACTAATCAAGTTTTTTCTAAAAATACAAAAACCTTTCAAAAACACAAAAGCAGCTATATAAATTTCAAAAATCGATTCGAAACCCGCTAGTTGAAAAAATTATTGATTTACTTAAGGAGCTATTAAAATCTAACTCAAGAGAGGTCACTCTAATAACTATAAACAAAAGAAGACCAATTATTCTCCTAAACCCAAAACAGTACTGAAATGGGTTCCCAAGGTTACTTGTTTGGTTGCTCACACTGCTTTCAAAGCTACAAGCCATTCAAAATGGTACCTTGACAGTGGATGCTCGGACATATGACAAGCGACAAAGCTCTATTCACCGATCTTAAAGATATGACTGATGGGTCAGTCACATTTGGTGATGGTAGCAACTGCAAGATAATTGGCAAAGGTACGGTCCAACTCTATAACCTTCCCTTATTTAAAAATGTGTTATATGTTGAGGGTTTAAAACACAACTTGTTGAGCATATCTCAAATATGCGATAACAACCATAATGTTAAATTTTCTAATCAAGGTTGTGAAATTACAAATGAAAAGGGTTCTGTAATATTAACTGGTCGCAGAACTTCTGAAAACTGCTATATAGTAAGCAATGGTAGCTCATCTAATCAAACGTGCTACATGGTCCATACCGATGAGACAGATTTATGGCATAAACGCCTTGGACATGTACACTACCGAAATTTATACAGATTGAGCAAAAGTGAACTAATAAAAGGTCTACCTAAAATGCAAAAAGTAGACAAGATTTGTGGTGAATGCCAGTATGGTAAACAAACAAGGAGCTCTCACAAAAAGGTGAACTCCAATAACACCACAAGACCACTCGAGCTTCTCCATATGGATCTTATAGGACCAACAAGAACGGAAAGTCGAGGTGGCAAAAAGTACATCTTAGTTATTGTAGATGATTATACAAGATACACTTGGGTTTCATTCTTGAAAGATAAATCAGAAACCCTTGATGAAGTGAAAAAGATTATAAAACGGATTCAAACTGAAAAATGTTCACAAGTCAGCAAAATCCGTAGTGATCATGGATCCGAATTCGAAAATAGCGGTTTTGAGAAATTTTGTAGCGATCGAGAATATCGCATGAATTCTCTCACCTAAAACTCCTCAACAAAATGGAATTGTCGAGAGGAAGAATAGAGTGCTTCAAGAAATGGGAAGTGTTATGTTAAATAGCATGAAGCTACCTAGAATCTCTGGGAAGCGTTGAATACACTGCTACATTATTAACCGTGTTTATATTTGTAAATCTAATAATAAAACGGCTTATGAAATGTGGTTTGAGAAAAAGCCTTCACAAATATTTTCAATTTTTGGGCGAAGTGCTATATTTTGCGTGACCGTGAAAATTTGGGAAAATTCGACACTAAAAGTGATGAAGGGATCTTTTTAGGTTATTCTTTAAACAATCGTGCTTATCGTGTTACGAACAACAGACCGGGTGTGATTCAAGAGTCAATAAATGTTGTGATTGACGATCTTTTGAAGACACTGTCCCTAGTTTAGATAATGATGAAGTTCTTATACTTGAAAAATAAGAAACTTCATTAAGTGAAACTAATCTGAATTAAGGACTCATAAAGATCATCCAACCTCTCAAATACTTGAAACCCTCTCACCGGTGTGCGCACTCGTAGACAATTAGAGGACATATGTAACTACGTATGCTTTACATCCCAGATTGAACCGGGTAACGTAAAAGAAGCACTTTCGATGAAAATTGGATTCTTGCGATGCAAGAAGAACTTAATCATTTGTCGAAATGATGTCCGGCAACTTGTTCCTAGACCTAAAGATAAACATATTATTGGAACAAAATGGATTTTCAAAACAAATCGATGAGCTTGGAAATATTATTCAAATAAAGCAAGACTAGTTGTACAGGGATATACACAAATCGAAGGTATTGACTATAATGAAACATTTGCCCTCAGTAGCTTCGTCTTGAATCAATCGACTTTTTATCTCCATTGCATGTTTTAAGAAAATTAAAATTTATCAAATGGATGTTAAGAGTGCCTTTCTGAATGGTGATCTACATGAAGAGGTATATGTTGAACAACCTACAGGGTTTGAAGATCCTAAATTTACTAATCATGTGTATCGTCTTAAGAAAGCTCTTTATGGTCTGAAACAAGCTCCCAGAGCATGGTACGAAAAATTGACTAAATTTTTATTGAGTCATAACTTTCAGATGGGGTGTGTTGATAAGACACTCTTTGTTAAGAAATATAACGATGATATTCTAATGGTTCAAATATATGTTGACGATATTATTTATGGATCAACCTGTACTAACATGACTGTTGAGTTTGTAGATTTGATGAAGTCTAAATTCGAAATGAGCATGGTTGGAGAATTAAACTATTTCCTAGGATTGCAAGTAAAACAACAACCTGATGGAATATTTATTTCACAAACCAAATATGCTCAGAGTTTAATTAAAAAATTTGGATTTGAGAAAGGTAAAAATTTTGATACTCCAATGAGTACAACTGTAAGACTCTCAAAAGACTCTACAGGTAATGATGTGGATCCTAAATTATATCGTAGTTTGATTGGTAGTTTACTTTATCTAACTGCTAGTAGACCAGATATTGCTTTGAGTGTTGGTATTTGTGCTCGTTATCAATCAAATCCTAAAGAATCTCACTTAACTAATATTAAGCGGATTATGCGATATGTCGCAAGTTCTACTAAATTGGGTCTCTGGTATCCACATGAGACTAATGTTCAATTAGCCGGGTACGCAGATGCTGACTGGGCTGGAAACATTGATGATAGGAAATCAACCAGTGGTGGTTGTTTCTACATTGGAAATTGTCTTGTTTCTTGGTTTAGCAAGAAGCAAAGTTCTATATCGCTATCAACTGCTGAGGCTGAATACATTATTGCTGGAAATGCATGTACTCAACTTGTTTGGATGAAACGAATGTTAAGCGATTATGGAATTACTCAAGATTCTATGATTTTATTTTGTGATAATTCGGTCAATAAATATCTCTAAAAATCCAGTTCAGCATTCACGTACTAAGCATATTGACATTAGATTTCATTACATTCATGAATTAGTGGAAGAAAAATTAATAAATTTGGATTACATTCCAACCGAGATTCAACTTGCGGACATTTTCACTAAACCGCTCGACAAAAGCCGGTTTAATAAATTAAAATTTGATCTCGGTATGTGCAATTTAAATTGAGTTTGCATGATTTTGTGTATCATAAGTTTGATGTTTTAAACTTGAAATTATTTAAAAAAAAAAAAATTGCAAATTTTTTGTCATACTCGACTTTATCATTGAGAATACACGACCGTGTGCCGACTGACCGGTCGAACACGCATACACGACTGTCGTAAAGCACGGAATTTCACTTAAAATTGGGGATTTTAGTCTTCTTCTTCATTTCTTCATTTCTTTCCAACCGTCCTAGCTACGGCTGCCCCAACCCATCTTCATTGTTTTTCAAGGTTAGTGATTCTTTTACATTTTTCTTGTAGATTCTTACTATTAGTGCTTCAAAACTTATGTTTGTGGAATCTATTTGATCATTGATTGCAGGATTTGGGGTTTTTCTCTTGAAAAATCTGTTCTATCTAAATCTCATTTCTTCTATCTTGCATCTTGTTGTTCCCTTGAAATCTTTCTTTGAAAATGGATCCTAGAGGTAAAAAGAAAACTACTCGAGGTCCATCTTCTTCTAGATCAACTTCTATTGTTCAACGTCATCTTCATTCTCCTGAAAATGATCCTACTTGATGCTCGAGATTTGCGTATGCGTAATGTAATTGTTGAACGTCATGTTAATGTCAATCACATTGCTTCTTTTGGTATTCCTTCTTTGTTGGAATCATGGGATGGGATAACATCTTACATTGGGGTGGAGCCGCATACCCATCCATTGCCCAATCCATGTTTGCATGTATCTGCGATTTTTCTCTTGAGAATTTAACTTTTAAAGTTGATACTCAAGAAGGTTTGTTTGTTGTAGATCGACATTTGATTGCGATATTATGGAAATACCTATCAATGATGAAAGCATTCCAATTAATATTTTACATGATAGTCTCTCGAATCCGAACGACGAATGCTTACTAGAGATTTATGTAATATGGATGTTCATTGGACTCATAAAGGTCATGTACTTCCCTCAAGGTATTTGTTACCCGGACACGAGTATTTCATAAGATATTCATTTCAAATCTTTATCCACGTTACGTAACAAAACCGAACTCACCGCTTTTATGGTTCGTGTTTTGCATTCTGTTGTCTCTGGTGCTAATATATGCCTCCCTTCTTTAATGTCATTCCATTATTCTCACACACGTCACCATCCTGGACATAGTGATATACCCTTTGGTTATTTACTTGACTAGGTTAGCAAATCATATGCTCATAGCCATGCCTACTAGAGAAAACCCATCCACCATCTCCCTTTTAATAACTCCAATCTTAATAAGATGACTTTAGATTTGGCTAGAGGCCAAGTGGATCTTGTAGCGGTGGTGGTGAAGCGAGTAATGTCTTTGAAGCTAGTGATCTTCCCGAGGACGTGAATATGGATGACTTATTTGAAGAACTTGAGTCGGACTCGGTGATGATCCCGATTTTCAAATTTTCGATTTTGATGAAAGGTTGAATTCTCTTCAAGAGCAGGTGGCTCAAATTCGTGTTACTCAAGACACACAATTTTCTTATATGCGTAAATATATGAGGCGAATTGCTAAGGGATTACACAAAATTGATCCATCTAATCCTGCACCTTCTTCTGGTTCTGACTGAATTTTTTTTTTTGGTCTGTAATATTTACTGATATTAGCTTGCATCTCAAACCTTTTTGTTGGTTATGGACTATTTTTTTGCTTCAACTCCAAATTGGTTATGCACATTAACTGCTTTTCTTCCTTTGTCATTTTGTGTCAAAAAGGGGGAGAAGTTTGGTAAATGTTATTGAATGATTATTAATTTTGTTGTGCTATTACTCAGGGGGAGTCCTATTACTCAGGGGGAGTTAAACTTCTTCTCAAGAGTTATAGGAAAATGATTATTGCTTATCATGTCTATACATTGCTTATCATTCTGTGCATCTGTGCTTGCTTTGTACTTCTCTTATGTCTATTGGAAGTATTATTACTTGGTGTGGTGTTTTGTCACAAATTTGACAAAGGGGGAGATTGTAAGGGTTATGGTCTCATACTCCTTTGGTTGTCAAATTTTGTTATGTCAAAACATGTATCTGTGTCTTGTGCTGGTATGATGATTTTTATTCAAGACACTGCTTAAATACTTCAAAAAGCTACAAGTTGAAGCTCAAGATGTTAAAGTTCAAAAAGCTACAAGATGAAGCTCAAGATGTCAAAGCTCAAGCTGATATTGTTCAAGACTTCAAGCTTGATATTGTTCAAGATTTCAAGCTTGATATTGGTTCAAACAATCTACATTCGTTGAATGGTTGAAGTTCAATGTCCATACGACATATTTCATGTTTGAATGACCTTAGGTTGACCCTTTAAGTAGGTCATTTTGGATACATAAAACAAATGTTTATTCTACATGAGCTTGGTCGCTCCCAAGACCAGTCCTAGCTCTTGTTCGACCAGTCCTAGCATTGGTTCGACTAGTCCAAGAAATTTCACGACCAGTCCTAATTAGTTGAAGATTTTTCAGATTTTTTGGAACGCCCACGACCAGTCCTGGAGGTCCTTCGACCGGTCGTAGGTTAGCTTCGACTCGTCCACGATCAGTCGTGGAGCTACGACTGAAAATCCAAAGAACCTATTTCATGGTCCTACGACCAGGTCGTAGGTGACCCACGACCAGTCGTAGGTGTCCCACGACCAGTCGTAGGGTACACACGACCAGTCGTGGAACGGCTTTCAAAGATCGCGCTCAATTTTTCAAAAATCTGTTAGAGCTACGACCAGTCTAGGTTTCTAAGACCAGTCGTAGGAACGATTTTTTTCTTCTATAAATTGAACACGAAATTGAGTTTTACATCCGAACTCCATTCCTTTCAAGAATTTTCAAGTAATCACTCGAGATAAGTCTGTGTTTATTTTAAGCTAAATTGTGCTTATTTAATATTCCTTTTTGCTAGCTTATTTAATTTGATTTTGTTTCTCTATTCCAATCTTATTTGAAAAGAGGAATTATATTATTCCTTCTTCTTGGAATCAAAATCAAATATAGCTACCCCAACAAGTCAAAATCTAAAATCTATTAGAATTTAGAACCCTATGAATGTGAGTATTGGAAATTGAACTTTGATATTCAATCATCTACTCCGATTGGTTCTACCGGGTCATGCTAAAGGAGAAATCCGGTATTTTACAATTATGTAAAATTCTTTTATTATTGGTTTTGTTTGAGATTGAGCCAGAAAAATCTCATTGTATTGGTTTTGTTTGAGATTGAGCCAGAAAAATCTCATTGTATTGGTTGTCTGAGGAAAACCAGAAAACTCAGAAAAAGGGGTTTTTGAATTGTGTAAGCCCAAGTGAAAAAGACACAATTGTAAAGGTTTTTGGTGAACTCCGAGAAAACCTATTTGATAGTGAACGCTAATATCTCCTGTGTGAGGATATTAGGAGTGGAGTAGCATTCTGTGTGGCTGTTGTAAAACAGTTGGTGTACACACAGGCGAACCACTATAACTCTGTCTTGTGGATTGAATGCTTGCTTAATTTTCATATCTTTTATCATTCGATTGTGTGGAATGTACAAGTGGATGTGAATGTTGTAACTATTTACATTTTCAAGCAAGTGTGGGGATTGTTGTAATAATTTAGATCTTTATACGCATTTATTTTCAATTCCTTGCTATTTCATTTACTTATATTAACATTGAGTTCTTGATTCAAAAGAGGTTCTAGAAATAAGGTTGTCCTACCATAAGCCCTTGTTTATTATGGTGTAAGGTTGTCCTTAGAACTGAATTTGTATCAATCTCTCAATAATTATTTATCAAGGTGATTTATATTTAGCATTGTGAATTGATTCATTATTGTAAGAGTATTGATTTACTTTAGTTCCGCTGATTTATTTTTAAATTTGGCATAGTCCTATTCACCCCCCCCTCTAGGACATATAGCTTGGCCTTTTCAATAATCCCACTCATGATTATTGCACTAACACAGACAACATTCAATCATAAGCATTTATGTTGCATAAGTGATGTTTTGGAACTCGGGTGTTGAGTTGCTACTCTACCCCTGATTTTCAGGGCATTCAGTATGTCCAAAGAAAACTAGACACTCGAAAAAGTCCATGCGAAAAGGACAACCAATGGTAGTCGAATGTACGTTGTTCACAACCCTAAGTGTAGGGCTGCGATGTAGTAATAATCTCGGTGAGACCAATGTCAAATCCATAGGGACTAATCTCGTGTGTTTTCTGAAAGCAACTAGTAGAAGAACTAGAAAAAGATGAAAATCTAAATATGGAAATATAGAGAGATTTAATGAAAAACTTAAGATATTCAAAGATGGGAAACTAGGGTTTCCAAGGATCCACTTGTAAAGATCAGGGAGATCTATGCTTGATTCAAGTCACACGATTTGAATTGGAGTCCCATCCTATCTAATTAGAAGATATCTCAGTAAAATCAAATCTGAACTTCCTTTGACCTAGTTCTTAATAGATGAGAGGTGAGAACTGGAAGTGATTCCATCACAAAACCATGCCCAGGAGACAAGGAAAACAATAGGATTTACCAGTCTCATAACCAATTTGGGAGAATCATGAAGATTAGAAGGATTCCATCACCCAACCATGCCCATGGGATGATGGTGAACAACAGGATTTCCTAATTTCACAATCTCAATACAAGAAAAGAACATACTCAAAGCTATCGCAGATCCATTGTAATTTGAGTCACAACGAACCATTAAAAACTGAAAGTATTTCTCATAATCAAACTGGAATCAAAGAGAGTTCAATATAAACATGAATCAAAGCAATAAAAATATCCCATCACGCTACAAGCTTCATCTCTTAGCCCTAGCCAAGAGGTTTAGCCAACCATAGAAATGATTGAACTAGAATCTCTTAATAAAAGAATAAAAAAAAACTAAAGAATGGAAGAAAAAAAAACTCTTGGCGACAGCTTCTCCATGCTTTTGCTTCACTCCTCCAACCCTAGATGATGCCTAGGAGTGCCCTAGGGACCCCTATTTATAGTTTCAGGCCTTAGACTTTCGTACCGAATTGGAAATTTCTAGAAACCACTTTAAATTTCCGTGCTTTGTGTGCTGGCTGCGTACTCAGGACTGGTCAAGGACATCCCTCGACTGGTCGAGGGTCACCTTCGACCGGTCGAGGGTTTCCTTCAACTGGTCGAGGATGACAAAATTTTTGAATATTTAATTACTAGAGTTCGAGTCGAGGAACCTTGACTAGTCAAGCTTCGACTAGTCAAGAGTTGTCCAGGACTGGTCGTGTGTAGCCTGGACTGGTCGAGCAGAGGCTAGGATTGGTCGAGCCAGAGCCAGTACTAGTCAAAGATGGCCGATTTTCACTTCAAAACTCTAATTTTCTTCATTCTTGACTTGGTTTTCTTGGGTCTTCAGTGTGTGCATTCTTCATTCTTGACTTCATCAGATCCAATCTTGGCTTTAGTGATTCTTGAGCGTTAAATCTATGCTTTTAGCATCCTTTTCAATCCAAGCTCTTGAATTCACCTTAAAATACAAACATGATTAAAATAAAACATTAAGTATTATCATATTCATAAAACCAAGTAATAGATGGGGTCCAATATGCAATATTTGACCCTCAACACAATCCCCAACCAACATTTTGCTAATCCCGAGCAAAGTATACGAAAAATAAACTTTAATGCGCAATGTTCAAACCTTTTTCAAAAAATGATCTTTTGTGTAGTCAAGTATGAATGAGTATACTCAAGATAAGAAATTGAGATTTTGAAAACCTAGAGTTAAATCACATAAGCAATCAATAAAATAAGTCATTTATCCATTAGGTCAAAGCGTGGTTTGCATATCAAGTTTTTCAAAGTGTTTAGTGAAAATACTATCTTTTCATAATGTTAGCCATGCTCATCACTTCGAGATTGGTTGAAAACACAAGTACTGATTCCGAACTTATCCCCTTTTCCTTCTTTTCCCAGTTTTTTATTTTATATTAACGGTCATTTGTATTCATTCAGTGTTTTAATCTTTTTTTTCTTTTCCAGACATTACATCCTTTTCAAAGACATTTTTCATTTCCCTCAAAGATGTTGTCATTCCTCATTCTTTATGACCTCTTTGTCGATCTCCTATTTTTTAACTGGTTCTTTCTTCTTTTAAGGTGAATAAAATTCTCCAGACTCGGTTCTCAATATCTTTCAATGATCATCATACCAACAATTAGAAATTATAGTACTATTCATAGAAAACAATTTGAATAACATAATATTCAAACTTACTCTTAATCAATTGAATGTAAGAACCATAAGTGATAGGTTACTTAGTTGCTCCAACTCCAACAATTCAAAATTCGATTTCTATCTTATCTTCATACTTAAAATAGTCTTAAATACACAACTTATCACTTTTCAAACAGATAAACATTGAAATTTTTTCAAAAATTTCTAAATTTTGCTCAAAACAGAGAAAATACTAATTAGTTTACCTAATCTCCCATCCCCAACCTAAATTCTACATTGTCCTCATTATAAAAGAAATAAACATGATCTGAAAAAGAGACAAAGTAGTTGAAAGAGAAGTGTTGGAAAGATAGTACCTGATGAAGAGATTTTGTGGCTTTTTCCAAAGGATCTCAGTGTGAAGGTGGGTTAGCACAAGAATCAATCAACTGAAAACAAACCATCCTAAAATGGCGGAAGCAAACTATCACAAGCAGCATAAAGCTAACTATCTTAAAATGGCATAAAGCAATAAACCTAACTACACCATCAGACTAGGAGATCAATCGTAATAAACAGGATTATTCAGAGTTATGGACATGTTCTCTGAATCAAAATTTTCAACAAATGGCTTTAATCGATGTCCATTTACTTTAAACTTATTGCCATTGTTTGGATTCCGAATCTCAATAGACCCACGAGGATAAACATTAGTAATAGTGAAATGGTTGGTCCAATGAGATTGAAGTTTACCCGAAAAGGGATGTAACCGAGAATTGTACAAGAGGACCTTTTAACCTGGTGTGAATGATTTCCAAAGAATGTGTTGGTCGTGAAACACCTTCATCCTATCCTTGTAAATTCTCAAGTTCTTGTACGCATCATTCTGAATTTTTTCAAGTTCATTCAACTGAAGTTTGCTTAACGAGCCAGCATTGTCTAGATTGAAATTCAAATTTTTGATCACCCAATAAGCTCTATGTTCCAACTCTACAGGCAAGTGGTAAGCCTTCCCATAGACAAGTCTAAAGGGAGAAATTCCAATAGGGGTCTTAAATGCAGTACGGTAATCCCATAAGGCATCGGTCAATCGGATTGACCAATCCCTTCGGTCAAGGTTAACCGTCTTTTCCAAGTTATGTTTAATTTCCCTATTGAAAATCTCAGCTTGCCCACTTGTTTGTGGGTGGTATAGAGTGATCACTTTATGGGAGATGTCATATTTCTTCATTAAGTTCACAAATAGCCTATTACAAAAATGTGAGTCCCCATCACTAATGATGGCTCGAGGTGTTCCAAACCGGGAAAAGATATCCTATTTTAAGAATTTAATGACCGTTTGATGGTTATTGTTCGCTTTGACCTATTTAGTGACATAGTTTACGGCAAGCAAAATATATAAATTTCAAAAGGATTGGGGGAATGGTTGTAACACCCCGTCTATTCCGTACCACTTTCTATGCCTATGTGCATGATGATCGACGCCCTTGGCTAGACCTAGACTATCCGTGCATAGTGCACACCCGATTGACCGGAACCCCAAGGCTTCAAAGCCAATTTCATATTGACCGCCCCATCGCCGCGATCACGTAGGGATGGTTCCTTGCATTTGTACAATGCTCCGTTAGTGAGATACACCATGAAGAATTATTAGTATATCATGTGTGCATGGCGCCATGTACTCCATTCCATACATGTGAACAACACATGCCATGCACACATGCACATGCCACACATGGGTGAGAGAATCTCTACCCATGTGTGTGATGTCAAACACCCATACCTCCCCTCTCTCATGTGCATACAAGGTCAACTCTTCTCCATACCATGCCCTATGCATGACATCATCACACCATGTCATCCCATGTCCCTTTAACTCACCATTAATTCCTAATCATGCATAAATTCCCATAATCCTAGCCTAAGCTAACATTAATCACATTAGCCTAACTTTACCAAACTTTTATCCATTTCTCTACAAATAGTCCTCCATCCTTTAGCATTTTCACCATTTTCTGCAATAAGGAGAGAGAGAGAAAGAGAGAGAGAGAGAGAGAGAGAGAGAGAGAGAGAGAGAGGAGTGATCTTGGTGGGCCATCAACTCCATCAATCTCATCCCTTCCATCCATCTAATCCATCAAGGTGAGTACACCCCCTTCACTCTTATGGTTTGTTTTCTTTTTTATTATTTAGATTATTAATAGTGGTGATGATTTAATGATAATGACGTGATCAATGGTGTGGATGCATAGGAGAATACATATAAAATGATGATTAATAATGGTGTTGATATGGTGATAATGATGTGATTAATGGTGTGGATTCATGGGTGAATACCTATAAAAAGAATAATAATAAAAATAATTTATTATATACTTTATGTGGGACCCATTGATAGTGGACCCCACTAAAATTTCGTAGGCCATCCAAACCATTTAAAGTGTGGCCCATTGGGCTGGCCACACACTCACACATACTGTAACACCCTGAAAATCGGGGGTCGAGTAGCAACTCAACATCCGAGTTCCAAAACATCACTTATGCAACATAAAAGCTTATGATTGAATGTTGTCTGTGTTAGTGTAATAAACATGAGTAAGATTATACCAAAATAGTAATCCATACTCCAGATCAATGTATAAAACGCAAGTGAAAGACTGAAAAACATATATAGATGCGTATAAAAACAAAACGATCTCGATCTATCTCCAGAGTATAATTACTTCGCTGAGTCATCATATACATGTACTGAATCAAAAAAAAAATGTCAAAAATAGTCCAATTGTCGTGATAGCCTAGTAGTCCCGAAAATCCGGATTGCCTAAGCAAAGCCACCGGAGAACTGTATAAAAGAAAACTCATCCTGATCTTCATAATAATCAGGGTCAGCCTCCTGTGGATCGTCGGTACCTGCGTCTAAGACAGAGTCTGGTGGGTGTCCAGAACACCATCCCGTAACGTGGGAGTGAGTAGCTAACTCAGTGGAACAATAAAGCATAGGTTAACATGTTATCATTTCAGTCAAGCAATACAATCAACATTCATAAGTACTGTAATTAATGCAAGGATGAGATGCGATTATGATGCGTGCCCTCCCCAACATACTCCCTCGTGCGGCACCATCTTAGGTCCGCGGCATGCTGTCACCTTCAGTGCTCCACATCTTCCAGGCACATGCAATGCGATGATGAGCATGATTACCGAGTTGTTATTAGTCCATTTCAAACAGCAGTATTAGGAAACTACGGTACCTTCCTTATATCATTCCCAAACAATGATCCATTCTAGGGTCGTCAGTCCTAGACAAACTCATACAATGGTGTGTTTTTAGGTCGGTGCAAAGGCTGTCAGGGCTGTTACGTGGAATCGTTACACTACTCCCCCATCACCTTATCAATATAGGCCTAGTTTATACTCTGTTACTACAAGAAGGCTCGTCGCCTCACCGCAGATTTAGAGTATGCTCGAGGTCACTACACCTGGTACGGTCAGGGCTGCCAGGGCTGTTACACGTAATCATTGCACCACTCACCCATCACCCATCAAAGCAATGTAGGCCGACAACTCGAATATAGTGTCCAATACCACTATAATTGGCTCACGAGTCTGGTTCCTCAATAGTCACTACGGGGAGGCTCGTGGCCCCAGCGTAGGCCAACAGCTCAACCACGGTGTCCCATACCACCATGCCCGACTCATGAGTCTTGGCGGATCGAGGTACCACAGTTAACGGGATTCCACTGGCAAGGTTAGTACCTCAGGTTCAAGCAGTAGCATCCAAACACGGTGAACATACATTAGACAGATCGGGTTACTTGACGAGCTTGGCTAGCTCAAGTGCACAACAAGTTGAACTATATGAAGTGCATAAGCACTTCGTGTGGCCAGCCACTATCATCAACCGAAGTATAACTCGGGTTCATCGAACACATCTCGCATGGCGAATGAATCTCAGCTACGCATTCATTTTCGTTTCCGATTGCAAGGACCATAATCATAGCCCAAAACACAATCAATCCTTTATTCAGAAGCATGTAAAGTAAAGAAGAATAAACAAAGTAATTCAAGCATGTTATAAAGCACAATATAAATAGGAAATACAAACACATATATTTCATTAGTAAGCGGTTAAATTAAACAAACCACATGGAGGAAATCATATACATCTCTAAGGTAGCTGAGAATCCCATCTCAACACTTACCTAAAACATGATTATCTAAGTACTTACTCTTACAAGCATTTTCACAAACACTTAGAATACACTATTTTAACATACATAGTGTATATTAGCAAAAACATGTATTAGGGCGAACCCTTTCACCAAGTAAGTATTATACACATATATAGCATGATCATATAGTAATTAATCATGGCAAACACACTTTCAAAATTTATATGTATACGGTACTTTCTACAAATACGAAGAATATAGTATATTCAACATAGTTAACGTATAATCGAAAAATAAAACGGACAGCACTTTGTACATGTGCAATAACATATAGATCATGAATCTATCATTATCTGACATTGAAAGCATTGAAAACCATAACCTATACATCTAAAGTCTGCACTTTACGCCATAGAAGCGTAATAAACTCGTTAGATTCGCTAAGCTTTAGTATACGGCGATGTGGCAACCTATAACATGCCTTAGGTTAGCTATTTCATAACTTACAACTATCAAAACCCCAAAATAGATTAGGGTTAGGGTTTCTTACCTAGAAATGATGTCGGAATCACCGGGAAAGCGATTAGAATGGAGTGGTTAAGCTTGCAGAGAGGTAGGGGAAAATAACAGGGAGGTTCTCTCACTTCTCTCACACTTTCTCTCTCTTTTCTCACTTCTCTCCCTAGAGTTTTTCTCAAATTCGTGTGGGCTGAATGAGAGAGGGTTAAAGGTCCTTATATAGCCTAAAACCTCACTGAAATAGATCTAAGGTCAAGGTATACTTAGGTTATATCCAAAGTGAACCTGTTTCAGCTCAACGGAGGATTTCTGGTGGCCCCTTTTCTGCGTGCGGTCGGACTTAAGCTCACGTGTGGCAGACCAGTTTCAATTCAACGGTTACCGAATCTCGATCAGGGTTATAAGTACACAGACATTTATGGGAAATATTTCCTGATCCGAGGGTGTATTTGGGTCAGATTCTGACGGTCTGATTGCTTATAATTGGCCTGCAAACGTCAAGTCTCAGATTACTTAAATTTTATTAATTTATAAAGAAAACCAAGCTTTCTCACACTCCTCGCTTCGAGCTCAAGCGAATAGTCGTGGGACATTGTCTGGATTTGATCTCTGAGATGGTTGTCAAGCCTAACGAGGCGGTCCTAATTCTATAACCTCGTATCATTCGGACTTTCGATGTGCGGTCTAGATCTGATATGGAGTTTCAATGTGCTCCTGAGAGTAGTCGGGTAATGAGTTTGATCCTAGATTTTAGGGTAACCTAGCGTCAATGATTCTATAAGTTTTGGGTCTTGCAGATCGTATTTGAAGTGATTCAAGCGGATTTCATGGCTAATCTAGTTTAACACTTAGTTAACTTTGTCAAATTTCTAAAGGATTTGATCCTAAGCGATTTATGCCTGAGGTGGTACTCGGGCCATTGTACGGAATTTTTCGAGTTGTTACACATACACACACGTGCACACACACCACATTTAAATAAATAAATAAATAAACAAAAAAAAGAGAGTGGACACTGACTGCTGCCAGCGTCCAGTTGCTTTCAATAAAAAGGGGTTGGGGCTATGGGTCCACAACGGGCCCCACCCATAATGTATGTATTTAATCCACGTCGTCCATTCAATTTCCTAGCTCATTTTAGGCGTTGAGCTGAAAAATGAAACCAATCTAAATCTCTGGTAGGCCACACCACCAAAAAGACTATTTTAATAGTGATAAACTGTTGGGGCTCACTGTGATGTTTCTGTACGTTAAAAAATACTGAATATTGGGCTTGTTAGATCCGTCACAGGCCATACAATCCAACAAATGGAGTGGATCGTCATGATGTGGACCCCACCTATGAAATACCATAAAAAATAAAAAAATAAGAAGGGGGATGACGTTGTTGCTCTAGCGTCTCTGGATGCTGCAGCAAGAAGCTTCCCAGTGCCCCAACGGGTAGGGACAGTGGACCCCACCACAGGTCCCACTGTGATGTATTTCGAACATCTACACCGTGCATTTGATGGGTCTCCTTTAAAAATGGGTCATCCCCAAAAATTAGGCTGTACACGAGACTCAAGTGGCCCACAGCATCAATAATAATAATAATAATAATATTTAAAGCTGGATAAATTAAGATTTGTGGGTTTGATCATGAGGTATGTGTTACATCCAAACCGTTCATCCATTTGCCAATCTTGTCTCAAGGCTTTAGAAAAATAAAATAAAATAAATAAAAATAAATAAAAAATAAAAAATAAAAAAATAAAATAAAATAGATCTATTTATCAAGTGGTCCACACTACAAAAGCAGCAAGGGATTGAACGTTTACCATTGGAATCCTTTTTGGGGCATAGAAGTTTTGGACCAATATGAAATTTGTTTTTCCTCTTAATCTAGATCTTTTTGACCTTCTGAACAGATTGGATGGAAAATAAACGTTATGGTGGGCCCTATAAATTGTTTAACGGGGAAATCATTATCTCCACTACTATTTGTGGTGTTGTCCAGATAATCTTTAGATATGATTCATTTTTTAGATAATGCTCTAAAATAATCTCTAAAAATAGATGAACGATGTAGGTATAATAAATACATCACTTTGAGATCCATGTAACTTTGATCTCCTTGAACCGTTTATACAACTCGGAGTGAGCTCGAGCATATAAAAGCACTTGCTAGGGTCCACCTGAAAATTGGATGTATCTGAAACTTGGTTTGACCCCTCAACCAAGTGGGACACACATAATGGATGAGCTGGATTCATGAACCACTTCTCTGTGAGCCCAACAAATGGTTATGAATATTTAATGGAGGGTAACCCTCTCAACTTGTGTGTGGTATGACCCACTTTGATGTAGGTGTTATGCCACTTAATCCACCATGGCTATGACATAATGTACATTTAAGATCCTCATCGTTTATCTATTTTATCAACCCTCTTGATGGTATGTTACTAAGAATTAGGCCCATCCAATGATTAGACAACTGTATGTTCTGAAATAATGCAAATTAAACTCTCATCACTGAAAATTTATTATGGGCCATCCTAATGATATATTAGATATTCAACCCATCCAACCCATGTACCGAGTCCCCTTTAGGCCATTGTCCCAAAGATCAGTCAATCTGACCTGAAATGGACCATACAATACAAGGCTGTGAGAATTAATGCCTAACCATTGAATCCAATCAAAGACCACCATGGTGTATCTATTTAATCCATGTGGACCATCCACTTCCTCATATCATTTTAGGAGTTGGACTAAAATCAAAGCAGACCTAAGTCTTAAGTGTTATGTAGCACCCCAACAACACAGTGAACTAAGATCCAATCTCAAGTCTCACCCACAAACGATAAACAGGAAGAAATATAAACTAGAAAGGAATAAAAGCATTCAAAAAAACCACATGACAATATATACGTGGAAAAACCCCAACAAGGGTAAAAAACCATGGATGCAAAACTTCCACTATGAAGAAAAATAAAGATTACAAGGCAATATACTAACCTCTCCATTGGAAGCACATAGAAAACCCTTTCCCACACCTTAGAATAATTTTCTCATCATACCTAGAAAAGCCCTAGGTACCCTTATTTATAATTTAGAAAACTCCTTTCCGCATCCCAGTTGCGAAAGGACTTGCGACATGAAATCCGTGAAACTCCTTTCCACATCCCAGTTGCGAAAGGACTTGCGACTGCATAACCTCTACTGGTCGTGGGCGGCCCCAGATGTGGCTCCACTTCTCAACAATCTCCCACTTGGAGACACATCGGCATAAACCTTTGTTTTCTTCATCCAGAGTGCACCACCTCCCCGTCTTCAAGCCTGAAGACCAATCAAAGCTGAACAAAGCTTCAGCTTCTCCCTTGTGACCGCCTTGGTCAGCATATCCACAGGATTCTCACTTGTATGAATCTTCTCCAGAGTAATTGATCCATCTTCTAGTAACGAGCGTGTGAAGTAATATCTAATGGCAATATGCTTGGTCCTTAAATGAAAGGCTGAATTCATAGCCAAGTGTATTGCACTCTGACTGTCATTGTATAGCTTGCAATCTGCTTGCTTCTTACCTAACTCTTCCATAAAACCTTGCATCCACACCATCTCCTTGCACGCTTCTGTAGCCGCAACATATTCTGCCTCTGTCGTACTGATAGATACTATCTTCTGTAACTGAGAGACCCAACTGACTGCAGCACTACCCAGAGTAAAGACATAACCTGTAGTGCTTCTTCTGTTATCGATATCTCCTGCCAAATCTAAATCCACGAAGCCTTTTAGCTTGATTTCTAATCCACCATAGTACAACCCTACATCCTTAGAACCTACCAAGTATCTAAGGATCCACTTCATAGCTTCCCAATGTTCCTTCCCGAGGTTGTTCATAAACCTACTAACAACTCCCACTACTTGAGCAATATCTAACCTCGTGCTCACCATAGCATACATGAGACTCCCAATAGCTGATGCATATGAGACTTTAGCCATGTAGTCCCATTCCTCCTACGTCTTTGCACCTTGCTCCTTAGATAACTTGAAGTGGTTCGCTAATGGAGTCATAACCGGCTTAACACCTCTCATATTGAATCGATCAAGTACCTTAGCTATGTACTCTGCCTGTGACAGAATAGTTTCTTGTTTTCCCTATCACGCTTTATCCTCATGCCTAGGATTTGTTTTGCAGCTCCAAAATCCTTTATGGTAAATTCTCTAGACAATTGTGTTTTGAGATCTGAGATGTCCTTCATGCTTGAACCGGCCACAAGCATGTCATCAACATACAGAAGAAGGATGATGTATGACGTATCAAACTTCTTCAAATAACAACAGTGGTCTGCCTGACATCTCCTGTAATCGTTTCCTGATATGAAACTGTCAAACTTCTTGTTCCAGTGCCTCGGGGCCTGCTTTAGGCCATATAGACTCTTCTTCAGTTTGCACACCTTGTTCTCCTTTCCTGGTGCCACGTATCCTGTCGGTTGATGCATATATATCTCTTCTTCAAGGTCCCCATGAAGAAAGGTTGTCTTAACATCTAGCTGCTCTAGATGTAAGTCCTCTATAGCCACTATACTTAAGAGCATGCGAATCGTAGACATTTTCACTATAGGTGAAAATATTTCAATGAAATCGATACCTTCTTTTGTTGAACACTTTCATAACCAATCTATCCTTGTACCGTTTCGAAACATCGTGCTCCTCCTTCATTCTGTAAACCCACTTGTTATGGAGAGCTTTCTTACCCTTAGGTATAGTGACTAGCTCCCATGTACAATTAGACTCAAGAGAGTTCATTATCTGTCAACAGTAGATAATGTAAGGAGGGTGAGTATCGGACCGTGGGTCTCCTCTCCCGAGTAAACCTCCTCACAACCGGTGTATATGGCTCTGTCTCAAAATGCTCCTGTGCATGATCATCATGTGGCACTGTAACACCCGTGTCTGGTAACTCTTCCATCTCTATGAATTCTTTCTCCTCAACCTTATTTTCCTGCACACTGTCCTTATGCATCACTTTTTCATTGAAGACTACGTCCTTGCTTCTGATGATTTTTCTATTTTCTGCATCCCAAAACCTGTAGCCAAAATCATGCTGCCTGTAGCCTATAAACGTGCACCTCCTGGATTTCATATCTAGTTTATTTCTGTGCTCTGCATCAATGTGAACATATGAAGTGCAACTGAACACTCTGAGATGTGTAAGGTTCACTTCTTTCCCAGTCCACATTTCTTCTGGTAGCCCACCATCCAATGGTGCTGAGGGACTTCTATTGATGAGATATGCGGCAATATTCACAGCATCCTGCCCAAAAGGTCTTGGGCAACCTTGCATGTAACCTCATGCTCCTGGCGTGCTCAAGGATGGTCCTATTAATGCGCTCAGCCACACTATTCTGTTGCGGCGTCCTGGAATCGTTTTTTTATGTTTGATTCCATTCGCTGCACAATACTCATCAAATCTCTTATCATAGTACTCTCCCCCATTATTAGATCTGAGACACTTTACTGTTTTACCTGTCTTATTTTCTACCATAACTTTCCACCATATAAACATCAGATTTATGCTTTAAGAAATAGACCCGTAGTTTTCTACTAGCATCATCAATAAAAGTAACAAAATAATTTAAGCCACCAAGAGATGATACCTGTGCCGGTCCCCACACATCAGTGTGTACAAACTCCAACAGATGCATCTTTGGAGCGTGTCCCGTCTTCTTGAAGCTCACCCTCTTCTGCTTGCCATACACGCAGTCCTCGCAGAATTCCAAGTCAATAGACTTTAGCCCTGGTAGCTTTCCTTTAGACAATAACACTTTCATCCCTTTCTCACTCATATGTCCCAACCTCTGATGCCATAACTGCCCATTCACTCCAGTTGATGCGAATACAAGTGAACTATACGAGCCTGAAGTTACATACAGAATACTTTCCTTCTTGTCTCGAGATATCACTAAGGCACCTTTTGTGATCTTCCAGGAATCACTGGTAAATGTCGTCACATAACTGGTATCGTCCAACTGCCCCACAGAGATCAAGTTACGTTTCAAATTCGGTACATATCTAACATCCTTCAATTTCAAGACCGTTCCGTCTTTCTAATTTACATGAATGTCCCCCTTTTCAACAATACTACACGGCTCATCATCACCCAGGTAGACTCTCCCAAAGTCACCTGATACATAATTCGCAGAACTTCCTTACATGAAGTGGCATGAAATGAAGCACCAGAGTCTATAAACCAAGACTCATTCCTCGCATCAAGAGATAAGATCAACGCCTCTGTATCGTTCTCCTCAGACAGATTCACTGAATCCTTCCCACCTTAAGAGCTTCCTTCTTGTTTCTTGAGCGCCCTGCAATCACGTTTCATGTGACCCTTCTTGCCCAATGTCAGCACCCATCTTTGTCTTTCGATCCCTTGGACTTCTTTCTTGACTCAGAACGCCCATGTTTATTGCCTCCTTTGTTCAGCGATCTTCCTCTTCCTTCAATGTTTAGAGCATTCTCTGAATCCCCTGAAACTCCTGATGCCTTTCTTCTAGATTCTTCACTGAGAATTAGACCGGCCACATCATCAAATTTCAGTTTTGTCGACCCTGAGGAATTGCTCACAGCAATCACCAAACCATCCCAACTGTCTGGTAAACTGGATAAGATCAATAACGCCCTGACCTCATCCTAAAAAATAATGCCAACGGATTCCAACTGGCTCATGACTGTATTGAACTCGTTTAGAAGTTCAGCCACTCTCCCACCATCTGACATCTTCATGTTGAATAACTGTTTCATGAGATGAACCTTGTCGGACGCTGAGGGTTTTTCATACATGGTAGCTAGGGCTTCCATTAATTCTTTTGTAGTTTTCACCTTGGATATATTGAAGGCGACGCTCTTAGACAAAGAGAGTCGGATCGTTCCTAAAGCCTTCCTATCCAGTAAAAACCATTCCTCATCTGTCATCTTTTCTGGTTTCTTCTCTTTTCCTCCCAGAGGAACATAAAGGTCCTTCTGATACAGATAATCCTCTATCTGCATCTTCCAGAAGGTAAAGTTTGAACCATTAAACTTCTCAATTCTAGTTTTTCCTTCTTCCGTCATCGTTTTCAATAGAACTAAACCAATACTTTAATACCAATTGTTACGCAGTATGCCAACAACGCAGTGAACCGAGATCCAATCTCAAGTCTCACCCACAAACAATAAACAGGAAGAAATATAAACTAGAAAGGAATAAAAGCATTCAAACAAACCACAAGACAAGATATACGTGGAAAACCCCAACAAGGGTAAAAAACCATGAATGCAAAACTTCCACTATGAAGAAAAATAAAGATTACAAGGCAATATACTAACCTCTCCCTTGGAAGCACATAGAAAACCCTTTGCCCACACCTTAGAATAATTTTCCCATCATACCTAGAAAAGCCCTAGGTACCCTTATTTATAATTTAGAAAACTCCTTTCCACATCCCAGTTGCGAAAGGACTTACGACACGAAATCTGTGAAACTCCTTTCGCATCCCAGTTGCGAAAGGACTTGCAACATGAAATCCATGAAACTCCATTCCACATCCCAGTTGCGAAAGGACTTGCGACTGCATAATCTCGACTGGTCGTGGGCAGCCCCAGATGTGGCTTCACTTCTCAACATTAAGTGGGTCACACACAACTTAACCTCATGGGAAAGCCCCATGAGCTCCACCACATAGAACCCATTGTAAATTCCATTAATGCATGGACCTAAGCATGTTAAGGCCCATTTTGAGTGAATGTCATGTGAGCCCATCAGTGGTAGCCTTATTTGGGCCAACCATTGGCCCTCATCAGCAAGAGTTTGTGATCTCCATGTGTTGAATGTATGCTATCTTGAATCATGTGAAATTATGTTGTGTGTATAGCCCTTTACCACTTTGCATATGATATAGGTCTTATTGTGTTGCTGCCCTAGATTACCTAATTTTATAACGAGTGCACAACCCATCACCACTTGGCACTTTGG
This sequence comes from Magnolia changhungtana, assembly GCA_030180095.1. Taxonomy (NCBI): domain Eukaryota; kingdom Viridiplantae; phylum Streptophyta; class Magnoliopsida; order Magnoliales; family Magnoliaceae; genus Magnolia; species Magnolia changhungtana. The sequence continues at coordinate 656,924 of JASAUF010000324.1, read as the reverse complement.
TTAGAGTGTGGCCCTAAGTAGGAGGATCATATGACATGTGTTTAAACCCATAAACATGTACATGTTCAATTATAACAAATATGTAGACTCTAGTGGTGTGAGGATGTGATATACGTGTTTGGCCCCTTAACCATGTGGGCATGTGACGTATGTATGGCCACCTAATCATATGCAATTGTGGAGTATATGTAGTCGTCTAACCGTATGATTGAAAAATGCACACATGGCCAACCAACTGCATAAAATCGGGTGGCATTGGTGGCCACCCAATGACATAACCACGTGCTTATGGGCATAGCCATAGTCACCTAAACCATGAATAATCGGGTTGTACATGCAGATTTTTTTTGTCATGAGAATTATGATATATGATGAATTATACAACTTGATAATGGAGTGGCCCTCAATTCGGTGCCATGCGACATAAATACAACCCTTACATTATGCTCATAGGTGAGGTAGATGCGGGGACTCCTAAACTATATCTGACGTGATTAAAGCTAGTTCTTGGCCTCTTGATTATGTGACACCGAATCTGGGTCATTCTCCATATGAAATATTGGGCAGTTATAGTTTAAGAGTTGGTGTAACCAGGTATGGTAGGTATGCTTGTGATTGTGCCTTGGATGCTTTGAGATACGGTCACTAGACCATGATACTAATTATATGTCCACTCAACCAAGTGAAATTACGGCATCAATAACCTGGCCATGGGGAAGCTTAATAAAGTGGTTGCCCATAGATGTATGAGTTATAGTGTAGTAAAATAATAAGTAACCATGTGACCTTAAATCCTTTATTATGGCAAGTAGAGTGATATTTATGTGGCCACTCAACTATATGAACTTCTAATAATGGAGTGGCCATAAGACCATGTGGGCATATGAGAATTATGTGATTACTCAGACTCATGGACTATACTAATGGAGTAACCTCTTAGGTATGTGAACTTAGGACATGTATCAGATTGATTATAGACCCTACCTTGATGTAAGTATTGCATATTTCACCATTTATCCATTAAGCTAAATAATTCTAGAACATGACTTCAAAATGACCTAGATCCAATTCCTAAATAAGTCAGACGATATGAAATAGTGTTAATTGAATGTCTAACTTTCAAACACTTTTGAACCCACTCAATGTATGTATTTTATCCACATTATTCAATTGTTTTGCTAGCCAAATAGTTCGATCATGGATCCCACTGACGTGTGCCTTGTGCATCTGAACTGTTCTTCATTGTACTACCTTAATATGTGAGTTACTTATACTGTCTACTTGTTGGGACCCACCGTAATGTTTGTGTGACCATCTGCTTACAATACCACTTGAAAGTAGGACCCACTACGTTGTATGAGATAAACTCACGTTATCCAACCGTGACTAACTTTTATGTGTATATTACATACCCAAGTTGTTCAACTTAAGGCTCACTGCATCTTATGAGGTTTACCTGCGCCTTCCAAACCATTGTAGAACTGCTATGATAATTATTTGCAAATTCAACCTACTAATAACCTAAAAGAATATCTATCCTGCGAAGGATATGGTGTAATTTGGAATACAATTAATGCTCATGATTATGATAGGTATGGATGATATTAGTAATGTTAGTGATTATGGTTAATAGAAGTATGTGATTTAATATCTTGATTAATGTTGTTCCACTTCCTAGCATACTAAATTCATCTACTTAGTCATGTCGATATTGATCATACTTATGCGCCATGGAATAATGGTATGTACAAGTGTACTTCAATACATTTGTTCATGTGTAAGATATGTCCTCTTTAGTTTAGTCACATAACCATGGATTGATATAGTTGATAGCGGCATATGATGATTATATGTCATTTTTTTCCTTGAAGGTTAAGCAGACCCTAAACTCATGGCATTATATGAATACCACATGCACTTGAACGTGTGCCTTATCATAAATTCTTGAATTCATGCATAATCATGACATACATGATGATCGAAATACCATAGTCGTGCCGTATAACATGAGTTGGATCTTGACGACGAAATGTACATCTATGATGATGGCTTAGGTTATCACTGAAAATGAACGGGACACCAGAAGTGTGGAAATAGTAGGGGATGATGTGCCCCTTGTGTTGAAAATCTTTAAACCCCTATACTAGTTAGGGATACCTCACCGTTGGGCCTAGTGGATCCATGAGTCATGGATTTGACTCCCACTAACAAGGTTGGGTTGAGAAGAGGTGGGTCTAACCTGCTTAAGGGCCGAGGTGAAAACAAGGACCTGTCTGACTCACCAGTGAGGAGAAGCGCTAATGAGGTCCGCTACTGGTATCCTGGGTAGAAGTCCACTGCAGGGTGGGTATGCGAGGTCGATTACTAGTGTTTGGTGCATGGGTGTCGACCACGGTGTTTTCCATAATATACAGTTGGTGGAAGTCCACAGCAGGGCGGGTATACGAAAGTGTTTGGTCTATTCTAATACCAATCCTGAACTTTATTTGACTAGTCCTAGAATTGGCTCGACCAGTCCAAGAAATTCCAAGACCAGTCCTAAGTTTTTGTAAATTTTCAGAATTTTTTAATTGAGCTTCGACCAGTCTTGGAGTCTGCTCGACCGGTCATAGGAATAGTGCCGACTCATTCACGACTAGTCTTGTAAGTACGACTCAAACTCCAACAGCCACTCCTGGTTCCTCATGACCAGTCGTGGGTTGGTCACGACTAGTCGTGGAGGCCTCACGACCAATCGTGGAACAGTTTTATCCGATCGCGCTTAAAATTTCAAAATGCAGTTCAACCTACGACCAGTCGTGGTGGCCACACGACTAGTTGTAGGCATAATTTCTTTTTCTATAAATAGAACATGAATTTTAGAGTTTCTCAATCCATATTCTAGTAAAATCAAGGCATCACTCTGAGATAAGTTTGTGTTAATTTTTAAGCTTCGCTGTGCATATTTAATATTCTCTTTTGTTAACTTTTCTCAATTTGATTTTGTTTCTATATTCCAATCTGAATTAAAAAGAGGAATTGCTATATTCCTTCTTCTTGGAATCAAAATCAAATAGAGCTAGCCCATCTGGTTTAATTTAAAATCAATTAGAACCTAATACCATTTCAAAGTGATTATTAGACAATTGAACTTCTATATTCGAACTTCTACTCCGATTGGTTCTTCCGAGCTGCTACAAAAGGAGAAATCCAGGTATTTTACTATATTGTAAATTTCCTTATTTTGGTTTCTTTTGAAATTAAGCCAGAAAAATCTCATTGTGTTGGTTATCTGCGGAGAGCCAGAAAAACTCAGAAGTGGGGTTTTTGAATTGTGTAAGCCCATTTAAAAGACATAATTGTGAAGGTTTTAGGTGAACCCGAGAAACTTATTTTCATAGTGAATGCTGATATTCCCTGTGTGAGGATATTAGGAGTGGAGTAGCAAGCTGTGTGGCTGTTGTTTAACAGTTAGTGAACACACAAGCAAACCACTATAATTCTTTGTGTCTTGTGGTTTGAATGTTTATTTAATTTCTATCTTTTATCATTCAAAGCTATGGAATGTATGTGTAGATGTGAGTGTTGTAATATTTATATTTCAAGCATTGTGGGAATGTCGTAAAAGTTTAGAATTTCAATTCTTGCTATTTTCTTTATTTCTCTTCAGTTTGAGATATTGATACTTATACCATTCTAGTAAAGTTGTCCTGCCATAAACCCTTGGTTTTTATGGTGCAAGGTTGTCCTTAGAACATCATTTGTATCAGCCTCTCAATATTAGAATATTGAGGTTGTTTTACATTTATGTACTGTGATTTATTTAAAGTACTATCTTTCATTTATTTGTTTGTAAGGCTATCTTATTGTTTAATTCCACTGGTATAAATTTAAATTTGGCATAGTCCTATTCACCCCCCCCCCCTTCTTCCCCCACTAGGACATATAGCTAGGCCCTTTCAGTCATCATGTTGGTGTTTATGAATGTAAATTTTTCTCAAACCAAATGGAGCTTAAGCCCTTTTTTAACTCTGCTAATGCAACTCCTTGCATTGTCAATCCCAAGCCCATGTAAAGGAGGAGGGAGAAGGGCTTCAAGGTGAGTTTTATCATTTTTTTTTTCCATTTTTTGAAGCTGTTATAATTTTTTAGTTTATTTTTGCTTGTAGGCTGGCAGATTTGCTCGCATATGTTGGTGTATGGCCTTACAATTCTCAGAGGTGCTCATGGAACTTAATAGGATCATTGGCCTATAAGTTCATTCATGTTGGATTTGATGATTTTACATTCCATTGTATGGCCTTACAACTCTCTTACAATTTTACTTTATTATTTTTTTCTCAGTAGGATCTGATGATTTTGCATTCATCCCATTTTTAAAAACTGCACTGCCTTTTCTAGATTCTAATAGTGTCTTGATATGCAGAACCCAGGGTTTGACTTCTCACAGGCCCAGTTTAGTGGAAATTGCCCTGATCCAAGGATATTTGTGGGCGGCATATGCTCTGATTAATGAGGGCAGTAAAGTCTCGGTATATGTTTTCCTTTAGCTGTGTTTTGAGTGTGCTGGATTTTGGCTCATGCCATCACCATATGTTAACTTGGCTATATGCTAGACTAAAAGATTCACGCTGTTTAGTATCTTTGGCCTTCTTTTGTACCATTTGCTATCAATTTTCTCATGCCTTTTTGTAAGAACCTGATTAAAGGGTTAATATTTTTCCTACATGTGAGATCTTTTGGGGCATGGTTCGTCTGCACTATGGCCCATCAGATCAACAGTCTAGCTTACCAAATCATGGGAGTTGGTTGTATGGACTAGAGTGCCAGGACACAAATTGCACTATTGGATCTTAAGATTTACATGCTTTTTTTTTTGTTGCCATGCTCTACAGCAGCAGGGCTAGCTTTTCATGGGCCAGGAAGATCTTCCCCAACCGTTTTGTATGCATGGGAGCCTAAACCAATCCATGTCTTCTTTGTTGACAACCCCAGCTATTATGGTATGTATTAGCAAAGCTCAGATGTTGCATTCCATGGATGTGATTCTGATGAATGTAAAATATTTCTCTTGGTCTCGTGAGATTCTTAACAAATCTTATGTTATCTTCGCAGGACCCAACCGAGCAAACTGGCATTGATAACTTCATTGTACAACAACTTGATGGAACAGTTAATGAGTGGGGCTGGTGCAAGCAGAAGGTATCATGGTTGTTCCTCAATTATTGATGTTTGTTGTATTAGTTTTGTGTTAATTTTGCATGTGATGCTGGAAAAATGTATCTGATTATTCATTGGGCTCTTCATATTAATAGAAAATAATCTTTTTTAGGATCTCTATCCAAACACAATTTAAAATGTATGATTATTCATTGGCCCTTCACTCACTGCTGAAGCATATGTTTGTTAAGTTACACTCTTTGTCATACAACACATTATGAACCTTGCTGGGAACAAAACTCTATTTTCACCTATGCCTGCATTTAACGTCATCAATGGAGGATCACATGGTTTCATTATCAACCTGAATTTTGTGAACCTTGCTGGGAACAGAACTCGGTATGCATCTTCTTCTTCTTCTTCTTCTTCTTTTTTTTTTTTTTTTTTTTTTTTTTGAAATCCCGAAATGGTTTCACTATCAACCTGAATTTTGGTTGGGTTGGGTTGTGTTGCATATAGAGGAAGTGCAAAGACAGGGTTGCGTTCCACACAACAATGGTAGCAGATTTTCTATACATTATATACCATTGAAAATCCTTTTGCAGATTTTCTAAGGAACAATGGAACAATGGAAGTTGTTGTTCCAAACTAACAGTTGTTGTTTAAATATATCTTAATGTTGTTGTTGTATAGAACAATGGTAGTAGATTTTTGAAGTATGTGTAACAGTTGTTGAATAGTTTTTGGGGGCCACAAAAGTTTTGGAGTAAGGTAATATTTATATTTTTGGTTCATCTTGTCTTTCCGATTCCATGAACTAGCTAGGTGATAGATACACATCGTTGTGGACCCTATACCAATTTTTACTCTTAACGATAAATGTCATTATCTATTGTTTCCTATGGTGTGGCCTACTCGAGATTACAATCAGCCTTGTTTTTTTTTTTTTTTTTACTCATGCCATAAAATGAATCGATAAAAAATATGGATGACACAAATTAAATACATCATGGTGGGACCCACATACTTTATGCAACTAATCCACTCCAATGCAATCTAACTCCGGGCATATCTATTCAATTACTGCCCCCTCTTTCCAAACAACTTTCAAAGAAATTATCACACATCCATCGCTATTTGCTTTGATAAATGGTTAAACAGATCCTTAGTTTTTAACTGTCCAATAAATATCCACAATCCAATGATCATATTATCAAATATGAATTTTGATTCATGATGTATTTACAACAAATAGATAATTTATATGATTTTATTTAGCTATACATGCCACGCGTACAATGCCCAAGTATCATTTATCGTACTTTAGCAGAGTATCAGCATTTTTGTCTTACTTTCAATATGGGACAAGTTAGGTGATCAAGGATAATATTCCAGCACTTTGATCATAGGGTGGCCTTGATCACCAGCAAAAGAATACACAAAAATCAAGATAAAGCACCCCACCTGTCTAATGAACTCAGTCCACTCACAAATTTCATAATATTTATGTTTATATAGGGATGACCCATCTAATACCTGGACCAAACAAACTTTTGTATGCTCATCCTAATAGTGAGGCTACCTTGTGCACCTCTGAACATACTCTCCATACTAGCACGTGTGCTATAGGTAAAGGTGTATGGTGAAATTGCAGTGAAGACCGCACTAGTTGAAGAAGGAATATGCCAATATGTCCTAGAGGGGAGTGAATAGGACTTTTAAAAGTTTTTATGATTTATTTTAAAATCTTATTACACTAATCCTAACAACAGACATATATTAGGATTACTCAAATGTAACTCTACTGGCTTCCAAGCCTGGTAAAGGATCTAATCACAAACTATTCAAGAAGTAGAAATATATAACTTAGGTTATGATGGATATGACCGTGAATGTGTGTGAGGTGTGATCAGATATATGAATATGAATGCATTGACATAAATCACAAACACAGAAGAAGAGTAATCACAAACACAGTCATTTTTATAGTGGTTCGACCACTTATCTACTCCATTCCCAGTAACCGCACTCAACCCTTGAGTGTACTGGATTACACTAAGGAGGTTTCATAGTGGTTCACCTCAAACCTGAGGTTTTAAATCAGGTTCACATTCAACCTTTACAACCTACACTGAGGCTGACTGTTTATGCTCTCACGAGCAAGGGTCAACACAACGCACCCACTTTTAGGTACACTGGCTAAGGATCTTCCATAAGACCCTACCGGAGGTTTCTATACGGTTCACCTCAAACCCGAGGTTTCACAGTGGTTGACCTCAAACCTAAAGTTTTGCTGGTTCACCTTCAACCAGATGTTTATGCTCTCCACAGAGCAAGGGTCCACATAACGCACCCACCACGTACACTCCCGCCGGAGGCCTCCTTGAGGACTTTGAAGGGTGAGAACAACTTAAGACTCAATCCTATAAAGGAATGATCACAAGTGTCCTCTTGGACTCTAAATACTTACAAATAAGTTGATGAGTCCCGATAAGCACAATGCCGAAGATCTTCTCCTCCTTGTTGACCAAGAGTCTTCTACTCCCTTGATCTGCAACACAAAAAGATGTACCGATATATGGTGACGGGTTGGGTCAAGGTTATGATGGAATCCTTTCTCTAAAGATTATAAGGAAGATAGAGTAGTTCCAATCATATAGGCATTCAAGGCATCCCAACTTAATAATTTGCCATTAAGGTAGTAGCTGGAGGATCCTTGAATGCGGAAGTTCATTCCCCAATCCACTCTATTGAATATCAATGGTGAGGGTGGATTGGAGGATGAACTTCCCTGAGAGAAAGGGATTTGGGTATATGATATAAGGTTAAACACTCAAAAGCTCTCTCTACTTTCTCTCTCAGCGACAATAGACAAGTCCTCTATATGTAGGCACAAGGTTCCAACGGATATAAAATGGTCACATTTATGACTGAGTTCAATATCATCGAGCAGGTTCGATATCATCAATCGTATACTCTTGATAATATCATGGTCTGCTCGATGACTCGAACTCAAAGTCATACGCTTTTGAAACCTTTTACCAGCTGGTCGATGAATCGAAACAATTGTTGATGTCATCGAATTTTGAACTCCAATTCCATCGATGATAGGTTTGATCCATCGACACTTGAAAAATAAGAGAAATTTGACATGAAATATTTCAGGTTTTCATGAATGATCGGGGAGCCATCGAGATCATCGGAATTTGAATGTCGATGATATCGATATTAGTGTCGAGGCATCGATAAATCCAGCAGATATTTCATTAAGCTTGCTGGACAGTTTATGTCCTTGTTTGATGAAATTGACCTGTTACTGATGTCATCGATATTTGAATATTGATTCAATCGAAGGGCCCCTGATCATAGTAAAACCATCCTAAAATATGCTGGAAGAAATGTGCGCCCATGATCATATCATCGATGGACTTCCGATCTTATCAATATTTGATTTCAGATCATATCAGAAGGAGCATCGATATATCGTAGGAATTTGAAATTTTCTTTAAAAAATAGGGGCACCGTAAACCTGCTTGTCGATGATATCGAGTCGACTTCAATAGACTCGAGATTTGAATATCGATGATATCGATAGGTGTATCGATACATCGATAATTCATCCAAATAAGTTATGAGGTTGATGGACATATTTGGTCCTCTTGTCGATGTAATCGATGGAGCATCGAGGACTCGACAGCGCAATTCGATCATATCGATACAATCGATAGGGTAAGAAAACTTAGAGAATTTTCCTATTTTGAAAAACGTTTTCTTACCCAAAAACCCTATGATGTTCTACCTTGTTTTTAAGAGTTTTATTCACTTGGTGTTTTGGGACATGGTATGTGAGGCTTTAGATTTACATGTGGTGAGCTTGCACACATCCGATTGAGGCAGACGCTTGAATTGATCTTCCTATCAGCCTTTGTAGACAATCTGACACAACACTCACGTAACTTGACAAACCAGGGCACTTTCATATTGTAAGTACATGTAATTTCCCCTTAATAAGAAGCCCTTTAAACATAAGCTAGGTGGGGCTACTGTTATGCTTTATTATATTCATTTTTTTCATCAATGTCATTAGATTATATTAGTGCATGAGCCCCCAAAACGAGGAAGATCCAAAACCTAAGTGACCAACCTCACAAGGGAAAATGGGGATAAAATGGTTACCTTTGAAACCTTTTTGGGGGATTTAAATTTTGATCTGTTCTTTTGCTCTTTCTTCACGAATTTAGACATATGTGTCTGGAATTACAAGTTTTTGTGGAGAGTGATTTGAGTTGGGATGCATTCTTTCACTCTCTTCCCATGAAATTTAAAATGGGTGTTTGGAATTACAGGATTTTGTGAGCAGTCAATGCAAGTATCCAGCAGAGAAAAAGACACTACTGCAGAAAAGGCAGAAAGTAATGAGAAAATAGAAGGCCAGAAGCCAAAGGAGAATCCATCTTCGGTTTCATCGAAGATGATGAGGCAAATTCTAAATATGGTCTGGTATAAGCTTATCAAGAACCCGAATTCATATGCAAGCTTGTTGGGTTTTGAGCTAGGCTCTTGTATCTTGTAGGTGATTATCACAGGTGTTGAATTTCAAATTTCTTTCAATCTCTATCTCTTGAATTTGATTTTCTTCTAACATCTTTCTTATGTAGATGGGGTGTTAAGAAGCCTCAAATCATGGAAAATTCTGTCACGATCTTGTCGAATGTAGGTCTTGGGATGGCCATGTTCAGTCTTGGTAAGATCATTGATATGCTTATCATGATTCTTAGTCCTTGTTTTTCAAGTGTTTTGAATTGACTTGAACTGCCTTTAAATTTTTTGAATTTTCAGGACTATTCATGGCCTTGCAGCCACGAATCATAGCCTGTGGGACTATAGTCGTCGCATACGGAATGGTTGCGAGGTTCCTCGCTGGCCCGCCTATCATGGCGATCGCGATCACATCTGTTAGGGTTGGTCTCAGAGGCACAATCCTCAGAGTGTCTATTGTTCAAGTGGGTCCATTGCATTTTCAGCTCAATCTTTACAACACACACAAACACATTTTTAGCCTCTTATGTATAATGTCATAACATGCAATTTCTTCCATTTTATATGATGAAATTGATTTTCAGTCATGTGCAGTAAGCTTTCGGATCAAAGTGAAGCTAAGAATAGGGTGTTAGTTGATGGCAAATTGATAACCAGTAAAGACACATCCATGAAGTTTTCGCTTGCGATTGTTGAAAAACTATTTGGCTGTGAGAAGGTATTGGATCTTGCTATTAATGAGAACTTTAAATAGACATATAACTATTATGTTGGCATTGTACTTTTACGAATGAAAATGAATGATTGTATTTGATTGAATTTATGATTGTATATGATTGAATGAATGAATGATTGTGTTTGATTGAATGAATGAATGATTTAGCCATGAAGCATTTATCTATATTAGCTTATATGAGTTATTAGGGTGTACTACAATAGTAAGAGATGCCATTATTATTTATTTTATTTAAAAAAAAAAAATAGGTATTAGCTACGGCTATTAACCGTAGCCCTTTATATGAAAACCATAACTCTTACTAATTTCAGCCTATTGATACGGTTCTCATTTTACTTTTAGCTACAGATATAATTTGTAGCTGTATATAATTTAGAGCTATGGAAAGTATTGCTATGGATTTAATCTGTACCTATTATTTATATAGCTACAGCTATTAACCATATCCCTTATCTGGAAATCGTAGTTGTTGCTGATTTCAATCAATTAATATGGTTCTCACTCTACTTTTAGCTACAGATATAATCCGCAGCTATAAATACCTTAGCACTACAGCACCTATGGCTACAGATGTAATCCGTACCCATTGTTGATATGACTATGGAGTAAATTCGTAGCCATAGCTTTTAGACCTATGGCTACAGTACCAATGGCTACGGTCGTGCTACGGACTTTAACCGTAGTCATAAGCCTTTAACTACCGCTTTTATCCGTAGCCTTTGCCCAGTTTTCTGGTACTGCATGATCTGTGTAAATGACAATGTTGGATCCGATCAAGTAGGACCTAATTTGTCCAAAGTGAACACTACGGCTAAGAGTTCCTTTTCAGTAGTAGAATAGTTCACTTGGGCATGATTTAGGGTTTTACTTGCATAGTGTATAACATAGGGCTTCTTATCTTTTCTCTGGCATAGGACTGCCCCAAGAGCATAGTCAGATGCGTCACATATAAGTTCAAAAGGAAGGCTCCAATCGGGTGGTTACATGAGAGGTGCAGTGGTTAACTTGCCCTTGAGCTTAGTAAAAGCTTCTTGGCATTTCTCAGTCCACTCGAATGGTGTATCCTTTTGAAGTAGATTACATAAAGGATGATAGAAGTGATTAAAGTCCTTTATGAATCTCCTGTAAAAATCAGCGTGTCCTAGGAAGGATCGCACGTCTTGTATGTTTTTGGGTGGACGTAGGCTAGAGATAAGATAAATTTTAGCCTTATCTACCTCAATTCCCTTGGGCGAGATGATATGTCCAAGGACAATTCCCTTACGAACCATGAAATGACACTTCTCCTAATTGAGTACCAAATTATTTTCTTCACATATTTTCATCACACATATAAGATTCTCTAAGCAATCACTGAAAGATAGACTAAAGACAGAGAAGTCATCCATGAAGACCTCTAGATATTGCCCCACCATGTCAGAAAAAATACTCATCATACATCGCTGAAAGGTGGCGGGGGCATTACACAGTCCGAATGGCATCCTTTGGTAAGTAAAGGTGCCAAAGGGACAAGTGAATGTGGTATTTTCCTAATCTTCAAGGGCTATCTCTATCTGGTTATAGCCCGAATATCCGTCAAGGAAATAGTAATAGGAATGACCAGCTAACCTTTCTAAAATTTGATCAATGAAGGGAGAAGGAAAGTGGTCCTTCCTCGTAACGGTATTCAACTTCCTATAGTCAATGCACATTCTCCAACCAGTAGTAACCCTAGTTGGCACCAGTTCATTGTTGGCATTGGCTACGATGGTGATTCTGGACTTCTTAGGAACCACCTGAGTTGGAATCACCCATTGACTATCGGATATAGGGTATATGATACCCACATCCAATAGTTTAAGAACCTCAGACTTAACCACTTCCTTCATGTTTGGATTTAGTCTACGTTGTGGTTGTCATGAAGTCTTTGAATTATCCTCAAGATATATGCAGTGAGTACAAATCAATGGGTCAATTCCCTTGAGGTCCGCAATCGACCATCAAAGGGCTCCTTTGTGCTCAATGAGAGTAAAGATGAGCATACTCTCCTGTTCTTGCTCAAGGTGGGAAGAAATCACCACCGGGTATGTCTCATCTTGACTTAAATAGATATATTTCTAATCAGAGGGTAAAGTTTTTAGGTCGAGCTTCGGTGCCTTAAGGTTAAATAGTAGAGGCCCTATATCAGTTTGGAGAAATTCTTCAAATTGTGGTCTCCATTGGTTAATTTCAAGTACCAGCATAGTATTAAGCATGGCACCCGTCTCCCTAATCATGTCATCATCAAAATCATAGGAGTGGACGAAGCACGTCTCTAGGGGGTCAGAGGATAAGGTCATCAAAGTTCTATCTTTCACGAAAGAGTCAATCATGTTAATGTCATGGAAATCGTCATCATCCTCTAACTGTTTACCTGTGTTGAAAAAGATATTCAACTCCAATATCATATTCCCAAAAGACATACTCATGACCCCATTCCTATAATTAATGATTACATTTGAAGTGGTACGGAATGGGCAACCAAGAATGACGAAAAATTGAGTTCTCATGTTACTAATGGGTTCTGTATTTAGGATGATAAAATCTACCGGGTTGTAGAATCTGTCAACCTAGACCAATACATCCTCAATTATCCCTCTTAGTACACAAACTGAGCGATCAACAAGTTTTTATGTGGTTAGGGTGGGCTTCAATTCACCCAAACCTAGCTGTTTGTAGACCGAGTAAGGAATCAGATTTACGCTCGCTCCTAAATCAAGAAGTGCGTGCTCAATGCAGTAATTCCCAATTACACAAGCGATGGTTAGGCTACCGGGATCTTTGAATTTCTTTCGTACATCTTGCTTTAGGATGACACTCACTTTTTCAGTTAAAAAGATTTTCTTTTGAATATTTACCGCCTTTTTGTCATACATAAGTCTTTTAGAAATTTGGCATATGATGGTATTTGTTTAACCTCATCCAATAGAGGAATATTAACACTCACTTGTTTCAACACCTCTAAAATGTCCTGAGAGTTAGAGAGAGGTTTTGGTGGAACCAACCGTTGGGGAAATGGGGCAATCGGCTTGCCTTGAAGTTTCGGTTCAAATTCTTGGGGAGCACGGCTAGGTCTATTATCATTGTCCTCTTCCGTGTCCTTAGGTTTTTTTAGCCTTTACCGGAATAGTTTTGTCAATTATTTTTCCACTCTTAAGAGTGGTGATAGACTGAGCTTGCTCCATTTGATTTGAAGAGCTTGAGTCACTTATTTCATATTACGGTTTGGGATTGGGGAAAGGTTGAGCAGGAAGCATCCCTCTTCCCCTAATCTCTAATTGTGACTCTATCCTTTGAATAGATGATGCAAGCATTCCAATTGCTGATCTGATTTCCTAGATTGCCTGTGCTGAATTCTGATTAAGTAGCTCTTAGTCTTGAATATGTTTTAGAACTGGATCTTCTTAAAGTTTCCCTTGATTTAGATTTTGATTGAAGAAGCCTTTAGGGGTAGCAGTTTGTTTATTCCTCAAACTGAAGTTTGGATGATTTCTCCAACTAGGATTGTATGTATTGGAGGTAGGTACATTGAAAGGTCTTTGGTAATTGTTCACGGCAATAGATTCCTCATTTAGCACCCCTTGAAAGGCAGGTATTGTAGGGCAATTTTTAGTCGTGTGAATGTTGCAATCACAGATACCGCAAACAGTTTCATTAACCTTATCTTCTTTAGTTCTATGGCCTCGAATTTCCTTATGAGAGTAGCCACTTTAGTATTGATATCATCATCCTCTTTCAGGAGGTATAATCCACCCATTTCCTTTGATTGAGTGGGCTTAAAAGTGGTACTTAATTTTGGGTATGTGTCCCATGATTATGCATTTTCAACAAGTCTGTCCAAGTAATCCCACACATCATCGACATTTTTATTCATGAATTCTCCATTGCACATTATCTCGACCAATTGGCACATGACAGATGTTGAACCATCATAGAAAAAGTGTGTAATGCGCCACGTTTCAAAACCGTGTTATGGGCATGAACTGATAAGATCCTTGAACCGCTCCCAACATTGGAAGAATGTTTCATCCTCCTTTTGGGTAAAGTTCATGATTGACTTTCTAAGGGTGTTCATTTTATGATGTGGAAAAAATTTCTTTATGAACTCCCTTATCATGTCATTCCATGTGCCAATAGATTTGGGACGTAGTGAATCCAACCATGTCTTAGCTTTCTCTTTCAAAGAAAAGGGAAAGAGTTTCAGTTTAACCGTGTCCTTAGATATGTTCGAAAAATATAAAATGGCTATGATCTCATCAAACTCTTTCAAGTGCAAATATGGACTTTCAGATTCAAGTCTATGGAATTTTGGAAGGAGTTGGATCACCCCTGGCTTGATATCCATGTGTCGCGTATTTTCTAGAAAATCCATGCATGAGGGCGTGGTCACCTCCACCGGTTGTAAATAGTCTCGCAAAGTATGAGGCGGGAGTGCTTGATGCACCTCATTTTCATCCTTGACTTCCTCAACCCTAGGTTGAGGTTGTCTTCCCGGTTCATTGATCAGTTGATTTGCAGCCATAACATCAATTAACTCTAAGGATCTCAAGTGGTGTCCAAACCTGTGATGGATAGATAACCCCTCAACCAATCCTCCTTCACTCAAAAGATGTCGAGTGTTATCACGGACCCACTTGGGCATGAAACACTCTCAACCCTCAATTTCAGATTATAACCTAAACCTAAAAGAGAAAGAAAATAGAAATATAGAAATAGAAAGAGAGAGGGAATTGGGAAGAAGTTACCAAATTGGAAGTTTCTAATTAAAATCCTGCAAAATAAAACAAAACAAGTCAGTTTCTAAAAACAGAAATCCTAAAATTAGAAAGTTTCTAAAAACAAAAATAGAAAGATGAGTTAGTTTTTAAAAATAAATTAGGAAAGTTAACTAGTTTCTAAAAAGGAAAGTTTCTAAAAATAGAAAAATATAAAGTTTCTAAAAAACAATTAAATTTTAAAATCAAATTAGGCAAGTTTCTAAACATAGAATTAGAAAGCAAGTTAGTAAAAAAATAATCCTAGTCTTAACCTAATTCTAAAACTAGCTAATCTTAGAAAAACGTAACTGTTAATCCCCGGCAACGATGCCAAAAACTTGTTCACAACCACATGTGTAGGGCTGCGATGTAGTAATAATCTCGGTGAGGCTGAGGTCAAATCCATAGGGACTAATTTCGTGTTTTTTCTGAAAGAAACTACAAGAAGAAATAGAAAAAGTTGAAAATCTAAATATGGAAATATAGAGAGTAATTGTGAGAGATTTAATGAAAAACATAAGAAATTCAAAGGTGGAAAACTAGGGTTTCCAAGGATCCACTTGTAGAGATCAGGGAGATCTATGCTTGATTTAAGTCACACGATTGGAATCGGAGTCCCATCCTATCCAATTAGAAGATATCTTAGTAAAATTAAATTTGAACTTCCTTTGACCTAGTTCTCAATAGATGAGAGGTGTGAGAACTGGAAGTGAATCCATCACAAAACCATGCCCAGGAGACAAGGCAAAGAACAAGATTTACCAATCCCATAACCAATCTGGGAGAATCATAGAGATTAGAAGGATTCCATCACCTAACCATGCCCATGGGACGATGGTGAACAACAGGATTTTCTAATTTCACAATCTCAATACAAGAAAAGAACATACTCAAAGCTATCGCAGATCTATTGTAATTCAAGTCACAACAAACTACTAAAAACTAAAAGTATTCCTTATAATCAAACTAGAATCAAAGAGTGTTCAATATAAACATGAATCAAAGCAATAGAAACATCTCATCACGCTACAAGCTTCACCTCTTAGCCGTAGCTAAGAGGTTTAGTCAACCATAAACATGATTGAACTATAATATCTTAAGAAAAGCATAAAAACAACTAAGGAACAAAAAAAAAATCTTGGCGACGGCTTCTCCGTGCTTTTTCTCCACTCCTCCAACCTTAGATGATGCTTAGGAGTGCCCTAGGGACCCCTATTTATAGTTTTAAGCCATGGACTTTCGTATCGAATTGAAAATTTTCAGAAACCACTTCAAATTTCTACACTTTGTGTGTTGGTTGCGTACCTAGGACTGGTTGAGGATATCCCTCGACTGGTCGAGGGTCATCTTCAATCCGTTGATGATTTCCTTTGACTGGCCGAGGATGACAAAAATTTTTAGTATTTAGTCGCTGGAGTTTGAGTCGAGGAACCTCGAACAATCGAGCTTTGATTGGTAGAGTGTTATCCAGGACTGGTCGTGCGTACCCTGGACTGGTCGAGCAAAGGTCAGGACTGCTCGAGTTGGAGACTAGTCGTAGATGTTACACCCTAAACTCGGAAACCGGGCTCACAAAATTCACGTCACCGAATCTGGCACCGACAGCCTCCATAGTACCCCATTCTCAGCTCCCAGCGCCCATTCGCCAGGATCCAATCCTGGGATGCTATGAGGAGGATTTTCAATGTCAGTTTGATTTGTAATAAGCATAACCAAAAACATAACCCATAAACAACAACCAAAAACTCCATCACATTTTCACTATGATAAAAAACTTTATAAGTACAATGAGCATAAAGGGAAATATAATGATAATGGACAAAAAGCTCCAAGATGATCTGTTATGCGCTCCTCCCTGAGCGCTGCTACGGTCCAACGTTACCTGCATGCAACGGTCGTGCATAAGCTTATGGAAAGCTTAGAGGGTGGTGAAAGTGTGTGCATAAGGTAGTAATACAGTTATGTAGTATGAGAGTAATCCAGAACATATTGGCGAATCCATGAATACCATTAGCCGTACCCAGGCTATGCGATGCAAGACATGAATGATGTCGGCCGTACCAAGGCCATGTGATGCGAGATGGAACTTAAGCATACGAATCCTCATCTAAGTCTACATATCAATACAGCTCAACTCTGGAATATCACCGGGGTCTAGTACACTCCAAAGCAGATTGTCACCCAATCGCGCGCGATAAGGTAAGTGAAAGAGACCTCACTATCCTCCTACTAATATCAGGCTCGACTCATCAATAGCAGACCTATTCCTCGAGCTGGTCAAACTTAGCCTAGCTTTGTCCCCTCCTCTCGAGCAGGTAATGCTGCACCCCCTTCCAACTGACCACGACACAGTGGAAAGAGCAACCTTCTGGTAATAGGCACTTGACGCTCATGCACCCACTTGGTCTAGACGTTGGAGCAACCTCCTAGTACCATAAGGGTTTAGAGACTTTCACCTATGGATATCTATAGCACCCCATGTAAAATAAGATTTTTGGTATCCAATCCTGCCAACCACGATACGCCTGTAACAGCTACGACCCTGATATCGCTAGGGTGTACAGTAACCATGTCACGCAATGCAAGATGCATGAATCACACAATCCAGTCATACAACAAACATGTGCATACTGCGCAATGACATGTGCTATGATCAATCACTCATCTCAT
Source organism: Magnolia changhungtana (assembly GCA_030180095.1). Classification (NCBI taxonomy): domain Eukaryota; kingdom Viridiplantae; phylum Streptophyta; class Magnoliopsida; order Magnoliales; family Magnoliaceae; genus Magnolia; species Magnolia changhungtana. The sequence goes on along the minus strand of JASAUF010000324.1, from coordinate 639,065 downwards.
CACAAGCATACAGATGATCCATATGGACATGTATCATGATGCTATATTGATATATACTCATAAGCAGAATCGAAAATCAGAATCGAGAATCGGAATCGATAATCGGGATCGATAAACGGAATCGATAGTCGGAATTGATAGTCGGCATCGATAATTGGAATCGATCAATCACATACGGCGAATGGGGCCTAGTTATTTGGGTTAACCCACGCAAAGAATGGGGCTAACAAGGCCTAAGGGAAGGTCACAATGAGGACATCTAACCATCATTGCTCATCAATGTGGACATCTACCAACATCGCTCCCAAGGAGTGGCCTACATAAGGAATTTATACACAATGTAATGGCCACACACATACATTACATTGGGCCTTGCTCATGGGCCTCACATACATCGCATCGGGCTCCATATACATCAAATGGGCCAATCGAACGGGCTGAACCAAATGGGCCGAATCGAATAGATCGAATCAATGGGCTGAGTCAAATAGGCCGAATCAAATATGCCGAATCGAATGGGCCGAGTCAATTGGGCCGATTTAAATGGGTCGAGTCAAATGGGCTTCATGTATATCCAATTGGCCACACCAATGGGCCAAATAAATATCAAATCAGGCCGCACCAATGGGCCTAACCTTCATCAAGTGGGTCGCGTCATCTATACTATTCATCTATTCCTAGGGATCAATATATATATATATATATATATTTAAATCACATGGGTTGCACTCCAAATAACAGTGGTGATAATGATTCCCACCATTAGAATTCTTAAGACCCACGATAACATTTATTTCCCATACAATCTGTCCATAAGGTCACACAGACCTGAATCAAGATGAAAAACAAATTTCAAATTGACCCAGAACTGCTGTGACCCCATCCAAGAAGGGTTTCAATGGTGGACGTTCACTCAATACTATTCTCTACAGTGTGGTTCTCTTGATATTAGACCTGTCTTATTTGGTCTTAAGGGACCCACAAAACTTACTGTGGTTAGATGGCAGTGGGTCACACCATCAAAAACAGATGGACGACATGTGTAAAACACATACATCAAGGCTGGGATCCACCATCCATGGGCTAGGCAGTGGATGCAGTGCATCCCCAAGGTGGTCCCACCGTCAGGATGGATGGATGGCTGGTGCAAAACACATGCATCATGTGGGACCTACAACCTTGCTGACGTAAAAAGAAAAAAAAGAGTTGTTGTACGAGCAGCGCTGTTGTCCCCCTTTTTCCCCTTTTTATTTCCTTTAAAAAAATAACAAGCCAGAGGTGGGTCCCACGTAGGGCCCACCACAACAGATATATAAAATATACATAATATATATTATGTAATATAATATATAATATATCTAACGTCCAAGCCGTCCAGGGCCTGGACGATCACATACATCGTGTTGCCCCACACGTGGGGTGGGTCCCACTGTCCTTGGACGGTGGGCACAACACGTACAAGAGGCGCGGCCCACCCCAATGGATGGACGGCGTAGGTGGGTCCCACGGGCCCCACTGGCCGTACACACTTCACCGTTAGCCACCGCACAAGGGAATCAATCCCAAGACCTCAGCATTGAAATGAGGTATCTTTCACTTAGTCTGCCAGTTTGGCTATTGATCTGGAGTGGGTAAACCTGTCAAGGAGGGCCCCACACAGACATGGGTCCCACCTTCCAGGGGTGGTGGACAGTTTGGATACAACACATACACTATGGTGTGGCTCATCAAAGGGGTTGGAGGATGCGGATGGGTCCCTTGAACCCACTGTCAGCACACACCTTATTGTTAGTACACCCACTAGCATTCCACACTCCATTGATAGCCCACCCTACTATCATCCATACATTACTGTGGTGCATGTCCAGCGTCCCTGGATGCTGTACTGCGGATACAACACAGGCATCAGGGTGGGTCCCACTTGGACGTGGCCCACCAGATTTAGATCCATCTGATATTTATGTTTCTCCTACATCTAGGCCCACCCAAAGATGGTCAGCAGGGTGGGCCTTATGGATGGGATGGCATGGATCATATATCATAGTGGGGTCCACAATACATGAGAAAGAGAGAGAGAGAGGCATCGACGAGGATAGAGGGGCCACGCCACTATGGGTCCCTCTTTGATACAAAGCCTACATCAAGGTGGGTCCCACCATAAGTGGGCCCTTACATCACAACAAAATAAAGAATTGGAGATCTAAGATCACCCATCATCTTCTTCTTACTCCCTTGGCTTCCTTTGCTCCTTAGCTTCGATCCTAACAGAAGATATGAAGTTTGGATGGTTGAGATGGGAGATAAGGGGATAGGAACTTGGCCACACACAAAGTTCTCTTGGATGGTGAAGACCTTGGACGTGTGATCTCTTTTCTTGCTTGGGAGAGTGAGCTTGAGAAATGAGAGAGAGAGAGAGAGAGGGTTGTAAAGAGAGAGAGAGAGAGAGAGAGAGAGAGAGAGATGGGTGATGGAGTGATGGATGTGGTGAGTGATGGGTGTAAGAACTTTTTGACTTTTAGGATAATTTGTGTAAGAATAGTATGGGGTGTGTAAGAACTTCTTGACTTTTAGGGTTTCTTAGGGATGGGTGTGAGGTGATGGTATACTTGACATGTACTTGACCCTTGATGGGATTAATTGATTGATGGATGTGACATTCGGTAGAGATTCTCTTGGGTTTTGCAACGCGTGACGTTTTCCTCGAACTGAATGGGGGCCCATATCTCCTGGCATGGGTATCGGCTCGGGGCGTGAGACGGGGCATCGGAACCACAGCGACGGCACGGTCGCTAGAGTGCAAGTCTCGGGTTGATAGGACTTGGCTTAAGATCCCGCGCAAACGTCAGATAAAGGTCGAAGGTTGTAGGAATTCGACCGGGAAGATCGTGGAAGCATATGGGATGGTACGGACTAAGACACGGGTCTTACATCTCTCCCCTCCTAATAAAAATTTCATCATCGAAATTTACACAATCATCGTAACTAGATATAACTTATAAGGAATAAAAACATAATCACCATCATACAAAATCAAGGACATCATATAAAATACAACACATAATCAATCATCAAAGAGATGGAGATAGTGCTCTCGAATCTCAGCCTCGCACTCCCAAGAAGCCTCCTCAACAGAATGGTGACCCCACTAAACCTTCAACAACTGAATGACCTTGGTTCGAAGGACTCGTTCCTTCCGATCAAGGATACAAAACGGCTGCTCAATATAGGAAACGTCCTCTTGAATCTCTAACGACTACCAATCAATAACGGGAACGATGTCTGATCCACACTTCCTCAACATAGAGACATGGAAAACTTTGTGGGCGCCAGACAACTAAGATGATAAGGTAAGCCGATAGGACAAGGTACCCACGTGCCCAGTGATCTCAAAAGGTCCTATGAATCTCGGGGCAAGCTTGCCCTTCGCTCCAAATCGAACTACGCCCTTCATAGGCGAGACCTTGAGATACACAGGGTCCCCTACATCAAACTCCAAGGGACGACGCCGGCGGTCAGCAAAACTCTGCTGCCGGCTTTGAGCTGTGTGCATCATCTGCCTAATGATATCGATAGCCTCTGACGTCTGCTGCATAAGCTCAGGACCTAGGAGACGATGCTCTTTAACCTCGGTCCAACAACTCGGTGATTTGCATGGCCTGCAATATAGTGCCTCAAAAGGAGCTATGTCGATGGTCGCCTGATAGCTGTTATTGTAGGCGAACTCAGCCAATCATAGATGCTCATCCCAGCTACCCTTGAAATCAACCGCGCAGGCCCGAAGCATATCCTCAAGGATCTGGTTGACTCTCTCGGTCTGGTCATCGATCTGCAGATGGTACGCGGTGCCGAACAACAAATTAGTCCCCATAGCTCTCTGGAAGCTCCCCCAAAACTGAGATGTGAACCTTGGGTCTTGGTCAGAAATGATCGAGACTGGGACGCCATGCAGTCTCACAATCTCCTCGATGAATAACCTCGCAAGCCGATCCAAAGGACAAGTCGCACGAATCGAAAGAAAACGCGCCGACTTCGTCAGATAATCCACAGCAACCCAGATAGCGTCATGACCGGGCTGAGTCCTTGGCAAGCCCATAATAAAATTTATCAACACATGCTCCTACTTCCACATCAAGACACTAAACGGCTGCAATAGACTAAGGGATCTCTGATGATCAGCCTTGGCACGTTGGCACGTGTCACACTCAGCCACAAAACTGGTGATCTGACGCTTCATCCCCACCTAAAAATACTGTCGCCTTATATCACGGTACATCTTCGTCGAATCAGGGTGGATAGAAAACCGCGATCGATGTGCCTCGATCATAAGATCTCTACGTAACTCAGGAATATTTGGGACACATAATCATTCTCAGAAGCGAAGTCTACCATCTGTACTAATCTGCTAATATACCTGGCTCTCAGATGTCGCCTCAGCCATATAACTCTATAATGACTCATCAACCTGTTGAGCCTCGATCACCCTTACGACAGAGAGGGTTGAATTGACAGGCTCGATAACTGCACGATAGAAGACTACAGGCCAAACTCAAAATCATATTTTGTTATATCCTCAAGCATCTGCCACTCCTGAATAATCATAAGTGCCACTAGGTCTCGTGGCTGACGGCTGAGGGCGTCTGCCACCATGTTCGCCTTGCCAGGGTGGTACTAAAGATCGAAATCATAGTCCTTCAGGAGCTCCATCCAACGTCTGTGCCTCATGTTTAGCTCAAAATGAGAGAATAGGTACTTCAAGCTCTTGTGATCGGAGAAGAGATTGAACCTAACCCCATAGAGATTGTGCCTCCACACCTTCAGTGCGAAGACAACTGCTGCCAGCTCCAAATCATGCGTGGGATAGTTCAACTCATGGACCTTGAGCCGACGAGACGCGAAGGCTATTGGCCTCCCGTGCTGCATTAGGACAACACCCAAACTAATATGTGAGGCATCGGTAAATAAAATTAATCCATCACTCCTAGAGGAAAGAGTGAGGACAGGAGCGGACGTCAGACGGTCCTTTAACTTCATAAATGCTCGCTCGCAGGCATCACTCCAAATAAACTCTGTTCTTGTAATACCGGAGAAGCCCTCAATGAAATGCCGGTAGTAGCCTGCTAAACCAAGGAAACTGTGGATCTCGAATGCAATCGTGGGCTAGCTCTACTAATGCACTACCTCAACCATAGAGGGGTCCACTGCGACGCCCTCCCTCATCACCACGTGATCGAGGAACTTCACCTTCTCCTGCCAAAACTCACACTTCTCCAACTTTGCATAGAGCTAAATGCACGAAGGGTCTGAAAGGTAACCTCCAGATGTTACTCATGCTCCTCATGGATCCTCGAATTGATTAGAATGTTGTCGATGAAGACTACAACAAACTGATCGAGATAAGGGCGGAAGACCTCGTACATCGACTACATGAATACCGCGGGCGCATTGGTCAGTCCGAAGGACAACCAGAAACTCAAAATGACCATAACACATCCTGAATGTTGTCTTCAGGATGCCCTCCTCTTGGACCCGAGTCTGATGATAACCGGAACGCAGGTCAATCTTAGAAAAGAACTGTGCACCCTGCAGCTGATCAAACAAAACATCAATCCTCGGGAGCGGATACTTGTTCTTGATCGTGACTTTGTTGAGCTCGCGGTATTCCATGCAGAGCCTCAACGAGCTATTCTTCTTCTTCACGAAGAGAACCGGCACTCCCCACGGCGAACTGCTCGGATGAATAAAGCCTAACTCGGGCAACTCGTCCAATTGCTTTTACAGTTCTTGCAACTCCAATGGTATCATACGATATGGGGCATTCGAAATAGGCGCGGTACCGGGCACAAGGTCAATCTGAAACTCGGTGTGTTGATGAGGTGTTAATCTCGGAATCTCCTGGAACACATCGAGAAAATCACAAATAATCGACAACTGATCAATACAAGCGGCAATAGGCTCCTCAACGATGCAGGCCATCAAGCAAGACAATGGCTCTCCCCAGGGCTCTGCAACGAACCGAAACTGTGGTAAGCCTGGTATACAGAACGTGACTATCCTCATGGAGCAGTTTAAGATGGCGTGGTACTCGACAAGCCAATTTGTGCCTAAGATAACGTCAAAATCTGACATCGGCAGCACGTACAAATTGGCAGGCAAGAAAATCTCTCCCACTAACACTGGTCAAGATGAATAGAAGCGGCCCAATACTGTAGTCTTCCCCAAGGCCGTTGATATGGTTAACTCTTCTCGAGAAGACTCTGTCGGCAATCCAGTCGAACGGCAGAATCCCTCGGACATAAACGACTGCGAAGCCCCTGAATCAAATAAAACTTGAGTGATGCATGCAGAGACTAGAAGTATACCCTCAACGACTCCTCCAGATGACTGCAGATCCTGCTGAGCCACATAGAACCTAGCCTGAGCTGGCTGGGGAGGTGTTTTTCCCCTTAAGTATGTTGTTGCTGCTGCTATCACTGAGGCGGTCGAAACTGTTGTCTCTACTGCTGCGGCCTTAGAGGCTGATGCTAATGATGATGCTGAGGTGGCCTTGGTGGTGGGGGTTACTGTCACTGCTGCTGTGGGGGTCTTAGCTGCTGGTGCAGTGGTGGCTAATGTGGACCTCTCGCCTACTGCTGCTAGTTGGGGCGGGGACACTCCCACATACGGTGCCCCATCGCACCACACCTAAAACATGTGCCGGTAAACTACCTCAGAGATGATGCTGGAGGTGTTGCTGGCACTCAGAAGGTTGGGTGACTTGTGCGCCTCTGCAATTGTGGTTGATGCTGCTGGGAGTCACCGGAAGGAGCCTGCCTCTTCCGGTCTCTCCTCTGACTGTGATCAGACTGTGAACTGGCCCACTCAGCCTCATAAATCTGGGCCTTCCATACCACCCCCTCAAAAGTCGGGAGCTCATGCCTAATAACACGACTTCGAAGACCGTAACGCAAACCATCCTCGAAACGGCGGGCTCTCCGCCCCTCATCATCTACGACACAAATTTGGACAGTGCTACAAAACGAGCCGCGTACTGAGCCACTGTCATATCACCCTGCACCAAGGCCTCGAACTCCAACACTCGATGTCGTCGGATGTGATCAGGAAAATACTGTCGATCAAACTGATCCACAAAATCCTCTCATGTCCACACAAAATCGTCGCTTGCTACATGGGATACTGATGTGCACCAGTGCTCAGCATCACCATGGAGAAGAAATACTACTAATTGGACTCGTCGCTTGGTCATATATCTCATCGTATCAAATATCTTCTCCACATCGGAGTGCCATCTCTCAGCTACTGTCGGGTCTGGCTCGCCCAGGAAACGGGGGGATTGAGCCGTCAAAAGTCTTGAGGAAGGGTGCTCGTGCACTCCTGCTTAGCCTAGTCCGATGAAACAATGGGGTGCCTACCCTACCCCCGAAGTGCGGCCATCACAGCTTGTAACATCTGCTACAACTGGGAGGTACTCACTGATACGGTCGGATCCGTACCAGTCTCTGGTAAAGGAGCGACATCCTAAGGCTGGGGAGTCGGAATCTCTGATGAGGGAGTGGGGATCGTAGGTGGTAGAGCGAGAGTCTCAGATGGTAGAGTGAGAGTCGATTGGGTCACTCTCCTGGGCGGCATGACCTACAGGAAAGAGTAAAGGCGCCTATTGAAAAGGCTTAGCTATATTTCCTAGAGGGGGGGTGAATAGGACTATACCAAATTAAAACTTTAACAGCAGAATTTAAATGAATAAGATAGCCTTAAAAATAAATAAAAGAAAGATAACACTATAACCAATTCATAATAATGAAATGTAAAGCAACCTCAAATGTATCAGTATTGAGAGATTAATACAAATGTTGTTCTAAGGACAACCTTACACTAAAAACCAAGGTTTATGGTAGGACAACCTGATTCCTAGAAAGGTCTTTATATCAAAAACTCAAACTTGATACTGAGGAATAAATAAATAACAAAGAATTTAAATCTAAGTTATTACAACATTCCCCACAATGCTTGAAATATAAAAGATTACAACATTCATATCCACAAATACATTCTATAGCTTTGAATGATAAAATATAGAAATTAAATAAACATTCAAACCACAAGACAGAGAATTATAGTGGTTCACCTGTGTGTACACCAACTGTTAAACAACAGCCACACAGATTGCTACTCCACTCCTAATATCCTCACACAGGGGATTTTAGCGTTTACTATGAAAATATGTTTCACAAGTTCACCTAAAACCTTCACAATTGTGTCTTTTAGAAAAAGGGCTTACACAATTCAAAAAACCCTCACTTCTGAGTTTTCTAGCTCTTCTCAGATAACCTATACAATGAGATTTTTCTAGCTTAATCTCAAAAGAAACCAAAAAGAATGTAAATTATAATAATGTAAAATACCTAGATTTCTCCTTTTTGAAGCAGCCCGAAAGAACCAATCGGAGTAGAAGTTCGAATATAGAAGTTCAATGTCCAATACTCACTTTGATATGGTTCTAAGTTTTAATTGATTTTAAATTAAACAAATGGGCTAGCTCTATTTGATTTTGATTCCAAGAAGAAGGAATACAACAGTTCCTCTTTCCAATTCAGATTGGAATGCAGAAATAAAATCGAATAAATAAAGCTAACAAAAAGAGAATCATAAATAAGCACAAAGTAGCTTAAAATGAACACAAACATATCTCAGAGTGATCCCTTGATTTTACATGAATTTAATTTCCTAAAAAAACTATGAAATTCGTGTTCTATTTATAGTTGCAGAAGTCACATCTTCGACTGGTCGTGTGGCCACCATGACTGGTCATAGGTCGAACTGCATTTTGAAATTTTAAGCGCGTTCGGATAAAACCGTTCTACGACTGGTCTTAGGATGTCCACAACTGGTCGTGAGGCGTCCACGAGTGGTCGTGACCATCCCATGACTGATCGTGAGAAACCAAGAATGGTTGTTGGAGTTTAACTCGTAGTTGCAGCACTGGTCGTGAATTAGTCGACACTATTCACACAACCGGTCGAGCAGACTCCAGGACTGGTCGAAGCTCAACAAAAAAATTCTGAAAATTTGCAACAACTTAGGACTTGTCTTGTAATTTCTTGGACTGGTCGAGCCAGTTCTATGACTAGTCAAACAGAGTTCAGGACTAGTCTTAGAACAGACCAAACACTTATAAAAATATTCTAGTTGAATTATGTATTCAAAATGACCTACCCTAAGGTCAAACTAAGGTCATGCAAACCTTAAATGTGAAGTATGGATATTGAGTCTTCATTTCTTCAGATGTAGATTAACCTTTAAAGATCGTGAAGCTTGATATCTCTGATGTAGCACTTAGACTTCATCTTGTAGTTTAGTCTTGAGTTGTACTTGAACTTGAGTTGTACTTAAGACTTGAACAAGACCATGTCTTTTGATGTAGTTCTTGAAAAACTTGCAGAATAAGTCAAAGAACTTGAACTAGAATTTCTCAAAGTAGATCACCATTCTTTGATTGCAGCATTGATGCAGTGACTTGAACATACACGTCAACATACTACACAAAACATAGATTGTGTTTTTGGCACCACAAAATTTGACAACAAAAGGGACAAATAACTATTGCATTTACAATCTCCCCCTTTGTTAAATTTATGACAAAACACACTTAACAAGAATATGATCATTATGAACACAAAGAATCATGCACCATAAAAGTAAACCAGTTATAGCCTAATTAACGAATCATCCACCAGTTGACATAAACTAGCAAAAAGTCCTTATCACTTACTCCCCCCTGAGTAGCACACTTAACTAAAAAAAATTATAATAAAAAATTATATGCCACTCTCCCACAATCGACATATATCATATATCAATCAATCAATCCAAAACATATTTCTATCCCTTTTTGTCACAATATGACAAAGGAAGAAAGAAGAAATAGATGTGGAATACCAATAAGAGGGTAATAAATGAGTTAACTAAGTAAGATATGAGAATAATTTAAGCAAGTTCAAAGTGTATAGACCATAATGGAGTATAGCCAAAAGTTAGTCTCACACACTTAAGTAAAATCAAAGTGCACACACCAACAAAAGTTAAGTATTATAAAAATTATTACAGACCAAAGGATAAACCAATTAATCAGATCCTGACGAAGGAGAAGGTACGGTAGGATCAATTTGATGAAGGCCCTTGTTTAAACGCCTAAGATACTTGCGCGTATATTTAAATTGCAAATCATGGGCAACATTCATGTTCTCTACCTTCTCCTCAAGAGCACGAAAACGTGCATCAAACTAAGATGACTTAATGTCAAGATCATTTCCAGAGTCTGATCCAATTTCATCAAAAATATCATCCATATTTACATCATCTGGAGGAAGATCACCACTTCTTCTTCATTCTCTGCTTCAACACCACCACCACCCACATCTCTTTGGCCAGGTGCCAGTTCCAATTTCATCTTATTTAAATTAGTATTGTTAAACAGCACCACCACCCACATCTCTTTGGCCAAGTACCAGTTCCAATTTCATCTTATTTAAATTAGTATTGTTAAACAAAAGATGATGAATAGGAGCCTCTTCGACAGGCATAGCAACTAGCATATGATACGCTAACACCATCATAAGATAAGAAAATGGAATATCACTGTGTCTTGGATGAAGTTGAAATTGAATGATGAAATGACATATCAAAGAAGGAAGATAGACTTTAGTACCAGTGACGATAGAATGCAAAACTCGAACCATAAAGGAGGTTAGTTCTGTTTTGTTACCAGAACGAGGATATAAATTTGAAGTAAAGACTCTGTGAAGAACCCTGTATTTAGGTAACAAATACTTTGTTGGGAGCGCATTCCCTTTATGAGTCCATTAAACATCCATATTACATAAATCTCTATTTAACATCCATTTTTCTGATTCTGAAGGTTTTTCCACTAGAGTATGAATAGGGATGCCCTCATCATTAAAAGTATTTCCAATAGATCCACAATCAGATGGCTGTCTACAGTAAATAGACCTTCTCTTATATCAATATTAAAAGTTAAATTATCAGATGAAATTTCAGAGATACATGCACACATAGCTTGTGCAATGGATTGGTATGCAGGCCCACCCCAATGTAAGATGTTATCCTAACCTACAGATTGGAGATGAGGAAGGATACCAAAGGGAGCAATGTGTTCAATACACAGCTTTTTCAATAATAACATTTCGCATACGTAAGTCCCGTACATGTGCTAGATCATCTCCGAGTGATCAAAGATGGCGCCGAGTGATAGGAGCAGATCTAGACGATGATGGACCATGGACAGTTTTTTTTTCCCTCTAGCATCCATTTAGTTAAAGAAAATCAAAGAAACAAGAGGATGCAAAAAGGATAGAGTGGGTTTCTTCGAAAACAGATTTTGGAGAATAAAACCCCAAAAACCTTAAGAAAACTTGAAATCAATCACTCTAAGGACAAAATTGAAGAGAATAGTACTTGAATCTACTAGATTGATAAAAAAAATGCACTAACCTTGACGAATCAAACAGTTGGGTACGACCGGTCGTGCTTATGCCCGTTGGAGAAGAAATAGGAAATGAGGAAGATGATTTTTTTCCCCAAATTAAAAAGGTCTAACGCACTACACGACTGGTCGAGGACCGTTCTCAACCGGTCGTACCACAACTGGTCGAGAACTTCCTCGATTGGTCAAGTACCAATAAAAATATGCATTTTTCATAAAATTTAGAAATTTAAACCAATAAATTATCAAATATATATACACTATAATACACAAATACATGAATAATCAATTTAAATTACACATAACAAGATCAATTTTTAATTTATTAAACCTACTTTTATTGAGTGATTTAGTGAAAATTTCAGTAAGTTGAGTCTCGGTTGGAATGTAATCTAAAGAGATTATTTTGTTCTTCCACTAATTCACGAATATAATGATACCTAATGTTAATGTGCTTGGTACGTGAATGCTAGATTGGATTTTTGAAATATTTATAGCACTGGAATTATCACAATATAATATCATTGATTTCTGTGAAGTTCCATAATCCCTTAACATGCGTTTCATCCAAACAAGCTGAGTACATGCATTTCCAGCTGCGATGTATTCAGCTTCAGCAGTAGAGAGCGATATAGAACTTTGCTTCTTGCTAAACCAAGAAACTAAACAATTTTTGATATAGAAACAACCACCACTGGTTGATTTTTTATCATCGATATTAACAGCCCAATTAGCATCTGAATACCTAACCAATTAAACCCTAGTATCATATGTATACCAGAGACCCAAATTAGTATAACTTGGGACATATCACATAATTCGCTTAACAACAGTTAGATGAGATTCGTGAGGGTTAGACTGATATTTAGAACAAATACCAACACTTAAAGCAATATCAGGTCTACTTGTAGTTAAACAAAGTAAACTGCCAATCATGCTACGATATAGTTTAGGATAAACATTTTTACCTGTAGAGTCTTTTGAGAGTAATCTTAAGGTTGTACTCGTAGGAGTATCAAAATTCTTACCATTCTCAAATCTGAACTTTTTAATCAAGTTCAAATAATATTTGGTTTGAGAAATAAAAATTCCATCAAGTTGTTGTTTTACTAGCAACCCTAGGAAATAATTCAATTCCCCAACCATGCTCATTTTGAACTTAAATTTTATTAAATCTGCAAACTCAACAGTCATGTTAGTACATGTAGATCCATAAATAATATCATCAATATAGATTTGTACCATTAAAATATGACGTTATGTTTCTTAACAAATAAAGTTTTATAAACACTTCCTATTAGAAAATTATGACTTAGTAAAAACTTAGTCAATTTTTTGTACCATGCCCTGGGAGCTTGTTTCAAACCATAGAGAGCCTTTTTAAGGTGACAGACATGATCGGTGTTCTTAGTGTCTTCAAATCTCGTTGGTTGTTCCACATACACTTCTTCATGTAGATCATTATTTAAGAAGGCACTCTTTACATCCATTTGATAAATTTTGAAAATTTTAAAGCATGCAATAGATATGAATAGTCGGATTGATTCAAGATGAGCTACTGGGGCAAAGGTTTCATTGAATCAATTCCTTATATCTGAGTGTATCTTTGTACAACCAGTCTTACCTTGTTTCGAATAATATTACCAAGTTAATCAAACTTACTTTTAAAAATCCACTTAGTTCCTATAATGTGTTTATCTTTAGGCCTAGGAACAAGATACCAAACATCATTTCTCACAAATTGGTTAAGTTCATCTTGCATAGCAACTATCCAGTTGTCGTCAGAAAGAGCTTCTTTTACATTAGCCGGTTCAATCTGGGATGTAAAGCACACGTAATTACATGTCTTCTATTTGTCTACGAGTGCGCACGCCAGTGAGAGGGTTTCCAAGAATTTGAGTTGTTGGATGATCTTTAACAGTCCTCAGTTCAGAATTAGTTTGATTTAATGAAGTATCTGGTTTGTCAATTAAAATAACTTCATCATTATCTAAACTTGGGGCAGGTGTATTCAAGTGATCATCAATGACCACATTAATGGACTCTTGAATCACACCGGTCCTCTTATTCAGTACACGATATGCACGACTATTCAAAGAATATCTTAAAAAGATACCTTCATCACTTTTAGTGTCCAACTTTCCCAAATTTTTACGGTCACGTAAAATGTAGCACTTGCTACTAAAAACTCAAAAATATTTGACAGTAGTCTTTTTATCGAACCACATTTTATAAGCTATTTTATTATTAGATTTACACATAAACTCGATTAATAACATAGCATGCAGTATTCACTGCTTCAGCCCAAAGATTTATAGGGAGCTTCATACTATTCAACATTACATTTTCCATTTCTTGTAGCACTCTATTTTTCCTCTCTACAATTTCATTTTTTTGTGGAGTTTTAGGCACAGAGAATTCATGTGATATTCCCTGATCGCTATAAAATTTCTCAAAACTGCTATTCTAGAACTCAGATCTATGATCACAACGGATCTTATAAACTTGAGAACCTTTTTTAGTTTGGATTAGTTTGAGAATCCTCTTTACTTCGTCAAGGGTTTCTGATTTATCCCTTAAGAAGGTTACCCAAGTGAATCTGAAAAAATCATCCATGATTATTAAGATGTATTTTTTGCCACCTCGACTCTCCATCCTAGTAAGTCCTACAATATCCATGTGGAGTAGCTTGAGTGGTCTTGATGTGGCATTGGAGTTCACCGTTTTGTGAGAACTCCAAGTTTGTTTGCCAATCTGACATTCACCACATATTTTGTCTACTTTTTGAAGTTTAGGTAGACCTCTTATTAGTTCTCCTTTGCTCCATGTGTATAGATTACGGTAGTGTACATGTCCAAAGTGTTTATGCCATAATTCTATCTCATTGGTATGGACTACGTAGCACGATTGATTAGATGAGCTACCATCGCTTACAATATAGCAGTTTTCAAAAGTCCTCCGACCAGTTAATATTACAGAACCCTTTTTGTTTAAGATTTCACAACCTTTATTAGAAAATTTCACGCTATGATTATTATCGCATATTTGAGATATGCTTAATAGGTTGTGTTTTAGTCCCTCAACATATAAAACATTCTTAAATAAGGGGAGGTTATAGAGTTGAACCGTACCTTGGCCAATAATCTTGCAGTTGCTACCATCACCAAATGTGACTGACCCATCAATCATATTTTTAAGATCAGTGAATAATGCCTTGTCGCCTCTCATATGCCTGGAGCATCCAATGTCTAAGTACTACTTCAAAAAGCTTGTAGCACTGAAGGCCATGTGGGTAACCATGCAAGTAACCTTAGGAACCCATTTCATAACTGTTTTGGGTTTAGGAATATAGTTGGTCTTCTTATGTTTGTAGTTGTTGTAAGAATGACCTACTGAGTTAGATTTTAAGAGCTCCTTAAGAAAATCAACTATTTTCTCAGCTAAAGGATTTCAGTTTTGAGTTTTATAGTTGACATAATTACTTTTAGATTTTTGAGAAGTTTTAGCACTTTTAGAAAAACTTTGATTAATACTTTTCCCTTTTGAGTTAAGGGTTTCTCCTTTCACAAACTTAGGAGGAGTATTCTTTTGTTTAGAAGATATATTCTTATCATACCCCAACCCGGATTTATTGCCACATTTTCTAGATCCGGATAAAAGTTTTTCAAACTTCGGATCTCCTTGGGCATACCTCCATGTATCCTTTGAACTCAAAAGTGAAGAGTTTTTGAGCTTAAGTTTATCATTTTCAGATTTTAGATTTTCAATCATGGAAGTTTTGAAGTCTAAATCACATTTAGTCTTTTCAAAACAATCTGAAATATGGGATTTTTCTAAAACAAGTGAATCAAAATTTTCTTTGAGTTTTAAAAACTTTTCTTTTTGAGGTTTCAGTTTCACTGCAATTTTACAACTTTCCTTGTATAGGGCATTGTAAGCATCTTGCAGATCTTCTTCATTTTGATGATCACTATTCATATTTTCATCACTAGTAGAATCATCATGATCTGAAAAAGTGAACTTGGCTAGAGTCATAAGGGCTTTGATTTCATTACCTAACTCGGTTTCAGAATCTTCTGATTCAGAAGAGGCTCAGTGCCAGAAGATTCATCCCAAGTAGCCAACATTCCTTTCTTTTTAGATTTGTTCTTTTTAGGACATTTGTTTGTTAAATGTCCATATTCTTAGCAGTTGTAACATTGACTATATTTCAAAGATTTTCAAATTTTAGATTTAGGTTTAGATCTTTTCTTATCATTTGATTTTTTAAAATCAACCCTCTTTTTACTTTTGAAAGTCTTATAAAACTTTTTTGCTAAAAGAGCCATATCGTCTTCAGAATTTTCTAAATCAGAGTTTTCTTGTTAAATACGTTTAGAAGATTTAAGAGCGATAGATTTACCTTTAGGAGCTTTAAAATTTAACTCATAGGTTTGTAAAGAACCAACTAGTTCTTCCACCCATATATTGTCCGTATCACAAAGTTCCTGGATCGCAGTTACCTTAGAGTTGAACCGTTCAAGAAGTGAGCGTAGTATCTTTGCACACACTTTACTTTCTGAGATTTTATCACCAAGACCCCACATAGAGTTTACAATGTCATTCAATCTTGTATAAAAGTCCATAAACCTTTCATTTTCCTCCATATGAATTTCTTCAAATTTGGTTGTGAGGAGTTAGACTTTAGATTTTTTGACAATTGAAGTACCCTCGTGTGTCATTTATAATATATCCTAAGCTTGCTTTGCATTATCATAAGAGATGATTCTTTTAAACTCATCTGGTGATAGTGCGCAAGTGATTGCATTTAGTGCTTTTGCATTGACACTACTCTCACTTTTCTAAAGTGTGGTCCATGAGAAAAATGGTGTCACTCTCATTGATTTTGAACCATCGATACCATTCACTTCAGTGGTAGGTGGGTTCCATTTAGTCACTATGGCAAGCCACACACTTTTATCCATGGATTTAAGGAAAATCCTCATCCTGGCTTTCCATTAGGCATAGTTAGAGCCATCAAAGGGTGGAGGCCTAGTGACTGAAAGGCTATCAAAATTCGACATCTTATATATAGCTTAGATCATTAGCTCAGGAAATGAATCCAGGAATAATGTATTAAAAAAGAGCTATATGGCTCTGATACCACTTGAAAAGGCCTAGCTATATGTCCTAAAAGGGGGGGGGGGGGGGGGGGGGGGGGGTGGTGTGAATAGGACTATACCAAATTAAAACTTTAACAGTGGAATTTAAATGAATAAGATAGCCTTAAAAACAAATAAAAGAAAGATAGCACTATAACCAATTCACAATACTGAAATGTAAACCAACCTCAAATGTATGAGTATTGAGAGACTGATATAAATGTTGTTCTCAGGACAACCTTACACCAAAAACCAAGGTTTATGGTATGACAACCTGATTCCTAAAAAGGTCTTTGTATCAAAACTCAAACTTGATACTGAGGAATAAATAAATAAATAAATAACAAAGAAATTAAATGTAAGTTATTACAACATTCCCCATAATGCTTGAAATGTAAAAGATTACAACATTCATATCCACAAATATTTCCACAACTTTGAATGTAAAAGATAGAAATTAAATAAACATTCAAACCACAAGACAGAGAATTATAGTGGTTCGCCTGTGTGTACACCAACTATTAAACAACAGCCACATAGATTGTTACTCCACTCCTAATATCCTCACACAGGGGATATTAGCGTTCACTATGAAAATAGGTTTCACATGTTCACCTAAAACCTTCACAATTGTGTCTTTTAGAAAAAGGGCTACACGATTCAAAAAACCATCACTTCTGATTTTTCTGGCTCTCCTCAGATAACCAACACAATGAGATTTTTCTAGCTCAATCTCAAAAGAAACCAAAAAGAATGTAAATTACAATATGTAAAATACCTGGATTTCTCCTTTTTGAAGCAGCCCGGAAGAACCAATCAGAGTAGAAGTTCGAATATAGAAGTTCAATGTCCAATACTCACTTTGATATAGTTCTAAGTTCTAATTGATTTTAAATTAAACCAAATGGGCTAGCTCTATTTGATTTTGATTTTAAGAAGAAGGAATACAACAGTTCATCTTTTCAATTCAGATTGGAATGCAGAAACAAAATTAAATAAATAAAGCTAATAAAAATAGAATCTTAAATAAGCACAAAGTAGCTTAAAATGAACACAAACATATCTCAGAGTGATATCTTGATTTTACTTGAATTTATTTTCCTAAAAAAACTTTGAAATTCGTGTTCTATCTATAGTTGCAGAAAATTACATCTTTGACTGGTCGTAGGTCGAACTGCATTTTGAAATTTAAGAGCAAACAGATAAAACCGTTCTACGACTGGTATTAGGATGTCCATGACTGGTCGTGAGGCCTCCACGACTGGCCGTGACCATCCCACGACTGATCATGAGAAACAAAGAATGGTTATTGGAGTTTGAGTTATAGCTACAAGACTGGTCGTGAATGAATCGAGACTGTTCCTACGACCGGTCCAGCAGACTCCAGGACTGGTCAAAGCTCAACCAAAAAATTCTAAAAATTTGCAACAACTTAGGACTGGTCTTGGAATTTCTTGGAATGGTCGAGCCAGTTCTAGGACTAGTCAAACAGAGTTCAGGATTGGTCTTAGAAGAGACCAAACACTTATAAAAATATTCTATTTGAATTATGTATTCAAAATGACCTACCCTAAGGTCAAACTAAGGTCATGCAAACCTTAAATGTGAAGTATGGATATTGAGTCTACATTTCTTCAGATGTAGATTAACCTTTGAAGATTGTGAAGCTTGAGGTCTCTGATGTAGCTTGAACTTGAGATGTCCTTAAGCTTGGAATTCACCTTATACTTTAGTTTTGAATTGTACTTGAACTTGAGTTATACTTAAGACTTGAACAAGACCATGTCTTTTGATGTAGTTCTTGTAAAACTTGCAGAATTAGTCAGAGAACTTGCACTAGAATTTCTCGAAGTAAATCACCGTTCTTTGATTGCAGCATTGATGCAGTGACTTGAACATACACGTCAACATGCTACACAAGACATAGATTCTGCTTTTGGCACCACAAAATTTGACAACAAAAGGGGCAAATAACTATTGCATTTACAATCTCCCCCTTTGTCAAATTTGTGACAAAACACACTTAACAAGAATATGATCATTATGAACACAAAGAATCGTACACAATAAAAGTAAACTAGTTATAGCCTAATTAATGAATCATGCACCAGTTGACAGTAAATAGCACAAAGTCCTTATCACTTACTCCCCCCGAGTAGCACACTTAACCAAAAAAAAAAATTATATGCCACTCTCCCACAATCCACATATATCATATATCAATTAATCAATCCAAAACATATTTCTCCCCCTTTTTGTCACAATATGACAAAGGAAGAAAGAAGAAATAGATGTGGAATACCAATAAGAGGGTAATGAATGAGTTAACTGAGTAAGATATGAGAATAATTTAAGCAAGTTCAAAGTGTATAGACCATAATCCAGTATAACCAAAAGTTAGTCTCACACACTTAAGTAAAATCAAAGTGCACACACCAACAAAAGTAAAGTATTATAAAATTTATTACAAACCAAAGCATAAACCAATTAATCAGATCCTGATGAAGGAGCAGGTATGGTAGGATCAATTTGATGAAGGCCCTTGTTTAAACGCCTAAGATACTTGCGCGTATATTTAAATTGCAAATCATGGGCAACATTCATGTTCTCTACCTTCTCCTCAAGAGACGAGCATCAAACTCAGATTACTTAATGTCAAGATCATTTCCAGAGTCTGATCCAATTTCATCAAAAATATCATCCATATTTATATCATCTGGAGGAAGATCGCCACCTTCTTCTTCATTCTCTGTTTCAACACCACCACCACCCACATCTCTTTGGCCAGGTGCCACTCCCAATTTCATCTTATTTAAATTAGTATTGTTAAACAAAAGATGATGAATAGGAGCCTCTCCGACAGGCATAACAACTAGCATATGATACGCTAACACGGTCATAACTATTTCTTGGATGAAGTCGAAATTGAATGATGAAATGACATATCAAAGAAGGAAGATAGACTTTAGTACCAGTGACGATAGAATGCAAAACTCGAACCATAAAGGAGGTTAGTTCTGTTTTATTACCAGAACGAGGATATAAATTTGAAGTAAAGATTCTGTGAAGAACCTTGTATTTAGGTAACAAATACTTTGCAGGGAGCACATTCCCTTTATGAGTCCATTGAACGTCCATATTACATAAATCTTTGTTTAACCTTCGTTTTTCTGATTCTGAAGGTTTTTCCACTAGAGTATGAATAGGGATGCCCTCATCATTAACAAGTATTTCCATTAGATCCGCAATCAGATGGCGGTCTATAGTAAATGGACATTCTCTTGTATTAATATTAAAAGTTAAATTATCAGATGAAAATTCAGAGATACATGCACACATAGCCTATGCAATGGATTAGTATGCAGGCCCACCCCAATGTAGGATGTTATCCAAACCTACAGATTGGAGATGAGGAATGATACCAAAGGGAGAAATGTGTTCAATACACACAACTTTTTCAATAATGACATTTCGCATACGCAAGTCACGTACATGTGCTGGATCATCTTCGAGTGATCAAAGATAGTGCTGAGTGATAGGAGCAGATTTAAAGGATGATGGACCATGAAGAGTTTTCTTTTTCCCTCTAGCATCCATTTACTTTAAGAAGATCAAAGAAACAAGAGGATACAAAAAGGATAGAGTGGGTTTCTACGAAATCAGATTTTGGAGTAGAAAACCATAAAAACCTTAAGAAAACTTGAAATCTATCACTCCAAGGACAAAAATGAAGAGAATAGTACTTGAATCTACAAGATTGACAAAAAAAATGCACTAACCTTGACGAATCAAACGGTTGGGTACGACCAGTCGTGCTTATGCCCATTGGAGAATAATAGGAAATGAGGAAGATGAGTTTTTCCCCTAAATTAAAAAGGTCCAGCACGCTACACGACTGGTCGTGGATCGTGCTCGACCGGTCATACCACGACTGGTGGAGAACTTCCTCAACTGGTCAAGTACCGATAAAAATATGCATTTTTCATAAAATTTAGAAATTTAAACCAATAAATTATCAAATATATACACTATAATACACAAATGCATAAATAATCAATTTAAATTGCACATACCAAGATCAATTTTCAATTTATTAAATCTACTTTTGTCGAGCGGTTTAGTGAAAATGTCAGTAAGTTGAGTCTCGGTTGGAATGTAATCTAAAGAGATTATTTTTTCTTCCACTAATTCATGAATATAATGATAACTAATGTTAACGTGCTTGGTACGTGAATGCTGGATTGGATTTTTTGAAATATTTATAGCACCGGAATTATCACAATATAATATCATTGATTCCTGTGAAATTTCATAATCGCTTAACATGCGTTTCATCCAAACAAACTGAGTACATGCATTTCCAACTATGATATATTCAGCTTCAGCAGTAGAAAGTGATATAGAACTTTGCTTCTTACCAAACTAAGAAACTAAACAATTTTTTATATAGAAACAACCACCATTGGTTGATTTTCTATCATCGATATTACCAGCCCAATCAACATCTGAATATCCAACCAATTGAACACTAGTATCATATGGATACCAGAGACCCAAATTAGTAGAACTTGCGACATATCGCATAATCCACTTAACAATAGTTAGATGAGATTCTTTAGGGTCAGAATGATATCTAGCACAAATACCAACACTTAAAGCAATATCAGGTCTACTTGCAGTTAAATAAAGTAAATTGCCAATCATGCTACAATATAGTTTAGGATGTATATTTTTACCTATAGAGTCTTTTGAGAGTCATAAAGTATTACTCATAGGTGTATCAAAATTCTTACCATTCTCAAATCTAAAATTTTTAATCAAGTTCAAAGTATATTTGGTTTGAGAAATAAAAATTCCATCAGGTTGTTGTTTTACTTGCAACCCTAGGAAATAATTCAATTCCACAACTATGCTCATCTCGAACTTAGATTTCATTAAATCTGTAAGCTCAACAGTCATGTTAGTGCAGGTAGATCCATAAATAATATCACCAACATAGATTTGTACCATTAAAATATGATCGTTATGTTTCTTAACAAATAAAGTTTTATCAAAACTTCCCATTAGAAAAATATGACATAGTAAAAACTCAGTCAATTTTTTATACCATGCCTTGGGAGCTTGTTTCAAACCGTACAGACCTTTTTAAGACGATAGATATGATCATCGTTCTTAGTGTCTTCAAAACCCGTTGGTTATTCCACATACACTTCTTCGTGTAGATCACCATTTAAGAAGGCACTCTTTACATCCATTTGATAAATTTTAAAATTTTAAAAGCATGCAATGGATATGAATAGTGTGATTGATTCAAGACGAGCTACTAGGGCAAAGGTTTCATCGTAATCAATCCCTTCTATCTGAGTGTATCCTTGTACAACTAGTCTTGCCTTATTTCGAATTATATTACCAAGTTCATCAGACTTATTTTTGAAAATCCACTTAGTTACTATAATGTGTTTATCTTTAGGTTTAGGAACAAGATACCAAACATCATTTCTCACAAATTGGTTAAGTTCATCCTGCATAGCAACTATCCAGTTTTTGTCAGAAAGAGCTTCTTTTACATTAACCGGTTCAATTTGGGATGTAAAGCACACGTAATTACATGTCTCTTATTTGTCTACGAGTGCGCACATCAGTGAGAGGGTTTTCAAGAATTTGAGTGGTTGGATGATCTTTAACAGTCCTCAGTTCAGAATTAGTTTGATTTAATGAAGTATCTGGTTTATCAATTAAAAGAACCTTTGCTCAATCTGTATAGATTACGATAGTGTACATGTCCAAGGCATTTATGCCATAATTTTGTCTCATTAGTATGGACTATATAGCATGATTGATTAGATGAGCTACCATCACTTACAATATAGCAATTTTCAGAAGTCCTGCGACCAGTTAATATTACAGAACCCTTTTTGTTTAAGATTTCACAACCTTTATTAGAAAATTTCATGCTATGATTGTTATCGCATATTCAAGATATGCTTAATAGGTTGTGTTTTAGTCCCTCAATATATAAAATATTCTTAAATAAGGGGAGGTTATAGAGTTGAACCGTACCTTGGCCAGTAATCCTGCAGTTGCTACCATCACTGAATGTAACTGACCCATCAGTCATATCTTTAAGATCGGTAAATAAAGCCTTGTCGCTTGTCATATAACTTGAGCATCCAATGTCTAAGTACCACTTCGAATGACTTGTAGCTTTGAAGGTTATGTGGGCAACCAAGCAGGTAACCTTAGGAACCCATTTCATAATTGTTTTGGGTTTAGGAATATAGTTGGTCTTCTTATTTTTGTAGTTGTTGTAAGAATGACCCACTGAGTTAGATTTTAAGAGCTCCTTAAGCAAATCAACTATTTTCTCAGCTAAAGGATTTCGGTTTTAAGTTTTATAATTGACATAATTACTTTTAGATTTTTGAGAAGTTTTAGCACTTTTAGAAAAACTTTGATTAATACTTTTCCCTTTTGAGTTAGGGGTTTCTCCTTTGAAAAACTTAGGAGGAGTATTATTTTGTTTAGAAGATATATTTTAATCATAGCCCAACCCGGATTTATTGCCACATTTTCTAGATCCGGATAAAAGTTTTTCAAACTTCAGATCTCCTTGGCCATACCTCCATGTATCCTTTGAACTCAAAAGTGAAGAGTTTTCAAGCTTAAGCTTATCATTTTCAGATTTTAGATTTTCAATCAAGGAAGTTTTGAAGTCTAAATCACATTTAGTCTTTTCACAACAATCTGAAATATGAATTTTTTCTAAAATAAGTTAATCAAAATTTTCTTTGAGTTTTAAAAACTTTTCTTTTTAAAGTTTCTGTTTCAGAGAAATTTTACAACTTTCTTTGTATAGGGCATTGTAAGCATCTTGCAGATATTCTTCATTTTCATGATCACTATTCATATTTTCTTCACTCGTAGAATCATTATGATCTGAAAAAGTGATCTTGGCTAGACTCATAAGGGCTTTGATCTCATTACCTGACTCGGTTTCAGAATTTTCTGATTCAGAAGAGGCTTCAGTGCCAGAAGATTCATCCCAAGTAGCCAACATTCCTTTCTTTTTAGATTTGTCCTTTTTAGGACATTTGTTTGCTAAATGCCCATATTCTTGGTAGTTGTAACATTGATTATCTTTCACAGATTTTCAAGTTTTAGATTTAGGTTTAGATCTTTTCTTATCATTTGATTTTTAAAAATCAATCCTCTTTTTATTTTTGAAAATCTTATAAAACTTTTTGGCTAAAAGAGCCATATCGTCTTCAGAGCTTTCTAAATTAAAGTTTTCTTGAGAAATACATTTAGAAGATTTAAGGGCAATATATTTACCTTTAAGAGCTTTAAAATTTAACTCATAGGTTTGTAAAGAACCAACTGGTTCTTCCACCCTCATATTGTCCGTATTACGAAGTTCCTGGATCGCAGTTACCTTAGAGTTGAACCGTTCAGGAAGTGAGCATAGTATATTTGCACACACTTTACTTTCTGGGATTTTATCGCCAAGACCCCACATAGAGTTTACAATGTCATTCAATCTTGTATAAAAGTCCATAAACCTTTCATTTTCCTCCATATGAATTTCTTCAAATTTGGTTGTGAGGAGTTGAACTTTAATTTTTTTGACAATTGAAGTACCCTCGTGTGTCATTTCTAATATATCCCAAGCTTGCTTTGCAATATCACAAGAGATGATTCTTTTAAACTCATCTGGTGATAGTGCGCAAGTGATTGCATTTAGTGCTTTTGCATTGGCACTACTCTCACTTTTCTGAAGTGTGGTCCATGAGAAAAATGGTGTTACTCTCATTGATTTTGAACCATCGATACCATTCACTTCAGTGGTAGGTGGGTTCCATTTAGTCACTGTGGCAAGCCACACACTTTCATCTATGGATTTAAGGAAAATCCTCATCCTGGCTTTCCAATAGGCATAGTTGGAGCCATGAAAGGGTGGAGGCCTAGTGACTGAAAGGCTATCAAAATTTAACATCTTATATATAACTTAGATCATTAGCTCAGGAAATGAATCCAAGAATAATGAATTACGGACATTTAACCATCATTGCCCATTAATGTGGACATCTAACCAACATCGCTCCCAAGTAGTGGCCTACATAAGGAATTCATACACAATGTAACGGCCACACACATACATTACATTGGGCCTCGCTCATGGGCCTCACATACATTGCATCGGGCTCCATATACATCGAATGGGCTGATCGAATGGGCTGAATCGAATGGGCCGAGTCGAATGGGCCGAATCGAATAGGCCGAGTCGAATGGGCCGAATCGAATAGGCCGAATCGAATGGGCCGAATCAATTGGGCAGATTTAAATGGGCCGAGTCAAATGGGCTTCATGTATATCCAATTGGCCCCACCAATTGGCCAAATAAATATCAAATCGAGCCGCACCAATGAGCCTAACCTTCATCAAGTGGGTCGTGCCATCTATACTATTCATTTATTTCTAGGGATCAATATATATATATATATTTAAATCATATGGGTTGCACTCCAAATAATAGTGGTGATAATGATTTCCACCATTAGAATTCTCAAGGCCCACCATAACATTTATTTCCTATACAATCTGTTCATAAGGTCACACAGACCTGAATCAAGATGAAAAACAAATTTCAATTTGACCCAGAACTGTTGTAACCCCATCCAAGAAGGGTTTTAATGGTGGACGTTCACTCAACACTGTTCTTTGCAGTGTGGTTCTCTTGATATTAGACCTATCTTATTTGGTCTCAAGGGACCCACATAACTTACTATGGTTAGATGGCAATGGGTCCCACCATAAAAAACAGATGGACGGCATGTGTAAAACAAATACATCATGGATGGGATCCACCGTCCATGGGCTGGACGGTGGATGCAGCACATCCCCAAGGTGGTCCCACCGTCAGGATGGATGGACGGCTGGTGCAAAACACATGCACCATGCGGGACCTACAACCTTGCTGACGTAAAAAGAGAAAAAAGAGTTGTTGTACGAGCAGCGTTGCTGCCCCCCTTTTCCCCTTTTACTTTCCTTTAAAAAAAAAAAAAAACCAGAGGTGGGTCCCACGTAGGGCCCAACACAACAAATATATAAAAAATATATAATATATATATTATGTAATATAATATATAAAACATATAATATAATATAATATATACATAATATATCTAACGTCCAAGCCGTCCAGGGCCTGGACGATCACATACATCAGGGTGCTGCCCCACACGTGGGGTGGGTCCCACCGTCCTTGGATGGTGCACACAACGCGTAAGTGAGGCATGACCCACCCAATGGATGGATGGCGTAGGTGGGTCCCATGTGCCCCACTGGCCGTACACACTTCACTCCTAGCCACCACACTAGGGAATCAATCCCAAGACCTCAGCGTTGACATGAGGTATCTTTCACTCAGTCTGTCAGCTGGACTATGGATCTGGAGTGGGTAAACTTGTCAAGGAGGGCCCCACACAGACGTGGGTCCCACCGTCCAGGCGTGGTGGATGGTTTGGATACAACACATACACTATGGTGTTGCCCATCAAAGGGCTGGAGGACTCGGATGGGTCCCATGAACCCACTATCAGCACACACATTACTGTTAATACACCCACTGTCATTCCACACTCCACTGATAGCCCACCCCATTGTTAGCCATACATCACTGTGGTGCATGTCCAGCATCCCTGGACGCTGGACTGCGGATACAACACAGGCATCAGTATGGGTCCCACTTGGACATGGCCCACTAGATTTAGATTCATTTGATAGTTGTGTTTCTCCTACATCCAGGCCCACCCAAAGATGGTTAGCATGGTGGGACCTACGGATGGGATGGCGTGGATCATACATCATAGTGGGGTCCACAATACAAGAGAGAGAGAGAGGCATCGACGAGGATGGAGGGGCCCCGCCACTATGGGCCCCTCTTTGATACAAAGCCTACATCAAGGTGGGTCCCACCATAAGTGGGCCCTTATATCACAAAAAAAATAAAGAAATGGAGATCTAAGATCACTCACCATCTTCTTCTTGCTCCCTTGACTTCCTTTGCTCCTTAGCTTCGATCCTAACGGAAGAGATGGAGTTTAGATGGTTGAGATGGGAGATGAGGGGGTAGGCAGTGGGCCACACACAAAGTTCTCTTAGAGGGTGAAGAGCTTGGATGTGTGATCTCTTTTCTTACTTGGGAGAGTGAGTTTGAGAAATGAGAGAGAGAGGGTTGTAGAGAGAGAGAGAGAGAGAGATATGGGTGATGGAGTGATGGATGTGGTGAGTGATGGGTGTAAGAACTTTTTGACTTTTAGGGTAATTTGTGTAAGAAGGGTATGGGGTGTGTAAGAATTTTTTGACTTTTGGAGTTGCTTGGGGATGGGTGTGAGGTGATGGTGTACTTGACATGTACTTGACCCTTGATGGGATTGATTGATTGATGGATGTGACATTTGGTAAAGATTCTCTTCGGTTTTGCAACGCACGATATTTTCCTCGAACTGAACGCGGGCCCATATCTCCTGGCATAGGTATCGCTTGGTGAGGGAGATGCGACATCGGAGCTGTGGTGACGGCGCGGTCGCTAGGGTGTAAGTCTCAGGTTGAGTCAACTTAGCTTGACAGGACTCGGCTTCGGATCACGCGCAAACGTCTGATAAAGGTCGAAAGTTGCCAGAATTCGACCGGGAAGATCTTGGAAGCCTATGGGATGGTACGTACTAAGACACAGGTCTTATAGAAGATGGTCGATTTTCACTTCAAAGCTTCGATTTTCTTCATTCTTGATTTGGTTTTCTTGGATCTTCAGTGTGTGCATTCTTCATTCTTTGTTTCATCAGATTCAATCTTGGCTTTGGTGATTCTTGAGCTTTAAATCTATGCTTTAAGCATCCTTTTCAATCCAAGCTCTTGAATTCACCTTCTAACACAAACATGATTAAAATAGAACATTAAGCATTATATGTTCATAAAACCAAGTAATAGATAGGGTCCAATATGCAATATTTGACTCTCAACACACGCAACGAAAACTTAGGATCACTAGGTAAAATACTCTGCGGTACAACCCGTAGTGACCCAAGAAAACTCCCCGTCTTGTATCGACCACCCGGTAAAGTCCGTATGCGATGAAGATGCATGATTAGCCCAACCATTATTATTCCAATTTTAAACAACTATTTTATGGAAGCTCAAAGGTCACTATGGGGTAGGCTAATAGCTTAGGCATATTGTCTCATTCCACCATCCCTGGCTCCTGAGACTAACAAATAGGATGTTTAAAGGTAACCTACTCAACTAGTGGCCAATTATATTTATACGAGTAGAACTTACCATCGTAAGGTTATATGAAGACAATCCATTTAAGCCACATAGGGCAAATATTCCATCAAAGCCGCAAGGGCCAAATGTTCAGTTTACTGATGCGATTAGAAGGGATTATTCCCTAAAAGCCACAAGGGCCCAAATGATTTATAAGATGGTAAATCCATAACAAACATTTCTTTTAGCTTATTAGACACAATGGCCACTAATTCGAGGACCTCCAAGCATTCCATCAAGTAATCACATATGACAAATTAAATTACATGTAATATCAATAACGCAAGCATATTTGAAGCATTTATTTTAAATCAAAATAGAAGTATTTAAATCTCATTGCATGTTTAAATATTGAATTTAATTCCACTTCATCAATCATTTATAAGAAATCAAATCAATAAGAGCAATGAATCACATTAAGTAATCAATAAGATAACTAAACGATGATGAATAAACGAGCCAACTATCAAGATGTAGAAAAGCTTGAAGGGTGATCCTCACCTTTCAAGGCTCAACTTGGTTTCCAACATTACAGATACTTGAATGCGCAATTTCAGGTCAACCTCTCCGCCAATTGCTTCAAAACCACCCATAACTTAATCAAGTCCGTAATCATTTTAACCTTGAATAAGGTAACCTTAATCAAGTCCCTAATCATTCCAACCTTGAATAAGGTAGCCTCAATCTTTCAACTCAACTCAAACTCAATCCCCAATTCACTTTATTTTGGAATGAGTTCTTGATTATATTCAACAAGGTAGATTTAACTGAGAAAATTTGTAAAATCCTACAATTGTTCAAATTAGGAAATTAATACACTAAATTAGTTTTATTTAATTGCTAATTAGAATGTATTAAGGGGTCGACTAACCTACAAGTCAGTTGAACCATGATTCGGCTCAGTCAACCCAACTTAGTCTCAATTCGGTCCAAACGAAAAATGCGTTGTCCAAACTGAGTTGACTCAGTGTTGCAACTCGGTTTCCCAATCTCGGCATCTCTCCTTCTCTAAGTCTTCCTCTTCTTCTCAAGGGACTCGATACGAGCTGGACTCGGTCTAATGGGGCAACAGCAGCACCAATCTCACCTCCAAAACTCAACAACTTGTACAACCAGCCGAGTCGACTAAAGCGTCTCCCCGCTTTTCTCTCTTTCTTCTTCTCCACCCGTTTCTTCTTGCTCTGCCTCTTTTTTTTAAAAAAAAAAACTTTCTTCTCCTCCTCAATTCCTCATTTCTCCTTCCTTAAAACCTCACTATCTCCAGTGAGTCTGGATAGAGCAAAACTGGCCTGGTTTTGCTGAGTTAGTGACTCGATAATGACATGGAAGGGAATCACCCAAGCTGATTCGACAATGCGCAGCCACCCTATTCTCTCTATCTTCATCTACTTCTTTCTCCTCTCTCTCTTTCTCTCTCTTCCCAGCATGGATGGGTCTGGACTCGACCTAGACTCCGACCGAACTGAGTTGACTCAGTGTGGCATTGCTTGAGTCGAGCTCTCTCTCTTTGTATCTTCTTCCTTTCTTTTCTTTATACTCCTGCTTTCGTTCTTTAGGTCCTCTTCTTCTAATACACCAGCTACATTGTGCGGGTTGGTGCAGGATTCAAACGAGTCGACTCGACATAGTTCGGCACCAGAAATGACACCCTCTCATTTCTCTTTTTCTCTCTCTTTCTAACTTTCCATCTTTGGAAAGGGGTTGCCCTAAAAGGGCGACCTTTAATAAGCTATCCTTAATCCTACTCTAGATGGTTTAGATACACTAATCTAGGGGATTCGTTATGAGTTTTTGGTTCCAGATTATGAGAATTGAGGATGGTATATCCGGATTTATGTTACGTGGTTGTGATCTCTTGTCACAGATGGACTTTTGGCATCATGGTCCATCCGGTGGATGGCTCTGATTAAGAGATGGGGTCCACTTAAGGACGATGGGTTTTTCCTATCGATTAGAGAAGAAGGTGTGGTCGTTCATGGCAAGTTCTCATTGGGTGGTTGATCTGATGATCTGAGGCATATGGACAGCTTGGATTTTACTAGAGATCAACGTGGGGTCCATATTTTAGATAGCCCTGATGAAAGTCCTAAAGGTTCATGAGTTTCTATCCAATACATGGTTTTCACAAGAAATTGGTTTGTCGCATGAGTTGTACCATTTCTATTGTGGTAGGAAACTTCTATGTGGTTTCCTTTGATTCCATTTTAATGCATCAGATTGTCTGGAGTAATCGAACGACTCATTTTCCTTATAGGGTAAGCATTCCTTATGGAAAAAAGTGCTTTTAGATGCGCCTCTTTTCTTTCTTAGGAAAGCCTAAAAGGAGGTTGGAAATAAAGGGCTGAGATTTCCCAGACTTGGATGACTAAGATGGTAGGAGGGTTCTGCACCCAGATTGCCAGCTTGGCAAGGAAATATATTTCCATTTTGAGAAATTGCTCTTAAGCAACTCATATTATGCACGAGCTTGTTCGCACGTACAGATATACCTACATGTCAAACCTCTGTAGATTTGACCAGATTTGAGGGCCACACATTATGGACGGTTTGGATCATCGAAGTGCTCCTTGATGGTAGGCCACGAGTTGTCACAGTGAAAGGTCATCCATTCAAATATAACTAAAGTAGTGTGCACAAAGACTAGTTCCAATGCTTAAAGTTAGGCGGGATCAAGTAGAAATCATGTCACGCCCCAGACTCGGTGACTGAACTCATAACAAACCCGATAGCCAGTTCTGGTCGCAACAGCCTCTGTAGTCCCCCATTCTCGGCTCATGAGGCAGGATCCTTTCCTGGAATCCTACAAGGAGGATTTTTATAATCATATAATTAATCTAACATGAGCATACCCAAGATCACATCAAGTACATCTTAGAAATAACCAGGGCACACATCATAGAAATCCACTATAAATTTGATCTTTAAGATACATGACAAGAAGGAAATACATCTGCTAACAAGAGAAAAAGAAAAGAAGATCTACAACTTTGGGTTCTTAGCTAAACTCCTATCCAAGTTCTGCTACTGCATTGCCAACCTAGGATCTCCTACACGCATTAATGTGCATAAGCTTATAGAGAGCTTAGAGGGTGGTGAAAGTGTGTGACAATGGTGCACAGAAGAGTAATAGGAGATACAGAAGGGAAATATGATCAATGCCAATGCCATAAGCCTAACTAAGGCTATCATGAATATAATGCAATGAGTACTGGGTACCATACCAAGGTGATGCATAAAGGACTTATATATCCGATGCAAATGCAATGCGAAGTAATGCTAGTCCTCATATCTAGTCCACATGTCAGTACAGTTCCATCATAAGGAATCTACCGTGATCTAGTACACTACAGAATGACTACTGTGTTATAGACCCGCACAGTCAAATGAGTGTAGGAGACCTCACTACCTGCCTGTGGATAGCCAATCACCAGCAAGGCCTGATGCTACCGAACCTATTCACGAGCTGGTCGGACAGCCCAGCAATGCACTCTCTCATGGGCGGGTAAGGCCACACCCCATTCAAACCGACTACACGACAGTGGAAGTCATGGCCTAAAGGTGTGAGGCCCTCGTGCGCTCATATTTTTTACCTGGTCACGGCGCTAGAGCAGATCCTCGGTACCATGGAAGTTTTGAGAATTTTACTCATGGGCATCCTATGCACCCTATATGCTCAAGTAATACATTTCCGGTGTCCATACATACAGTCATCCATGAATGTCCTTGTGGAGGCAAGGCCCTGTCGAAGCAAGGGCGATACTATCATGAAATGTGATGCCAATGCATGAGTTATGCATGCAGATCATACACTAGCTTCAAACACTCGATGTGCACAAGGGGACAAACTCCATCCCTCTATCATATCAACTCAATGACCACACACAAATGCAATCTAATAACGCAAATGATGCATATGGGTTATGAGGGTGTGTCATATGGGAATGAAGACTTCGAACATACTCCTCCTTCCCAAGGAGGGAAACAAGCATAGGTACTTAAACAATTTACTATGGGATTATCCTCTAGTGGGGGCCCAATACTTTGGGGTAGCCCACGAGCTAGGAAGGGCCATATAAAAGCCCAAGGGAAGAAACAGTCATAACAAGGGTCTAGGTGGGCCTTCAACCACCTATATCCACCCTATGGGCCTACCTTAGTACCACTAAGGAGGACATCCAACCTCAACTAGGTCCCAAAAGGTAGCCCGCTATTCTCGAGCAAATCAAAGACCAAGGCCTTAAACAATCCAATGGCCTAATGGGCAATACACATGGCCCGATACATAAGTAATATGATGGGCCCTTAAACGAGGTTTGGGCCTAACCATAAAAGTCACAATCCCACATATTGTGGTGGGCCTAATGGGCAGCCCGATAACCCAACCTTATGGGCAATTTCTTATGTTTAAAGTAAGTGAATTGGGCTTTACATCTTAGCCCAAGCATGTGGCTAATTTAGTGGGTAACCAAGGGCCCAACCACTTGTGTATTTTGGCCCATAAGCCCATCACAATACCATGGTTAGTATAGGCCCAGAGGTCCAATGGGGCCTAACTTAGAAGGTCTAAGATGAGTGGGCCTACCAAGGCCAATCAACACATTGCTTATAGGTCCAAATAAAGTTCAATGGAGGTGGGCCTCCAAGCATACATAAATGAGGCCCAAGGACATCTTAGAACAAGGCAATCTCAAGTGTAAAATTCACCCTTAATCTGGTGGGCCATGTTGCGCCAAAACAAACCATTAGTGGTGGCCAGTTTGGGCCTTTTGTTGAAATTTTAGTCCACCCATATTCTGGGCCTATTGGGGCCCAACAAAAATCATAAAGGGGTAAGTATAAGTCCCTGGTGGTCCACCTATGTCTCTATGGATCCCACCAGATGAAGGGACTGATTTAAACACATAAAACAGGTGGACCATGCTGCTAGACTGAAAGTCCAGCAGTGGTCCAACGGGCCTGGACGTCCCAAGGGTAGGCAGTCCTATGTACCTGGGTAATTAGCCCAAAACTCATCCAAATGTGTCCCAAATGGATTCTATTAAAGGGGGAAGTGACCGTGCCCCCTATGAACCCCACTTGGATGAACGGTGGGACATAAAATACATCAAAGTGGGCCCACAAGGTTGCTTGGACGGCCAGCCAAGGCTGGACGCCCCAGCATGGGCTTCACGGCCTGGTGGGCCACTCCAGGCCATACCATGGATGGTACAGGGGCCCAATGGCCCTGAAAATTTGTAGGATGGTCCTTCCATGGGTGGGCCACACCTCTATAATATTTTATGATTTTTAGATGATCAAAAGTATTTTAATTTAATTTAGAAATACAATCTGTCCAGAAATTCTGCTAAGTTTAGAATTCTAGATAGACTATGATTGAGCACCCAATGGGGTGGGCCCAGGGTGTCCAAAAATTGGGGAAATTAGATTTCAACCTTCCCATACATATTTAGTACAAGTTAGGGTCCACCAAGGTGGCCCACCTGATCAGAAACTATTTTAAAATTTTGAGTTTCCAAATTGCAACCTAGCTGGAATTATAGCAAAAAATCTAGCAAGGTACCCAAATTGGCCCACCCTTTTGGGGACCCAAATGGGGTCAGTTGAGGCTGGAATTTGTCATGCTTATAGGTGGGATATGTACCTTCAAAAATCATATTCCACTTGGTACAAAATTTCCCACCAAAAGCCCCATATCTTGGCCTCAAGTTGGCCCAAAAATCTGTCCAGACGAATTGGGACAACAACAAGTAATTGAAGGAAATAAAATATAAACATCATTTTTCATAGGATTTAACCCCAGAAATTTATGTTGTGGACCACCCTAGTGGGCCTCACAAATGTCCAAACCTTCCCCATCATCAAATACCCTTTGCATGTGCCCCATTAAGATGAATTTTAGGGCCACATGTTCAAGGATGGACCGCTATGGGTGTCCAAGCTTCATGAATGGTCTAGATTTTTGTTGACCCACAAGGTGGTCCACACATGTAAGATCAAAATTCATCATAAAGGAAAAATGAAGAATCGGCCACAAGAGGAGGGGCTCCGCCACATTGAGGCCCTCCCCTTTATTAATCACACTATACATTCCATTTGTTCATATGTTACAACAAAGATCCACCACATGCATGTCCTAGATTTAAGATCAATGGTTGGGATGCCATCCCAGCCATGATTCTAAGGTCTAGATGACCTATCATATGATGAAATGCAAATAATCCTCCATGATGAGGCCCATAGAGGGGAAAACCCCATGCATGGGTGTAACGCCCTGAAAATCGGGGTCGAGCATAAACTCAACTCCCGAGTTCCAACGCATCACTTATGCAACAAAATGAATGATGATTAAATGTTGTCGATATTAGTGCATTGAACATGAGTGAGATTAAGCCAAAACAGCATATCATACTCCAGAGACAGTTAAATTGCAAGCGGAAGACTGTGATAGATAAATAACATATATAAACTATGGTGAGTGTAACGTCCCGGATTTTCGCCAACCTGGAATTAGACGTCCTTAGGCAATGAGTCGATCCTAACACCTTATTAACTTGTCAAAACTCAATCCCAAAGTCTAAAACTGCTTTTGAACCCATTTCCTTCACAAATCCCACCCTTCACCACCTTGTTCTTTCAATTTTCCTAAGTACTTTCATCATAGACACTATCTTAAACTAGTTAAGTGTTATAACTTGGATCACCTTATATACAAACTACAAAGGCTTAGGTACCACCTCAAACAGAAATCTTATAGGACTAAATCCTTAAGAAATGAGACAAAGTAACTAAGTGATAAATTAGATTAGCTACGAAATCTGTTTGATCCACTTTAAATACGATCTACAAGACCCAAAACTTGTAAAATCATTGACGCTAGGTTACCCTAAAATCTAGGATCAATCTCATTACCTGGCTGCTCTCGGGAGCATCTTGAAACTCTGTATCAGTTCTAGACCGCACATCAGGAGTCCGAATAATACGAGGTTAAGGACTGAGGACCGCCTCACTAGGCTTGACAACCATCTCAGAAATCAAATCCAGCCAGTGTCCCACTGCTGTTCGTTTGAGTCTGGAGCGAGGGAGTGTGAGAACACTTATTTTCTTTACAAAATAAATATCTTGAATAGTAATCTGAGACTTGTCGCTTGCGGATCAGTATTAAGCAACCAAACCGTCAGAATCTGACCCAAATACACCCTCGGATCAGGAAAAATTTCATAAACATATCCATGTACTTAGAATCTCCGATCGAGATCCACTGACCGTTGAATTGAAACTGGTCCGCCACGCGTGATCTGGGAATCCGACTGAAATAAAAACTTAACTTCACCTTGATTCGGTGTCTGTGAGCTTAAGTCTGACCTTTGGCTCAAGGAGGCCAGCCAGAAGTCCTCCGTTGAGCTGAAACTAGCTCACTTTGGATATAACCTAAGTATACCTTGACTTGAAGTCTAATTTGGTGAGTTTTTAGACTATATAAGGACCTTAGAACTCTCTCTCTCATAGCCATAGGAATTTGAGAGAAAACCTAGGAGAGAGAAGAGAGAAAAGAGAGAGAAAGTGTGTGAGAAGTGGGGGAATCTCCCTGCCACTTTACCCTGCCGCTACACAAGCTACACCACTCATTTCTAATCGCTTTTCCGGCGATTTCAGCTTCGTTTCTAGGTAAGCGACCTAACCCTAATCTTATTTGGGGCTTTAGTGGTTGTAAGTTATGAAATAACTGACCTAAATCATGTAATAGGTTGCTAGATCATCATAGGAGGAAGCCTAACCAGTCTAGCGAGTTTATTTCGCTTCTACGGCTTAAAGGTGAGGACTTTAGGTATATAGGTTACAGTTTTCAACGCTTTCAATGTCAGATAATGATAGATTCATGATCTGCTTGCAATTGCACATGTATAAAGTGTTGTCTGTTTTCCGTTTCGGTTAAAGACGTAGAATATGGAATTTTACATGCACTAGGTATTTGTAGAAAGTACCGTATACGTATAAATTTTGGAAATATGTTTGTCATGATTATTTGTTGTATGAATATATTATATGTGGATAAAATACTTATTTGGCGAAAGGACTCGCCCTAATATATGTTATGCTAATATACACTATTTATGTTGAAATAGTATATTCTAGAAAATACCGTATACGTATAAATTTTGGAGATGTGTTTGCCATGATTATTTTCTATATGAATATAATATATATGGATAAAATACTTGTTTGGCGAAAGGATTCGCCTTAATACATGATTTTCTAACATACACTATGTATGTTGAAATGGTGTATTCTAAGTGTTTGTGAAAATGACTGAATGAGTATAGAATTCTCATTCGTGCTCGCCATGACTAATTGTCATGGATATATGATTGTTGTATTGACGATACCCCTTTGACAAAAGAATTTTCCCTAAATCACGCCATGGCCAATATACACTATATATGTTACAATGTGTGGCCCAAGTATTCGTGGAAATGACTGAATGAATATAGAACTTGGATTCCTGCTTGTCATGATTATCCGTCGTGGGTGCACGCGTGTTATAATTGGGGCAACTCCCTAGTGAAAGGATTTGGCCTAATACCTATGTGATCAACATATGTCATGTATGTTGATGTAGGTAGTCTAAAGTGTTTATTGAGATGTTGAATGAGTAATAGTTAGTAAATTATAATGCATAAGGGCGTTGAGATATGATTCTCAACTCCTGTAACTATGTATATGCTTTCTTTAGAAATCTGTGTGATTAGGAATTGAATATGTACAAACTCATCTTGTGTTGTACTTCATAACATGCTTAACTGATTGTATGATTTTATCTATGTAATGCGTATGTTTAAATTCATGTTTACGTTATATGATCTGTCATGGGTGATGGGGGAGTGGTGTAACGATTCCGTGCAACAGCCCTGGCAGCCCTAAATGGATGATACCAGACTTTGATTGTATGATTTGAATCTTGATCCATTACTGCTTTACCTATCTGCAATTGAATGTGATTGGAGCTATTGTATAGTCCAGGTAGTTGGTAATTGGATCGAATTTGTGGCTGTGATTTATTCATCACGTAGGACGTGTATGACGAACCCGAGCCGTGCGTTGCTTATCGGTAGTGGTTAAGCCACACAAAGTGCTTATGCACTTCATGTCGTACAACTCAACGGGCGCTCGTGCTAGTCAAGCTTGTCAAGTAACCCGATCTGTCTTATGTATGTTCACCACGTTTAGACGCTACTACTTGAACCTAAGGTACCAAACTTACCAGTGGAAACCCCGTTAACTATGGTACCTCGATCCGCTAAGACTCATAAGTCGGACATGGTGGTATGGGACACCGTAGTCGAGCTGTTGGCCTACGCTGGGGCCACGTGCCTCCTCGTAGTGACCAGTGAGCAACCAGACTCGTGAGCCGAATACGGTGGTATGGGACACTGTATTCGTGCTGTCGACACTTATGGCCAGAGCCGAATACGGTGAGACCTGTATTCGTGTTGACGGGTGACGAGTCCTTCGTAGTGTCTTCGAGTATACTCTGAGGTTTGTGATTGGCGATGAGCCCTTCGCAGCAACTAGAGCATGAGTTGATCCGAGTATGGTGAGACCTGTATTCGAGCTGACAGCCAGCGATTGAGCCGAGTACGGTGAGACCTGTATTCGAGCTGATGGCCAGCAATTGAGCCGCATATGGTGAGATCTGTATCCGTGCTGACGGGTGACGAGCCCTTTGTGATACCTTCGCGATACCTCTCGAACCATAATATCGTATGAGATTATCTAGGTTTGACGACCCTAGAATGGATCATGTTTGGGAATGATACAAGGGAGGTACCTTAGTTTCCCAATACTGCTGTTTGAAATGGACTAATAACAACTCGGTAATCATGCTCATCATGCATTGCATGTCCCTGGAAGATGTGGAGCACTGAGGAATGCAAGCATGCCACGAACGTAAGATGGTGTCGCACGAGGGAGTATGTCGGTGAGGGCATACATCATGACTGCATTCATACTTGCATTAATAAGAGTAGTTAGGAGTGTGATTATACTGCTTTATCATTACTGCTTGACTGAGTTGATAACATGTTAACCTATGCTTTATTGTTCCACTGAGTTGATCACTCACTCCCACGTTACGGGACTGTGTTCTGAAACCCACTAGACTTTGTCTGATTGCAGATGGCGACGCTACTCCTGAGGCGGAGCCGGACCTTTATGATGACAATGCTGCTTGTCCATGTATGTTGTATGCTGACGGCTTCAAGTGAGTCGTGTCTTGATCGACGAGATTACAGGGATGTTGACTAGATAACACGACACCTTTGGTATAACTTGAAATTGTACTTGTAATTCTTTAACCTTGTAACATTATCACACTCTGGAGGCTCACCATTGTTTTTATATTTTATATATCTATCACAGTCTTCCGCTTGCAATTTAACTGTCTCTGGAGTATGATATGTTGTTTTGGCTTAATCTCACTCATGTTCAATGCACTAATACAGACAACATTCAATCATCATTTATTTTGTTGCATAAGTGATGCATTGGAACTCGGGAGTTGAGTTTATGCTCGACCATCGATTTTTAGGGCGTTACAGTGAGTCTCCAGAGTGTGATAATGTTAACAGGTTAATTAATTACAAGTACAGCTCTAAAATATACCAAATGTGAGGAAGTGTAATGTCTTCTATCCCAAGTACCATAGCCTCGTCAATACAATACTAGGTCTTCATAAACTTGTCAGAGAGTTATATGTAGGAGAACTCCTCCTCAACATCATAGTAGTAGTCCGGCTCTGCTTCATAAGCATCGCCATCACCTGAAACTCAACAAATATGGTTGGTGTGTACAACACCGTCCCGTAACGTGGGAGTGAGTGATCAACTCAGTGGAACAGTAAAGCATATGTTAACATGTTATCAATTCAGTCAAGCAGTAATGATAAAGCAGTAAAATCAAACACTCCTAACTACTCTTATTAATGCAAGTATGAATGCAGTCATGATGTATGCCTTCACCACACCCTCCCTCGTGCGACACCATCTCACGTTCACGGCATGCTTTCATCCCTCAGTGCTCCACATCTTCCAGGCATATGCAATGCATGATGAGCATGATTACTGAGTATTTATTAGTCCATTTCAAACAGCAAGATTGAGAAACTAAGGTACCTCCCTTGTATCATTCCCAAACACGATCCATTCTAGGGTCGTCAGTCCTAGTTAATCTCAGACGATGGTGTGTTTTCTACGTCACTGCAAAGGCTACCAGGGCTGTTACGCACAAAGGTTACACCACTCCCCCATCACCTCTTTAACGATTCACACTATATAGAAACAGGCCTAGTTCATACTCTATACACCACGGCAAAACTCTAAGGCTCACCGCAATTTCAGAGTATGCTCGAGGTCACTACAAAGGGCTGTCAGGGCTGTTACGCATAAAGGTTACACCGCTCCCCCATCACCTTATCAATGTAGGCCGACAGCACGAATATAGTGTCCCATATCACCATAATCGGCTCACTAGTCTGGTTGCTCACTGGTGACTACGGGGAGGCACGTAATCCCAGCGTAGGCCGACAGCTCGACCACGGTGTCCCATACCACCATGCCTAGCTCATGAGTCTTAGCGGATCGAGGTACCATGGTTAAAAGGGATTTCACTGGTAAGTTTGGTACCCTAGGTTCAAGCAGTAGCTCCCAAACATGGTGAACATATATTAGACAGATCGGGTTACTTGACGAGCTAGGCTAGCTCAAACGAACAACAAGTTGAATGACATGAAGTGCATAAGCACTTCGCGTGGCCAACCACTATCGCCAACTGAAGTACGACTCGAGTTCGTCAAACACATCTCACGTGGTAAATGAATCACAGCCACGAATTCAATTCTGGTACCGATTGTCTGGACTATAATCATAGGCCCAAACATAATCAATTGCAGATAGATAAAATAGTAGTGGATCAAGATTCAAATCATACAATTAAAGTCTGGTATTATCCGTTTAGGGCTGTCAGGGCTGTTACACGCATTCGTTACACCACTCCCCCACCACCCATGACGGATCATACAACATAAACATGAATTTAAACATACGCCTTACATAAATAAAATCAAACAATCAGTTGAGCATGTTAACAAGCATATCATAAAGTATATTATAAAGCAAGTTATAAAGCATGTTATGAAGCACTATATAAACAGGAATACAAACACATATATTTCATAAATAAGTGGTTAAAGTGAACAACCCACATGGGGGAAATCATACATGTTTCTAAGGTAGTTGAGAATCCCATCTCAATACCTACCTAAGGCACCATCATCCACACACTTACTCTCACAAGCATTTTCACAAACACTTAGAGTACATTATTACAACATACATAGTGTATAATAGCAAAACATGTAATAGGGCGAGTCCTTTCGCCAAGCAAGTATTTTATGCATATATAATATACTCATACAGCAAATAATCATGGCAAACTCATCTCCAAAATTTATACGTATACGGTACTTTCTAGAATACACTATTTCTACACACATAATGTATATTAACAAATCATGTATTATGGTGAGTCCTTTCGCCAACTAAGTATTTTATGCATATATAATATACTCATATAGCAAATAATCATGGCAAACACATCTCCAAAATTTATACGAATACGGTACTTTCTACAAATACCTAGAGTATGTAAAATTCCATATTCTTCATCTTTAATCGAAACGGAAAACAGACAGCACTTTGTACATGTACAATTGCATGCAGATCATGAATCTATCATTATCTGACATTGAAAGCATTGAAAACCATAACCTATACACCTAAAGTCTGCACCTTTTATCGTAGAATCGAAGCGGAGTCAATAGAATTGTTAAGTTTCTGTATACGGCAGTTTGGTAACCTATAGAATGAAATAGGTTAGCTATTTCATAACCTACAACTTATACAACCCTAAAACAGATTAGGGTTAGGGTTTCTTACCTATAAACGGAGCTGGAATCGCCGGGAAAGCGATTAGAACAGAGTGGTGGAGCTCGTGGAGCGGCAGGGAAACATGGCAGGGAGATTCTCCCACATCTCCCACACTTTCTCTCTCTTTTCTCTCTTCTCTCTATAGGGTTTCTCTCAAATTCATATGGCTACAATGAGAGAGGGTTTAAGGTCCTTATATAGTCTAAAAACTCACCAAAATAGACTCCAGGTCAAAGTATACTTAGGTTATAACCAAAGCGAACATGTTTCAGCTCAACGGAGAACTTCTGGCGGGCCTTCTTGAGCCAAAGGTCGGACTTAAGCTCACAAACTATGGATCTAGGTTCCATTAAGTTTTCATTCCAGTAGGGTTCTCAGATCACGCGTGGTGGACCAGTTTTAGTTCAACGGTCAGCGGATCTTGATCGGAGATTCCGAGTACATGGATATGTGTATGAAATTTCTCCTGATCCGAGGGTGTAATTTGGTCTGATTCTGACGGTCTGGTTGCTTAAAACTGATCCGCAAGAGAGAGGTGCCAGCTCACTATTTGAGATATTTTATTATGAATTAATTTCACATTTCTCACACTCTTCACTCCGAGCTCAAGCGAATAGCGCTAGGACACTATCTGGATTTGATTTTCGAGATGGTTGTCAAGCCCAGCAAGGCGGTCCTAATTCCTTAACTTCGAGTTATTCGGACTTCCGACGTGCGGCCCAGATCAGATATAGAGTTTTGGGATGCTCCCGAGAGCAGCCGGGTAATGAGATTGATCCTAGATTTTAGGGGAACCTAGCGTCAATGATTCTACAAGTTTTGGGTCTTGCAGATCGTAGTTAAAGTGATTCAAACGGATTTCGTAGCTAATCTAGTTTAACACTTAGTTACTTTGTCTTATTTCTAAAGGATTTAGTCCTAAGTAATTTCTGTCTGAGGTGGTACCTGGGCCTTTGTAGTTTATATATAAGGTGATCCCAGTTATACTACTTAGCTAGTTTAAGATAGTGTCTAGGGTGAAAGTACTTAGAAAAAAATGAAAGAATAAGGTGGTGAAGGGTGGGATTTATGAAGGAAATGGGTTAAGAAGCGAGTTTAGACTGTGGGATTCAGTTCTGACAAGTTAATAAGGTGTTAGGAGCGACCCATTGCCTAAGGACGTCTAATCTCAGTTGGCAAAAATCCGGGATGTTACAATGGGCATGTATGCACCAAAGAGGCCATTTGGCCACAACTAAGGGATGGTGTAGGATCTCCACCATTGATTGGTGGGTCCTACACTTCCCATATGAAATAAAAGAGATCTAAGAATGTAAAGATGAAAGTTCTAAATCCTAAGAACACATCCACATTAGATTGCTCCAACTTGGACCTCCTTACTCCTAGTGCACCAAGAGTGATGGTTCAAGGGATGAGATGAGATTTAGAAGGTTAGATTTGGAAGAAAAGAGGGGGATTGGGGCTGGAATGGGGTCGACGTCCCACCCCTCTATTACTTGGAAGAAGAAAATGAGAGGGAGAGAAGAGAGAGGAGTAGAGAGAATGAGAGAGAAATCTCTTTTAAGCTAGGTAATGATTGCTTTCTTACCTTGGTTAGAGAGGGGAGATGATTGCAAGTAGGGAGTTACAACCAAAGTTATAGGTTTACTAGGTTAGTAGGCTTGTGGGTGGTGTGAGAGATGGAACTCTAAGTAGTGTGTGGTGTTTGTTAGAAATTACATCAAAAAGGGAGTGGGCCACCTTGAAAAATGTGCTCTCCTCACTAGGTGGGCCACATGATCATGATCAAGGGCTAGAATTGAATTACCTACATCTTATATTCTACACGCCAGATGGATGCACAAGACGCGGCATTGGAACCGCAACGACGATGCGAACAAGATGGCATAGGTTTCGTCTCAATCCGAGTCGGGTCTACGTGACCGAACTTAAGATGACTGCAAACACTATCTGATGGTAACGGGTCACCGGGATTCGACCGATAGGACCGCATGACCAAGATGAATGAAATGCAAACTCACACACACACATGCACACATGCGAACTCTAGGCGGATCTCACAAATCATCTACTTAACAAGATGAATGACTTGGATCTCCTCAACTAGCCATGATAGTGGGCCACAGATCGAACAGTTGCGATCATCTGTTGGAAACAGACGTTGGCGCAAATCGAAAAGAAGAGGAAAATCCTCTTTTTCATAGTTTCATCGGGTCAACACGGTTTGACCGTGTTGACAAGTTCAGTGTGCTACGAGAGCACCACCCATGGTGCACACAACACTTGTGTGGGGGTCCACTATGATGTATTTTTCGAATCCACTCCATCCATTCACTTTAGATGACTCAGTATGAGCCTCTAACTCAACATCGAGTAGATCTAAATCTTAGGTGGGCCATAATAGATGATTTTATCTTATTTTGTTAGTTCAGATTGATCTAGTGGTCAAATTGATTCCAGTCTGGACTTCACGGGTCTTAGAGATCGTTAGGATGATCGGGGCCAATCATTCTTTGAATTTTCCATTTTAATGTCCTTAGTATAATATCTTTCATAATATAAGTTATTATTATTATTATTATTATTGTTATTATTATCTTAACTTTAAAATTGTAAGGTCTACTTCTAAACAGAGTTGCCCTTACAGTTGATCAACATCTATGAGTTGTGTGCTTAATTCTTAAAGTATTTTAACTGTTTAGTGGGCCACAACACATGAACGTTTAGTTGCCAAATCTCGACTTCTTGACCATTCAAATGATCCAACAATTAGATTTACTAGAAAATTTATCAATGATAACATCTAATGGCTAACTTGTCCAATGGGGTTATGTAGATCGAAACTAACAATGTATGGATCACTTAATATAATAGAGCATTATGCGAAATTTCAGTTTGATTTAATTACTATCATTCGGTCCTTCGATGGTTTAGTGTTAACTACTTTGCAATTTGGCAGATGGATGGCAAATCTTGAGGTTGATTGTGTGAATGGTCTTATTTCATGGTCAAGATGGATATATTGTGAATCATTGTATGGTGGTGTGTAGTGTAAGCTTAGTATATTCCCACACATGTGCAATTAATTTAGATCTTCACAGTAACACCCAAGTAAATAAAAGTATGTGGTGTTACAGGTAAGGACCTCTTGAGGGGTAGCCGTTTCTCCGTTCCTCCAACTGTGGTTTAAATGGTTCCTCCAACTAGAATTATATGTATTTGAAGTGGGCCCGTTGAATGGGTGTTGGTAGTTGTCACGGCCCAAATCCGGTACTCGACTTCCATACACCAAGTCCCGAATTCGGCGCACTATAAGGAGGATTTTTTACTATATTTATTTATTTATTTTAATAATAATACATAAACATGTTTATCTGTAATCACAATACTAAGCAATAGTCTCCATTATAAATCCTAATGGTTACAAGTACAATGCTTTTCTAACAGGTACACAACGTCAATATTGCTGAATCATAAAATAAATATAATGCATCGAGAAAGCTATGTCCTCCAAGTTACTCCTGTCCTTTTAAAAAATGGGAAATAGGAAGCTTAGGCAAAAAGCCTAGTTAGTACACTTGTGTGGGCGTAGTGTACAATCATATAGTAACAATTAAATATCAGAGTACACAAGCTAAAGTCTAATGACCAAGTAATGCTACATAAAGCCAAGAGGGGATGATGCAAT
This sequence comes from Magnolia changhungtana, assembly GCA_030180095.1. Lineage (NCBI taxonomy): Eukaryota > Viridiplantae > Streptophyta > Magnoliopsida > Magnoliales > Magnoliaceae > Magnolia > Magnolia changhungtana. The sequence continues at coordinate 594,434 of JASAUF010000324.1, read as the reverse complement.
GCAAAAGATGATATGCAAAAGTATGTCATGTGCATGCAGGCATGCAAATCCTCCTCTAAAAATCCACATCACAATATAGTTATCATCAGTGGGAATCACCGGGGCCTAGTATCTAGAGCAAGTCTAAAACTTGTTGAATAGAGGCCTCATATACCCACCTTGTCAGTGGGGGATCTATAGTCATGCCAATACCCACCCAACACGCCCGTAGTGGACCCATTTCACGGGCTGGTCAAACCCAACCACATTCACTCCAACTCTTCAGTTAGGCATGACCGAACCTCTTCTCACCAAACCACGTGGACGGGAGTCAGGTCTACTATGGTCTTCGACACCAGATGACCCATGGCATTCGCCTGGTCTTGACGATGAGGCTTGAGGGTACCACTCAAGGTTTAGGAAATTTCACCCAGAGGTCTGGGACCCAGTATAAGAAACTCAAATTTTTGATGTCCATAAATACAAACCACGATGCCACTATGGTTGTCTCGTCAATATAACCACGATGTTGCTGTGGTGTTTAATCCATCTCATGAGAATGTTATGCAAAATGCAATGATAATCCACAAGCACGCTATGCAGTATAATTGCACTCAAGTAATGCTATGCATGTAAGCCACATATGCATACGAGGCAACTCTAATACCAATCGGGCTCCTCTGCCAACCACATCCAATTGGCAATCCACGCTCATCGTGGAAAGGATATACATGTAATATCAACATCGGCATGAACATAAATTACAATGTAGCATCAAGTGCGCTTTAGAGACTTCAACCCAGGGACCGTGCCCGATATATTCGCTTAGGGACTTCAACCTAGGGACTAAGCTCGCAGTCTCTCTAACCAGATAACATCCGTATATACTCCATCATGTGTATCCCGCACCAACATCCTCTACCACATACTCCATCATGTGTACCCTGCACCAACATCCTTTACCACATGCATATGATCTCCACATAATTAAACTATGCACACCATACACTCCTCATCCCTGATGCATGTACATGTATATGTGCGTGCAGATGCAATATGCACAAATATCATAAGACCAGTCAAAATTATCACAGTACCAACATGAAAAAATAGTGGTATAATGTACACTCTCCCTCATGATCATGGGGTTATGCGAGTGTCCATAGTTCCACGTCACAAGTGTGCACCAACCACACAATAACACAACTAGGATCAATCCATCACTCGACATCAATCGCATGGCCAAAACCTCATACAGTGGCACCAGAAGAATTTGTATATCAAACACATGCAAGTGATGCACACATACCATAACATGTCTTAATTCTTCATGTAAAGATCCATAACTATTCGAAAGCTAGTTCATATCACTAACATACTCATTCATAGTTAAGAGTTAAGTGGTTCACCTCATCAATTCCGTAGGAAGTGGGTGCATAGGAGTCACATCATTATACGACGCTAGGTGCACAATCTATGACTCGAGATAATACATATGGTGGTCCACTTAGTCCTTACGTCCAATTGAACACCATCCAAGCATATAAACATAAATTAGCATTACCATACAATACAATCATCGCATCTAACCATACACGCATTGATGAGGGTCACATATTGCATATTAGACCCCGAATATTACCTAATTTTATGTTCATGATATTGTTTAATGCCATAATTTAATTATATTTTTGTTGCAGGATGTAATTAAGAGCGTTAATTGAAAAAGAGTATTAAAAGAAGGAATTTGATGCTCCGAAGTCATCAGAGCAAGGGTCGGACTCCATAGGACCTATATTGAAGAATTTACATGCCAGGGACCCGAGGAAATCAAGCCTTTCATGTTTAAAGAGGCCCGAAACTGGTGAAAACTATAAGATCACATGGTTCCCACTATCCGATCAGTTCGAAACTTCATACATGAGATGGGGGCCGTAAATTAACTGTACATATTAAATTTCAGCCATTGAAGATCTCGGGAAGTGGTCCAACGGACAAATCAGCCCATTAATCTCCAATTTGGGGCCCACCTGATATTTGGAACTGCTTCAAACTTGGTGTTGGCGGTTGAAATTATATGAAGAAAAGGATGGACGGTACAGATTTCTCATAAACATTATATTGGACCCCATATGTGGTGAGTGTACACCAGTGGCACGAAGTCGAGCCGTGCACCGGATGGCTGAGGGGTCAGCGCTTGCGCTGACCCGACTCTTCTTCTCAAAACGGGAATGACGCAAACAACGTCTCACTGCCGATCGATGGCTTTGAGTTGTGGGTCCCACCTAGTGTCCAAATGGACAATCCAAACCGTCCATCCGCTTCCTGGGGCAGCCACGACCCCCTCCTAGGTGAAAGTTTGGCCACATACATGTGTACGCTAGTGAATCGTCAGCAAAAGGAAGATGGACGGCGGAAGTAAAGATCAGGTGGGACACACCAAAATAGAAGAAAATCGGTCATTTACGACCGGTTTTTCGTTCTTATCCCAGTGAACGGAGTGGATTTCGTGATTTCCATCGTTCATGGACCCCACCATCATCACAGTCTCTGTCTTTCGCGTCCGCGTAACGAACGGACTGTCCGTTTTTTGTGGAAGTGAGTGGGCCCCGTACGTCGTCCTTCCGGCCGATCCAAGCCGTTCATCGTGTAGAGTGGCTCGAGCACTACAAAACCATGTTGATATTCCACTCCCATGCGTACACGCATGTGCGGTACAGAGGCCACAAATAGACTGCTCTGTAATGTTCAAAACTGATCTTTTTGTATTTTCTTCTCTGGGCCGCGTTAATGGACATTTAAAACCACCCATTCTTAACTGAAATTTCATCCTGAATCCAATGGACGGGGTGGATTTTCCAGAAAATACCTCTGTGGGACCCACCGATCATGCCTTCAAAAAATTACACTCCGTGTCCTGCTACGACTCTGCCACCGACTCCAGCCCTCCAACAGCTATAAAAGAGGAATTATGGACGTGGGAAATTCATTCAGAAACAGGGAATTCCAGATCTAGAGCAAGGGAGAGAAGAAAGAGAAGAAAGAAGAGAGAGAGAGATCGATTGGTTTGGTGTTTTGTTTTTATGAATTTTGTTTAATCTTTTTGATGGATTTTATGGGTCACTAATCTCTCAGCTAGGGCTGAGATGAAGCCCCTAATTTGATTAGCTCTTGTATTGGTTGATTTACTTTGAATATTAATTAATTTGTTTCTTTCTCTAAGTGGGCTTGATTGGTTTAAATTCTATACTTCTCCATCTATGAACATGATCAAAGTATATATATGGATGTTGTTTGGATGCTTATTATAGGTGCTTGTGTCTGATTAAGAACAGGTTTCCTATAAAGGAAGAAATAGGGTGCTTTAATGAACTGTACATTCCATGTACCCGACCAAGGACATGGGATGTGTTATTCATGGCATTGCTTAAAGGAATTAGACAGTCTGTATGCCCGATTAAGGACACAGATTGTGCTTTCTCTGTATAAGTGGTATCAATCTAGATCAAGGTGAATCAACAGACAAAACAAGGGTTAGGATAATTAGGGGTGGATTCGAAAGTGTAACGCCCCAGATTTTTGCCAACCTGGGATTAGACGTCCTTAGGCAATGGGTCGATCCTAATACCTCATTAACTTGTCAGAACTGAATCCCAAAGTCTAAAGCCGCCTTTGAACTTATTCCCTTCACAAATCTCACCCTTTATCACCTTGATCTTCCAATTTTTCTAAGAACTTTCACCCTAGACATTATCTTAAACTAGCTAAGTAGTATAACTTGGATCACTTTATATACAAACTATAAAGGCCTGAGTACCACCTCGACCAGAAATCACTTAGGACTAAACCCTTTAGAAATGAGACAAAGTAACTAGGTGTGAAACCAGATTAGCTACGAAATTCGTTTGAATCGCTTTAAATACGATATGCAAGACCCAAAACTTGTGAAATCATTGACGCTAGGTTACCCAAAAATCTAGGATCAAACTCATTACCCGGCTGCTCTCGGGAGCATCTTGAAACTCCGTATCTGATCTGGTCCGCACATCGGGAGTCCGAATAATACCAAGTTAAGGAACTAGGACCGCCTCACTGGGCTTGACTATCATCTCAAAAATCAGTTCACCATGTCCCACGGCCATTCGTTTGGATCCGGAGTGAGGGAGTGTGAAAAATACTATTCCCTTTACAAAATAAATATCTGGAATAGTGATCTGGCACCATTCGCTTGCGCATCAGTATTAAGCAACCAAACTGTCATAATCAGACTAAATTACACCCTCGGATTAAGAAAAATTTCAGGAACATTTACATGTGCTTGGAATTTCGGATCGTGGCCCACTGACCGTTGAACTGAAAGTGGTCCGCCACGTGCGATTTGGGAATCCGATCGAGTCGAAAATGTAATCCCACATAGATCCATGTGTGGTGAGCTTAAGTCTGACGTTTGGCTCAAGGAGGGCCACCAGAACCTCTCTTTTGAGATTTGGAAAAGTGACGAAATACCTATATGAGCAATAACCCTTGAACCCGAGTCTATTTTGGGAAGGTTTTAGGCTATAAAGGACCTTAAACCCTCTCCCATTCCAGCCATACGAATTTGGATTTGAGAGAGGGAAAAGAGAGAGAAAGTGAGGGAGATGTGGGAGGAATTCCCTGCTGCTGTTCCCTGCTACTATCGGTGCTTAACCACCTCATTCTTGCCGCTTTCCCGGCGATTCCGGCGTCATTTCTAGGTAATAAACCCTAACCCTAACCTTGTTTGGGGATTAGACAGTTGTAGGTTAGGAAATAGCTAACCTATTTCATTCTCTAGGTTGCCAAACTCCCGTATACGGAAGTTTAGCGAACCTATCGACTCCGTTACGATTCTACGACAAAAGGTGCGGACTTTAGGTGTATAGGTTATGGTTTTCAACGCTTTCAATGTCAGATAATGATAGATTCATGATCTGCATGCAATTGCACATGTACAAAGTGCTTTCCGTTTTCAGTTTCGATTAGAATTGTAGAATTTGGAATTTCACATACTCTAGGTATTCGTATAAAATACCGTATACGTATTTTTTATGAAAATGTGTTTGACATGTTTATTTGTCGTATGGATATATGACGTATGGATAAAATACTTATTTGGCGAAAGGATTCGCCTAAATACATGTTTACTAATAAACACTATGTATGTAGAAATACGGTATTGTAAGAAGTACCGTATACATGTATATTTTAGCGATGTGTTTGTCATGATTAATCGTCGTATAAATATATTATGTGCGTATAAAATAATTGCTTGGCGAAGGGAATCGCCGTAATACATGTTTGCTTGTATACAGTATGTATGTTGAAAATGCGTATTCTAGAAAATACTGTATACGTATAAATTTTGGAGATGCATTTATCATGATTATTTGCTGTAGTAATATATTATACATGGATAAAATACTCACTTGGCTAAAGGATAGCCCTAATACATGTTTTGCTAAACATACACCATGTATGTTGTATTCGTGTATTCTAAGTGTTTGTGAAAATGACTGAATGAGTGTAGAATCCTCATTCGTGCTCGCCATGACTAATTGTCATGGATTCATGATTGTTGTATTGGCGATACCCTTTTGACGAAAGGATTTGCCCTAAATCACGCCACGGCCAATAGACACCATATATGCTAAAATGTGTGGCCCAAGTGTTTGTGGAAATGACTGAATGAATATGGAACTTGGATTCCTGCTTGCCATGACTATCCGTCATGGGTGTACGCGTGTTATGATTGGGGCAACTCCCTAGTGAAAGGATTTGGCCTAATGCCTATGTGATCGACATATGTCATGTATGTTGATGCGTGTTTGTTTAAGTGTTTCTTGAAATGTCTGAATGAGTAGTAGTTAGCAAATTGTAATGTATAAGGGTGTTGAGATATGATTCTCAACCTCTTTTAACTATGTGTATGATCTCCTTAGATTGTTGTGTGATTAGGAATTGAACATGTATAAATTCATGCTTGATCTCCTTAGATTGTTGTGTGATTAGGAATTGAACATGTATAAATTCATGCTTGTGTTGTGATTCATAACATGCTCAACTGCTTTATGATTATAACTATGTAATGCATATGTTTAAATTTATATTTACGTTGTATGATCCGTCATGGGTGATGGGGGAGCGGAGCAACGAGTGCGTGCAATAGCCCTGGCAGCCCTAAACGGATAATATCATACCTTGATTGTATGAGTGGAATCTTGATCCATTACTGCTTTATCCATCTGCAAGTTATCATGTTTGGGGCTATGATTATAGTCCAGATAAATCGGTACCAGAATTGAATTCGTGGCTACGATTCATTTGCCACGTGAGATGTGTTCGACGAACCCGAGTCGTACTTCGGTTGGCGATAGTGGTTGGCCACGCGAAGTGCTTATGCACTTCATGTCGTTTAACTTGTTGTGCGCTCGAGCTAGCCGAGCTCGTCAAGTAACCCGATCTGTCTTATGTATGTTCACCATGTTTGGTCGCTACTGCTTGAACCTAGGGTACCAAACTTACCAGTGAAATCCCTTTTAACCATGGTACCTCGATCCGCTAAGACTCATGAGCCGGGCATGGTGGTATGGGACACCGTGGTGGAGCCGCCGTCGGCCTACGCCGGGGCCACGTGCCTCCCCGTAGTGACCAAAGGAGCAACCGGACTCGTGAGCCGATTATGGTGGTATGGGACACTATATTCGAGCTGTCGATACTTACGGCGAGAGCCGAGTACGGTGAGACCTGTGCTCGTGCTGACGGGCGACGAGTCCTCTGTAGTATCTTCGAGTATACTCCAAGGTCTGTGATTCGCGACGAGTCTTTCACAACAACTAGAGTATGAGTTGAGCCGAGTACGGTGAGACCTGTACTCGAGCTGACAGCTAGTGATTGAGCCGAGTACGGTGAGACCTGTACTCGAGCTGACGACCAGCAATTGAGCCGCATACGGTGAGATCTGTATCCGCGCTGACGGGTGACGAGCCCTTTGTGATGCCTTCGCTACGCCTCTCAAACGATAATATCGTATGAGATTAACTAGGACTGACGACCCTAGAATGGATCATGTTTGGGAATGATACAAGGGAGGTACCTTCGTTTCCCAATACTGCTGTTTGAAATGGACTAATAATAACTCGGTAATCATGATCATCATCGCACTGCATGTGCTTAGTAGATGTGGCGAACTGAGGGAGTTAAGCATTCGAGAACGTACGATGATGTCGCATGAGGGTGGTTTGGCAAGGGCATACAGCATCATGTCATTTCATTCTCGCACTTAATAAGAGTAGTTAGAATTGTTTGATTTGTACTACTTTATCATTACTGCTTGACTGAATTGATAACATGTTAACCTATGCTTTATTGTTCCACTGAGTTGATCACTCACTCCCACGATACGGGACGGTGTTCCGAACACCCACCAGACTTTGTTTGATTGCAGATGGCGACGCTACTTCTGAGGCGGAGCCGGACTTCTATGACGACGGGAATGCTTTCTCGTATATGCTATTTTCTGGCGGCTTCGTGAGAGCCGTACCTTGATTGTCGGGGCTACAGGGATGTTAACTAGATCATACTACACAACTTGGTATAATTTACTTGTAATTATTTAACCTGGTAACTTTATCACACTCTGGAGACTCACCACAGATTTTATATATTTTATATATCTATCACAGTCTTCCGCTTGCTAATTTATTGTCTCTGGAGTATGATATTCTGTTTTGGCTTAATCTCACTCATGTTCAATGCACAAATACAGTCAACATTCAATCATCATTCATTTTGTTGCATAAGTGATGTTCTGGAACTCGGGAGTTGAGTTTATGCTCGACCCTCAATTTTCAGGGCGTTACAAGTTGGTATCAGAGCATGATTTGGATTAAACCGGACCTGGGTTATGGTCACACGACGAACACTGACGCACTCTGACTTAGGAGGGAGCGACGGAATGTAGAAACAGTCTTAGGCATCCCTGTTCCGTCCAACGGCTAGTTCACTGAGAACGAACACCGAAATCGAGTATGTATTCAACCATGGTCGCACGGGTCGACCTTAAAACATTTCTAGGTTGTCTAGTGAAGGGTCTAGATCACCATCCACCTCATCCCAATCATTGAGAATCAGTAAAATGTGTGCGATCAACGTGATGAGGATAACTACTCCGAATCCTTGGAGCTTCTCCGGACTCCTACCAGAGACTTCTCGAATCTACAAGAGGAGAAAGCAGAAAATAGAAACAAATTCTAATAAATTCGAAACTGATTAATGAATGACTAAAAAAAAATGAGTTCACAACCCTTTAAATAAGGATACCAGGTAATGGGAAAGAAATCAGGAACAAACTACAACTAAAACTTCTAGAATTCGCGACTTACTATATATGGGTCGTGATGTCTACTAGTGGGTAAAGTTTTCGGTCAAAAAAAAAAATAGTAAGTGTCCTAAACGACTTCACCCAACCGTTCTCCTAATTATTCTAAACTCTTTTCTCATTGGGCACAACTCTTAAAGTCCAACGGATGAAGAGAAATCAAACTAAAACTACTATTTTTGGCAAAACGAAATTGAAGCGGGGAAATAACCGTCAATTGGGGGGTTTTCTCGCAATTCTGGGCTGCGCAACCCGACATAGCGGGTTGGTTGGCTTCATTATCTCGTTATACCCCAAATTCATATATTTTATGTCAGATAACTCATTCCGGATTACAAGATATGTCTGATTGTCCCAAAAATACCCGAAATGGAGCAAATCGGAGTCGGGGGCCTCCCCACTTAAATCCGATGGGACCCAGGGTTGAACCAGGGTGCATTTGGCACCTTGGGTCCACAAAGAACACTGCCCTACTGCGGCGGCGCGGTTCCGGCCAAGGCGGACCGCGACGGAGCCACTTTTCTGGCGGCGGACCGCGGTCCGGTGGCCCATCTGAGGTGGGTCCGGGGCTAGGGTTGGTCGGCCCGACCTCCCCTATCCCCTGGCACGTGCGATTTTGGCTGGAGATTGAGATTTTAGGGGTTAGAGCTCCCCTCTCTCTCAAACGCCCCTCCAATCCCTCTTTTCCTCCTATTCTTACTGTTTTCTCTTCAAATCGCCACTCCAATCGTCTCGTTTCCCATTTTCGGTCATCACGCACTCTCTTTCATCGTTCACAGTAACACCCACACTCTACCCTTTCCGTTTCCTTTCATTTGGGCTTTTACATGCCCCATTTGGAGCTCGAAAATGTACATACCTCTCAACCTATCCATTTCTCTCTCTTTTTTTTTTCCCATCTTCATTCCCTAACTGTTGGGCCTCTACAAACCCTGTTGAGGCTCAAGTTTGTGGAGAACCAAAAACTCCAGCCTTTTCTCTCTGTTTCTTTACGTTTCCATGGCCTTATTCGAGGCCATTACGGCTAGTTTCTCGATGTCCACCTTTCTCTCTCTCATGGGAAAGAGGATTACTGCCTTTGGGTGTTTACGTTTTCATGTTGATGGGTGTAGTAGTTGGTAGGATGTTTTAGATGTTTGAGGACGTTTAGGGCCCGTTCGGCCAAATCGCATTAAGTGCGATTGGGTGGATGGAATTGTAAAAGTAATAATAAATATATGTGTAAGGTATGGTCCCTAGATTGAGTGTATCCCATGGTTTCCGATACTAGGTTTGGAATGTATGCAATTAAACGTACTCTGAGTTGTCCTTCAAAATTTCACTTAGAAATTCATTATCCTGGGATTTGGAAATCCCATCTCACCCTTTCCCAACACAATGCTCATTTTCCAAAGCCTATAAAGTAATTTTAATCCCCGCCCACTCTCCTGCCAAATATGCCATTCCCAATCTCGAAGTGGGATTAGCAATACAGTCCCATTTTAATACAACTTAAGACCATTGGTCAAATTGTGTTGAAGTGATAAAGTCCCTTGATATACATTGACCCACCCCACTCTGATAGCTTAAGCTTTTGGAGTAAATGGTTGATTGACAAATAGACCCTTGGAGTTTTGGACCTAGAGCGATGCTCCTAGATTTCGACAGACTTGACAGTATAGGAAACCCAATAAATGAATAATGTGAGCCCTAGGACCTTCATAGCTAGTATAAATAGGTGTGTAGTGCTCAAGCGTAATTAAATTCAAGTTCGGGCAACTCAATTCCACTTAGACAACTTTAACCCTAAGCGATAACCAATTCCTTGTATTAGAAACCATCTAGCGTAAGTCGGCTTGATTAGGTTGGAGCGAGACCCCGTTCCTTCGTTAAACCCCCTTGGTACTTATAGGTTTCTTTAACAACTCTTAGGAAGCTTGTTTAACGAAGAACCTATTCACGCCCAGAGAAAACTTATAGATCCCTTGGATTTAATGTTAGGTCAAATCAACATAACCCTTAGAATTTCCTTCTCAAGGACTTAGTACAATCGGGAACACGGAGTAGAGAAACTACCTATAAGCGAGGTATTCGCGGTTTGAATCGAATTCTCAATCCTGGTGGTGACCAATGAACTCTATGCTCTGATCAAGCAGAAGGTCGGGATCAACTAGGATTAAGAACTGATATGACAAATTTCTGTCTTCGCGAGGCAGAAGGTCCATGTATCCGATTCTGACCCACTACACAACTTTCCTTCCGTGTTGGATTGACCACTTACAACCAAAAGTTTATAACTTTGTTTTTGAGAAGTGTATGAATATATAGCCAATAGAAATATTTCCTTTTAGGCCTAAGGAATTTTCCAAGTGAGCAACAGACAGTTAAGAATCAGGTCCCAAATCACATGTCATGTCGGCTTACCTATTGTGCTTATGAACGTAGAAAGATAAATGCCTTAGTACACATTGTCGATGAAAGTCAGACCAATGTATTTCCCGTTTCATGTCAAAGATAGGTTATAAATTACACCTTGTTCCGACATACGGATCAGGACATAGCTCTTGAGCCTTGAGGGCGAAAATAAATTTTAAGGGGGGTAGAACATGATGAACCCGCTCTAGTTAGGTCACCTAATACACCTCTTTGACCTGGGTGGCGCAATGAAACGTGGTGGACCCTACCCCACTGGCCCAGGATCGAAACGGTGCTCGATAAATACGAACATTATAGAAGCCCTAGTAAGTTCTACTATGAGAAAATGTTTTAGGATGATCTAGTAAGATTTGATTCACCCTTTCCTTGGACATAGATAATATCGAGGACTCTCTTAGACTAAGACCTGAAGGGCAACCTTAGAATAAACAATTTGAGCCTTTCAATGATGGACATTCCCTACTCTTAGAGAGTGATCGGACTACGGAGTTACTGACATCTACAACTGCAAAGTTTTCGCGACTTGACCCAATTCCCAATCCTGGGTGACTACCGATGGACTCTCTGCTTGGCCGAGCAGAAGACCAGGATCCACCAGGATTCAGAAGTGATATGATGACCTTCCTACCCTGGCCCGGTAGATGATCGATGTATCGGTATCGAGCCCACTATTACTGTCTCTCCGTGTTGGTCAAATAATGAAAACGACTATCTTACTCTAAATGGTTGGGAGTTGTCGTCAAGACTCCAAATAGGTAAAGAAATAAATTGTAGCAAACCATCAAGGTATGAGACATGGATAAAGAAATAAGTTTTAAGGGGGGTAGACTAAAATGAACCAGCTAGTACATACCCTACCACGTGTAGAAACTTGGAACCAATAAGTCTTAGGCAAATAAAATAATAGAAATCTTCCCTTATTACCCTTAGCCAATTTCGGGGACGAAATTTTATTTTAAGGGGGGTAGATTGTAACGCCCCAGATTTTTGCCAAACTGGGATTAGACGTCCTTAGGCAATGGGTCGATCCTAATACCTCATTAACTTGTCAGAATTGAATCCCAAAGTCTAAAGCCGCCTTTGAACTTATTCCCTTCACAAATCTCACCCTTCATCACCTTGATCTTTCAATTTTTCTAAGAACTTTCACCCTAGACATTATCTTAAACTAGCTAAGTAGTATAACTTGGATCACTTTATAAACAAACTACAAAGGCCTGAGTACCACCTCAACCAGAAATCACTTAGGACTAAACTCTTTAGAAATGAGATAAAGTAACTAGGTGTGAAACCAGATTAGCTACGAAATCCGTTTGAATCGCTTTAAATACGATCTGCAAGACCCAAAACTTGTGAAATCATTGACACTAGGTTACCCAAAAATCTAGGATCAAACTCATTACCCGGCTGCTCTCGGGAGCATCTTGAAACTCCGTATCTGATCTGGTCCGCACATCGGGAGTCCGAATAATACCAAGTTAAGGAACTAGGACCGCCTCACTGGGCTTGACTATCATCTCAAAAATCAGGTTCAGCCGATGTCCCACGGCCATTCGTTTGGATCCGGAGTGAGGGAGTGTGAAAAATACTATTCCCTTTACAAAATAAATATCTGGAATAGTGATCTGGCACCATTCGCTTGCGCATCAGTATTAAGCAACCAAACTGTCATAATCAGACTAAATTACACCCTCGGATTAAGAAAAATTTCAGGAACATTTACATGTGCTTGGAATTTCGGATCGTGGCCCACTGACCGTTGAACTGAAAGTGGTCCGCCACGTGCGATCTGGGAATCCGATCGAGTCGAAAATGTAATCCCACATAGATCCATGTGTGGTGAGCTTAAGTCTGACGTTTGGCTCAAGGAGGGCCACCAGAACCTCTCTTTTGAGCTGGAAAAGTGACGAAATACCTATATGAGCAAAGAACCCTTGAACCTGAGTCTATTTTGGGAAGGTTTTAGGCTATAAAAGGACCTTAAACCCTCTCCCATTCCAGCCATACGAATTTGGATTTGAGAGAGGGAAAAGAGAGAGAAAGTGAGGGAGATGTGGGAGGAATTCCCTGCTCGTTGTTCCTCGCTACTATCTGCTTAACCACCTCATTCTTGCCGCTTTCCCGGCGATTCCTGGCGTCATTTCTAGGTAATAAACCCTAACCCTAACCTGTTTGGGGGATTAGACAGTTGTAGGTTAGGAAATAGCTAACCTATTTCATTCTCTAGGTTGCCAAACTCCTGTATACGGAAGTTTAGCGAACCTATCGACTCCGTTACGATTCTACGACAAAAGGTGCGGACTTTAGGTGTATAGGTTATGGTTTTCAACGCTTTCAATGTTAGATAATGATAGATTCATGATCTGCATGCAATTGCACATGTACAAAGTGCTTTCCGTTTTCAGTTTCGATTAGAATTGTAGAATTTGGAATTTCACATACTCTAGGGTATTCGTGTAAAATACCGTATACGTATTTTTTATGGAAATGTGTTTAACACGTTTATTTGTCGTATGGATATATGACGTATGGATAAAATACTTATTTGGCGAAAGGATTCGCCTAAATACATGTTTACTAATAAACACTATGTATGTAGAAATACGGTATTGTAAGAAGTACCGTATACATATATATTTTAGCGATGTGTTTGTCATGATTAATCGTCGTATAAATATATTATGTGCGTATAAAATAATTGCTTGGCGAAGGAAATCGCCGTAATACATGTTTGCTTGTATACAGTATGTATGTTGAAAATGCGTATTCTAGAAAATATTGCTTGAACCTAGGGTACCAAACTTACCAGTGAAATCCCTTTTAACCATGGTACCTCGATCCGCTAAGACTCATGAGCCGGGCATGGTGGTATGGGACACCGTGGTCGAGCTGTCGGCCTACGCTGGGGCCACGTGCCTACCCGTAGTGACCAGTGAGCAACCAGACTCGTGAGCCGATTATGGTGGTATGGGACACTATATTCGAGCTGTCGATACTTACGGCGAGAGCCGAGTACGGTGAGACCTGTGCTCGTGCTGACGGGCAACGAGTCCTCTGTAGTATCTTCGAGTATACTCCAAGGTCTGTGATTCGCGACGAGTCTTTCACAACAACTAGAGTATGAGTTGAGCCGAGTACGGTGAGACCTGTACTCGAGCTGACAGCTAGTGATTGAGCCGAGTACGGTGAGACTTGTACTCGAGCTGACGGCCAGCAATTGAGCCGCATACGGTGAGATCTGTATCCACACTGACGGGTGACGAGCCCTTTGTGATGCCTTCGCTACGTCTCTCAAACGATAAAATCGTATGAGATTAACTAGGACTGACGAACCTAGAATGGATCATGTTTGGGAATGATACAAGGGAGGTACCTTCGTTTCCCAATACTGCTGTTTGAAATGGACTAATAATAACTCGGTAATCATGATCATCATCACACTGCATGTGCTTAGTAGATGTGGCGCACTGAGGGAGTTAAGCATTCGAGAACGTACGATGATGTCGCATGAGGGTGGTTTGGCAAGGGCATACAGCATCATGTCATTTCATTCTCGCACTTAATAAGAGTAGTTAGAATTGTTTGATTTGTACTGCTTTATCATTACTGCTTGACTGAATTGATAACATGTTAACCTATGCTTTATTGTTCCACTGAGTTGATCACTCACTCCCACGATACGGGACGGTGTTCCGAACACCCACCAGACTTTGTTTGATTGCAGATGGCGACGCTACTTCGAGGCGAGTCCTGACTTCTATGACGACGGAATGCTTTCTCGTATATGTCGTTTTCTCATGCGGCTTCGTGAGAGCTGTACCTTGATTGTCGGGGCTACAGGGATGTTGACTAGATCATACTACATAACTTGGTATAATTTACTTGTAATTATTTAACCTGGTAACTTTATCACACTCTGGAGACTCACCACAGATTTTATATATTTTATATATCTATCACAGTCTTCCGCTTGCTAATTTATTGTCTCTGGAGTATGATATTCTGTTTTGGCTTAATCTCACTCATGTTCAATGCACAAATACAGTCAACATTCAATCATCATTCATTTTGTTGCATAAGTAATATTCTGGAACTCGGGAGTTGAGTTTATGCTCGACCCCCGATTTTCAGGGCGTTACAGAAAGTCCTAGTGCTCTTTCTCTGATTGAATTTTCTTCCCTGTTCTTAATTATTTTTTTATTCTAGAATTGTGCTTAGTAGTTCATTCCATTATTTGTTGGATTAGTCAAGGAGAGTCATAGATTTGAATTGTGACGATTAGTCCTCGTGGGAACGATCTCGTAATACGTACCATATCTACATCTGATTCGTATACTTGCGAGTTTAAAAATCATTTAAATCATGTTGGTTTAAATAAAACATCAAGTTTTTGGCGCCGTTGCCAGGGACTGCTTCGTTCCAAATTGAATTTAAGATTCTCTCTTATCATAATTCATAGCTTAGGATTTTACTAACTTTAGTCTTAGATTATTTATTTATTTATTTATTTGATTTTTATAACCAATTTTCCTGTCTTGTAGGGTCGTTGATAGATCTTCTAACTTGGATCTTAACATAGAAACTTCTTATTTGGTAACACCTTTCTAACTTCTCCTCTTACTTTCCATATTACTGTAGGATTTTTTTTTTCTTTTCTTCTATGATTAGAGTAAGAGTTAGGGTTCTACCATGGAATCGTGGGTACGTGCATACGCTGAGATGGATAGGAGATATGGGGGAATGCCTGAAGGTTGTGGAATTCAACGTATACCTCAAGATTTATCTCCATCGAGAACAGACATTGAGAACCGACTAGAACGTTATGTTCCATCGGTTAATAGGGCCGTATACGATCGTAATTATGGGAATGAGGATTATTATCAACCATCATATTCTCTCATGTATGATCAGTATGACTATAACTAGTGGAACCATCAAAACTGGGAAGATGAACCAACAACATATTGTAATAATTATTCTCTTGGATCCCATACCTTTGAGATCCAACCAGAAACGATCCAAGAGGATTCATGTTTTAATCTAGAACAATTCAACCAGCATGTTGCGAAAGTGATGAGATCATTAGAAGTACTCAATTCGCGCCTTGAAAGGATAGAGGAAGCTCGCTCATCCCAACTTCAATCCAATCCAGAAATACAATGCGAGGAAAGTGATCCTCACTCGCTTTTGATGAAATCTCGAATTTGGAATGAGGAGTTGGATTCCATTAATGAGCATACGGTTCAATTCCCCGATGAGTCGATCTCAATGACTGTTCAAAAGAATGGGGAAGAAACATGGTTGTCTTTCAAATATAATGATGATGACACACCCCACTCACATGACACACTCGAGTTCAATAAAGAGGAAGAGGTTAGTTTATACGAACCTCAACCCAATCTGGAAATAGAATGTGAGGAAAACGATCCCATCTTAAGTGTGCACTGCATGGAAGTAGACGATGATGCATATTGGGAAGATGATTATGAATGTGCAACCCAAATTCCCTTTGAATCAATCTCAAATTTGGTCCAAGTCAATGATCAAGACGTACACGAAGTGGTCGGTCATAATGAGCCACTCCCCTCACCTAACATGTCTGATTTTAAGGTAAAGGACGGGCCCCTTACAACCGACCCTTCTAACTCTTGTGAAATGTATTTGGACCACTCCTCTGAATTACATGATGATATGATTCGGGAGATGGACGAGCTACTCGATATGACTCTTGAATTTGAAACCACCCAGTTGAGGCCACCATCTGAACTATTGAATAATGACAATTCATCGCCTCTTCTGAGTAGTATCGATGAACAGAGTCCACACATCAATGCTACGTATACTGATCCTCAATCTGTCTGTGCAGGGCTGGAGCAAGAGAGCACACCTCCGTTTACCTTCAAAAATGATGGATTCCTTGGGCAGATCATCACGAGCTCTAATGTGGAAAATAAGTCACGCTCAACTGAATTGCCCAACTCTTTGGATGATTGCTTGACACACTTTGCAGATTCAAATGATCCCATGATAAGAGACATAGTGAATGCCTTGCAAAACAATATCTCGGTAGTCATCACTGACCGAGAGAACCCTTACTCTGAAGCCCCTCCTTCCACAAATCCTGAATATTTACCATTAAGGAAGGAGGAGCTAAAAATTGAACCGAAGTTTAGAACCTCGGAATGTGTTGAGACTACACCACTTTCTGAAGATTTTTCTGAAATTCATTTATGTGTAGTCACTGATTCACCATGGGATACTAACGTTGAAATTTCTTCTATCGCAGGTGAATCGTATATACTCTGGATACCTCAAGCACTTCAACGAAAAATTTCTTATGAGGTACATAAATTTCTTTGGAAAGTCAAGCTCTAAGGCGTCCAAGCCTATTGCAAAAATGGCTTTTGGATGATCCTGTTGAGAAATCTACTGAGAAATTTATCAAGATACTCGGCCTAAGAGGAACCTTGCAAAAGATGACCGAGTAGTTTTTCCTCGCTTTCTTCTGGACTAGGGTAGTTTCCTTTATACTATTTTAGGATAGACAAGAACTTAGCGCTCTTGGGAGGCAACCCACCTTTTGTTTGATTATATTCATTTTTCTAGTTAGTTAGTTCAATGTTTGTGGGTAACATTACTGCAAACCCTCACGAGACTACAACTCGTCCACTAGGAGTAACCTAGGGGTTTAAAGGCTTGTTGCATGCGCTAAATGCAATCGAGAGCACCTACGAAAGTGGTATAGGTAGGATCTTCTTTTGTTTTCTTTTTATTATTTTTGCTTCTGTTGATTTCTCTCTTATGCTTACTCGCGTTTACGTTAAAATTTTCTTTCTTTAGAAAGCTTCTTGATTCTCCGTCCAGGTACTATCTTTCCCTCATTCCTCTTTTATTATTCGTTGTCCCATGTGCATCGCATGATTATTTCTTTTACATTGAGGACAATGTAGATTTTAGGTTGGGGGTGGGAGATTAGGTTACCTAATCAGTATTTTCTTGGTCTTGAGCAAAATTTGTGAAAATTAAAAATTTTTTTTTCTGGAATTTCTATTGAATTCAAAGTGATTTTGAAGGATAGTTGTGACTTTAACATTATAAGATATGTGATGTTGGTAACTTATGACTCTTGGATTCGGCCATCTGCTTGATTTCACAGTCAATTTTGAATTGTTAATCCATGCTTAGAAGTTGTAAACATTGATTGAGCCATGATTTCACATATCACATCTCGCTTACACATTAAGTTTTCGGTTCGATAATTGAATGATTTACTTGGTAATCATTAAGCATGAAAGGAACCAGCCTGAAGAACAAAAATTTTAGCATCATAAAGAAGAATTGAAAGGGGTAAGTCACATAATATTTACCATAGGTTTGCTCCCTATAGGTGTAGATTCGATTCCCCATGGTTGACACTTATAAAAAGTTAGGCGACAAGTTTTCACCATAGGTTTGCTCCTTATAGGTGAGAATTTGATTCCCCTCATTTGCGTTACTGCTCATAAAGAAAATTAAAGGCTGGTAAAATGAAAAGTTAATCTGTGAGATAAGTGTTGGTTTCAAGCTTGGTTGTCACGAATTACTAATGATATCATGAAATTGACAATTGGATCTTTTAATGATTGTAAGCTGAGATTACACTTTACATTCATGGAGCTCAATGTTCAGAATTGTTCCAATTAATGGATTAATAGTTTGAAATTAATTATGAAATCTGCCGAGAGATTGATTCCAAGAGAAAAATTCCACACACCAATCATGAATCTTAGAATTTTCACATCTTAGCTATCTGTTCACTTGTCACCTGAATTTACAGGAATTATCTTTTATTTCTGAAATTATTTTTCGCATGTTTTGCTCGGGACTAGTAAAATGCTGGTTGGGGGTTGTGATGAGGGTCACATATTGCATATTAGACCCTGAATATTACCTAATTTTATGTTCATGATACTGTTTAATGCCATAATTTAATTATATTTTTGTTGCAGGATGTAATTAAGAGCGTTAATTGAAAAAGAGTATTAAAAGAAGGAATTTGATGCTCCGAAGTCATCAGAGCAAGGGTCGGACTCCATAGGACCTATATTGAAGAATTTACATGCCAGGGACCCGAGGAAATCAAGCCTTTCACGTTTAAAGAGGCCCGAAACTGGTGAAAACTATAAGATCATGGTTCCCGCTATCCGATCAGTTCGAAACTTCATACATGAGATGGGGGCCGTAAATTAACTGTACATATTAAATTTCAGCCATTGAAGATCTCGGGAAGTGGTCCGACGGACAGATCAGCCCATTAATCTCCAATTTGGGGCCCACCTGATATTTGGAACTGCTTCAAACTTGGTGTTGGCGGTTGAAATTATATGAAGAAAAGGATGGACGATGCAGATTTCTCATAAACATTATAGTGGACCCCATATGTGGTGAGTGTACACCAGTGGCATGAATTCGAGCCATGCACCGGACGACTGAGGGGTCAGCGCAAGCGCTGACCCGACTCTTCTTCTCAAAACGGGAATGACGCAAACAGCGTCTCGCTGCCGATCGATGGGTTTGAGTTGTGGGTCCCACCTAGTGTCCAAATGGACAATCCAAACCATCCATCCGCTTCCTGGGGCAGCCACGACCCCCTCCTAGGTGAAAGTTTGGCCACATACATGTGTACGCTCGTGAATCGTTAGCAAACGGAAGATGGACGGCGGAAGTAAAGATCAGGTGGGACACACCAAAACAGAAGAAAACCGGTCATTTATGACCGGTTTTCCGTTCTTATCCCAGTGAACGGAGTGGATTTCGTGATTTTCATCGTTCATGGACCCCACCATCATCACAGTCTCCGTCTTTCGCGTCCGCGTAACGAATGGACTGTCCATTTTTGTGGAAGTGAGTGGGCCCCGTACGTCGTCCTTCCGGCTGATCCAAGTCATTCATCGTATAGAGTGGCTCGAGCACTACAAAACCATGTTGATATTCCACTCCCATGCGTACACGCATGTGCGGTACAGAGGCCACAAACGGACTGCTCTGTAATGTTCAAAACTGATCTTTTTGTATTTTATTCTCTGAGCCGCGTCAATGGACATTTAAAACTACCTATTCTTGACTAAAATTTCGTCCTGAATCCAATGGACGGGGTGGATTTTCCAGAAAATACCTCTGTGGGGCCCACCGATCATGGCTGCGAAAAATTACACTCCGTGTCCTGCTACGACTCTGCCACCGACTCCAGCCCTCCAACAGCTATAAAAGAGGAATTATGGACGTGGGAAATTCATTCAAAAACAGGGAATTCCAGATCTAGAGCAAGGGAGAGAAGAAAGAGAAGAAAGAGAAGAAAGAAGAGAGAGAGATCGATTGGTTTGGTGTTTTATTTTTATGAATTTTGTTTAATCTTTTTGATGGATTTTATGGGTCACTAATCTCTCAGCTAGGGCTGAGATGAAGCCCGTAATTTGATTAGCTCTTGTATTGGTTGATTTACTTTGAATATTAATTAATTTGTTTCTTTCTCTAAGTGGGCTTGATTGGTTTAAATTCTATACTTCTCCATCTATGAACTTGATCAAAGTATATATATGGATGTTGTTTGGATGCTTATTATAGGTGCTTGTGTCTGATTAAGAACAGGTTTCCTATAGAGGAAGAAACAGGGTGCTTTAATGAACTGTACATTCCATGTACCCGACCAAGGACATGGGATATGTTATTCATGGCATTGCTTAAAGGAATTAGACATTCTGTATGCCCGATTAAGGACACAGATTGTGCTTTCTCTGTATAAGTGGTATCAATCTAGATCAAGGTGAATGAACAGACAAAACAAGGGTTAGGATAATTAGGGGTGGATTCGAAAGTCCTAGTGCTCTTTCTCTGATTGAATTTTCTTCCCTGTTCTTAATTATTTTTTTTATTCTAGAATTGTGCTTAGTAGTTCATTCCATTATTTGTTGGATTAGTTAAGGAGAGTCATAGATTTGAATTGTGACGATTAGTCCTCGTGGGAACGATCTCGTAATACGTACCATATCTACATCTGATTCGTATACTTGCGAGTTTAAAAATCATTTAAATCATGTTGGTTTAAATAATCATCAGCACCATAAGTATCACATTACACAATCATCGCACATGTGCCATCACCACATGCATAATTAGATTTTAATCCAACGCCTTAACATGTCTAGCTATCATTTCAAGTGGACTAAGGCCCAGTTCATTGCCACACTTGAATGGGCCGGTTAGTGAGTTACTACATCCCATTCTTCTGGGCTTGTTGGGTGGTCCATTTGATTACCACAAACAGTTCATTCAAGGACTCAATCATAACTCATTCACAAGGCCCAAATGAGACTTGGCATACATACATCATAAGGAGTCTTATGCACTTACCAAAAAGCCCAAACATAGGCCCAATATGCACTTCTCATAGAGTCTTATGTTCTTTGTAAGAGGAAGTAACCTATGGGCCCGATAGGTCTACCGCTAATGGGCCCACAATGCATCCACTCAAGTTGAACTTTAAGGCTAATGGGCCCAACACTATAATGCCATTGTGAACATATTATTGGAGTCCATAATTCAAGCCTAATATTATTGAAAAGATAGGACTAATTGTCATACCAACACATTTCTCAAGTTCCTATGTCCAAGAATCTACCTAATTAGCATACTCCACAAATTTCAGATGGCCCCATAATTAACTTAATTATATATGATCCCGAGCTCACTCCATTATCATAAGTTCATATGACCGAGTGGCCACACAATGTCATTCTACTCACCATAATTGAGGATATAAGATCACATGGTTATTGGTTCTTACTACAGCATACTTCGCACAGGTAGGTGACAACTGCTTTATTAAACTTCTTGATAATCAGGTGACTAGCATCACAATTTCACATAGTTTAGTGGGGATGCAATTATTATCATAGTCTAGCGTTCACATTTCAAAGCATCCAAGCATAGTTACGCAATCATAATCGTACCCACCATTCATGGCTACACTAAGTCTTATACTATAACCACCTCACATGTTGCACGACTAATGACTCATATTTGGTGTCGCGTGGTTAAGGGCCAAGGGCCAGATTTCATTGTATCATTTACAATTTAGGCATAGAATCCAGGACCTTGATAGCGTTAGCTTGTGTAACCTAACCCTGCATCACAATCTGTCTAATGTACAACTTGGTCATACATGATTCAAGTGGCGGTGTCTATGTTGATAAGCACAAACTCATGTTGTTGAATGGCCACCAATGCCACTTGATTTCATGTAGTCGGTTGGCCTTGTGTGCATTTCATATTCATATAGTTAGATGACTACACATAGTCCACCATTGCCTATGATTAGGTGGCCATACATACATCACATGCCCACATGATTAATGGGCCAAACACATATATCACACCCTCACATTGGATTAAGCGTTCACGCATCTTACAAACATAAGATTAAAAGCCAAAAATCGCTATTTTTGTACTGGTAAGTGGACCATACAAGATCACAAGGTCGCATAGGTAAGTAGGTCGCACGAATCACCAGTTCATTGGTTTAAGTGGGCCAGGGAATTTTAGCTTAAGCCACATCTTCATGTTTTTAGTTTATCTAATAGCGGATGACTTTTGTATGGTTTGGATGGCATATAAACATAACAGTGGGGCACACAATAGCCCCGACAATCTTGGATGGCAAATAAACTTTATAGTGGGTCCCGCATGTTGGTGGATCCACTCAGTTTTGGGTGACAAATAAACATTAAAGGGAATGTAAGAAGGTTAGCAATGGTAGAGGGTCACCATTTGTGCAACACAAATGGACAAGTTGGATACCTCCTAAGCATCATCGTGGACCATTGAAGGTTTCAACTATGGGCATTTTGGGCTCGTCCAAGTGGGTGGGTCCCACTAATGTGGAAGGGCCACACTTATTAGGTCTACAAAAGCTGATAGATGGTGTGGATCTAACATACATATTTTGGTGAAATTCTAGGAGGTTTTAAGGGCAGACATTACAACAATACTGTTTCTTTGCCGCCAAAATATATAGATGGTTTAAATGTAGCTTATACATCACAGTGGGCCCCACGGTCTGGTGGGCCCTACGTGGGTATCAAAACGAGCTCCTACTTATCCCCCTTATTTTTTTAAAATCCAGGTTTGCATGTCCCTATTAACAAGTTAGATGTCAAGTAAAAAATTATTGTGGGCCCATTGGGATTTTCAATGGTAGACCTATAATCCCACTACAGTTGTGGTGTGTGTGGCCCATCCAAGCCTCGGGTCTACCTCTTGTGATGGGCCGTGCATTGAAATGTGTTAGCAAACAGGATGGACAGTGTGGATATAAAACACAACTCCACAACAGGGTCCACCTGTAAGATAACAGTAAGGACATAATCCCCAAATCGGGTGGTTCCCTATAGAAAGTTCTATGGTGGGTGTTCAATCCTTACTGTCCTCATGTGGCATAACCCACCTAAGATTAGAACGACTTGCCAAATAAAGGAGGTAAATGAATTTCATACATCATGGTAGTCCTGGATATGGCCCCACCTGACGAATGGTGCTGGGAAAACCCATACATCATGGTAGTCCCAGATGGGACCCACCAAATTAATGGTGTGGATATGACATACATCATGGTGGCACAACCCTTAGCATTCTTTATATAATAATAATAATAATAATAATAATAATTTTTATGAGTCTTGGCCATCACAAGAACTATGGCAAATAAGCATTACTGTGGACTTAGGAATAGGAGTCAACGGTAGGGATCAATCTCCACTATTTCTTATGGTGTGGTCCACCTAAGGCGTGGATGCCTCATTCTTTTAGTCATGTCTTAAAATGGTCTGAAGGAGTGGATGAATGACCTAGATATACTTTTCATCTCCAAGGTGGGCCCTAGAAAAATCTTGGCATTTGAGTGCAATTCCCACTGTCCAAGTGGTATGGCCTGCATGAGCTTCTAATGGGCCTGATTTTTGAAACCATGCAATGGATGGGGCTGGTAAGATGGATGAACGGTGTGGATTTAACACATACATCATGGTGGTGTCATAGTGGGCCTCACATCCATTTGGACAAGAAAAGGGTCATGGATTGGGCATCTCTCTTTGGACAACGTCCATAAAGGACGTCCCCCCTCTTTCTCTCTCTCTCTCTCTATACACACACACACACACACACCATGGTTTCCAATGGTCTCTAATGATAGACATCAATCACTACTGTTTCTTTAGTGCGGCCCACACATACCTGGATTTGATCATCTTCAGACTCATGTTTTAAGATAAATTGGGAAAACGGATGGCAAGTGATGTAACACATATATTTTGGTGTAGCCTTCTGTAGGTGTAACGTCTTGAAACAATCCGTACAAAGACCCAAGTATCACCTCAGGTGAAAATCACTAAGGACTGAATTCTTTAGAAATTAGACGAAAATTAATTAAGTACTAAACTAAATTAATTAGGAGATTAGCTTGAACCGCTTTCTATATGAACTGCAAGACCCAAAAGCAGTAGAATCGCTGACTCAACATTACCTAAAAACCTAGGATCAATCTCAGAACCCAGTTGCCCTCGGGAGCACATTGAAACTCTGTATCGGACTTGGACCGCGCGTTAAAAGTATGATTACCGTGAAACTATACGGTTATGACCGCCTTACTAGGCTTGACAACTATCGTGAAAATCAAGTCCAAGTAGTATCTAGAAATGCACAACTTGAGCCCGAAGCGAAGTGTGTGATAAATGTGAATATCTTTAGAAAATGAACTCAAACTTAAGTGATTTGGGCCATTCACTTGTAGGCCAAATTTAAGGTTTCAGACCATCAGATTCTGACCCAACTACACCCTTGGATCAGGAAAATTTCTCTACACATGACAGTGTACTTGTGGCCCTGATCGACTAACGATGATCGTTGAATTGAAACAGGTCCACCGTGGTCGATCCACAAATTCAATCGGAATGAAATCTTAACCTAACGTAGATCCATTGTCAAGGAGCTTTCTCCATACTGTATGCGGGTAATGGACCTCCAGATGAGCTCCATTGGCCCGAAACAGATGACTTTTGGTTATAACGTAAGTATACCATGGCCCTGAGGCTATTGACATCAGTTCTGGGCCTATATAAGGGCCTTAACCCACCCCTCTCTCATTCCATACGAATTTCCTAACCCTAGGAGAGAGAAGAGAGAAAAGAGAAGGAGAAGGTGAGGAGAAGTGAGAGAGAGTCATGGTTTGTTGCTGAGATTCATGCCCGCCACTCTACGTGCTGAATCTCCTCTTCCGTGTCGCTATACCAGCGATTGCAACTCCATTTTTGGGTAAGAAATCCTAAACCTAATCTATTTTAGGTATCTAAATAGCTAGATCGGTGAAATAGCTAACATATTTCATGCTATAAGTAGCTGTTGTGCCGTAAACAAAGGCATAGTGTATGAATCGAGTTTGTAATCGGCGTACCGATGAAAGGTGCAGACTATAAACGTTTAGGTTATGGTTTTCAAGGCTTTCAATGTCAGTTAGTGATTTATGACTAACTTGATTGCTATCACATGTGCTTAGATACGATGTTTTTGTGTATTATACATAGATATGAACTATGTTGAATATTATGCATTCCATGTGTTTGTTGAAATGTTTGAATGAATATGGATTTATGATTTGTTCTTGCCATGATTATTAATTGAGAGTACATGATTGTTGTATGCATGACAACTCTTTTGTGAAAGGATTTGCCATAATGTGTTATAACTAGTTCATTACATGTATGTTTGAAATGTGTAGTCTAAGTGTTTGATAAAATGTCTGAATGGGTGATTGTTTGATGAAATGCATTTATTAAAGGTGTTGAGATGAGATTCTCAACTACCTTAGTTATATGAATAGATTCCTTCATGTAATTTGCATTTGACTACATGATTCATGTATGAAATGTCTATGTGTGATAACTTGTGCACTATGTGTTTGTTAAAATGCTCGAATGCGATTTATATGTGATTTAGTTGTTAAATGTTGTTTGACTGTCACTTATCAATGCCTATTGTATTTGAGTATGATTGGAAATTCGTAGTCCAGGCAATCGGTAATGGTTTACGATCAGTGGTCGAACTAGTTTATAACAGATACGTTCGATGAATCCGAGTCGTATGGTGATTACCGACAGTGGTTAGGTCACAAGGAGTGTGTATGCACTCCATGTCTATTAATTCAACGTGCGCTCATATCAATCGAGCTTGTCAAGTAACCCGATTGGCCTAATGTATGTTCACCATGTATAGACGCTACTGCTTGAATCTAAGGTACCACTTACTAGTGAATAGCCCTTTTAACCTTGGTACCACGATCCGCTAAGACTCATGACCGGGCATGGTGGTATGGGACACTGTGGTCGATCTATCATCCTACACTAGGGTGACGAGCCTCCCTGTATTGACCAGTGAGCAACCCAAACTCATGAGCCGAATACGGCGGTATGAGACACTGTATTCGAGCTGTCAGCCTACACTAAGGTGACGAGCCTTTCTGTAGTGACCTCGAGTATAAACTAAGGCCTACACTGAGTTGACGAACCTCTTCATAGTGACCTAAACTTTCCTATCCACTGCTTTCAGATCAGGGGTGATGTTGCCCAATAACTTGCCTATCCACTGCTTTCAGATCAGGGGTGATGTTACCCTATAACTTGCCTATCATATGTGATTTACTAGGATTGATGACCCTAGATGGATTATTGTTTCATTACATGATATAAAGGGAGGTACCTTAGCTTCCTAAATCTACTGTATGAATAGGTCTAATTAAGAACTTAGCTAATACGACCATGTAGCGCATTGCATGTGCCTTTGGCATGGGTGTTGAGCACGGTGGGAGTTTAGCATGCGTGACCGTGAGATGATGTCACTGAGGGAGGATAGGCGAGGGCATGCATCATTAATACATATCATCCTTACATTAACCAGAGTACTTAGGAATGCTTGTTGTATTGCTTTATCATTACTGCTTGATTGAATTGATAACATGTTAACCTATGCCTTATAGCTCCACTAAGTTGGTCACTCACTCCCACTCTGGGACAGTGTTTTAAAACACCAACCAGACCCTTCTTTAGTTTCAGATGATGGCGTGGCTTACGAGTTGGAGCAGGTCTTCTACGACGATGAGGAGTTCTCCTACATACAACTCTTTGGCGGGTCTATGTAGACCTGAAGTTACGTCGCCGGGGTTACGGGAATACAGACTAGCTGAACATCGCACTTATTCATTTTGTAAATTTTGGAACTATATATGTAATTATTCATCTTGGTGATATGTTCATACTTTGGAGACTTACAATCACTTACGTGCTTTATACATATATCACAGTCTTCTGCTTGCCTAATTTAATCATCTCTGGAGTATGATATGCTGATTTAGTGTAATCCCATTCATGTTTAGTGTGCTAATACAGACAACATTTAATCATCATTATCTATGTTGCATAAGTGATGCGGCGGATCTCAAAAGTTGGGCCTTTGCTTGACCCTCGAAATTCGGGGCATTACAGTAGGCCCATGCCTTTCATTGTCTCCACAATATAGTAACAGTGATGTTGGATGCTGCAACGTTATTATATATACATATATACACACACAATAGGTGTGGCGTGTGCAAGCCAGTGAGTGGGGCTAAACATGAACTGGGTTAGCTCGGTTAACTAGCTCGACTCGGCCCTACTGGAAATGAGTTCGGTCCGGGATGGGCCATTTTCTTCAGCTTGAAAATGAGTTCAGGCCAAGTTCGAACAGGTCCCAGTTCGGCCCGACTCGGCCGTTTACATACATAATATATATATATATATATATATATATATCCTAAATCCTTACCCTAACCATTTGAGACAGAGAAGTGAGAACGCCGTCCGACCCATGAACTTGTTGTAAGGTCCGAAAATGGTCCGAACTTGCTCGATTGCTGACCGGGCCGAGTTTGGGCTAGACATGTTGGCTCGGTGACCAGGCCTGGCCAGGTTGAGCCCAGTTCAACTCGGTTCAACGCAATGTATACCCCTACCAATGAGGATCATGCCAGGTGGTTTGGACAAAACAGATACATAATGTGGGTCGTTGGGTGACTATGTAGACAGGTTGGATGGCTGTTAGACATTAAGGTGGGGCCATGGTCAGTGGATCTATAAACTCCAAATCAGGTTGGTATGTGTTTTTCCATCATCTAACCCATTAAATGCTACGAACAGTCCGCATGATGTGTGCTCTCCAAAATAGGGCCCACATCAATGAGCCCTACACCTACATCATATAGAAGGAAAGAAGGAATCAAAGAGAAGGGAAGTTGAAGGGGGAGTACTCACTTGATCAAGATGGATGGTTGAGAGTGATGGATCGAGTTGATGATGGAAGGGATGAGGTTGATGGCCCACCTAAATCACTTTACCCTCTCTCTCTCTCTTAGTGTAGAAAAATGGTGAAAATATTAAGGATAGAGGGGTATTTGTAGACGAATGGCTAAAAATGTGGTTAGGTTAGATTAATGTGATTACGGTTAACTTATGCAAGGATTATGGCAAGTAATGATGATTAGGACTTAATGGTGGATTAAATGAGACATGGAGTGGCATGACATGATGACATCAAGCATAAGGTGTTGTATGGAGAAGGGTTGACTTTGGATACACATGAGAGACGGGTGGTATGGGTGTGTGACATCACACACATGGGTAGAGATTCTCTCACCCATGTGTGGCATGGTGCATGTGTGCATAGCATATGTCGTGCACATGTGTGGAATGAAATATACGGTGCTATACGCACATGATACACCAACAATTCTCTACTGCGTATCTCACTAATGGAGTGTCATACAGATGCACAGGTGGTACTTCTACGATAGCTGCAATGGGGCGGTCGACATGAAATAGGTTTCGAGGCCTTGGGGTTCCGGTTAGTTGGGTGTGCACTATGCACGACTAGTTCAGGTCTCGCTAAGGGTGTCGATCATCATGCACATAGGCATAGAAAATGGTAAGGAATGGACGGGGTCATACAGTAGTTGTTTACGACATTTGATTGCCCATTCAATAACCCTTGAAAAGCAGGAATTGTGTGACAATTCTCAGTTATATGTATGTTGCTAGCACAAATACCATAAACAATTTCCATAACTTCCTCTGGTCTAACAGGTTCCACCTTCTTAAGTTCCATGGCCTCAACTTTTCTCGTGAGATTGGCCACTCTTGCACTTACGTCATCTTCTTCCTTGAAGACGTAAATGCATGCCTTCTCTCTTGACTAAGTAGGAATAGAAGTGGTAGGTCTTAGGGAGGTGTCTCATGATTGCCCGTTTTCAGCGAGTTGATCAAAATATTTCCACGCACCATCGGTCTCCTTGTTCATGAATTTTTTTGTTACACATCATCTTTATAAATTGGTCCATGGGTGAAGTCAATCCATTATAGAAAAAGCTTATTACCCGCCATATTACTCCCAGTTTAATATCCACATTTCCTATATTAAATGAAAGTATCATGCAGGAAGGTGTACTCACCCCCGCCGGTTGTAAGTAGTCTCATAAAGTACGAGGTGAGGGAGCATGATGCACCTCGTTTTCATCCTCAACCTCCTCGATTAGGTGTCGAGGTTGATTTGCAGCCACAACTTCAAATAACTAAGAGGATCTTAAGTGGTGTCTAATCATGCAATGGATAAATAATCCTTCGACTAATCCTCCTTTGCTCAAGAAACGTTGAGTGTTTTCACTAACCCACTTGGGCATGAAGCACTCAAAACCTAACAGATCTAAAAGCTACCTAAATCTACGAATCAAAATTCAGAAAGCAAGGAGTGAGAAGAGAGAAAGGAATGATATTACCATAGAAGAACTACTAAGATGGAAGCTACAAAAAGGAAAAACTAGGGTAGCACTAAAAGAATTCTAGACAATTTAAGAAGAATAGTTAAAGGCTAGCGTTAATCCTAAATAGTTCTAAAACTTAAATAATTCATAAAACTATAGCACATTGCAATCGTTAACAACAGTGCCAAAATCATGTTCACTTATACCTAAAGTGCAGGGTTGCGATGTAGTAATAATCTCGGTGTGACCGAGGTCGTACCCACATGGATTGAAGAATATAACTTTTCTAAACTGATTAAGGAATTATAATTAGAATTGAACTTGAAGCAGTAATTGAAAGCAATCATTTGTGACTTAAAACTATCAGAATATGAGAATTAAAGCACTAAGGATCAACTCATAGTTATTCTAATGCATGCTTACTTGATTTAACAAAATAATAACTGGAATTGAAGTCCTAATCTATCCAATTGGATGATAAAGCAGTTGAAATATCAATGACTATTCTAAAATAAATCTAAACATCCATAGTATTGTTCACAACCCTAAGTGTAGGGTCTCGATATAGTAATAATCTCGGTAAGACCTATTGAAAAGGCCGAGCTATATGTCCTAGAGGGGGGGGGGGGGTGAATACGACTATGCCAAATTAAAAAATAATAATAACAGCGAAATTTTGAACAAATTAAATATAGATAGTAATAGAAACAGAAATTTACAATAATGTAAAATACCTGGATATTCTCTTTTTGATGCCGCCCGGAAGAACCAAATCGGAGTAGAATTTCAACATAGAAGTTCAATGTCTGAACTCACTTATGAAATGGTTCTAGGTTCTAAATTGATTTTAAATTAAATCAAGTTGGGCTAGCTCTATTTGATTTTGATTCCAAGAAAAGGGCAATCTCAATCCCTTCTTCAAATGTGATTGGAATAAAGAATACAAAATCAAATATAATAAAATTAAATTAAGAGAATATTAAATGAGCACAATATAGCTTAAAAAGAACACTAACTTATCTCTCAGAGTAACAAATTGAATTAACTTGAATTTTATAAAAACCTTTGAAATTTGTGCTCTATTTATAAGTGAAGAAATCGCGTTCATGACTGGTCCTGTGGTCTGTACGACTGGTTGTAGGACTAACAGATTTTTGAAATTTTGAGCGTGATCGGATAAAGCCGTTCCACGAATGGTCATAGGACCTTGAAGACCGGTCGATGGACCTCCACGACTGGTTATGTGGAACCAGATCTAGTTGTTGGACTTTGAGTCATAGCTGCAGGACTAGTCGAGAACGATTCTAGCACTGTTCACACGACCGGTCGAGCAGTCTCCAGGACTGGTTGTGGCTTAACAAAAAATTTTGAAAATTTGCAACAACCTTAGGACTGGTCGTGAAATTTCTTAGACTGGTCGAGCCAGTGCTAGGACTAGTGGAACATAGTCCAGGACTAGTCGAGAAACGGTCTATTCACTTATATAAATGAGTCAATTGAATTATGTATTCAAAAATGACCTACCCTAAGGTCAATCTAAGGTCATTCATACCTTATCCATGATGTATGAACATTAAAACTTCTTTTCCTTGGGTTGATAGATGATCTTCGAAGTTCATGAAGCTTGAGGTCTTGACATATATAGAAGCTTGAACTTGAGATCTTTTGAAGCTTGAATTTGTAGTTACATTGAAGCTTGAGCTTGAGTTACTTGAGTTATACTTCACCTTGAGTCTTGAGTACTTGATCTTGCATTAGAAGTTCTTGAAGTAAAGACCATTGTCCTTGTAGATGATTTGCATTGTCTTGAATATGTAGATCCACTACATAAGACATGGATTCTAAGAGGTTTTAACACCACAAAATTTGACAATTATAGGGGTTAAAAACCATAGCACTTACAATCTCCCCCTTTGTCAAATTTGTGAGAAAACACACTCCATACAAACGTAAGCTTTATACGCACAAAGAATCATGCAACAGTTATAAATATAAACCAGTCAACCTAATTAAAGAATCATGCACCAATTATAAAAAAGAAAGCAAGCAAGCATTTTGTTATTGCTACTACTCCTTACTCATATCCCTCCATCGACAATCCACATGCCTTAAAACATGAACACCATATATCAAGTATGTTAAAATTCTCCCCCTTTTTATCACAATATGACAAAGGAAGAACCCAATACAAGAAACAAGATGTCGATAAACAAAGAATAAGAAGAACAATGAGGAATAAAAGAGCAAGATATGAAAATTCATAAGCAAGTAATGTTCAAGCATCATCAATCAACATCATCCAAGTTCAACCAAAGTCAATCCCACAAACAGAAAGGAAGCAAAGTATCATAAGAGTTATCCATATACGAAAATACTAATCAGATCCTGAAGAGGAAGTGGGAATAGATGGATCAATATGATGTTGTTTCGAACAAGAAATAAACGTGTTTGATTTGGGAAATTATCTTATTCAAACATAACAACGAAAGAGTATCTAAAGCAATCATCATAATTTATTAATACTGAGTTCGTTTACATCCTTTTAACATCCCTTGATTCTAAGATAGATTACTTAGAATAAATGAAATATTATAAGTGTAATTATCAAATATCAAATTCGGGAGCATTTCTGCAGTGATTTCAATCATCTCTTAGGACTTAGGAGGAATATGCTCTTTTGTTGATCATTCTGCTTTAGACTTGAACAGAAGGAACTTGAAGACTTCAACCTTTCGGCAGCATTTCGGCCCTTTACCTTCATAGACTGTGGGGCAGTCTGGTTCCGTGGACCCGCACAACCGATATTGATTGCGCAGACCTGCGCAACCCACCGGGACTTCCTCTCCTACCTTCAATCTCTCTCTCTTCGCTTTGCTTTTCTCTCCAAAATCTTCAATCCTCCCAAATGAAGGTGGGGAGGGGGTATTTATAGATCTTCGCACATGTGGTGTCTCGATCTTGGTGCCATGGGACCCTTCTTTCATCAACCTTTAACCGTTTAAGAAAATATTCTCCTGAAACCAATTGCGCAGACTTGCGCAATGATCTTTGGTTGCGCGGTTCAGTGCAACAAACATAGGTTGCGCAGACCCGCGCAACCTACCGAATAGTTACTTCATTCTTCTTGTCTTCCAATTTTCTTTCTATTTCTCAATCTTTTCTTGTTTCAATCCGTTCTCCCTTACCATTTTTTATGTCCCAACAGATGCCCCCTTGATCCTTTCTTTATTTCCCCAAAACTCAAATAAAAAGGATCAAAATAATCACACTGGTAGGGCTTTCGTGGGTTCATGCAACAGAAAACCCGCATAATGTACTCGACCATTCACCCTATAAATACCCCAACCCTTGAATCATTCTTCATTTTTCTCCTATTGTAGCAAACCTCTGCCTAACGATTTTCACTCGCACAACGACTTTCATTTGCGCGGGCCCACGTAACAGTCTTCTGTTCGCGCAACTCTTTCTACTCCTTGCACTATCCTGCGCAACTGACTTTGATTGCGCAGTACCGGGCAATCGAAAACTTAAAGAATTTTTTTGCTTTCTTTGAACTTTCTTCCAGTACCTTTAAATCTTCAGGTCCTTCACCCCTTTTCTGTTATGGTTCGTTTTGATGCTTCTTCTTCTAGAAGAAAGAACCGTTCGTCCGCTTATAGGTTGAAACAACCTCTTGATTATTCTTGGAAACATGTAGAGATAAATGAAAGAACTTTAGATCTCTATAACACTTTCACTAATAAGCAGACCATTATCCCTATCAATTTACCACGTCACTGGTCAATCTTACATAGCGAACCCTTTGATAGGCAAAATACCTTTGTCTCAACAGATAACTGGGTTACCATAGAGTCAAGAATATTGACAGGATATTTGGGAAAGAACGGGCTCTGTCAAAGAGTGGGTAGAATTCACAGAATGAGATTCTTGCATCCACACTATGACCCACAACATCCTTTTCCGTTCCACTATTTTGAAATGGCTCAGCAACTCTTCTTTCTTGAGAAATTACCTTAGAGTATAGAGAGATTCACAATCACAGGCTTGCTGTCCATCCATGATTTTTATAGTGCTTGGGCTCGTGCTGTCGTTCGAAGACATTCGACTATACTGGAGTAGATTTCGCTTTCTAACACAGTTATAGCCACATCAGAGCGCTTTAATGCGGACACTGCTATCCTTGGATGCTTTCTTAATCATTGGTCTTCAATCACTAATTCATTTCATCTTCCCCTAGGTGAAATGAGCATCACTTTATGGGACTTATTTTGTATAGCAGGTCTTCCCATCATGGGTAATATCTTCGATACGTATATACCCTCTAATGAAGAGCTTGCTTTCGTATCTGTGAGAGGATACATATTTAAAATCTCTGTAACTACTCTTAAAATTTTCAGTGCACTAGCCACATTCTCTCATCCTGATCGCATCACTTCTCTTGAATGGTTGGCTTATTTTTTTCAAAAATTGTGATATACTTCTTTCCTCTTCTCTTCTATTTTCATTAATCCCATTCTCAAACAATTTTGTTGAAGTATTGTATCTTCATCTTGACAGTTTTGCAGGCTATAACCAGTCTGAACTCAAGGACATTCGTAAGAAAACAGAACATTCTGCAGAATACAGTTCTTCCTGTGAATTAGCCGCCTTTCATGCTTATTGGTTAAGCTTAGTGATATTCCCTGATCCTGATCAAGCAGATACCATCAGACCCTTATTCTTTATAGTCGCAGGAGCAATGGCGGAAGGTCAGAAATATTTGTTAGCTCCTCCAGTTCTGTGCTCTCTTTATCACACCTTTGGAGATGTTATTTCTGATTTGAAAGATCCTGTCTCTGAAGCCTTGCCGGTCCGTATTCTTTGGCATTTCTTCGTAGGTTGGTTAGGGTTATATTTTCCTTGGACATTTACCGATTCTGGAAGGGCATACTCAAACCCTTATCGACTTCCTCTTCAGCATTTTCAATTAAAGGACATGATTAAGGAATCAGCTGGATGGATTTCTAGGAGACTAAAAAGCGATGATCCCATTGACTTTCACCACTTTCCACTGTTTAACTATCCCAAAGATGTAGACGCGATTGATGATGATTCTATCTCATTTGGTGAACATTCTTTCCTTGTTTCTATCAAATCCAGTACTCTTCCATGGAGAGAAAATAACATATTCTGGCACGAACCATATTACCCTAGTCGATTTGCTCACCAATTTGGCTTTAACCAAATCGTACCCAAGACTCGTGATATCGTCACAAGATCGATGATGAGCTATGGCATCAGGCTGTATAATTGGGCCCTGATATGGAAGTAGCTCTTAATCATTCAGACTGGATCACACTTCATAATTCTTGGCCATAATTATTTAGCTAGTACTTCTTACTACTGGATGCGATGGTGGGTTCACCAACATTACTTGGTAGATAATTATCTTCCGGTAGATCATGCCATGTGGATTCCACCTCCTTTCCTTAGAGATTATCAGAAAGACCAGAGCATCAGCTACTTTGCAGAGGCGAACCCTCCTCCCTTTCTAAACCAACTTGGTACGAGGATCTCTTTAGAGAATGTTGTTCATGAAGCAAAGCTTGCTGATACTCTTGAAGGATGGAAAGATTTCGGTACTCCTCTGATGAATACTCCCCAAAATGACAATTTGTTACAGTTCCATCTTCCTACTCCTTTGCAGATATTATGCGATGACTCTCCTTTATCACCGGGAAAGCAGGAGATTCCAGAACATCATCATCCACCTCATAAGGACAAACATATCATCATTGAAGACTCGTCCTCTTCAGAAAAATAAACATATTTTGAAACATTTATCTTCAGAGTAAAAAAGAAAAAAGATTTCAATCATTGGACATCTTAATTTAACTTAATACAATTGTGATTTCATTCACTTTAGAAGAAACGATTCATTATGTGAAATCTTGTGATTTATGACATTTCATCAAACAATCAACATATTTCAGCATTTTTTAGATGAATATATATATATATATATATATGTTCGTACATTCTCACAGCATTATTAGTATTATATATTCTTGCATATGTACTTATTCTTTTCAAGCATATTCATTTATGCAATCTTAACATGATATTTGATGAAGAACTAATTATCAAACATTGATATTTTATGTTTGTTAGTGTGGGATTTCCTATATGACATTCTTTTAATTGGTGGTGCTAAGTTTTAATTTAGTCAATTTCACACATAGTTTAAGCTCTTGAGTAGTGAAGCCGAGTCTCACGTGATGGCCTCGTAAGTCTTAGGAGTTCGCTAGACTTCTCACTGCCTAGAGAGTTCACTAACTGTGATCCAATAGTGGGGCCCAATGAAGCTACTAGGGCCGTGAACTCGGTTAGAATTACGCACAGGGTCGGCATGGTAACTCTCTAGAGTTCATAGAGCTCACAAGGCGACCTTTAGGGTACCGGATCTAGGGCAGCCAATCCGTCAATGAGTAGGTTTAAACCCTTCCTCATGAGTTAGTACTGAAATCAAACCGTAAATCTAGGGGGTCTTATGCATGGTTGGCCTATCTAAAGCTCACACTGCAGCCCTCATTTTCTTTATCTATAAGATTGAGCCCATTCACGGGAGGGTATTTTCCTCCATTCCCTGTGACATTGCCAGGAAAACTATACAGACGACATGGGGGTTACACATGACTGTCCATTGAGGACTTTTGGCCTTTTAGGCTTTTAGTCATTAGCTCCGTCAGCTGCCTGCATAAGTATGCATACGATGGCCTTCACGGGCTTTTTAGGGCCACTGGCTTCTCACCGTTGCCCGAATGCCGATCTTGATAGGTCTTATGCGTGATTGGCCATTGGCCTGATTATGCTGCCTTAAAATGTCTTGGAAGACTTTGATATACATCTCTGTTTGAAATTGACACATCACCATTTCTACTAATATCTTTGATTATACCCGTCGGTGTTATTTATAGTATACCAGCTTGGTGACGGTATTAATTTCAGACAGAATTTTATAGAGGTTCACTTTGTGATGGTGATGTTCACTTTCCTTTTACAATGTTTTCTTTTACAAAATCTTGGTATGCTTGCGAACTTCTTCTTTATTTATTCATCAGATGATACATAGCCATGATCTATTCTTACCCCCTTTCGATTCAGAATCATTATTCTGATGATATTCTGGATCAAAATCAGTAGTAAATTTACGGATGATATCTCTTAAGGAAGCGAGCATTAACCGCTATATCGATTCCTCTTCCATCTTGATCCATAACTCTATATGCTTCATTGGAGTATACTTCCTTTATTATATATGGTTTGTCCCATTTAGGTTTGAACTTGCCCCCTGTTCAACGAGTAACCACGATATGTCTTTTCAACATCAATACCATATCCCGTTTTTTTGAAAGAGCGATATTTGATTCGTTTGTCGGAGGCGGCTAATATTCTTGCCTGATACGTTTGCAATCGCTATTAGGCAGCCAGACATTTTTCATCAAGCAAATCTAGCTCTTTTAACCTTATTTTTGCATTTTCATCATCGGTTAGAGCTTGGTGTACTGCCACTCTCAGTGACGCTACTTGTATTTCAATTGGGATCACTGCTTCTACACCATAGATTAGTGAATACCGTGTTGCTCCTGTCGCTCTCCGGTGAGTAGTTCTGTATGCCCATAATGCTTCTTGTAACCTTTCATCCCAATCACGTTTGTTACCTGTCACTGTCTTCTTCAGTATTTTAACTATTGTTTTATTAAATGCCTTTACTAGTCCATTGGCCGGTGGATAGTAAGGTGTCAAAAATGAATGACGAATACTGAATTTCTGACATAGCTTTTCCATGCCTTTTTTTTAAGGGAGTGCCATTGTCTGTAACAAATTTCTTTGGAATACCATGACAGTATATTATCGCATGCTGGATGAAATTGACCACATCCTTCTCTTTGACATTGCGTAATGCTACTGCTTCGGTCCATTTGGAGAAATAGTCTGTCGCTGCCAAAATATATTGTTTCCCTTTAGATGAAGGTGGATTAATAGGACCGATAACGTCAAGCCCCCAAGTAGAGAAAGGTCAAGAAGCAACTGACTGATGTAGATCTTCTGGCAGGACATGTATAACATCGTCATGAATCTGACATTCATGACATCGTTTCGCATAATGTATCGCCTCTTTGAACATGGCGGGCCAATAATACCCCATCCTATTTACTTGATGGAACAAATTTCGACCCGCTTGGTGTGCCCCACATTCTCCAGAATGTGCTTCTTGCAATACCTGACTTGCTTCTTGCTTGTCTAAGCAACGTAACAGTGTTCCGTCGTGAGATTTTCTATATAACACTTCACTGTATTTAATAAATATACTCGACCATTGCCTGATCTGCTATCTCTGCACAGGTTCTTCTAGCAAGATGTTAAATTTAAAATAATCTATGTAAGGCTGACGCTAATCTTTTATGGTAATTTTCAGACACGATACGGGAATAGTTTCGACAATTTCTTCAATAGCTTCTGAGGATGGTAAGAATCTTTGTTCTTCTATAGTCACTTGAAGAGGGCTTCGATTAGGATAAGATAGAGCTACTGCCAAGCCAGCTAGAGCATCGGCTTTCGCGTTTTCTAACCGAGGGATATACTTAATTTCGACATGGGAAAATTGTCCTAACAACTGTTGTGCCTTGCAACAGTATGACAAAAGTTCTTGCTTTCTTATCTCGAATTCAGTTGTTAATTGATTTATAATCAATTTAGAATCCCCGAAGATATGTAGGGTCCATATCTTCATTTCTCTAGCCATCTCCATCCCAATAATCAGGGCTCTGTATTCAGCCTCATTATTCGTACATGCAGTCTCTAATGTAAATGAGTAAGGTAATAAATCACCTTGGGGAGTGACAAATATTACTCATACCCCTGTTCCTGATACTCGAGAAGCACCATGAAAATACATTTGCCATGGGCTCTGCGATTCAGCTAACATAACTTGCTCATCTGGAAAATTATCACTGATGGCCTCAGTTTCTGCCATAGGCTGTGCTGCGAGGTAGTCAGCCACTGCCTGTCCTTTTATTGCTTTTGCTGGTTCGTATGTAATAGTATATTCTGAAAGTAACAGCATCCATTTTGCCAATCTTCCAGACAACATTGGTCTTGACATTAAAAACTTTATCGGATCAGCCCTTGAAATCAATGTTATATGATGAGATAGACAATAATGTCTCAGTTTTTGTACTATAAATATTAACACCAAACATTCTTTCTCAATTGGGGAGTAATTGCATTCTGCCCCCATTAGGGTCTGACTTAAATAGTAAGGAGCGGTTTCCTTTCCAAACTCATTCACCTGTGCCAGTAAAGCTCATAAAGAACGTTCAGCTGCCGATATATATAAAATAAGTGGTTTTCCTTTTACTAGAGCTGTTAATACTGGTGGCTGTTTCATAAATTCCTTTATTGAGTCGAACGTGTTTTGACAGGCTTGATCCCATACAAATTCTGTACCCTTTTTCATCAGATGAGAAAACGGCTGACATCTCCCTGCTAAATTTGAAATAAAACGTCAAATATTTGACAATTTTCCTTGCAAACTTTTTAATTCTTTCAATGTTTTTGGTGGCGGCATATTGTAAGTGCTATGATCTCATGCTCCTTTGGTTGTCAAATTTTGATGTGTCAAAACATCTATCTGTGTCTTGTGTTTGTATGATGATTTATATGTGTTCAAGACACTGCATCAACACTTCATGACATTGGATGTCTTCAAGAAATACAAAGTGTACTTCATCATCCTATCAATGTTCAAAGCTATAATGTTGAAGTTCAAGACTCAAGAACAACTTCAAGACTCACGAGCAACGCATGAAGTAGCTTTCAAGCTGATGAAGATTTTAAGATTAAAGCTACAACAAGTTCAAGATCTCAAGCTTGATAAGGTTTAAATGTCTACATTCGTTGAATGGTTGAAGTTCAATGTCCATACGACATGATTCAGGTTTAAATGACCATTAGGTTGACCTTAGAGTAGGTCATTTCAGATACATAACTCTATTATATCTTTAATAGGTTTTTGGTCTGTTCTAAGACCACTCCTAGCCCCTGTTCGACCAGTCTTGGCATTGACTCGACCAGTCTAAGAAATTCCACGACCAGTCCTAAGTTCTTGAAAATTTTTAGAATTTTTTGGTACACCTACAACCAGTCCTGGTGGTTCTTCAACCGGTCGTAGGAGTGACTTCGACTCGTTCTCAACCAGTCGAAAGTCTACGACTTAAAGTCCAGCAAGCAATTCTATGGTCCTACGACTAGTCCTAGAGATCTACGACCATTCGTAGGTAACCCACGACCGGTCGTAGGTTCTCTAAGACCAGTCGTGGAACGACTTTAAAAAATTGCACTCCTTATTTCAAATATCCGTTAAAGCTACGACCAGTCGAAGGTTGCTAAGACCAATCATAGATGCGATTTCTGCTTCTATAAATTGAACACGAATTTTAGAGTTTTTCAATTCAATTCATAATATTTTCAAAGCTTCACTCTGAGATAAGTTTGTGTTTATTTTTTAGTTATTTTGTGCATAATTGCTTTCTCTTTTTGCTAGCTTATTTAATTTGATTTTGTTTCTATATTCCAATCTTATTTGAAAAGAGGAATTACCTTTTTCCTTCTTCTTGGAATCAAAATCAAATATAGCTACGCCCAACTGGTTAAAATCTAAAATCTATTATAACTTAGAACCATATTAAAGTGAGTATTGGAAATTGAACTTTGACATTCAATCATCTACTCTGATTGGTTCTACCGAGCTGCTATGAAAAGGAGAAATCCAGGTATTTTACAATTCTGTAAAATTTCA
Source organism: Magnolia changhungtana (assembly GCA_030180095.1). Lineage (NCBI taxonomy): Eukaryota > Viridiplantae > Streptophyta > Magnoliopsida > Magnoliales > Magnoliaceae > Magnolia > Magnolia changhungtana. Next base: position 553,931 of record JASAUF010000324.1, on the reverse strand, counting down.
TTTCTTTTGGTTTTGTTTGAGGTTAAGCCAGAAAAATCTCATTGTATTGGTTATCTGAGGAGAGCTAGAAAACTCAAAAAAGAGGGGTTTTTGAATTGTGTAAGCCCAAGTAAAAAAGACACAATTGTAAAGGTTTTGGGTAAACCTCTGAAAACCTATTTAATAGTGAACGCTAATATCCCCTGTGTGAGGATATTAGGAGTGGAGTAGCATTCGTGTGGCTGTTGAAAGACAGTTGGTGTACACACAAAGTAACCACTATAACTCTTTGTCTTGTGGATTGAATGCTTGCTTAATTTTCATATCTTTTATCATTCAATTGTGTGGAATGTACATGTGGATGTGAATGTTGTAACAATTTACATTTCAAGCAAGTGTGGGGATTATTGTAATATATTAGATCTACATTTCTGCATTTAATTTCAATTCTTTGCTATTCATTTATTTATATTAAAATTGAGTTCTTGATCCAAAAGATGTTCTAGAAATAAGGTTGTCCTACCATAAGCCCTTGTTTATTATGGTGTAAGGTTGTCCTTAGAACTGAATTTGTACCAATCTCTCAATACTTATTTATTAAGGTGATTTAATTTTAGCATTGTGAATTGATTTATAATTGTAAGGTTATTAATTTATTTTATTTCACTGATTTTATTTTAATTTGGCATAGTCTTATTCCCCCTCCCCCTTCTAGGACATATAGCTTGGCCTTTTCAAGTGGTATCAGAGCCTAATAGCTCGTTCTTATTACTTTTTATTTGGATTTATTTCCTGAGCTAACGTTCTAAGCTATATAAAAAGATGTCAAATTTTGATAGTCTTTTAGTCACTAGGCCTCCACCATTTGATGGCTCCAACTATGCCTATTGGAAAGCTAGAATGAGGATCTTCCTCAAATCAATGGATGAGAGTGTGTGGCGAGCCACAGTGACCAAATGGAACCCTCCTACCATTGAAGTAACTGAATCCGATGGTTCAAAAATTGTGTTTGTACCTGCTTATTATTTATGGACCACCCTTCAGAAAAGTGAGTATAGTGCTAATGCTAAAGCACTAAATGTAATCACTTGCGCACTATCACCGGATGAGTTTAAAAGAATTATATCCTGTGATACTGCAAAGCAAGCCTGGGATATACTAGAAATGACACACGAGGGTATATCAATTGTCAAAAAGTCTAAAGTCCAACTCCTCACAACCAAATTTGAAGAAATTCATATGGAGGAAAATGAAATGTTTATGGACTTTTACACCAGACTAAATGACATTGTAAACTCAATGTGGGGTCTTGGCAATAAAATTCCAGAAAGTAAAGTGTGTGCAAAGATACTATGCTCACTTACTGAACGGTTCAATTCTAAAGTAACCGCGATCCAGGAACTTCGTGATACGGATAATATGAGGGTAGAAGAACTAGTTGGTTCTTTACAAACCTATGAATTAAATTTTAAAGCTCCTAAAGGTAAATCTATAGCTTTGAAATCATCTAAAGGTATTTCTCAAGAAAACTTAGATTTAGAAAATTCTGAAGATGATATGGCTCTTTTGGCGAAAAAGTTGTATAAAATTTTCAAAAGCAAGAAAAGGGTCAACGTTCAAAAGGCAAATGAAAAAAAATGATCTAAACCTAAGTCCAAAACTTGGAAGTCTTTGAAAGATAGTCAATGTTACAACTACCAAGAATATGAGCATTTAGCAAACAAATGTCCTAAAATGGACAGACCCATAAGGAAGGGTATGTTGGCTACTTGGGATGAATCGTCTGATTCTGAAGCATCTTCTGAATCAGAAAATTCTGAAACCGAGTTGGGCAGTGAAGTTAAAGCCCTTATGACTCTTGCCAAGTTTACTTTTTCAAATCACGATGATTCAACAAGTGAAGAAAATTTGGATAGTGATCATGAAAATGAAGAAGATCTTCAAGATGTTTATAATGCCTTATATGAAGAAAGTTGTAAAATTGCTGTCAAACTTAAACTTCAAAAAGAAAAGTTTTTTAAACTCAAAGAATGTTTTGAAACTCTTGTTTTAGAAAAATCCCAAATTTCAGATTGTTTTGAAAAATCAAAGTGTGATTTGGAATTCAAAACCTCCCTGATTGAAGATTTGAAATCTAAAAATGAGAAACTTAAAAATGAAGTATCTTCTCTTCTGAGTTTGAAGGACACATGGAGATATGGCCAGGGTGATCCAAAATTAGAAAAATTATTATCAGGATCAAGAAAATGTGGTGATCGATCCGAGTTGGGCTATGATAAAAATACATCTCCTAAACAGAAGAATACTCCTCCCAACTTTGTGAAAGGAGAGACTTCTAACTCAAAAGGAAAAGGTACTAGTCAAGTTTTTTCTAAAAATACAAAAACTTTTCAAAAACCTAAAAGCAGCTATATAAATTTTAAAAATCAGATCAGAAACCCACTAGCTGAAAAGATAATTGATTTACTAAAGGAGCTCTTAAAATCTAACTCAGTAGGTCACTCTTACAACTATAAACAAAAGAAGATCAACTATACTCCTAAACCCAAAACAGTTCTGAAATGGGTTCCTAAGGTTGCCTGTTTAGTTGCTCACACTATTTTCAAAGCTTCAAGCCATTCAAAATGGTACCTAGATAGTGGATGCTCCAGACATATGATAGGCAACAAGGCTCTATTCACCGATCTTAAAGATATGACTGATGGGTCAGTCACTTTTGGTGATGGTAGCAACTGCAAGATAATTGGCAAAGGTACGGTTCAACTCTATAACCTTCCCTTATTTAAAGATGTTTTATATGTTGAGGGTTTAAAACATAACCTGTTAAGCATATCTCAAATATGCGATAACAACCATAGTGTTAAATTTTCTAATCAAGGTTGTGAAATTACAAACAAAAAGGGTTCTGTAATATTAACTGGTCGCAGAACTTCTGAAAACTGCTATATAGTAAGCGATGGTAGCTCATGTAACCAAACGTGCTACATGGTCCACACCAATGAGACAGAATTATGGCATAAACGCCTCAGACATGTATACTACCGAAATTTATATAGAATGAGCAAATGAGAACTAATTAGAGGTCTACCTAAGATGCAAAAAGTAGACAAGATTTGTGGTGAATGCCAGTATGGTAAACAAACTAGGAGCTCTCATAAAAAGGTGAACTCCAATACCACCACAAGACCACTCGAGCTTCTCCACATGGATCTTATAGGACTAACCAGAACGGAAAGTCAATGTGGTAAAAAATACATCTTGGTTATCGTAGATGATTATACAAGATACACTTAGGTTTCATTCTCGAGGGACAAATCGGAAACCCTTGATGAAGTAAAAAAGATTATAAAATGGATCCAAACTGAAAAATGTTCTCAAGTTAGTAAGATCCGTAATGATCATGGATCCGAGTTTGAAAATTGTAGTTTTGAGAAATTCTGTAGCAATCAAGGAATATCACATGAATTCTCTGCACCTAAGACTCCTCAACAAAATAGAATTGTCGAGAGAAAAAATAGAGTGCTTCAAGAAATGAGAATGTTATGTTAAATAGCATAAAGCTTCCCAGGAATCTCTAGGCTGAAGCAGTGAATACCGCCTGCTACATTATTAACCATGTTTATATTTGCAAATATAATGATAAAACGGCTTATGAAATGTGGTTTGATAAATAACCTTCTGCCAAATACTTTCGAGTTTTTGGCAGCAAGTGCTATATTTTGCGTAAACATGAAAATTTGGGAAAGTTCGAAACTAAAAGTGATGAAGGGATCTTTTTAGGATTTTCTTTAAACAGTCGTCCATATCGTGTTCTGAACAATAGGACCAGTGTGATTCAAGAGTCAATAAATGTTGTAATTGATGATCATTTGAATACACATGTCCCTAGTTCAAATAATGATGAAGTTCTTATACTTGAAAAACCAGAAACTTCATCAAGTGAAACTAATTCTGAATTAAGGACTGTTAAAGATCATCCAACTTCTCAAATACTTGGAAACCCACACACTGGTGTGCGCACTTGTAGAGAATTAGAGGACATATGTAACTACGTATGCTTTACATCCCAGATAGAACCGGTTAATGTGAAAGAAGCACTTTCTGATGAAAACTGGACAGTTGCGATGCAGGAAGAACTTAATCAGTTTGTCAGAAATGATGTCTGGTACCTTGTTCCTAGACCTAAAGATAAACATATTATTGGAACAAAATGGATTTTCAAAAACAAGTCTGATGAACTTGGAAATATTATTCGAAATAAAGCAAGGCTAGTTGTACAGGGGTACACACAAATTGAAGTTATTGCCTATGATGAAACCTTTGCCCCTGTAGCTCGTCTTAAATCAATCAGACTTTTTATTTCCATTGCTTGCTTTAGGAAAATTAAAATTTACCAAATGGATGTAAAGAGTGCCTTTTTAAATGGTGATTTACATGAAGAGGTATATGTTGAACAACCTACAGGGTTTGAAGACCCTAAGTTTACTGATCATGTGTATTGTCTTAAAAAGGCTCTCTATGGTCTGAAACAAGCTCCCAGAGCATGGTATAAAAAACTGACTAAGTTTTTACTGAGTCATAATTTTCAGATGGGAAGTGTTGATAAGATGCTCTTTGTTAAGAAACATAACAATGATATTCTAATGGTTCAAATATATGTTGATGATAATATATTATGGGTCAACCTATACTAACATGACTGTTGAGTTTACAGATTTAATGAAATCTAAGTTCGAAATGAGCATAGTTGGGGAATTAAATTATTTCATAGGGTTGCAAGTGAAACAACAACCTGATGGAATTTTTATCTCTCAAACTAAATATGCTCTGAACTTAAGAAGTTTGGATTTGAGAATAGTAAAAATTTTGGTACTCCTATGAGTACAACTTTGAGACTCTCAAAAGACTCTACAGGTAAAGATATGGATCCTAAATTATATCGTAGTTTGATTGGTAGTTTGCTTTACTTAACTGCAAGTAGACCAGATATTGCTTTGAGTGTTGGTATTTATGCTCGTTATCAGTCAAATCCTAAAGAATCTCACTTAACTGTTGTTAAGCGGATTATGCAATATGTCGCAAGTTCTGCTAAACTGGGTCTCTGGTATCCTCATGAGACTAGTGTTCAATTAGCCGGGTACTCAGATGTTGACTGGGCTAGAAACATTGATGATAGGAAATCAACCAGTAATGGTTGTTTCTACATCGAAAATTGTCTTGTTTCTTAGTTTAGCAAGAAGCAAAGTTCTATATTGCTATCAACAGCTGAGGCTGAATACATTGCAGCTGGAAATGCATGTACTCAACTTGTTTGAATGAAACGCATGTTAAGAGATTATGGAATTACACAGGATTCTATGATTTTGTATTGTGATAATTCCAATGGAATAAATATCTCAAAAAATCTAGTTCAACATTCACGTACTAAGCATATTGACGTTAGATTTCATTTCATTCGTGAATTAGTGGAAGAAAAATTAATATCTTTGGAATACATTCCAACTAAGACTCAACTTGCGGACATTTTCACTAAACCGCTCGACAAAAGCAGGTTTAATAAATTAAAGTTTGATCTCAGTATATGCGATTTAAATTGAATCTGCATGCTTTGGTGTATCATAATGTACATATATTTGATGGCTTATTTGCTTAAATTTTGAAATCATTTGAAAAATTGTAAATTTTGGTCGGTACTCGACCAGTCGTGAGTGTACACGACCAGTCTTGCTTCGACCGGTCGAGCACATCCACGACCGGTCATGAAACTCGTGAATTCACTTTATTTTGGGGTTTTGACTCTTCTTCTTCATTTCCTTTTGTCTCACCAACGAGCCTAGCCTCGACCGGTCGAACCCACCTTCATGATACTTTAAGGTTAATGGTTCTTTTGCAATTTCCTTGTAGATTCTTGTTATTGGTGCTTCAAATTTCACTTTTGTAGAATCTATTTGCTCTTTCATTGCAAGTTTGGGGTTTTCTCTTAAAAAAATTGTTCTATCAAAACCCCACTTCTTCTTTCTTGAATCTTGTAGTTTCCTTAATTCCTCCATTGAAAATGGATGCTTGGGGTAAAAAAAAAAAAAAACTACCCATGGTCCCTCTTCATCTCGATCAACATTTATTACGCAACGTCATCTTCGATCTCCCGAAAATGATCCATCAGATGCTCGGGATTTGCGTATGCGCAATCTTATAGTTGAGCATCCTGTTAATATTAATCACATTGCTTCATTTGGTATCCTTCCTCTGTTGCAATCGGTGGGATGGGATAACATCTTACATTGGGGTGGAGCTGCATACCAGTCCATTGCCCAATCCATGGTTGCATGTATCTGTGATTTTTCTCCTGAGAATTTAACTTTTAAATTGATATTCGAGAAGGCTTATTTACTGTGGATCACCATTTGATAGCTCACCTTATGGAAATTCCTATCAATGATGAGGGCATTCCGATTCATATATTATCTGATAAAATCTCAGAATCAGAAAGATGAATGCTTACTAGGGATTTATGTAATTTGGATGTTCACTAGACTCATAAAGGTAATGCACTTCCTTTAAGGTATTTATTACCCAGACACAAAGTGCTTCACAGGATTTTCATCTTAAATCTATATCCGCGTTCTGGTAATAAAACCGAACTCACTACATTCATGGTTCGTGTTTTACATTCCGTCATCTCTGGTGTGAAAATCTATCTGCCTTTGTTAATTTGTCATCCATTATCCAGTTTCATCTCCATCCAGGTCATAGGGATATTCCCTTTGGTTATCTGATGACTATGTTAGCCCGTGGCTATGCCTGTTAGAGAGAAACCTATCCATCATCTCCCTTTTAATAATTCCAATATTAACAAGATGAATTTAGAAATGGCTGATGGCTAAGTGGATGTTGGTAGCAGTGGTGCTGAAGCAGGGAATGCAGATGAAAGCTAGTGATCTTCCTGCAGACATAAATATGGATGATATTTTTGAAAACCTTGAGTCAGACTCGGCTGATGATCCTGATTTTCAGCCTTCTGATTTTGATGAGAGGTTGAATTCTCTTCAGGAACAGGTGGCTCAAATTCATGTTACCCAAGACACTCAATTTTCTTATTTACGCAAATATATGAGGCATGTTGCTAGGGGTTTACACAAAAGTGATCCATCTAATCCTACTCCCTCTTCTGGTTATGATTGACAATTTTACGTTTGGTCTGTAATAACTGGTATTTAACTTTACTCTATGGTTGCACTATGTTTGCTTGACTGACTGTTGTTGAATTATGCACTATGCACATCGAACTTTTTATCTCTTGCATCTATATTCCATCTCCTACCTTCCTTAACCTTAGCTTGCCCTTATTTTTTCTTCCTTTGTCATTTTGTGTCAAAAAGAGGGAGAAGTTTGGTGAAGTTTTGGCTGTATTTAATGATTATGGTTATGGGATTGTAGAGTAGTTTGTATGAGTTGTTACTCAGGGGGAGTAAGCTGGATGTTGCTTATGGGAGTAAGCTGGATATTGCTTATAATGTCTATATAACTAGTGCATGATTCACTATTGAACCTGTTGGATGTTGCTTATAATGTTTATATAACTGGTGCATGATTCACTATTGAACTTGTTGTGCTTGTATCTCACTTATTCTTATTGGAAGTATTATTATTTGGGTGTTTTGTCAAAAATTTAACAAAGGGGGAGATTGTAAGTGCGATGATCTCATGCTCCTTTGGTTGTCAAATTTTGATGTGTCAAAACATCTATCTGTGTCTTGTGTTTGTATGATGATTTATATGTGTTCAGGACACTGCATCAACACTTCATGACATTGGATGTCTTCAAGAAATACAAAGTGTACTTCATCATCCTATCAATGTTCAAAGCTACAATGTTGAAGTTCAAGACTTAAGAAACAACTTCAAGACTCAAGAGCAACGCATGAAGTAGCTTTCAAGCTGATGAAGATTTTAAGATTAAAGCTACAACAAGTTCAAGATCTCAAGCTTGATAAGGTTCAAATGTTTACATTCATTGAATGGTTGAAGTTCAATGTCCATACGACATGATTCAGGTTTGAATGACCATTAGGTTGACCTTAGAGTAGGTCATTTCGGATACATAACTCTATTATATCTTTAATAGGTTTTTGGTCTGTTCTAAGACCAGTCCTAGCCCCTGTTCGACCAATCCTGGCATTGACTCAACCAGTCCAAGAAATTCCACGACCAGTCCTAAGTTGTTGAGAATTTTCAGAATTTTTTGGTACACCTACGACCAGTCCTGGTGGTCCTTCAACCGATCATAGGAGTGACTTCGACTCGATCTCGACCAGTCGTAAGTCTACGACTTAAAGTCCAGTAAGCAATTCTATGGTCGTACGACCAGTTGTAGAGATCTACGACTAGTCGTAGGTGACCCACGACCGGTCGTAGGTTCTCTATGACCAGTCATGGAATGACTTTCAAAAATCATACTCCTTATTTCAAATATCTGTTAAAGATACGACCAGTAGAAGGTTGCTAAGACCATTCGTAGATGCGATTTCTGCTTCTATAAATTGAACAAGAATTTCAGTGTTTTTCAATTCAATTCATAATATTTTCAAGGCTCCACTCTGAGATAAGTTTGTGTTTGTTTTTAAGTTATTTTGTACATAATTGCTTTCTCTTTTTGCTAGCTTATTTAATTTGATTTTGTTTCTATATTCCAATCTTATTTGAAAAGAGGAATTACCTTATTCCTTCTTCTTGGAATCAAAATCAAATATAGCTACGCCCAACTGGTTAAAATCTAAAATCCATTAGAACTTAGAACCATATTAAAGTGAGTATTGGAAATTAAACTTTGACATTCAATCATCTACTCCGATTGGTTCTACCGGGCTGCTACGAAAAGGAGAAATTCAAGTATTTTACAATTCTGTAAAATTTCATTTCTTTTGGTTTTGTTTGAGGTTAAGCCAGAAAAATCTCATTGTATTGGTTATCTGAGGAGAGCCAGAAAACTCAGAAAAGAGGGGTTTTTGAATTGTGTAAGCCCAAGTGAAAAAGAAACAATTGTAAAGGTTTTGGGTGAACCTGTGAAAACCTATTTGATAGTGAACGATAATATCCCCTGCGTGAGGATATTAGGAGTGGAGTAGCATTCTGTGTAGCTATTGAAAGACAGTTGGTGTACACACAAGTGAACCACTATAACTTTTTGTCTTGTGGATTGAATGCTTGCTTAATTTTCATATCTTTTATCAGTCAATTGTGTGGAATGTACATGTGGATGTGAATGTTGTAACAATTTACATTTCAAGCAAGTGTGAGAATTGTAGTAATAAATTAGATCTATATTTCTGCATTTAATTTCAATTCTTTGCTATTCAATTATTTCTATTAAAATTGAGTTCTTGATCCAAAAGACATTTTAGAAATAAGGTTGTCCTACCATAAGCCCTTGTTTATTATGGTGTAAGGTTGTCCTTAGAACTGAATTTGTATTAATCTCTCAATACTTATTTATTAAGGTGATTTGATTTAAGCATTGTGAATTGATTTATAATTGTAAGGCTATTGATTTATTTTATTCCACTGATTTTATTTTAATTTGGCATAGTCCTATTCACACCCCCCCCCCTGGACATATAGCTTGGCCTTTTCACATATCTTGAATAGCCCTGAATTTCCCTGGATCGATCTCAATGTCTCTATGTCTAACAACAAAACCAAGAAACTTACCGGAAGACACTCTGAATGCGCATTTAGTGGGATTCATCTTCAACCGTCTCTTTCTGAGTCGTCGAAAAACTGAAGCCAAGTGCTCACAATGTTCCTGGTGGCCCGCCGACCTGATTACCAAGTCGTCGACATAACATTCAACATATTTGTGCATCATGTCTTGAAAAATATTTTGCATCACTCTTTGATATGTTGCCCCGGCATTTTTGAGTCCGAATGGCATAACCTTATAACAAAAAATTCCTAGCGAAGTTCGGAATGCCGTTGTTTCTTCATCCTCAGGAGCCATTCGAATCTGATTATATCCTGCATAACCGTCCATAAAAGACATGACAGCTTACTGAGTTGTACCATCAATCAGTAATTCAGTTATTGGGAGCGAAAAATCATCTTTCGAACAAGCTTCATTTAAATCTCTAAAGTCGACGCACACTCGGACTTGTCCATTTTTCTTCTTTACCGGGACAATATTCGATATCCACTTGGGATATTTGACCTCTCTAATAAATTCAACTTTTACCAATTTTTTTTCTTCTTCTACAATTAGGGGAACTAGGTCTGGGTGAAATCGCCGTTGTGCTTGTTTAACTGGCTTTTCCTCTTTAGAAATATTTAGTCGTGTAGTGCTACGGAAGGCTCTAGGCCAGGCATCTCCGCATATGTCCAAGCTAATGCATCTTTATTTTCTCTAAGAAGCTGAACGTATTTTGCTGATTCTTGTTCTGAAAGGCCACCGCTGATGAACGTATTCCGTGGCTCCTCTTTCGTACCTAAGTTTACCTCTTGCAAACTGTCTGTCGTCGGTTGCCCCCCGTCTTCCATCTACTTCGGAGCCACCTCGGGATGTTCAACTATCTTAGGATTTTCTTTTGCAGACCACTCAGTTGTAACCATATTTACTGACGATTTTACCTCCATGTCTTGAAATTTTCATTGCTTCTCCTGGTCGACCTCAATATGAGTTCGAGTTCCTTTCCTGTGATCTAAGCCAGTGTATTCTTTATGACCAAAACCCATACTTTTCATAACTCTCTTGCTTGTTGTCTTTTCAATTATTATCTCATCTCTGCCTATCATTCGTTGGATTAAACTTTTTAATGTAAAACAATTCTCTGTTGGATGTCCCACCAATCGATGATAGCGACAGAAATTTCGCTTCCTGATTTTTATCACATCCTCAGGGCGTTTGAGTTCTTGCAATTTTATTGCGCTGGCCTTCAATAGCTGACCCATCATTGGAATGACGTCTTCTTTATTAAATGAAAACCCTTCATGCAAATCGAGTGTTCGGGGTTTTTTTATAACTTCTTGTCTGATTTGATTCTTCCTTACGCTTTGGTCTTTCTTTCTTTATATCTTTTACATCATTACACTACTTGTCACGATCAGTAATGTCTACTATCATCCTACTACAAGCCCCTTAAGCTGTGTCATAGTGAAATGCTGGCACTATCCGATTTACTAATTCTAAAGCATAAGCCTTAGTGACCAAATCATGAAAAGTTCTGGTGTCGGCATTGACAAGTCCGGCTACAAATTCTATCTTCATAGAGTCTAAACACATTTTTGACTTGCTCTTTTTCTTTCAGTAACTGTCTTCATGAGGCTCCCAATGTTTTCCATCTGTCTATGAACTTTTCTACCGGTTCTCCATCTCTCTACCATACAGAAGCCAACTCCGTAATACTAACATCTCGATCTGACGAGAAAAAGTTTGACATGAAAACTTCTTACATTTGCTCCCAATTATGTATTGATCCTGGTGTCAAATTTGAATACCACTGAAATGCTTTATGTGTTAATGATGATCCGAACAACCGTAAGCAGTACTGTGGTATCGTGGAAAATTTTCTCATGCTAGTGATAAAGTGCATTAAATGTTCCTCTGGAGATCCTTCCCCATTAAATTTTTGAAAGTCTGGGTGCTTGAAATTCGCTAAAAAGGGGACTTCTTTTATCTCCCTTAAATATGGTGTTCGGCATCTGAAATGACCAGTATTTTTGCGTTCTCTTTCCACTCTAACAACTTCTTCAACCACTTGTCTCACCTCATCTTGTGTCACCGTTCTTGCTATTGGAATGAACCCCAGTGACCCTGCTTCTTGTAGTTGGAGGCCGTCTGACTGGTTTTCTTGTCCGTTTGTTGTACTTTGGGGAACCGCCATTCGAGCTACATTACATGCAAGGGTTGTCAGGGTCTCTCTGAGATTTCTGCATTCCTCCATCAATGCGCTTTGGGCTTTCGCCATTTCATTAATGCGATCTTCCGTAGTCATTCTATGTTCTGGATTTATTTCTACCATGTGTACTGTAGCTTTCCCACTCTTCAACGAGGCGGTAGTCGGGGTGGAACAAGAATACGCTGACGTAATTGGACTTACGAAGAAGGGGGAAAATGGGGTTTCATTAGGGGATAAGATTGGTACTGATGAGCTTGCCTGTGGAGACATGGACATTGGCGATCTAACTACTACCACTTTTTTCTTTCCGCTCCCTCGTCCATTTGACTTTCGAGGCACTCAAAACTGGGAAATCATGCGTTGTCAATAGTGGGGTTATTCGTTCGGGGTATATTGCCGGAGGAGTGAGTTCGGGATTCCTTCTGACTGCATTACGTGTTACCGGCCCTCTGATTCTTAGCGAAGGCTAATTCATTCTGGAGTTTCTTGCATTCTGTATCATCGTCCTACGAGACGTTACGACAGTCCAACCTTCATTATCCTCCGACGGTTGAGGTGATGCAGATACAACTTCAATTGTTACCTGAGTTATGTTGTTTTCACTCGTAGGGATTCGAGTTATGCGCTTTGGAATTTGATTCGATGTATATTCTATTACGAACCCCGTCGAAGTGAATCGGAAGTTCACCTTTCTTACAGAAGTTGTCATGAGTTGTAGGTTGGAATTAGATGCAATAAACCTTCGATCACAAAACATGATTGTAAATAGTAGTTGAAGAATCAAATGATCTATCTTAGAGATGAAGGGGAGGATGTTCCCATTGAGAGTCGCCATTTTGGCGTCTAAAAGACGCCAAACAATAATGAAGTTTCATAACGATTTCACTGCTAATGTTAATTAAGAGAAATTTCCCCAGCAAAGTTGCCATTTTGTTTCGAACAAGAAACAAATGTGTTTGATTAGGGAAATTATCTTATTCAAACATAACAACGAAAGAGTATCTGAAGAAATCATCATAATTTATTAACACTGAGTTCATTTACATCCTTTTAACATCCCTTGATTCTAAGATATATTATTTAGAATAAATGAAATATTATAAGTGTAATTGTCAAATATCAAATTCGGCAGCATTTCTGCAGTGATTTCAATCATCTCCTAGGACTTAGGAGGAATATGCTCTTCTGCTAACAATTCTGTTTTAGACTTGAACAGAAGGAACTTGAAGACTTCAACCATTTCGGCAGCATTTCGGCCCTTTGCCTTCACAGACTGTGGGGCAGTCTAGTTCCGCAGACCCGTGCAACTGATATCAATTGCGCGGACCCGTGCAACCCACCAGGACTTCCTCTCCTACCTTCGATCTCTCTCGTCGCTCTGCTTTTCTCTCCAAAATCTTCAATCCTCCCAAATGAAGGTGAGGAGGGGGTATTTATAGACCTTCGTACATGTAATGTCTCGATCTTGGTGTCGTGGGACCTGTCTTTCATCAACCTTTAACCGTTTAAGGAAATATTCTCCTGAAACCAATTGCACAAGCCTGCGCAACTGATCTTTGGTTGTGCGGTTCCGCGCAACAAACATAGGTTGCATAGACCCGCGCAACCTACCGAATAGTTACTTCATTCTTCTTATCTTCCAATTTTCTTTCTATTTCTCAATCTTTTCTTGTTTCAATCCTTTCTCCATTACCATTTTTTATGTCCCAACAGATGTAAACCCTTATTAATGCGCCTCATGTATTTATGCCTATAAGCAAATTGAGAATCCTGGGTTACAGGAATCTGAGCCACCTGTTCCTCAAGAGAATACAACCTCTCAGAGAAATCAGAAGGCTGATTATTAAGGTCAGCCTCAGAATCTGATTCTATCTCATCAAAGATATCGTCCATGTTAATATCTTCTGAAGGTAAAATCTCCTTCTTCTTCATCTACTACTTTAGCTCCACTAACACCCACATTGACTCGACCTGCGGCCAGCCTCAAATTCATCTTGTTTATATTTGAGTTGTTGAAGATTAGGTGTTGAATAGGAGCCTCTCCAACAGGCATAGCAACTAACATATGAGTAGCTAACACAATCATAAGATATGCAAAAGAGATATCACTGTGTCCATGATGGAGATGGAATTGTATGATGGAATGACAGATTAAAGAAGGAAGACATATAGATGTACTAGAGATGATGGAATGCAGAATCCGAACCATTAAAGAGGTGAGTTCGGTTTTGTTACCAAAACGTGGATAAAGATTTGAAATAAATATCTTGTGAAGGAATTCCCATTTTGACTCCATTGTGCATTTATATTGCACAATGCTCTTGTAACCACACGTTTTTCTAATTTTGATGGTTTAGCAACTAAAGAGGTAATTGGAATACTTTCATCATTGACATGTATGTCCATTAGAGCAAAGATCAGATGTCGGTCTACTTCAAATAGACCTTCTCTAGTTGGTATAATAAAAGTTAAATTTTCAGTTAAAAAATCAGAAATACATGCAAACATAGCTTGCTCAATAGACCGGTATGCCGGCCCACCCCAATGTAGAATGTTAGCCCATCCTACAGATTGGAGAAGAGGAATGAGTTCAAACGGATCTATATGTTCAACATGAACATGTCATTCAACTATAACATTGCGCAACCTTAAATCCTGCACATAGGAAGGATCATCTTTGAGTGACCGAAGGTGGCGCTGTGTGATAGGTGCCGATCTAAATGTTGAAGGACCACGGGAAGTTTTCATTTTGCCTCTACCTTCCATTTACAACTAGGAAAATAAGGAATCAAAAGGTTATAAAAGAAGTTGAGTGAATTTTCTCAAAATCAAATTTTAGAGAAGAAAACCCCAAAAATCTCAAGGAAATAAGAAATAAATCAGTCCAAAGATGAAAAAGAAGTGATAAGTACTTGAATCTAGAAGGAAAATGGAAATGAAGCACTAACCTTGAAGATTTAGGAAGATGGGTTCGACCGGTCATGCTAAGACTCGTTGGAGAAGAAGCCCCAAATAGAAGAAAAATGGATTTTCTCCTAAATAAAGGTCAAACCTGCGGTACACAGCTGGTCGTGCACATGCTCGACCGGTCGTGCCATGCACTCGACTGGTCGTGCACAACCAAAAATATGCATTTTTCACATTATTTGAAATTCTAATCATTTAAAATAACAAATATCTACAATATGATACAGGAATGCATAAATAATCAATTCAAATTGCACATACCAAGATCAAATTTTAATTTATTAAACCTTCTTTTATCGAGTGGTTTAGTGAAAATGTAAGCAAGTTGAGTCTCAGTTGGAATATATTCCAATGTAATTGTCTTTTCTTCCACTAATTCATGAATGTAGTGATATTTAATGTCAATGTGCTTGGTTCGTGAATGCTGGATTGGATTTTAAGTATATTAATTGCACTTGAATTATCACAATATAAAACCATAGAATCCTGTGCAATTCCGTAATCACTTAACATTTTTTTCATCCATACAAGCTGAGTACATGTATTTCCAGCTGCAATGTATTCAGCCTGAGCGGTAGAGAGCGATACAGAACTTTGTTTCTTTCTTTTTCAAGAAACTAAATAGTTTCCAACATAGAAACAACCACCACTGGTTGATTTCCTATCATCAACGTTAGCATCCCAATCAACATCAATGTAACTAGCTAATTGAACACTAGTATCATGTGGATACCAAAGACCCAGATTAACTAAACTTGCGACATATCGCATAATCTGCTTAACAACAGTTAAATGTGACTCATTAGGGTCAGATTGATATCTAGTGCAAATCCCTATGCTAAATGCAATATCAAGATGGCTCGCAGTTAAATATAGCAAACTACCTATCATATTGCGATAAAATTTAGGATAAACTCTCTTACCTGTATAATCCTTTGAGAGTTTTAAGGTCGTACTCATTGGAGTATTAAAATTTTTCCCATTCTCAAATCCAAACTTTTTAACTAAGTTCTGAGTATATTTGGTTTGATAAATAAAGAAACCATCAGATTGTTGTTTAACTTATAACCCTAGGAAATAATTCAATTCTCCAACCATGCTCATTTCGAACTTAGATTTCATAAGATCTGCAAATGCAACAGTCATGTTAATACAAGTAGATCCATAAATAATATCATCAACATAAATTTGCACTATTAAAATGTGATCATTATGTTTCTTTACAAATAGAGTTTTATCTACACTTTCTATAAAGTTATGACTTAGTAAAAACTTAGTCAATTTTTCATAACATGCCCTAGGAGCTTGTTTTAAAATGTAGAGAGCCTTTTTTAGGCGATAGACATGATCAATATTCTTAGGGCCTTCAAAACCTGTTGGTTGTTCAACATACACTTCTTCATGCAAATCACTATTTAAAAAAGCACTATTGACATCCATTTGATAAATTTTGAACTTTCTAAAACAAGTAATGGATATAAATAGTCTGATTGATTCAAGACGAGCTATTGGAGCAAAGGTTTCATCATAATCGTTGCCTTCAATTTGAGTGTACCCTTGTACAACCAGTCTAGCCTTGTTTCTGATTATATTATCAAGTTCATCAGACTTATTTTTAAAAATCCACTTGGTTCCGATAATAAGTTTATCTTTCGATCTAGGAACTAAGTACCAAACATCATTTCTAACAAATTGATTAAGCTCTTCTTGCATCGCAACTATCCAGTTTTCATCAGTAAGAGCTTCTTTTACGTTAGCCGGTTCTATCTGGGATGTAAAGCATACGTAGTTACACACATCTTTTAGTTTTCTATGAGTGCGTACACCAGTGAGAGGCTTTCCAAGAATTTGATTAAAAGGATGGTCTTTAACAGTACTCAATTCAGAGTTATTTTGACTTGATGAAGAATCTGGTTTGTCAATTAGAAGTACTTCATCATTATCTAAACTTGAGACAGGTGTATTCAAGTGATTATCAATAACCACATTAATTGATTATTGAATTACACCGATCCTCTTATTAAGAACCCGATATGCTCGACTATCCAGAGTATACCCTAAAAATATCCCTTCATCACTTTTGGTGTCAAATTTTCTCAGATTTTCACGATCACATAAAATATAGCACTTGCTGTCGAAAACTCGAAATTATTTGACCGTATGCATCTTATCAAACCACATTTCGTAAGCCATTTTACTATTTGATTTTCTCGTATAAACACGGTTAATTATATAACATGTAGTATTTATGGCCTCAGCCTAAAGATTTTTAGGGAGCTTCATACTATTTAACATTACATTTGTCATTTCTTGAAGCACTCTATTTTTTCTTTCTACTATACCATTTTGTTGCGGTATTTTGGGCGCAGAGAATTCATGTGATATTCCCTGATCACTGCAAAACTTCTCAAAACCGCTATTCTCAAATTTCAATCCATGATTGCTACGGATCTTATAGACTTGAGTCTCTTTTTCAGTTTGGATACGTCTACGTACCCTTTTAACTTCATTGAGAGTTTCTGATTTGTCTCTTAAGATGATTACCAAAGTATATCTGGTAAAGTCATCAACGATTACTAGAATATACTTTTTGCCACCTCGACTCTCCGTTCTAGTTGGTCCAATAAGATCCATATGGAGGAGTTCGAGCAGTTTAGATGTGGCATTGGAGTCCACTTTTTTGTGAGAACTCATAGTTTGCTTGCCAATCTGGCATTCGCCACATATTTTATCTATATTTTGTATTTTGGGTAAGCCTCTTACTAACTCTCTTTTTCTCAATCTATATAAGTTGCGGTAGTGTACATGTCCAAGGCATTTATGCCATAATTCAGTCTCATCGGTATGGACCTTATAACACGATAAATTAGATGAGCTAGAGTCACTTACAATATAGCAATTTTCAGAAGTTCTGCGACCAGTTAATATTACAAAACTATTTTTATTTAAAATTTCACACCTTAGGTTAGAAAATTTTACTTTATGATTTTTATCGCATATTTGAAAAATGCTTAATAAGTTATATTTTAAACCTTCTACATATAAAATATTCTTAAATAGAGGTTAGAAAGTTGAACCGTACCCTGGCCAATAATCCTGCAGTTGTTACCATCACCATATGTGACTGAACTATCAGTCATGTCTTTAAGATTGGTAAATAGACCTTTGTCACCAGTCATGTTCCTGAAGCATCCACTGTCTAGGTAACACTTTGAATGGCTTGAAGCTTTGAAAGCCATGTGGGCAACCAAGCATGTAACCTTAGGAACCCATTTCATTACAGTTTTGGGTTTAGGAGTATAGTTGGTCTTCTTGTGTTTGTAGTTGATATAAGACCGACCCATTGAGTTAGATTTTAATAGCTCCTTAAGTAAATCAACAATTTTCTCACCTAAAGGTTTACGATTTTGATTTTTATAGTTGATATGGTTATTTTTAGGTTTTAAGGATTGAAAAGTTTTAGCATTTTTAGGAAAATTTTGACTTGAACTTTTCCCTTTAGAGTTTGAAGACTCTCTTTTCACAAACTTAAGAGGAGTATTCTTATGTTTGGGAGGAATATTTTTGTCATAGCCCAAACCGAATCGGTCGCTACATTTTCGGGATCCGGATAAAAGTTTTTCTAAATTAGGATCACCTTGGGCATACCTCCAAGTGTCTTTTAAACTCAAAAGTGAAGAGACTTCAAGTTTTAGTTTTTCATTTTCAAATTTAAGATTTTCAAAAAGGGAGGTTTTGAAATTTAAATCGCATTTAGTCTTTTTAAAACAATTTGAAATATGAGATTTTTCTAAAACAAGAGTATCAAAATTTTCTTTAAGTTTCAAAAACTTTTTTTTTCTAAAGTTATAATTTTACCACAATTTTACAACTCTCCTTATATAGGGCATTATAAGCATCTTAAAGATCTTAATTTTCATGATCACTATTCAGATTTTCTTCACTAGTTGAATCATCCTGACCTGAAAAAGTGAACTTATCTAGAGTCATAAGGGCTTTGACATCATTGCCCGACTCGGTTTCAGAATCTTCTGATTCAGTAGAGGCTTTAGAGCCAAAAGATTCATCCCAAGTAGCCAACATACTTTTCTTTTTTAGGTTTGTCCTTTTTAGGACACTTGTTCGCTAAATGCCCATATTCATGGTAGTTGTAACATTGACTATCTTTTAAAGATTTTCAAGTTTTAGATTTAGATCTTTTCTTATCATTAGATTTTTGAAAATCAACCATCTTTTTACTTTTAAAAATCTTATAAAACTTTTTAGCTAAAAGGGCGATATCATCTTTAGAATTTTCTAAATCAGAATTACTATTTTCTTAATAAATACATTTAGAATATTTAAAGGAGATGGATTTACCTTCAGGAGCTTTAAAGTTTAACTCATAGGTTTGTAAAGAACCAACTAATTCTTCTACCGTCATATTATCCATATCACGAAGTTCCTGAATCGTGGTCGCCTTTGAATTGAACCGTTCAGGTAGTGAGCATAGTATCTTTGCACAAACTTTACTTTCTGGGATTTTATCACCGAGACCCTACATAGAGTTGACAATGTCATTCAATCTAGTATAAAAGTCCATGAAAGTTTCACTTTCCTCCATACATATTTCCTCGAATTTGGTTGTGAGGATTTAGACTTTAGATTTCTTAACGATTGTTGTTCCCTCGTGTGTCATTTCTAAAATATTCCAGGCTTGCTTTACAGTATCACAGGATATAATTCTTTTGAATTCATCCGGTGATAGTGCACAAGTTATGGCGTTTAAAGCCTTTGTATTGGCACTACTCTCATTTTTCTGAAGAGTGGTCCAAGAAAAATTAGATGAAATTCTTAATGTTTTAAATCTGTTGGTACCAGTTACTTCAGTGGTAGGTGGGGTCCATTCAGTCACTGTGGCTTGCCACACGCTCTCATCCATGGATTTTAATAAAATTCTCATCCTAGCTTTCCAATAGGCATAATTGGAGTCATCAAATGGTGGAGGCCTACTGATTGAAAGGCTATCAAAATTTGACACCTCAAATAGCTCAGATCGATTAGCTCAAGAAATTAATCCAAAAGAAATAACAATTAAAATGAGCTATTAGGCTCTGATACCACTTGAAAAGGCCGAGTCATATGTCCTAGAGGAGGGGGGGGGGGGGGAATCAGACTATGCCAAATTAAAAAAAAAAATAACACCGAAATTTAAATAAATTAAATACAGATAGCAATAGACAATTCCACAACGCTGAATTTAAAGACAACCTCGAAAGAACGAGTACTGAGAGGTTGATACAAATGTTGTTCTAAGGACAACCTTACACCATAAAAACCAAAGGTTTATGGCAGGACAACCTCCCTAGAACGGTTTGTGTATTAAAAACTCAAACTGTTATAGAGGAATAAAGAAATAAATAGCAAGAAGGGAAATCTAAACTATTACAACATTCCCATACATCCACATAAGGATTATAACATTATCCACAAATGTAAAAAGGGAAATTACAATCATCCACACAAATAAATAAACAATCATACCACAAGACACAAAGAATTATAGTGATTCGCTTGTGTGTACACCAACTGTTTAGAAAAATAGCCACACAACTACACCCCTAATATCCTCACACAATGGATATTAGCGTTCACTATGAAAATAGGTTTTTCCAGGTTCACCTAAAACCCTCACAATTGTGTCTTTCAAGTGGGCTTACACAATTAAAAAACCCCATACTTTAAGTTTTCTGGTCACCTCAGACAACCAAAACAGAAATTTTTCTGGCACAATCTCAAAAACTAAAACAAAAATTTACAATAATGTAAAATACCTAGATATTCTCTTTTTTATGCCACCCGGAAGAACCAAATCGGAGTAGAATTTCAACGTAGAAGTTCAATGTTCAAACTCACTTTTGAAATGGTTCTAGGTTCTAAATTGATTTTAAATTAAATTAAGTTGGGATAACTCTATTTGATTTTGATTCCTAGAAAAGGGCAATCTCAATTCCTTCTTCAAATATGATTGGAATAAAGAAAACAAAATCAAATATAATAAAGCTAAATTAAGAAAATATTAAATGAGCACAATATAGCTTAAAAAGAACACTAACTTATCTCTCAGAGTGATGAATTGAATTAGCTTGAATTTTATTTAAAAAAAAACTCTGAAATTCATGCTCTATTTATAAGCGAAGAAATCACGTTCATGACTGGTCCTATGGTCTGCACGACTAGTCGTAGGACCAACAGATTTTTGAAATTCTGAGCGTGATCGGATAAAGTCGTTCCACGACTGGTCGTAAGACCTTCACGACCGGTTAAGGGACCTCCACGACTGGTCGTGACCTGTCTACGACTGGTCATGTGGAATCAGATTTAGTTCCTAGACTTTGAGTCGTGGCTGCAGGACTAGTCGAGAACGAGTCAAGCACTGTTCACACGACCGGTCGAGCAGTCTCCAGGACTGGTCGTGGCTTAACAAAAAATTCTAAAATTTTGCAACAACCTTAGGACTGGTCGAGCTAGTGCTAGGACTAGTTGAACATAGTCCAGGACTAGTCAAGAAACAGTTTATTCACTTATATAAATGACCAATTGAATTATGTATTCATAATAACCTACCTTAAGGTCAATCTAAGGTCATTCATACCTTATCCATGATGTATGAACATTGAAACTTTTTTTCCTTTAGTTGATAAATGATCTTTGAAGTTCACGAAGCTTAAGGTCTTGACATCTTTGGAAGCTTGAATTTGTAGTTACATTGAAGCTTGAGCTTGAGGTACTTGAGTTATACTTCATCTTGAGTACTTGATCTTGCATTAGAAGTTCTTGAAGTAAAGACCATTGTCCTTGTACATGATTTGCATTGTCTTGAATATGTAGATCCACTACACAAGACACAAATTCCAAGAGGTTTTGGCACTACAAAATTTGACAATTATAGGGGTTAAAAACCATAGCACTTACACCTGTCATGCCCCAAACTCGGAAATCGGGCTCACGAAATTCCTGATCGCCGAATCTGGTACCGACAGCCTCCTTAGTACCCCATTCTCAGCTTCTGGTATCTTTACACCAGATTCCGGTCCTGGGATCCTACAAGGAAGATTTTTCGATGTACATTTATCTCTTAAGAAGCACAACCACAAGTTTACAGTAACGCCCTGAATTTCGGGAGTTGAGCAAAGCTCTACTCCTGAGATCCAAAACATCACTTATGCAACATGGATAATGATGTTTGGATATCATCCATAGCAATGCATTAAGGATGAGTGGGATTATACTAAAATAACATATCATACTCCAGAGTTAATGTAATTAGGCAAGCAAAAAACTGAAGCACAAGTATCTAAATATGAAAGTATTTCACAAACTCCGGAGTACGAGTATGTAACCAGGTTGAACATATACATGTATTGTTTTAGAATAGACAAAATATCAAAATATAAAATATTCAACTAATCCATAAGTCCCAGTAATCCCGTCGAATCACCACGAGGTCTACATAGACTCGTTTGAGAGAAGTCCAACTCTGCTGTATAGACTTCGCCATCACCTGCATCTAAACCAGAGTCTGGGTGGTATTTTAAAACACCATCCTAGGGGTGGGAATGAGTGGCCAACTAAGTGGTACTATAAAGCAAAGGTTAACATGTTATCAATTCAATCAAGCAGTAATGATCAAGCAATACAACAATCATGTCCTAAGTATTCTTGTTAATGCAGGAATGGTATGCTGTAATAATGCATGCCCTCGCCTGCACTCCCTCAGCAACTTCATCTCACGATCACGCATGATAAACTCCCGAAAAGTGCGCATCCTCGCCTAAGCACATGCAATGCGGTGCATGATCGTGTTAGATAAGTAATTTATTAGGCTTATTCATATAGCAGATTCGGGAAGCTAAGGTACCTCCCTTTATATCATTAACACAAGTGAAGGATCCATCTAGGGTCGTCAATCTTAGTCAATCACATACAATAGATAAGTTATAGGACAACATCACCCCTAATGAAAAGCAGTGGATAGGCAAGTTCGAGAGTTTATACCCGAGGTCACTCCATCAACACCCTGCTAACTAGAGCACTATTTTCAAAGGGGGTCCGGATCAGACGGTTCACCACAACCTACGCTGGGACCGCAGCCAGGCTGCGCCGATGTATGCCAACGCTCGAATACAGTATCTCATACCACCATATTCGGTTCACTAATTTGGGTTGCTCAGTGGTCACTACGAGGAGGCTCATCACCCCAGCGTAGGCCGACAGCTCGACCACGGTGTCCCATAACACCATGCCTGGCTCATGAGTCTTATCAGATCGTGGTACCATGGTTGAAACGGGTCTTTACATTGGTAAGTGGTACCTTAGATTCAAGTAGCAGTGTCCATACATGGTAAACACATAATAGGCCAATCAGTTTATTAGACAAGTTCGACTGGTACAAGTGTACGCTGAATTAATTGACATGGAGTGCATAAGCACTCCACGTGGCCTAACCACTGTCGACAATTATCGTACGACTCGGAATCACCGAACGTATCAAATGTGGCGAGACGAATTCAGCCACTCAAACAGGAATTGTTACCGATTGCCTGGACTACGTTGTAGTCCCAATCATACTCAAATGCAGCATGTGGAGACATGTGATAATTATATAGGCATTTAACAAACAATCCAAGTACAACACTCATTTGAGCATTTTATCAACATATTAAACATGCTACTAAACATTTCAATTCATCCATAAATTGCGTAGTTGAAATTAAGATTACATGAAGAAAATTATACATATAGATAAGGTAATTAAGAATCTATCTCAACACCCTTTTTAAATACAATTCATCAAACAATTTCTTATTCAAACATTTTATCAAACACTTAGACTACACATTACTTTGTACATAGACTAAATTAGTTACGACATATATTATGACAAATCCTACCACAAGGGGATTGTCAAACATACAACAAACATGAATCCTAGATTAATAGTCATGACAAGCACAAATCAAGATTTCACACTCATTCAAACAATTTATCAAACACTTAGGCTACCCTTTTTCCCAATACATAGACTAGGTTAGTTACAACATTTATCTTAGTAAATCCTTATATAGAGAGGTCAGCATGCATAAGAAACGATGAATCATAATTTAATAGTCATAACAAACACAAATCATATTTACATGTTCATACAAACATTTTAACAAACACGTTGAATACATAATATATTCAACATAGTTTACACATGTATAATTCATGGATAATGTCGTAACTAAGATCATATGGCAGCAATCAAGTCAAACATAAATGTTCACTCCCCAAGTATAGGGTTGTGATGTAGTCGAATCCTAAGAGATTGATACTTGTATGTAATCTGAAACTAAATAGAACTATAACTAGACTAAGATGAAATCTAAATCAAATGTAATTGAGTGAATAATGGTGAAATAATTATCTAAAACTTAGAGAAATCAGAGGAAAGAAATTAGGGATTCAGAGGATCCACTTGTAGAGATTAGGGAGATCTTATGCCTATATCAAACTCAACTGGACTTAGAGTCCCATCTTCATCCAGTTGAAGAGTGTAACCATGGAAATCAAACTGAACTTATTTTGATATAGTTTTAAAGAGATGAAACGTATATGAATTAGAATGGATTCCATCACCAAACCATGCCCAGGAGACAAAGTAAATAACAGATTTAAACTAATTACCAACCAATCAACATGCTATGAAGGTTAGGAAAGGTACCGTCATCCAACCATTACCAGGAGACGACGGTGAATAATAGTGCTTCCTGGCGTCATAAACATTATAAAAAAAAGAAAGGAACATGCTCAAAGCCATTGCAGATCCATTGTAATTTCAATCACAACAGACCATTAAAAAATAAAAACTTTCCCTTAATTAACTAAAATCAACATCAGTTCAGTCTAAACAAAAGGCACAAGCAAAGGTCTCCCATCATGCTACAAGCTTCACCTCTTAGCCCTAGCTAAGAGGTTTTAGCCACACATGATTAGGCTAAGTCTCACAAAATTAATAAAAAGAAAACAGCAAATAAAAATAAAGAAAATACTATCCTTGTCTTTCTCTCTTGCTGACGTCTCCTCAGAATTGGATCTCCTCTCCCCCTAGATCCCACGTCCCAGGCTCTTTTTATAGCTACTGGAAGGATGGAGCCGGTGGTAGAGTCACAGCAGGACACGGTGTGTAACTTTTCACTGCCAAGTTTTTATGCCTCAAAACTCACCACTTCCCTTGCTCAATTTTCAAAGAAACACCATCCCTTGGGACATTTTCGAGCCCTCTACATGATGGATGGTTCAGATCTACCATATGATGAAAGATGGTGGGCCGCAACCGCCTGGAAATCCAGATTTTCATGGATGTATGAAAACTTTCGCACCTCTTCGCTGCGTAGCGTGGTGGGCCCCACAGAAGTGTTTTTGGGAAAATCCACCTTGTCCATTGGATTCAGGACAAAATTTCCGTCAAGAATGAATGATTTTGAACATCCATTTACGTGTCCCAGAGAAGAAATCACAATAAAATCAATTTTGAATGTCGTAGGGCAGTCCGCTTGTGGCCTCTGTAACGCACACATGTGCACGCATGGTTGCAAAGTAGCAACATGGTTTTATAATATTCGAGGTCGTCTACACGATGGACGGCTTGGATCAGCCGTACAGTCCATAGGTGGGGCCCAGTGACTTCCGCAAGATGGATAGCGGTCGGGCATTGCGCTGGAAAGGCGGGCACATTTTTGGAAGGCACTGGTCAACACAGCGCTGACCCTTCTACTAGCGTGATGCACGGCGGGTGTTTATGTACAGTGTGTACACACTGCATGTACAGGGTCCACTTTGATGATTTTCAGAAATCTAATCCGTCCATCCTGTTTCTCATATTATTTAAACTATCGATGCCGCTTTTGAAGCATATCCAGATAGCATGTGGGCCCCACTTAATGAATTAAGGGGCTGATCTGCCTGTTGGCGCACTTCTAGAGATATCCAATGGCTAAAATTTTATGTGTATAGTTAATTTATAGTCCCTAGCCCATGTATGAAGTTTCGTGTCAATCGAATGCTGGAAACCCTGTGATCTTGCATTTTAGATGACATTTAGGCCTCTTTAACGTGAACGACTTGATTTCCTCGAATCTCTGACGTGTAAATCCATCAATCTTAGTTCCCTAGAGTCCATCCCTTACCTTGGTAATTCATGAGCATTAAATCCATGCTTTTAGCTGCCTATTTCAATCTCGGCTCGTAAACTCATCCTGCAGCACAAACACGTTTAAAATAGGCTGTTAAATAGTATCATGTTCGTAATTTCGAGAAATAACTGAGGTCTAATATGAAATATTTGACTCTCAACAATAAATCATTAGCTAACATTGAAAGGCTTAAAAACTATAACCTAAACGTTTATATTCTGCACCTTTTGTCGGAAAACTCATTTCGAACTCGGTTCGAATCCTACTCTTCCGTCTACAGAAAAACGGCTACATAAATCACGAAATAGGTTAGCTATTTCGTCGATTCCTCTATTTGGATTCCTAAAATAAGATTAGGGTTAGGAGTTGTTACCAAAATTGTAGCCGAAAGAGGGTTGGATAGTGAAAGAAAACAGTGATCTAGCACGTAGAGTCATGTGGGAGGATTCCTACAGCGATCTATCAGACTCTCCCTTCTCTCCTCACTCTTTACCCCTCTTTTCTCTCTTCTCTCTCCTAGGGTTTGGAGAAAATCGTATGGAATAGATATGAGGTGGTTTAAGGGCATTATATAGGCCCAGAACTGATGCAAATGGCCTCAGGGCCATGGTATACCTGGTTTGTATCCAAAGGGCGCCTGTTTCGGGTAAACGGGGCTCATTCAGAGGTCCATTACTTATCTATGTCACAGAGTAAGTTCCTTGATAATGGATCTAGGCCAGATTATGATTTCGGTATGATCGAATTATTGGATCAACCATGGAGGACTTGTATCAGATCAACAATCATTATCACTTGATCAGGGCCCCAAGTATACAGACAAGAGTAGAAAAATTTCCCTGATCCATGAGTGAAGTTTAGTCAGAATCTAATGGTTTGAATTCTTCAATTTCACCTGCAAGCGAATGACCAAATTCACTTAAGTTCTGGTTCATTTTCTAAAGATATTCGCGTCTCTCACACATTTCGCTCAGGGCTTAAGTTGTGTGTTTCTGGACACTATCTGGGATCTATTCCCGTGATAGTTATCAAACCCAATAAGACGGTCATAAGCCTATAGTCTCACGGTAATCGGACTTTCGACGTGTGATCCAGGCCCGATACGGAGTTTCAATGTGCTCCCGAGAGCAACAGGGTTTTGAGATTGGTCCTAGGTCTTTAAGTAATGTTGAGTTAGTAATTTTAATGGTTTTGTGTCTTGTAGTTTGTATAGAAACTGGTTCAAGTCAAATCCATCTATTGTTTAGTTTAGTACTTAACTAAATTTCACCCTAATTTCGACAGAATAAGGTCCTAGGATAGTTCTATGCCCCTTTTTAGAAATTTTAGTTAGCATATTATTTTAATTATTTTTGTAATAGTTTTTCATCAAGTCTACTTTATCTCCACCAAATTTCATTAGATTTTGTATTATAGAAAAATTTTAAAAATTCTAGAAGTAGCAGCTGTCTGAACTAATAATTTTTGGACAATTGTCACACCAACCTAGCTTTAACTATATTAAAAATTTTATTATATTTTTCACTTACTTTTATATAAAACTAGACTTATCAAGCTTCACTCTGGCTTTTGAATATCACCGAAATTAGAGTTATATTGATGGAGATATGGTTTTTTAAAGTTGGTCGAAAACTGCAGCGAGGGTCCACCAAATTTCGATGCACCGGCGGCTCGCCGAGTGGCGTCGCGCCCCTCCGTGGTGCCTGCCACCAAGAGTTTTTGAAACAGGTGTATTTTGCAACTCAGAATGAATTATTCGACATGCAATATATGATTTTGGGGTAGGAGAAGCTAATCTATCCAAATAACTTATTTATTTTATGAGATTCCATAACATTAATGGTAAAAACCCCATTTTATTTATATATTTACTATTAATAGTAAATTTTAGTTTAAGTAATATTCTTCATCATTTAAACTTTAAGATTAGTATATAATATGAAAGTACTTAGAAAATTTTGAAGAATAAGGTGGCGAAAGGTGAGATTTTTTAAGGAAATGGGTTGAAATGGGATTTGAGGCTTTAGGATTGAGTTCTGAGAAGTCAATACGGGGCTATGATCGACCCATTGCCTAAGGACGTCTAACTCCAAGTTGGTAAAAATCCGGGATGTTACATTTACCTAAATCACAAAGGTAACATCATCATCATCACATATCCACTAATATAAATCATTTAAGTACAGTGCTGAAAGGGAAATACATATATATCAAAATCAAAGCTCCAGAAGATGGCTGTATGCTCCAAGCTCAACGCTGCTGCGACCTAATGCCACTTGCACACATCTATCGTGCATAAGCTTATAGAAAGCTTAGAGGGTGGTGTAAGTGTGTGCGCATGGTAAGTACCAAGCATACAATATAAATCTAAAAATCATATAATCTCGAAAATACTAGCCAGTCCAAGAGTCATACAATATCAGAGTATGCAATATTAGAGTAATGCAAAAACATGCTGGCAGGTCCACAAATACCATCAACCTTATCCAAGTTATACAATGTAAAAACATGATAAGCCAAATATCATATACTGAGGGTGCAATGCAATATGCGGATCTTGACGAGTCTACGAGCACCATCAACCACATCTAGGCCATATAAATGCAGAAACATAGTAACCCAAAATGCCATATACCGCGGATGTAATGCAATATGCTGTGCGAATGAAATGACCAATATGGAGTGTGAAGTCGGGATGATAGTACGTAGTATCGTAAGCTATAGGGTCCATCATAAGGGACTTCTATCCAAACCAGTCCCATACCTAAATTTGAATAGATAGACTCAATGTAACTTCTAATCTTAAGTTGGTTGCGTACCCAACTGAAACCATGGCCATTGCGAAGGTGCACGTAATAATCTAGTTATGCACCATTAGTCCGAGTGGATAGTGAATGAATGAATCAATCAATCAAATGGTGGGTACGTAACCCCATACTCAGTACATCCACATGTCAGTATGGCTCATCTCTGGGATATCACCATGGTCTAGTACACTCCACAATGGCTGCCGCCTCCCTAGCCACATAACCAGCAAGTAGAAAAGACTTCACTATCCGCCTGGCCAGTAGTCTACCAATACCTACCCGGCTCGTCGATAGCGAACCCATTTGGGAGCTAGTCTAACTCAGCCTAGCTTACAGCCTCCTCGCTCTGGTAGAAAAGGCCACACCCTCTTCAAACTGACCACGACATAGTAGGAGATGCCGCCTACCGGTATTCGGCACCCAGGCGCTCATGTATCCACTCGGTCTAAACGTTGGAGTCTCCTCCGGTACCAGAGGATTTTGGGACTCTCACCCAAGGACATCCTATATGCCCAAAGTGCTAGAACAAAAATTTTATGGTATCCCATCTGGCCATCCACGATGAACCTATGGAGGCCACGACCCTGATATCACTAGGGCGCGAAGTGATCATATCACACAAATGTGAGATGCATGAGTCATACCATCGAGTCATGCATCAATCCTGCGCGTACTGTGCGATTATGTGGGGAAACTCCATCTCTTAAGGAGTCCCCTAAGTAACTCAGCCTAATGACAATGCCATGATCACTCATTCCTCACAACGGGTATACAAATGATGCGTATGGACATGTATCATGATGTAATACTAAGCATGATCTTAGTATGTCCTACTAGACTAAGTACATTAGCATGATTATCATATGTAACAGGCGACGACTGGTCATAACCGGTATGTCACTTATGAGAGTATGGGCTGAATGATATGCCCTATTAGTGTAACAACCCGACTTTTCAGGACCTGAGTATACGACTCATTTTCCAAAAACCCGAGTGTTAACATTAAAGGATAATCAAATTCAATATTTAATATTTTCCTTTTATCAGAGTTAACAGATGAGCGTACGATGGACAAATCAACATAAGGAAAATTCCATTTACATTTGAAATATACAAGAGCTGCCCATAATGACTTATACAAACCAATGTCTCCATTCTTACAAACATAAAATGAAATAACATTACATTTGAAACAAAGTAAATTTGCAACAATCTTGAGTTGTGAAATCCTGTAGCAGCCCTTAGCAAATATAATCATGTAGCCTTGTCAACCATAGCCCGCTCCTCACCAATACGAATGTGAACATCATCAAGGCCACCTGTGCTACTTGTATGGTTATATTTATTTGATGAATGAGTGACAAACTTAGTGTGAACTCCCCTCAAGATTACACACTGCCACATTAGGTAGGAAATAGTATAAAACATCCAGACAACCAAAACGGAGTAAATGTAGTCTTATTAGATGTATAGATGCGTGAATGCAATCATCGAACCTGGGAAACATCATCTAGTTGGGTCACCTATGCAATCATCGACCCGGGTAAAATATCTGAACAAGCATGTGACTGGTCATCAGCTGTAACACCCCGTACTTTCAGTACTCGGGTGTCACCACGTAGATCCAAATTAGCTTACATATATGCATTTACCCACATAATTTACCTTACACGTCACTACCCATCTTAACCCTTGGATTTTAGACTATGACAACTCACAACATCATAATAAGATTGAGATCAATCTGTCCATTTGACTATCACAAGTTGAACTGTATTTAAATAAATGAAAATCTTCATTTGGACCCCTAGAGTTACCAAAAATGAGATACTAGGCAATCCAGTCGTTGGATTGATTTATAATAGTCCTAACTCCTAATGACCTACAGTGTGGCCCACAACATGAATTATATATACAGTGTGTAGACAATAGTAATAATAATACAAAAATGATATAAATACATATATGCACATAACAAAATAAATGAAATAAAATAAAATAACTATTATTATATGTGTAGTAACAAGTCTTGAAGTTGTGGACAACCCATAGGACCACTTTAGCCGTTGACAATCGATTTGGGGTAAATCTGACCACCAGAACCATTATAATCACCCGTTAAGGGTCAAGATCTGGTTGGCATGGCCCACCTGGGCCTCACCATCAACCAAAAGTGGGTCAAGGTCCCTGGGAATGCCCTCCAATATAAACGGACGGAGTAGATTAGGATATTCACTTTTTATTGGGTCCCTACACAACACATGTGCACAAAGAATGCTTATTCACGCAGTACACCAAGACTATTGGCTCGGTCAAACCAGATTTGACCGAGCACCCCCACAAATATCTCCCGCCATCATCTCCCTCTGTTTTTAACCGACCCACTTCAAGCTCCTATGTGACCCACCATGACCACTTTCCGAGCATTTTGAGCCATTCAAATCCTTCATGGGACTCGCACGATCATAACGGTATAGCCATTTGATCATCTGAATTCGAACGAAGGAGATTGAACTCCATCGTCCATCCCACCCCGAAAGCCGCCCGACCGAGAACCTGCTGTGAGAGGAGAAAGACGACCGCCCTTCCTCTTTGGGAAGGGCAAATCTCAACCATCCATTGGGAAGATAATTCCAGCCGTTCCCTCTCTCTCACCCTCCCTATAAATTAGGTCCTATAGCCCTAGGAATTTACAATAAGAGAGAAGAAAAGAGAGAGTGTAAGAAAGAGAAAAAAAAACAGGGAGTTCGTTCCTCCCATTGTAGTTCAAGTGTAAGATCGGCATCCACCCATCTCAGGTAATCCATCCTCCCTCTCCTTTTGAGTTTGATTCTTAGGCTGCTACCAGACCAGCAACACTTACGTTCCTCCCCCAGTTGGCCTTCCAAATGGCCTTGGTATGGGCTGAGAAACCAGGATTTTATTCAGACCCCTGTTCAGGACCAGGACTGTGTCATGAAACATACAAATCCATGGCTAGTTGTCCATCTGAGAAGTCGCCCAAGTAGTGGCCACGATGTGGGTTGAAACAATGCTTGAGCAGCAGCTCCGTTTCAAGTCTGGAGTAGGCTAAACGATGGCTGAACTCTGGACCAAAAATAAAGTAAGAAATGATCCAAACAGTAGCTCCATTTTGGTCCTCGAATCAGGCCAAACAATGGCCACGATTGCAGGACCTTTAAAACTTGTTGAGCTCTGAGAAAGGTTGAAAGGTGGTCCTAGACGCAGTTCAATTGCATGCAGCAGAGGCGCTGCCTTCACGAAAGGATGTTGGACTGTCTGGCTGAGAAATCTCCACCGTCTTCCTCTTGAAATTTCGACCGTGAATGGCGAGCCTTAATCATCTGTCAATGTGACCCGCCTAGATAATCAAGCCTCAAAAGCAGCCAAACGGTCTCCTTTCGATTGTCGAAGAAACAACGTAAAGGTGCATGGCCAAGAAAGGTCAACGTGGTATGGAATGGCTTTCCTTCCTCTATCGGATGAACGGTTCAGATCCACCATTTACTCCATGATGGTGGCCTACAACAGAGAAACGGAACCTCTGTTACGAGCAGAGTCATAATGAGAGGGTTGGTGGGCTGACTAACGGTCTGGGCCCTGTAAAATGCAAGTGGGCCTCGTCCAACGTCTGTGGGCCGACCCTGATTGTGAGCCTTGCATCGGCCATGGGCCCCACCAAATGATGGTGGGTTGCTCTAGCGCCAGGGCACCATGGGCCATGCAAGTTGGACCATCCATCAGGTTCCTGTATCTAGAAAAGAAAGCCCTGGGCCGGACGTCCAGATCTGGACAAATCTCTTTGGTTTCTTCTTCTTTATTTTCATATATTTTATGCATATATATGTGTATATATACATACGTATATAAATATTTTACTTATTAGTATACATAGATACGTGGTGGGCCCCACATGAGACCCACCTGTGAGGTGAATATATGCATGTTGCACCAGTACTTGGATACAGGTACGTGTATAACTGAACCACTCACACATAAATCAGTTCACGTAAACTGATTGCTAAGAAAAAAATGAGATCTCATCATGGACGAGGGGTCTGGAAAATCTGAACGGTCCACGTGGAGCAGGACCTCAGAAAATCCCCTGGTGCCAATTTTCATTTTGAACCAAAACTTGGGTGGGCCATGATTAATGAAAATAGTTTCTTCTTTTGAAATACATTTATCTTTGCTATGGCCCACCAGAACCTCAGATTAGGGTGAAAATTCTCTCCCTAAGGTTCCTTAGGATTCTACATCTTATGGACCGTTCGGATTCGACACCCAAGCTTATGTGGGACCCACATATTTGAAAACCCAACTGAGAAGAGAAAAGAAAAGTGGTGCATGCATGCACCCTGATGCTCACATGCCAGTCCACGTGAACCAAAAAAAAAGGTGGAGATCTCATCAGATATGATGAGTCCAGAAAATCTGAATGGTCCACGTGGAGCAGAACCTCAGGAAACCCACTGGTTCCAATTTTTACTTTGAACCAACACTTCAGTGGGCCATGATTGATGCAAAAAGTTTCTTCCCTTGAAATTGCATATACCTTTGCTATGGTCCACAAGAATCTTAGATCAGGGTGAAAATTTAACCCTTAAGGTTTCTTAGGATTTCACACCTTATGGACTGTTCGGATTCGACATCATGCTCACGTGAGACACACCAGGTGCTCACGTGCATAATGTATGGATGTATAGGATGAAAAAAGAAACACATGTATATATTACTTAATGCATATGCATGCACTGTGTATTATGTACTCACATATCTTATGAAATATACACATGTGATATACATATATAATTTGTGGTACATATACACTATGTATGTATATAACGTATACATATATACCATGTAATCTACATATATGTTATGCAAAACGTATACACTACGTATATAATGTATACATATATCTTATGAAATATAGCTATATATTATGAGATATACATATATATTTTGTGATGCACATATCTATAATGTATATAACGTATACATGTATACCGTACGATGCAGATATATTATACATAATGTATGCACAGATATACTATGGAATGTATATAGTGTGTAAACTCATCTATATGGTGGTGAGCCACATGTGGGGACCCTACCATGATATAAATGCTTATCTGCACGTCTGTGCAATGGACCCCACCAACTAGGAAATTGTATATTGTGATCGCTCGTCGGACAAGTATTGTTGGGCCTGGGCTCCTCTCAAATAAGGACCAGACCATCATGGCTTAGGTCATTCGACCAACCATTGGTGTACTAGGACCTTAGAACTTATCCGCTAATGTAAGGGATTTCTCTAGGAATCTGTTCAAGTAATGTAGAGACACTAGCTTCTCGAGAGGGCTCACACTAAAGGACACCCTACAACGTATTTGGTGATGATTCTTCCCCTTGAGCTTTCCATCTTCTCATTAGCTTAAGTTATAGTTTTTATTTAAATTGATATCTCTCCTTTATAATCACATGTGTTAGCTGTTAGAAATTGAATTGTCGTATTACATGCTCTATGATTATCCTGTATAATTGTTCATGCTCGTGGATTTCTTTTTATGGATTTCTTATGGAACTTAAACTGTATATTAGTGGGAAATTCTCACATATGAATGTACACCCATACTTGGAATGTAACTTAACTAGTTGTGATCGTAATGGACCTTCGACTTGGTGGTTATTAAGTGGTGGTTTTGATGGATCATTGATGTGGGCCTACCATCCAGGGTTGTTGAGTCCAATGGCTTTCAAGGATGGTCTTTTATCGCATGGTTCTGATACTCGCCCTATGTGGTCTACTTTGATATCGCCCAATGTGGCTTTGTTCTAGTATTTTCCCTATATGGGTTAGATGTTTTATACTGTGTAACCTACAACCATGCGATGGTAAGCCCCATATATTGGAATATGATTGACCACTAGTCGACGAGTTTCCATTAAACATCCTAAGATGGTAGTCTCATGGGCCGGGGATGGTGGAATGGGACACTATGCCTGAGCCGTCGGCCTACGTTGGGCTCTGAGCTCCCCATAGTGACCTTTGAGCTTATTGAACCCGTTGATTGTAAATGGACTAATAATGGGCTGGCAAATCATGCATACATGGCATATTTCGATGGCTTGGATCACTCTGCCCTGTGATTACGCTGAATGTTGCGCTTATGACCAGTCATTCGATTAGGATGATGACATGGATCTTCATGCCCCGTGATTATGCTGAATGTTGCACTGATGACCAGTCACATCGCCTTTCTGGATGTTTTACCCGGGGCACAGACCGTCTAGATGTTTTACCCGGGTCGACGATTGCATGGGGACCCGACTGGATGATGTTTCCCAGGTTCGATGATTGCATGGGTGGCGGCCCTATCTGCACGGATGAGCATCCCCGGGGCGTGAATGCATTCCACACATCCATGCACATGATAAGATCTGCATCATGTACTGTTTTATATGCTTTATTTTATAACTATGCTTACCTAATGCGGCAGTGTGTAATCTTGAGGGGAGTTCACACTGAGTTAGCCACTCATCCATCAAATATATAACCGTACAGGTAACACAGGTGGCTCAGGTGACATTCATGTTTACATTGATGAGGAGCAAGCTATGATCAACAAGAATGCGTGATTGTAATTGCTAATGGTTGCTATAGGATTTCACATCCCAAATTTGTTGTAATTTACTTTATTTTATATGTAATATTATTGTAAGAATGGGGACATTGGTTTGTATAAGTCATTATGGGCAACCTCTTGTATATTCTAAATGATAGTGAAATTTTCCTTCATGCTTACTTGTCCATTCTATGCTCATCTGCTTACTCTGATAAAAGAAAAAAAAAATATATTTGACCATCCTTTAAGGTTAATACTCGGGTTTTTGGGATACGGGTCATGTACTCGGGTCCTGAAGATTCGGGGCGTTATATCAGCGCAATATTCAGCGTAATCGCGGGGCATGATGATCCGAGTCATAATCCTAAATCGAATGACTGGTCATTAGCACAACATTTAGCGTAATCGCGGGGCATAACCATCCAAGCCATCGTAAATATGTCGTGTATGCATAATTAGCCAAGTTATTATTAGTTCATTTACAATCAGCCAATTTAAATAACCTCAAAGGTCACTACGGGGAGCATATAGCCCACCGTAGGCCGACGGCTCGAGCATAGGTCCCATACCACCATCCCCGACCATGAGACTACCACCTTAAAATGTTTAATGGTACCCCGTCGACTAGTGGCCAATCATATTACTATATATGGGGCTTACCATCGCATGGTTATACACTATAAAACATCCAACCAATATAGGGAATATACTAGAATAAAGCCACATAGGGCGATATCAAAGTAGGCCACATAGGGCGAGTATCAGAACCATGCGATAAAAGACCATCCTTGAAAACCATTGGATATAACAACCCTGGATGGTAGGCCCACATCAATGATCCATCTAGACCACCACTCAATAACCACCATGTTGAAGGTTCATTATGATCACAATTAGTCAAGTTACATCCCAAGTATGAGTGTACATTCATATGTGAGAATTTCCCACTAATGTACCAGTTTAAGTTCCATAAGCAATCCATAAAAAGAACACAAGTATGAACAATTATATAGGATAATCATAAAGCATGTGATACAACAATTTAATTCCCACCAGCTAACACATGTGATTATAAAGGGAAATATCATTTATGAATTTAAAGAAAAACTATAACTTAGGCTAATGAGAAGATGAAAAGCTTAAGGGGAAAAATCATCACCTTATATTTTGAATCGCCTTCTAGTGTCGCTAAGTTCTTATGCCTTTAGAATTGAATCCTACCACAAATCGTGAACTTCTACCATTAGATCTAAGTTCTACGCACTACCTAGGTTTAAGATCATAGCCTAGGGTTTTGTTGAATGCTTATATTCTAGGATTTGAATCCTAAATTATTATTATAAAATGGGCCAAATAATATTCATAATAAGAGTATTAATCCATCCATATTAATAATGATGGTTCATAAGTTCATATTTAAACGTACTAACATTACCTGATATTCTTACAACCTCTTAAATAATACAAGTAATAGTATTAGAATCTTTACAAACGATTGTAAAATAAGGACTAATACTAATAATTTTATTAACATGAATTATACTAATCCCTTACTGAAAATGATGATATTTTTTAATGATAATAATAATAGTTATCATTAATGAATCTAGTTATGATCTAACATTAAGGATAATATTTAAGAGGGTTAAATAAAATACTACTATTTAATAATCGCAACCTTGTTTATAATAATTTGCTTTAGCATAGATTATCCAGTAATGGTTAATCATATCTAATATTAGCAATCCTAATAACAAGAGTGGTAATAATGATATCAATACAACAAGTCTATTATTCTAAGGGTGAATGAAACCTACAACCGTCTACTCCAAAATTAAGAGGAACTTAGCTACAAGGTTACAAAGTAGGAGTTGCCTGGCCCAGCAATCTACTAGTCGCATGAATAGTTTTTGGGCAAATGTTCGGCCCAAAATGAGGTTGGGCTTGGCCTAGTTCATGACCCAGTTATGGATGACCTTGGCCCACCTTTTGGGCTGGTTTCAGCCTGGAACGTGGGCTGGTTTCGCCCCACTGCCATGTTTCAAAAGAGTTGGGCCCACTGCATGTTTCCACGGAGCTGGTCCCATTACACTACTTTCAAAGGACTAGGCTGGCTGAGATTTGTGTTGTGGTCCACCGAGATATGTGATGCGGCCCACTAAGATTCATCTCAGGTGCGGCCCATCATGAAGGTGGCGTGGCCCACTGAGATTTATCTCAGCCAAGGCCTACTGAGACGACCAGTTAGAGTTGGCCTGGTCAGAATCATTACAAACCCGATTATTCTCTTTGCTGGTTAAGGCATTCGCGGTGTTAAGATTCATGAAAATCTGACCGATAAAATGATCATATCTGTTGCTACCGGTCCTAATCAAGACCGCTTGACAAATGCAACTAAACAGATGGTCTAGATCATTCCTTAAAGAGGTGTGGTGTCCGGGCAATACCTGTGCCGAACCTAGCGCCGGATGAGTCGACTCGGTGTGGCATAAAACCTGGACAGCAGGCAGCGCTGTAGCCGCACTCCCTCACTCACTCACTCTCTCCTTTCATCTCAGATTTCCCTCTTTTCTGAGGAGGATCTGGATGCGTTTGGGCAGCGACTCAGCCCAACACAAACTAAGTGGAGTGATGCCAGTGAGTCCTGACTCGAGCGCTAGTGCAACAGTCAACTTGCACCACAGTTGCCTCTGCTCTACCCTCACCATCTACTCCTTCTTTCTCCTCTTTCCATCTATCTCCAATTCGGGGTTGTACTAGCTTGAAATCACAGCAACTCGGTGAGCCAAAATGACAACCATGCATGGAGTTTTCTATGAGGAAGATGAAGTGGGTGGTAATGGCGGATTGCAAACGGCGGCTTCTTCCTCCAATCTGCTTCTTTCAGATGATTCATATGGGTCTTAGAAAGCTCTCAGACAAGCTTTCTCAAAGCTTGGAGGGGATTAGAGTGGTGGGTTCGAAGGTGGAGGCTCGCGGCTGTTTTTCTTCAGGTTTTCATAAGAGCTGAGAAGGAGTTATTTTTACTCCCTTCTTATCATCAAAACTAGCTCTTTTAGGCCATTGGATGAGGACTGGATGGCCCGAATTGAATACTGTTGTTCGGTTTTTCTCAAAACCATGGGAAGGAACCGAAACTGGATATGGTTTTCTTTGGGAAT
The DNA here is from genome assembly GCA_030180095.1 of Magnolia changhungtana. Taxonomy (NCBI): domain Eukaryota; kingdom Viridiplantae; phylum Streptophyta; class Magnoliopsida; order Magnoliales; family Magnoliaceae; genus Magnolia; species Magnolia changhungtana. The sequence continues at coordinate 515,284 of JASAUF010000324.1, read as the reverse complement.
ACCCTAAGTAAATGGAGGGCTGAGATGGTTCCTTTGGGATGGTACAGATCATCCCAAGCTGGCTCACGCAGATCACCAAAATGCTGTACGAAAAATAGTTTCCATTTTTAGAAACGTTGTGCTTTCAGGACCCACTTGCTACGAGAATCGTGTGCACGTACACATGTGTAATAGTGTGAAACTTATGGGATTTTGGTTGCACATGGGTCCTCTGTCAGATGGACAGTTTTGATTATCTATATGGACAGTGTAAGTGGGCCACTGATGAAAGGTCGAACGTACATCCGTTCTCTGTCAAAAACCAAGGAGAGAGGGAGTATCCTCCTTTTTAGAGCAAGCACGAGTCAACCCGTGTTGACTCGGCCTGACATGTGTGGTGCATAGTGGGTGTAACATCCCGAAAATCGGGGGTTGAGCATAAACTCAACTCCCGAGTTCCAGAACATAACTTATGTAACAAAATGAATGATGATTGAATGTTGAATGTATTTGGGCATTGAACATGAGTGTGATTAAGCCAAAACAGCATATCATACTCCAGAGACAATTAAATTGCAAGCGGAAGGTTGTGATAGACATATAAAATATAAAAATTGTGGTGAGTCTCCAGAGTGTGATAAAGTTACCAGGTTAACTAATTACATGTACAATTCTAAAATTTACCAAATGTGCAGAAGTGTAATGTCTTCTAGCCCAAGTACCATAGCCCCGTCAATACATTACCAGGTCTTCATAGACATGTTAGAGAGTTATATGTAGGAGAACTCCTCCTCAACATCATAGTAGTGGTCCAGCTCTGCTTCATAAGCATCGCCATCACCTGAAACTCAACAAATCTGGTTGGTGTTGCAAACACCGTCCCGTAACGTGGGAGTGAGTGATCAACTCAGTGGAACAATAAAGCATAGGTTAACATGTTATTAATTCAGTCAAGCAGTAATGATAAAGCAGTAAAATCAAACACTCCTAACTACTCTTATTAATGCAAGTATGAATGCAGTCATGATGTATGCCCTCACCGGCATACTACCTCATGCGACACCATCTTCGTTCGCGGCATGCTTTCATCCCTCAGTACTCCACATCTTCCAGGCACATGCAATGCATGATGAGCATGATTACCGAGTTGTTATTAGTCCATTTCAAACAGCAGGATTGGAAAACTAAGGTACCTCCCTTGTATCATTCCCAAACATGTCCATTCTAGGGTCGTCAGTCCTACACAATCTCATACGATGGTGTGTTTCTAGGTCACTGCAAGGGCTGCCAGGGCTGTTACACGGAATCGTTGTACCACTCCCCCATCACCTTATCAATACAGGCCTAGTTTATACTTTGTTACTACGGGAAGGCTCGGTGCCTCACCGTAGGTTTAGAGTATGCTCGAGGTCACTACACCGTATATGGTCAGGGCTGTCAGGCCTGTTACACGGAATCGTTGCACCACTCCCCCATCACCCATCAAGTAGTGTAGGCCGACAGCTCGAATATAGTGTCTCATACCACCATAATTGGCTCACGAGTCTAGTTATTCACTGGTCACTACGGGGAAGCACGTGTGTAACACCCTGAAAATCGGGGGTCGAACATAAACTCAACTCCCGAGTTCCAGAACATCACTTATACAACAAAATGAATGATGATTGAATGTTAACTGTATTCGTGCATTGAACATGAGTGAGATTAAGCCAAAACAGCATATCATACTCCGAGACAAGTTAAATTTGCAAGCGGAAGACTGTGATAGATAGATAAAATATATAACTTATGATGAGTCTCCAGAGTGTGATAACATTACCAGGTTAAATAAATGCAAGTGCAGTTCTAAAATGTACCAAATGTGAGGAAGTGTAATGCCTCCTATCCCATGTACCATAGCCCCGTCAATACAATATCAGGTCTTCATTGACCTGCCAGAGAGATATAGATAGGAGGACTCCTCCTATCATCACAAAAGTAGTCCGGCTCTGCTTCACAAGCATCGCCATCACCTGAAACTCAACAAATCAAGTTGGTGTTGCAAACACCGTCCCGTAACGTGGGAGTGAGTGATCAACTTAGTGGAACAATAAAGCATAGGTTAACATGTTATCAATTCAGTCAAGCAGTAATGATAAAGCAGTACAAATCACACAATTCTAACTACTCTTATTAAGTGCGAGAATGAAATAACATGATGCTGTATGCCCTTGCCAAACCACCCTCATGCGACATCATCTTACGTTCGCGAATGCTTAACTCCCTCAGTGCGCCACGTCTACTAAGCACATGCGGTGCATGATGATCATGATTACCAAGTTATTATTAGTCCATTTCAAACAGCAGTATTGGGAAACTATGGTACCTCCCTTGTATCATTCCCAAACATGATCCATTCTAGGGTCGTCAATCCTAGCTAATCTCATATGATATTATGGTTTGAGAAGCGTAGTGAAGGCATCGCCAAGGGCTCGTCACCCGTCGGCGCGGATACAGATCTCACCGTATGCGGCTCAATTGCTGGCCGTCAGCTCAAGTACAGGTCTCACCGTACTCGCTCAATCACTAGCCGTCAGCTCGAGTACAGGTCTCACCGTACTCGGCTTAACTCATACTCTAGTTGCTGTGAAAGACTCGTCGCCAATCACAGACCCTTGGAGTATACTCGAAGATACTACGGAGGACTCGTCGCCGTCGGCACGAAGACGAGTCTCACCGTGTCTCACCGCTCTCGCCCAGAGTATCGATCGACAAATCGAATATAGTGTCTCATACCACCATAATCGGCTCACGAGTTTGGTTGTGCAATGGTCACCACGGGGAGGCACATGGCCCCAGCGTAGGCCGACAGCTCGACCACGGTGTCCCATACCACCATGCCCGACTCATGCGTCTTAGCGGATCGAGGTACCATGGTTAAAAGGGGGTGTCACTGGTAAGTTTCGTACCCTAGGTTCAAGCAGTAGCGTCCAAACATGGTGAACATACATAAGACAGATCGGGTTACTTGACGAGCTCGGCTAGCTCGAGCGCACAACAAGTTGAACGATATGAAGTGCATAAGCACATCGCGTGGCCAACCACTATCGCCAACCGAAGTACGACTCGGGTTCGTCGAACACATCTCACGTGGCAAATGAATCGCAGCCACGAATTCAATTCTGGTACCGATTGTCTGGACTATAATCATAGCCCCAAACACATTCAATTGCAAATAGATAAAGCAGTAATGGATCAAGATTCAAATCATACAATTAAGTCTGGTAGTATCCGTTTAGGGTCGCTGTGGAAATTGCCAGACGCCTTTTCGTTGCTCCACTCCCCCATCACCCATGACGGATCATACAACGTAATTATGAATTTAAACATTCGCATTGCATAATTAAAATCATACAATCAGTTGAGCATGTTATCAAGCATATCATAAAGCATATTATAAAGCATATTATAAGCATGTTATGAAACACTATAAAACCAGGAATACAAACACATATATTACAAGTATGCGGTTTAAGTGGACAACCTCATGGAGGTAATCATACATGTATCTAGGGTAGTTGAGAATTCCATCTCAGCACCAGCCTAAGGTTCTAACACTTAAGCACTTACACTCACAAGCAATTTCACCAACACTTGGAATGCACTATTTCAACATACATGACGTATGTTAGAGGAAAGTGCACTAGGGCTGTTCCTTTACCAAACTAGTATTTTATATGTATACAACATATTCATACAGCAAATAATCATGACAATTACATCAGCTCATTTTATACGTATAGGGTATTTTTTAGGATACCCAATTTCAACATACATGGTGTTTACAAGGGAACTTGTAATACGGCAATTCCTTTCGCCAAGCAATTAATTTATACATACATAAGATATTTATACAACAATTAATCATGATAAACACCTCGCTAAAATATACATGTATACGGTACTTCTACAATACCGTATTTCTACATACATAGTGTTTATTAGTAAACATGTATTTAGGCGAATCCTTTCGCCAAATAAGTATTTTATCCATACGTCATATATCCATATGACAAATAAACATGTCAACCACATTTCCATAAAAAATATGTATACGGTATTTTATACGAATACCTAGAGTATGTGAAATTCCAAATTCTACAATTTTAATCGAAACAGAAAACGGAAAGCACTTTGTACATGTGCAATTGCATGCAGATCATGAATCTACCATTATCTGACATTGAAAGCGTTGAAAACCGTAACCTATACACCTAAAGTCTGCACCTTTAGTCGTAGAATCGTAACGGAGTTGATAGGTTTGCTACTCTTCCGTATTCGGCAGTTTGACAACCTATAGAACGAAATAGGTTAGCTATTTCATAACCTACAACCACCCAAGCCCCAAATCAGATTAGGGTTAGGGTTTTCTACCTTAAAACGGAGTTGATATCGACGGGAAAGCGCCTGGAAAGAGGCGGTGCAGCCCGTGGGGTGATTTGCAACAGTAGGAGGAAGATCCTCCCACTTCTCCCTCACTTTCTCTCTCTTTTCTCTCTCCCAAAACTCAAATTCGTATGGCTGTGAGAGAGGGTGCTCTAAGGCCCTTATATAGCCTAAAACATTCCCAAAATAGACTCAGGTTCAAGGGTTACTGCTAATATAGGATATTCGTCACTTTTCCGCAAATTCAAAAGAGAGGTTCTGGTAGCCCTCTTCAGCCAAACGTCAAACTTAAGCTCACCACCTATGGATCTATGTGGGATTACGTTCTCGACTCGATCGGATTCCCAGATCGCATGTGGCGGACCACTTTCAGTTCAACGGTCAGTGGGCCACGATCAGAAATTCTAAGTACATGTAAATGTTCCTGAAATTTTTCTTAATCCGAGGGTGTAATTTGGTCGGATTACTGGTCGTTGCTTATCATCCGACACGCAAGCGAAAGGTGCCAGATCACTATTCCTGATATTTATTTTGGAATAGGAATAGTGTTTTTCACACACCCTCGCTCCGAATCGAAACGAATGGCCGTGGGACATCGGATGGACCTGATTTTTGAGATGATGGTCAAGCCCAACGAGGCGGTTCTAATTCCTTAACTTCGAGTTATTCGGACTTTCGACGTGCGGTCCAGATCTGATACGAAGTTTCAACGTGCTCCCGAGAGCAGCCGGGTAATGAGATTGATCCTAGATTTTAGGGTAACCTAACGTCCATGATTCTACGAGTTTTGGGTCTTGCAGATCGTATTTAAAGCGATTCAAACGGATTTCGTAGCTAAACTGGTCTCGCACTTAGTTACTTTGTCTCATTTCTAAAGGATTTAGTCCTAAGTGATTTCTATCTGGGGTGGTACTTAGTCCTTTGTAGTTTGTATCTAAAGTGATCCAAGTTATACTACTTAGCTAGTTTAGATAGTGTCTAGGGTGAAAGTTATTACAAAATTGGAAGATCAAGGTGATGAAGGGTGAGGTTTGTGAAGGAAATGATTTGAAAAGAGATTTGAGGCTTTAATTGAGCGTTTAAGAAGTTAAACCTGTATTAGGTTTGATCCATTGCCTAAGGACGTCTAATCCCAGGTTGGTAAAAATCCGGGGTGTTACAACGTGGCCTCAGCGTAGGCCGACAGCTCGACCACGGTGTCCCATACCATCATGCCCGGCTCATGAGTCTTAGCGGATCGAGGTACCATGGTTAACGGGATTTCCACTAGTAAGTTTGGTACCCTAGGTTCAAGCAGTAGCATCCAAACATGGTGAACATACATTAGACAGATCGGGTTACTTGACGAGCTCGGCTAGCTCGAGCGCACAACAAGTTGAACGACATGACGTGCATAAGCACTTCGCGTGGCCAACCACTATCGCCAACTGAAGTACGACTCGAGTTCATCGAACACATCTCACGTGGCAAATGAATCACAGCCACGAATTCTATTCTGGTACCGATTGTCTAGACTATAATCATAGCCCCAAACACAATCAATTGCAGATAGATAAAGCAGCAGTGGATCAAGATTCAAATCATACAATCAAAGTCTGGTATTATCAGTTTAGAGTCGCTGTGGTACATTTGCATGAATCGTTACACCACTCCCCCATCACCCTTCACGGATTTCATGGAATACAACATAAACATGTGAAGTAAACAGAGCAGAATTAAATAAACAAGTAATTCAGGTATGTTAACAAGCATGTCATAAAGCATGATATAAAGCATGTTATAAAGCACTATATAAACAAGAAACACAAACACATATATTTCATAAGTAAGCGGTTAAAATAATTAACCACACGGAGGAAATCATACTGGTCTCTAAGGTAGTTGAGAATCCTATCTCAACACCTACCAAAGGCATCATCATCCAAACACTTATTCTCTCAAGCATTTTCACAAACACTTAGCATACACTATTTCAACATACTTAGTGTATGTTAGCAAACATGTAATTAGGGCGAGTGCTTTCGCCAAGCAAGTATTTTACGCATATATAATATATTTATACAATAAATAATCATGGCAAACACATCTCTAAAATATATACGTATACGGTACTTTCTACAATACAGTATTTCTACATACAGAGTGTATATTAGCAAAACATGCATTAGGGCGAATCCTTTCACCAAATAAGTATTTTATCCATATATCATACATTCATACAACAAATAATCATGTCAAACACATTTCCAAAAAATATACGTATACGGTATTTTCTACAATACCTAAAATATGTAAAATTCCATATTCTACAACTTTAATCAAAACAGAAAACGGAAGGCACTTTGTACATGTGCAATTGCATGCAGATCATGAATCTATCATTATCTGATACTGAAAGAATTGAAAACCATAACCTATACACCTAAAGTCCACACCTTTTATCGTAGAATCGAAACGGAGTCGATAGAATTGCTAAGTTTCTGAATACAGCAGTTTGGTAACCTATAGAATGAAATAGGTTAGCTATTTCATAACCTACAACCTATACAACCCCAAAACAGATTAGGGTTAGGGTTTCTTACCTAGAAACGGAGCTGAAATCACCGGGAAAGCGATTAGAACGGAGTGGTGGAGCTCGCGGAGCGGTAGGGAAACATGGCAGGGAGATTCTCCCACATCTCCCACACTTTCTCTCTCTTTTCTCTCTTCTCTTTCTAGGGTTTCTCTCAAATTCGTATGGCTACAATGAGAGAGGGTTTAAGGTCCTTATATAGCCTAAAAACTCACCGAAATAGACTCCAGGTAAAGGTATACTTAGGTTATACCTAAATCGGACCTGTTTCAGCTCAACGGAGGACTTCTGGCGGGCCTCCTTGAGCCAAAGGTCAGACTTAAGCTCACAAACTATGGATCTAGGTTCCATTAAGTTTTTGTTCCAGTAGGGTTCTCAGATCACGCGTGGCGGACCAGTTTCAGTTCAACGGTCCGCGGATCTTGATCGGAGATTCCGAGTACATGGATATGTGTATGAAATTTTTCCTAATCCGAGGGTGTAATTTGTTCTGATTCTGACGATCTGGTTGCTTAAAACTGATCCGCAATTGCGAGGTGCCAGATTACTATTTGAGATATGTTATTTTGAATTAATTTCATATTTCTCACACTCTTCACTCAAAGCTCAAGCGAATAGCGCTGGGACACTATCTGGATTTGATTTCCGAGATGGTTGTCAAGCCCAGCAAGGCGGTCCTAATTCGTTAACTTAGAGTTATTCGGACTTCCAATGTGCGGTCCAGATCTGATACGGAGTTTCAACGTGCTCCCGAGAGCAGTCGGGTAATGAGATTGATCCTAGATTTTAGGGTAACTTAGCGTCAATGATTCTACAAGTTTTGGGTCTTGCAGATCGTATTTAAAGCGATTCAAACGGATTTCGTAGCTAATCTAGTTTAGCACTTAGTTACTTTATCTCATTTCTAAAGGATTTAATCCTAAGCGATATCTGGTCGAGGTGGTACTCAGGCCTTTGTAGTTTGTATATAAGGTGATCCAAGTTATACTACTTAGCTAGTTTAAGATAGTGTCTAGGGTGAAAGTACTTAGGAAAATTGAAAGAACAAGGTGGTGAAGGGTTGGATTTGTGAAGGAAATGGGTTCAGAAGCGATTTTAGACTGTGTGATTCAATTCTGACAAGTTAATAAGGTGCTAGGAGCGGCCCATTACCTAAGGACGTCTAATTCCAGGTTGGCAAAAATTCGAGCTGTTACAGCGGGTGTGCACCAGCAGTGTACACGCATCCCATTAAGTGGGGTCCACCATGATGTTTGTGATAAATCCACTCCGCTCATTTCCTTTGGTTGGTCTTATCATAGCCCTTAGCCAAAGATGGAGCAGATCCAATGCCTAGGTGGGCCCCACGACTTGATTCGGATCATGTTTTTGGATTTTCCTTGACCCGATGGTTGGATTACATCTAAACTTGCTAACAACGGTACAAAGGGTCCATAGGACTACTAAACTATAATTTAGTGGTTGGATCATGGATCAAATGGCCTAATATGTCTTCATAACATTAACTATCATGTTACCATACTTTTTAAAGATAATATATATCATTTTTATTATTATAATTATTATAATTACCTGTTGATCTTGTTGTTTATTCATCCTCTTTTTATTTATTTGTTATTATTATTATTATTATCATGCCTATATATAAGATGTGGGGCTGCTTAAATAAGATTCAACAGTTCAGTTGGTGGTCTGATGTCTAGGTGTGATGATCAGGTGGCGAGGCTTTTTTACCATTAACGGTCATAGGAGTTTCTGATTTATGTGATCACTGGGTGGATTTTATCTAATGATATGTTATTGGCTTATTGGGTGGATTGGATCTTCTTCTTGATCGGGGAAAGTTTAACATGGGTATGCATGCCTTGTCCTAGGGTGAAGTCTATAGATTTAATTTGGAACTTGCACTGATCACCAACTTCAACTGTCCAAGTTTAGACGGGAATCCATAGATGAAGTAGGTCCACGGTTCAGGTGGTTAGGTCGCATGTTTAAGTATTAAATTGTCCCACATAAAGGTGTGGACTTGTGTATGGTGGATCTCGTGGCTCAGAGTTCTAAATTTGAGATGGTCAATCAGATTTGTCTATAAGTGGAATTGAAAGCCAAAAAGGAATGGTTCCTCTATTGATGTGATGGTCCACCTTTAAAAATAACGGATAGACGGCCTAATCATGGATTTTCAATCGTCGGATTCAGGCTAGAATGCACGTGAACATTTTCTTAAGCTAAGCTTTCATTTATTCTAATTCTGGTTATACGGTGATGCCTGAGTACTGAAAAGTACGGGGTGTTACAATCTACCCCCCTTGAAGAGAATTTTGTCCCCGAAATTCAACATTTCCTCTATGAATGTGAACAACGATCTATCTTACAGTGTCCGTGTGCTTTCTCTAGTTCTCCACACTAAGTTTATTTATATAAGCAAGTGCTCATGACTTACTACGAGGACAAAGGTTGTTATGATCTACCCCCCTTGAAGAAAAATGGATAAAGTACTGCTTCAATATTTAATGATATACTTACCTATTCTTAATATTACATGTGGTTCAATCATCCTAAAGATGTACCCTATGCCTACATATGGAATCCCAACGAGCTTTATTTAAACTTCTCACAAACCCTAAGTTTCTCGTCTAGCAATTCAACTAAGGTGTCTAAGCCCCACTCGAGGTTAGGAATCATTCTAACCCTAATGATTCGTTATAATGCTTATCAACAATTTTCTATACTATTTCATATCTTTCTCTTGATTTTCTCCTCTCTTTTTTTTTTTTTTCCTTTAATGATAGTTCCCCACTATCTAAAGTGTGACACATTCTTCTGGTTTTCAATGTTCGAGCTGTAACGGATAGATGGTCGTAGTGAGTTTGAGCCCAATACCTCGATCCTTTGCCTACGTATAGAAGAGAGTTTGGGTATCAATTCACAATCCAGTTAAATTTTGGTCCTTTGCTTGATCAGGGCATTGAAATCATTGAGATTTGGTAGGATTTAAAATTTGAGTCAAACCACGAAAACTCTGTTTAAATATGGTTCCATCAGTCTATGATCTCGATTGTTCTAGACTCCTGAAAATGTCACGAAACCTTATATTCTCACTATGATAAGCCTATGCGGTCCATTACACTTCCACTACGCCACTCTAATTATCTAAGTACTACTTGGAAATTTCAAGGCAAGGATTTATACCTGAAACCTGGGTTAAAAAGTTGTCAAGTCCATTTAAGATTTCTAATCTAATTTCAATATGCTTAGCCTAGGGTTGAAATTTTTCCTAAGATCATATAACTTCTCCTCTAATTAATTCTTACGTACTGAAATTTTGTGGAAAATGTTATTTTCAAGTAAAAGATGTATTGAGAGATTCAAATAACAATTTCTAGCCTAATTCCTTAGATTTAGGAAGTGCTTATGTTCAATCTAACATACAATGTGGTGGATCCTACGAAGTCTAAGTTTGATCCATTTGATTGATTATTACAATAACGTTATCCCTAACCATAAGATCTTAGGAAAATTCACATCTTGAATTTCTAGAAAATTTCCATTTGAAAGTTAAGTATAAGGAATGTCCTTGTTTTGCCTTACGTACATCATAGTAGATATTTGTCTTTCAATGATGCCTAGGTTTAGTTCCCAAGTTCAATGACTAACCTGAAATTCTCAAAGGAACCTAACGTCATTTCTAAGTTCATGTAACATCCCGAAAATTGGGGGTCGAGCATAAACTCAACTCCCGAGTTCCAGAACATCACTTATGCAACAAAATGAATGATGATTGAATGTTGACTGTATTCATGCATTGAACATGAGTGAGATTAAGCCAAAACAGCATATCATACTCCAGAGACAGTTAAATTGCAAGCAGAAGACTATGATAGATATATAAAATATAATAACTGTGGTGAGTCTCCAGAGTGTGAAAATGTTACCAGGTTAAATAATTGCAAGTACAATTCTAAAATTTACCAAATGTGAGGAAGTGTAATGTCTTCTATCCCAAGTACCATAGCCCCGTCAATACATTACCAAGTCTTCATAGACCTGTCAGAGAGTTATATGTAGGAGAACTCCTCCTCAACATCATAGTAGTAGTCCGGCTCTGCTTCATAAGCATCGCCATCACCTGAAACTTAACAAATCTGGTTGGTGTTGCAAACACCGTCCCGTAACGTGGTAGTGAGTGATCAACTCAGTGGAACAATAAGGCATAGGTTAACATGTTATCAATTCAGTCAAGCAGTAATGATAAAGCAGTAAAATCAAACACTCCTAACTACTCTTATTAATGCCAGTATGAATACAGTCATGATGTATGCCCTTGCCAAACCACCCTCATGCGACAACATCTTACGTTCGTGGATGCGTACCTCCCTCAGTGCTCCACATCTACCAGGCACATGCGGTGTGATGATGAGCATGATTACTGAGTAGGTATGTAACGACCCGTAAATTTTCGTACGTTGGCTCGAGTACCACCTCGACCAGAAATCAATTAGGATTAAATCCTTTAGAAATTTAATAAAGTTAACTAAGTACTAAACTCAATTAGCCATGAAATCCGTTGGGATCACTTTAAATACGATCTGCAAGACCTAAAACTTGCAAAACAAGTGACTCTAGTTTACCCTAAAGTTTAGATCCAAACTCATTACTCGGCTGCTCTCAGGAATGAAACGAAACTTCGTATTAGGTCTAGACCGCACATCGGAAGTCCGATTAACACAAAGTTAAGGAACTAGGACCGCCTCACTGGACTTGACAATCATCTCAAAAATCAGGTCCATCCGATGTCCCACGGCCATTCGTTTCGATTCGGAGCGAGGGTGTGTGAAAAACACTATTCCCATTCCAAAATAAATATCAGGAATAGTGATCTGGCACCATTCGTTGACGCGTCAGTATTAAGCAACCTGACCGTCAGAATCAGACCAAATTACACCCTCGGATTAAGAAAAATTTCAGGAACATTTACATGTACTTGGAATTTCTGATCGTGGCCCACTGACCGTCGAACTAAAAGTGGTCCGTCACGTGCGATCTGGGAATTTGATCGAGTCGAAAACGTAATCCCACATAGATCCATAGGTGGTGAGCTTAAGTCTGACGTTTGGCTCAAGGAGGGCTACCAGAACCTCTCTTTTGAGCTGGAAAAGTGACGAATATCCTATATTAGTAGTAACCCTTGAACCTGAGTCTATTTTGGGAATGTTTTTGGCTATAAAAGGAGCTTAGAACAGCCCCTCTCACAGCCATACGAATTTGGGATAAAACCCTAGAGAGAGAGAGAGAAAAGAGAGAGAAGAGCTTGGAATTTGTGGGTGATCTTCTTCCTACTGCTTTCGGTTGTCGCATGGCCTACACCGCTCCTTTCCAGGTGTTTTCTCGGTGGTATCCATTCCGTTTGAAGGTAAGAAACCCTAACCCTAGGTCTGATTTGATGTAAGTTCGTTGTAGGTTATGTAAAGGCTAACCGATTCCGCTCTTTAGGCTAAAAAACTCCCGTATACGGAAGCTCAACGACCCTTGCTGATTCGTTGTGATTCCAAGGGCAAAGGTGAGGACTTTAAGCGTATAAGTTGCGGTTTTCAACGCTTTCAATGTCAGATAATGGTAGATTAATGATCTGCATGCAATTGCACATGTACAAAGTGCTTTCCGTTTCCTGTTTCGATTAACGTTGTAGAATATGGAATTTCACATATTCTTGGTATACGTAGAAATACCGTACACGTATTTTTTTTTGGGAAAATGTTTGACATGTTTATTTAATGTATGATTATATGATATATGGATAAAATACTAATTTGGCGAAAGGAATCGCTGAAATACATGTTCATGTGTAAATGCTACGTATGTTGAAATAGTGTATTTTAGAAATACCGTATACGTATTTTTTTTGGAAAAATGTATGACATGTTTATTTAATGTATGATTATATAATATATGTATAAAATACTAGTTTGGTGAAAGGAATCGCTGAAATACATGTTCGCTTGTAAATGCCTAGTATGTTGAAATTGTGTATTCTAGAAATACCGCATATGTGTGAATTTTGGAAATGCAATTGTAATGATTATTTGATGTATGATTATGATATACATGGGTAAAATACTCACGTGGCGAAGGGACAGCCCTAACACGTATTTTGCTAACATACATCATGTATGTTGGAATAGTGTATTCTAAGTGTTTGTGTAGATGCTTGTGTGTGTAAATGCTTGAGTGTTAGTGCCTTAGAGAGGTGCTAATATGGGATTCCCGACTCCCTTAGAGACATGTAGGATCCCCTCCATGCGGTGGTTTGCTATAACCACTCACTTGTGATGTGTATGTAATTGTATCCCTATGTGTATAGTGCTTTACAACATGCTTTACAACATGCTTTATTTCATGCTTTACTTCATGCTTTATAACATGCCTCCTAACATGCTTGTATTGCTTGTTTATCATACTTTACTCCACATGCTATTGATGAGAACTGTTTGAGTTTGGGACTATGCCTATAGTTCAAACATTCGGTACCAGACTTGAGGTTGTGGCTGAGATGCATGTCGCCACAAAGGATGTATCTGGCGAACCCGAGTCGTACTTCGGTTGGCGATAGTGGTTAGCCACACGGAGTGCTTTTGGCTCCATATCGCCCAACTTATGGTGTGCTCGAGCTAGTCAGGCTCGTCAAGTAAACCGAAGTGTATATGTGTGTTCACCATGTTTGGTCGCTACTGCTTGAACCTAGGGTACCAAACTTACCAGTGGCGATCCCGTTAACCATGGTACCTCGATCCGCTAAGACGCATGAGCCGGGCATGGTGGTATGGGACACCGTGGTCGAGCTGTCGGCCTACGCTGGGGCCATGTGCCTCCCCGTAGTGACCATTGCGCAGATAAACTCGTGAGCCGAATACGGTGGTATGAGACACTGTATTCGAGCTGTCGATACTTACGGCGAGAGCCGAGTACGGTGAGACCTGTGCTCGTGCTGACGGGCGACGAGTCCTCCGTAGTATCTTCGAGTATACTCCAAGTGTCTGTGATTGGCGACAAGTCTTTCACAGCAACTAGAGTATGACTTGAGCCGAGTACGGTGAGACCTGTACTTGAGCTGACGGCTAGTGATTGAGCCAAGTACGGTGAGACCTGTACTTGAGCTGACGGCTAGCAATTGAGCCGCATACGGTGAGATCTGTATCCGCGCTGATGGGTGACGAGCCCTTTGTGATGCCTTCACTACGCTTCTCAAACCATAATATCGTATGAGATTAGCTAGTATTGACGACCCTAGAATGGATCATGTTTGGGAATGATACAAGGGAGGTACCTTAGTTTCCCAATACTGCTGGTTGAAATGGACTAATAATAACTCGATAATCATGATCATCATCACACCGCATGTGCTTAGTAGATGTGGCGCACTGAGGGAGTTAAGCATTCGCGACATAAGATGATGTCACTTGAGGGTGGTTTGGCAAGGGCATACAGCATCATGTCATTTCATTTTCGCACTTAATAAGAGTAGTTAGAATTGTTTGATTTGTACTGATTTATCATTACTGCTTGATTGAATTGATAACATGTTAACCTATGCTTTATTGTTCCACTGAGTTAGCTACTCACTCCCACGTTACGGGACGGTGTTTGCAACACCCACCAGACTCTGTCGCAGGTATAGATGGTGCCTCGGTTCAGGAGTCGGAGCCCGACTTCGAGGAGGATCAGGATGAGTTCTCCTTTATGCAGTACTCTGACGGCTATGCTTAGGCCGACTGCATCGCGGGGATTCCAGGGCTTATCTACGGAATTGTATTTTAATTTTTGACTTAGAAACAATACATGTATATTGGTACTCAGTTAGTACTCATACTCTGGAGTTCACAAAATTTTGTTACTTTACATACTTTGAATATAAAATTTTAGTCTTCCGCTTGCCTTTATACAATTGAACTGGAGTATGATTTACTGTTTTGGTATAATCTCATTCATGTTTATTGCTCTAACTCAGACAACATTTAACCATCATTGTGTATGTTGCATAAGTGATGCGTTGGAACTCGGGAGTTGAGTTCATACTCGACCCCCGATTTTCAGGGCGTTACAAGTTGGTATCAGAGCATGATTTTGATTAAACCGGACCTGAGTTATGTCCCCACTACGTACGCTGACGCATTACAACTTAGGAGGGAGCGACAGAACATAGAAACAGTCATAGGTATTCCGATTTTGCCAAACGGCGAAGTTCCCTAAAGTCGAACGTCGAAATCGAGTCCGTAATCAACCATGGTCGCACGGGTCGACCTTAAAACATTCCTAGGCCGGTCACAACCCTTTAAATAGGAATACCAAGTATGAGAATGAAATCAGAAACAAACTACAACTAAGACTCCTAGAATTCGCGACTTATTATAAGGTCGTAATGTCTACTCGTGCACAAGGTTCTCAGCCAAAAAAAAATAGTAAGAGTCATATTTGGCTTCACCAAACCATCCTCCTAATTACCTTAAGTTCCTTGCGCGATGAGCACAACTCCTAAAACCCAACGGATGAAGAATCATTAAACTAAAACTACCATTTTTAGCAAAATGAAATTGAAACGGGAAAATTATCGTTAATCGGAGGGTTTTCTCGCAATTTCGGGCTACGTAACCCGGCACAGCAGGGTTGGTTGGCTTCATTAGCTCGTTCTACCCCAAATTCATATGTTTTACGTCAGATAACTCATTCCGAATTACAAGTTACGTTCGATTATTCCGAAACTACCCGAAATAGAGCAAATCGGGATCGGGGGGCCAAACGAAACACTTCCGGAGGGATCCAAGGTGGGACCCAGGGATTTTTGGGGCCCAGGGTACTGGAGGATCACAACCATGGAGCCCTATTTCCCAAAATCCAAAATTTTTTGGCGAGGCCCTCGCCGGTTATTGGGTTGGGCCGGGCCCGCGGTTCGGGCCGGTCGACTTTGGGGGTCCCTATAACCCCCTGCCCTAGCTCCATTCCTAAATCCATTTCGAAAAGATCCACTTCCTTCACAAACCCCTCCCTTGGCCATTTTTCCCTTCCACCTTGCTGCCCTCTCTTGCAAAACGCCTCTCCACCTCTCTTCTCTACTGATTTTCGACCACTTATTACCATCCTCCATCGTGGTACGCTGCCCTCTCCTCCATTTCCTCTTCTTTCCACTCGTTTGGACCCCCTACACGTGGTTGGAGGTCCCAAAACCGTGGGAGTTATCTCCCAAACCATCCTTCCCATCTTTTTTCTCCATTTCCCTGATCTTTTTCACCTCCCACGTCTGTTGGATCTGCTGATCGTGAAGAACTTGGGAGATCAGCCCCTTTTCCTTATTTCATCGATTTTCCATGGCCCTTTTGGGTGTTGTGGCGGCCGTTTTCTCCATCTCCACCATCCTCTCTCTGATGGGCAAGAGGAAGAGTGCCGCTGATGAGGCCGGCCCTAGTCGCCCTACACAATCGAGGCGACCGTGAGGCGCCGCCGCTAGCTCGAGCTTTGCCCGGGAGTTTCGCACGAAGCGGGACTTTGATCCCCGGATCCCTGCCGAACGGGTGCAGTTGGCGGCGCTACCTCATGGTGTCTATGAGGACCGCAGGGTTCTTTTCAAAGCCCAGGTGGATGGTCGGCTATTTGGAGAGTATTACTTGTTTGAACAAGTGAAGGCGGCCCTCTGGGGTCCGTTATTTGAGGTCAGGGGTCGCGCAAATTCCGGCACTGTTAGAGCCTTCTACGCCAACATTCGTAAGCCTACACTAGACCCTTTGCAGTTCCAGCTCTTAGTTGGGGTGGATCTGTTCATCACCGTTGATGTGAGGATGATTGCGCGACTTATGAATATGCCCCTTGGTGACGTACATGCTAGCGAGCTGAATTTGGCGACTGCTCGTGAAAGGAATTGTCGCACCCGATACCTTTGTGGTGGTCGACTAGCTTAGTGGCAGCCGAACAAAAGCCTGCTAGCGTCCCACATGTCTGACGACTTCCGCCTACTACATCACATCTTCACATACAATCTTTACCCCAGGCACAGTAATCGCTGTGAGTGCACGCGACTTATGGTTGATTTTCTGTACCAAATGGGGCAGCGGGCGAACTTGTGCGTGCCCACTTTCATGTTGCGACAGATCGTGAGTGTTGCACGCTCCACCAGGAGTTCTGATTTGCTTCCTTTCGGCCGACTCATATGCAGGATCGCACGGGAGTATGGCTATAGTCTGGGGGCAGAAATGCCAGTACAGGTCCACCAGATTGACGAAAATACTCTCAAACAGATGAAACTTGGGGCACAGCGACAACGGGCCCGACAGGTCGAGAGTGAGGATGAGATTGAGAGCGATGAAGATACGAGTGAAGATGGAAGTGAAGCGGAAGAAGAGGAAGAGGAACCTGAGGCTCAGGACACTGAGGGGAGTTCACCTCCTGCGGCTCAGGAGCAGGGCGTGGATCGGGATGCCTTTGATACACATTTGGCCTGTCTTGAGGAGGGTCAAGCCGCCCTGCAGCAGGAAGTCGAGCGAGTCCGAACCAAGCTTAGCAAGGTTTCTCGTACCTTAAAGGCCATCCTGTGTTGTTTGCAGGACAAGAATGCCCCTCCTCCATCGCCTGATTCGGATGACTAGTCATCCACGTTGTTGTGTGTGGTTGTTGTTTGTTTTTGGTTACCGCGATAGGCGGTTTATGTTTTCATGTAGTTGATGTAATAGATAGTAGCGTGTTCTAAGTGTTTGATGTTGTGGATGTATTGGCTATCATGTGATTTCTGTCATGATTTCATATAACTCTGTATTCCATGTATTATGACAATTTTGGGTAAATGAAAGGCATGTAGCCTCTTTTGTTTTGATGATGTGTGGAATGCTTAAAGTGCTTTATGAAGCGTGTTGTGCTTTATCTCATAAATGTTCTACCCTATGTTGTATAGGGCATGCCGCGACAATACACGCGGAGCACGGCACATCTCCGCCTGACTGGCTCTATGGACCAGACTCCTTCTGGTAGTGGCGGTCCTGCGGACCGTGGATTAGGTTCTGATCAGCCTCCTGCTGGTCCTGCCGGTGGATTGCCACCTTACACGCCCCCGGTTCTTGAGCAGTACCGGGTGTCTTCATCTACGCAGTATGACTCCCAGGCTGCTCCGCCGACTGATAGGATTGAGCAGCTGATGTTGATGATGCATCGACGGCGGTCTGACGAAGGCGGTGCGGCGACGAGATACGACAAGACGGCCTTGACTAAGCGACTTATGGCCACTATCGCTGAGGCCTTATCCAATGGTGGTAGTGCCCCTCCACCTACGACATCTGCACATCCTGATGAGACTTCTGAGCCTCCTTCTCGGTTTGAGTATGTGCCTCTGCCCACATCCGTCGCACCTCCTACTGGAGATGCAGGTACACGCTGTCTACTCGAGCGATTTCAGCGCTTGAGGCCTCCCTCATTTATGGGTTCTCACAGACCCGAGGAGGCAGAGTTCTGGCTTGACCGCATCTCTAAGATGCTTCGGATGATGCATTGCTCAGAGGCAGAGCAGGTGGAGCTGGCCGCTTTCATGTTTGAGAGGGAGGCCAGTTTATGGTGGGATAGCGTGTTGCGATCTGTCGCAACAGATTACGTGTGGACCTGGGAGGCTTTCGAGTTTCGGTTCCATGAGAAATACTACCCGCAGACTTATCGACATGAGCGAGAGGATGAGTTTTTGCGCCTCAGGCAGGGAGGCATGACGATTACGGAGTATGAGCACTGCTTCACAGAGTTGGGCCGCTTTGTCCCGACTATACTGGTGGATGTGGATGTGGCGTTTTTCCATTGGCTTACGACCCGACATACGGTCGAGGATATGCTGCCTCAGTATCCCCACCTACGCGGCATTGGTCCACATGTCTATGACGGCCGAGCAGGATGTGAACCGATTGGCCAGATCGCGTGGTGCTATGGTTGTGAGGCCACGCCAGGATTTACAAAGCAGGCCTATCTTAGGCAAGAGGCCTCGTGCTGATTCGCCCCTTAGGGCCGCAGCACCAGTTGTTCCTGTGAGACGCCCGTTGGTGACCTGCACGTATTGCGGGAAACCAGGACACCCTGCTGAGAGCTGTTTCTCGTGCATGAGAGCTAGTGGATTTGCACCACCGCAGAGATTGGATCGCCCTTATCCACAGGCCATATCAGCTCCACCGCTACAGACTGCTCCTGCACATCCTTCCTTCCAACCTCCTGTGTCGCGCTTCAGGCCGCCACAGCGACCCTTGGCTCCTCAGCCGAACCGTCAGCAGCAGGCCCGCATGCACACTCTTGTTGCCGAGGCACCTGAGACGTCGATCTCGGCTCCGACAGCTTTTGAGGGTACGGCTTATATTCATGGTACTCCCATTTCTTTATTGGTGGACACTGGGTCTACTACTTCTATTATCTCTTGTGGGGCGGTTAAACGTCTATCTTTGCCTACGATTCCCACAAAGGGAATGAGACTCACTACGGCTACTGGGACCTGTTCGGATGTCACACGGTTATGCGAGGGTTGTCCGATAGTTTTGGGTAGCAGCACAGTGCTCGTCGACCTCATTGTTGCTCCACTGTGGCACTACGACGTTATCCTTGGTATGGATTGGCTCGCCAGGATGAGGGCGGAGATAGATTGCGATACTCGGATCGTGACGGCCTATGGACCTGACGGCACAACTTTTACGTTTCCAGTGCAGGTCAGTTGGCCCTGCCGTGTTGATTGTTACGCTGCTTTACTTGTGCCGATTGATGCTCCGACAGTAAAGGGTACGCCGGTGGTTCGAGAATTTGCAGGCGTGTTTGAGACTATTCTTGGTTTACCTCCTCGACGCGAGATTGATTTTACAATCGATCTTACGCCGGGTGCGACACTCATCTCACTGCCGACTTATCGTATGCCTCCATGTGAGATGGAGGAGCTGCGAAAACAGATCGACGATCTGGTAGACAAGGGTTTTATACGACCTAGTGTGTCTCCTTGGGGAGCACCTGTGCTATTTGTGAAGAAGAAGGACGGGTCGCTATGGGTGTGTATTGATTACCGTAGGTTGAACCAGGTCATGGTGAAGAACAAGTATCCTTTACCCAGGATAGATGATCTGTTCGATCAATTGAGGGGAGCGAAGTATTTCTCGAAGATTGATCTTCAGTCGGGGTACCACCAGTTGCGCGTGAGAGAGGAGGACGTGCAGAAGACAGCCTTCAGGACGTGCTTTGGGCACTATGAGTTCCTGGTGATGTCGTTCGGCCTTACGAACGCACCAGCCGTGTTCATGGATCTGATGAACCGGGTATTTCGGCCTTTCCTGTACCGATTCGTCATCGTCTTTATTGATGACATCTTGATATACTCTACGAGTCGGGAGGAGCACGAGGAGCACTTGAGAGCGGTGTTGGATACACTGAAGAAGAACCAGTTGTTCACACAATACAAGAAGTGCGACTTCTGGCAGGAGGAAGTCAAGTTCCTGGGACATGTAATGTCCAAGGATGGAATAGCAGTGGACCTTGCTAAGGTAGCCGCGGTTCAGGATTGGCAGCAGCCTGAATCGGTTACTGAGGTGAGGAGTTTCCTTGGTCTGGCTGGGTATTACAGACGCTTCATTCGGGACTTCTCGAAGATTGCTAGGCCATTGTCTCAGTTGACTCGGAAGGACCTGAAGTTCGCCTGGAATGAGAAGGCGGAGGCAGCTTTTAAGGAGCTAAAGGACAAGTTGACGTCCGCCCCTGTGCTAGTATTGCCAGAGCAAGGGGAGAAATACACGATATATACTGACGCGTCTCGCGTTGGTTTGGGTTGTGTTCTGATGCAGAAGGATAGGGTGATTTCGTATGCCTCGAGACAATTAAGGAAGCACGAGGAGAATTACCCTACACATGACCTGGAGTTGGCAGCTGTCATCTTTGCATTGAAGCTCTGGAGACATTACCTCTACGGAGAGGAGTTCGAGCTTTTCTGCGACCACAAGAGCCTTAAGTACATATTCACACAGCGAGACTTGAATATGAGACAACGCCGATGGATGGAGACCTTGAAGGACTTCAAGTTCGAGGTTTCCTACCATCCTGGCAAGGCGAACCTTGTGGTAGACGCGTTGAGCCGCAATAAGGCGATTACATTTGCGGCACCACTGATGATAGCTGAGTGGGACATGGTGGAGTTCGTACGGGACTTCGAGCAGAGACTCACTGTCGAGGAGCCATTTGAGTGTGTTGCGCACGTTCGGGTGTGACCACTTATTGACGACAGGATTGTTGAGGCCCAGGAGGGCGATATACGGCTGTCTGAGCTTCGAGAGCAGGCTAGCGACGCCGAGGACTCCGAGTGGAGGGTTGGTTCTGATGGAGGTCTACGATTTCGTGGCCGCCTATGCGTTCCTGATGTGCCTGACTTGAGACGCGAGCTTCTCGAGTCTGCCCATAACTCGAAGCTTGCGATGCATCCTGGTAGCACGAAGATGTACCAGGATTTGAGACGGACATATTGGTGGGATAATATGAAGGCCCACATCGCTGAGTATGTGTCTCGATGTCTGACGTGCCAGCAGGTCAAGGCAGAACATCGCCGACCTCTGGGACTGCTTCACCCCCATGCCCATAGCGAGTGGAAGTGGGACTTCATCTCCATGGATTTCATATCCGGGCTGCCGAAGACGAGGAAGGGACACGATTTCATTTGGGTGATTGTGGACCGGTTAACCAAATCGGCCCATTTCCTCCCTATCAGAGTTACGAACTCTGCAGACGAGCTGGCTAGGTTGTACATCAGAGAGATCGTCCGTCTGCACGGGGTTCCATTAGAGATCGTGTCGGACAGAGACACGCGGTTCACATCCATCTTCTGGACTCGTATCCAGGAGGCGATGGGTGTGAAGTTGAAGTTCAGTACGGTGTTTCATCCTCAGACTGATGGGCAAACAGAGCAAGTGAATCAGATTCTGGAGGATATGTTGCGAGCATGTGTGTTGGACTTCAAGGACAGCTGGGATGACTGTCTTCCGTATGCAGAGTTCGCCTACAACAACAGCTTCCAGGCGACTATTGGCATGGCGCCATATGAGGCTCTATATGGTCGATCTTGTAGGGCACCGCACTGTTGGGCAGAGGTTGGAGAGCATAGTCTGATTGGCCCGGAGTTGGTACAGGAGACTACAGAGAAGGTCGACATTATCAGGCGTCGATTACTTACAGCGCAGAGCAGGCAGAAGAGTTACGCCGATACGAGGCGGCGACCGTTGCAGTTCGAGGTCGGGGATCATGTGTTCCTTTGAGTTTCCCCTATGAAGGGAGTCCTTCGGTTTGGGAAGAAGGGGAAGCTCACACCGAGGTTTATCGGTCCATTTCAGATACTGGATCGAGTGGGTGATGTGGCATATCGTCTCGCTTTGCCCACACCACTTGCGTCGGTACACAACGTATTTCATGTGTCTATGCTGAAGAAGTACGTTCCCGATCCTTCGCATATCATCAGATGGGAGCAGGTACAGCTGAGCGAGGATGCTACATATAAGTTGCGCCCGACGCGCATCCTTGACAGGAAGGAGCAGGTACTGCGTAGCAAGGTCATCCCACTTGTGAAGGTACTTTGGACACATCATTCCGAGGAGGAAGCTACTTGGGAGACTGAGGCCGAGGTCAGGAAGAACTACCCTCAAATTCTCGAGGAATATGAAAAGGTATAAATTTTGAGGACGAAATTTTTTGTTTAAGGGGGGTAGATTATAACGACCCGTAAATTTCCGTACGTTGGTTCGAGTACCACCTCGACCAGAAATCAATTAGGATTAAATCCTTTAGAAATTTAATAAAGTTAACTAAGTACTAAACTCAATTAGCCATGAAATCCGTTGGGATCGCTTTAAATACGAACTGCAAGACCCAAAACTTGCAAAATAAGTGACTCTAGTTTACCCTAAAGTTTAGAGCCAAACTCATTACCCGGCTGCTCTCAGGAATGAAACGAAACTTCGTATTAGGTCTAGACCGTACATCGGAAGTCCGATTAACACAAAGTTAAGGAACTAGGACCGCCTCACTGGACTTGACAATCATCTCAAAAATCAGGTCCATCCGATGTCCCACGGCCATTCGTTTCGATTCGGAGCGAGGGTGTGTGAAAAACACTATTCCCATTCCAAAATAAATATCAGGAATAGTGATCTGGCACCATTCGTTGACGCGTCAGTATTAAGCAACCTGACCGTCAGAATCAGACCAAATTACACCCTCGGATTAAGAAAAATTTCAGGAACATTTACATGTACTTGGAATTTCTGATCGTGGCCCACTGACCGTCGAACTGAAAGTGGTCCGTCACGTGCGATCTGGGAATCCGATCGAGTCGAAAACGTAATCCCACATAGATCCATAGGTGGTGAGCTTAAGTCTGACGTTTGGCTCAAGGAGGGCTACCAGAACCTCTCTTTTGAGCTGGAAAAGTGACAAATATCCTATATTAGTAGTAATCCTTGAACCTGAGTCTATTTTGGGAATGTTTTTGGCTATAAAAGGAGCTTGGAACAGCCCCTCTCACAGCCATACGAATTTGGGATAAAACCCTAGAGAGAGAGAGAGAAAAGAGAGAGAAGAGCTTGGAATTTGTAGGTGATCTTCCTCCTACTGCTTTCGGTTGTCGCACGGCCTACACCGCTCCTTTCCAGGTATTTTCTCGGCGGTATCCATTCCGTTTGAAGGTAAGAAACCCTAACCCTAGGTCTAATTTGATGTAAGTTCGTTGTAGGTTATATAACGGCTAACCGATTCCTCTCTTTAGGCTAGAAAACTCTCGTATACGGAAGCTCAACGACCCTTGCTGATTCGTTGTGATTCCAAGGGCAAAGGTGAGGACTTTAGGTGTATAAGTTGTGGTTTTCAACGCTTTCAATGTCAGATAATGGTAGATTCATGATCTGCATGCAATTGTACATGTACAAAGTGCTTTCCGTTTCCTGTTTCGATTAACGTTGTAGAATATGGAATTTCACATATTCTTGGTATACGTAGAAATACCGTACACGTATTTTTTTTTGGGAAAATGTTTGACATGTTTATTTAATGTATGATTATATGATATATGGATAAAATACTAATTTGGCGAAAGGAATCGCTGAAATATATGTTCATGTGTAAATGCTACGTATGTTGAAATAATGTATTCTAGAAATACCGTATACGTATTTTTTTTGGAAAAATGTATGACATGTTTATTTAATGTATGATTATACAATATATGTATAAAATACTAGTTTGGCGAAAGGAATCGCTGAAATACATGTTCGCTTGTAAATGCCTAGTATGTTGAAATTGTGTATTCTAGAAATACCGTATATGTGTGAATTTTGGAAATGCAATTGTAATGATTATTTGCTGTATAATTATGATATACATGGGTAAAATACTCACGTGGCGAAGGGACAGCCCTAACACGTATTTTGCTAACATACATCATGTATGTTGGAATAGTGTATTCTAAGTGTTTGTGTAGATGCTTGTGTGTGTAAATGCTTGAGTGTTAGTGCCTTAGTGAGGTGCTGATATGGCATTCCCGACTCCCTTAGAGACATGTAGGATCCCCTCCATGCGGTGGTTCGCTATAACCACTCACTTGTGATGTGTATGTAATTGTATCCCTGTGTGTATAGTGCTTTACAACATGCTTTACAACATGCTTTATTTCATGCTTTACTTCATGCTTTATAACATGCCTGCTAACATGCTTGTATTGCTTGTTTATCATACTTTACTCCACATGCTATTGATGAGAACTGTTTGAGTTTGGGACTATGCCTATAGTTCAAACATTCGGTACCAGACTTGAGGTTGTGGCTGAGATGCATGTCGCCACAAAGGATGTGTCTGGCGAACCCGAGTCGTACTTCGGTTGGCGATAGTGATTGACCACACGGAGTGCTTTTGCGCTCCATATCGCCCAACTTGTGGTGCGCTCGAGCTAGTCAGGCTCGTCAAGTAAACCGAACTGTATATGTGTGTTCACCATGTTTGGTCGCTACTGCTTGAACCTAGGGTAGCAAACTTACCAGTGGCGATCCCGTTAACCATGGTACCTCGATCCGCTAAGACGCATGAGCCGGGCATGGTGGTATGGGACACCGTGGTCGAGCTGTCGGCCTACGCTGGGGCCATGTGCCTCCCCGTAGTGACCATTGCGCAGATAAACTCGTAAGCCGAATACGGTGGTATGGGACACTGTATTCAAGCTGTCGATACTTACGGCGAGAGCCGAGTACGGTGAGACCTGTGCTCGTGCTGACGGGCGACAAGTCCTCCGTAGTATCTTCGAGTATACTCCAAGTGTCTGTGATTGGCGACGAGTCTTTCACAGCAATTAGAGTATGAGTTGAGCCGAGTACGGTGAGACCTGTACTTGAGCTGACGGCTAGTGATTGAGCCAAGTACGATGAGACCTATACTTGAGCTGACGGCCAGCAATTGAGCCGCATACGGTGAGATCTGTATCCACGCTGACGGGTGACGAGCCCTTTGCGATGCCTTCACTACGCTTCTCAAACCATAATATCGTATGAGATTAGCTAGGATTGACGACCCTAGAATAGATCATGTTTGGGAATGATACAAGGGAGGTACCTTAGTTTCCCAATACTGCTGGTTGAAATGGACTAATAATAACTCGGTAATCATGATCATCATCACACCGCATGTGCTTAGTAGATGTGGCGCACTGAGGGAGTTAAGCATTCGCGAACGTAAGATGATGTCGATTGAGGGTGGTTTGGCAAGGGCATACAGCATCATGTCATTTCATTTTCGCACTTAATAAGAGTAGTTAGAATTGTTTGATTTGTACTGCTTTATCATTACTGCTTGATTGAATTGATAACATGTTAACCTATGCTTTATTGTTCCACTGAGTTAGCTACTCACTCCCACGTTATGGGACGGTGTTTGCAACACCCACCAGACTCTGTCGCAGGTATAGATGGTGCCTCGGTTCAGGAGCAGGAGCCCGACTTCGTGGAGGATCAGGATGAGTTCTCCTTTATGCAGTACTCTGACGGCTATGCTTAGGCCGACTGCATCGCGGGGATTCCAGGGCTTATCTACGGAATTGTATTTTGATTTTTGACTTAGAAACAATACATGTATATTGGTACTCAGTTAGTACTCATACTCTGGAGTTCACAAAATTTTGTTACTTTACATACTTTGAATATAAAATTTCAATCTTCCGCTTGCCTTTATACAATTGAACTGGAGTATGATTTACTGTTTTGGTATAATCTCATTCATGTTTATTGCTCTAACTCAGACAACATTTAACCATCATTGTGTATGTTACATAAGTGATGCGTTGGAACTCGGGAGTTGAGTTCATACTCGACCCCCGATTTTCAGGGCGTTACAAGGTATTAGTCCATTTCAAACAGCAGTATTGGGAAACTAAGGTACCTCCCTCATATCATTCCCAAACATGATCCGTTCTAGGGTCGTTAGTCCTAGTTAATCTCATACGACAGTGTGTTTCTAGGTCGCTGTAGAGGCTGCCAGGGCTGTTACACGGAATCATTGCACCACTCCCCCATCACCTCTTTAACGATTCATCACTATACAGATACAGGCCTAGTTCATACTCTTTACACTGTGGCAAAACTCATCGCCTCACCGCAAATTCAGAGTATGCTCGAGGTCACTACAAAGGGCTGTCAGGTCTGTTACACGGAATCGTTGCACCACTCCCTCATCACCTTACCAATGTAGGCCGACAGCACGAATATAGTGTCTCATACTACCATAATCAGCTCACTAGTCTGGTTGCTCACTGGTCACTACGGGGAGGCACGTGGCCCCAGCGTAAGCTGACAGCTAGACCACGGTGTCCTATACCACCATGCTCGGCTCATAAGTCTTAGTGGATCGAGATACCATGGTTAATGGGATTCCACTAGTAAGTTTATTACCCTAGGTTCAAGCAGTAGCGACCAAACATGGTGAACATACATTAGACAGATCAGGTTACTTGACGAGCTTGGCTAGCTCGAGTGCCCGTTGAGTTGTACGACATGAAGTGCATAAGCACTTCGTGTGGCCTAACCACTGCCGACAAGCAACGCACGACTCGGGTTCGTCAAACACATCTTACGTGGCAACATGAATCTCAACCACGATCTCAAGTCTGGTACCGATTGTCTGGACTATAGGCATAGTCCCAAACTCAATCAATCCTTATTCATAGCATGTGAAGTAAAGCATAATAAGCAAAGTAATTCATGCATGTTAGTAAGCATGTCATAAAGCATGTAATAAAGCATGTTATAAAGCACTACATAAATAGGAATACAAACACATATATTGCACAAGTAAGCGGTTTAAGTAAACAACCTTATGGAGGAAATCATACATGTCTCTAAGGTAGTTGAGAATCCCATCTCAACACCCTCCTAAGGCATCAATATCCAAATACTTACTCACACAAGCATTTTCACAAACACTTAACATACACTATTTCAACATACTTAGTGTATGTTAGCAACCATGTATTAGGGCGAGTCCTTTCGCCAAGCAAGTATTTTATGCATATATAATATATTTATACAACAAATAATCATGGCAAACAAATCTCTAAAATATATATGTATACGGTACTTTCTACAATATAGTATTTCTACATACATAGTGTATATTAGTAAAACATGTATTTAGGTGAATCCTTTCGCCAAATAAGTATTTTATCCATATATCATATATTCATATAACAAATAATCATGTCAAACACATTTCGAAAATTTATATGTATATGGTATTTTCTACGAATACCTAGAATATGTAAAATTCCATAATCTACATCTTTAATCGAAACAGAAAACAGAAAGCACTTTGTACATGTGCAATTGCATGCAGATGATGAATCTATCATTATTTGACATTGAAAGCGTTGAAAACCATAACCTATACACCTAAAGTCCGCACCTTGTGTCATAGAATTGTAACGGAGTCGATAGGTTTGCTAAGCTTCCGTATTCGGCAGTTTGGCAACCTATAGAACGAAATAGGTTAGCTATTTCATAACCTACAACCTATACAACCCCAAAATAGATTAGGGTTAGGGTTGCTTACCTAGAAACGAAGCTGGAATCACCGGGAAAGTGATTAGAACGGAGTGGTGGAGCTCGTGGAGCGGCAGGGAAGCATGGCAGGGAGATTCTCCCACATCTCCCACACTTTCTCCCTCTTTTCTCTCTTCTCTCTCTAGGTTTTCTCCCAAATTCGTATAGCTAAATGAGAGAGAGGTTTAAGGTCCTTATATAGGTTAGAACATAACCAAAATAGACCTTAAATCAAGGTATACTTAGGTTATAACCAAAGTTGAGCTTTTCTATCTCAACAGAGCATTTCTGGAGGCCCCCCTTGAGCTAAAGGTCGGACTTAAGCTCCCTGACACTGGATCTTGGTTCCATTAAGTTTTTGTTCCAGTAGGGTTCTCAGATCACGCGTGGCAGACCAATTTCAGTTCAATGGTCAGCAGATCTCGATCGGAGATTCCGAGTACATGGATATGTGTATGAAATTTCTCCTGATCTGAGGGTGTAATTTGGTCTGATTCTGACGATCTGGTTGCTTAAAACTGATCCGCAAGCGAGAGGTGCCAGATTACTATTTGAGATATTTATTTGAAAAGAAATTCAAGTGTTTTCATACTCCTCGCTCCGGACTCAAGCGAATTACAGTGGGACACTATCTGGATTTGATTTCCGAGATGGTTGTCAAGCCCAGCGAGGCGGTCCTAAGTCCTTAACCTCGTATTATTTGAGCTCCCGATGTGCGGTCTAAATCTGATACAAAGTTTCAACGTGCTCCCGAGAGCAGTCGGGTAATCAGATTGATCCTAGATTTTAGGGTTACCTAGCGTCAATGATTCTACAAGTTTTGGGTCTTGCAGATCGTATTTAAAATGATTCAAACGGATTTCATAGCTAATCTAGTTTAGCACTTAGTTACTTTGTCTCATTTCTAAAGGATTTAATCCTAAGTGATTTCTGGTCGAGGTGGTACTCAGGCCTTTGTAGTTTGTATATAAGGTGATCCAAGTTATAATACTTAACTAGTTTAAGATAGTGTCTAGGGTGAAAGTACTTAGGAAAATTGAAAGAACAAGGTGGTGAAGGGTTGGATTTGTGAAGGAAATGGGTTCAGAAGCGATTTTAGACTGTGGGACTCAGTTCTGACAAGTTAATAAGGTGTTAGGAGCGGCCCATTACCTAAGGACGTTTAATTCCAGGTTGGCAAAAATCTGGGCTGTTACAGTTCAATCTTTCAGGGAGACTAACATTTGAGTTTCTTCATTTTCTCCCAATTCTAAGGGATTTCTACATAAGTTAAAGTCCAAAAGTCTAACCGAAAATTTCAAGGGAGCCTAAAGTTTGAAGTATTTATGTTCTCCAAATTTCTGAAGAGAACTTTTAACGACTTCAAACGACTAAATGTTCAAAGGGATCTAATTTCGTTTCTAAGTTCTACGATCATTCAAACACTTATCTAGGGGGGCCTAAGTTTGGGTTTCTACATTCTCAGATCTTCCTAAGTCTAGGGGAGATTCACTTAGGTTCAAGTTTCAAGTTTTAAACACCCCAACTATAGACATTTAAGGCTTATATAAGATCATTCCCAAGACCAAGTTTGTCTAAACTATGCTCTGATACCAACTGTAACACCTCAACTTTTCAGGACCCGAGTATATGACTCGTTTCCCAAAAACCTGAGTGTTAACCTTAAAACATGGTCAAATTCAATATTTAATATTTTCCTTTTATCAGAGTTAACAGATGTGCGTAGGATGGACAAATTAACATAAGGAAAATTCCATTTACATTTGAAATATACAAGAGTTGCCCATAATGACTTATACAAACCAATGTCTCTATTCTTACAAACACAAAATGAAATAACATTACATGTGAAACAAAGTAAATTTGCAACAATCTTGAGCTATGAAATCCCGTAGAAGCCCTCAACAAATATAATCATGCACCCTTGTCAACCATAGCATGCTCCTTACCAATATGAATGTGAACATCATCAAGGCCACCTGTGCCACCTGTACGGTTATATTTATTTAATAGATGAGAGGCCAACTCAATGTGAACTCCCCTCAAGATTACACACCGCCGCATTAGGTAAGAAATAATATAAAACATCTAGACAACCAAAACAGAGTAAATGCAGTCTTATTAGATGCATGGATGCGTGAATGTAATCATCGAACCTGGGAAACATCATCCAGTCGGGTCACCTATGCAATCATTTGAAAAGCCCAAGCTATATGTCCTAGAGGGGGGGGAATAGGACTATGCCAAATTTAAAATAAAATTAGCGGAAATAAATTAAACCAATAGCCTTACAATATGAATCAATTCACAATGCTAAATTTTAAACCACCTTGATAAATAAGTATTGAGAGATTGATACAAATTCAGTTCTAAGAACAACCTTATGCCATAATAAACAAGGGCTTATGGTAGGACAACCTTATTTCTAGAACCTCTTTTGGATCAAGGACTCAATTTTAATATAAGTAAATGAAATAGCAAGGAATTGAAATTAAATGCAGAAGTATAGATCTAAATTATTACAACAATCCCAACACTTGCTTGAAATGTAAATAGTTACAACATTCACATCCACTTGTACATTCCACACAATCGAATGATAAAAGATATGAAAATTAAGCAAGCATTCAATCCACAAGGCAAAGAGTTATAGTGGTTCGCCTGTGTGTACAAAGAGTTATAGTGGTTCGCCTGTGTGTACACCCACAAGGCAAAGAGTTATAGTGGTTCGCCTGTGTGTACAAAGAGTTATAGTGGTTCGCCTGTGTGTACACCAACTGTTTTCCAACAGCCACACAAAAAGCTACTCCACTCCTAATATCCTCACACAGGGGATATTAGCGTTCACTATCAAATAGGTTTTCTCAGGTTCACCAAAAACCTTTACAATTGTGTCTTTTTCACTTGGGCTTACACAATTCAAAAACCCCTCTTTTCTGAGTTTTCTGTTTTTCCTCAGACAACCAATACAATGAGATTTTTCTAGTTCAACCTCAAACAAAACCAGTACAATGAGATTTTTCTGGCTTAACCTCAAACAAAACCAAAACTAAATAAATTTTACAGAATTGTAAAATACCTGGATTTCTTCTTTTCGTAGCAGCCCGGTAGAACCAATCGGAGTAGATGATTGAATGTCAAAGTCGTTCCACGACTGGTCGTGAGTAGCCTATGACTGGTCGTGGGTCACCAACGACTGGTCGTAGATCCTTACGACTGGTCATAGGACCATAGATTACGTTGCTGGACTTTGAGTCGTAGCTCCACGACTGGTCGTGGACGAGTCGAAGCCACACCTACGACCGGTCGAATGACCTCCAGGACTGGTCGTGGGCGTACCAAAAATTCTGAAAAATCTTCAACTACTTAGGACTGGTCATGGAATTTCTTGGACTGGTCGAACCAATGCCAGGACTGGTCGAACAAGAGCTAGGACTGGTCGTAGAATAGACCAAACTTATGTAAAATAAATATTTGATTTATGTATCCAAAGTGACCTACTTAAAGGGTCAACCTAAGGTCATTCAAACCTGAATCATGTCGTATGGACATTGAACTTCAACCATTCAACGAATGTAGAATGTAGATTGTTTGAACCATATCAGGCTTGAGATCTTGAACTTGTTGTAGCTTCAAACTTGAGATCTTCATCAGCATAACAACTACTTCATGCATTGCTTATTAGTCTTGAAGTCATGAGTTGTTTCTTAAGACTTGAACATTAACATTGTAGTTTCTTGAGACTTCAACATGTAGCTTCTTGAACTTCAATATGTAACTTCTTGAAAAGTTCAACTTGTAGCTTCTTGAAGTGTTTATGCAGTGTCTTGAATTCATATAAATCATCATACAAGCACAAGACACAGATAGATGTTTTGACACATCAAAATTTGACAATCAAAGGAGTATGAGACCATAACACTTACAATCTCCCCCTTTGTCAAATTTGTGACAAAACACCCAAGTAATAATACTTCCAATAGACATAAGAGAACAAACACAACAGGTTCACAATAGAGAAGCATGCATAGTTATATAAATATCATATAGATATGATATGATATGGATATGATAAGTAATAACTAGCATCATTCTCCCATAACTACCCCTGAGAAGCTTAACTCCCCCTGAGTAATAGCCTGAGTAATAGGAGCACATCATAAAGATTAAATACAAATAAATCAAAAGCCTCCAAAACTTCTCCCCCTTTTTGACACAAAATGACAAAGGAAGAAGAGCATCAATAATAAAGAAAATAGGAGTTGATTCAAGAGAGCATAGTGCATAATTCAAAAAGTCAGTAAGCACGAAAAGTTCAGTAAAAAAAATATTACAGACACATCAACAATTTAGTCAGAACCAGAAGAGGGTGCAGGATTAGATGGATCAATTTTATGTAAACCCTTAGCAATCAGCCTCATATATTTGCGTAAATATGAATATTGCGTGTCTTGGGTAACACGAATTTGAGCCACCTGCTCTTGAAGGGAATTCAATCTCTCATCAAAATCAGAAGGCTGAAAATCAGGATCATCAGCCGAGTTTGATTCAAGTTCTTCAAATAAATCATCAATATTCACGTCTTCAGGAAGATCACTAGCTTGAGCATTTCCTGCTTCAGCACCACTGCTACTAGCATCCACTTGGCCATCAGCCAATTCTAAATTCATCTTGTTAATATTGGAATTATTAAAAGGGAGATGATGGATGGGTTTTTCTCTAGTAGGCATAGCTACGAGCAAATGATTTGCCAGCATAGTCAATAAATAACCAAAGGGTATATCACTATGTCCAGGATGGTGACGAGACAAAATAATGGAATGACAAATTAAAGAAGGTAGACATATTTTTGCACCAGAGACTATAGAATGCAAAAAACGAACCATGAAAGCAGTGAGTTCGGTTTTATTACCAGAACGTGGATAAAGATTTGAGATGAATATCCTATGAAGTACTCTGTGTCTGGGTAACAAATACCTTGAGGGAAGTGCATGACCTCTATGAGTCCAATGAACATCCAAATTACATAAATCTCTAGTAAGCATTTTTCGTTCAGATTCTCGAGACTCATTGTCATGTAAAATATGAATTGGAATGCTCTCATCATTGATGGTATTTCCATAATGTCAAAGAATCAAATGTCGATCTACTAAAACAATCCTTCTTGAGTATCAACTTTAAAAGTTAAATCCTCAAGAGAAAACCACAGATACATGCAAACATGGATTGGGCAATGGACTGGTATGCAGCTCCACCCCAATGTAAGATGTTATCCCATCCCACAGATTCCAACAGAGGAGGGATACCAAAAGAAGCAATGTGATTGATATTAACAGGACGCTCAACAATAACATTGCGCATACGCAAATCCCGAGCATTAAAAGGATCATTTTCAGGAGAGCGAAGATGACGTTGTACAATAGAAGCTGATCTAGAAGAAGATAGACCTCGAGTAGTTTTCTTTTTACCTCTAGCATCCATTTTCACAGAAGGATTTCAAGGAAACAACAAGTTGGAAGAAATGAGGTTTAAATAAAACAGATTTTTCAAGATAAAACCCCAAACTTGCAATGAACGACCAAATAGATTCCACAAGAATGAGATTTGAAACACTAATAGCAAGAATCTACAAAAAAAATGCAAAAGAACCACTAACCTTGAAGTACTATAAAGGTGGGTTCGATCGGTCGTAGCTAGAACCGTTGGAGAGTAAAAAGAAATGAAGAAGAAGAGTCAAAATCCCCAAATTAAAGTGAAATCACGAGTTTCACGACTAGTCGTGTAAGTGTTCGACCGGTCGTAGCACGACCGGTCGTAGCACGACCGGTCGTGTACACTCACGACAGGTCGAGTACGACTCAAAATTTGTAAAATTTTTAAATAATTTTCAAATTCAAACAAATAAAACATCATAGTTATATACATTATGATACACCAAATCATGTAAATTCAATTTAAATTGCACATATCGAGATCAAACTTTAATTTTTTAAACCTGCTTTTGTCGAGCGGTTTAGTGAAAATGTCCGCAAGTTGAGTCTCGATTGGAATGTAATCCAAATATATTAATTTTTCTTCCACTAATTCACGAATGTAATGAAATCTAATGTCAATATTCTTAGTACGTGAATGCTGAACTGGATTTTTAGAGATATTTATTGCACCGAAATTATCACAAAATAAAATCATAGAATCCTGAGTGATTCCATAATCGCTTAACATTCGTTTCATCCAAACAAGTTGAGTACATGCATTTTCAGCAGCAATGTATTCAGCCTCAGCTGTTGATAGCGATATAGAACTTTGCTTCTTGCTAAACCAAGAAACAAGACAATTTCCAATGTAGAAACAACCACCACTGGTTGATTTCCTATCATCAATGTTTCCATTTCGGCAAGATCTGCATGCAGACTAATTGAACATTAGTCTCATGTGGATACCAGAGACCCAGTTTAGTAGAACTTGCGACATATTGCATAATCCGTTTAACAGCAGTTAAGTGAGATTCTTTAGGATTTGATTGATAACGAGTACAAATACCAACACTCAAAGCAATATCTGGTCTACTAGCAGTCAGATAAAGCAAACTACCAATCAAACTACGATACAATTTAGGATCCACATCATTACCTGTAGAGTCTTTTGAGAGTCTCAAGGTTGTACTCATAGGAGTATCAAAATTTTTACCTTTCTCAAATCCAAATTTCTTAATTAAACTCTGAGCATATTTGGTTTGAGAGATAAAAATTCCATCAGGTTGTTGTTTTACTTGCAACCCTAGAAAATAGTTTAATTCTCCAACCATGCTCATTTCGAATTTAGACTTCATCAAATCTGCAAACTCAACAGTCATGTTAGTACAGGTTGATCCATAAATAATATCATCAACATATATTTGAACCATTAGAATATCATCGTTATGTTTCTTAACAAAGAGCGTCTTATCAACACACCCCATCTGAAAATTATGACTCAGTAAAAACTTAGTCAGTTTTTCGTACCATGCTCTGGGAGCTTGTTTCAGACCATAGAGAGCCTTCTTAAGACGATACACATGATCAATAAATTTAGGATCTTCAAACCACAGTAGGTTGTTCAACATATACCTCTTCATGTAAATCACCATTCGAAAAGGCACTCTTTACATCCATTTGGTAAATTTTAATCTTCCTAAAACATGCAATGGAGATAAAAAGTCGATTGATTCAAGACGAGCTACAGAGCAAATGTTTCATTATAGTCAATACCTTCAATTTGTGTATACCCCATACAACTAGTCTTGCTTTATTTCGAATAATATTTCCAAGTTCATCGATTTGTTTTTGAAAATCCATTTTGTTCCAATAATATATGTTTATCTTTAGGTCTAGGAACAAGGTGCCGGACATCATTTCGACAACCGATTAAGTTCTTCTTGCATCGCAAGAATCCGATTTTCATCGAAAGTGCTTCTTTACGTTAATCGGTTCAACTGGGATGTAAAGCATACGTAGTTACATGTGTCCTCTAATTGTCTACGAGTGCGCACACCAAAGGTGAGAGGGTTTCCAAGTATTTGAGAAGTTGGATGATCTTTAACAATCCTTAATTCTCGATTAGTTTCACTTGATGAAATTTCTTATTTTTCAAGTATAAGAACTTCATCATTATCTGAACTAGGGACAGGTGTATTCAAAAGATCGTCAATCACAACATTTATTGACTCTTGAATAACACCGGTCCTGTTGTTCAAAACACGATATACACGATTTGTTTAAAGAATATCCTAAAAGATCCCTTCATCACTTTTAGTGTCGAACTTTCCCAAATTTTCACTCCACGCAAAATATAGCACTTGTTGCCAAAAACTCGAAAGTATTTGACAGAAGGCTTTTTCTCAAGCCACATTTCATAAGCCGTTTTATTATTAGATTTATAAATATAAACACGGTTAATAATGTAGCAGTTGTATTCACGCTTTCAAATTTCTAGAGATTCTAGGGAGCTTCATGCTATTTAACATAACATTTCCCATTTCTTGAAGAACTCTATTCTTCCTCTCGACAATTCCATTCTGTTGAGGAGTTTTAGGTGCAGAGAATTCATGCGATATTCCCTGATCGCTACAAAATTTCTCAAAACTGCTATTTTCGAATTCGGATCCATGATCACTACGGATCTTGCTGACTTGAAAACATTTTTCAGTTTGAATCTGTTTTATAATCTTTTTCACTTCATCAAGGGTTTCTGATTTATCTTTCAAGAATGAAACCCAAGTGTATCTTGTATAATCATCTACAATAACTAAGATGTACTTTTTGCCACCTCGACTTTCCGTTCTTGTTGGTCCTATAAGATCCATGTGGAGAAGCTCGAGTGGTCTTGTGGTGATATTGGAGTTCACCTTTTGTGAGAGCTCCTAGTTTGTTTACCAAATTGGCATTCACGACAAATCTTGTCTACTTTTTGCATCTTAGGTAGACCTTTAATTAGTTCACTTTTACTCAATTTGTATAAATTTCGGTAGTGAACATGTCCAAGGCGTTTATGCCATAATTCTGTCTCATCGGTATGGACCATGTAGCACGATTGTTTAGATGAGCTACCATTGCTTACAATATAGCAGTTTTCAGAAGTTCTACGACCAGTTAATATTACAGAACCCTTTTCGTTTATAATTTCACAACCTTGATTAGAAAATTTAACATTATGGTTGTTATCGCATATTTGAGATATGCTTAACAGGTTGTGTTTTAAACCCTCAACATATAAAACATTTTTAAATAAGGGAAGGTTATAGAGTTGAACCGTACCTTTGCCAATTATCTTACAGTTGCTACCATCACCAAATGTGACTGACCCATCAGTCATATCTTTAAGATCAGTGAATAAAGTTTTGTCCCCTGTCATATGTCTGGAGCATCCACTATCTAGGTACCATTTCGAATGGCTTGTAACTTTAAAAGCAGTGTGAGCAACCAAACAAGTAACCTTAGGAACCCATTTCAGTACTGTTTTGGGTTTAGGAGAATAATTGGTCTTCTTTTGTTTATAGTTGTAAGAGTGACCTACTGAGTTAGATTTTAATAGCTCCTTAAGTAAATCAACAATTTTTTCACTAGTGGGTTTCAATCGATTTTTGAAATTTATATAGTTTGCTTTTGTGTTTTTGAAGAGTTTTTTGTATTTTTAGAAAAAACTTGACTGTACCTTTTCCTTTTGAGTTAGAAGTCTCTCCTTTCACAAAATTGGAAGGAGTATTCTTCTGTTTAGGAGATGTGTTTTTATCATAGCCCAACCCTGGATCGATCGCCACATTTTCTTGATCCTGGATAATAATTTTTCTAATTTTGGATCACCTTGGGCATATCTCCATGTGTCCTTCAAACTCGAAGAGAAGATACTTCATTTTTAAGTTTCTCATTTTCAGATTTCAAATTTTCAATTAGGGAGGTTTTGAATTCCAGATCACACTTTGATTTTTCAAAACAATCTGAAATTTGGGATTTTTCTAAAACAAGGGTTTCAAAACATTCTTTAAGTTTAAAAAACTTTTCTTTTTGAAGTTTAAGTTTAACAGCAATTTTACAACTTTCCTTATATAAGGCATTGTACGCATCTTGAAGATCTTCATCATATTCATGATCACTATCCAAATTTTCTTCACTTGTTGAATCATCGTGATCGGAAAAGGTAAACTTGGCTAGAGTCATAAGGGCCTTAAGTTCACTGCCCGACTCAGTTTCTAAATTTTCTGATTCAGAAGAGGCTTCAGAATCAGACGATTCATCCCAAGTAGCCAACATACCCTTCCTTTTGGATCTGTCCTTTTTAGGACATTTGTTTACTAAATGCCCATATTCTTGACAGTTGTAGCATTGACTATCTTTCAATGATTTCCAAGTTTTAGAGTTAGGTTTGGAACGTTTCTTTTCATTTGCCTTTTGAAAATCGACTCTTTTCTTACTTTTGAAAATCTTATAAAACTTTTTCGCCAAAAGGGGCCATATCATCTTCGACTTTTCTCAATCAATTTTCTTGAGTAATACTTTTAGATGACTTCAAAGCAATAGATTTACCTTTAGGAGCTTTAAAACTTAATTCATAGGTTTGTAAAGAACCAACTAATTCTTCTACCTTCATATTGTCCGTATCACGAAGTTCCTGGATTGCGGTTACCTTAGAATTGAACCGTTCAGGAAGAGAGCGTAGTATTTTTGCACACACTTTACTTTCTGGGATCTTATCGCCAAGACCCCACATTGAGTTTACAATGTCATTCAATCTAGTGTAAAAGTCCATAAACATTTCATTTTCCTCCATATGAATTTCTTCAAATTTAGTTGTGAGGAGTTGGACTTTAGATTTCTTGACAATTGATGTACCTTCGTGTGTCATTTCTAAAATATCCCAGGCTTGCTTTGCAGTATCACAGGATATGATTCTTTTGAACTCATCCGGTGATAGTGCGCAAGTGATTAGCATTTAGTGCTTTAGCATTAGCACTACTCTCATTTTCCGAAGTGTGGTCCATTGGTAATACGGTGTAATTTTCATAGATTTTGAACCATCAACACCGCCATTACTTCCATGATAGGAGGTTTCCATTCGATCCACGTGGCTTGCCACACACTTTCATCCATTGATTTGAGGAAGATCCTCATTCTGGCTTTCCAATATGCATAGTTGGAGCCATCAAAGGGTGGAGGCCTAGTAACTGAAAGGCTATCAAAATTTGACATCGTTTTAGATCGTTAGCTCAGGAAATAAATCCAAATAAATAGCAACAAAAATGAGCTATTGGGCTCTGATACCACTTGAAAAGGCCAAGCTATATGTCCTAGAGGGGGGGGAGGGGGGGTGAATAGGACTATGCCAAATTTAAAATAAAATTAGCGGAAATAAATTAAACCAATAGCCTTACAATATGAATCAATTCACAATGCTAAATTTTAAATCACCTTGATAAATAAGTATTGAGAGATTGATACAAATTCAGTTATAAGAACAACCTTATGCCATAATAAACAAGGGCTTATGGTAGGACAACCTTATTTCTAGAACCTCTTTTGGATCAAGGACTCAATTTTAATATAAGTAAATGAAATAGCAAGGAATTGAAATTAAATGCGTATATAGATCTAAATTATTACAACAATCCCCACACTTGCTTGAAATGTAAATAGTTACAACATTGACATCCACTTGTACATTCCACACAATCGAATGATAAAAGATATGAAAATTAAGCAAGCATTCAATCCACAAGGCAAAGAGTTATAGTGGTTCGCTTTGTGTGTACACCAACTGCTTTTCCAACATGACCACACAAAAAGCTACTCCACTCCTAATATCCTCACACAGGGGATATTAGCGTTCACTATCAAATAGGTTTTCTCAGGTTCACCAAAAACCTTTACAATTGTGTCTTTTTCACTTGGGCTTACACAATTCAAAAACCCCTCTTTTCTGGAAGTTTTCTGGTTTTCCTCAGACAACCAATACAATGAGATTTTTCTGGTTCAACCTCAAACAAAACCAGTACAATGAGATTTTTCTGGCTTAACCTCAAACAAAACCAAAACTAAATAAATTTTACAGAATTGTAAAATACCTGGATTTCTTCTTTTCAGTAGCGGCTTAGGTAGAACCAATCGGAGTAGATGATTGAATGTCAAAGTTCAATTTCCAATACTCTCATTCATAAGGTTCTAAATTCTAATAGATTTTAGATTTAACTCGTTGGGCGTAGCTATATTTGATTTTGATTCCAAGAAGAAGGAATAAGATAATTCCTCTTTTCAAATAAGATTGGAATATAGAAACAAAATCAAATTAAATAAGCTAGCAAAAAGGAATATTAAATTAGCACAATGTAGTTTAAAATAAACACAGACTTATCTCAGAGTGATCACTTGAAAATTCTTGAATAAAATAGAGTTGAAGTGTGAAAACTTTGAATTTCGTGTTCAATTTATAGAAGCAAAAATCGTTCCTACGACTGGTCTTAGAAACCTACGACTGGTCGTAGCTCTAACAGATTTTTGAAAAATTAAGCGCGATCTTTGAAAGTCGTTCCACGACTGGTCGTGAGTAGCCTATGACTGGTCGTGGGTCACCAACGACTGGTCGTAGATCCTTACGACTAGTCGTAGGACCATAGATTACGTTGCTGGACTTTGAGTCGTAGCTCCACGACTGGTCGTGGACGAGTCGAAGCCACACATACGACCGGTCGAAGGACCTCCAGGACTGGTCGTGGGCGTACCAAAAATTCCGAAAAATCTTCAACTACTTAGGACTGGTCGTGGAATTTCTTGGACTGGTCGAACCAATGCGAGGACTGGTCGAACAAGAGCTAGGACTGGTCGTAGAATAGACCAAACTTATGTAAAATAAGTATTTGATTTATGTATCCAAAGTGACCTACTTAAAGGGTCAACCTAAGGTCATTCAAACCTGAATCATGTCGTATGGACATTGAACTTCAACCATTCAACGAATGTAGAATGTAGATTGTTTGAACCATATCAGGCTTGAGATCTTGAACTTGTTGTAGCTTCAAACTTGAGATCTTCATCAGCATGACAACTACTTCATGCATTGCTTATTAGTCTTAAAGTCATGAGTTGTTTCTTAAGACTTGAACATCAACATTGTAGCTTCTTGAGACTTCAACATGTAGCTTCTTGAACTTCAATATGTAACTTCTTGAAAAGTTTAACTTGTAGCTTCTTGAAGTGTTTATGCAGTGTCTTGAATTCATATAAATCATCATACAAGCACAAGACACAGATAGATGTTTTGACACATCAAAATTTGACAATCAAAGGAGTATGAGACCATAACACTTACATCATTGACCTGGGTAAAACATCCAGACGGTCTATGCCCCGGGTAAAACATTCAGATGGGCATGTGACTGGTTATCAGTGCAACATTCAACGTAATCACGGGGCATGATAATACGAGTCATCATCATAAATCAAATGACTGGTCATTAGCGCAACATTCAGCGTAATCGCAGGGCATAATGATCCACGCCATCGTAAATATGTCATGTATGCATGACTAGCCAAGTTATTATTATTCCATTTACAACTAGCCAAATTAAATAAGCTCAAAGGTCACTACGGGGAGTGTATAGCCCACCGTAGGCTGACAGCTTGGGCATAGGTCCCATACCACCATCCCGGCTCATGAGACTACCACCTTAGGATGTTTAATGGTACCCCGTCGACTAGTGGCCAAACATTTTATAATATATGGGGCTTACCATCCCATGGTTGTACAGTATAAAACATGCAACCCATATATGGAAAATACTAGAACAAAGCCACATAGGGCGAGTATGAGAACCATGCGATAAAAGACCATCTTTGAAAACCATTGGACATAACAACCGTGGATGGTAGGCCAACATTAATGATCCATGTAGCCCACCACTCAATAACCACCAAGTCAAAGGTCCATTACGATCACAACTAGTCAAGTTACATCCCAAGTATGGGTATACATTCATATGTGGGAATTTCTCACTAATGTACCAGTTTAAGTTCCATAAGTAATCCACAAGAAGAACACAAGCATGAACAATTATAAAGGATAATCATAAAGCATGTGATACAACAATTCAATTCCCACCAGCTAACAAATGTGATTATAAAGGGAAATATCAATTATGAATTTAAATAAAAACTATAACTTAAGCTAATAAGAAGATGAAAAGCTCAAGGGGAAGAATCATCACCTTATACTTTGAATCGCCTTCTAGTGTCGCTAAGT
Organism: Magnolia changhungtana; assembly: GCA_030180095.1. Classification (NCBI taxonomy): domain Eukaryota; kingdom Viridiplantae; phylum Streptophyta; class Magnoliopsida; order Magnoliales; family Magnoliaceae; genus Magnolia; species Magnolia changhungtana. Next base: position 473,452 of record JASAUF010000324.1, on the reverse strand, counting down.
TCTTACGCCTTTAGAATTGAATCCTACTAAAAATCGTGAACTTGTACCATTAGATCCAAGTTCTACGCACTACCTAGGTTTAAGATCATAGCCTAGGGTTTAGTTGAATGCTTAGATTCTAGGATTTGAATCCTAAATATTATTATAAAATGGGCCAAATAATATTCATAATAGAAGTATTAATCCATCCATATTATTAATGATGGTTCATAAGTTCATATTTAAATGGACCTACATTACCTAATATTCTTACAACCTCTTAAATAATACAAGTAATAGTATTAGAATCTTTACGAGTGATTGTAAAATAAGGATTAATACTAATAAGTTTATTAACATGAATTATACTAATCCCTTACTGAAACTGATGATATTTTCTAATTATAATAGTAATAGTTATCATTAATGAATCTAGTTATGATCTAACATTAAGGATAATATTTAAGAGGGTTAAATAAAATACTACTATTTAATAATCATAACCTTGTTTATAATAATTTTCTTTAGCATAGATTATCCAGTAATGGTTAATCATATCTAATATTACCAATCCTAATAACAAGAGTGGTAATATTGATATCAATATAACAAGTCTATTATTCTAAGGGTGAATGAAACCTACAACCCTCTACTCCAAAATTAAGAGGAACTTAGCTACAAGGTTGTAGAGTAGGAGTTGCCTGGCCCAGTAATCTACCAGACGCATGAGTAGTTTGTGGGCTAATGTTTGGCCCAAAATGAGGCTGGGCTTGGCCCAGTTCATGGCCCATCTATGGCTGACCTTGGCCCACCTTTTGGGCTGATTTTAGCCGAGAATGTTGGCTGGTCGACCCACTACCGTGTTTCGAAAGAGTTGGGCCCACTGCATATTTACACGGAGCTGGGCTGGCTGAGGTTTATGTTGTGGCCCACCGAGATATGTGATGCGGCCCACTGAGATTCATCTCAGGTGCGACCCATCATGAAGGTGGCATGGCCCACTGAGATTTATCTCAGCTGAGGTCCGTTAAGACGACCAGTTCGTGTTGTCCTGGTCAGAATCATTATATACCTAATTATTCTCTTTGCTGGTTAAGGCATTCGCGGTGTCAAGATTCATGAAAATCTGACTGGCAAAACGATCCCATCCGTTGTTGCTGGTCTTAATCAAGGTCGTTTGATAGATGTAACTAAAAAGATGGTCCGGATCATTCCTTACAGAGGTGTGGTGTCTAGGCGATACCTGTGCCGAACCTAGCGTCAGCTGAGTTGACTCGATGCGACATGAAACCTGGATAGCAGGCGGCGCTGTCGCCGCCCTCCCTCACTCACTCACTCTCCTTTCATCTTAGCATTCCCACTTTTTTTAGGAGGATCTAGACGCATTTGGGCAGCGACTCAGCCCAACACAAACCAAGTGGAGTGATGTTAGTGAGTCCTGACTCGTGCGCGAGTGCAATAGTTGACTTGTACCACCGTTGCCTCCGCTCTACCCTCATCATCTGCTTCCTCTTTCTCCTCCTTCCATCCATCTCCAATCCGGGGTTGAGCCATCTTGGAATCACGGCAACTCGGTGAGGCGAAATAATGACCATGCATGGAGTTTTTTGTGAGGAAGATGAAGTGGGTGGCAATGGCGGATTGCAAACGGGGACTTCTTCCTCCAATCTGCTTCTTTCAGATGATTCATATGGGTCTTAGAAAGCTCTCAGATAAGCTTTCTCAAAGCTTGGAGGGGATTAGGGCGGTGAGTTCAAAGGTGGAGGCTCGTGGTTGTTTTTCTTCGGGTTTTCATAAGAGCTGAGGAGTTATTTTTACTCCCTTCTTATCGTCAAAACTAGCTCTTTTAGGCCGTTGGATGAGGACAGGATGACCCGGATTGAATACTGTTGTTCAGTTTTTCTCAAAACCATGGGAAGGAACTGAAACTAGATATGGTTTTCGTTAGGAAAACCCTAAGCAAATGGATGGCTGAGATGGCTTCCTTTGGGACGGCATAGATCATTTAAAGTTGGCTCACGGGGATCGCCAACGTGTTGCATGAAAAACAGTTTCCATTTTTGGAAACGTTGTGCTTTCGGCACCCGCTTGCTGCGAGAAACATGTGTATGTACACGTGTGTAATAGGTGAAACTTATGGGGTTTTGGTTACACGTAGGTCCTCTGTCAAATGGACGGTTTGGATTGTCTATATGGACAGTGTAAGTGGGCCACTAATCAAAGGTTGGACGTACGTCCGTTCTCTGTAAAAAACCAAGGAGAGTGGGAGTATCCTCCTTTTTAGAGCAAGCACGGGTCAGCCCGTGTTGACTCGGCCTGACACGTCTGGTGCACAGTAGGTGTGCACCAGCATTATACACGCATCCCATTATGTGGGATCCACCGTGATGTTTGTGATAAATTCACTCCGTTCATTTCCTTTGGTTGGTCCTATCATAGCCCTTGCCCGAAGATGGGGCAGATCCAAGGCCCAGGTGGGCCCCATGACTTGATTTGGATCATGTTTCTGGATTTTCCTTGACCTAATGGTCGGATTACATCTAAACTTACCAACAACGATACGAAGGGTCCATATGACCACTTAACTATAATTTAGTGGCTGGATCATGGATCAAATGGCCTAATATGTCCTCATAACATTAACTATCATGTTACCATACTTTTTAAAGATAATATTTATCATTATTATTATTATAATTATTATAATTACCTATTGATCTTATTGTTTATTCATCCTCTTTTTATTTATTTGTTATTATTATTAATATCATGCCTATATATAAGATGTGGGGCTGCTTAAATAAGATTCAACAGTTCAGTTGGTGGTCTAATGTCTAGGTGTGACGATCAGGTGGCGAGGCTTTTTGACCATCAACGGTCATAGGAGTTTCTGATTTATGTGATCACCGGGTGGATTTCATCTAATGATATGTTATGGGCTTATTAGGTGGATCGGATCTTCTTCTTGATTGGGGAAAGTGTAACATGGGTGCGCACGCCTTGTCCTAGGGTGGAGTCTATAGATTTAATGTGGAACTTGCACTGATCACCAACTTTAACTATCCAAGTTAGGACGGGAATCCATAGATGAAGTAGGTCCCTAGTTCATGTGGTTAGGTCACATGATTAAGTATTAAATTGTCCCACATAAAGGTGTGGACTCATGTATGGTGGATCTCATGGCTCAAAGTTCTAAATTTGAGATGGTCGGTTAGATTTGTCTATTGGTGGAATTGATTGCCAAAAAGGAACAGTTCCTCTATTGATGTGATGGTCCACCTTTAAAAATAATGGATGGATGATCTAATCATGGATTTTCAATCGTCGGATTGCACGTGAACGTTTTCTTAAGCTAGGCTTTAATTTATTCTAATTCTATTTATACGGTGATGCCCGAGTACTGAAAAGTACAGGTGTTACAACTAGACATGTAGAAGTCTATATGGAATGGTCTGTGATAAACTATCCTAACCTATTCAAGCTACTAACATATCATATATCCTAAGGCAGGGTCCACAGTGGGACGATGGATCTAACACCTACATCGAGATAGGCTCTACTTGGATATACTAAATCTGGTCCGTCATATTCTTTCATCTACAACAAGGGAGGTGATGATGATGTACTAATGTCAAAGATAGGCCTTGCACTTGTCCTAAGAAGGTAAATGGACAGTGGGGATGATACATATATAACACGAGGTCCAAACATTCGATTACAAGGTAGGATACATCTCACAGGGTGAGTTAAGCGGGTATACAACAAGTGGGCTTCCTTACTCCCTTTATCATGAACAACTTGGCTTTCATATGAGGGACCGATATGAATACAAGGTGGGCCTTGGTAGGATCCACACATCCAGGACTATGTAACCCTACTAACGGTCCTGCTCATCATCTTGAAAGTGCCCTCGTATGAAAATTTGCGTGAGTGTTAAGTCAGTTCATCTGCAGAGACTGATAGGAAGATCAATTCAAGTAACTGCCTCAACTAGATGTGTGCAAGCTCGCCACAGGTAAATTTGAGCCTCACATCCCTTATCCCAAATCACCAGGTAAGCTAAAACCCTTAAAATCAAACTAGAACATCTTAGGGTTTTGGGTAAGAAAACGTTTTCAAAATAGGAAAATTCTCTAAGTTTTCTTGCCCTGTCGATTTTATCGATACACATCTCGATATGATCAACCTGTGTTGTCGAGTCCTCGATGCTCCATCGATAGCTTCGGTAAGAGGACCAAATATGTCCAGCAACCTCATAACTTATCTGGATGAATTATCTATATATCGATACACCTATCGATATCATCGATATTCAAATCTCGAGTCTATCGAAGTCGACTCGATACTATCGACAGGCAGATTTTCGGCGCCCCTATTTTTCTTAAAGAATATCATATAAGCATCAATATATCGAAGCCTCCTCGATACCATCGAAATTCACACCTCGATAATATCGGTAGGCCTTCGATGATATCGATTTTGGGTGCCAAGTTCTCAAGCAACATATTTCAGGGTGGTTTAACTATGATCGGGGGCCCCTCAATAGAATCGATATTCAAATATCGATGACATCGATACCAGGTCGATTGCATCAAACAAGAACGTAAACTGTCCAGCAAGCTTAATGAAAATTTTGCTGGATTTATTGATCATCGACCCTGATATCGATATCATCGACATTCAAATTCCGATGATCTCGATGGTTCCCGATCATTCATGAAAACTTGAAATATTTCTAGTCAAGTCTCTCTCATTTTTTCAAGTGTCGATGGATCGAACCTATCATCGATGGAATAGGGTTTGAAATTCAATGACATTGACAATTGTTTTGACACATCGACCATCTGGCAAAAGGTTTTAAAGCGTATGACATTGAGTTCGAGTCATCGAGCGGACCATCGATGCTATCGAGAGTATACGCTCGATAATATCGAACTCTATCATAAATGTGACCGTTTTATATCCGTTGGAACCTTTTGCCTATATATAGAGGGCTTGTCTATTGTTGCTGTGAGATAAAGCAGAGAGAGCTTCTAAGTTTTTAACTTTAAATCTTATATCCAAAGCCCTTTCTCTTAAGGGAGCTCATCCTCCAATCCACTCTCACCATTGATATTCAATAGAGTGGATTGGGGAATGAACATTTGCATTCAAGGATCCTCCAGTTACCATCTTAATGGGAAATCATTAAGCTAAGATGCCTTGAATGCCTATATGATTGAAATCGCTCTATCTTCCTCATAAGAAAATCTTTTGATAGTAGGATTTCATCATAACTTTGACCTAACCTGTCGTCATGCATTGGTATATCTTTTGAGTTGTGGATCAAGGAGATCGAAGAGTCATCATCAACAAAGGAGGAGATCTTCGTCAACATGCTTAATAGGACTCATCAGCTTATCTGTAAGTATCTAGAGTCCAGAGGACACTTGTGATCATTCCTTTGTAGGATTGAGTCCTAGGTGTTTCTCACCCCTTGAAGCCCTCGTAGGAGGCCTTTGGCGGGACTGTACGTGGTGGGTGCATTGTGTGGACCCTTGCTCTGTGGAGAGCATAAATATCTGGTTGAAGGTGAACCAACAAAACCTTAGGTTTGAGGTCAACCGCTGTGAAACCTTAAGTTTGAGGTGAACTATGTAGAAACCTCCGATAGGGTTTTATGGAAGATCCTTGGCCAGTGTGCTTAAAAGTGGGTGTGTTGTGTTGACCCTTGCTCGTGAGAGCATAAACAGTCAGCCTTAGTGTAGGTTGTAAAGGTTGAAGGTGAACCTAATTTAAAACCTTAGGCTTGAGGTGAACCGCTGTGAAACCTCCTTAGTGAAATTCGGCACACTCAAGGGTTGAGTGCGTCTGCTGTGAGTGGAGTAGACTGATCGTCGAACCACTATAAAAATGACTATGTTTGAGATTATTATTCTTCTGATTATGTGATTTACTTCAATATTTGTATATTTGAATATTTGAGATCACACCTTACACACTCACACAATCATATCCATCATAAACTAGTTTGCATATTGTTTACTTCTCAAATAGTTTGTGATTAGATCCTCTACCGGGCTTGAAATCCAGTAGAGTTAAGTTTGAGTAATCCTAATATGTGCATGTTGTTAGGATTAGTGTAATAGGATTTTAATAAATCGTAAAAACTCTTAAAAGTCCTATTCACCCCCCTCTAGGACATATTGGCATATCCCGACTTCAACTAAAGCGGTCTTCACCGCAACTAATCTGGTTAGGGGACTTCCCAAGATTAGAAAAGAAGAAAAATTTGTCTGTGGAGAATGTCTAAAAGGAAAATAGATAAAAGTCAGACACAAAAAGACAACCACCATAGCAATAATAAAACCTTTGGATTTGCTACATATGGATTTAGTTGGACCAACTAAAGTGGAAAGCCATGGTAAGAAAAGATACTTTCTGGTGGTGTAGATGACTACACTAGATTTACTTAGGTCGCATTTCTTCGAGAAAAATCGGATGCTTTTGAGGAATATGTGTTCATGGCAAAGTGACTCCAAAATGAAAAGGGGTACAACATCAATCGCATCAGAAGTGATCATGGGGGAGAATTTAAAAATAAAAGATTCGAAAGATATTGCAAGGAAAAAGGAATTCACCATGAATTCTCAGCCCCAAAAACCCCTCAGCAAAATGGAGTCGTGGAAAGGAAAAATCGAGTATTAGAGGAAATGGGGTCTGTTATGCTAAATGGAAATGATATGGTAAAAAGTTTTTGGGCAGAGGCTGTCAATACTGTCTGCTACATCATAAATAGAGTATATCTTAGAGCATGTCTAAATAAAACTCCATATGAACTATGGTATGGGAAACTGCCTAGTGTGAAATATTTTCGAGTCTTTGGTAGCAAATGTTATATCTTGAAAGACAGAGATCACCTAGGGAAATTTGAGTCTAAAAGTGATGAAGGTATCTTTATGGGGTATGCCATGAATCGTCATGCATATAGAGTATACAATCTAAGAACCCTCACTATTCAAGAGTTAATCAATGTGGTAATCGATGACCAACCTCATGAAGAAGATACACCTGTGAATGAATTAGAAGATGATGTAGATTCATGAATACTAGATAAATCTGGTAACAAAACTCCATCACCCAGTGAACCTCAACCATCATCTGACATTCCCATCATAAAAAATCACCCTCGAGAACAAATTATTGGAGATCCTAATGATGGTGTGAGAACTTGACAATAGATAGAAAATATCTATAGCCATTTTTGCTTTACCTCAAAGATTGAACCCAGGAACATTGTGGAAGCTCTTCAAGATGAACATTGGATAAATGTTATGCAAGAAGAACTTCAACAATTTCAAAGAAATGAGGTATGGCAATTGGTTCCCAGACCACTCGATATAAATGTCATTGGAACCAAATGGGTCTTCAAGAATAAATCAGATGAATTAGGAAATGTGATCAGGAACAAAGCAAGGCTTGTAGCTCAAGGGTACTCACAGATAAAAGGCATTGATTTTGATGAGACATTTGCTCCTGTAGCTCACCTTGAGTCTATCAAAATTCTTATGTCCATTGCATGTGCATTAAAATTTAAACTATTTCAAATGGATGTTAAGAGTGCTTTTCTGAATGGAGATCTTGCTGAAGAAATTTATGCAGAACAACCGAAGGGATTTTTAGATCCTAAGTGTCCCCATTATGTATATCATTTGAACAAAGCCCTCTATGGTCTCAAACAAGCACCACGTGCTTGGTATGAACGGTTGACAAAATTTCTATTAGGCCATAAATTCTGTAGAGGGAGTGTTAATAAGACTCTGTTTACCCAAAGAATAAAAGACTCACTTCTTATTGCACAAATTTATGTGGATGACATTGTCTTTGGCTCAACATGTGAAGATGTCGCATACAAATTTACTGACCTCATGAAATCAGAATTTGAAATGAGTATGGTTGGTGAACTAAACTTCTTCCTTGGACTACAGGTGAAGCAACTATATGATAGAATCTTTGTCTGTCAAACCAAGTATGCGAACGATTTGGTGAAAAGGTTTGGTCTTGAATTTGGTCGTTCTTATCACACTCCCATGAGCACCACACTCAAACTGTCCAAAGATACAAATGGCAAGAGTGTGGATCAATATCTCTACAGGAGTATGATAGGTAGTCTACTATATATCACAACTAGTCGCCCTAACATATCTTTTAGTATGGGGGTATGTGCTCGATATCAGGCAGATCCTAAGGAATCTCACCTAATGGCCATTAAGAGGATCATTGAATACATAGTAGGAACTACCTTCTTCGGACTGTGGTATCCATTTAAAACATCTACCATCATCGCTGGGTACTCTGATGCCGATTGGGCAAGAAATTTGGATGATCGAAAATCAATAAGCGGAGGATGTTTCTATGTTGGAAACTGTCTAGTCTCTTGGCAGAGTAAGAAGCAAAATTCAATATCATTATCCATTGCCAAGGTGAATACATTGCCGCTGGGAGTTGCTGTGTACAACTCCTTTGGATGAAGCAGATGTTGATGGACTACGAGATTGAGCAACCCACAATGAGTCTTTTCTGTGATAACACAAGTGCAATCAACATTTTAAAGAATCCTGTTCAACATTCTCGGACTAAGCACATTGACATCCATCATCATTTTATCCGAGAACTTGTTGATGACAAGATAATTATACTAGATTATGTTTCCACAGAAAAGCAACTCGCAGATATCCTCACCAAACCACTTGATACAAATAGGTTTAGTGACCTTCAAAAATCTATTGGGGTCTACACTCACTAAATCTCAATGAACATGAGCCACATCGGATAGGACATTCTTGATGATATCTGAACATTGTCAAGAACGTCAAAATTTACAGATCAATGATGGCGATATTCAACTTCGATGAAATTGGAGAAACTTAGGAATACATGATGATAACCGGTGGTTCTTTCCAATGGTTGGGCTAAAACTATTTCCTTTATTAAGATAAACTGATAAGCTACTGCTGTATGTGGCAGTATATGTTTTTAAAATTTGAATATAACTGCCAATCTTGTGCAATTTTCTTTAGAATTTTTGGTAATGGTTAAGTATAATTCTTATTTTTACTGTCATACTTAGTTTTACGATCCCCTAGTTTATCAAGTATCTGATATGGAATGCATGTGATATATTTTTTTTTTCTGATTATCTGCTTTTATCACTGCCTTATCTGTATGCTTCCATACTGTCTGACAATGATGTTTGCTTAAAAAAAGGTTTAATCTTTATACATCAATATCTGTCTGGTTCTCCCAAATACTTCAAGCTTCAGTCAATATCAACTACTATATCTTTGTCAATGACTGACAAAAAGGGAGAGAACAGTCCAAATACCTTGAATGGAAAATTGTATATCTGCTTGGATAATGTTGCAGGTGTTAGGGGGAGCTGCTGCATCAAGTAAGGGGGAGTTTATAGAGAAGAACTACTGGTTGTGTACATGGGCTAGAAATTGTAAAATTTTGTAAAAAGCATGTACACACAATTTAGGATGTGTTTGTCTAGAATGTTCTAGGGTATTTTAGGATTTTGTCACGTAATTGACAAAGGGGGAGATTGAAAGTGCCCTGGTTTGTCAATTTGCGTGAGTGTCGAGTTAGTTCGTCTGCAGAGCCTGATAAGAAGATCAATTCAAGTGTCTGCCTCAACCGGATGTGTGCAAGCTTGCCACAGGTAAATCTGAGCCTCACATCCCTTGTCCCAAATCACCAGGTAAGCTAAAACCCTTAAAATCAAACTAGAACATCTTAGGGTTTTGGGTAAGAAAACGTTTTCAAAATAGGAAAATTCTCTAAGTTTTCTTGCACTATCAATTTTATCGATACACATCTTGATATAATCGACCTGCAGTGTCGAGTCCTCGAGCTCCATCGATACCATCGATAAGAGGACCAAATATGTCCAACAACCTCATAACTTATCTAGACGAATTATCGATATATCGATACACCTATCGAAATAATCGATATTCAAATCTCGAGTCTATCGAAGTCGACTCGATACTATCGATAGGCATATTTTCGACGCCCCTATTTTTCTTAAAGAATATCATATAAGCATCGATATATCGAAGCCTCCTCGATACCATTGAAATTCAAACCTCGATGATATCGGTAGGCCTTCGATGATATCGATCTTGGGCGCCAAGTTCTCAAACAACATATTTCAGGGTGATTTAACTATGATCGGGGGCCCCTCGATGGAATCGATATTCAAATATGGATGACGTCGGTACCAGGTCGATTGCATCGAACAAGGACATAAACTGTCCAGCAAGCTTAATGAAAACTCCACAGGATTTATCGATGCCTCGACTCTGATATCGATATCATCGACATTCAAATTCCAATGATCTCGATGGTTCCCCGATCATTCATGAAAACCTAAAATATTTATAGTCAAGTCTCTCTCATTTTTTCAAGTGTCGATGGATCGAAGCTATCGTCGATGGAATCGGAGTTTGAAATCCGATGACATCGACAATCGTTTCAACTCATCGACCATCTTGCAAAAGGTTTCAAAAGCGTATGACATTGAGTTCGAGTCATCGAGCGGACCATCGATGCTATCGAGAGTATACGCTCAATGATATCGAACCTGCTCGATGATATCAAACTCTGTCATAAATGTGACCGTTTTATATCCGTTGGAACCTTTTGCCTATATATAGAGGACTTGTCTATTGTTACTGTGAGAGAAAGTAGAGAGTGCTTCTAAGTGTTTAACTTTAGATCTTATATCCAAAGCCCTTTCTCTCAAGGGAGTTCATACTCCAATCCACCCTCACCATTGATATTCAATAGAGTGGATTGGGGAATGAACTCCACATTCAAGGATCCTCCAGCTACCATCTTAATGGCAAATCATTAAGCTGGGATGTCTTGAATGCTTAGATTATTGAAATCGCTCTATCTTCCTTATAAGAGAATCTTTTGAGAGTAAGATTTTATTATAACCTTGAGTCAACCCATCGCCATGCATTGGTATATCTTTTGAGTTGTGGATCAAGGAGATCAAAGAGTCTTCATCAACAGAGGAGGAGATCTTTGTTAATGTGCTTAATGAGACTCATCATCTTATCTATAAGTATCTAGAGTCTAGAGGACACTTGTGATCATTCCTTTATAGGATTGGGTCCTAGGTGTTTCTCACCCCTTGAAGCCCTCGTAGGAGGCCTCCGGAGGGAGTGTAGGTGGTGGGTGCGTTATGTGGACCCTTGCTCTATGGAGAGCATAAACATCTGGTTGAAGGTGAAGCAGCAAAACCCTAGGTTTGAGGTCAACCGCTGTGAAACCTCGGGTTTAAGCTGAACCGTGTAGAAACCTCCGATAGGGTCTTATGGAAGATCCTTAGCCAGTGTGCCTAAAAGTGGGTGCGTTATGTTGACGCTTGCTCGTGAGAGTATAAACAGTCAGCCTCAGTGTAAGTTGTAAAGGTTGAAAGTGAACTTGATTTTAAACCTTAGGTTTGAGGTGGACCACTGTGGAACCTCCTTAGTGAAATCTGGCACACTCAAGGTTTGAGTGCGTTTGCCGTGAGTGGAGTAGACTGATCGTTGAACCACTATAAAAATGACTGTGTTTGGGATTGTTATTTTTCTAATTGTGTGATTTACTTCAATATTTGCATATCTGAATATCCGAGATCACACCTCACACACTTACACAGTCATATCCATCATAAACTAGTTTGCATATTGTTTACTTCTCAAATAGTTTGTGATTGGATCCTCTACCGGGCTTGGAATCCAGTAGAGTTAAGTTTGAGTAATCTAATATGTGCCTATTATTAGGATTAGTGTAATAAGATTTTAATAAATCATAAAAACTCTTAAAAATTCCTATTCAACCCCCCCCCCCCCCTCTAGGACATATTGGCATGTCCCAACTTCAACTAAAGCTATCTTTACTACAATTTCACATCTAAGTGGAGCCTCGGGTTTGGGTCACTAAGCTTGGACAAACACATGCATCTAGGTGGGCCACATTCCCTATGAAAGGTCTGGTACGAACACAAGATGGGCTCTAAGGCTTGGGTGGTCCTACAGGGTATAGTGGAAAACATCAATATCAAATGAGGGCCCAACAGTTTGGGATAGCCCAACAAGGGAAGGATGGGTATCACCAGCATCAATGGGACCCAATGATTTGGTATAGCCTAATAAGGGAAGATGGGTTGAAAATTGGGTATCACAGTGGGACCTACAAGGTATGGTTTCCAACGGTGGATGTTTAACCATCACTATTCCTATGATGAGGTCCACTAGGGATTTGGACCTGACTCTCAATGGGGTCCACGGCCCTATAAGATCTGGAAGAATGGATGAACAATGTATAAATAACACATATATTATGGTGGGACTCTACTCAAGGTTTGGGGTAAAAGAGAGGAAAGGGAGATGAGCTTCATGGTGGGCCCTAGGATAGTTCCCAGTGGTGGACATTTAACCCCCGTTGCTCCCAAGGTGTGGCCCATTTGGAAATTGAAATCGTAATGGGGTCCTCAGCCCTCCAAATATCTAGAAGATGGATAGACGGCGTGGGCCCATCACTCATATATGGTGGGCCTACATAAGTTGGCGGGGTTTATGGCCTAAAATGGGTAGACGACGTATGTATAACACATACATCACGGTACGTCTCATACAATCACAACGAAACTCATATAATCACAACGGGCCTTATATAATCATAGTGGGCTACATACAATCTCAATGGGCCGCATCTCATGGGCCTAATACACATCACATTGGGCCACATCACATGGGCCTGATATACATCACAATGGGCCTCACTCATGGGCCACATATACATCACAATGGGCCTCACTCATGGGTCACATATACATCACATCGGGCCTCACACATAGGTCATAAATACATCATATTGGGTCTTAACAAATGGGCCAATATATATCACATCGGGCCTCATCAAATGGGCCCCAAATGCATCATATTGGGCCTCACCAAATAGGCCACAAATACATCAGCTAGCCTCATCAAATGGGCCTCATACACTTCATATTGGGGTGGGCCCTGCACATTCCAAATGGGCCCACCAGATGAACAGCATGGATGAACAACACATACATCAAGGTGGGCTCCACCATAATGTTTATTTTCCATCCAATCTGACCATACGGTCACAAAGACCTAAATTAAGAGGAAAACCCAATTTCATATTGATCAAGAACTTCTGACTCCAAATGGGTTCAATGGTAGATGTTCAATCCCACTGGTTTTGCAGTGTAGTCATCTGATAGATAGATCTGTCTTTTTCTAGTGTCAAGCCTTAAGACGAGCTCACCATCCGGATGGACGATTTAAATATAACACCGCCAGATGATCAAGCCCACAGAATTTGTAAGCGTTAATTGCATCAGAGGTGAGTCCACCAGATGGATTGACGGTGTGGATATACATACATCATGTGTGGGACCCACAAATCTGGTTGACATCAGCAGCAGTGGGACCCACCGTCCCTGCAGAAATAAATGGACGGCATATATAAAACACATACATTACGGTGTAATCCCACCATCCAGCAATTTGGACGGTGGAGATAAAACACATATATCATAGTGCCACAACACCGTCCAAATGTCTAGACGGTACAGACGAAATGCAATCAAGGTGGGCCCCACCCGTCCAGCATATGGATGGTGTGGAAAAAACATATATCATACGTGGGACCCCAGAACTTGATGACGCCACTTCAGCAGTTGAAGGAGGTGGGATCTACATAGATGGATGGTCTGAATGATCAGACCCCACTTGCTGACGTAATAAAGCAGCTATGCTGCACGTGGGTCCCAGATGAACGGTTGGGATATAACACATCCCTCATGATCGGGACCCACAAGCTTGCTGCGTCAACAACACCTATATAGCTGGTGTGTGGTAGACCAACCAATCCACTTCCATGATAGGTGGGTCCCACGTGGGGCCCACCAGATATACATATGTGTGTGTTTGTGTATATATATATATATATATATTATATACCATGATATATATCTATATATCTCTTAAAAAAAAATCCAACGTCCAGCATCCAGTGTCTAGAGAGCTGGACGGCCTAGACGGGACATCATCAAGTGAGGTCCACGGATGGACGGTCCAAACAAAACCCATGCATCACATGTGGGTCCCACACACGTGGCCCGCCTGGTTGGAATCAAGCTGATATTTGTGGTTTCCCCCTCATCCAGGGCCTTCCAAAAAGGGGCAGTAAGGTGGCTGCAACGTGGACCCTGGTTGAGTCCACTTGGTGCTCAATATGGATAAAATACATACATCGTAAGTGGGCCATAAAATCGGGAAAGAGAGAGCGAGAGAGAGAGAGAGAGACGAGTGCGATAGAGGGACCCCAACACTATGGGCCCTCCCTTCCATGCATTACAACAGACATCAAGTGGATCTCATTAAATGTGGGGCCACCAATCAAAATCAATGGTGGAGATCCCTTCTCCACCAAAATGCAAGGTCTAGATGACCCTTTTACTCTAGGAAAATAAACATCATGATGGGGTCCACGGATAATGGGCCCATCATGGGATGATCATATGAATCATGGTGAGCCATTGGCCACACCTAGGGTCCAAAGTGAGATCCGTACCATCAATCGGTAGGCCCCACTTAGCCCATCATCAAAAATAAAATCTAAACCCATAAGAACACCCACCATTTGATCTTCTTGGTCCGAAAGAATGCCAAATTCCTTGGCTCTCTCTTTGATGAAGGCTAATGAAGGTCGGAGGATTGAGATGGGAGATGAGAGGGGTAGGAAGTGGGCCACACTTGGCTCTCTTGGAGCTTAGAAATGCTTGGACGACCAACCTCTTGGTTGCTTGGAAAATGAGTAGAGAAAAGAGAGAGAGAGAGAGAGAGAGAGAGAGAGAGAGAGAGAGGGTGGTTGTAAGAGAGAAGTGATGGGTGAAGTGATGGATGGAGTGATGTAAGAGTTGACTTTGGAGGTAGCTCGTGTAAGAGAGGTATGGGTGTGATGGGTTGTGTACTTGATTGATTGATTGATTGATGTGACAGATTGGGTAGAGATTCTCTCCAAATTCACAATGCTCGATGTTTTCCTCAAAATGAATACGAGCCCACAACTCCTAACCTGGGTATTGCATCGGTGTGTAAGACGCGGCGTTGGAACTGCGGCAACAGCACTGTCGCTAAGGTATAAGTCTCGGCCTGAGTTGACTCAGAATGACATGATACAACTTAGGGTCACGCACAAATGCCGATTACAGGTCACGGGTTGCCAAAATTCGACAAGGAGGATCGCGAAAGTTTAAGGAACGGTATGGGCTAGGGCCTTACAATACCCAGGTCTAATCCACAGGGACTAATCTCGTGTGTATTCTGAAAGAAACTAGAATCAAAACTAAAAGAAGATCTAAATCTAAATTTGGAATGAAAAGGAAGTAATTGTGAAGTGTTTAATTAGAAATTTAAGAATTCAAAGGTGGGAACTAGGGTTTCCAAGGATCTACTTGTAGCAATGAGGGTGATACTGTGCTTGATTCAATGACACAACTAAAATCGGAGTCTTATCTTATCCAGTTGGAAGAAGAGACGGTCAGATTTCTAAACTTCTCATGAATCTAGTCATCAAAGAAGGAGAATTGGGAACATTGGAAGGGATTTCGTCACCTAACCATGCCCATGGTATGATGGAAAACAACCAGATTTACCAATCCATCAATCTCAAAATAGGAAAGGATGATATTCAGAGTTATCGCAGATCTATTGTAATTTATCATAACAAACCATTAAAAACTAAAAATATTCCTTATAATCAAACTAGAATCAAAGAGAGTTCAACATAAACATGAATTAAAGCAATAGAAACATCCTATCACGCTACAAACTTCACCTCTTAGCCATAGGTAAGAGGTTTAGCCAACCATAGACATGATTGGATCTAAAACCCTAGAAGAAAACATGAAAAACTAAGGAAGAAAAAAGAAAAATGTTGGGCAACGGGTCTCCACCCTTGTGCTTCGCTCCTCCAAACCCTAGATAAATACCCAAGGATGCCCTAGGGACTCCTATTTATAGTTGTGCAACACCTCTCTTCGTACCTCCTAGGAAAAATCTAAAAACTGCCTAAAATTTAAGCACTCTGTGTAATTCTGCGCAACTCTGCATAAGTGGTTCGATGACATCGAACTGGCTTTGATGTCATCGAAGGTGCCTTTTATATGTGCTTTTTCTACACTTTTGTAGTGTCATCTGGACTTTGTAACCTTCTATGTCATCGAACTTACCTTCGATGTCATCAAACGTTGTTCGAGGAATCGATAACACATCTAAAATAGTCAAGAGAGTTAATCTAATTTCTTCAATAAATTAGATGTTATTGAAGAGACCTTCGATGTCATCGAGCAAGTCTTCGATATCATTGAGGAAGCCTTCGAGTAATCGAACATGGTGCCCAATTTGTCCAGCGAGTTTTGCATAAATTTCACAAAAAATTTAATGTCATCGAACTGGCTTCGAGTCATCGAACAAGTCCTCGAGTCATCAAAAAGTGTCTTCAATTTGTCCAGTGACCGACTCGATTTTCCTTTATAAATTCAATGTCATCAACCCGTGTTCGATGTCATCAAATGGTGATTGATGACATAGTGAATGTGAATACTACACTTATTCTTTCGACTTCTTTCCTCTCCACTTGGTTTTCTTAAATCTTGGGACCTCGAAATCTTTAATCTTTGTCTCCTAAGATCTATTATTTTCCTTGGTGATCTTTGAGCGTCAAATCCATGCTTTTAGCACCGTTTCAAATCCAAGCTCTTAAATTCACCTTGCAACACAAACATGAGTAAAATAGGACATTAAGCAGTATCATGTTCATAAAACAAAAATATATGGGGGATAATATGAAATATTTGACCCCCAACACAATTCCTAACTAGCATTTTGCTAGTCTCGAGTAAAGTATGCGTGAAATAAACCTCAATGCTCAATGTCCAAAACCTCTTCCAGAAAATAATCTTTTATGCACTGTATGAATGGGTAGAAATAAGATATGAAAGTAAAATTTTGAAAACCTAGAAGCCAATCACATCAGCAACCAATCAAATAAGTTCTTTGTCCATTAAATTGAAGCATAATTTGCATATCAAGTTTTTCAATGTGCTTAGTGAAAGTCAACTTACTTCCCATACGAATACTATCAATTTATCATGTTAGCCATGCTCATCACTTTAAGATTAGTTTGAAACTCAAAAGTACTGATTCTGAACTTATCCCCTTCTCATTCTTTTCTGGTTTTTTATTTTATATCGATGGTCATTCTTTATTTTTACATTCTTTTTCAATCTTTTCGTTCTTTTTTTTCATAATATATGACCTTTTTGTCGATCTCCTATTTTAAACTGGTTCTTTTCTTCTTTTAAGGTGGATAAAATGCTCTAGACTTGATTCTCACCATCTATCACATACTAACAATAAGAAATTCTGGTATATCTTATAGGAGACAAATCGAATGTCTTGTGGTTTAGATTAACATGATAGTCAAACTATCTCTTAATCAATTGAGCGTAAGAACTTAAGTGATAGATTACTTAGTTGATCAAACTCCAACAATCCAAAATTCAATCTCTATTTTTATCATACCCAACGCATTCTTAAGTACACAATTCATCACTTTTCAAACAGATTTTAACTTGATACATTGAAATTTTTTAAAAATTTTGCTCAAAATTGAAAAATAGCTGATTAGTTCACCTAGTCCCTCATCCCTAACCAAAAAAACTACATTGTCCTCAATGTAAAAGAAATAAGCATGTAATGCAAAAGAGGCAATGAAAAGAAAAGGGAATAAATGGAAAGATAATACTTGAAGAAGGAATTTTGATGTTTTTCCAATGATCTCAGTGAATAGATGGGTTAGCACAAGAACTTAAACCAACATAAAGAAAACTATCCCAAAACAGTGGAAAGCAAACTATCCTAATCCTAATATATATATATATATATATATATATATATATATATATATATATATATATTAGTAATAAACCTAACTATACCTCCGTTAGACTAGGAGGTCAATCCTGGTAAACAGGATCATTCAGAGGTATAGACATATCCTCTGAATCAAATTTCTCAAAAAATGGCTTTAATCAATGTCCATTCACATTGAAAATATTGTCACTATTTGGATTCTGAATCTCAACAGCCCCATGAGGATAAACATTAGTAATAGTGAAAGGGCCGGTTCAACAAGATCGGAGTTTTTCCGAAAAAAGATGTAACTGAGAATTGTACAAAAGGACCTTCTAACCTGGTGTGAATCATTCCCAAAGAATGTGTTGGTCATTAAATACTTTCATCCTATCCTTGTATATTCTCGAGTTCTCATACTCATCATTCCAGATCTCTTTAAGTTCATTCAACTGAAGTTTGCACAGCGAGCCAGCATAGTCCAAATTGAAGTTCAAATTTTTAATAGCCTAGTAGGTCCAATGTTTCAACTCCATAGGCAAGTGGCAAGCCTTCCTATCGACAAGTCTAAAGGGAGACATTCCAATAGGGGTAATGATTTCCAAAGAATGTGTTGGTCATTAAATACTTTCATCCTATCCTTGTAGATTCTCGAGTTCTCATACTCATTATTCCGGATCTCTTCAAGTTCATTCAACTGAAGTTTGCACAGCGAGCCAGCGTAGTCCAAATTGAAGTTCAAATTTTTAATAGCCTAGTAGGTCCGATGTTCCAACTCCATAGGCAAGTGGCAAGCCTTCTTATCGACAAGTCTAAAGGGAGACATTCCAATAGGGGTCTTAAATGCAGTATAGTAATCCCATAAGGCATCGGTCAATTGGATTGACCAATCCTTGTTGTCAGGGTTAACTGTTTTTTTCTCAAATATGTTTAATTTTCCTATTGGAAATCTCAGCTTGCCCACTTGTCTGTGGGTGGTATGGAGTGCTCACTTTATGGGAGATGCCATATTTCTTCATTATTTTCACGAATGGCCTATTACAAAAAATGTGAACCTTCGTCACTAATAATGGCTCGAGGTGTTCCGAATCGGGAAAGGATGTTTTCTTTTAAGAATTTAATGACCATTTGACGACCATTGTTCCGGCACGAGATCGCTTTGACCCATTTAGTGACATAGTCTACCACTAGCAAAATATATAAATTCCTAAAAGAATGAGGGAATGTGAAAGTGCCCTGCTTTGTCAATATGCGTGAGGGTTGAGTTGGTGAGTCAAGTGAACCCCATATGAAGATCGTACAAGCTATTACCTCAACTAGATGTGTATTCTGAGCTCATCACAAGTAAATTAAGCCTCACATCACATGTCCCTAAACACTCAGGTAAATAAATCATTAAAAGCCTTAGAATAATATAGGAGTTAAAAGTCTGAAAACTTATTCTTTAAATAGGAAATTTTTTAATATTGCATATTAGACCCCGACTATTACCTGAGGGTCGAATATTGCATATTAGACCCCGACTATTACCTGATTTTACGTACATGATAATGCTTAATGCCATATTTTAATTGTGTTTTTATTACAGGATGAAATTATGAGCGTGTATTGAAAAATGATGTTAAAAGCATGGATTTGACTCTCCGGAATTACCAGAGCACGGGATGAACCTCAGAGGACTAATATTGAAGAATTTACATGCCAGGGACCCGAAGAAATCAAGCCGTTCACGTTTAAAGAGGCCCGAAACTGGTCCAGAATGAAAGATCACATGGTTCCCTCCATCCAATTGGCTCGAAACTTTATACATGGGATTAGGGACATAAATTAACCGTACATATTAAATTTCATCCATTGAAGATCTCGGGAAGTGGTCCAACGGCTAGATCAGCCCCTTAATTCATTAAGTGGGGCCCGCTGGATATCTGGATATACATCAATTTTAGTCCTGATGGTTGAAATAATATGAGAAAAAAGATGGACGGTGTAAATTTAGTACAAACATCACAGTAGGCCCACATGTACAACGTGTGTACATGGTGTACACATGTGGTGAGAAGCACCAAATGCGTCAGCGCCTTCCAAAGCACCAGCGCCCGATTTTCAAATCCAAAACGGCAGTTGCCATTTTGAGCGGTTTACGAACGGACGGAAAATCCAAATTTGCGGTCGACTGTGGGCCCCACACATGCCCCATCCGGCCAATCCGTACCGTCCACCGTGTAGACAGCTGTGAATACTACAAAACCATGTTTCTACTTTACACTCATGCATGCACACGTGTGCGGTACAGAGGCCACAAACGGACTGTCCTGCAACGTCCAAATCTGATTTTTTTATGTTTTCTTCTCTGGGACGCATCAATGGATGTTCAAAACTACCTATTCTTGACTGAAATTTCATCCTGAATCCAATGGACGGGGTGGATTTCCCAGAAAACACTTCCATGGGGCCCACCGATCACGACAGCGAAAGGGTGCGAAAGTTTTGCACAAATTTGGAAATCCGGTTTTCCAGGCGGTTGTGGGCCACCATCTTTGATCATATGACAGATCTGAACCGTCTATCATGTAGAGGACCCAAGAAAGTCCTAAGGGACGGTGTTTTTTGGAATTTGAACGAGGAAAGTATGGTGTTTTGAGGTCCTGAACTTGGCTGCGAAAAGGAATTTTCTTGCGCGTGCGACAGCCTCCCAAATCCGAATTTCACCACTCCAGCCACTCCATCAGCTATAAAAAGAGTTGCAAAACATGAGGAAGGGCATTCAGAAATTGAAAAAAGTGGAGAATTCCAGATCTAGAGCAAAGGAGAGAAGAAAAAGAAGAAAGAAGAAAGAGAGAAATTGGTTTGATGTTTGTTATTGAATTTTATTTATCCATATGTTTAATGGATTTTATGGGTAACTAATCTCTCGGTAGGGTGAGATGAAACCCCTAATTTGAACACCTCTTTTTCTATGTTGATTTTATTTTAATTAGATTGGTTTGTTTCTTTCCTAGTGTGCTTGATTGCTTTAAATTCTATACTTCTCCATCTATGAACTTGATCGAGTCTATGGATGGATGTGGTCTGGATGCTTATTCTAGGTGCTTGTATCGATCATGAACAGTTCTGTAGAGGAAGAAACAGGGTGCTTTACTGAACTGCATATTCCATATGCCCAATTTGGACATGGGATATGTTATTCATGGCATTGCTTGAAGGAATTAGACAATCTGTATGCCCGTTTAAGGACACAGATTGTGCTTTCTCTAGATAAGTTGGATCAATCTAAATTAAAGTGAATTAACAGACAAAATAAGGGTTGGGATAATTAGGGGTGGATTCGAAAGTCCTAGTGCTCTTTCTCTTATTGAATTTTCTTCCCTATCCTCAATAGTTATTTTCCATAAATTTGTGTTAGTAATTTGCTCCATTATTTGTTGAATTAGTTAAGGAGGATCACAGATTTGAATTGTGACGATCAGTCCTCGTGGGATTCGACCTCGATCTTACCGAGTTATTACTACATCACAACCCTATACTTGGGGAGTGAACAAGTTTTTGGCGTCGTTCTGGGATGTGTTTCGATCCAAATTGGATTTAAGATTCTCTCTTATCATAATTCATAGTCATAGGATTTTATTAACTTTAGATTAGAGTTTTTGTTAGAAATTAACCTATTTCCTATTTTGTAGGGTCTTGAAATAAACTTCTAATTTGGTAATCCCTTCTAAGTTTCTTACTTTTGCTAATTTCTATTTTTAGAATTAGGATTTTATTTTTAGAAATTTTTAGTTTCTAATTTTAGATTTAGATTCTTCTTTTAAGTAACTTTCTATTTTCTAGTTTTAGAAATTTTTTTTCCTTTTTAGAAACTAACTTAGCTTTTTATTTTTAGTAACTTTCTAATTCTAGGATTTCTTTCCTTTTTAGAAACTAACTCTTCTTTTTTTTGTTCTTTAGAAAATTTCTAATTATAGATTTTCTGTTTTAGAAACTAACTTGTTTTGTTTTCTTTTGCAGGATTTTAACATAGATCTCCAATTGGTAACATCTTTCTAAATTCTCCAGTCCTCTCTACTTTCTATTTTGAGAATTAGGTTTTTATTTTTTAGGAATTTTCTATTTTCTAACTTAGGATTTAGAAACTTTCTATTTTCTAGTTTTAGAAACTTTCTTTTTTTAGAAATTAACCGTTGCTTAGGATTTTTCTATCATAATTTTAGGAAACTTAATTTGTTTTGTTTTTATTTACAGGAATTGAGGAAAGAAGCTACTAAGTGAAGGAGGAGCTTCTTAAATCTTCTGCCATCAATCATCTCCTTTTCTTGGTTCTTTCTTCCCATTCTTATTCACATAGTTTTAACTTATTTTTTTTTTTTTTGAATAAGCATAATTCCTAGTTCTAGTTTTCTTTCTCTTAGGTTGTTACTTAGTTTATGCTAGGACGTAGATCTCTAGATAAAGAACTAGCACCTTTTGATCCTGAAATAGAAAGAACATTCCATAGAAGATTGAAAGACATCCCAGTTGAAATGGCAGAAGAGAATGGAACTAAAACTCTTAGAGATTATTCACTCTGTCCAATTAAATGCGCCTTCATGCATAGTGTTGCCCACCACCACGGCAAACACACTTTGAACTCAAGACTGGGTCATACAGTTGTTGCCTTCCTTTTTTGGGTTGGACAAGGAGGACCCATATCATCATGTGAAAGAATTCCTAGACATTTGTTCCACCTTTAAATTCCAAAACTTCTCAGACGATTCGATCCGCCTACGCCTGTTTCCTTTTTCTTTGAAGGATAAGGCGAAAGCATGGTTGAATTCTCTAGAAGTTGGGTCTATCACTACATGGGACCAATTGTCTAGAAAGTTCTTAAACAAGTTCTTCCCTGTTCACAAAACTAATGCTCTCCGTAGAGAAATCACTAATTTCACGCAAAAAGAGGGAGAGTACTTTCATGAATGTTGGGAAAGATGGAAGGACTTGCTTCTTAAATGTTCACACCACGGTTTTGAGAAGTGGCAACAAGTGCAATACTTTTATGACGGTCTGACACCCCAGAACCGTCGCATGGTTGATGCCACTAGTGGAGGGTCCTTCATGACCAAAAGCGATACCGAAGCATGGAAATTCTTTGAAACCTTGTGTGAAAACTCCCAACAATGGGACTATTCAGATAGAGGTGAAAGAAATTCTCAACCACAAAAGAGAGGTGGCATATATGAGATAGGAGTCACACTAGATCTCCATGCCAAGATTGATGGCCTGACAAAGAAGGTTGATGCTCTGATGTTACATAATGGACCTCCACAAACAACTCAAGCCGAGGCTTGTGCCATATGTTCTAGTTCTACCCATCCTACGCAATCTTGCCCATCCGTACAAACATTTCCGAGAATTCCTCTCTGAACAAGTTCATGCTTTGAACACCTTTCAGAAACCTGGGAATGATCCTTACTCAAACACTTACAACCCAGGTTGGGCTAGGCATCCAAATTTTTCTTGGGCAAAAGGGCCACAACAAGGAGGACGATCTGGAAATCCTCCCATGCAACCTTACCCTCAAGCTGGCAATCAACAACTCCAACAGTTTCCGCAATATCAATAAGTCCCTTCACAATCACGGAAACCATCTCTTGAGGATACACTCCATCTTTTTATGCAGAGTTCTCTCCAATTCCAAAAAGACACCCAACAAACTTTACTAGCCAACCAGCAAAGCTTACATGCAAATGCGCAATCCATTGCCAAGCTGGAAGTACAAATGGGTCAACTAGCTGCCACATTGAGTGAGAGAGAGAAAGGCAAGTTCCCTAGTCAACCTGTGGCTAATCCAAAGGGACAGTATGAGATTGGCTCTAATTCTAACCAAGGACAATATCATGAACAAGCTAAATCGATCACTACCCTTAGGTCAAGCAAACAGATTGATAACAGAATAGAGACTAGGGATGAATCAAATTCTAAAGCGGAAGATCAAGATGAAGCAGAGAGACACACCAATGCATCCAAAATTCAAAAGCTCTCTGACTCTCCAGGAACCACTAATGTGCCACCCTACGTGCCCAAAGCACCTTTTCCTCAACGTCTGACACCAATGAAGAAAAGAAACAATTTTGATGAAATCCTGGACGTGTTCAAAAAAGTGCAAGTCAACATCCCGTTACTTGATGCCATCAAGCAAGTTCCTCCTTACGCTAAGTTTCTTAAAGATTTATGCACTCAGAAGCGTAAGCAGAATGTTCATAAGAAGGTCTTCCTTGCAGAGCAGCTCAGCTCCATGATTCAACATAACACCCCTCCTAAATTTAGGGATCCAGGAGCCCCCACCATTTCTTGCGGCATAGGAGATCATAAGATCGGGAAAGCATTGCTTGATTTAGGGGCGAGTGTTAATTTGTTACCTTATTCGGTTTATGAGCAGCTAGGACTTGGTGAGTTAAAACCGACTAAGGTAACATTACAACTGGCTGATAGATCTGTCAAGGTTCCCCGGGGTGTTATTGAAGATGTGCTAATCCAGGTTGATAAATTCTATTTTCCAAGGTGGATTTCATAGTTATAGATACTCACTGTCTGAATCCTCACAATCGGATCCAGTCATCTTGGGTCGTCCATTTTTGGCCACATCTAATGCTATTATAAATTGCTTAGGAATGGAGTTATGAAATTGTCCTTTGGTAACATGAATATTAAACTCAATGTTTTTAATGCAGGACAACAATCCGCAGATTTGGACGACATTTTTGAAGTGGACATGATCGAGAGCCTTGTGCAGGACTCCTTCCGTACATCTTTTGAAGATCCTCTTGAGACACCTTAGCACAAGTGGCATGGACTTTGACATCGATAGTCCCATCCATGAAGTCAATGCACTGCTCGACTCTACTCCTATATTGGAGACTGAAAAATGGAGAGCGATAGTGGAACCTCTTCATCCCTCTGAGACTCTTCCTGACAGCACAGTTTCTAACTCTGAGAAGGCAAAAGAGAATAGGTTGCTTAATGTTCTTCGAACATATAAGGCAAGAATTGAACGGAAGATAGCGAAATACAAGGAGTGTGCCCCATTGTATGTAAGGATCATCTGTGGAAATGTCACGTAAAATACAAAGGAAGCATGATCTTAACATGGAAGAAATTGTTCGAGCAGAAGTCCTTAAATTGTTTGATGATAGTGTCAATTACCTCATTTCAGATAGCACAGTTTATGGGAACTCGCATCACTTGTCTGGGATTGGTTAACCACGTGTTGAGGTAAGTTCTTTGGCGGACCTTGGTCTTAAAGATTAATGAATTCATGGTCCGTTCTTGTCTGGCTGAAGACGTTAAACTTAGCGCTCCTGGGAGGCAACCCAGCATTTCATTTGTTTTTTTTTCTCTAGTTAGTTACTTCAATGTTTGTGGGTAACATTACTGCAAACCCTCACGAGACTACAACTCGTCCACTAGGGGTAACCTAGGGGTTTAAAGGCTTGTTGCATACGCTAAATGCAATCGAGAGCACCTGCGAAAGTGGTATAGGTAGGATTTTTTTTTTTTCGGATTTTATTTATTTTTATTTTTTTGTTTTTGTTTTTGTTGATATCTCTCTTGTGCTAACCTGCTTTTATGTTGCTATTTTTGAGAAAGCTTCTTGATTCTCCATTCAGGTACTATCTTTCCATCACTCCTCTTTTATTTTCGTTGTCTCATATGCATTGCATGTTTATTTATTTATTTATTTTTTTACATTGCGGACAATGTAGATTTTAGGTTGGGGGTGAGAAATTAGGTTACCTAAATCAGTATTTTCTTGGTCTTGAGCAAAAATTGTGAAAATTTTTAAAATTTTTCTGGACTTTCTGTTGACTTTAAAGTGATTTTGAAGGATAGTTGTGATTTTGAAATTACAAGATACAGAATGTGAGAAATTATGACTCTTGGATTCAGTTGTCTGGCAAATTTCACACTGAAGTTTGAATGGTTAATCCATGATTAGAAGTTGTAAACATTGATTGAGCCATGATTTCACATATCAGATCTCGTTTACACATTAAGTTTTCAGTTCGATATTAATTGATAACATGGTAATCACTAAGCATGAAAGGAACCAGCCTAAAAACAAAATTTTTAGCATCAGTCTATAAAGAAGAATTGAAAGATTAAGTCGCATAATCGTCATCATAGGTTTGCTCCCTATAGATGAAGATTCGATTCCTCATAGTTGACATGAGAAAAGATTTAGGTGACAAGTTTTCACCATAGGTTTGCTCCCTATAGGTGCAGATTTGATTCTCCTCCTTGGCATACTATTCATAAAGAAAATTAAAAAAAAAATGGTAGAATGAAAGGTTAATCTGTAAGGCAAGTGTGGTTCCAGTTTTGGGTGACATGAGCTCCGTTGTTAATTACCATTGATATCATGAAATTGACAATTGAATATCTTAATGGTTGAAAGCTGAGATGACACTATACACTCATGAAACTCAATGTTTTAGGATTATTCTAATTCATGTCTTAATATTTTGAACTTGATTATGAAATTTACAGTGAACTTCATTCCAGGAGAAAAATTCCACTCACCATGCATGAATCCTAGAATTTTCACATCTCAATTATCTGTTCACACATCATTTGAGTTTACAGGAATTGTCTTTTATTTCTGAAATTATTTTTCGCATGTTTTGCTCGGGACTAGCAAAATGCTGGTTGGGGATTGTGATGAGGGTCGAATATTGCATATTAGACCCCGACTATTACCTGATTTTATGTACATGATAATGCTTAATGCCATATTTTAATTATGTTTTTATTACAGGATGAAATTATGAGCGTGTATTGAAAAATGATGTTAAAAGCATGGATTTGACTCTCCGGAATTACCAGAGCACGGGATGAACCTCAGAGGACTAATATTGAAGAATTTACATGCCAGGGACCCGAAGAAATCAAGCCGTTCACATTTAAAGAGGCCCGAAACTGGTCCAGAATGAAAGATCACATGGTTCCCTCCATCCAATTGGCTCGAAACTTTATACATGGGATTAGGGACATAAATTAACCGTACATATTAAATTTCAGCCATTGAAGATCTCGGGAAGTGGTCCAACGGCTAGATCAGCCCCTTAATTCATTAAGTGGGGCCCGCTGGATATCTGGATATACATCAATTTTAGTCCTGATGGTTGAAATAATATGAGAAAAAAGATGGACGGTGTAAATTTAGTACAAACATCACAGTAGGCCCACATGTACAACGTGTGTACATGGTGTACACATGTGGTGAGAAGCACCAAATGCGTCGGCGCCTTCCAAAGCACCAGCGCCCGATTTTCAAATCCAAAACGGCAATGATTGCCATTTTGAGCGGTTTACGAATGGACGGAAAATCCAAATTTGCGGTCGATCAGGGCCCCACACATGCCCCATCCGGCCAATCCGTACCGTCCACCGTGTAGACAGCTTGTGAATACTACAAAACCATGTTTCTACTTTACACTCATGCATGCACACGTGTGCGTACAGAGGCCACAAACGGACCGTCCCCGAACGTCCAAATCTGATTTTTTGTGTTTTCTTCTCTGGACGCATCAATGGATGTTCAAAACTACCTATTCTTGATCAAATTTCGTCCGAATCCAATGGACGGGGTGGATTTCCCGAAAACACTTCCATGGGGCCCACCGATCACGACAGATGAAAGGGTGCGAAAGTTTTGCACAAATTTGGAAATCCGGTTTTCCAGGCGGTTGTGGGCCACCATCTTTGATCATATGACAGATCTGAACCGTCTATCATGTAGAGGACCCAAGAAAGTCCTAAGGGACGGTGTTTTTTGGAATTTGAACGAGGAAAGTATGGTGTTTTGAGGTCCCGAACTTGGTCTGCGAAAAGAATTTTCTTTACGTGCGGCACCTCCCAAATCCGAATTTCACCACTCCACCACTCCATCGGTATAAAAAGAGTTGCAAAACATGAGGAAGGGCATTCGAAATTGAAAAAGTGGAGAATTCGGATCTAGAGCAAAGGAGAGAAGAAAAAGAAGAAAGAAGAAAGAGAGAAATTGGTTTGATGTTTGTTATTGAATTTTATTTATCCATATGTTTAATGGATTTTATGGGTAACTAATCTCTCACTAGGGGTGAGATGAAACCCCTAATTTGAACACCTCTTTTTCTATGTTGATTTTATTTTAATTAGATTGGTTTGTTTCTTTCCCTAGTGTGCTTGATTGCTTTAAATTCTATACTTCTCCATCTATGAACTTGATCAGAGTCTATGGATGGATGTGGTCTGGATGCTTATTCTAGGTGCTTGTATCTGATCATGAACAGGTTCCTGTAGAGGAAGAAACAGGGTGCTTTACTGAACTGCATATTCCATATGCCCAATTTGGACATGGGATATGTTATTCATGGCATTGCTTGAAGGAATTAGACAATCTGTATGCCCGTTTAAGGACACAGATTGTGCTTTCTCTAGATAAGTTGGATCAATCTAAATTAAAGTGAATTAACAGACAAAATAAGGGTTGGGATAATTAGGGGTGGATTCGAAAGTCCTAGTGCTCTTTCTCTTATTGAATTTTCTTCCCTATCCTCAATAGTTATTTTCCATAAATTTGTGTTAGTAATTTGCTCCATTATTTGTTGAATTAGTTAAGGAGGATCACAGATTTGAATTGTGACGATCAGTCCTCGTGGGATTCGACCTCGATCTTACCGAGTTATTACTACATCACAACCCTATACTTGGGGAGTGAACAGTCTACCACTAGCAAAATATATAAATTCCTAAAAGAATGAGGGAATGTGAAAGTGCCCTGCTTTGTCAATATGCGTGAGGGTTGAGTTGGTGAGTCAAGTGAGCCCCATATGAAGATCGTACAAGCCATTACCTCAACTAGATGTGTATTCTGAGCTCATCACAAGTAAATTAAGCCTCACATCACATGTCCCTAAACACTCAGGTAAATAAATCATTAAAAGCCTTAGAATAATATAGGAGTTAAAAGTCTGAAAACTTATTCTTTAAATAGGAAATTTTTTAAAGTTTTTCAGCTTAGTTCGATGATATCGAGCTTGTGTTGATGGCATCGAACACTCACAATCAATGACATCGAACATGCCTCGATCACATCGAATTGAGGTCATTTTATGTCCAGTAACCACAAAGTATTTAGACAGAATATTCGATGAATCGAACAAACCTTCAATGACATCAAACATCAGTAATTGATGACATCGAAGGTTAGTCAATGAGATCGAAGGATTTAGAGCATTGTCCAATAAATATTCTTAGAAAATATTCTGACATTGCTTGAGGAATCGAATGAGCTTTGATGACATCAAAATTCATACTTCGATAACATCGAGCAAGGTTTGATAACATCGAATTGAGACAAGTGTATGTCCAACGAGCTTCAGAGGAGAAACGATGGAAATATTCGAGGAATCGAGATAGCCTTGATGACATCGATATTCCAAGTTTAGTGACATCGAGGAAGTCTCGATGACATCGAAAAAGGATAAAGTATCCAGCGAGCTTTTAAGGAACATCTTTTGAAAAGATCGATGAATTGAACTAGGATTCGATGACATCGAAATTTGAATTTCGATGACATCGAATCAGGTTCGATGACATCGCAGACAACCTTTAAAATGTCCAGCAATCTCTTATGTGTATAACGTTGAGGAATCGAACTCTTATTCGATGACATCGAAGTTCAAATATCATTGACATTGAATCAGGTTCATAACATTGATCTTCTTTAAAAAGTTCCTGGAATGTTTTTCAGTTGGGTTCGTATCATCGAATTGTGATCCAATGGCATCGAAAGTATACGTTCGATGACATCGAATCAGGTTCGATGACATCGAATCAGGTTCGATGACATTGAACTTAGTCAGACTTTGACAATTTTATTTTCGTTAGAGCTTTTTACCTTTATAAGGAGAACTTGTTCTTGGTTGCTAAAGTGAGAGAAGGAGAGAGCTTTGAGAGAGTAATTGCATATCATCATCCTAAGCCTTTTTCTCGTAGGAGTTCATCCTTCAATCCACCCTCATCATTGATATTCAATATAGTGGATTGGTGAATGAACTTCCTCATTCAAGGATCATCCAGCTACCATCTTAATGGAAAATCATTGAGCTAAGATCCCTTGAATGCTTAAGAGCCTAGAATTACTCCATCTCTTAAATGAGTTATATTCATTAGAGTAGATTCCAACATAACCTTGACCCAACCTGTCACCTTACATTAGAGCATCATAAGTATCATGGATCAAGGGAGCTAAAGAATCTCCGTCATCATGGGAGATCGTCTTCATCAACATACAGAACTAGGCTCATCTACTTATCTGTAAGTCATTAGAGTTTAGAGACCCTGTTGATTATTCCTTATGTAGGATTGGGTCACAGGTGCATCTCACCCCTTACAAGCCCTCATAGGAGGCCTTCGACGAGAGAGTATATTCAGGTTCTTAGTGTAGGACCTTTGCTCTTGTGTAGGGCATAATCTTGGGTTCTTTGTATAGGTCCTTGGCCTGTGTGGCCTAAACTAGGGTTCTTATATGGATCCTTGGTGGCCTAAACAGAATCCTTGACCTGTGTGGATCCTTTGCTCTTGTGTAGGGCATAAAACCCAAGTTCCTTGTGTAGATCCTTTGCTCTTATGTAGGGCATAAAACCTAAGTTCCTTGTGTGGATCCATTGCTCTTGTGTAAAGCATAAAACCTAGGTACTTTGTGTAGGACCTTTGCTCTTGTGTAAGGCATAAATGTTTGCCTTGTGTAGGCATGTTTAGGTACCTTGTATAGGTCATAGAGTCAACCTTGTGTAGGTTTAAAGGTTTGAGGTGAACCTGATTTGAAACCTCCGTTAGTAAAATCTGGTATACTCAAGGGTTGAGTGCATCCGTCGGGAGTGAGTAGGCACATAGCCGAAGCACTATAAACGACTGTGTTTGGGATTAATATTTGCATATTCTCTTATTATGTTTACTTTGAATGATCATATGAAAGCATGACAATATGAATATCTAGAACTGATAAGACTCACATCCCACACACTTTCACATAGTTCATTCATCATAGACCAAGTGTCATATCTTGTTTAAATATTGAGTAGTCTTGTGAATGGATCCTCTACTTGGATTGTAAGCCTGTAGAGTTAAAATGAGTATATCTTGATAATTGCACATTAGATCAAGATTAGGTTAATACGATTTTAAATTGTCATAAAAGTTTATAAAGTCTTATTCACCCCCCTCTAGGACACTTTGACCTATTCCTACTTCTACTATAACGGTCTTTACCGCAATTTCAGAATGGTCCGATGAAATTGATGTCACAGTAATTAAATGCTTCAATGATCAAAATGGGGTTCCAGGGCATCATATTTCATCGGGATAATGCTCTCAATTTCTGACAACACTCACGAGCTTTACAAAACCCATAAGTGTCCTTGAACATAGTGGGCCAGTAAAAGCCGCACTGCAAAATTTTAGTCGTGGTCTTTTTAACCAAAAAATGACCACCACAGGCCTGAGAATGACAGAAGGAGATGACAATTTGGTGCTAATTTTCTGACACACATCTCCATAAGATTTGGTCTGGACAGTACTTAAATACGGATCATCCCAGAAGAATTTTCATACATCGATGAAAATTCTTTTCTTATCTTGTGCAGTCCAATGTGTCGATGTGAAACCTGTTGCAAGATAATTAGCAATATCCGCGAACCAAGGTGAATGGGAGACTTT
This sequence comes from Magnolia changhungtana, assembly GCA_030180095.1. Classification (NCBI taxonomy): domain Eukaryota; kingdom Viridiplantae; phylum Streptophyta; class Magnoliopsida; order Magnoliales; family Magnoliaceae; genus Magnolia; species Magnolia changhungtana. Next base: position 441,749 of record JASAUF010000324.1, on the reverse strand, counting down.
AAACAATTGTTCATCTGGGGCATGTCATTTATATGTGTCGTCTCAAGGGTATCACGAAGATCAAGTCGGGAAAGATGGTCAACTAGTACGTTCTCTACTCCCTCTTTATCTTTTATTTCCAAATCAAATTCTTGGAGTAGGAGGTCCATCTTATCAGGCGAGGCTTAGAATCATTCTTGAAAAGAAGATACTTGAACGCCACGTGGTCTGTTTAGATGATGATCTTGGACTCGATCAAGTAAGACCTAAATTTGTCTAAAGTGAACACCGCGACTAAGAGTTCCTTTTCCGTAGTATAGTAGTTCACTTGGGCCCGATTTAGAGTTGCACTGGCATAATGTATAACATAGGGCTTCTTCTCTTTTCTCTCACCTAATCTTAAAAAGAAAGTTCCAATCGGGTGGCTGCATGATAGGTGTAGTGGTTAACATGCCCTTGAGCTTAGAAAAAGCTTTCAGGCATTGCTCAGTCTACTCGTATGGTACATCCTTTTGAAGTATATGGCATAAAGGATGAGAGAGGTGACTAAAATCCTTTATAATCTCCTGTAAAACCGAGCATGTCCTAAGAAGGAACGCACATCTCGTATGTTCTTAGGTGGAGGTAAGTTAGTGATAAGATCAATCTTAAGCCTTATCTACCTCAATTCCCTTGGACGAGATGATATGTCCAAGGACAATTCCCTTACAAACTATGAAATGACACTTCTTCCAATTTAGTACCAAGTTCTTTTCGATACTTTATGTAACAACCCATACCTTTGGTACTCGGGTGTTACCTTTTAAAACCCACGATTATTAAAACTCAAGACATGCCAACCTAATGACTTAACTTAACACGCACAGGGTAGGAGTTCCCAAGCAGCGTTAAGACAATCCACCATGACTCTGAAGACTCAGTCTACACTCCACACCAATCAAAGAGGTAAGTTGGACCGAATTACCTAAAGCTCAATCATTTCCTAAGACCATATGCGTTAGCAGTACTCTGGAAAGTCAATCCACGGAAGTCAGAGGGAAAGCAATGAGGCATCCCTGTGTCTTAAACATGCATTTAACCACTGAAAACAAGTACCAAACTCTTTTGACCGTCAGATCACATCATTCAGGCCAAATTCATCCCTGAAAGGTATGATACGGCCCACCTAAGCCTCGGCTCCGCCCCAAACCAAGTTGGGACCCTTATGACTAGTCCCCAAGTCGATCGAGCACCAGAATCATAATAGACCCCAAGTTTAGGTGCGTGTACATCCCAACCGCTAGCACGTAAAGTGCACTAGACTACCACTTGCGGTCAAACAATGTTTGACCGAGCTCAAATAAGATTTCTTAGAAAATGTTTCCCGCCAACCCACTGTTTGAAAATAATTGTCTTTGCGCCTCAAGGTGGGCCCCTATGGTTGTTTTCCGAACGATCCAAACCTTTCATTCTCCTCGTGGGATCCGCCTACCCCAAACGGTATGAGGATTCAGCCCCACGCACAAGGACTTGGGATTTGAGTCCCAATCGTCCATTCCCTTATCATAGGGCTAGGATTCAAAGGAGAGGGACCCCGGAGTGCTTCTCTTGCAAGGCACACACCCCATGGACCAATAGACCCAAGCTTTCACAGGCACAGCTGGGCAGGTCCTCTTACGGCTAGAAATGTCTAGACGGGGCCATGAAGGGGCGTCTATGAGCTTCGTTTTTAAGATGAGAAGAGCGGCGACGCAATCGCTGCCTGCTCAGCCCACATTAAAGCCAGCCGTCATTCTCCCCTCTTCCTACCTATATAAAGGAAGGCCCAGCCCTCTCAAAACTCACACAGAAAGAGAGGTGAGAAACAAAGAGGAGGGAGAGAGAGAGAGAGAGAGAGAGAAAACAGAGAGAGAGAGAGTGAGTGAGTGCATTCTTGGTGAGCTTGGACCACACTGCCCTAACTCAGTCCGTGAAAACCGGACCGAGTAGAGGTAGTGTGGGGCCATAGCTGCACCACTTAAGGAAAAGAGAGAAAGAGAAGTGAAGAGAGAGGGAGAGAAAAGTGGTTGGTGCGTACAAGTCAGCTCAAGTTCGGACCCAACTGTGGAAGATAGAACCCTTCCCTCCATTTTTGTTAAAAAGGAACTCTAGAAAACCTACATTACACCTCACCTTGGCTGAAAACACTAGCAATAGGTGATGGGTTTTTTTTGACCCGTTGTCCTTTCGCAACTGGGATGCGCAAAGTCCTTTCGCAACTACGATACGCAAGTCCTTTCGCAACTAGGATGCGGAAAGGAGTTTCTTAAAACTATAAAAAGGGGTCCCTAAGATTTTTCTACATATATTGTGTTGATGAGAAAAATATAAGAGGGCTATCAAAGGTGAGAGAGAGGGAGAAAGAGAGAGAGAGGAAGCTTATAGAAGGGAGGTTCTGCTCGGGGAGGTTTTTCTACTTTGCAATTTATATCTCAGCGCTTCTATGTCCTCATAATCGGTTAGATCTCTTCGTTTTCTCTATTTCTCTTATTGTTCATCCACTCCTGCGCGAGTGAAGAAGGTTGTAAACGTTTTACTTCATAGTGGATTGTTGATCTGGACGAGGTCCCGTGGTTTTTACCTCTTTGAGGGTTTTCCACGTAAAAATCTCCTGTGTGGTGTGTGATTGTTGCATTGATTATTTTCATTGCTTTATTATCCATAATTCTAGTTTGTTCTGGAGGGCTAGATCCTAAGGTTTTGTGCAAGGCCCCCAACAAAGTGGTATCAGAGCTAAGTTCATTGAACGGGTAGGATCGGTTTTGAATTATGGAAGGTGGCTCAAGGATGATCAGCCTCAATGGTTCTAACTGGACCATATGGAAGGCTAAGATGGAGGACTTGCTTTATTGCAAGGACCTATATTCTCCAATCTCAGGCATATCAGCAAAAATCCAAGGATATGACCGATGATGATTGGAAGAAGATGGACCGAAAGGCGGTGGGGTTTATTAGACAATGGTTGGATGATTCCGTGTTTCACCATGTGTCTACGAAACCTCACCAAGCAAGCTATGGTGAAATTACAAGGGTTTGTATGAGAGGAAGACAGTAATTTAATAAGATATTTCGATAAGGCGACTTGTAAATCTCAAGTTCAAGGATGGTGGTTCTGTGGCCGAGCACATGAATGAGGTCAGCAATATAGTGAACCAACTCACCTCTATGAAGATGGTCCTGGATGATGAATTGCAGGCTTTACTATTGCTTAGTTCATTGCCTGACAGTTGGGAGACATTGGTGGTGTCTCTAAGTAACTCCGCGCCAGACGGAAAGATATCCATGGAACAGGTAACCAGTTGTCTCTTCAATGAGGAGACAAGGAGGAAGTCTCAGGGGTCTACTCAGCAAGAGGCTCTTGTGACGCAGGAACGGGGGAGAGGAAAGAACAGGAAGGGCGGGAAGGCCCGAGATAAATCAAGAGGCAAGTCGAGTAACAGAAAAGATATTGAATGCTGGAATTGTGGCAAGAAGGGCCACTACAAGCATGAATGTCGTGGTAAGAAAAACGACAAGAAAGGAAAAGGGAAGGAAGATGAATCTGATTCCACTGCAGTCGCTTCAGATGGCGACATGGTAGTTATTCTTTCTACAGATCATGACGTATGTCTCACGGCTACGAGTCAGGGCACCGACTGGGTGATAGACTCGGGAGCTTCTTTTCATGCGACTCCACGTATGGACTTCTTCACAAGCTACAAGTCAGGTGACTATGGGACTGTGAAGATGGGAAATTCTGGCGTATCAAAAATCGTGGGAGTTGGTGATATTTGTGTGAAGACCGATGTGGGCTGCACATTGGTTCTCAGGGAAGTGAGGCATATCCCAGACCTTCGCCTCAACTTGATGTCGACGGGAAGGCTGGATGATGATGGCTATGAAAGCCGGTTTGCTGGTGGGCAATGGAAGCTCATCAAGGGTTCGTTGATCGTGGGGAGAGGAAAGAAGTGTTGCACCCTGTACAAGGCAAGTGTCAGTATGTGCAAGGGTGGGTTGAACGCAGCGGAAGATTCAGCTATTGACATGTGGCACAGGCGTCTAGGCCACATGAGTGAAAAAGGGCTTCAGCTACTAGCGAGGAAGCAGCTCCTTCCAGACGTGACAGGTACACCTCTCAAAACCTGTCTTGATTGTTTATCAGGGAAACAGCATAGAGTTTCATTTATTAAAACTGCTTCTCATGTTAATAAAGTGCATGCATTAGATTTGGTTTATTCTGATATTTGTGGTCCTATGAGGACAAAAACCTTGGGTGGGGCATTGTATTTTGTTACTTTTATAGATGATGCATCTAGGAGGGTTTGGGTTTATGCTTTGAAATCCAAGGACGAGGTCTTTGGTGTGTTTAAATTGTTTCATGCTATGGTCGAGAGAGAGACAGGTAGACCATTGAAGTGCATCCGCACTGATAATGGTGGTGAATACATTGGCGACTTTCACGAGTACTGCAAGTCCCAGGGTATACGGCATGAACAGACGGTTCCCAAGACCCCCCAGCATAATGATGTAGCTGAGCGAATGAATCGCACCATTGTTGAGAGAATCAGATGCATGTTATCCCATGCGAAGTTGCCCAAGACGTTCTGGGGAGAAGTAATGCGTACGGCGGTGTATTTGATAAACAGGTCTCCATCAGCCCCATTGAATGGAGAAGTACCTGAGAAGGTGTGGACTGGACAGGATCCATCATACAGTCATCTCAGGGTGTTTGGATGCAGGGCATCCGTTCACGTACCAAAGGACAAGAGGTCTAAGATCGATATGAAGATCAGGCAGTGTGTGTTCTTAGGGTGTGGTGATGAAAAATTCGGTTACAGGTTATGGGATCCGACTGAGAAAAAGCTCATCAGGAGCAGAGATGTGATTTTCTTCGAAGATCAGTGTATCGAAGACATTGGTAAGCCAGAGAAGAACCAGCCTAGTTCAGGTGAGCTAGAGGACATGGATCCGATTACTCCTCCCGTGGTGCCTGATGATGGGGAGTACAAAGAAGGTGCGAGGACGAGGGAGTTCCTTCGGAAGATGGACCAGGGGAGCAGCCCCCACTTGATCCACCTGTTGAGCCACAGGTGAGGAGGTCATCTACGGACAGACAGCCATCCAAGAGGTACTCGCTGCATGAGTACATTATGCTAACCGATAGGGGAGAGCCAGAAGATTATTCTGAGGCCCTAGCCGACGAGCATAAGGGGGAGTGGTTGAAAGCTATGCAAGAGGAGATGGAATCCTTACATAAGAACCACACCTATGACATGGTGAAATTGCCTAAGGGCAAGAAAGCTCTGAGCAACAAGTGGGTGTTCAGAAAGAAGATTGAGCAGAAGAATTCACAGACGAGGTTCAAGGCCAGACTTGTGGTGAAATGGTTTGGTCAGAGAAAAGGCATAGACTTCGAGGAGATATTCTCACCAGTGGTGAAGATGACATCCATACGGGTGTTGCTTGGGTTGGCGGCTAGCATGGATCTGGAGATAGAGCAGTTAGATGTTAAAACTGCCTTTCTCCATGGTGACCTGGAAGAAGAGATCTACATGCATCAACCAGAGGGGTTCGAAGTTAAAGGCAAGGAGCATATGGTGTGTAGGCTGTGGAAGAGCTTGTATAGGCTGAAACAAGCTCCACGACAATGGTACAAGAAGTTCGACTCGTTTATGTTGAAACATGGGTATGACAGAACAGAGTCGGACCACTGTGTGTTCACGCGCAAGTTCTCAGATGGTGATTTCTTAGTTCTGCTATTATACGTTGATGACATGCTCATCATGGGAAAAGACATCAAGAAGATCAACAGGCTGAAACAGGAGTTGGGCAAGTCTTTTGCGATGAAAGACTTGGGCCCGGCTAGACAGATCCTAGGAATGGAGATAACCCGTGACAGAAGCAGTAGGAAGCTCTGGCTGTCACAAGAGCGGTATATTGAGAAAGTCCTAGAGCGATTCAATATGAATGCAGCCGAAGCCGCTAGTCAAGTACTCCACTAGATGGTCACTTCAGATTGAGCGATGGCGGTGTCCCAAGACGAAGGCGAAGTGGAAGAGATGCGAGAAGATACCCTACGCGTCACGTGAGGAAGTTTGATGTATGCTTTATGGTGTGTACACGCCCAGACATAGCATATGCGGTTGGTGTTGTCAGCCGGTATCTTGCCAATCCTGGCAAAGAGCATTGGGCAGCGGTGAAATGGATACTACGGTATCTAAGAGGCTCATCCAGTTGAGCCTATGCTATGGTGACGGTAAACCCGTGTTAGAGGGTTACACAGATGCAGATATGGCAGGTGATATAGACTCCAGGAAGTCTACATCGGGGTTCATGTTCACATTTGCAGGGGGAGCGGTTTCTTGGCAGAGCAAGTTACAGAAGGTCGTAGCATTGTCAACTACATAAGCCGAGTACATTGCAGTCACAGAGGCATGTAAAGAGATGCTTTGGATGAACAGGTTCCTACAGGAACTTAGCCTAAAGCAGGAGGAGCACGTGGTCTATTGCGATAGTCAGAGTGCTATACACTTGAGCAAGAATCCAAGTCAGCATTCCAAGTCGAAGCACATAGAGATTCGGTATCACTGGATCAGGGATACTTTGGAACAGAAGGTGTTACAGCTTGAGAAGGTCCACACGGACGATAATGGGTCAGATATGATGACCAAGGCCTTGCTTAAGGGCAAGTTTGAGGTTTGTAGAAACCTGGCTGGCTTAAAGAATGTGAATCCCTCCTGGGTCAAAAAGGGGGAGATTTGATGGGTTTTTTTGACCCGTTGTCCTTTCGCAACTGGGATGCGCAAAGTCCTTTCGCAACTAGGATGCGCAAGTCCTTTCGCAACTAGGATGCGGAAAGGAGTTTCCTAAAACTATAAAAAGGGGTCCCTAAGATTTTTCTACATATATTGTGTTGATGAGAAAAATACAAGAGGGCTATCAAAGGTGAGAGAGAGGGAGAAAGAGAGAGAGGAAGCTTATAGAAGGGAGGTTCTGCTCGGGGAGGTTTTTCTACTTTGCAATTTATATCTCAGCGCTTCTATGTCCTCATAATCGGTTAGATCTCTTCGTTTTCTCTATTTCTCTTATTGTTCATCCACTCCTGCGTGAGTGAAGAAGGTTGTAAACGTTTTACTTCATAGTAGATTGTTGATCTGGACGAGGTCCCGTGGTTTTTACCTCTTTGAGGGTTTTCCACGTAAAAATCTCTTGTGTGGTGTGTGATTGTTGCATTGATTATTTTCATTGCTTTATTATCCATAATTCTAGTTTGTTCTGGAGGGCTAGATCCTAAGGTTTTGTGCAAGGCCCCCAACAATAGGGACTGTGAATATGGCCAAGGACAGGTTCTGTTTTGAAAATGAATATAGCTTGTGTTCAAGCGCTGTTTTAGGGCCGAACATGGCCTGAGTTTCAGGCCCTGCTTGAGGCCAAATAACGTCATGCAAATAGCCTCAGCTAGGGGCTGGAATCCCATCCAGAACTAGCCCACAAACAGCCTTGCTTGAGCTACAACGAGCAGATTGACAGCGGTCCAGAAATCTGAGTAGAAATGCTTTGTTTCGGGCCGTTCTTTGGCTGAAGGAAGTGGCAGCCACCACGCCACCATTTGGGCGTCGACGTGAGCGTAAAACAACCGAATAATGGACCATAAAACGAGGCCAGGGATAGCCTCTAAGATAGCTTGCGACAGAGGCAGCTTCACGCCAATACAGAGGGCAGCCAAACACGTTGGAAGCAGTGGTGGGCTGCTTGTGGGCTTCACAAATTGCAGGTGGGCCTCACCCAAAACTGGTGAGATACCTTATTTTGGGCCCCGCACAAGCACGGATGGGCCCCACCCTGCGTCAGTAGGTGGGCCTCACCCTACCACAATCAGTATGCCACGTGAGTGGAGCCCACCTTAGTGACGTGGATCATCCAGGCCGTCCATCAAAGGACGTCAGGCCTGGACGTTCCTTTTTCTTATGTTTTGTTTCATATACATGTGTACATATGAGCATTTAAGTAATATAATATTATATAAATGCCTCCACAAATGAATAAAACCGGTGGGTCCTACACGTGTGGACCCCTTAGAAATATGTACGGCATGGTGAACATGGACATTGCATCCATGCCGTTCATCCATCTCAAACAGCTCTAGACGGTTGCTATATATACTAACAATATAATATATATATATATATATATATATATATATATATATATATATATATATATATATATATATATATATATATATATATATATAAATTTTACTTATGTGCTGTACACGTGCCACTAATAAGCCATGCCAGGATGCTGGCATCCTGCATCCAGATCACCCATCAATGGACGTTCCCAGAACGTCCAGAGCTGGGCGTTACTGCATGGAGGAAAGGAAAAAATAATAATAATAAAATAATACGTATACATGCAGCTGTGCGTGCATGAATTTTTTTAAAGATATCTTAGGTGCATGAGGTCTGGACTACATCCAGCCATCTATCTCAGCATTTCAACCCTTTCCTTTGATCATAGATTCCACTAATGGCTGACGTCAGCTAGATGGGGCGCCATCGTACGGTATGTATTATCTTTCAAGTGACCAGGTCATAGGACCCTCTGTCTTGGATGTATGGTGCATCCACACCATCCAGATAGGCTGCATGGTAAGGCAGGGAAGCTCCATGATATATGTATGCTTGGACTGTGGTGCGTGAACCACCACTGCACATGGAACCCACCTCAATGTATGTGCTGGACATCCACTCTGTCCCTTAGGGACCATGGATCCCTGGTCGTCCATCAATGGACGTCGCCAGATCGTTCATCTGAGGACACCCAGTGCTAAGCACGAACACCTGATCCATAGCTCAACTGGTAGGCTGGGTAAGGATACCTCGTTTCAATGCCGAAAGTCTTGGTATCGATCCCTAGTAGGGGTGGCTAACAAGGAAACAAACTGGCTACTCCTCGGTACTGTGTGGCCCCACCCTGATCCGAACCATCCATCCATTTGGTGAACTTGTCCTAAGGGTTGAGGAGGAAGATAAATGCAGACCCTCGTCAAATAGACCACACTGCCATGAACAATGGTGGGTTAAAACATCCACTATTGAAAACCCTTGGGGTAACACTCTAGCGGTAATCCCTCAAGTATAGATAAGGGTGTAGATGGGTGCATCCCATTCAAAAGGCCTACCTGATACACACGAGGCCCATATGGGAGGGCCTGTCCCAAACCACTGGTAAGGATGAGCTTGAAGCCCTGTTAGACCACCTTGACTGAATAAATACATGGTGGGGCCTAACACAAGCCTAAAGGGCCTTGTTGTTACGTTCCTTTGTACTTTTGTACAAAGCCATAAAAAATTTCCTGACAAATGTAAATTAAAATTTTAAGAGATTCCCTGAGTAACCCCGGACCACACGAAGGCTCAGACCAAGTTCGAGAACACTACCATACAAGTGATGACTTTCCCCTTGGGCTTTCCATTTCTAAATTAGTCAAATATAGTTTACACTATTACCACTATTGCGATACTTGCTCACATGTTAACTAACCCATGAAAAATGATTATTATTCACCTGTTTGTTAGTACATTGTCGAAAATCATTATTATGATGCTTCCTTTCATGTTTTATTCAAAGTTATTATGCTATCACATGTTATTTGATTGCCTCTGTACATAATCTCATAATGCTACACATGGAAGATTCCATGAATGTATGCAAGCCACAGTTGGGATTCACTTAGACAAAATGTGTATGAAATAGAGACCTTGAACTGGTGTCATTTTGATCAAGGTACCCTATTAATCCCAAGGTGGAGGACCTCATGAGCTGGGGAAGGTGGTAATGGGACACTATGCTCGAGCTGTCGGCCTACGTTGGGTGACGAGCCCCCGTAGTGACCATTAAGTTGCTTAAATTGGCTGATTATAACTAGATTAATAACGGTTGGCTAATCATGCATGCATGGCACAGATCAACATCTATTGCTGTTATATGAGACATATGGATTCGCCCGACTGGATGTTTTGCCCGGCGCACAAACCATCATCCATTGCCATTGTATGTATCTGCCTGTCTAGATGTTTTACCTGAGACACAGACTGTCTGGATGTTTTACCTGGGTCGATAATTGCATGGATGACGAGCCCAAGTCCGATTGGATGTACATCCCCAGGTCGATGTGCATTCATGCATCTAATAAGACTGCATATTGCCTATTTTGGATTACTGCTTGTCTTCCTTTTAACTATGTTTGCTAAGGCGAAGATACGTAATCTTGAGGAAAATTCACACTGAGCTGGCCACTAATCCATCAACTATCCAACCGTATAGAACATGCACTACACCAAATTGGCTAATTTGCGACGGACTTCGTCCGTCGCTAAAATCTCTTGGTTTAACGACGGATTTAATCCGTCGCTAATGGAAAAGGTCCGTCGCTAATCCCGTGTTCGTCGAAAATCCGTAGTTTTAACGTCGCTGAATTTAGCAACGGACCCAAATCCGTCGCTAAAATCTAATTTACGACGTATTAACAACGGATTTTGGTCCGTCGTTAATAGGCGACGGACGAAATCCATCGCAAAATTTGATTTTGTGACCGCTCTAATTTCCGCTCAAAGCACCAAATGGCGCGCTTTTCAGCTGCTTTTGCGACGGATCATGGTCCGTCGTAAAAGGACTTTTGCGACGGATCATAGTCTGTCGTAAAAGGACTTGTTTTAACATTTTTTTTCCATTTTTTTAACAATATGGTGGAAAATTAAGTTTTTTTATAGTCTAATAGTTGTTTTTTAATAGAAATTCGGTGGTTTAATTGTACATATTTGTATCTAAGATTATTTTTTAACAATTGATTGAATGCAAAAAGAAAATTTATTCTGTTTTTTTATCAAATGAGTGGAATTTTTATTTTTATTTTTTTAATTTAAAATTAATATTTAAATGATTTGTAATATCATATGAAAAAGAATATTGACACGTTAAAAAAGTTTAACAATGTTTGAGAAAAAAATTAGATTTTGAAAAAATAAAAATTGTAATTTAATAAAAATCTATTTTGTGGTAACAAAAAAGAATTTTGAATAAAGTTGATAAATTTGAAAGAAAAAAAAAAGCATTTGATTTTGCGAAAAAAATAATATCCTGAAAAAGAAAATTAAAACTATTTTAAAAAATGTGAAATTTTTCATAATGTTGAAAAATGAAAATATTTTAAAAAAGAAAATGAGAGTTTGAAATTTGAAAAATAAAATAAAATTTCATATTTTAAAAAATGTGAAATTTTATATTATTTTCACTCAAAATAAAATAAATTGATATTAAAATATCGATACTTTATCAAAAGACAAACATTTTGAAACGAAAAATAATTAAGTAGAATAATTTTGTGATTTTGAAAAATAATTGAAAATGTTCAAAATTCAAAATTAAAAGAAAAAGTTATTTATAAAAACATTAAGATTTTAAAATATATATATATATATATATATATATATATATATATATATATATATATTTAAATGAAAAGTTGAAAACAACATGATGCTTTTGAATAGAAAATAAAAAAAATCAGCATTTTGGAATTTTTGGGAAAAAAATTAAAATTTGTGAAAATTTTAGATATTTTGAAAATAAAAATTCGGAATTTGTATTTTAATTTATTTGTTAAAATATTTTATAATAAAAATGATATTTTGCTAAAAGTTTTCAAATAAAAATTAAGAGTAAAAAAATATACGTTTTGAAAAAAATGTTATTTTTAAATGGAAATTAAAATTTATTTGTGAAAAGAAAAATTAAACAAATTATTAGGCACATCCACTAATTGAACATTTGACCATTTTTGGACAATTGAATTAGTCCATATTGAAGAGTAAATAACTTCATATGTTTAAATCAAATTTCACTCAAAATTGTTGATCAATCTTGTATGCTCAATATCTTTCTCATATGTAGTTATCCTGATTGGGGTGAGTAACTAGTCAAATTGAGTGTATTGATCAGTAAAATAGAATGAATGGACTAGACATATAAAATGGGCTAAATATTGTTGTCAAAATTGTGACCCAATTTATTGACCTCGCGAGAACCTACGAATTGATGTTAATAAGTTTTGTGGGCCCTATCATGATGTATGTCGAACATCAACACCATGCATTTAATGTGTCCCCTTTAGGTTATGAGATATCTCAAAAATCATCCGTAAATGAAACTCAGGTGGGCCATACCACCTAAAACCATGTCAAGACATCTTAAAAAATATAAAAGCACTTGGTGGGGCCTACATGAGTTTTGGATGCGGCTAAAACTTGGTCTGACCCCTCATCCAAGTGGGACAGACATAATGAGTGGGTTGGATATGTGAATCACATTAAGGCAAGCCCAATATATGATTATGAATGTTTTAAGGAAACCCTCTACATTTAGGTGAGTTAGTCATTACCCTTACCAGAGTAAACTCTGTGGTGTCCACTGTTATATATTTATTTTATCCACTCCGTTTATCCATGTTAACAGATAATTTGAGGTCTAAAGAACAAAAATGAAGCATATCCAAAGCTCAAGTGGACCACACTACAGGAAATAGTGTGATTGAACCTCTACCATTGAAAAATTCTTGGAGGCCATAGAAGTTTTGGATCAAGCTGATGTTTGTGTTTTCTCTTCATTCATATATATTTGATATTATGAATAGGTTGGATGGCAAATAAACATTATTGTGGGCCCAAGGAAGGTATCAATGGTGGAAATCATTATTCCACATTGTTTCATGTGGCATGGTCCACTTGAGTTTTGGATTTACCGAAAATTTGGGATCAACCCACACTGTTCATCCATTTTTCAAGATCATTTCAAAGAATTATTCAAAAAATGAATCATATTCAAAAATTAAATGGACCGCACCACAAGTACCAACATGGATGGGAATGGATTGACTACTCCCCCGCAACCCGCCCGTTGGCTAGTATTCGATGTTATGTGGGCCCCACCATGATGTATGTATTTCATCCATTATGTTCATCCATTTTTACCGATCATTTTAGGGCTTGATCGAAAAAATGATATGGATATAAACCTAAGGTGTACCACATCATAGGAAAACAATATTGATTAGATATCCACCATTAAAATCCTCTTAAGGCCCACAATACTATTTATTTGACATCCAATTTGTTGATTAGATCATACAGGCCCTGATGAAGGGAAAAAACAAAGATCAGCTTGATCCAAAACTTTTATGGCCCCAAAAGGGTTTCAATGGTAGACATTCAATCCCCTATTGCTTTTTTCAGTGTGGTCCACTTAATAGTTAGATCTGTCTTAGTTTTTGTCTCAAGCCTTACAACGAGCTCGCCATATGAATGGACAGTTAGGATATAACACATACCTCATGATAGGACCCACATAACTTGCTGACGTCACCCAGCCCCCTTTCTCACGAGCGCGGATGGCTTCTGACAAGTTGAGTAAAGAGACTGCTACTGAAGTGATGTCACCAAGTTCTGTGAGCCCCACCATGATATATGTTTTGTATCCACACCATCCATCCATCTAGAGAGATCATTTTAGGGTAAGATCCAAAGACTAAGTCACATTCAAAGCTCCAGTGGACCCCACCAGGGAAGACAGTGGGGAGAGTGACACCACCATTAAAACCTTTTAAAGTCCACAAAAGTTTTTTATTAAGCTGATATTTGTGTTTTCCCTTCTTTAATGTCTTTGTTAACTTCTGAACAAGTTGGATTTCGAAAAAACATCATGGTGGGCCTTAGGAAGGTTTCAACGGTGGGCATTAATCTTCCTGCTGTTTTCTCTGGTGGGGTCCAGTAAAGCTATGGATCTGCCTCGTTCTCTAGGTCATGCCTTAAAATAATATATCCAAATGAATGGACGTTGTGGATACAACACATACATCCTGGTGGGGTCCACAGAACTTGGTGACACCACTTCAATAGCGAGTCTCACTGCTCAAACCTGTCAGTATCTAATCCGCGTCCCTCATGAGTGGATTAGGGCGTCGGCCCCCTCTCGTTTGAGCTTTTGAGGACCGGTTAGGGCGCCGGCCCTAACCAGTCTCTGTTTCAACCCGTCTCCCATACACTCTCCTCTCTCCCTTCCTACAGATCTCTCCTTCCTCTTTCTCTTCCTGTCGATCTCTCTCCCTCTTCTCTCTCTTCCTGTCGATCTCTCTCCCTCCTCTCTCTCTCTTCATGGTGAAAATCTGGTGACTCGCCTGATGGAAAAGTTGGATTTGAAGCTCGAGTTAAATCAGATTCACACAAGTGAAAGTATTTCTCTCTCTCTCAATCTCTCTCAATATTAATGACGATTTAGGAATTTGGAAGTTAGTAGTTTGTAGATTCCCGATTTGAATGTGGACCCTTATTTCAGGATCTGGAGATTTGAGGGTTTACAGATTTGAATGTGGACTCCAAATTGGGGATTTAGGGATTTTAGGATTTTAGGGATTTTTGGACTTTTAAAATTGGGGATTTTTTGATTTTGCAAATTGGGGATTTTCTGATTTTATAAATTGGGATTTTCTGATTTTACAGATTTATTTATTTATTTTAACATTCTATTGCTGCACTCTTTCTAATTTTCACGATGGATCCTAAAAATCAAGGCCACGCCACAAGGAATAGTGTCAAATCATGCTAAATTTACTATATATAGCCAAGATGAGTCTTGGAATATCTTGATTTTTAGGGAATCCATTCATCCCAGTGTGGCAAATCATAAAAGTAGATTGGATGGCATATAAATATCAGGGTGGAACCTGTATGTACTTTGGACGATTTTGGTGGTGGGAATTACTATTTAAACTCTTCCCTGACAGGTGTTGTCTTTAGTTTTGGAAGATTTTGGGTACCACCCACTCCGCATGGTCCATATAGGCAATTTGGATCATTGCAACATGCCCTGGATCTAGCTGCAGTTAGCGGTGACACTCGGACAGGTGGATTTGGATTGAAGATGGATCTAGCGGTGCAACATGTCCTCCTTATACACAGTAGAGATGTGAAAGATGGAGGAAACGTATGTATACTTAGAGAAAGCAGTTAATTATGTCTACTGTATAATATAATTAGATTTCTTTCCAATGGTTTAAACATTGCATTATCTCGTTTGGCATCTTTACTCTAATGGAATACGAACTTTTAAAATAAGAGCTACTCTAATAACCTCTTTTTTTTCTAGCAGTTGTTTTAAATAAGCTCATTTGGTGAAATTACTTTTTCAAATCTGAAAACAGCTCTTATTTAAAATAAGCATGCTTGGTAACTTGTTGAAATAAGGGCATTTTTTAAGGGTAGTAGATATCATTTAAAACAAAAAAAATAAAAAATTACAACATGGCTGTGTGTTGATTCATTTAAGAACCTCCTTTTTATTTATTTTTTTTGTAGGGTTTGAAGATAGAAAAAAAAGTTTGAATCATTAACCTTGATCATTAATCATTTAGGCCCCACGTTTGATTGATAATAACTCTTGGGAACTACTTTGATTGGATGAATCCAGCCATTTGATCAGTGGTCATTGATCAAATGGCTTGCATTTTTGTTGTCAATTATGTGGGTGGAGAAAAACATGAGAATCACACCCACTTTTCAATGATCTAACAGTTACGCTTTAGAAGTGGACAATATTCTCTTCTCTAAGTAACTGATATGCTACTCTCAGTTTATCCTTTTGTAACTGATATGCTTGAGAACACACAAAGCTGAACTACACTTTACAGGGAACAAAGTATAAGGGAATGTTCAAAAGAGTTGCCTTGATAAGCTTTGTGGGCCAAATTGTGCATTCTTATTTGCCAAACATCTTGCTCCATTGTAAATTTCAGGCCGGGAACATCACTCTCAAGTTTTGCTGCAGTCAGATCAATGACTTGCTCCATCGTGTATGTGATGAATAGTGTCCTATTAACAACATTTGTCGACAATGTAATTCAACATCTGTGATATCCACGGCCTACTCACCATAGAAAGTCTCTCTACCTGTTTTTTCAATCCGATAATGGTGGTATATGAATGATGCATTTAGATCTTATCTAGTAAGGAATGAAATTATTCACTAATTTCTGTCCTCATACCCAAACAAAATAGGGTTGCAGAACGTAAACATCATCATATTGTTGAGAAAAGAGTCAATACTAATGTAACTTGCTCATAGTTTCTATCCTCATACACTAGTATTAAGAAATTGTGGTTAAGGCTCTGTTTGGTAGTGGGACTAAAAGTAAATTGTCGTAGGAATGTTTCCTGCCAAGCTCTGTTATTGGCCTTTTTCCATGGGAATTGTAATTTTGAATAAGTTCAGAAATATTGGAATTTAAGAGCATTATAGTTTGAACACAAAATGACCAAAGAAAAGATGGAAAAGGTTTAATCATTATAGTTTCAACACTAATAATTGCTCTGAGGGAGCATTTTTTCCTTTGGGCAATGCTCATGTGTCTTCTTGTTCGTAGTTTTTGGTGCTATCTCAACGCCTCTTTAATGAAGCTTGTTGTTATGTTTCAAAAAAAGAAAAAAAAGAAAAAGAAAAAAAAGAAGGATGGAAAAGGTTTAACAATTGCTCTAGGAAGGCCATGTTCCTATTGTAATTTAGTTTTAGCTCTACCAAGCATTGCCTAAAATAAAAGCCATTGTGGGCTTCTATCCTTCAATCCTTCAGCTCATGGGAGTGAATTTGGTGGTTCTATGCTTGTCATGAGTAGCGGAGTTTTGTTAGGCAGTATCCTATCAAATTCCACGGTTTTAAGTTGTAGTGCAGAATTGCAGGCCGAAGAATGACCCCAAGGATTTGTTCTGATTTTGACTGATTCATAGAGTTTGGTTGTGGCCCCATAAATTATTTGCATGGGCTGCTCAGATGTCGGACACTCTTTCAGTGATTCATGCGTTGCAACATCTTTTTGTTTCTGAATTGATGCAGGTGGAGTCGATTTCTTTCTTTCTTTCTTTCTTCTTACTTGGTTTCTTTCTTTCCTTTCCTTTTTTTTAAAAAAAAAAAATTAGTTGAGCGCTGATGATGTCTATTGTTAATGGTCAATCTATGCGTTAGTGGCTAGCTCAATCCACTGCTTGGGATAGTTAATTTATTTCGCAGTGGATTCATTGATGGAGACTAGGTGCAGGTCAATGGTACCTTGAATTTTCTCCAATTCTCTGTGCAAATAAGTTGTGTTATTCCTCTCTACTCGCCATATATCAATAAAAACTGCAATCTCCTTTTTATGTGTTTCCAAAACTAAAAGGAGCATCCTGGAATCTTGTAACCTATAGATGTTTTAGGTTTGAAAATAGCTCTCTCTCTCTCTCTCTAACACCAAATCTACCAATACACTCACACTGACACCAAAAATCACTTTCCTCCAATTACTTCTCCTTTCACCTGAAGTCCCATTTGGTAATCTAGTAGAGTGTGATTTGTTTGTTGTAGAAGTATTACAAACTGATGTTTGATTAAATGGTTCTATTTTTTAGGTGTTGGGCTTGATACTTTTTCTAATTGTAGCAATAATATGTTTGGGGGACTTGTGGATATTCTTCATTTGGATGCTCATCTAGATATCTATCATGCTTTTGAAGGAAACAAATATTCTCATGCTTTATCAGAATACATCAGTTGGATCAACTGACATAACTGACAAAACTGTTTCCTATCACTTCTTATGTTGTTAGTCTCTTGGCCCTATATATTGTTACACATACAATTTGTTATTGGTAGACTCTCATGTCTTATCTAATGGCATAATACACGCTAATAATTAGCCATTTGCATTGATTAGTTGGTGCCAGGTGTCACAGAGTTCATGATAGCAGAACTGCTTTACTTGCAATGGATGGATCCAAACCACCAATTTATCTTTACATCAATTCAAGCTGGAACGACTTGTGATGATGGTGAAACGGTATGTTGGCTCTCGTTTCCAATTTCCAACTGTACCACAATCGATAATGGTACTATGTGGCTTCTAGAGTTGCTGGGATATACAAGTATCACAAGGATACAAATGAGGATTCTGTGGATTTTCTTGCTTTCTTTTTTATTTGTGATGTATGCATTTCTATTCTCTAACTTCCTTGAAGGGCATTATTGCAATCTTCTCTTAGGCACTTCAAAAATAACCAAATTGTGGAAATTCATCAACCATAAATTTGTATATCTGCATCCAAACTGTCCACATCTTGTGCTCATAGTTGATAGAAAGTAAGTTGAAAATTTCATCCATCAAATGATTCGAACCATCCATTTTGTGGTTGATGTCATACTTGGGCGGAGTGTTGGACCATGTAAACCAACAATATCTTTGCATCAATACCATGGAGTTTAATAAACTAATTACATACCAGGAGATGTTGGGTCGTTGTTGAATCTTGAGGCTCAGAGACTTGTACTTGCTCGCCTTCTCTCCCTTTACATCACTTTCAAGAAAGGGAAGAAGTGGAAGACATAAGAGATGCTTGGGGACCAACAGTTCTATATACAGGGGACTCTTAAGAACACTCAGCCCATCAAGGTTCCTTAGCCATCAAGTCTCTATGCTTCTAGAATGCCCACACTTGCTAAGACCCCACCACATGAGTGTCTATCAGCCCATAGTATGTAGGATATGATCAAATCATAAGTGGGGCTCACTAACACACTCATTAGTTAAGATCCAACAACTTGATTCAATCTATTTTAATCAAATCATTGATCTATGATGGCCCACTAAACGGACAATAGTCTTACATTCTCCTCTTGAGCCACATATAGATTGATGTTTTACTTGTAAAAATGAGTTAAGGGTTAACTGACAATAGTCTTGGTATCGATTCCCTAGTGGGGGTGGCTAATAGTGAAGTGTTAACTGACAGTGGGGGTGTACTAACAAGCTAACAAAAAAAAAAGTTAGGAAATATATTTTTTTATTCAATTTTCTCATATCGAATGCATTTACAACACCTATAGTAGCCATCCTGATGATATTAGTTGCCATGACATTTATCGAAGTGGGAACAGTCATGGTACAACAATACTATCATTCCAATGATATAAACCTGAAGTGTGACAGTCTGGTATGAAAGTTACATGTAAAATTCAATCATGCATGCCTATTTCGAAATGGACGTCTTCTCTATTATTTTGATTACACAGAAACTTGTGTACACATAAATTGAGAAGCAGAAATTAGTCTTTATAACATAATCATCAGTGTATACTGAATGTGAGTACTACAAGTGTTTGTATCAATTGACCATATTTTAACTAATCCATCTTGTCATAAGAGATCCACTCAAGTATATGTCACAAGCTCTCTAAAAGGGTCAGTTTGGGCAGTGGGATTAGGTGGGATGGGATTCATCTGGTCCTGTGCCAATTCCACTCCATGTTTGGGAAGAATGAAAAAGCTTGGAATTACGTTAAATGGAATTGCATTGGGTCCTATGCCAATTTCACTTAATGTTTGGGAAGTTGTGTAGGTCCCAACATGATGTGTGGGCTATATCCACACCGTCCACCCATTTATAGAGATTATTTTAGAGCATGGGCCAAAAAATCAGGTAAATCTAAAGCTCAAGTGGACCCCACCATAGAAAGCAACAAGGATTGAATACTTACTGTTGAAAACTTCTTTGTGGCTACGTAAGTTTTGGATCTACCTCATTTTTAGGCCCATGCCATAAAATGAGGTTACAAAACAAATGAACGGTTTAGATATAACACGTGTGTTATTCTTAGTAATTTCAAATGATGGTGGGTATATCTATTCAATGTACCACTGAATTGTCAACAAAGCATGGCATTACTTTTATCCATCATTATGAGAAGAATATGGCCAAATTGTGACTGGTGCCATTTTAATTTGTTGCAGTTCCATGGGCTTTTAAGTTGGATAGTTGGACTTGGAATGACAATAATTTCAATTTGAGTGGCTAGCCTCACTAGAGTCATTTACTCATTGAATCCAAACACAGCCTTACTCATTGATGTTTGTCACTACTTTGATTGGCTTCCCTACTCTTTTAAGTACCAAATTACCATCCATCTATTGTAAGTAGATCTGATTATAGTTCTTGAGTATTTTATGCACAACAATTATTCTTGCATTTCCTTGTTGGAGTTGATATCTTGATGTCTCGTTCTTAGAAATATGTAGTTTTTTTATTCTTCCATTGACTCTTCTTGCAACTATTGAGATTGTATTTTTAGTTGTATCTTATTGGGGTGTTTCATAGTTGTAGCATGGAGATTGGACTGGTTCATAGTTGAGTCCCAAAGCATGACATAGACTTTGATTATTTCATTCGTCTAGTGTGCATTGCCCCAAATGGGCCATTTTTAGAGTTGTCTCATCCCACTGATTTCAGAATCATATAACTGAACTACAATTGGATATAGTAATCCTTCCTTGCATAATATTATTATGTTTTAAATTTTGAATAAGATGTTTAGTGCTGATATCATCTTTTATTAATTTCACTTGAGAAAATTATGAGAATTACCAAATGATTTTACATGAGATACGAAAATGATTGTGTGATTTATGTAGGAAGGGAGCTGACGTGAATGGACCAACTTCATGTGGGTGAGATCCACACTCTACATAAGGTGCAACACACTGTGCTCGGACCATTACCCAAAATCAGAAAACCCAAAGGCCTTCCATATAAACAGAAGATCAGTCCTTTCTCTCTTGTTTAACTTCTGCAAGAAACAACAGCGGGCATCATCAGTCCATGAATACATTTCTTTTTCTTCACCCGATGAACAGTCAAGATCTCAATCATCTGTGGATCAAGAGTCCCATTGGAAAATTAAAACAGATTGGTTATAAGTCCATGAATACATTTCTTTTTCTTCACTATTTGGAGTGCTTCATGTAGCTTTTCCTTGTTTGACTGCAGGTTTGTATTCTTGAGTTGGAAGCTTTGTGTATCATGTTTTGACATCTTCACAAGTTCACATTTTCTTTTTCCTTTTTGTTCTGTTTTCCTTGTGCGGATTCATATTTTTATAGATGAATGTGAAGTTTCCTATTAATTGTTGTGGGTGGTTTTGGTGTATGGATTGTTGTCCATCACAAAGCATACTGAAGCATGGACATTTTCCGCATGTAGTACTAAGTGTAGGAAATTTTGATATTTGCTCTATGGATGAAAATTCTTCATCTGTCAAACATACTTCCTTAACATGGGTTGCTGTCAGAAATTTGATATTTGCTATATGGTTGAAAATCTTGCAATTCATGTCTCCTAAGTTGAAAATTCTGAATAAAATCATATGTTCATTCACTTCTGTCAGCACCAAGTCCATGAGAGCCAACGGTGGAATCGATGTTATCATTAAGGCCATTGAGAAGCTGCGCCTGTGCCACAAGGAGCACATTTCTGCATATGGGGAGGGCAAAGAGAGAAGATTAACAAGCCGCCATGAAACTGCCGACATCAACACGTTCTCATGGGTGAGGAAAATAGGCTCTCATGAATTTTCAAACGCACACGCACACAAAAAGTAGCTTTCTATTATTCTTCCAAAGATGTCACAATCCATGCATTAAAATCTGTAAATATATATATGAATATACTGTCATGTCTTGGAATTCTTGTATATGGTTTGGTTGATTGTTCATTTCTAGCCACGAGGCCATTTTTGTGGTAGTGAGGTGGATATGAACTTATATCATCGTACAGGTTGCAATCGACTGTATGGTAGAGAGTTGCAATGAACCTGCCTGGGTTCTTTCCGACTAACCAAAGAAGTCAAACAATTAATGCCTAATAGAACACCTACATGAGAAATTTCTAAGCACCATTGTCGACAATTTCCTTGAAAATTTTCCCACCCTTTGTATAGATGTGAAAAGTCAACATTAGCTCTCAAACAGTTGAGGTTTGTACACTACAGCAGTTCTCTTCTATTTGTTTTCTTTTCTGATTTCTTTCCTTGAAAGTTTTTGCTTTGTCCAACTTCTTCATACATAGTTTGATCTGCAGACGGTGGGATTCGCTTCTTTCAAAGTGGGGATTATGTTCTTTTAGCGAACATGTTTGCAAGTGCTAGCCAATGGAACAAAGTGACAAGAGTGAGAGAGGCAATGAGAAACAAAGGAGTTCAGAAACCAGACCCAGGTAACAGCCTCATCGAGCTACATCCAACAATTTAGCTTGAATCAAAATTTTCAAGGACTGTTGTGGATGCATTTCTTTCTTGTGTAGCAGATTTTCTATGTTGTTAGACTCCCCTCTTCTCTTTCTATACTTCTCTCTCCCAACTTTTCTTCTTCTTCTTCTTCTTCTTCTTCTTCTTTTTTTTTTTTTAATTTTCCTTCTCCACCTGATTTGAAAATAGAAACGGTATTCATATTTATTACTCTCCTTCCACTGATAGACAATTCACTTTCTAGGATAAATTGGTAAATTCAATAGAGCTATTGCATCTATTTTTATTTTATTTTATTTTTACACCATTTAAAAATTGGCAGTGACTCATCCACCTTACATATCAGATTGATTTACAGCTATACACACCATCCAGATTGTGGATCTCATTGTTGATGGAGCATTTATAAAATCAGACATTTCTAAATCACACTGATCAAGCAATCCTAACCATCCAATTAATGGATATCATATGGATAGATGGTTAAAAATAAAAGTAAATGGTCCAAATTTGGAAGGACAAATCTGATGGTTAATGTTATCTTCTCAGTGAGGATTTTTTTATTATGCACTTGTGCTCCATCCATAAATTTGGATGGTGTGGATTATATACAAGCATGCCATGTGTATGTCTAAAGTCTCACCACCATTTTATAAATGGTGCAAAACTAACACTTGACTCCCCTTGCTCAAGACCTGACAGATGACTTTTTTTTTTTCTTTTTAAATTTATGGGCAGTGAAAATTGTAATGATGGAGAAATTCCAAGTTTCGCATGGCAGCTTATGCTGAAATGAAAAATGAGATAGTGCCCATATCTGATGATCAGGATTCCTCTGTTGTGAAAAATGAGATAGTGCCCATATCTGATGATCAGGATTCCTCTGTTGTGAAAAATGAGATAGTACCCATATTCGTGAAATGTTTTATTGAGGGTAGGCTAAACAACAGGACAATTTGTTGCGTTTACCAATGATTGCTAGGTTGAACAAATTCTTTAAGATTCTTATTCAATGACCTTTATGGATATTGATCCCAAAAACATTTTAGTGCACTATTTCTAGTCTATATCCATTATATTATGAACTTACATTTTGTGTTTGCTCTAATATAATAAGATGTCAATTTTAGATTTCTTCTCTCCCTCTCTATGCTTGAAAGAATGGGATTTTGGTTCAAATGCATAAGATGGACATTGACATCATTAGTCTTCTTTGATTTTATTTTTTTTTTCTTTACCATTTCTTCTGTGAAGTGCTTCTAAGTTGCTTGAACTGATGCATGTAAGAAGTTCTGGAATGTGTTTCATCTGCAGCCTATGCGTGATCAGAAGGTACAACTCTAAAAAAAAAAAATCATCTAATTTCACATTATT
Source organism: Magnolia changhungtana (assembly GCA_030180095.1). Taxonomy (NCBI): domain Eukaryota; kingdom Viridiplantae; phylum Streptophyta; class Magnoliopsida; order Magnoliales; family Magnoliaceae; genus Magnolia; species Magnolia changhungtana. The sequence goes on along the minus strand of JASAUF010000324.1, from coordinate 418,241 downwards.
TCCATTGCTTTATGATTATACAATTCCAAAAAAATGAGAACCGTGAGGTTAACGATTACCTGAATTATCTTGAAATTGATGTTTTACCAATAGATCACTACTATGATGCCTTAGGAGGGCCTGAATTGGATACTCTCAAGGTACATGGACTTTTTTTTTTTCTGTTACTATTGTTGTGCTCCATTTGCTTCGTTCAGCTGACAGGATATCATCTCTATAATTATAAATGCTGTTTCAAAGCAAGTGTGGAGTGCTACTAATTTGGAGAGATCTGACATAAATAAAGTCTTCTATTAGTATGAGAGCATAATCAAGTTCTTAAATCTGCACTTGATTGAAAAAGATCTTAATGGCATTAGTGCTAACATGGAATGCATATGCAAAGTTAGTTATTTATGTGCAAAAAAAAAAAAAAAAAAAAGGAGAATGTGGTCCCGACCCAATTGAGGAAGTTATGCCCAAAGTGTAGTTAACATAGTGTCCCAGTGAGAATCAGAAGTTTAACTGGTAATGGTATCATCTCTCCTTGATAGGGGTAATAGTAATGGACTGAAGACAACTGAATCTGTTAAGGCATCTAGAAGACAGTCCATCAATTTATTATTATTATTTTTTTTCATTTTCTTCAGATACTGAATCTACTAAGGCATCTAGAAGACAACTGAAAGAGACAATCTACTAAGTGCTGTTTGATATGAATGTTCCTGCTGTTTGTAGAAGAACTGCAGGCATGGCTCATCACATTGTTGCTGAAGTGTGCAACATTCGTAGCAAGACAAATAAATCTTCTTAAAAAAAGGTGAAAGAGCATGCTTCTTTCTCCCAAAGCAATTTATAACCTCTTGACAAGAGTGCAGGATCTCATCCATGCTCCAGTCGAGTCCTTTCAAGCACATCTTATCAAGGTGAATGTGGCCAACAAGGCCTGTATCCGCTTCTGAACTTTCAGGTATTTGTCGATGCCTTTGGTATTCAATGGAGAAGTCAAAAGCAACATCATTTAAAGTGACTTTTTTCAAATGATTCTGAACTAAATATGTTGCATTCTCCTTGCAATGCATTTTCCCGCAGAAACACTCATTCAAATATAGAATAACTCTCCGATCAATAATATCATTCTTGAAGTTAACTTTGCACAAAAGTATTTCCTTCATCAATTTTCATGAAGAGTTGTTGCTCTAAGAAGAATCAAGAACTGCTTTATATGCAAGATTTGATACTGCAGTAGCGGCTAATACACCAACTAGTTCACCAGTAAGAGAACTTCTAGGACTATTTTCGTCCACCTGTCCATACTCAAATTGAATTATAGAATTGCTGCAAAGGTTTCTCACTGTCCCATCATAACAGATAACAACATCTCTAAGTGTGGCCATTAGATTTTTAAACAAAGTTCCTGGTTCAGTAAGTCCTCTAGAAGAACAGATCAACACTTCCCTGGATGATATGGAATGGACCAACTCTTCATAGGGGGTCAGACCTTGAAAAAAGGAGCTCTTAACTAACCCAAATGCCTCAGAAGGATAATTAATACCATTAACAGAATACTTATTTTGGAAGTGAAAACTCATATCCTCAACCAAACGCCTTGAATAAAACTTCCCTCAGTCATAAAGTTGAAGCCCCAAAAAGCCAAGTTATTGAACAACCTTACTGATAGCTGAATCATTTTTAGAATCTATCAAATTATCCAAAGTAGATAACTTTAGAATACGAGTCACGATAGGCAGTTTTACAGTTTTCAGGTAGCTTTTTACTTGCAACTCTACAAGTTCATTATAATTTGATCTCAAGTGAAGCAGCAAAGGTGATATGTCCTGAATCTTCTTCTTTATATCTTCAGTAACAGCCTTCGGAATGTCAAAATCATTTAAGCCAACACTATATCCTTCTAAAAAGAGAATCTCCATCAGCAATGGCTGTAACATATTAAAGAACTTAACAGCCTCTTCTGTTCCCTTCTTGTCAAGAATAGAAGTAACAATCTCTGTGAATGATGACTGCAGTAAATCTCTATTGAAATCAATCCTCACCATTTCACTTTTACTGATCAAATGCCATTTTTCTTGTAGTGATGGCAAAAGATATTGTATATAGTTGTAAGGATTGTAATCACTCTTTATATATTAAGAAAATCTCTCTAAAAAGTACCTCTTAGCAAGAGAGTTATGAAAGTTGTTTGGTTGGGTCCTTTTTTTACTTTATATCCATGTTAGTATGACCTTATGAACAGATTATATGACAAATAAAAATCATGTGGGCCTCAGAAAGGTTTTGGCTTTCAAATGTTGAAGTCTGTTAGAACCATTATTTCATTTAGTGTGATCCACTTGAGCTTTAGATCTCTCTCTGTTTTCGTTTTTCTTTTTCCCTTCTTATGCACTGAAATGAGCTGGTGGTACAAAATGGATGGCATGGACATGACATATTCATCACTATGGGCTCTACAATTTTTATCAGTATAAAAATCCATGAATTCTCTATTTATAATATATGAAGGGTTGACTAAACTAGTCTTTTCTTGGATTGAATCTGGTTGTTTGTAATATATGCAGGAAGGGCTCAAAAGAAGGTTGAATAAGAGAAGATACCAAGTAGCCAATTCAAGGCAAGGCATAGCCAACAGTTAAGTTTCGGGTAATTTCTTTTGTATGGGTCCTAGTTTAGGGGGGAAAGTGTTTAGTTAGGAGGGTTGAAGTCAATATTTGGAGTGGGCCACTTGGGTCATTTCCTCTTTTATTGAATTGAGTTGTTACCGATTTTATGAATAGGATTCTTATCAAATAATATTGTGAATTATTTTTTGAATGACTATAAGGTGCAAGATTAAAATAATAATAATAATAATTTATCGATATGTATATTTTTTTACAGATATTTTAGCGACGGACCAAATCCATCGCTAATTTCTGAAAATTGAAAATCAACGACGAATTCGGAGTCCATCGCTAACTCATATTAGCGACGGATCTTATCTGTCACTAATTTCTTACCATTGAAAATCGACGACGGATATGAAGTCTGTCGCTTACGCATATTAGCGACGGACCTTATCCGTCACTAATATTTTTTGTGACAACTAATTTTTTGAATATTACAGACGGATTTTTTATTTTTTACGATGGATTTTATCTGTCATTATAATGCGACGGACCTTATCCGTCGCAGATTAAACAACGGATATAATCCGTCGTAAAACCAAAAATGACCCATTAAACAGCGACGGACCAAGTGACGGACGAAGTCCATCGTTTTTTTGGTTTTACAACGGATTTAATCCATCGCAAAACAGCGATTTTGGCATAGTGATGCAGGGACAGATGTAGAGGGCGTCAGTGCCAGCCTTGATGATGCCACCGTGGAGCAGGAGGAAGAGTATTATGAGGACGAGACGCATTAGGACGCAGCGACGTATTTTGGTGTTAACCAGTAGTTGGTACTTTATATTTTAGTGGTTTGGTATTTCAGACTTATGGATTTTTGTAACTAAGACCCCCGGCTGAGCTGGTCAAGTATCTAGGCTCTCATGTATATACATGCTTCTTGGTTATTGCACTATGAGTTTTCATTCTGCTGTTTCTCTGATTCCTTAACTCCCGAATTTTTGGAAACGAGTCTCGTACTCAGGTTCTAGAAATCAGGGCGTTACACTATACTTCAGCACACATTTAAGATTTTTCAAACAATCGTTGAAGGATGGACCAAAGACAGAGAAGTCATCCATGAAGACCTCTAAATATTGCCCCAATATGTCAAAAAAATAATCATCATGCATCGCTAAAAAGTGGGAGGGGAATTACAAAATCCAAATGGCATCCTTCGGTAAGCAAAGTTGTCAAAAGGTCATGTGAATGTGGTCTTTTCCTGATCTGCAGGGGCTATCTCTATCTGGTTGTAGCCCGAATACCCATCAAGGAAACAATAGTATGAGTGACCAGCTAGCTTTTCCAACATTTGATCAATGAAGGGCAAAGGAAAGTGGTCTTTCCTTGAGACGATATTCAATTTCCTGTAGTCAATGCACATTCTCCAACCAGTAATAACTCTAGTTGGCATGAGTTCATTGTTGGCATTGGTTACGATGGTGATTATGGATTTCTTAGGAACCACTTGAGCTGGAGTTACCGATTGACTATCGGATATAGTGCATATGATACCCTCATCCAATAGCTTAAGAACCTCGGCCTTAACCACTTCCTTCATGTTTAGATTTAATCTACATTGTGGCTACTAGGAGGTCTTCGCATTATCCTATTGATAAATATGATGAGTACAAATCAAAGGATCAATGCCCTTAAGATCCGCAATTGGCCATCCAAGGGCTCCTTTATGCTCAATGAGAGTAGAGATAAGCATACTCTCCTGTTCTGACTTAAGGTGGGAAGAAATCACCACCGGGTATGTCTCATCTTGACCTAAATAAATATATTTCAAATCAGATGGCAAAGGTTTTAAGTCAAGCTTCGGTGCCTTGAGGTTAGATAGTAGAGGCACTACATCAATTTGGGATAATTCTTTAAATTTTGGCCTCCACCGCTTAACTTCATGTACCGGCACAGTATTAAGCATGACACTCATCTCCCTATCATATCATCATCTAAATCATGGGAGTGGGTCAGGCACATCTCTAGAGGGTTAAAGGACAAGGTCATCAGAGTTCTATCCTCCACGAAAGAATCAATCAAGTTAACATCGTGGGCATCATCATCATCCTTTGCTTGTTTGCTCATATTGAAAAAGATATAGAGCTCCAATGTCATATTCCCAAAAGACAAATTCATGACTCCATTCCTATAATTGATGATTGCATTTGATGTGGTAAGGAATGGGCGACCAAGCATGACAGGAATTTGAGCGATCATATCCGCAATGAGTAGAGTATCCAGGATGAAAAAAATCTACTAGGTAATAGAATTTGTCAACCTGGACCAACACATCCTCTATTATCCCTCTCGGTACATGAACTGAGCGAACGGCAAGTTGTAATATAGTCCGAGTGGGTTTTAATTCACCTATACCAAGTTGTTCATAGACCACGTATGGAATCAGATTTACGCTCGCTCCTAAATTAAGAAGTGCATGCTTAATTCGATAATTCCCAATTATACAAGCAATGGTTAGGCTACCAGGATCTTTATACTTCCGTGGCACATCTTTATTTAGGATGACACTCACTTTTTTTGTCAAAAAGATTTTCTTTTGAATGTTTTGTCATCTTTTTCTCATACACAAATCTTTCAAAAATTTGACATATGAAGGTATTTGTTTAACAACATCTAGTAGAGGAATGTTGACCTTCACTTATTTAAGCACCTCTAGAATGTCCTAAGAGTTAGAGAGAGGTTTTGGTGTAATCAATTGTTGGGAGAATGGAGCAACTGGTTAGCTTTAAAGTTCCAGTTCTACCTCATGTGGAGCATTGCTAGGTCTATTAGTGTCATCTACATCTAGGTCCTTAGGCTTTTCAGCCCTTACCAGAATAGATTTGTCAATTATCTTCCCACTCCTAAGAGTGGTAATAGACTTAGCTTGCTCTATTAAATTTGAAGAGCATGGTTCATGTTGAGGGTCAAATATTGCATATTATCCCCCATTTATTACTTGGTTTTATGAACATGATAATGCTTAATGTTTTATTTTAATCATGTTTGTGTTGCAAGGTGAATTTAAGAGCTTGGATTAAAAAGGATGCTAAAAGCATGGATTTAACGCTCAAGAATCACCAAGCCAAAGATTGTATTTTATAAGACCAAGAATGAAGAATTCACATGCCAAAGATCCAAGGAAACCAAGTCAAGAATGAAGAAAATCGACATTTTAAAGTGAATTTGTGTGATCTTCGACCAATCCAAGGTCCGCTTCGACTCGTCTAAGCTCCTGCTCGACTAGTCGAGAAAACTTCAACTCGAACTCCACCAACATTAGATTATAAAATATTGCCATCCTTAACCAGTCGAAGGTAACCCTTGACTAGTCAAAGGTGACCTTCGACCAGTTGAGGGTTACGCAGGTTTTGCGTGAACTACGTAAATTTGAGGCTGTTTTCAAAATTTTCCAAGTCGATGCAAAAGGAGGTGAGCACAACTATAAATAGGAGTCCCCAGGGCATCCCTAGGATCTTTAAGGGTTTGAGGAGTGGAACAAAAGCGTGGAGAAGCTGTCGCCAATAGTTTTTCTTCCTCTTCCTTAGTCATTTTTCATGCTTTCTTCTAGGGTTTTAGTTCCAATCATGTATATGGTTGGCTAAACCTTTTAGCTAGGGCTAAGTGGTGAAGCATGTAGTGTGATGAAATGTTTTCTATTTCTTTGATTCATGTTTAAGTTGAACTATCTTTGATTTTAGTTTGATATTTAAGAAATACTTTTAGTTTTTAATGGTTTGTTGTGACCTAAATTACAATAGATCTATGAAAGCTTTGAGTACGTTCTTTTCATGATTATCTAATGTTTGGTTATGAGATTGGTATATCCAATTGTGAGTCATTGTCTCTTGGGCATGGTTTTGTGATGGAATTACTTCCAGTTCTCACAACTCTCATCTTTTGAGAAATAGGACAAAGGAAGTTCAAATTTGGTTTTACTAAGATATCTTCCAATTGGATAAGAGGGGACTCAAATTCTAGTTGTGTGCTTGAATCAACCACAAATCTCCCTGATCTCGACAAGTGGATCCTTGTGAAAGTGCCCTGGTTTGTCTAGTTACGTGAGTGTTAAGTCAGATTGTCTATAGAGCCTGTTAGGAAGATCAATTCAAGTGCCGGCCTCAACCGGATGTGTGCAAGCTCGCCACAGGTAAACCTAAAGCCTCACATCCCATAACCCAAAATGCCAGGTGAATAAAACCCTTAAAAGTAAGTTAGAAATCATAGGGTTTTAAGGTGAGAAAACTTTTTTAAAAATAGGAAAATCTCTTAGTTTTTCTCGCCTTGTTGATTTTATCGAAACACTCTCAATATGATCGACCTGCTCTGTTGATGTCCTCGATACCTTAACGATATTATCGATGTAAGGACCAAAAGTGTCCAGTAACTAAATATTCATCTGGACAAATTTATCGATGTATCGACACACCTATCGATATCATCGATATAAGAAGTAAAAAATCCAACAACTTCATAACATATCTGGACGAATTATCGATGTATCGATACACCTATCGATATCATCGATATACAAATCTCGAGCCCATCGAAAATGGCTCGATAAGATCAACAGGCAGATTTTCGGCCCCCTATTTTCTAATAAAAATCTTGAATTCCTTCGATATATCGATGCTCTTTCGATATGATCTGAAATCAAATATCGATAACATCGGAAGTCCATCGATCATATTGATCGTGGGCCAGCATTTCTTACAACAGATATTTTAGGTTGTTTTTAACTGTAATCGAGAGCCCTTTGATAGAATCGATATTCAAATATCGATGATATCGGCACCAAGTCGATTGCATCGAACAAGGTCATAAACCATCCAGCAAGCTTAAAGACAAATCCAGTGGATTTATCGATGCCTCGACTCTGATCTCGATATCATCGACATTTAAATTCTGATGATCTCGATGGTTCCCCGATCATTCATGAAATCCTGAAATATTTCAAAGTCAAGTCTCTCTCATTTTTCAAGTGTCGATGGATCGAACCTGTCATCGATGGAATCGGAGTTCGAAATCCGATGACAACGACAATAGTTTCAACGACCAATTGGCAAAAGTTTCAAAAGCGTATGACATTGAGTATGAGTCATCGAGCAAACCATCGATGCTATTGAGAGTATACGCTCGATGATATCGAACTCTGTCATAAATGTGACTGTTTTATATCCGTTGGAACTTTTTGCCTATGTATAAAAGACTTGTCTTTTATTGCTGTGAATGAAAGAAGAGAGAGCTTTTGTGTGTTTCAACTTATATCTTATATCCAAAGCCCTTTCTCTCAAGTGAGTTCATCCTCCAATTCACCATCATCATTGATATTCAATAGAGTGGATTGGGGAGTGAACTTCCACATTCAAGGATCCACCAGCGACTACCTTAATGACAAATCATTAAGTTGGGATGCCTTGAATGCATAAGATTGGAATCGCTCTATCTTCCTGATAGGAAAATATTTTGATAGTAGGATTCCATCTTGACCTTGACCTAACCCGAGGCCGAGTATTGGTACATCATTTTGCGTTGCTCATCAAGAGAGCAAAAGACTCTTTGTCAACAAGGAGGAGTAGATCTTCGGCATTGTGCTAAACGGGACTCACCAGCTTATTTGTAAGTATCCAGAGTCTAAGAGGACACTTGTGATCATTCCTTTCTAGGATTGGGTCTTAAGTGGTTCTCACCCTTTGAAGTCTTCAAGGAGGCCTCCGGCGGGAGTGTACATGGTGGGTACATTGTGTGGACCCTTGCTCTGTGAAGATCATAAACATCTGGTTAGGAGTGAACCAGTAACACTCTGGGTTTGAGGTGAACCGTGAAAAACCTTTGGTTTGAGGTGAACCGGGTGAAACCTCCAGTAGGGTCTTATGGAAGATCCTTGGCCAGTGTACCTAAAAGTGGTGTGTTGTATTGACCCTTGCTCGTGAAAGCATAAACAGTCAGCCTCAATGTAGGTTGTAAAGGTTGAAGGTGAACCTCATTTAAAACCTTAGGTTAGAGGTGAACCGCTGTGAAACCTCCTTAGTGAAATTCGGTACACTCAAGGGTTGAGTGCGGTTACAGGGAGTGGAGTAGACTTATCGTCGAACCACTATAAAAATGGCTGTGTTTGAGATTGTTATTCTTATGATTGTGTGATTTGCTTTAATACTTCCATATATGAACATTTGATCACACCACACACACCTACACAGTCATATCCATCATAAGCTAGCTTGCACACTTCTTATCTCTAAAATAGTTTGTGATTGGATCCTCTACCAGGCTCGGAAGCCAGTAGACTTACATTTGAGTAATCCTGATAATTGCATGATCACAGGATTAGTGACGTAGGATTTTTAAATAAATCATAAAAACTTTAAAAAGTCCTATTCACCCTCCTCTAGGACATATTGGCATATTCCTTCAACAATGCAATCTTTACTGCCATTTCAATTGGTATCAAAGCGGGTCTCTCTTTAAGGGCTTCACCGCCTAAAGAGTGATCTTGACTGAAGTTGGGAATATGGCTAAAGGAGAGGGCTCATCAATCACTAGACCTCTAGTATTTGACGGCTCAAACTATGCATACTGGAAGGCTAGGATACACTACTTTCTGAGATATTTGGATCATGACATTTGGGACATAGTTGAAAGCGGATATATGCCACAAACTGAACAAATCATACTTGATAGTGGCACAACAATCACAAAGCCCAAACCAAAAGAAAAGTGAACAACATTCAACAAAGAAAGGCAAACATCTGAAGCCAAGACTATGAATGTTATCTACTATCCCATGTCCCATGATATATTCAATCAGATAAGTATGTGTGGGAAATCCATGGAAGCTTGAGATTTATTAAAAATAACCCATGAAGGCACAAGCATTGTGAAGTAATCCAAACTTCAACTCCTGACTTCACAGTTCGAAAGTCTCAGAATGGAAGAGCATGAGACATTTATGGAGTTTTTCATAAAGTTAAATATAATTTACAACTTCATGAGTGGATTGGGAGAGAGTTTCGGTATCGAAAATTTGTAGGAAAATTCTAAGATCCCTACCGGAACGATTTAATCCCAAGGTTACAACAATTGAGGAGTGTAGGAACATAGATGAAATGAAAGTAGAAGAACTGGTAGGTTCCCTACAAACTTTTGAACTATACTTCAAACAAACCCAAAAATCCAAAAACACTGTCCTAAAAACTTCAAAGAAAACAATTCATGAGGACAGTGAAAGTGAAAAGGAAGATGAAGATGAAGAAGTGGCCTTGCTGGCACAAAAATTCAGAAGATTCTTTTAGAAGAATCGCGGTCATCCTTCTAGAGGGAGAAAGGTGAGCTATAAACCGTCTATAGGCAAATTTGGTAAAAGAACCAAAGAACCCTAATGCTACGCCTGTCACCAGTATGGACACCAGTCTACTGAATGCCCAAATAGAAAAATTAAGGCAAGGCTATGGCTACCACATGGGATGATACCGAGGAGTCAAATTCAGAATCTAGTGACTCAGAAAGTGATGGAGATCAGAAATCATTGAAAATACTTATGGTCTCCACTGCTTCAATCATTCCCACTAAATCTGAGAATGAAGATAGAACAGCAAGCCACTAAATCATTTTCATTTGATAATGAGGGAGCTGAAGAAGAAGAAGAAGAAGAAAAAGACAAGCTACAAGATGCTTATAATCAACTATATATCCACAGCATTAAAGTGGTTAAAAGACTTGGAATATCTGAGAACAAATTGGAATTGCTACAAAAAGATTTGGATAAAACTCTAGAAATTAATACACATCTAATCAATGACTTACAACAATATCACTCTGACAATGATAGACTTGAGAGAGTTAACTCCTTCCTTAAATCTGAGACCGAGAAACTAAACAAACAGGTTGAGAAATTAAAAGACAAAAATATGCCTCTTCAAAATGAAAATCATACATTCCTGTTTAATATAGACGAGTCCAGAAAAATTGCCAAGCAAAACTGTAAGTTTACCCAGAGTAGTGAGAAGTTAGAAAAACTTTTAGGGATGGGAAAATCTGGTAGTAACAAAAATAGCTTAGGATATGAGAAAGGCAGAGCTATAACTGGGTATGGAAAACAAATGCTTGAAAACTATAATGCCGCCAATAGCAACATAAAGACTAATCAAGTAGTTGAATTAGATAAGAAAATTAAATATACTACAAGTAAGATCCCTGTCACAAAATGGATAATTAAAGAAAAGAACTGTCTTGCTACTCACTCAAATCACTTAACAGGTAATGACACTAAGTGGTACCTTGACAGTGGTTGCTCAAGACATGTAACAGGTGACATGTCCCTTCATTCTAAATATAACAATCTTCATAATGGGATAGTCACCTACGGTGATGGAACCACTACTAAAGTAATTAGATAGGGAATCATAAAAGGAATACAGTTACTTGAAAATGAAAAAGCTTTCTGCATAAAAGGTCTAAGACATAATCTCCTAAGCATATCTCAAATCTGTGATAATGGGCATGTGGTCAAATTCAACAGACAAGAATGCGAAATCCTAAACCAATCAGGAAAATCAGTAATGAAGGGTCATCGCACAAGTAACCACTGTTACATTATCAGAGGCATAGAAAGGACTGATGCCTATAAGTACTGAGCAGAGAAAGACAAGTCCAAATCATCATCTAGATCTGGATATTTACTGAAATGATGCAATTTTGTTGAGCGTCGAATGATATATATGAGGTTCCTCACCTCAATCTTTTGTATATAAACATTCAAATGTTTATAATTTTTGATGTGTACAGTAATTGTACATAATTTTGCTGAGTGTGCTATTGATTCACAGAAATACTAAAAAGTATACTTAAAGGGTCGAAAAAGAAAAATATTCATCTTTGATATGCCTATTGATCTGTCATTTTCGATTAATCGATCATGGGTCGATATCATCGACATCTCTTCAGAATGTAGAAAGTCACATGATCGAGACTACTATCGAAGCAATTGCCGATAACATCGGATGTGGATCATCGATATAATCGATAGTAAGTTCGATAAAATCGAAGACTCCCACCCGATAAAAGGAGATCGAGCGAAAAAATCTTATTTCTCTGAAAAATTTTCTACTCTGCTCTCTACTTGAATCCTCGGCCAGAAGACCATCGGCAGGTCCCAGAAGTTTCAAAACAAACGGATATTACCTTTCCATTTCTTCCACTCAGAGTCTAATCTCACTTTTGGTCGGGTATTTTTTGTTCTTTTGATTGACCTTCCTTACCTTTACTTGTCTCTTACACTGAAAAATCATGAACAAAGGGAAAGGTAAGTCTCTTTCTCAGTCTTTAAAAGGGAAAGCGAAACAACCCAGTTTGCATCAACTCACTCCATCGGTGAGACATCCAGCCACTATTGTTGAACATCTGGTTCTTAACAGTGTCATCGAGTCTTTTGGTGTAGACCTCCTTCTAGAAGTAATAAGATGACAAAATATTTTGAATCTTGGTGGTATTTATCAAATTGGAGTGGTCCATGACTTCCTTAGTAAAAGTCATGTTATTTGTGACGATCCACCCTGTGTTCAAGTAGAATTAGTGTATTACTCTAAGCACATCACTCCCATCAGCTTGAGTCACTTTTAGATCTCCAAGTCACTTGCATTCCTGTTACCAGTCGAAATCTAAATGGTCTTGGCGTTTGGGGCGAGATAAATCGTGCACTATGTCAGGGAACTACTATTTCTCGGAACGATAATAATTCCCTTCATATTAATCATCTTGGACCCACTTTTAAAATCCTTCATGACATTTTTAGGTCCAATGTCTATCCGTGTGATGTGAATGGTAATCATCTGTCTCCCTTTGTGTTAAATGTGTTGTATGATGTGTATCAGGAAGTTTAGGTGTGCCTCCCAACACTTCTTCTTAAGCAGCTAATTCGGATCATTCAAGGAAATCATCACGATACACTAGCATTTCCTGTACTCATATGTAAATTAGCTCATCATGTTAGTATTCCTGCCTCATCTGATAGAGTCTATCCAGAGAAGTGGTTTGATAGTGATTCGGCTCAGGTGACACAACAACTGTGTCTTCCTTCAGTTCTTCCCGAGAATAGTGCTCCCACTGCAGTCAGCTACTCCATATGCTCATCCGTCATATCCATGGGGATCCAACCGAATGCCATTACTGAGTCCGGAGTCTATCACAAATTGCTAAACTCATCACCTTGAACGTCACCTACTGAACGATATGCCGAGCATGGAGGAGCGACTTCACAATTGTGAGAGACGTCTCACCATGATTGAAGAAAAAGTCGATTCTCTCCAACAAATAAATCAGCAAGTAGTTGATTTACTCACACTTGGTGATTCGCGAAGACGGTAGAAGCTGATTGTGCTAGTTGTATATCATTTTTTAGGTATTTGTGCCTGGGCTTAGTGTTTTTGCTGGGATAACTGTTAATTTGCTCCCAATCTTGGGCAGTCTATTTTGGATAGTTGGATAACCTTGGTTTCATTTTGAATATGGCTGAATAGAATTCATATATTTAATGCCATGATTATAGTCTTGAGTTCCCCTGGTTTATCTAGTTTCTGATCTGGAATGAATGTGACATCTCTAACGAATATTCCATCGGCTATGGATTGCATATGTTGTCATGAATGAAGATCGTAATTGTTATAACTGCTCTATCTTATCTAATATGCATTCATGAATTCTGAAATTGATGTTTGATTAAATTGAGTTAACTATTATACATCAATATTCTTCTTCTACCCGATCAGTTCTCCCAAGTATTTCAAGCTTCAGTCAATATCACATGAGATATCTTTGTCAATGACTGACAAAAAGGGGGAGAACATTTACATACACCCCGAATGGACATTATGTATCTATTAGATGTTGTTGCAGGTGTTAGGGTGAGCAGCTGCATCAAGCAAGGGAGAGTTTACAAGAAAGGGGTATCAGCTACTGGTTGTGTACATGGAATAGAAATTGTAAAATTGTGTAAAAGCATATGCACACAATTTAGGGTGTGTTTGTCCAGAGTGTTCTAGGGTGTTTTGGAGATTTTGTCATATAATTGACAAACGGGGAGATTGAAAGTGCCCTGGTTTATCAAGTTACGTGAGTGTTGAGTCAGATTGTCTACAAAGCTTGATAGGAAGATCAATTCAAGCGTCTGCCTTAACAGGATGTGTGCAAGCTTGCCACAGGTAAACCTAAAGCCTCACATCCCATAACCCAAAACAACAGGTGAATAAAACCCTTAAAAACAAGTTAGAAATCATAGGGTTTTAAGGTGAGAAAACTTTTTTAAAAATAAGAAAATCGCTAAGTTTTTCTCACCTTGTCGATTTTATCGAAACATCCTCGATATGATAGACCTGCTCTGTCGATGTCCTCGATACCTTAACGATATTATCGATGTAAGGACCAAAAGTGTCCAGCAACTAAATATTCATCTGGACGGATTTATCGATGTATCGACACACCTATCGATATCATATATATAAGAACTAAAAAGTCCAGCAACTTCACAACATATCTGGACGAATTATCGATGTATCGATACACCTATCGATATCATCGACATACAAATCTCGAGCCCATCGAAAATGGCTCGATAAGATCAACAGGCAGATTTTTAGCGCCCCTATTTTTTAATGAAAATCTCGAATTTCTTCGATATATCGATGCTCTTCTGATATGATCTAAAATCAAATATCGATAACATTGGAAGTCCATCGATGATATCGATCGTGGGCGTGCATTTCTTACAACAGATATTTTAGGTTATTTTTAACTATGATCGGGGGCCCTTCGATATAATCGATATTCAAATATCGATGATATCGGCACCAGGTCGATTGCATCGAACAAGGTCATAAACCGTCCAGAAAGCTTAAAGAGAAATCTGCTGGATTTATCGATGCCTCAACTCTGATCTCGATATCATCGACATTTAAATTCTGATGATCTCGACGGTTCCCTGATCATTCATGAAATCTTGAAATATTTCAAAGTCAAGTCTCTCTCATTTTTCAAGTGTCGATGGATCGAACCTGTCATCGATGGAATCAGAGTTCGAAATTCGATGACATCGACATTAGTTTCGATTCATCGACCAATTGGCAAAAGTTTCAAAAGCGTATGACATTGAGTTCAAGTCATCGAGCAGACCATCGATGCTATTGAGAGTATACGCTCGATGATATCGAACTCTATCATAAATGTGACCGTTTTATATCCGTTGGAACTTTTTACCTATATATAAAGGACTTGTCTTTTGTTGCTGTGAGAGAAAGAAGAGAGAGCTTTTGTGTGTTTCAACTTTTATCTTATATCTAAAGCCCTTTCTCTCAAGGGAGTTCATCCTCCAATCCACCCTCATCATTGATATTCAATAGAGTGGATTGGGGAATGAACTTTCGCATTCAAAGATCCTCCAGCTACCACCTTAATGGCAAATCATTAAGATGGGATGCCTTGAATGCATAAGATTGGAATCGCTCTATCTTCCTAATAAGAAAATATTTTAAGAGTAAGATTTCATCTTGACCTTGACCCAACCCGAGGCCGAGTATTGGTACATCATTGTATGTTGCGGATCAACGGAGCAGAAGACTCTTCGTCAACAAGGAGGAGGAGATCTTCAGCATTGTGCTAAACAAGACTCATTAGCTTATTTGTAAGTATCCAAAGTCCAAGAGGACACTTGTGATCATTCCTTTCTAGGATTGGGTCTTAAGTTGTTCTCACCCTTTAAAGTCCTCAAGGAGGCCTCCGGCGGGAGTGTACGTGGTGGGTACGTTGTGTGGACCCTTGCTCTGTGGAGAGCATAAACATCTAATTAGGAGTGAACCAGTTAAACTTTGGGTTTGAGGTGAAACGTGTAAAACCTTGGGTTTGAGGTGAACCGGGTGAAACCTCCAGTAGGGTCTTATGGAAGATCCTTGGCCAGTGTGCTTAAAAGTGGGTGTACTGTGTTGACCCTTGCTCGTGAGACATGAACAGTCAACCTCAGTGTAGGTTGTAAAGGTTGAAGGTAAAACTAATTTAAAACATTAGGTTAGAGGTGAACCGCTGTGAAACCTCCTTAGTGAAATCCGGTACACTCAAGGGTTGAGTGCGGTTACTGGGAGTGGAGTAGACTTATCGTCAAAGCACTATAAAAATGACTATGTTTGAGATTATTATTCTTATGATTGTGTGATTTACTTTAATACTTCCATATCTGAACATTTGATCACACCACACACACCAACACAGTCATATCCATCATAAGCTAGCTTGCGTACTTCTTCTCTCTAAAATAGTTTGTGATTAGATCCTCTACCAGTCTTGGAAGCCAGTAGAGTTACATTTGAGTAATCCTGATAATTGAATGATCACAGGATTAGTAAAGTAGGATTTTTAAATAAATCATAAAAACTTTAAAAAGTCCTATTCACCCCCCTCTAGGACATATTGGCATATTCCTTCTTCAACTAGTGCGGTCTTTACCGATTTAGGTTTTCATCTTTTTCTAGTTGCTTTCATAATACTCACGAGATTAGTCCCTATGGATTTGACCTCGGTCTCACCGATATTATTACTGCATCACGACCTTACACTTGGGGTTGTGAACAAGTTTTTAGTGTCATTGCCGGGGACTAACTATTGTATTTTTCTGAGATTAACTTGTTTTAGGATTAGGTTAAGATTAGGGTTTGTTTACTTTCTATTTTTAGGTTAGGGTTTTTCTAATTTATTTTTAGAAACTAATTTACTTTCTATTTATAGGATTAGAAACTTTCCTAATTTATTTTTAGGAACTAGGTTGCTTTCTTATTTTTTTTAAAACTAATTTATTTTCTTTTTTCTTCTGTAGGATCCCAATATTGAAACTTCTAATTTGGTAACTTCTTTCTAATTTCTCTCTTTCTATTTCTAGATTTCTATTTTTCTCTTTCCTTTTAGGTTTAGGTTAGATTCTGAAATTGAGGGCTGAGAGTGTTTCATGCCTAAGTGAGTCTGTGACAATACTTGACGTCTTTTGAGTGAAGGAGGATTGGTTGAGGGGTCATCTATCCATCACAGGATTAGACACCACTCGAGATCCATAGAGTTAACTGAAGTTATGGCTGTTAATCAACCTCCAAATCCACCTCAACCTAGGATTGCGGAAGTTTAGGATGAGAATGAGGTGCATCAAGCACCCCTGCCTCGTACTTTTTGAGATTATTTACCACCGGCTAGGGTGAGCACACCCTCATGCATGGTTTTTCCAGAAGAATATAGGACATATGGACATCAAGCCAGGTGTAATTCAACTCCTTCCAAAAATCCATGGGCTTGAATCTAAAAACTCATATATACACTTGAAAGAGTTTGATGAGATCATAACCACTTTATATTTTCCTAATGTGTCTGATGACACGGTCAGGCTAAAACTCTTTCACTTTTCTTTGAAAGGGAAAGCTAAGACGTGGTTACATTCACTACGTCCTCGATCTATTAGTAGATGGAACAATGTGACAAGGGAGTTCATAAAGAAAATTTTCCCATACCATAAAACGAACACCCTCAGAAAGTCAATGATGAACTTCGCCCAAAAGGAAGATGAAACATTCTTCAAATGTTGGGAGCGGTTTAAGGATCTTGTCAGTTCATGCCCACAACATGGTTTTGAAATGTGGCGTATTACACACTTTTTCTATGATGGACTGACATCTTCCATGCGCCTATTGGTCGAGATAATGTGTAATGAGGATTCATGAATAAAAACGTCAATAATGTGTGGGATCATTTGGATAGGCTTGCTGTGTAACGCCCCGAATTTTTGCCAACCTGGGATTAGACGTCCTTAGGCAATGGGTCGATCCTAATACCTCATTAACTTGTCAGAACTGAATCCCAAAGTTTAAAGCCGCCTTTGAACTCATTTCCTTCACAAATCTCACCCTTTATCACCTTGATCTTCCAATTTTTCTAAGAACTTTCACCCTAAACACTATCTTAAACTAGCTAAGTAGTATAACTTGGATCACTTTAGATACAAACTGTAAAGGACTAAATACTACCTCAGACGGAAATCACTTAGGATTAAATCCTTTAGAAATTTGACAAAGTTAACTAAGTGCTAAACTAGATTAGCCCTGAAATCCATTTGAATCGCTTTAAACACGATCTGCAAGACCCAAAACTTGTAGTATCATTGACGCTAGGTTACCCAAAAATCTAGGATCAAACTCATTAACCGGCTACTTTCGGGAGCATCTCGAAACTCCGTATCTGATCTGGACCGCACATCGGGAGTCCGAACAATACGAAGTTAAGGACTTAGGACCGCCTCGCTGGGCTTGACAACCATCTCGGAAATCAAATCTAGCCGATGTCCCACGGCTGTACGCTTGAGTCCGGAGCGAGAGTGTGTGAAAAACACTATTCCCTTTACAAAATAAATATCTGGAATAGTGATCTGGCACTATTCGCTTGCGCATCAAGATAAGCAACAGACCGGGCCGTCGAATCGGACTAAATTACACCCTCGGATTAAGAAAAATTTCAGGAACATTTACATGTGCTTGGAATTTCGGATCGTGGCCCACTGACTGTTGAACTGAAAGTGGTCCGCCACGTGCGATCTGGGAATCCGATGGAGTCGAAAACGTAATCCCACATAGATCCATATGTGGTGAGCTTAAGTCTGACGTTTGGCTCAAGGGGGGCCACCAAAAACACTCTTTTGAGCTGGAACATCGCCGAAATGCTTATAATAGCAGTAACCCTTGAACCTGAGTCTATTTTGGGAAGGTTTTAGGCTATAAAAGGACCTTAAACCCTCTCCCATTCCAGCCATACGAATTTGGATTTGAGAGAGAGAAAGTGAGGGAGATGTGGGAGGAACTCCCTGCTGCTATTCCCTGCCGCTATTCGGGCTCCACCGCCTGATTCTCATCGCTTTCCCGGCGATTCCGGCGTCATTTCTAGGTAAGAAACCCTAACCCTAATCTGTTTTAGGGTTATATAGGTTGTAAGTTATGAAATAGCTAACCTGTTTCGTTCTTTAGGCTACCAAACTCCCGTATACGGAACCTTAGCGAACCTATCGACTCCGTTACGATTCTACGACACAAGGTGCGGACTTTAGGTGTATAGGTTATGGTTTTCAACGCTTTCAATGTCAGATAATGATAGATTCATGATCTGCATGCAATTGCACATGTACAAAATGCTTTCCGTTTTCTGTTTCGATTAGAATTGTAGAATTTAGAAATTCACATACTCTAGGTATTCGTATAAAATACCGTATACGTATTTTTTTTGGAAATTTGTTTGACATGTTTATTTGACGTATGGATATATGACGTATGGATAAAATACTTATTTGGCGAAAGGATTCGCCTAAATACATGTTTACTAATAAACACTATGTATGTAGAAATACGGTATTGTAAGAAGTACCGTATACATGTATATTTTAGTAATGTGTTTGTCATGATTAATTATCATATAAATATATTATGTGCGTATAAAACATTTGCTTGGCGAAGGGAATCGCCGTAATACATGTTTGCTTGTATACACTATGTATGTTGAAAATGCGTATTCTAGAAAATACTGTATACGTATAAATATTGGGAGATGAATTTATCATGATTATTTGCTGTAGTAATACATTATACATGGATAAAATACTCACTTGGCTAAGGGATAGCCCTAATACATGTTTTTCTAACATACACCATGTATGTTGTAATAGTTTATTCTAAGTGTTTGTGAAAATGATTGAATGAGTACCGAATTCTCATTAGTACTCGCCATGACTAGTTGTCATGGATTCATGATTGTTGTATTGGCGATACCCCTTTGACGAAAGGATTTGCCCTAAATCACGCCACGACCAATATACACCATATATGCTAAAATGTGTGGCCCAAGTGTTTGTGGAAATGACTGAATGAATATGGAACTTGGATTCCTGCTTGCCATGACTATCCGTCGTGGGTGTACGCGTGTTATGATTGGGGCAACTCCCTAGGGAAAGGATTTGGCCTAATGCCTATGTGATCGACATATGTCATGTATGTTGATGTATGTTTGTTTAAGTGTTTTTTTTTGAAATGTCTGAATGAGTAGTAGTTAGCAAATTGTAATGTATAAGGGTGTTGAGATATGATTCTCAACCTCTTTTCACTATGTGTATGATCTCCTTAGATTGTTGTGTGATTAGGAATTGAACATGTATAAACTCATGCTTGTGTTGTGATTCATAACATGCTCAACTGCTTTATTATTATAACTATGTAATGCATATGTTTAAATTTATATTTACGTTGTATGATCCATCATGGGTGATGGGGGAGCAGAGCAACGAGTGCGTGCAAAAGTACCACAATGGCGCACCCTAAACGGATAATACCATACCTTGATTGTATGAGTTGAATCTCGATCCATTACTGCTTTATCTATCTGCAAGTTATCATATTTGGGGCTATAATTGTAGTCCAGACAATCGGTACCAGAATTGAATTCGTGGCTGTGATTCATTTGCCACATGAGATGTGTTCGACGAACCCGAGTCGTACTTCGGTTGGCGATAGTGGTTGGCCACGCGAAGTGCTTATGCATTTCATGTCGTTCAACTTGTTGTGCGCTCGAGCTAGCCGAGCTCGTCAAGTAACCCGATCTGTCTAATGTATGTTCACCATGTTTGGACGTTACTGCTTGAACCTAGGGTACCAAACTTACCAGTGGCAATCCTGTTAACCATGGTACCTCGATCTGCTAAGACTCATGAGCCGGACATGGTGGTATGGGACACCGTGGCCGAGCTGTCGGCCTATGCTGGGGCCATGTGCCTCCCCGTAGTGACCATTGAGCAATCCAAACTCGTGAGCCGAATACGGTGGTATGGGACACTGTATTCGAGCTGTCGATACTTATGGCGAGAGCCGAGTATGGTGAGACCTGTACTCGTGCAGACGGGCGACGAGTCCTCTGTAGTATCTTCGAGTATACTCCAAGGTCTGTGATTAGCGACGAGTCTTTCACAGCAACTAGATTATGAGTTGAGTAGGATGCACGTGAGACCTATACTCGAGTGACGGCTAGTGATTGATCCGAGTACGGTGAGACACCGTACTCGAGTGACGGTCGAGAATTGAGCCGCATACGGTGAGATTTGTATCCGTGCTGACGGGTGACGAGCCCTTTGTGATGCCTTCGCTACGCCTCTCAAACCATAATATCGTATGAGATTAACTAGGACTGACGACCCTAGAATGGATCATGTTTGGGAATGATACAAGGGAGGTAACTTAGTTTCCCAATACTGCTGTTTGAAATGGACTAATAATAACTTGGTAATCATGATCATCATCGCACCGCATGTGCTTAGTAGATGTGGCGCACTGAGGGAGTTAAGCATTCGCGAACGTAAGATGATGTCGCATGAGGGTGGTTTAGCAAGGGCATACAACATCATGTCATTTCATTCTCGCACTTAATAAGAGTAGTTAGAATTGTTTGATTTGTACTGCTTTATCATTACTGCTTGATTGGATTGATAACATGTTAACCTATGCTTTACTGTTCCACTGAGTTGATCACTCACTCCCACGTTACGGGACGGTGTTGTACACACCAACCAGATTTGTTGAATTTCAGATGATGGCGATGCTTATGAAGCAGAGCCGGACTACTTCTATGGTGATGAGGAGGAGTTCTCCTATCATGTAACTCTCTGACGGGTCTGTGAAGACCTGGTACTGTATTGACGGGGCTATGGTATTTGGGATAGGAGACATTACACTTCCTCACATTAGGTATATTTTAGAACTGTACTTGTAATTATTTAACCTGGTAACGTTATCACACTCTGGAGACTCATTATAGTTTATATATTTTATCTATCTATCACAGTCTTCCGCTTGCAAATTTAATTGTCTCTGGAGTATGATATGTTGTTTTGGCTTAATCTCACTCATGTTCACTACTCTAATACAGTCAACATTCAATCATCATTCATTTTGTTGCATAAGTGATGTTCTGGAACTCGAGAGTTGAGTTACTACTCGACCCTCGATTTTCAGGGCGTTACAAGTTGGTATCAGAGCATGATTTGGATTAAACCGGACCTGGGTTATGGTCACACGACGCACACTGACGCACTCTGACTTAGGAGGGAGCGACGGAATGTAGAAACAGTCTTAGGCATCCCTGCTCCGTCCAACGGCTAATTCGCTGAAAGCAAACGCCAAAATCGAATACGTATTAACCCTTGGTCGCACGGGTCGACCTTATAATATTCCTAGGCCGTCTATTAAAGAGTCTGGATTATAATCCACCTCACCCCAACCGTTGAAAATAGATAGAATACGGGATAAACGTGATGAGGATAACTACTCCGAATCCTCGGAGCTTCTCTGGACTCCTCACAGAGACTTCTCAAATCCACGAGAAAAGAAAAGCAGAAAGTAGAAATAAATTCTAATAAATTCAAATTGATTAATGAATGACTACAAAAATTGAGTTCACAACCCTTTAAATAGGAATACCAAGCAATGGTAAAGAGATCAGAAACAAACTACAACTAAAACTCCTAGAATTCGCGACTTACCATAAGGTGGTGATGTCTACTAGTGCGCAAAGTTTTCAGCCAAGAATAATAAGTGTCCTATTTGGCTTCACCAAACCATTCTCCTAATTATTCTAAGCTCTTTACGCGATGAGCGCAACTCCTAAAGCCCAATGGATGAAGAGCAATGAAACTAAAAATTACTATTTTAGTAAAACGAAATTAAAACGGGGAAATGACTGTCAATCAGAGGCTTTTTCGCAATTCCGGGCTGCGCAACCCGACGTAGCTGGTTGGTTGGCTTCATTAGCTCGTTCTACCCCAAATTCATATATTTTACATTAGATAACTCATTCCGGATTGCAAGTTACGTCCGATTATCTCGAAACTACCCGAAATGGAGTGAATCGGATTCGGGGGCCTCCCCACTTAGATCCGATGGGACCCAGGGTCGAACCAAGGTGCATTTGGCACCTTGGGATAACAAAGAACACGGCCCCACCGCGGTGGCGTAGTTCCGGCCAAGGTGGACCGCGGCGGAGCCGCGGTTCCAGCGGTGGACCACGGTCCGGTGGCCCATCTGAGGTGGCTCCAAGGCTGGGATTCGTCGGCCCGACCTCCCCTACCCCCTGGTACGTGCAGTTTTGGCAAATGATTGGGATTTTGGGGGCTAGAGCACCCCACTCTCTCATTTCACCCTTCCAAGCCCTCCAACTTGTTGTTTCTCTCTCCAATCTCCCTCTCAATCCTACATTCCACCTTTTTCAACCACCATCTATCCTTCCACAATGTTTACAGTAATACCTACCTTTCCCCCCTCTTCATCCTCTCTCAATTGAGCTCCTACACCCCCCATTTGAGGCTCAAATTCCTGTAAACTCTCAAACCAGCCCATCTCTTCACTTCCTTTCTTTAAACCCTGTCTGTTGGGCCTCTACAACGTCTGTTGAGACCCCAATCCGTGGAGAACCAAACCTCCAGCCCTATCTTTCTCTCTTCATCACTTTCCATTCGCTTTTCCATGGCTCTATCCGAGCATGTACGGCCATTCTCTTGGATGTCTAATCATCCATACTGTTGCCTCGTGGTTCGCATGGGTTACTGTCTTAGGGTGCTTATGATTTCATGTTGATGGTTGTAGTTGTTGGTAGAATATTTTAGCTATTTGAGGGCATTTAGGGCCCGTTCGGCCAAATTACATTAGGTAAGTTTACAGTGGATAGAATTGTAAAAGTAATAATAAATGTATATGTAGGGTATGGCCCCTAGATTGGGTGTATCCTATGTCTTCTGACACCATGTTTAGAATGTACGCAATTAAGAGTAAATTCTGAGAATTCCTTTCCAATAACACTTAGAAATTTCCCCATCGTGGGATATGGAAAATCCCATCTCACGTTTTTCCAACACCAGGCTCATTTTCCAAGGCCTATAAAAATTAATCCCCTCCCACCCTCCTACCAACCATGTCACACCCAATCCCAAGGTAGGATTAGTAATGCGGTCCCATTTAATACAACTTAAGGCCACTGGCAAAATAGTGTTGAAGAGATAAAGTCCCTTGATATACATTAACCCACCACACTCTGATAGCTTAAGCTTTTGGAGTAAATGGTTGTTTGATAGATAGGCCCATAGAGTTTGGACCTAGAACAGTGCTTCGACAGACCTGACAGTATAGGAAATCCAACCAATTAAGAACGTAAACTCTAGAACCCCCTTAGTTGGTTTGAGCATATGTGAAGTGCCCAAGCGTAGCTACATTCATGTTCGGGCAACTCAATTCCAAATGAACAAACAAATTTCTTTATTAGAAATGATATAAAATCATCTGGTGTATAAGCATAGACTTTAGATTACAACTGGTGGATTACCGCTACTCATCAGTTGAGCCTAGGCTGCTGAATAGGCTAAGAAATGTAAACGACAAAAAAATGTTAAGATAATTGAGTGATATACTTAGTGAGTCGGTTTGATTAGGTAGGAGCGAGACCCCGTTCCTTTGTTGAAATCCTCTTGATACTCATAGACTCCTTTAATAACTCATAGGAAGGTTGTATGACATAGAAACTATTCATGCTCATAGAAAACTTATATATCCATTGGATTTAATGTTAGATCAAATCAATACACCCTCAGAATTGCCTTCTCAAGGACTTAGTACAATCGGGAACACGGGGCAGAGAAACTACACATTAGCGAGGTATTCGCGGTTTGAATCGAATTCTCAATCCTGGTAGTGACCAATGAACCCTATGCTCTGATCAAGTAGAAGGTCGGGATCAGCTAGGATTAAGGATTGATACGACGATTTTTTGTCTTCGCGAGGCAGAAGGTCTATGTATCCGGCTCAGACCCACTACACAATTTTCTTTCCGTGTTGGCCCAACCATTTACAACTAAAAGTTTATAATTTTGTCCTTGAAAAGTGTTAGGAGTATATAGCTGGTAGAGACTATGTCTTTTAGGCCTAAGTGAGTATTTTATTCTTGCATGATATATTACTACAGCAAATAATCATGATAAATACATCTCCAAAATTTATACGTATACAGTATTTTCTAAAATACGCATTTTCAACATACATAGAGTATACAAGCAAACATGTGTTAAGGCGATTCCTTTCGCCAAATAAGTAATTTATCCATATATTATATAATCATATGACAAATAATCATGGCAAACACATTTCCAAAATATACATGTATACGGCACTCCTTACAATACAGTATTTCTACATACATAGTGTATATTAGTAAAACATGTATTTCGGCGAATCCTTTCGCCATATAAGTATTTTATCCATATATCGTATATCCATACAACAAATAAACATGTCAAACACATTTCTAAAAAAAATACGTATACGGTATTTTATACGAATACCTAGAGTATGTGAATTTCCATATTCTTCAATTCTAAACGAAACAGAAAACGAAAAGCACTTTGTACATGTGCAATTGCATGCAAATCATGAATCTATCATTATCTGACATTGAAAGCGTTGAAAACCATAACCTATACACCTAAAGTCCGCACCTTTTGTTGTAGAATCGTAACGGAGCCGATAGGTTCGCTAAGCTTCCGTATACGGGAGTTTGGCAGCCTAAAGAACGAAACAGGTTAGCTATTTCATAACCTACAACCTATACAACCCTAAAATAGATTAGGGTTAGGGTTTCTTACCTAGAAACGACACCGGAATCGCCGGGAAAGCGATGAGAATAAGGCGGTGGAGCCCGAATAGCGGCAGGGAACAGCAGCAGGGAATTCCTCCCACATCTCCCTCACTTTCTCTCTCTTTTCCCTCTCTCAAATACAAATTCGTATGGCTAGAATGGGAGAGGGTTTAAGGTCCTTTTATAGCCTAAAACCTTCCCAAAATAGACTCAGGTTCAAGGGTTACTGCGAATATAGGTATTTCGTCACTTTTTCAGCTCAAAAGAGAGGTTCAGGTGGCCCTCATTGAGCCAAACGTCAGACTTAAGCTCACTACTCACGGATCTACGTGGGACTACGTTTTCAACTCGAACGGATTCCCAGATCACGCGTGGCGGACCAGTTTTAGTTCAACGGTCAGCAGATCTCGATCGGAGATTCCGAGTACATGTAAATGTGTATGAAATTTTTCTTAATCCGAGGGTGTAATTTAGTCTGATTCTGACTGTCTGGTTGCTTAATACTGATGCGCAAGCGAATGGTGCCAGATCACTATTGCAGATATTTATTTTGTAAAGGGAATAGTGTTTTTCACACTCCCTCACTCCGGACACGGTCGAATGGCCATGGGACATTGTCTGGACTTGATTTCTGAGATGGTTGTCGAGCCTAGTGAGGCGGTCCTAAGTCCTTAACTTCGTATTGTTCGGACTCCCGATGTGCGATCCAGATCAGATACGGAGTTTCGAGATGCTCCCGAGAGCAGCCGGGTAATGAGTTTGATCCTAGATTTTTGGGTAACCTAGCGTCAATGATTCTACAAGTTTTAGGTCTTGCAGATCGTATTTAAAGCGATTCAAATGAATTTCATGGCTAATCTAGTTTAGCACTTAGTTAACTTTGTCAAATTTCTAAAGGATTTAATCCTAAGTGATTTCCGTCTGAGGTAGTATTTAGTCCTTTGCAGTTTGTATCTAAAGTGATCCAAGTTATACTACTTAGCTAGTTTAAGATAGTGTCTAGGGTGAAGGTGCTTTGAGAAATTGAAAGCACAAGGTAGTGAAGGGTGGGATTTGTGAAGAAAATGGTTTGAAAAGAGATTTGAGGCTTTAATTTGAGCGTTTAAGAAGTTAAACCTGTATTAGGATTGATCCATTGCCTAAGGACGTCTAATCCCACGTTGGCAAAAATTCGGGGTGTTACAATCTACCCCCCTTAAAATAAAATTTCATCCCCGAAATTGCCTAAGGGTAATAAGGAAAGATTTCTATTAGTTCATTTGCCTAAGACTTCTTGATTTCGAGTTTCTACACGTGGTAGGGTATATACTAGCCTGGTTCATTTTAGTCTACCCCCCTTAAAACTTATTTCTTTATCCATTTCTCATACCCTGATGGTTTACTACAATTTATTTCTTTACCTATTTGGAGTCTTGACGATAATTCCCACCAATTTAGAATAAGATAGCTGTTTTCATTATTTGACCAACACGGAGAGACGGTAATAGTGGGCTCGATACCGATACATCGATCATCTACCGGGCCAGGGTAGGAAGCTCATCGTATCACTTCCGAATCCTGGTGGATCCTGGTCTTCTGCTCGGCCAAGCAGTGAGTCCATTGGTAGTCGCCCAGGATTGAGAATTGGGTCAAGCCGCGAATGTTTCGCAGTTGTATATTTTAGTAACTCCGTAGTCCGATCACTCTAAAACCGTAGGGAATGTCCATCATTGAAAGGTTCAAATTGTTTATTCTATTCCTTGGGGCCTAAAAGAAAATCTCTATTGGCTATATGTTCTTAACACTTCTCGAAGACGAAGTTATAAACTTTTAGTTGTAAGTGGTCGGGCCAACACGGAAGGAATGTTGTGTAGTGGGTCGGAGTCGGATACATGGATCTTCTGCCTAGCTAGGACAGAAAATTGTCATATCATTTCTTAATCTTAGTTGATCCCGACCTTCTGCTTGATCAGAGCATAAGGTTCATTGGTCACTACGAGGATTGAGAATTCGATTCAAACCGCGAATACCTCGCTTAAATGTAGTTTCTCTACTCCGTGTTCCCATTGTACTAAGTCCTTGAGAAGGCGATTCTAAGGGATGTATTGGTTGGACCTAACATTGAATCCAAGGGATATATAGGTTTTCTCTAATCGTGAATAGTTTCTACGTCAAACAAGCTCCCTAAGAGTTACTAAGGAAGCCTAAAGTATTAAGGGGATTCAACGAAGGAATGGAGGTCTCACTCCAACCTAATCCAGCCTATTAACTAAGTCCATCTTTCAACTATCTTGCAATTATCTTAGCATAATCAGTCTTTTACATTCCGTAGTAGAACCAGTAGCCTAGTCTCAATTTATGAGTAGTGGTAATCTATTAGTCTATGCTTACACACTAGATGATTTCAGATCATTCCTAATACAAGAAATTATTCATCGTGTAGGGTCAAACGTTGTCTAAGTGGAATTGAGTTGTTTGTACTTGACGCTCGAGCATTTCACACATGCTCACACCAGCTAAGAAGATCCTGGGGCTTACATTATTAATTTGTTGGATTTCCTATACGGTCAGGTCTGTCGAAAACTAGGAGTATCGCTCTAGGTCCAAAACTCTAAGGCCTATTTGTCAAACAACCATTTACTCTAAAAGCTTAAGCTGACAGAGTGTGGTGGGTTAATGTATATCAAGGGACTTTATCACTTCAACATGATTTGGCCAGTGGTCCTAAGTTGTATTGAATGAGACTGCATTGCTAATCCTACCTCGGGGTTGGGAGTGGTATGTTTGGTAGGAGGGTGGGTGGGGATTAAAATTAGTGGTATAGGCTTTGGAAAATGAGCCTTGTGTGGGAAAGTGCGAGATGGGAGTTCCAAATCCCAGGGTAATGAACTTCTAAGTGTTATGAGAAAGGAAAATCTCGGAATTTACTTTTAATTGCATACATTCTAAACATGATGTCGGAATACATGGGATACACCCAATCTAGGGACCATACCTACACATAGATTTATTATTACTTTTACAATTCCATCCACCTAATCCCACTTAATGTAGTTGATTGAACAGGCCCCAAATGTCCCATCATTTGGAGATTGTGAAGGCCATAGAGAAGTGAAGAAAATGGTAGAACAAGGGCTGATTTCTCTGGTTCCCCACAGACTTGAGCCTCAACAGAGATTGCAAAGGCCCCAACTGACAGGGATTGAAGGAGGAAAAATGAATAGATGGGATGGGTTGAGAGCTTACACGAATGTGAGCTTCGAATGGGAGGTGCGAGTGTCCAAATGAGGGAAACGACAAGGGTAGAAGGTAGGTGTGGCTGTGATCGATGGAAGTGGGTGAATCATGGTTGAAAATAGTAGATTGAAAGATTGGAGGAAGGATTTGAGGGAAAAATCAGAAATAGAAGGGGACGGCGTTTGGAAGGGAAGATGTGAGAGAGAGGGGTGCTCCAGCCCCCAAAATCTCAAACCCCAGCCAAAACCGCACGTGCCAGGGGGTAGGGGAGATCGGGCCGACCAATCCCAGCCTTGGAGCCACCTCAGATGGGCCACCGGACCGCGGTCCGCCTTGGCCGGAACCGCTCCACCGCGGTGGGGCCGTGTTCTCTGTGGTCCCAAGGTGCCAAATGCACCCCTGTTCGACCACAGGTCCCATCGGATCTAAGTGGGGAGGCCCCCGAATCCGATTCGCTCCATTTCGGGTAGTTTCGGGATAATCGGACGTAACTTGCAATCCGGAATGAGTTATCTGATGTAAAATATATGAATTTGGGGTAGAACGAGCTAATGAAGCCAACCAACCCTGCAATGTTGGGTTGCGCAGCCCGAAATTACGAAAAAAGCCTCCGATTGATAGTCATTTCCCCGTTTTCATTTCGTTTTACTAAAATAGTAATTTTTAGTTTAATTACTCTTCATCCATTGGGCTTTAGGAGTTGCGCTCATCGCGTAAAGAGCTTAAAATAATTAGGAGGATGGTTTGGTGAAGTCAAATAGGACACTTACTATTTTTGGCTGACAGCCTTGCGCACTTGTAGACATAACAACCTAAGAGTTTTAGTTGTAGTTTATTTCTGATTTCTTTCCCATTACCCGGTATTCCTATTTAAAGGGTTGTGAACTCATTTTCTTTTGTCATTCATTACTCAATTTTGAATTTGTTAGAATTTATTTCTATTTTCTGCTTTTCTTTCCTCATGGATTCGAGAAGTCTCTGTGAGGAGTCCAGAGAAGCTCCAGGGATTCGGAGTAGTTATCCTCATCACGTTCATCTCTTATTCTACCGATTTTCAACTGTTGGGATGAGGTGGATTGTGATCTAGACTCATTAATAGACGGCCTAGGAATGTTTTAAGGTCGACCCGTGCGACCATGGTTGAATACGGACTCGATTTCGGCGTTCGTTTTCAGCGAACAAGCCGTTGGATGGGACAGGGATGCCTACGACTGTTTCTACATTCCGTCGCTCCCTCCTAAGTCAGAGTGCGTCAGTGTGCGTCGTGTGACCATAACCCAGGTCCGGTTTAATCCAAATCATGCTCTGATACCAACTTGTAACACCCTGAAAATTGGGGGTTGAGCATAAACTCAACTCCCGAGTTCCAGAACATCACTTATGCAACAAAATGAATGATGATTGAATGTTGACTGTATTCGTGCATTGAACATGAGTGAGATTAAACCAAAACAACATATCATACTCCAGAGACAGTTAAATTGCAAGCGGAAGACGATGATAAATAGATAAAATATATAAACTGTGATGAGTCTCCAGAGTGTGATAACATTACTAGGTTAAATAATTACAAGTAACGTTCTAAAATATACCAAATGTATAAGTGTAATATCTTCTATCCCAAGTACCATAGCCCCGTCAATGCAGTACCAGGTCTTCAGAGACCCGTCAGAGAGTTACATGATAAGAGAACTCCTCCTCATCACCATAGAAGTAGTCCGGCTCTGCTTCATAAGCATCGCCATCATCTGAAATTCAACAAATCTGGTTGGTGTGTACAACACTGTCCCGTAACGTGGGAGTGAGTGATCAACTCAGTGGAACAGTAAAGCATAGGTTAACATGTTATCAATCCAATCAAGCAGTAATGATAAAGCAGTAAAAATCAAACAATTCTATCTACTCTTATTAAGTGCGAGAATGAAATGACATGATGCTGTATGCCCTTGCCAAACCACCCTCATGCGACATTATCTTACGTTCGCGAATGCTTAACTCCCTCAGTGCGCCACATCTACTAAGCACATGTGGTGCGATGATGATCATGATTACCGAGTTATTATTAATCCATTTCAAACAGCAGTATTGGGAAACTAAGGTACCTCCCTTGTATCATTCCCAAACATGATCCATTCTAGGGTCGTCAGTCCTAGTTAATCTCATACGATATTATGGTTTGAGAGGCATAGCGAAGGCATCACAAAGGGCTCGTCACCCGTCAGCACGGATACAGATCTCACCGTATGCGGCTCAATTGCTGACCGTCAGCTCGAGTACAGGTCTCACCGTACTCGGCTCAATCACTAGCCGTCAGCTCGAATACAGGTCTCACCGTACTCGGCTCAACTCATACTCTAGTTGCTGTGAAAGACTCGTCGCCAATCACAGACCTTGGAGTATACTCGAAGATACTACAGAGGACTCGTCGCCCGTCAGCACGAGCACAGGTCTCACCGTACTCGGCTCTCGCCGTAAGTATCGACAGCTCGAATATAGTGTCCCATACCACCATAATCGGCTCACGAGTTTGGTTGCTCACTGGTCACTACGGAGAGGCACGTGGCCCCAGCGTAGGCCGATAGCTCGACCACGGTGTCCCATACCACCATGCCCGGCTCATGAGTCTTAGCGGATCGAGGTACCATGGTTAAAAGGAATTTCACTGGTAAGTTTGGTATCCTAGGTTCAGGCAATAGCGACCAAACATGGTGAACATACATAAGACAGATCGGGTTACTTGACGAGCTCGGCTAGCTCGAGTGCACAATAAGTTAAACGACATGAAGTGCATAAGCACTTCGCGTGGCCAACCACTATCGCCAACCGAAGTACGACTCGGGTTCGTCAAACACATCTCACGTGGCAAATGAATCGCAGCCACCAATTCAATTCTGGTACCGATTGTCTGGACTATAATCATAGCCCCAAACATGATAACTTGCAGATAGATAAAGCAGTAATGGATCAAGATTTCCACTCATACAATCAAGGTATGGTATTATCCGTTTAGGGCTGCCAGGGCTGTTGCATGCACTCGTTGCTCCGCTCCCCCATCACCCATGACGGATCATACAACGTAAATATAAATTTAAACATATGCATTACCTAGTTGTAATCATAAAGCAGTTGAGCATGTTATGAATCACAACACAAGCATGAGTTTATACATGTTCAATTCCTAATCACACAACAATCCAAGGAGATCATACACATAGTTAAAAGAGGTTGAGAATCATATCTCAACACCCTTATACATTACAATTTGCTAACTACTACTCATTCAGACATTTCAAGAAACACTTAAACAAACATACATCAACATACATGACATATGTCGATCACAACGGCATTAGGCCAAATCCTTTCACTAGGGAGTTACCCCAATCATAACACGCGTACACCCACGACGGATAGTCATGGCAAGCAGGAATCCAAGTTCCATATTCATTCAGTCATTACCGCAAACACTTGGGCCACACATTTTAGCGTATATAGTGTATATTGGCCGTGACGTGATTTAGGGAAAATCCTTTCGTCGAAAGGGTATCGCCAATACAACAATCATGAATCCATGACAATTAGTCATGGCGAGCACAAATGAGGATTCTATACTCATTCAGTCATTTTCACAAACACTTAGAATACACTATTACAACATACATGGTGTATGTTAGCAAAACATGTATTAGGGCTATCCTTTAGCCAAGTGAGTATTTTATCCTTGCATGATATATTACTACAGCAAATAATCATGATAAATACATCTCCAAAATTTATACGTATACAGTATTTTCTAAAATACGCATTTTCAACATACATAGAGTATACAAGCAAACATGTATTACGGCGATTCCTTTCGCCAAATAAGTAATTTATCCATATATTATATAATCATATGACAAATAATCATGGCAAACACATTTCCAAAATATACATGTATACGGCACTCCTTACAATACAGTATTTCTACATACATAGTGTATATTAGTAAAACATGTATTTCGGCGAATCCTTTCGCCATATAAGTATTTTATCCATATATCGTATATCCATACAACAAATAAACATGTCAAACACATTCTAAAAAAATACGTATACGGTATTTTATACGAATACCTAGAGTATGTGAATTTCCATATTCTTCAATTCTAATCGAAACAGAAAACGGAAAGCACTTTGTACATGTGGAATTGCATGCAGATCATGAATCTATCATTATCCGACATTGAAAGCGTTGAAAACCATAACCTATACACCTAAAGTCCGCACCTTTTGTTGTAGAATCGTAACGAGCCGATAGGTTCGCTAAGCTTCCGTATACGGAGTTTAGCGACTTAAAGAACGAAACAGTTAGCTATTTCATAACCTACAACCTATACAACCCCGAAACAGATTAGGGTTAGGGTTTCTTACCTAGAAACGACGTCGGAATCGCCGGAAAGCGATGAGAATCAAAGCGGCGAGCCGAATAGCGGCGAGGGAAATGTGAGCAGGGAATTCCTCCCACATCTCCCTCACTTTCTCTCTCTTTTCCCTCTCTCAAATCCAAATTCGTATGGCTGGAATGGGAGAGGGTTTAAGGTCCTTTTATAGCCTAAAACCTTCCCAAAATAGACTCAGGTTCAAGGGTTACTGCTAATATAGGTATTTCGTCACTTTTCCAGCTCAAAAGAGAGGTTTTGGTGGCCTTCCTTGAGCCAAACGTCAGACTTAAGCTCACTACTCACGGATCTACGTGGGACTACGTTTTCGACTTGAACGGATTCCCAGATCACGGGTGGCGGACCAGTTTCAGTTCAACGGTCAGCGGATCTCGATCGGAGATTCCGAGTACATGTAAATGTGTATGAAATTTTTCTTAATCCGAGGGTGTAATTTAGTCTGATTATGACGGTCTGGTTGCTTAATACTGATGCGCAAGCGAATGGTGCCAGATCACTATTCCAGATATTTATTTTGTAAAGGGAATAGTGTTTTTCACACTCCCTCGCTCCGGACACGATCGAATGGCCATGGGACATTGTCTTGACTTGATTTCCGAGATGGTTATCGAGCCCAGTGAGGCGGTCCTAAGTCCTTAACTTCGTATTGTTCGGACTCCCGATGTACGATCCAGATCAGATACGGAGTTTCGAGATGCTCCCGAGAGCAGCCGAGTAATGAGTTTGATCTTAGATTTTTAGGTAACCTAGCATCAATGATTCTACAAGTTTTGGGTCTTGCAGATCGTATTTAAAGCGATTCAAATGGATTTCATGGCTAATCTAGTTTAGCACTTAGTTAACTTTGTCAAATTTCTAAAGGATTTAATCCTAAGTGATTTCCGTCTGAGGTAGTATTTAGTCCTTTGCAGTTTGTATCTAAAGTGATCTAAGTTATACTACTTAGCTAGTTTAAGATAGTGTCTAGGGTGAAGGTGCTTTGAGAAATTGAAAGCACAAGGTAGTGAAGGGTGGGATTTGTGAAGAAAATGGTTTGAAAAGAGATTTGAGGCTTTAATTTGAGCGTTTAAGAAGTTAAACCTGTATTAGGATTAATCCATTGCCTAAGGACGTCTAATCCCACGTTGGAAAAAATCCGAGGTGTTACAATCTACCCCCCTTAAAATAAAATTTCGTCCCCGAAATTGCCTAAGGGTAATAAGGAAAGATTTCTATTAGTTCATTTGCCTAAGACTTCTTGATTTCGAGTTTCTACACGTGGTAGGGTATATACTAGCCTGGTTCATTTTAGTCTACCCCCCTTAAAACTTATTTCTTTATCCATTTCTCATACCCTGATGGTTTACTACAATTTATTTCTTTACCTATTTGGAGTCTTGACGATAATTCCCACCAATTTAGAATAAGATAGCTGTTTTCATTATTTGACCAACACGGAGAGACGGTAATAGTGGGCTCGATACCGATACATCGATCATCTACCGGGCCAGGGTAGGAAGCTCATCGTATCACTTCCGAATCCTGGTGGATCCTGGTCTTCTGCTCGGCCAAGCAGTGAGTCCATTGGTAGTCGCCCAAGATTGAGATTTGGGTCAAGCCGCGAATGTTTCGCAGTTGTATATTTTAGTAACTCCGTAGTCCGATCACTCTAAAACCGTAAGGAATGTCCATCATTGAAAGGTTCAAATTGTTTATTCTATTCCTTGGGGCCTAAAAGAAAATCTCTATTGGCTATATGTTCTTAACACTTCTCGAAGACGAAGTTATAAACTTTTAGTTGTAAGTGGTCGGGCCAACACGGAAGGAATGTTGTGTAGTGGGTCGGAGTCAGATACATGGATCTTCTGCCTAGCTAGGACAGAAAATTGTCATATCATTTCTTAATCTTTGTTGATCCCGACCTTCTGCTTGATCAGAGCATAAGGTTCATTGGTCACTACCAGGATTGAGAATTCGATTCAAACCGCGAATACCTCACTTAAATGTAGTTTCTCTACTCCGTGTTCCCATTGTACTAAGTCCTTGAGAAGGCGATTCTAAGGGATGTATTGGTTGGAACTAACATTGAATCCAAGGGATATATAGGTTTTCTCTAATCGTGAATAGTTTCTACGTCAAACAAGCTCCCTAAGAGTTACTAAGGAAGCCTAAAGTATTAAGGGGATTCAACGAAGGAATGGAGGTCTCACTCTAACCTAATCCAGCCTATTAACTAAGTCCATCTTTCAACTATCTTGCAATTATCTTAGCATAATCAGTCTTTTACGTTCCGTAGTAGAACCAGTAGCCTAGTCTCAATTTATGAATAGTGGTAATCTATTAGTCTATGCTTACACACTAGATGATTTCAGATCATTCCTAATACAAGAAATTATTCATCGTGTAGGGTCAAACGTTGTCTAAGTGGAATTGAGTTGTCTGTACTTGACGCTCGAGCATTTCACACATGCTCACACCAGCTAAGAAGATCCTGGGGCTTACATTATTAATTTGTTGGATTTCCTATACGGTCAGGTCTGTCGAAAACTAGGAGTATCGCTCTAGGTCCAAAACTCTAAGGCCTATTTGTCAAACAACCATTTACTCTAAAAGCTTAAGCTGTCAGAGTGTGGTGGGTTAATGTATATCAAGGGACTTTATCACTTCAACATGATTTGGCCAGTGGTCCTAAGTTGTATTGAATGGGACTGCATTGCTAATCCTACCTCGGGATTGGGAGTGGCATGTTTGGTAGGAGGGTGGGTGGGGATTAAAATTAATGGTATAGGCTTTGGAAAATGAGCCTTGTGTGGGAAAGCGCGAGATGGGAGTTCCAAATCCCAGGGTAATAAACTTCTAAGTGTTATGGGAAAGGAAAATCTCGGAATTTACTTTTAATTGCATACATTCTAAACATGATATCGGAATACATGGGATACACCCAATCTAGGGACCATACCTACACATAGATTTATTATTACTTTTACAATTCCATCCACCTAATCCCACTTAATGTAGTTGATTGAACAGGCCCCAAATGTCCCATCATTTGGAGATTGTGAAGGCCATAGAGAAGTGAAGAAAAGGGGAGAACAAGGGCTGATTTCTCTGGTTCCCCACGGACTTGAGCCTCAACAGAGATTGCAAAGGCCCCAACTGACAGGGATTGAAGGAGGAAAAATGAATAGATGGGATGGGTTGAGAGCTTACACGAATGTGAGCTTCGAATGGGAGGTGCGAGTGTCCAAATGAGGGAAACGACAAGGGTAGAAGGTAGGTGTGGCTGTGATCGATGGAAGTGGGTGAATCATGGTTGAAAATAGTAGATTGAAAGATTGGAGGTAGGATTTGAGGGAAAAATCAGAAATAGAAGGGGAGGGCGTTTAGAAGGGAAGATGTGAGAGAGAGGGGTGCTCCAGCCCCTAAAATCCCAAACCCCAGCCAAAACCGCACATGCCAGGGGGTAGGGGAGGTCGGGCCGAGCAATCCCAGCCTTGGAGCTACCTCAGATGGGCCACCGGACCGCGGTCCGCCGCCGGAACCATGCCGCCGCAGTGAGGCCGTGTTCTCTGTGGTCCCAAGGTGCCAAATGCACCCTGGTTCGACCCTGGGTCCCATCGGATCTAAGTGGCGAGGCCCCCGAATCCGATTCGCTCTATTTCGGGTAGTTTCGGGATAATCGGACGTAACTTGCAGTCCGGAATGAGTTATCTGATGTAAAATATATGAATTTGGGGTAGAACGAGCTAATGAAGCCAACCAACCCTGCAATGCTGGGTTGCGCAGCCCGAAATTGTGAAAAAAGCCTCCGATTGATAGTCATTTCCCCGTTTTAATTTCATTTTACTAAAATAGTAATTTTTAGTTTAATTACTCTTCATCCATTGGGCTTTAGGAGTTGCGCTCATCGCGTAAAGAGCTTAGAATAATTAGGAGGACAGTTTGGTGAAGTCAAATAGGACACTTACTATTTTTGGCCGACAGCCTTGCGCACTTGTAGACATAACAACCTAGGAGTTTTAGTTGTAGTTTATTTCTGATTTCTTTCCCATTACCCGGTATTCCTATTTAAAGGGTTGTGAACTCATTTTCTTTTGTCATTCATTACTCAATCTTGAATTTGTTAGAATTTATTTCTATTTTCTGCTTTTCTTTCCTCATGGATTCGAGAAGTCTCTGTGAGGAGTCCAGAGAAGCTCCAGGGATTCGGAGTAGTTATCCTCATCACGTTCATCCCTTATTCTACCGATTTTCAACTGTTGGGATGAGGTGGATTGTGATATAGACTCATTCATAGACGGCCTAGAAATGTTTTAAGGTCGACCCGTGCGACCATGGTTGAATACGGACTCGATTTCGGCGTTCGTTTTCAGCGAACAAGCCGTTGGATGGGACAGGGATGCCTACGACTGTTTCTACATTCCGTCGCTTCCTCCTAAGTCAGAGTGCGTCAGTGTGTTTCATGTGACCATAACCCAGGTCCGGTTTAATCCAAATCATGCTCTGATACCAACTTGTAACGCCCTGAAAATCGGGGGTCGAGCATAAACTCAACTCCCGAGTTCCAGAACATCACTTATGCAACAAAATGAATGATGATTGAATGTTGACTGTATTCGTGCATTGAACATGAGTGAGATTAAACCAAAACAAAGATATCATACTCCGAGACAAGCTTAAATTGCAAGCGGAAGACGATGATAAATAGATAAAATATATAAACTGTGATGAGTCTCCGTGAGTGTGATAACATTACTAGGTTAAATAATTACAAGTACAGCTCTAAAATATACCAAATGTGTAAGTGTAATATCTTCTATCCCAAGTACCATAGCCCCGTCAATGCAAGCACTGTGTCTTCGTGAGACCCGTCGTAGAGTTACATGATAGGAGAACTCCTCCTCATCACCATAGAAGTAGTCCGGCTCGCTTCATAAGCATCGCCATCATCGAAATTTAACAAATGCGGTTGGTGTGTACAACACCGTCCCGTAACGTGGGAGTGAGTGATCAACTCAGTGGAACAGTAAAGCATAGGTTAACATGTTATCAATCCAATCAAGTAGTAATGATAAAGCAGTACAAATCAAACAATTCTAACTACTCTTATTAAGTGTGAGAATGAAATGACATGATGCTGTATGCCCTTGCCAAACCACCCTCATGCGACATCATCTTACGTTCGCGAATGCTTAACTCCCTCAGTGCGCCACATCTACTAAGCACGTGCGGTTCGATGATGATCATGATTACTGAGTTATTATTAGTCCATTTCAAATAGCAGTTTGGGAAACTAAGGTACCTCCCTTGTATCATTCCCAAACATGATCCATTCTAGGGTCGTCAGTCCTAGTTAATCTCATACGATATTATGGTTTGAGAGGCGTAGCGAAGGCATCACAAAGGGCTCGTCACCCGTCAGCACGGATGCAGATCTCACCGTATGTGGCTCAATTGCTGACCGTCAGCTCGAGTACAGGTCTCACCGTACTCGGCTCAATCACTAGCCGTCAGCTCAAATATAGGTCTCACCGTACTCCGCTCAACTCATACTCTAGTTGCTGTGAAAGACTCATCGCCAATCACAGACCTTGGAGTATACTCGAAGATACTACAGAGGACTCATCGCCCGTCAGCACCAGCACAGGTCTCACCGTACTCGGCTCTCGCTGTAAGTATCGACAGCTCGAATATAGTGTCCCATACCACCATAATCGGCTCACGAGTTTGGTTGCTCACTGGTCACTACGGAGAGGCATGTGGCCCCAGCGTAGGCCGACAGCTCGACCACGGTGTCCCATACCACCATGCCCGGCTCATGAGTCTTAGCGGATCGAGGTACCATGGTTAAAAGGGATTTCACTGGTAAGTTTGGTACCCTAGGTTCAGGCAATAGCGACCAAACATGGTGAACATACATAAGACAGATCGGGTTACTTGACGAGCTCGGCTAGCTCAAGCGCACAATAAGTTAAACGACATGAAGTGCATAAGCACTTCGCGTGGCCAACCAC
Organism: Magnolia changhungtana; assembly: GCA_030180095.1. Lineage (NCBI taxonomy): Eukaryota > Viridiplantae > Streptophyta > Magnoliopsida > Magnoliales > Magnoliaceae > Magnolia > Magnolia changhungtana. The sequence continues at coordinate 379,226 of JASAUF010000324.1, read as the reverse complement.
TATCGCCAACCGAAATACGACTCGGGTTCGTCGAACACATCTCACGTGGCAAATGAATCGCAGCCACGAATTCAATTCTGGTACCGATTGTATGGACTATAATCATAGCCCCAAACATGATAACTTGCAGATAGATGTAATGGATCAAGATTCCACTCATACAATTAAGGTATATCTACATAAAAGGTCTAAGACATAATCTCCTAAGCATATCTCAAATCTGTGATAATGGGCATGTGGTCAAATTCAACAGACAAGAATGTGAAATCATAAACCAATCAGGAAAATCAGTAATGAAGGGTCAGCGCACAAGTAACCACTGCTACATTATTAGAGGCATAGAAAGGACTGATGCCTATAAGTACTGAGCAGAGAAAGACAAGTCCAAATCATCATCTAGATCTGGATATTTACTGAAATGATGCAATTTTATTGAGCGCCGAATGATATATATGAGGTTCCTCACCTCAATCTTTTGTATATAAACATTCAAATGTTTATAATTTTTTATGTGTACAGTAATTGTACATAATTTTGCTGAGTATGCTATTGATTCACAGAAATACTAAAAAGTATACTTAAAGGGTCGAAAAAGAAAAATATTCATCTTTGATATGCCTATTGATCTGTCATTTTCGATTAATCGATCATGGGTCGATATCATCGACATCTCTTCAGAATGTAGAAAGTCACATGATCGAGACTACTATCGAAGCAATTGCCGATAACATCGGATGTGGATCATCGATATAATCGATAGTAAGTTCGATAAAATCGAAGACTCCCACCCGATAAAAGGAGATCGAGCGAAAAAATCTTATTTCTCTGAAAAATTTTCTACTCTACTCTCTGCTTGAATCCTCGGCCAGAAGACCATCGGCAGGTCCCAGAAGTTTCAAAACAAACGGATATTACCTTTCCATTTCTTTCACTCCAGAGTCTAATCTCACTTTTGGTCGGGTATTTTTTGTTCTTTTGATTGACTTTCCTTACCTTTACTTATCTCTTACACTGAAAAATCATGAACAAAGGGAAAGGTAAGTCTCTTTCTCAGTCTTTAAAAGGGAAAGCGAAACAACCCAGTTTGCATCAACTCACTCCATCGGTGAGACATCCGACCACTATTGTTGAACGTCTGGTTCTTAACAGTGTCATCGAGTCTTTTGGTGTAGACCTCCTTCTAGAAGTAATAAGATGGCAAAATATTCTGAATCTTGGTGGTATTCATCAAATTGGAGTGGTCCATGACTTCCTTAGTAAAAGTCATGTTATTTGTGACGATCCACCCTGTGTTCAAGTAGAATTAGTGTATTACTCCAAGCACATCACTCCCATCAGCTTGAGTCACTTTTAGATCTCCAAGTCACTTGCATTCCTGTTACCAGTCGAAATCTAAATGGTCTTGGTGTTTGGGGTGAGATAAATCGTGTACTATGTCAAGGAACTACTATTTCTCGGAACGATAATAATTTCCTTCATATTAATCATCTTGGACCCACTTTTAAAATCCTTCATGACATTTTTAGGTCCAATGTCTATCCGTGTGATGTGAATGGTAATCATCTGTCTCCCTTTGTGTTAAATGTGTTATATGATGTGTATCAGGAAGTTCAGGTGTGCCTCCCAACACTTCTTCTTAAGCAGCTAATTCGGATCATTCAAGGAAATCATCACGATACACTAGCATTTCCTGTACTCATCTGTAAATTAGCTCATCATGTTAGTATTCCTACCTCATCTGATAGAGTCTATCCAGAGAAGTGGTTTGATAGTGATTCGGCTCAGGTGACACAACAACTGTGTCTTCCTTCAGTTCTTCCCGAGAATAGTGCCCCCCCTGCAGTCAGCTACTCCATATGCTCATCCGTCATATCCATGGGGATCCAACCGAACGCCATTACTGAGTCCGGAGTCTATCACAAATTGCCAAACTCATCACCTTGAACGTCACCTACTGAACGATATGGCGAGCATGGAGGAGCGACTTCACAATTGTGAGAGACGTCTCACCATGATTGAAGAAAAAGTTGATTCTCTCCAACGAATAAATCAGCAAGTAGTTGATTTACTCACACGTGGTGATTCGCGAAGACGGTAGAAGCTGATTGTGCTAGTTGTATATCATTTTTTAGGTATTTGTGCTTGGGCTTGGTGTTTTTGCTGGGATAACTGTTAATTTGCTCCCAATCTTGGGCAGTCTATTTTGGATAGTTGGATAACCTTGGTTTCATTTTGAATATGGCTGAATAGAATTCATATATTTAATGCCATGATTATAGTCTTGAGTTCCCCTGGTTTATCTAGTTTCTGATCTGGAATGCATGTGACATCTCTAACGAATATTCCATCGGCTATGGATTACATATGTTGTCATGAATGAAGATCGTAATTGTTATAACTGCTCTATCTTATCTAATATGCATTCATGAATTCTGAAATTGATGTTTGATTAAATTGAGTTAACTATTATACATCAATATTCTTCTTCTACCCGATCGGTTCTCCCAAGTATTTCAAGCTTCAGTCAATATCACATGAGATATCTTTGTCAATGACTGACAAAAAGGGGGAGAACATTTACAAACACCCCGAATGGACATTATGTATCTATTAGATGTTGTTGCAGGTGTTAGGGTGAGCAGCTGCATCAATCAAGGGAGAGTTTACAAGAAAGGGGGATCAGCTACTGGTTGTGTACATGGAATAGAAATTGTAAAATTGTGTAAAAGCATATACACACAATTTAGGGTGTGTTTGTCCAGAGTGTTCTAGGGTGTTTTGGAGATTTTGTCATATAATTGACAAACGGGGAGATTGAAAGTGCCCTGGTTTGTCAAGTTACGTGAGTGTTGAGTCAGATTGTCTACAAAGCCTGATAGGAAGATCAATTCAAGCGTCATTTTAACAGGATGTGTGCAAGCTTGCCACAGGTAAACCTAAAGCCTCACATCCCATAACCCAAAACAACAGGTGAATAAAACCCTTAAAAATAAGTTAGAAATCATAGGGTTTTAAGGTGAGAAAACTTTTTTAAAAATAAGAAAATCGCTAAGTTTTTCTCACCTTATCGATTTTATCGAAACATCCTCGATATGATAGACCTGCTCTGTCGATGTCCTCGATACCTTAACGATATTATCGATGTAAGGACCAAAAGTGTCCAGCAACTAAATATTCATCTGGACGGATTTATCGATGTATCGACACACCTATCGATATCATCGATATAAGAACTAAAAAGTCTAACAACTTCATAACATATCTGGACGAATTATCGATGTATCGATACACCTATCGATATCATCGACATACAAATCTCGAGCCCATCGAAAATGGCTCGATAAGATCAACAGGCAGATTTTTAGCGCCCCTATTTTTTATTGAAAATCTCGAATTCCTTCGATATATCGATGCTCTTCTGATATGATCTAAAATCAAATATCGATAACATTGGAAGTCCATCGATGATATCGATCGTGGGCGTGCATTTCTTACAACAGATATTTTAAGTTATTTTTAACTATGATCGGGGGCCCTTCGATATAATCGATATTCAAATATCGATGATATCGGCACCAGGTCGATTGCATCGAACAAGGTCATAAACCGTCCAGCAAGCTTAAAGAGAAATCTGCTGGATTTATCGATGCCTCGACTCTGATCTCGATATCATCGACATTTAAATTCTGATGATCTTGACGGTTCCCTGATCATTCATGAAATCTTGAAATATTTCAAAGTCAAGTCTCTCTCTTTTTTCAAGTGTCGATGGATCGAACCTGTCATCGATGGAATCAGAGTTCGAAATCCGATGACATCGACATTAGTTTCGATTCATCGACCAATTGGCAAAAGTTTCAAAAGCGTATGACATTGAGTTCAAGTCATCGAGCAGACCATCGATGCTATTGAGAGTATACGCTCGATGATATCGAACTCTATCATAAATGTGACCGTTTTATATCCGTTGGAACTTTTTACCTATATATAAAGGACTTGTCTTTTGTTGCTGTGAGAGAAAGAAGAGAGAGCTTTTGTGTGTTTCAACTTTTATCTTATATCTAAAGCCCTTTCTCTCAAGGGAGTTCATCCTCCAATCCACCCTCATCATTGATATTCAATAGAGTGGATTGGGGAATGAACTTTCGCATTCAAAGATCCTCCAGCTACCACCTTAATGGCAAATCATTAAGATGGGATGCCTTGAATGCATAAGATTGGAATCGCTCTACCTTCCTAATAAGAAAATATTTTAAGAGTAAGATTCCATCTTGACCTTGACCCAACCCGAGGCCGAGTATTGGTACATCATTGTATGTTGCGGATCAACAGAGCAGAAGACTCTTCGTCAACAAGGAGGAGGAGATCTTCAGCATTGTGCTAAACAAGACTCATTAGCTTATTTGTAAGTATCCAAAGTCCAAGAGGACACTTGTGATCATTCCTTTCTAGGATTGGGTCTTAAGTGGTTCTCACCCTTTAAAGTCCTCAAGGAGGCCTCCGGCGAGAGTGTACATGGTGGGTACGTTGTGTGGACCCTTTCTCTATGGAGAGCATAAACATCTGATTAGGAGTGAACCAGTTAAACTTTGGGTTTGAGGTGAAACGTGTAAAACCTTGGGTTTGAGGTGAACTGGGTGAAACCTCCAGTAGGGTCTTATGGAAGATCCTTGGCCAGTGTGCTTAAAAGTGGGTGCATTGTGTTGACCCTTGCTCGTGAGACATGAACAGTCAACCTCAGTGTAGGTTGTAAAGGTTGAAGGTGAACCTAATTTAAAACATTAGGTTAGAGGTGAACCGCTGTGAAACCTCCTTAGTGAAATCCGGTACACTCAAGGGTTGAGTGCGGTTACCGGGAGTGGAGTAGACTTATTGTCAAAGCACTATAAAAATGATTATGTTTGAGATTATTATTCTTATGATTGTGTGATTTACTTTAATACTTCCATATCTGAACATTTGATCACACCACACACACCAACACAGTCATATCCATCATAAGCTAGCTTGCGTACTTCTTCTCTCCTACCAGTCTTGGAAGCCAGTAGATTACATTTGAGTAATCCTGATAATTGAATGATCACAGGATTAGTAAAGTAGGATTTTTAAATAAATCATAAAAACTTTAAAAAGTCCTATTCACCCCCCTCTAGGACATATTGGCATATTCCTTCTTCAACTAGTGCGGTCTTTACCGATTTAGGTTTTCATCTTTTTCTAGTTGCTTTCATAATACTCACGAGATTAGTCCCTATGGATTTGACCTCGGTCTCACCGATATTATTACTACATCACGACCTTACACTTGGGGTTGTGAACAAGTTTTTGGTGTCATTGCCGGGGACTAACTATTGTATTTTTCTGAGATTAACTTGTTTTAGAATTAGGTTAAGATTAGGGTTTGTTTACTTTCTATTTTTAGGTTAGGGTTTTTCTAATTTATTTTTAGAAACTAATTTACTTTCTATTTATAGGATTAGAAACTTACCTAATTTATTTTTAGAAACTAGGTTGCTTTCTTATTTTTTTTAAAACTAATTTATTTTCTTTTTTCTTCTGTAGGATCCCAATATTGAAACTTCTAATTTGGTAACTTCTTTCTAATTTCTCTCTTTCTATTTATAGATTTCTATTTTTCTCTTTCCTTTTAGGTTTAGGTTAGATTCTGAAATTAAGGGCTGAGAGTGTTTCATGCCTAAGTGAGTCTGTGACAATACTTGACGTCTTTTGAGTGAAGGAGGATTGGTTGAGGGGTCATCTATCCATCACAGGATTAGACACCACTCGAGATCCATAGAGTTAACTGAAGTTATGGCTGTTAATCAACCTCCAAATCCACCTCAACCTAGGATTGCGGAAGTTTAGGATGAGAATGAGGTGCATCAAGCACCCCTGCCTCGTACTTTATGAGATTATTTACCACCGGCTAGGGTGAGCACACCCTCATGCATGGTTTTTCCAGAAGAATATAGGACATATGGACATCAAGCCAGGTGTAATCCAACTCCTTCCAAAAATCCATGGACTTGAATCTAAAAACTCATATATACACTTGAAAGAGTTTGATGAGATCATAACCACTTTATATTTTCCTAATGTGTCTGATGACACGGTCAGGCTAAAACTCTTTCACTTTTCTTTGAAAGGGAAAGCTAAGACGTGGTTACATTCACTACGTCCTCGATCTATTAGTAGATAGAACAATGTGACAAGGGAGTTCATAAAGAAAATTTTCCCATACCATAAAACGAACACCCTCAGAAAGTTAATCATGAACTTCACCCAAAAGGAAGATGAAACATTCTTCAAATGTTGGGAGCGGTTCAAGGATCTTGTCAGTTCATGCCCACAACATGGTTTTGAAATGTGGCGTATTACACACTTTTTCTATGATGGACTGACATCTTCCATGCGCCTATTGGTCGAGATAATGTGTAATGAGGATTCATGAATAAAAACGTCAATAATGTGTGGGATCATTTGGATAGGCTTGCTGTGTAACGCCCCAAATTTTTGCCAACCTGGGATTAGACGTCCTTAGGCAATGGGTCGATCCTAATACCTCATTAACTTGTCAGAACTGAATCCCAAAGTTTAAAGCCGCCTTTGAACTCATTTCCTTCACAAATCTCACCCTTTATCACCTTGATCTTCCAATTTTTCTAAGAACTTTCACCCTAGGCACTATCTTAAACTAGCTAAGTAGTATAACTTGGATCACTTTAGATACAAACTGTAAAGGACTAAATACTACCTCAGACGGAAATCACTTAGGATTAAATCCTTTAGAAATTTGACAAAGTTAACTAAGTGCTAAACTAGATTAGCCCTGAAATCCATTTGAATCGCTTTAAACATGATCTGCAAGACCCAAAACTTGTAGTATCATTGACGCTAGGTTACCCAAAAATCTAGGATCAAACTCATTACCCTACCTTTTCGGAGCATCTCGAAACTCAGATCTCGATCCGGACCGCACATCGGAGTCCGAACAATACGGTTAAGGACTTAGGACCGCCTCGCCGGGCTTGACAACCATCTCGAAAATCAAATCCACCAATGTCCCACTACTGCTCGCTTGAGTCCTGAGTCGAGCGAGAGTGTGTGAAAAACACTATTCCCTTTACAAAATAAATATCCGGAATAGTGATCTGCACTATTCGCTATGATCAAGATAAGTAACCAGACCGTCGAATCGACTAAATTACACCCTCGATTAAGTAAAATTTCAGAACATTTACATGTGCTTGAATTTCTGGATCGTGGCCCAAATGCCGACCGTTGAACCGAAAGTGGTCCGCCACGTGCGATCCGGGAATCCGATCGAGTCGAAACGTAATCCCACATAGATCCATGTGTGGTGAGCTTAAGTCCGACGTTTGGCTCAAGGGGGCCACCAGAAACACTCTTTTGAGCTGGAACATCGCCGAAATGCTTATAATAGCAGTAACCCTTGAACTTGAGTCTATTTTGGGAAGGTTTTAGGCTATAAAAGGACCTTAAACCCTCTCCCATTCCAGCCATATGAATTTGGATTTGAGAGAGAGAAAAGAGAGAGAAAGTGAGGGAGATGTGGGAGGAACTCCCGTCGTTCCCTCGTCGCTATTCTGCTCCACCGCCTGATTCTCATCGCTTCCCGGCGATTCCTGGCGTCGTTTCTAGGTAAGAAACCCTAACCCTAATCTATTTTAGGGTTGTATAGGTTGTAGGTTATGAAATAGCTAACCTGTTTTGTTCTTTAGGCTGCCAAACTCCCGTATACGGAACCTTAGCGAACCTATCGACTCTCGTTATTATTCTACGACACAAGGTGCGACTTTAGGTGTATAGGTTATGGTTTTCAACGCTTTCAATGTCAGATAATGATAGATTCATGATCTCGCATGCAATTGCACATGTACAAAATGCTTTTCGTTTTCTGTTTCGATTAGAATTGTAGAATTTGGAAATTCACATACTCTAGGTATTCGTATAAAATACCGTATACGTATTTTTTTTGGAAATTTGTTTGACATGTTTATTTGACATATGGATATATGACGTATGGATAAAATACTTATTTGGCGAAAGGATTCGCCTAAATACATGTTTACTAATAAACACTATGTATGTAGAAATACGGTATTATAAGAAGTACTGTATACATGTATATTTTAGTGATCTGTTTGTATGATTAATTGTCGTATAAATATATTATGTGCATATAAAACATTTGCTTGGCGAAGGGAATCGCCGTAATACATGTTTGCTTGTATACACTATGTATGTTGAAAATGCGTATTCTAGAAAATACTGTATACGTATAAATATTGGGAGATGAATTTATCATGATTATTTGCTGTAGTAATACATTATACATGGATAAAATACTCACTTGGCTAAGGGATAGCCCTAATACATGTTTTGCTAACATACACCATGTATGTTGTAATAGTTTATTCGAAGTGTTTGTGAAAATGATTGAATGAGTACCGAATTCTCATTCGTACTCGCCATGACTAGTTGTCATGGATTCATGATTGTTGTATTGGCGATACCCCTTTGACGAAAGGATTTGCCCTAAATCACGCCACGACCAATATACACCATATATGCTAAAATGTGTGGCCCAAGTGTTTGTGGAAATGACTGAATGAATATGGAACTTGGATTCCTGCTTGCCATGACTATCCGTCGTGGGTGTACGCGTTTTATGATTGGGGCAACTCCCTAGGGAAAGGATTTGGCCTAATGCCTATGTGATCGACATATGTCATGTATGTTGATGTATGTTTGTTTAAGTGTTTTTTTTGAAATGTCTGAATGAGTAGTAGTTAGCAAATTGTAATGTATAAGGGTGTTGAGATATGATTCTCAACCTCTTTTCACTATGTGTATGATCTCCTTGGATTGTTGTGTGATTAGGAATTGAATATGTATAAACTCATGCTTGTGTTGTGATTCATAACATGCTCAACTGCTTTCTGATTATAACTATGTAATGCATATGTTTAAATTTATATTTACGTTGTATGATCCGTCATGGGTGATGGGGGAGCGGAGTGACGAGTGCGTGCAACAGCCCTGATAGCCCTAAACGGATAATACCATACCTTGATTGTATGAGTTGAATCTTGATCCATTACAGCTTTATCTATCTGCAAGTTATCATGTTTGGGGCTATAATTGTAGTCCAGACAATCGGTACCAGAATTGAATTCGTGGCTGTGATTCATTTGCCACGTGAGATGTGTTCGACGAACCCGAGTTGTACTTCGGTTGGCGATAGTGGTTGGCCACGTGAAGTGCTTATGCATTTCATGTCGTTCAACTTGTTGTGCGCTCGAGCTAGCCGAGCTCGTCAAGTAACCCGATCTGTCTAATATATGTTCACCATGTTTGGACGCTACTGCTTGAACCTAGGGTACCAAACTTACCAGTGGCAATCCCGTTAACCATGGTACCTCGATCCGCTAAGACTCATGAGCCGGACATGGTGGTATGGGACATCGTGGCCGAGCTGTCGGCCTATGCTGGGGCCATGTGCCTCCCCGTAGTGACCATTGAGCAACCCAAACTCGTGAGCCGAATATGGTGGTATGAGAAACTATATTCGAGCTGTCGATACTTACGGCGAGAGCCGAGTACGGTGAGACCTGTACTCGTGCTGACGGGCGACGAGTCCTCTGTAGTATCTTCGAGTATACTCCAAGGTCTGTGATTAGCGATGAGTCTTTCACAGCAACTAGAGTATGAGTTGAGCCGGGTACGGTGAGACCTGTACTCGATCTGACGGCTAGTGATTGAGCCGAGTACGGTGAGACCTGTACTCGAGCTAACGGTCAGCAATTGAGCCGCATACGGTGAGATCTGTATCCGTGCTGACGGGTGACGAGCCCTTTGTGATGCCTTCGCTACGCCTCTCAAACCATGATATCGTATGAGATTAACTAGGACTGACGACCCTAGAATGGATCATGTTTGGGAATGATACAAGGGAGGTACCTTAGTTTCCCAATACTGCTGTTTGAAATGGACTAATAATAACTCGGTAATCATGATCATCATCGCACTGCATGTGCTTAGTAGATGTGGCGCACTGAGGGAGTTAAGCATTCGCGAACGTAAGATGATGTCGCATGAGGGTGGTTTAGCAAGGGCATACAGCATCATATCATTTCATTCTCGCACTTAATAAGAGTAGTTAGAATTGTTTGATTTGTACTGCTTTATCATTACTGCTTGATTGGATTGATAACATGTTAACCTATGCTTTACTGTTCCACTGAGTTGATCACTCACTCCCACGTTACGGGACGGTGTTGTACACACCAACCAGATTTGTTGAATTTCAGATGATGACGATGCTTATGAAGTAGAGCCAGACTACTTCTATGGTGATGAGGAGTTCTCCTATCATGTAACTCTCTGACGGGTCTGTGAAGACCTGGTACTGTATTGACGGGGCTATGGTATTTGGGATAGGAGACATTACACTTCCTCACATTAGGTATATTTTAGAACTGTACTTGTAATTATTTAACCTGGTAATGTTATCACACTCTGGAGACTCATTATAGTTTATATATATTTTATCTATCTATCACAGTCTTCCGCTTGCAAATTTAATTGTCTCTGGAGTATGATATGTTGTTTTGGCTTAATCTCACTCATGTTCACTACTCTAATACAGTCAACATTCAATCATCATTCATTTTGTTGCATAAGTGATGTTCTGGAACTCGAGAGTCGAGTTACTACTCGACCCTCGATTTTCAGGGCGTTACATGCTGAAAACGCACAATCATGGGACGTCTCTACAAAATCGAGAACCACCTCTAGGCCCACTCAATTAAAGGAGGGGGGCTTAATATACCTTTTGAAAGAGGATGATGACATCAATGCTAAAGTTGCTAATCTAATATGGAAATTCGAAGCCATGAAACTAACGAAGGATAAGGCTAAGGAAACTGTTTGCGGTATTTGTTCTTGCAACATTCACACAACTGAAAATTGCCGACCTGCTTTTCAAGAGGTACTAAATGAGTAATCCAATGTCGTAAATAATTAACAAAGACCTTTTAATGGACCCATCTCTAATACATACAATCCTAGTCAGAGAAATCCTCCAAATTTTAGTTGGAGGAATGGACAAACTGCTAATCCTCAAGGTTCCCTAATCAAATTCCAAATCATCGGAAACCTCAAGAAGAACTGGTTCAAAATTCAACACAAACTCAGGAGCTTACCCAAGCAATACAAAAACTTCTAAAATTTATACGAAAGATGGATTCATGTGTTACGGTCATTGAGAGGGGAATGCTTCCTGATCAACCTTTCCCTAATCCTAAACCGCAATACGAAATAAGTGATCCAAGCTCTTCAAATCAAATGGAGCAAGCTAAGTCTATCACCACTCTTGGGAGTGGGAAAATAATTGAAAAATCTATCTCGGTAAGGGCTGAGGAGTCTAAGGACCCCGAAGTAGATGAAACTAATAGACCTAGTAACACTCCACAAAAGTTAGAACCGAAACTTCAAGGCAAGCCGAATGAACCATTCCTCTAATGGTTGATTGCACCAAAACCTCTCTCTAACTCTCAGGACATTCTAGAGGTGGAAAAACAAGTGAAGGTTAACATCCCTCTACTGGATGCGATTAAATAAATACCTTCATATGCCAAATTTCTAAAAGACTTGTGTACGACCAAAAGACAGTAAAATATTCAAAAGAAAATCTTTTTAACTAAAAAAGTGAGTGCCATCCTAAAGCAAGATGTACTATAGAAATATAAAGATCCTGGTAGCCTAACCGTCGCTTGTGTAATTGGGAATTACCGCATTGATCACACACATATTGATTTAGGAGCGAGTGTAAATCTGATCCCATACTGGGTCTATAAACAACTGGGTCTAGGTGACACCCGGACCACACAACAACTTGCTGAACGCTCGGTTCGAGTACCAAGAGGAATAATTGAGGATGTGTTGGTCCAAGTTGATAAACTCTACTAGCCGGTAGATTTTTATCATCCTGGATACTCAACCCATCGTAGACACAAGCACTCAAATTCCAGTCATTCTTGGTCGCTTATTCCTTGCCACATCAAATGCAATCATTAATTGCAAGAATGGAGTCATTAGTTTATCTTTTGGAAATATGACATTGGAGTTGAATATCGTTTTCAATACGGGCAAACAATTAGAAGAAGATGATGATTTCCATGACATTAACATGATTGACTCTTTCATGAAAGATAAAACACTTTTGACCTTATCATTTGACCCTCTAGAGACGTGCCTGGCCCACACCAATGATTTTGATGATGACATGATTAGGGAGACGGGGTCCATGCTTGATACCGTGCCGGTACTTGAAGTTAACTGGTGGAGGCCGCAATTTGAAGAATTACCCCAAACTAATGTATTACCTCTACCATCTAACCTCAAGGCACCGAAGCTTGACTAAAAACCTTTGCCATCTGATTTGAAATATGTGTATTTAGGTTAAGATGAGACATGTCTGTGGGGATTTCTTCCCATCTTGAGCAAGAGCAAGAGAGTATACTCATTTCTACTCTCATTAAGCATAAGGGAGCCCTTGGATGGTCGATTGCGGACCTCAAGGGAATTGACTCTTCAATTTGTACTCACTGCATTTATCTGGAGGATAATATGAAGACCTCTCTACAACAACAACATAGATTAAATCCAAACATGAAGGAAGTGGTTAAAGCTAAGGTACTTAAACTATTGGATATGGGTTTCATATACTCGATATTCGATAGTCAATGGGTAAGTCCAACTCAGGTGGTTCCTAATAAGTCTGGAATCACCATCGTATCCATTGCCAACAATGAATTCGCACCAACTAGAGTTACTACTGATTGGAGAATGTGCATTGACTATTGGAAATTAAATACTGTCACAAGGAAGGATAACTTTCCTTTGCCCTTCATTGATTAAATTTTAAAAAGGCAAGCTGGTCACTCGTATTATTGCTTCCTTGATGAATATCTGGGCTACACTCAGATCAAGATAGCCCTTGAAGACCAAGAAAAGACCACATTCATGTGTTCTTTTGGCACCTTTACTTATAGAAGGATGTCATTCGAACTGTGTAATTCCCCCACCACTTTTCAGCGATGCATGATGAGTAATTTTCTGACATGATGGGGCAATATTTATAGGTCTTCATGGACGACTTCTCTGTCTTTGGTCCATCCTTTAGTAATTGTTTAGAGAATCTTAAATGTGTGCTTAAGCGATATGAAGAAAAGAATTTGGTATTGAATTGGGAGAAGTGTCATTTCATGGTTCGTAAGGGAATTGTCCTTAGACATATCATCTCGTCCATGGAAATTGAGGTAGATAAGGCTAAGATTGATCTTATCTTTAACTTACCTTCACCCAAGAATATACTAGACGTGCGATCCTTCTTAGGACATGCCAATTTTTACAGGAGATTCATAAAGGACTTTAGTCACCTTCTCATCCTCTATGTAATTTACTTCAAAAGGATGCACCGTATGAGTGGACTAAGCAATGTCAAGAAGCTTTTACTAAGCTTAAGGGCATGTTAACCACTACATCTATCATGCAGCCACCCGACTGGAGCCATCCTTTTGAACTTATTTGTGATGCGTCTAACTATGCTCTTGGGGCGGTTTTAGGCCAGAGAAAAGAAAAGAAGCCCCATGTTATTCATTACACAGGTAGAACTCTAAATCTTGCCCAAGTGAGCTACTTTATTAAAGAAAAGGAATTCTTAGCCGTAGTGTTCATTTTGGACAAATTTAGGTCCTACTTGATCGAATCCAAGATTGTTATTTACACAGATCATGCAGTGCTTAAGTATCTTCTTTCTAAGATGGATGTTAAGCCCCACCTGATGGATCCTCCTACTCCAAGAATTTGATTTAGAAATAAAAGATAAAAAGGGAGTAGAGAACATAGTGGCTAACCATCTTTTTCGCCTTGATTTCTTTGATTCCCTTGAGACAACACATATAAATGACATGTTCCCTGACGAACAATTGTTCAAAGTTTCCCACTCACCTTGGTTTGTGAAAATTGCTAATTATCTTGCTGTAGGTTTCACGCCAACACATTGATTGTGCAAGATAAGAAGAAATTCTTTATAGAGGTACGCAAGCTCTTCTGGGATGATTCATATTTGTTTAAATATTGCCTAGACCAAATCTTAAGGAGATGTGTGCCAGACAATGAACACCAAAGTGTCACATCCTTCTGTCATTCTTGTCACTCCCTAAACTTTGAAAACGGGCTAACAGAATTCCCGATCGCCAAATCCAATGCCGACAGCCTCCCCAATACCCTATTCTCGGCTCCCATCTCCCATACCCCAAGTTCCAATCTTGGGATCTTATAAGGAGGATTTTCAGTATGAATTTTTTATATATATAAATAAAGGAGCATAACTACAAGTGTACCCAAATCACAAAGGCAACATCATCATCACATATCCACTAATATAAACCGTTGATTACAATGCTGAAAGGAAATACATAAATATAATAAAATCTCCACAAAGCTTGGCCTCCACACTCCTTCCTCAATGCTACTGCAACCTAACGTCACCTGCACGCAACGGTCGTGCATAAGCTTATAAAAAGCTTAGAGGGTGGTGTATGTGTGTACACAAGATAAGTGCCAAGCACACAAATATTAGAGTAAACGGAAATACTAGCAAGTCTATAAGTTATTCAATAATAGAGTATGCAATGTAGATCAACTATGTAATGCGGAGTCATAGTGAGCCAAATATTTGATGCCTAGGATGCAATGCAATATGTAATTCCTGACGAGCCACGAATACCATCAGCCTCCTCTAGGCCATATAAATGCATAAACGTAGTAACTCAAATGCCATATGTCACGAATGTAATGTAATATGTAGATCCCGGTGAGTCCATAATACCATCGGCCTTATTCAGGCTATGCAATACAGAAGTATAGTAATCCAAATGTTATGTGCTAAGGATGCGATGCAATATGTGATGCAAAAAAGAGGACAAAACTGGGGTGTGTAGTCGGGATGATAGTACGTGGTATCGCAAGCTGTGGGGTCCATCACAAGGGACTTCTATCCAAACCAGTCCCATACCTAAATTTAGATAGCTAGACTCAATGTGGTAAACCCCTGATCTCAGGTTGGTCGCATACCCAACTAAAATCCTAGCCATTGCGAAGGTGCACGTAATGATCTAGTTGTGCACCACCAGCCCGAGTATATAGTGAATGAATGAATCAATCAATCATATACTAAGTATGCAACCCCTGCTCGGTAAGACTAGATATCATTACTGTACATCTCTGGGATCATCACCGAGGTCTAGTACACTCTACGCCAGCTTTCCACCCCATCAAGCACACAATACAATTAGGTAAGTGGAAGAAACCTCACTATCCGCCTACCAATATCGGCTCGGCTCATCGATAGTGGACCCATTTATGAGCTAGTCAGACTCAGCCTATCATTGCCTACTCCCTCAGCCTGGTAAGGCTACACCCCCTCCCAACCGACAACGACACAATGGGAGACGTGGCCTACTAGTATATGGTCCTCATGCGCTCAAATATATCCACTCAGTCTAGACATTGGAGCGTCCCTGGTACTAAGGGGTTTAGGGACTTTCACCCGTGGACATACTAAATGCCTTTATGTTAGAACCAAACATTTTTGGTGTCCTAATTGGCCATCCATGATATACCTGTGGAGGCCATGGCCCTGATGTCGATAGGGCGTACAGTGATCATAACACAAAAAATACAAGATGCATGAGTCATACTATCTAGTTATGCATCAAACCTGTGCGTACCGTGCGCTCATATGGGGCAACTCCATCTCTTAGGGAGTCCATAAACAATCAACCCAATGGCACATGTTATGCTCAATCATTCCTCATAACAAGCATGCGGATGATGCATACGGGCATGTATCATGAAGTATACCAAGCATGATTATAATCATAGTGGGCCGGTATAAGACGTCCCATGGCCCATATAGGTGAATGGGTGGTATGCAATAATCACTTACACATGCTGGGTCTCACACATATAACGGGCCTTAAGCATATAATGGTCCTCACACATATGATGGGCCTCTTACATCATAATTGGGCCTCATACAATCATAATGAGCCTTATACAATCACAATAAGCCTTATACAATCATAATGGGCCTCATACGATTACAACGGGCCTCGCATGGTCACAATGGACCTCATATAACAATTAACCTTGCAATGACCTTATACAATCATAATGCTATACTAACACATACTCAGTGCATATTCTAACACAGTTGTAATCAATAATCGGCCTATATATGGCAGGATCCATAGAAGGACAATAGATCTAATCCATAACATGAGGATCGGTCCTCATCAACGGATACAGCAAATCTAATACCACAGATTCTTTTACCTATGGCCAGAGGTGATGATGCATCCTCCTCGTAACAAAGATGGGTCTAGATGGCCTACTCATGGGCCTAAGAGTGGGCTTCCAGGTTTGGGTACTTCTATTAGCATTAATAGGGACCCAAGGGATAGCCCAATCAGGCGAGATGGATCATACTAACAATAATAGGGGCCCATCAATATGTGTTAGCCCACTAAGGGGAAATGAGAATGAGCTTAATACAATCACAATGGGCCTCATATCATCTCAATGGTTTATATCATGATGATATATTAGTACGTACTCATAGTCGGCATAGATAATCAGCCTATACATAAGGCGGGGTCCATAGACGGACAGCAGACCCATAACATGAAGGTCGGTCCTCAACTATGGGTATAACAAATCTGATAGCATGGATCCCTCTGCCTATGGTGATGATGAACTATTCTCACATCAAGGTTGGGCCTAGGTGGCCTACCGAACATTCTTAAGGATCTGGAAAGGGTTCCTTCTCCATACTACCATATAACCCTACTAGATGTCCTAGGGGGCCCAAATAAGTCCTAGATGGACTTCAAGATAAAAGAAATAATCTTACTAACAACCAATGGGGGCCCAACATCTTAGGATAGCCCAACGAGAATAGATGGATCAAGCAAATGGGGTCCAATGATTAGGGTCAACCCACTCAGAGAATGATGAGAATGGGCCTAACAAGACCTAAGGGAATGTCACAATGAGGACATTTAACCATCATTGCCCATCAATGTGGACATTTAACCAACATTGCTCCCAAGGAGTGGCCCACATAAAGCCAAACATATAGTGAGCCCATGGCCTCACAAAAGGGCATAATATACATCACAATGGGCCTCTCTCACGGGCCTCATATACATCACAATGGGCCGCATCACATGAGCCTCGCACATGGGCCTTATGTACATCACATTAGGCCCTGCATACACTGCAGGTGGGCCCTGTAGATTAGATAAAATAGGTATATCTGGGTGGGACCAGCGGCTGGGCAGACCCCTGCCCGCAGGACTGGCCCACCTGGCTCAGGCCCTAAAATGATCTGAAAAACTAGATGGGCAGTGTGGATGAAACACTCATCAAGGTGGGTTCCCACCGTCCACATGGCTGGATGGTGTGGATATACAACACATACATTATAGTAGGCCACACCGTCCCATGCATGGACGGTGTGGATAGAACACTTGCATTAGGGTGGGGTCCCACATGCTGAATACCGCACGTACATCAGGTGGACCCCACATGCTAGAAACAGCACAAACATCAAGTGGGTCCCACCGTCCATGCATGTGGACTATGTAGACAAAAATTAAGGTGGGTCCCACCTGAAATTTAAATTTATCCCATTCTCTTAATAATGCCTTAAAATGATCTTCAAATGATTGAATGGTATAGATACACACATGCCTCATGATCGGGCCCATAAAACTTGCTGACGTAATACAGTAGCTATGCTACTCATGGGGTGCATGGATGCACGGTCTGGATTTAACACATCTCATGATCAAACCCAGAGAACTACTGACGTTAATCCATCAGCTATCTGGCTAGCTGGTCCCCACTGAGATGGGCGGTATGGATGTAAAATACATATATCACGGTGGGCTCCATCAAGATGGACGAATGGCGTGGATGGAATCCACGTATTAGGTGGGTCAGCATTGTCCAGATGGACGGACGACACTGATAACACCCATATATCGTAGTGGGGTCCACTCATCCCACATCTTGAAAATGGATGGACGGTGTGACTAAGGAATGCATACATCAATGGAGGCCCCACCTCCACACGTGCAACACGTGTGGGGTGGGTCCCACATCCTGAAAATGGATAGAAGGTATGAATACAACACCTGTATCATGGTGGAGTCCCACATGTGTGGCCCACCAGCTGGAATATCCTACTGATATTGTGTTCTCCCCTCATCCAAGGTCCTCTCAAGGACGGGCAACAAGGTGCTGCTGCTGGACAGCCAGCAGGGTGGCCGTGCTTGGCAGACGACGTGGATGCAATAAAATATCAAGGTGGGGTCCACGACAAGGAAAGAGACAGAGAGAGAGAGAGAGAGAGAGATGGTGTGGATGCGATAAAATATCAAGGGGGGGTTGACGACAAGGAGAGAGAGAGAGAGAGAGAGAGAGAGAGAGACGGTGTGCGATGGAGGGCTCCGCCACTATGAGCCCACCCTTCCTTGCATTACAAAACATACAATCAAGTGGGTCCTAATGCATATGGGCCCACTAATCAAAATCAACGGTGGAGATCCCTTTTTTCACAAAAAATGCAAGGTCTAGATGACCTTTTTGAAATGGAAATCAAATTAAACATCATGATGGGGTCCATGGAGAATGGCCCCATCATGGGATGAACATATGAATCATGGTGGGCCATCGGCCACACCTAGGGTCCAAAATGGGATCCATACCATCAATCAGTAGGCCTCACTTGGTCCATCATCAAAAATAAAATCTAACCTACAAATCACCACCAGTTCTACTTCTCGTTGGTTCTATAGCTTCCTTAGATCCTTGACTTCGATTTTTATGGAGGATGATGAAGATTGAAGGGCTAGGATGAGAGATGAAGTGGTAGGAAGTGGGCCACATTGGCTCTTTCTCTCCTTAGGAATGGCTTGGATGATTGCTCTCTATTGGTTGCTTGGGAGTGAAGAGAGAAATGAGAGAGAGGAGTGGTGTGATGGGATGAAAAGGGATGGGTGAGTGATGGGTGTACTTGACTTGAGAGTTGACTTAGGTAGGTTGCTTGTCTTGGGGAGAAAGAAAGCATGGGCTAGAGATGGGATGTGTACTTAATTGATTGATTTAAAAGGTGGCAGAGAATTCTCAATGTGGGGTATTTTCCCCAAAATAAACAGGGGCCCACAATTCTTGCTCTAGGTATTGCATTAATGCGCAAGACGCGGTGTTGGAATTGCGGCGATGGCGCGGTCTCTAGGGTACAAGTTTTGAGTCGAGCCGACTCAGGTCTATGGGATGCGACTAGGGTTGACGCAAACATTGTCTACAAGTCGCAGTTTACTAAAAATTGTCGGGGATGATTGCAGAAGTCTAAGGAATGGTACAGTTTAGGATACGGGCCTTACAATTCTCATGCTTGTGGTGGTCACTTTTGTATCAAAAAGACCACAGCCGAAATTCTAGAGTGTGGCTTTTAATGGCCCACTATGTTCAAGGACACTCATGAGTTTTGCAAAGCTTTATGTGTTGTAAGAAATTGGGAGCATTGTCCCATCAAAATATGACGCCCTTAAACTCTATTCTGATTATTGAAGAATTTGATTACTGGGGCATCGATTTTATGGGAACATTCCCCCAATCTTTTGGAAAATTATATATTTTGCTCATCGTAGACTATGTCACTAAATGGGTCGAAGCGATTCCATGCCGAAATAATGATTATCAAACAGTCATTAAATTCTTAAAAGAGAATATCCTTTCCCAGTTTGGAAAGCCTCGAGCCATCATTAGTGATGGAGGTTCACATTTTTGTAATAGGCTATTTGTGAACTTAATGAAGAAATATGGCATCTCCCACAAAGTGAGCACTCCATACCACCTACAAACAAGTGGACAAGCTGAGATTTCCAATACGGAAATTAAACACATCTTAGAAAAGACGGTTAACCCTGACCATAAGGATTGATCAATCCGATTGACCGATGCCTTATGCACTTACTGTACTACTTTCAAAACCCCTATTGGAATGTCACCCTTTAGTCTTATCTATGGGAAGGCTTTCCACTTGCCGATGGAGTTGAAATATAGAGCCTACTGGGCTATTAAAAATCTGAACTTCAATGTGGACAACGCTGGCTCATTGCGCAAACTTCAGTTGAATGAACTTGAAGAGATCCAAAATGATGCATATGAGAACTCGAGAATTTACTAGGACAGGATGAAAGTGTTTTATGACCAACACATTCTTTGAAAATCATTCACACCAGGTCAAAAGGTCCTCTTGTACAATTCTCAGTTATATCTATTAGGCCTGTGTCCTAGTACCATTCCATTCCTTAGGATCCCGTGATCCTCTCCGTCGAATTCCGGTGACCCGCGACCTGTGGATAGCATTTGCAATCGACCTCAAGTCGCACCTTGTCAACCCATGTCAACTCAACCCCGAGACTTATGCAATTGCGACCGCGCTATCATCGTGGTTCCAACGCTGCGTCTCGTATGCCAATCCGACGCTTAGATTGTGAGATGTGGCCCGCTTTCTATTCTGGCTGTGGAACGCACATTGCAGGGCCAAGGCATTCCAGATAACACCATTTGCTAGGACCATCATGAGGGTGAGGTCACATAGGCTACTAGCCTAGGGGTGACATCATCCACTCCCATGCTTGCTAGGCTATCATGTTAGGCATGCTTCTCTTTACCCCATGAGTAATCATTCCCCTCTCTCTCTCTTTTATCTCTCTCCTTCCCTCTCTTCTTCTTCTTTTTCCATTGCTAGCAACCTCCAAACATCTATGAGAGCTCCATTTTTCTAGCCCCATTGCAAGCTCAACACCTTCCAATCCAACCGTCCCAAGCTTATCACCACCATTAAAACCTTTCTTCTGGAGCAATGGAACTTAAGGATGGAAGAAGTAGGAGATTTGAGGTGGGTGCCATGTCTAGGAGTAGATCTTCTATTTTCTTCCTTAGATTTTTTATTTTCTTGCATGGGGTCATGTAGGACCCACCAATCAATGGTGGAGATCCTACTTGACCCCGTAGGTGTCGCCAATGGCCCACCCTTGTTACATGCATGAGCCATGACGGGGCCATTCTCCATGGACCCCATCATGATGTTTCATTTAAATCCATGGCTTTTATGGGTCATCTTGACCCTGATTTCATGGTGGGGATGGCATCCCCACCTCAGATCTTTAGATGTAGGGCCCATTCATGCATAGAACCCATGATGTTTGGTTTGGATTTGTTTGGAGGGGTTCATAGTGGCGGAGTCCCCTCCCATGGCCGATCTTCCTCTCTCCTTCTATCTTTCTCTTTCTCTCTCCTTTCCTATTCTTTTTCCTCTGATGGGCATGGCCCACCTAGTGCGTCCAGGATGCCCAGATCGTCTAACAAGGTGGGACGGTCTTACTGTCCATTTCTGGACGTTGGATGGCCCGCCTCGCTATCCATTTTAACATGCAAGGAGTTATGCTACTAGTGGTCTGTTCTGGGGTCTGTGAGGCCCACTAAGGTAGGCTATACCATGATTTATTTGATGTATATCCCTCTGTCCAACCATCTTATGGACTGTGATGTGCAGCAACACCTTGCTGTCCATTTTACCTAGCCCACTTATTGGCCATCTGGAAGGGGTAAATCCGTGTGTTTCAGCTTGATTCTCTCTATGATTGGGTGGTCCATTGGCGTGTGGACCCCACCTTGATGTACATCCACACAGTCTAGGGTAACGACCCACCGCAATGTGTTTGATCCGCACTACCCATCCTGGACAAGCATGGGTGGCAGAGAAAACACAAATGTCAGCTTGTATATACGTGGGACCATCATTATGGGGTCCACGTCCCACGTCCAGGGCAGTGGCCCACCCTGATGTTTTTTATCCGCACCGTTTAGGGCAGATAGCCCACCAAGATGTATGTGTCGTATATCCATGTTGTCCATCTGGCACATGCAGGGCCCATCTGGCATGTGTAGGGCCCACCTGCTGTTGTGCAGGGCCACCTTGTTGTACATATATGTTACCCATCTATTTTACTGAATCATGGGCTGCCCCATAGGCCCACAATGATGTATGTGTTACACACACTATCCACCCCATGTGATGAGCCCATTATGATGCATATGAGGCCCTTGTGTAAGGCCCATGTGTGAGGCCCATTGTGATGTATATGAGGCCCTTATGTGGGGCTCATTGTGATGCATATGAGGCCCTTGTGTGAGGCCCATTGTAATGCATATGAGGCCCTTGTGTGTGGCCCATTATGATGCATATGAGGCCCTTATGTGAAGCCCATTGTGATGCACATGAAGCCATGTGATGAGGCCCATTGAGATGTATATGAGGCCATGTGATGAGGCCATTGTGATGTATATGAGGCCCATTGTGATGTATGACCCATTGCATTATATATGTGAGGCCCAATTGTGATGTATGAGCCCACCATAATGTATGTATTATACGTTTCCTTTGGCATGATATTTTTGGGCCATGGGCTGCCCCATTTACTCCTTCATTTACGTTATCTCTTTTGCAAATGATGCTTATTTCTTTTACAATAAGGACAATGTAGATTTTAGGTTGGGGATGGGAGATTAGGTAAACTAATCAGTGTTTTCTCAATTTTAGCAAAATTTGTAAAATTTTTGAAAAATTTTCAATGTTTATCTATTTGGAAAGCAACAAGTTGTGTATTTAAGACTGTTTTGAGTATGAAGATAAGATAGGAAGCGAATTTTGAATTATTCGAGTTTGATAAACTAAGGAGCCTATCACTTACGGTCCTTGCACTCAATTGATTAAGAGGAAGTTTGAATATTATGTTAATTTAAATCACAAGACACATTCAAATTGTTTTCTATGAATAATGCTAGAATTTTTTATTGTTAGTATGTGAGTCATTGATAGATGGTGAGAATCAAGTCTGGAGAATTTTATCCACCTTAAAAGATGGAGAAAACCAGTTAAGAAAATAGTGAGATCGACAGAAAGGTTATGTATGGTGAAAAGATCGGAAAAGACTGGAAAAGAATGCAAAAATAATACAAGGTCTATAAAAGAATGAATTAAAATTGACTGTTGATATGAAATAAAAAACTGGAAAAATAAAGAAAATGGGATAAGTTCGAAATCAGTACTTAAGTTCTTAATTAATCTCGATATGGTAAGCATATCTAACATGATGTAATGATAGTATCCTTATAGAAAGTAAGTTGATCTTTACTACGCACGTTGAAAAACTTGATATGCGAACTATACTTTGACTTAACTGATAAAGAACCTATTTGATTAATTGCTAGGTGATTCGACTCTTAGTTTTTAAAATCTCACCTTATTGTCCTGATCCTACTCATTCATACTTGATTGTACAAAAGATTATTTTTTGAAAGAGGTTTTGAACAACGAGCATTGAGGTTTATTTTAAGCATATTTTGCTCGGGACTCGCAAAATGCTGGTTGGGGATTGTGTTGAGGTTCAAATATTGCATATTATCCCCCATTTATTACTTGGTTTTTTGAACATGATGATGCTTAATGTTCTATTTTAATCATGTTTGTGTTGCAAGGTGAATTTATGAGCTTGGATTGAAAAGGATGCTAAAAGCATGGATTTAATGCTCAAGAATCACCAAGCCAAAGATTGGATCTTAGAAGACCAAGAATGAAGAATTCACATGCAAAAGATCCAAGAAAAGCAAGTCAAGAATGAAGAGAATCAAAGTTTTGAAGTGAATTTGTGTGATCTTCGACTAGTCCAAGGCCTGCTTCGACTCGTCTAAGCTCCTGCTGACTAGTCGAGGAAACTTCGAATCGAACTCCATCAACATTAGATTCTAAAATCTCATCATCCTCGACCAGTTGAAGGTAACCCTCGACCAATTGAAGGTGACCTTTAACCAGTCGAAGGCTGTCCTCGACCAGTCGAGGGTTACACAGGTTTTGCGCGGACTGCGTAAATTTGAGGCGGTTTCTGAATTTTTCTAAGTCGGTGCTAAAGGAGGTGATGTGCAACTATAAATAGGAGTCGCCAGGGCATCCCTAAGATCTTCTATAGTTTGAGGAGTGGAGCAAAAGCATGGAGAAGCCATCGCCAAGAGTTTTTCTTCCTCTTCCTTCGTCATTTTTCATGCTTTCTTCTAGGGTTTTAGTCCAATCATGTCGATGGTTGGCTAAAGCTCTTAGCTAAGGCTAAGAGGTGAAACTTGTAGTGTGATGGGATGTTTTCTATTACTTTGATTCTTGTTTAAGTTGAACTATCTTTGATTCTAGTTTGATATTTAAGAAATACTTTCAGTTTTTAATGGTTTGTTGTGACTCAAATTACAATAGATCTGCGATAGCTTTGAGTATGTTCTTTTCATGATTATCTTATATTTGGTTATGAGATTGGTATATCCTATTATGAGCCATTGTCTCCTGAGCATGGTTTTGTGATGGAATCACTTCCAGGTCTCACAAGTCTCATCCATTGAGAAATAGGTCAAAGGAAGTTTATACTTGGTTTTACTGAGATATCTTCCAATTGGATAAGATCGGACTCTAATTCCAGTTGTGTCCTTGAATCAAGCATAAATCTCCCTGATCTCTACAAGTAGATCCTTGGAAACCCTAGTTCCCACCTTTGAATTTCTTAAGTTTTTCATTAAATCTCTCACAATTATTCTCTATACTTCCAGATTTAGGTTTCCATCTTTTTCTAGTTCTTCTTCTAGTTGCTTTCAGAATACTCACGAGATTAGTCCTTGTAGATTTGACCTCGGTCTCACCGAGATTATTACTGCATCGTGACCCTACACTTGGGGTTATGAACAGTTTACTAACTCCGTATTGTGGTTTAGGACTAGGAATAGATTGAGCTGGAAGCATCCATTTTCCCATAACCATAACATGTGAGTCTATCTTTTGTATAGCCTTTATGAGTTCTTGTAAGGCTTGAAAAGTACTTTGTTGGATGAGCTCTTGAGGATTTTGAACCAATTCCTCTTGAGGCTTCCCTTGATTTAAGAATTGATTAGGGATTCCTTGAGGTGTAATAGATTGTCCATTCCTCCAACTGAAATTTAGATGATTTCTCCAACTGGAGTTGTATGTGTTTTAAGTAAGTCCCTTGAAAGGCCTTTGGTAGTTGTTTACGGCATTTGATTGCTCATTCAATATTTCTTAAAATGTAAGTATTGTTGGGGAATTTTTAGTTGTATGATGCTTGAAGCACAAATACCGTAGACAACTTGTCCTTACCCTTTCTAAGTTTCATGGCCTCGAGTTTTCTTGTGAGACTGGCTACTTTAGCATTGATATCATCTTCCTCTTTCAAAAGATATATTTCACCTCTCTCCTTTAATTGAGTAGGCTTAGATGTGACGCTCGATCTTGGGGAGATGTCCTATGATTGTGCAGTTCAGCAAGTTTATCAAAGTAATCCCACACTTCATCAACATCTTTGTTCATGAATTCCCCATTGCACATCATCTCGACAAATTGGCGCATGGAAGATGTCAGTCCTTCAGGAAAAAAATTTGTTGTGTGCCACATTTTAAAACCATGTTGTGGGCATGAACTGACAAGATCCTTAAACCGCTCCTAACATTGGAAGAATGTTTCATCTTCCCTTTGGGTGAAGTTCATGATCGATTTTTTGATGGTGTTCGTTTTATGATATGGGAAGAATTTTTTTATGAACTCCATTGTCGTGTCATTCCATCTACCAATAAATCATGGACACAGTGAATGTAACCACATCTTAGCCTTTTCTTTCATGGAGAAAGGAAAGAGTTTCAAGCAGATTATGTCCACAGACACATTAGGAAAGTATAAAGTGGCTATGATCTCATCAAACTCTTTCAAGTGTAAATATGGATTTTCATATTCAAGCCCAAGGAACTTTAGAAGGAGTTGGGTCACTCTTGGCTTGATGTCTATGTTTCCTATATTTTTGAAAAGACCATACATGAAGGGGTGCTCACCCCCACCGATTGTAAATAGTCTCATAAAGTATGAGGCGGGGGTGCTTGATGCACCTGTTTATCCTGGATTTCCTCCCCCGTAGGTTTGTGTGGATTTGGAGGTTGATTGGCCAGTTGATTAGCAGCCATAACTTCAATTAACTCTGTAGATCTCAAGTGGTGTCTAATCTTGTGTGGATAGATAACCTCTCAACCAATCCTCCTTCACTTAAGAGACATTGAGTGTTATTACGAACCCACTTGGGCATGAGACACTCTTAGCCCTCAATTTCATAATCTAACTTATCCCTTAAAAAAACAGAAATCTAAAATAGAAAGAGAGAGAGAATTTAAAAAAAAGTTACCAATTAGAAGTTTCTATATTGCAATCCCGCAAAAGAAAAAGGAAAGTAGATTAGTTTCTAAAAACAAATTAAGAAAGTTTCTAAAAAATAAAAAGTTAGTTTATAAAAACAAAATAGGAAAGTTTCTAAACCTAAAAATAGAAAGTAGAAAAAATCTAATCTTAAAATAATTCCAAAACTAGTTAATCTCAAAAAAATGCAATCGTTAATCCCCGACAATGATGCGAAAAACTTGTTCACAACCCCAAGTGTTGGGTCGCGATGTAGATTAATATCGGTAAGACCGAGGTCGAATCCACATGTACTAATCTCGTGTGTATTCTGAATGAAACTAGAATCAAAACTAGAAGTTCTAAATCTAAATTGGGAATAAAAAGGAAGTAACTGTGAAGTGTTAAATTATAAACTTAAGAATTCAAAGGTGAGAACTAGGGTTTCCAAGGAACCACTTGTAGCAATCAGGGTGATAATATGCTTGATTCAAGGACACAACTGGAATCAGAGTCGTATCTTATCCAGTTGGAAGAAGAGATGGTCAGATCTCTGAACTTCTCATTAATCTAGTCATCAAAGAAGGAAAATTGGGAAGATTGGAAGAGATTCCATCACCTAACCATGCTGTTCACAACCCCAAGTGTAGGGTCGCGATGTAGTAATAATCTCAGAGTGACCGAGGTTGAATCCACGGGGACTAATCTTGTATGTTTTCTAAAAGAAACTAAAACATGAACTAGAAAAGGATGAAAACCTAAATTTGAAATATTTGAGAGTAATTGTGAGAAATTTAATGAAAAACTTAAGAAATTCAAAGGTGAGAAACTAGGGTTTGAAATTGCGGTAATGACCGCTCTAGTAGAAGTAGGAATAAGTCAAGGTGTCCTAGAGGGGGGGTGAATAGGACTTTATAAAATTTTATGACAATTTAAAAACCCATTAACCAAAATATGAAACTACTAAAATATCTTCAACTTAACTCAATGGCTTCTAAGCCAAATAGAGGATCCAATCATAAGACTATTCAATATTTTACTAATATATAAACTTAGTCTATAATGGATGAACAATGTGACTGTGTGTGGGATGTGATTCTCATCAGTTCTAAATAATCATGTTAACATGCTTTATGAGAACATTCAAAGTAAACACAATAGACTTGTATACAAATAACAATCTGAAACACAATCATTTATAGTGGTTCGGCTACGTGCCTACTCCACTCTCGGCGGACGCACTCAACCCTTGAGTATACCGGATTTCACTAACAGAGGTTTCAAATCAGGTTCACCTCAAACTATTAGAACCTACACAAGATTGAATCTAGGACCTGCACAAGGTACCTAAGATGTGCCTACACAAGACACAAGTTTATGCCCTACACAAGAGCAAAGGTCAACACGAAGCACGTAAGTTTTATGCCCTACACAAAAGCAAAGGATCCACACAAGGAACCTCTGTTTTAGGCCACGCCGGCCAAGGATCTACACAAGGAACCTCCATTTTAGCCTACACAGGCCAAGGATAAGGAACCTAGAGTTTATGCCCTACATAAGAGTAAGGGTCAACACACAACACCCACATGTACTCTCCCGTTGAAGGCCTCCTATGAGGACTTTAAAGGAGTGAGAAGCACCTGAGACCTAAACCTACATAAGGAATGATCAACATGATCTCTGGACTCTAATGACTTATAAATAAGTAGGTGAGCCCTGTTAAGCACCATGATGAAGATCTCCTCCTTAATGATGAAGATTCTTCAGCTTCCTTGATCCGTAACACTTTATGATGTTTCAATAAAGGCAACGGATTGGGTCAATGTTATGCTGGAAACTTACTGTATTAAATGTTTCCCTATTTTAGAGGAGTAATTCCAAGAATTTAAGCATTCAAGGTATCCCAGTTTAATGATTTGTCATTAAGATAGTAGCTGGATGATCCTTGAATGGGGAAGTTCGTTTCTCAATCCACTCTTTTGAATATCAATGATGAGGGTGGATTGAAAGATGAACTTCCATGAGAAAATGAGCTTAGAGTAAGTGATATGCAATTTCTCTCTCAAAGCTCTCTCTATTTTCCTCACTACTACAGCTAAGAGCAAGCTTCCTACATATAGGCAAAAAGTCCCAAAGGTAATAAATATGTCAGAGTCTGACTGAGTTCAATTTCATCAGACCTAACTCGATGTCATCGAACGTATACTTTCGATTCAATCTAATCAAAGTTCGATGATGCGAACTTAGTTGAAGCACATACCCAAAACTTTTTGAATGAAGATTGATGACATCGAACATGTGTCGATGTTATCGAATTTTGAATTCCGATCTCATCGACAGTAGTTCAATACATTGATCTTTTCAAGGAATATTTGAGACAGCTTGCTGGGTACTTTTCGACCCAATACGATGATATCACTCCCATATCGAGTTCATCGATTTTTGAAATACAATCATTGTAACGCCCTGAAAATCAGGGGTCGAGCAGAAGCTCCACTCCCGAGTTCCAACGCATCACTTATACAACATAGATAATGATGTTTAAATGTTGTCCATATTAGTGTATTAACATGAGTGGGATTATACTAAAATAACATATCATACTCCAGAGATGATTAAGTTAAGCAAGCAGAAAACTGAGATAGGTATATAATGTATAGAAGTGTCTCTCAATCCCCAGAGTATAAGTATGTTACCAGGCTGAATATATATACATGTGTTGATCCAAAATTTACAAAATACAAAATGTGAAAGTCCAACTAAATCATATAATTCTTATAATCCCATTGATCAGTACATGGTCTACATAGACCTACCTGATAGCTGAACGTAGGAGAATTCTCCCTCCTCGTCTATGAAATCTCAATCAGCAGCGTGGACATCGTCGCCACCTGCATCTACAACAAAGTCTGATTGGTGTTTTAAAACACCATCCCAGGTGGGAATGAGTAGCTAATTCAGTGGAACTATAAATCAAAGGTTAACATGTTATCAATTCAATCAAGCAGTAATGATAAAATAGTACAACACTCATGTCCTAAGTACTCTTGTTAATGCAGGAATGATATGTTATAATGATGTATGCCCTCGCCTACACTCCCTTAGTGACACCATCTCACGGTCACACATGGAACTCCCACTGTGCTCTTCCACGCCAAAGGCACATGCAATGAGACGCATGGTCATATTAGCCGAGTTCTTGATTAGACTTATTCATACAGCAGATTCAGGAAGCTAAGGTACCTCCCTTTATATCTTTTACCCAAATGATGATCCATCTAGGGTCATCAATCCTACTTAATCATATACGATAGGCAAGTTGTAGGGCATCACCCCTAATGAAAGTAGTGGATAAGCAAGTTCAATTAATTATACTTGAGGTTACTCCACTAACGCCCTACCAACTGGAGTGCTATTTTTAAAGGAGGTTCAAATCAGATGGTACACCCCAACCCACACTGGGACCACAGCCGAGCTGTGCCGAGGTAGGTCGACAGCTTGAATAGAGTGTCCCATACCACCGTATTCGGCTCACGAGTTTTGGGTTGCTCACTAGTCACTATGGGGAGGCTTGTCACCCCAACGTAAGCCGATAGCTCGACCACGGTGTCCCATACCACCATGCTCAGCTCATGAGTCTTAGCAGATCATGGTACTATAGTTAAACGGGCTTTACATTGGTAACGGGTACCTTAGATTCAAACAGTAGTGTCCATACATGGTAAACACACAATAGGCCAATTAGCTTATTAGATAAGTTTGACTGGTATGAGCGTACACTGAATTAATCGACATGGAGCGCATAAGCACTCCATGTGGCCTAACCACTGTCAACAATCATTGTATGACTCGGATTCACCGAACACATCAAATGTGGCGAGACTAATTCAGCCACTCAACATGAATTGTTACTGATTGTCTGGACTACGTAGTAGTCCCAATAATACTCAAATGCAGCATATAGAGACATGTGATAATCATATAGGCATTTAAGAAACAATCCAAGTACAATGCTCATTTGAGCATTTTATCAAAACTCATAGAACATGTTATCATACATAGGTATGCTATACATGAATCATATAGTGATGATTTACAATACATGAGAAAACTTATTCATATGACTAAAGAAACTAAGGATCCCGTCTTAATGCACTTAATAAGTACAATCCATCAACAAAATCTCATTCGAGCATTTTTACAAACACTTAAACTACACATTTCAAGTATATGAACTGGACTTATTACAACATGAATTATAACAATTCATTTGACGACAATTGTTATAAAGTATATAACATATAAGTGTCTAAGATTAGAAATCATATAAAATACAAATCAGAATTTTACATTCGTTCAACATTTCAACAAACACTTAGGCTACACATTACTACATACATAGACTAAATTAGTTACAACATATATTGTGGCAAATCCTTTCACAAGGAGATTGTCATACACACAACAAACATGAATTCTAGGTTAATAGTTAGGGCAAGCATAAATCATGATTTCATATTCATCTGAACACTTCAACAAACACATGGAATGCATCATATATTCGCATAGTTAACACACATGAATAAATTTTCGAATACATCATAACTAAGATCATATGGCAGCAATCAAGTCAGACATAAATCATTAGCTGACATTGAAAGCTTGAAAACCATAACCTAAATGTTTATAGTCCATACCTTTTGTCGGTATGCTAATTACGAACTTGGTTCGTAAACTATGTCACCATCTACAACACAACTGAAAAGGCCTAGCTATATGTCCTAGAGGGGGGGGGGGTGAATAGGTCTATGCCAAATTAAAATATTAACAGTGGAATTTAAATGGATAAGATAGCCTTGAAAGATAGAACTATAGACAAATCACAGTACTGAAATGTAATGCAATCTTCAAATAATAAAATAAAGAAGTTAATACCAATGTTGTTCTAAGGACAACCTTGCACCATAAAAACTAAGGGTTTATGGCAGGACAACCTTACTAGAACAATTTGAATATCAAAAACTTAAACTGAAAGGAAATAAAGAAAATAGCAAGAAATTAAATTCTAAACTATTACAACATTGCTTGAAATGTTAAAGATTACAACATTCACATCCACATATACATTCCATAGCTTTGAATGATAAAAGATATAGAAATTCAAACAAACATTCAAACCACGAAACACAAAGAATTATAGTGGTTCGTTTGTACGTACACTAACTGTTAAACAACAGCCACACAGATTACTACTCCACTCCTAATATCCACACATAGGGGATATCAACGTTCACTATGAAAATAGGTTTTACAGGTTCACCTAAAACCTTCATAATTGTGTCTTTTAAATGGGCTTACACAATTCAAAAAAAGCCCACTTCTGAGTTTTCTGACTCTCCTCAGATAACCACTAGATTGAGATTTTTCTGGATTAATCTCAAACAAAAATAAAAAATAAGGAAATTTACAATAAAGTAAAATACCTGGATTTCTCCTTTCATTGTAGCATGAAAGAACCAATCGGAGTAGAAGTTTGAATATGGAAGTTTAATTGTCCAATACTCACTTTGAAATGTTTCTAGGTTCTAATTGATTTTAAATTAAACCAGTTAGGCTAGCTCTATTTAATTTTGATTCCAAGAAGAAGGAATACAACAATTCCTCTTTTCAATTCAGATTGGAATGCAGAAACAAAATCAAATAAATAAAGCTAACAAAAGAGAATATGAAATATGCACAGCGTAGCTTAAATACATAAACTTATCTCAGAGTGATGCCTTGATTTTACTTGAATTGAATTCTTGAAAAACTCTAAAATTCGTGTTCTATTTATAGTTGCAGAAATCGCGTCTTCGACTGGTCATGTGGCCACTACGACTGGTCATAGGTCGAATTGTATTTTGAAATTTTAAGCGCGATCGGATAAAACCGTTCCACGATGGTCGTGAGGCCTCCACGACTGGTCGTGACCATCCCACGACTGGTCGTCAGAAATCGAGAATGGTTGCTACAATTTAGTCGTAGTTATAGGACTGGTCGTGAATGATTCGACATTGTTCCTACAACCGGTCGAGCAGACTCTAGGGCTGGTCGAAGCTCGACCAAAAAATTCTAAAAATTTGCAACAACTTAGAACTGGTCTTAAAATTTCTTGGACTGCTCGAGCTAGTTCTAGGACTAGTTGAACAGAGTCCAGGACTGGTCTTAGAACAGACCAAACACTTATAAAAATATTCTATTTAAAATATGTATACAACATGACCTACCCTAAGGTCAAACTAAGGTCATTCATATCTTAAATGTGAAGTATGACATTGAGTCTTCATTTCTTCAGATGTTGGTTGACCTTTGAAGATTGTGAAGCTTAAGATCTCTGATGTAGCTTAAACTTGAGATCTTCTAAAGCTTGAACTTCATCTTGTACTTTTATTCTTGAGTTGTACTTAATCTTGAGTTTGTACTTGATCTTAAGTTGTACTTGAGACTTAAACAAGAACTTGTCTTCTGATGTAGCTATTGAAATATTCTGATCATTGAAGCTTGCAGAAGTAGACAAATATCTTGAACTTGAGCTTCTTGAAGTAGATCACCGTTCTTATCTTGTAGCATTGATGCAGTGACATGAACATACACAAGACATAAATTGTGTTTTTGGCACCACAAAATTTGACAACCAAAAGGGCAAATAACTATTGCACTTATAATCTCCCCCTTTATCAAATTTGTGACAAAACACACTTAAAAAATATGATTAATATGAACACAACAGAAATCATGCACTAGTTATAAAAGTAATCCAGTTATTGCCTGATTAACGAATCATGCACCAGTTGTTATTCACATATTCACAATTTCTTCATTTACTTACTCCCCCCTGAGTAGCACAACTAAATCTAGCATAAAAATGATATGCTACTCTACTCCCCCACAATCCATATGTATCTCCCCCATATCCATATTTATCAAACGTAAAGTATTCTCTCCCCTTTTGTCACAATAAGACAAAGGAAGAAAGGAAGAAATGGAAGTGGAAGACCAATAAGAGAGTAATGAAAGGAATAACTAGTTAAGATATGTTAGTAAAAAAAAATAAATTTGAAGTTCACATAGCATTAACTAGCTGAAACAGAAATCAGTCATACAAATTGAAGTAAAATGAAAGTCCACACACCAACAAAAATAGTATAAAAGTTATTACAAATCAAAGACTAAAACACTTAATCAGATCCTGAGGAAGGAGCAGGTATGGTAGGATCAAGTTGATGAAGCGCCTTGTTAATGCGCCTAACATTCTTACTCATATACTTAAATTACAAATCATGGGCAACATTCATGTTCCCTACCTTCTCCTCAAGAGAATGAAGACGAGCATCAAAATCAGATGGCTCATAATCAGGATCATTTGTAGAATTTGATTCAATTTCATCAAAAATATCATCCATATATCAGGAGGAAGATCGTCACCTTCTTCATCATTCCCTGCTTCAACACCACCACCACCCACATCTCTTTGGCCAGGAGCCAATTCCAACTTCATCTTGTTTATATTAGAATTGTTAAAAGAAAGATGACAAATAAGAACCTCTTCAACAGGCATATTAACTAGCATATGAGACGCTAACATAGTCATAAGATATGTAAATGGAATATCACTGTGTCCTGGATGGATTCGAAACCGAATGATGAAATGACATATCGAGGAAGGCAGACAGACTTTAGTACCAGTGACGATAGAATGTAGAACCTGAACCATATAGGAAGTCAGTTCTATTTTGTTACCAGAACGTGGATATAAATTTAAAGTAAAGATTCTGTGGAGAACCCTGTATTTGGGTAACAAATACTTTGCGGGGATCACATTCTCTTTATGAGTCCATTAAACGTCCATGTTACATAAATCTCTAGTTAACATACATTTTTCTGTTTCTGATGGTTTTTCCACTTGAGTCTGAATAGGAATACCGTCGTCATTAACAGGTATTTCCATTAGATCCGCAATCAGATGACGATTTACTGTAAATGGACCCTCTCGAGTATCAATATTAAATGTTAAATTATTAGATGAAAATTCAGAGATACATTCAATCATGGCCTGTGCAATGGATTGGTATGCCGACCTATCCCAATGTAGGATGTTATCTCAACCTACAGATTAGAGAAGAGGAAGGATACCAAAAGGAGCAATATGATTAATAAAAATAGGTCTTTCAACAATGACATTACGCATACGTAAATCCCTAACATGAACGAAATCATCTTTGGATGACCGAAGATGGCGCCTAGAGATAGGAGTTGATCTGGAAGAGGATGGACCACAGGTAGTTTTCTTTTTCCCTTTAGCATCCATTTTCTTGAAGAAAACCAAAGCAACAAGAAAATACAAAAGAAGTAGAGATGGGTTTTCTAAGATCAACAAATGGAGAAGAAAAATCCCAAAATCTCAACAAAGCTTGAAATCAAGTACTCAAATGACAAAAATGAAGAGAATAGAACATGAATCTACAAGATTGACCAAAAAAATGCACTAACCTTGACGAATCAAACGGTTGGGTACGACTAGTCGTGCTTATGCCCGTTGGAGAAGAAATAAAAAATGAGGAAGATGAGATTTTCCACCAAATTAAAAGTGTCCAGCGCGCTACACGACTGATCGAGGACCGTTCTCGACCAGTTGTACCACGACTAGTCGAGCATGTCCTCGACTGGTCATGAACTAATAAAAATAGCATTTTTCATAAAAATTTGAAATTTAAACCAATAAATTATCAAATATATATATATATACTATGATACACAAATGTATGAATAGTCAATTTAAATTGCACATTCCAAGATCAAATTTTAATTTATTAAACCTGCTTTTATCGAGCGGTTTAGTGAAAATGTCAGCAAGTTGAGTCTCGGTCAGAATGTAATCTAAAGAGATTAATTGTTCTTCTACTAATTCATAAATGTAATGATACCTAATGTCAATGTGCTTGGTACGTGAATGCTAAATTGAATTTTTTGAAATATTTATAGCACTGGAATTATCACAGTATAATATCATTGATTCCTGTGAAATTCCATAATCGCTTAACATACGTTTCATCCAAACAAGCTGAGTACATGCATTTCCAACTGCGATGTATTCAGCCTCAGTAGTAGAGAGTGATACAGAACTTTGCTTCTCACTAAACCAAGAAACTAAACAATTTTCGATATAAAAACAACCATCACTGGTTGACTTTCTATCATCGATATTAGCAGCCCAATCAGCATCTGAATACACAGCCAATTGAACACTAGTATCATATGGATACCAGAGACCCAAATTAGCAGAACTTGAGACATATCGCATAATCCGCTTAACAGCAGTTAGATGAGATTCTTTAGGGTTAGACTAATATCTAGCACAAATACCAACATTTAAAGCAATATCAGGTCTACTTGCAGTTAAATAAAGTAAACTATCAATCATGCTACGATATAGTTTAGAATCTACATTTTTACCTGCAGAGTCTTTTGAGAGTTTTAAGGTTATACTCATAGGAGTATCAAAATTCTTACCATTCTCAAATCTGAACTTTTTAATCAAGTTCAAAGCATATTTAGTTTGAGAAATAAAAGTTCCATCAGGTTGTTGTTTTACTTGCAACCCTAGGAAATAATTCAATTCCCCAACCATGCTCATTTTGAACTTAGATTTCATTAAATCTGCAAACTCAACAGTCATATTAGTACAGGTAGATCCATAAATAATATCATCAACATAAATTTGTACCATTAAGATATGATCGTTATGTTTCTTAACAAACAGAGTTTTAACGACATTTCCCATTAGAAAATTATGACTTGGTAAAAACTTAGTCAGTTTTTTGTACCATGCCCTGGGAGCTTGTTTCAAACCGTAGAGAGCCTTTTTAAGGCGATAGACATGATCAGTGCTCTTAGGGTCTTCAAAACCTGTTGGTTGTTCCACATAAACTTCTTCATGTAGATCACCATTTAAGAAGGCACTCTTTACATCCATTTAATAAATTTTAAATTTTCTAAAGCAAGCAATGGATATGAATAGTCTGATTGATTCAAGATAAGCTACTGGGGCAAAGGTTTCATCATAGTCGATGCCTTCAATTTGAGTGTACCCTTGTACAACTAATCTAGCCTGGTTTCAAATTATATTAGCAAGTTCATTAGACTTATTTTTAAAAATCCACTTTGTTATAATAATATGTTTATCTTTAGGTCTAGGAACAAGATACCAAACATCATTTCTCACAAATTGGTTAAGTTCTTCCTACATAGCAACTATCTAGTTTTCGTTAGAAAGATCTTCTTTTACATTAGCCGGTTTAATCTGGGATGTAAAGCACACATAATTACATATGTCTTCTATTTATCTACGAGTGTGCACACTAGTGAGAGGGTTTTTAAGAATTTGAGTGGTTGGATGATCTTTAACAGTCCTCAGTTCAGAATTAGTTTGATTTGATGAAGTATCTGGTTTGTCAATTAAAAGAACTTCATCATTATCTGAACTTGGGGCAGGTGTATTCAAGTGATCGTCAATGACCACATTGATGGACTCTTGAATAACACCGGTCCTTTTGTTCAATACTCGATATGCATGATTGTTTAAAGAATACCCTAAAAAGATACCTTCATCACTTTTAGTATTAAACTTTTCCAAATTTTCATGGTCATGTAAAATATAGCACTTGTTACCAAAAACTCGAAAGTATTTGATAGTATGCTTCTTATCGAACCGTAGTTCATAAGCAGTTTTATTATTAGATTTACTTGTATAAACTCGGTTGATAATATAACAGACAATATTTACTGCTTCAGCCTAAAGGTTTCTAGGGAGCTTCATATTATTCAACATTATATTTCCCATTTCTTAAAGCACTCTATTTTTCCTCTCCACAATTCCATTTTGTTGTGGTGTTTTGAGCGCAGAGAATTCATGCGATATTCCCTGATCGCTACAGAATTTCTCAAAACTGCTATTCTCAAACTCAAATCCATGATCACTACGGATCTTACAAACTTGAGAATTTTTATCAGTTTGGATTCGTTTGAAAATCCTTTTTACTTCATTAAGGGTTTCTGATCTATCCCTTAAGAAGGCTACCTAAGTGAATCTGGTAAAATCATCCACGACTACCAGTATATATTTTTTTCCACCTCGACTCTCCGTCCTGGTAGGTCCTACAAGATCCATTTGGAGAAGCTTAAGTGGTCTTGATGTGGCATTGGAGTTCACCTTTCTGTGAGAACTCGTAGTTTGTTTGCCAATCTGGCATTCAACACAGATTTTATCTACTTTTTAGAGTTTAGGTAGACCTCTTATTAGTTCTCCTTTGCTCAATCTGTATAAATTATGGTAGTGTACATGTCTAAGGTGTTTATGCCATAATTCTGTCTCATCGGTATGGACCATGTAACACGATTAATTAGATGA
Organism: Magnolia changhungtana; assembly: GCA_030180095.1. Lineage (NCBI taxonomy): Eukaryota > Viridiplantae > Streptophyta > Magnoliopsida > Magnoliales > Magnoliaceae > Magnolia > Magnolia changhungtana. The sequence continues at coordinate 341,340 of JASAUF010000324.1, read as the reverse complement.
GCTACCATTGCTTACAATATAGCAGTTTTCAGAAGTCCTACGACCAGTTAATATTACAGAATCCTTTTTGTTTAAAATTTCACAACCTCGATTAGAAAAGTTCACGCTGTGATTATTATCGCATATTTGAGATATGCTTAACAGGTATTGTTTTAGTCCCTTAACATATAAAACATTCTTAAATAAGGGAAGGTTATAGAGTTGAACCATACCTTGACCAATAATCTTGCAGTTGCTACCATCACCAAATGTGACTAACCCATCAGTCATATCTTTAAGGTCGGTGAATAAAGCCTTGCCGCCTGTAGTATGCCTGGAGCACCCACTATCTAGGTACCTCTTTGTATGGCTTGTCACTTTAAATGCAGTGTGGGCAACCAAGCAGGTAACCTTAGGGACCCATTTCATAACTGTTTTGGGTTTAGGAGTCTAGTTGGCCTTCTTATGTTTATAGTTGTTGTAAGACTGACCCACTGAGTTAGATTTTAAGAGCTCCTTAAGTAGATCAACTATTTTCTCAGCCAAAAGGGTTTCGGTTTTGATTTTTGTAGTTGATATGGTTACCTTTAGTTTTGAAAGATTGAAACGTTTTAGCATTTTTAGAAAACTTTTGATTAGAAATTTTCTCTTTTGAGTTTGAAGACTCTTCTTTTACAAACTTGGGAGGAGTATTCTTCTGTTTAGGAGGAATATTTCTATCGTATCCCAGACCAGATTGGTCGCCATATTTTCTTGATCCAGTTAAAAGTTTTTCTAATTTTGGATCATCTTGGGCATACCTCCATGTATCCTTTAAACTCAAAAGGAAAGAGACTTCAAGTTTATGTTTATCACTTTCAGATTTCAGATTTTCAACAAGGGTGGTTTTGAAATTTAGATCACATTTGCATTTTCAAAACAATCTAAAAGATGAGATTTTTCTAAAACAATAGTTTCAAAATTATCTTTAAGCTTTGAAAACTTTTCCTTTTGAAGCTTTAATTTTACTACAATCTTACAACTTTCCTTATATAGGGCATTATAATCATCTTGAAGATCTTTTTCATTTTCATGATCACTATTCAGATTTTCTTCACTAGTAGAATCATCATGATCTGAAAAAGTGAACTTGGCTAGAGTCATAAGAGCTTTGACTTCATTGCTCGACTCGGTTTCAGAATCTTCTGATTCAAAAGAGGCTTCAATGCCAGAAGATTCATCCCGAGTAGCCAACATTCCTTTCCTTTTAGGTTTGTCCTTTTTATGACACTTATTTGCTAAATGCCCATATTCCTGGCAGTTGTAACATTGACTATCTTTTAAAGATTTCTAAGTTTTAGATTTAGATTTAGATCTTTTCTTATCATTTGATTTTTGAATGTCTACCTTCTTTTTTACTTTTGAAAATCTTATAAAACTTTTTCGCTAAGAGAGCCATATCAACTTCAGAATTTTTAAAATCAGAATTCTTTTGAGAAATACATTTGGAAGACTTAAGGGCTATAGATTTACCTTTAGAAGCTTTAAAGTTTAACTCATAGGTTTGTAAAGACTCAACTAATTCTTCTACCCTCATATTGTCCGTATCACGAAGTTCTTGGACCGTAGTCACCTTTGAGTTGAACCGTTCAGGTAGTGAGCGTAGTATCTTTGCACACACTTTACTTTCTGGGATTTTATCGCCAAGACCCTACATAGAGTTTACAATGTCATTCAGTCTAGTATAGAAGTCCATGAACATTTCATTTTCTTCCATATGTATTTCCTCAAATTTAGTTGTGAGGAATTGGACTTTAGACTTCTTGACAATTCATGTACCCTCGTGTGTCATTTCTAAAATATCCCAAGCTTGCTTTACAGTATCACAGGATATAATTCTTTTGAACTCATCCGGTGATAGTGCACAAGTAATTGCATTTAGTGCTTTTGCATTTGCACTACTCTCACTTTTCTGAAGTGTGGTCCAAGAAAAATAAGGTGATATTCTCATTAATTTTGATCCATCGATACCAGTCACTTCAGTGGTATGAGGGATCCATTCAGTCACTGTGGCTTGCCACACACTCTCATCTATTGATTTGAGGAAAATCCTCATCTTGGCTTTCTAATAGGCATAGTTGCGGCCATCAAATGGTGGAGGCCTAGTGACTGAAAGGCTATCAAAATTTGACATCTTATAAATAGCTTAGATCGATTAGCTCAGGAAAGAAATCCAAATAACAATTAAAATGAGCTATTAGGCTTTGACACCACTTGAAAAAGCCTAGCTATACGTCCTAGATGGGGGGGGGGGGGGGGTGAATAGGACTATGCCAAATTAAAACTTTAACAGTGGAATTTAAATGTATAAGATAACCTTAAAAGATAGAACTATTTACAAATCACGGTACTGAAATGTAAAGCAATCTTCAAATAATAAAATAGAGAGGTTGATACCAATGTTGTTCTATGGACAACCTTGCACCATAAAAACCAAGGGTTTATGGCAGGACAACCTTACTAGAACAATCTGAATATCAAAAAGTCAAACTGAAAGGAAATAAAGGAAATAGCAAGAAATTAAATTCTAAACTATTACAACATTCCCATAATGCTTGAAATGTAAAAGATTACAACATTCACATCCACATATACATTCAACAGCTTTGAATGATAAAAGATATAGAAATTCAAACAAACATTCAAACCACAAAACACAAAGAATTATAGTGGTTCGCCTGTGTGTACACCAACTATTAAACAACAGCCACACAGATTGTTATCCACTCTTAATATCCTCAAACAGGGGATATCAGCGTTCACTATTAAAATAGGTTTCACAGGTTCACCTAAAACCTTCACAATTGTGTCTTTTAAATGGGCTTACACAATTCAAAAAAACCCCACTTCTGATTTTTCTAACTCTCCTCAGATAACCACTAGATTGAGATTTTTCTGGCTTAATCTCAAACAAAAACCAAAAATAAGGAAATTTGCAATAAAGTAAAATACCTAGATTTCTCCTTTCATTGTAGCCCAGAAGAACCAATCGGAGTAAAAGTTCGAATATAAAAGTTCAATTGTACAATACTCACTTTGAAATGGTTCTAGGTTCTAATTGATTTTAAATTAAACCAGTTGAGGTAGCTCTATTTGATTGTACAATACTCACTTTTATTCCAATTGTACAATACTCACTTTTACTCGCTTTGAAATGGCTCTATTTTTCTAGGCTCTATTTAAACCAATTGTACAATACTCACTTTTATTCCAAGAAGAATGAATACAGCAATTCCTCTTTTCGATTCAGATTGGAATGCAGAAATAAAATCAAATAAATAAAGCTAACAAAAGAGAATATGAAATTTACACAACGTAGCTTAAATAACACAAACTTATCTCAGAGTGATGCCTTGATTTTACTTGAATTGAATTCTTGAAAAACTCTGAAATTCATGTTTTATTTAAAGTTGCAGAAATCGCGTCTTCGACTAGTCGTGTGGGCACCACGACTGGTCATAGGTTGAACTGCATTTTAAAATTTTAAGCGCGATTAGATAAAACCGTTCCACGACTGGTCATAGGGTGTCCACAACTAGTAGTGAGACCTCCACGACTGGTCGTGAGAAACCACGAATGGTTGCTGGAGTTTGAGTCGTAGCTGCAGAACTAGTCGTGAATGAGTCGACACTGTTCCTACAATCGGTCGAGCAAACTCCAGGACTGGTCGAAGCTCAACCAAAAAATTCTAAAAATTTGCAACAACTTAGGACTGAGCTTGGAATTTCTTGGACTGGTCGAGCCAGTTCTAGGACTAGTCGAACAGAGTCCAGGACTGGTCTTAGAATATACCAAACACTTATAAAAATATTCTATTTGAATTATGTATACAAAATGACCTACCATAAGGTCAAACTAAGGTCATTCATACCTTAAATGTGAAGTATGGATATGAGTCTTCATTTCTTAAGATGTTGGTTGACCTTTAAAGATTATGAAGCTTGAGACCTCTGATGTAGCTTAAACTTGAGATCTTCTAAAGCTTGAACTTCATCTTGTACTTTTATTCTTGAGTTGTACTTGATCTTGAGTTTGTACTTGATCTTAAGTTTGTACTTGATCTTGAGTTGTACTTGAGACTTGAACAAGAACTTGTCTTCTGATGTAGCTATTGAAATATTCTAATCATTAAAGCTTGCAGAAGTAGACAAATATCTTGAACTTGAGCTTCTTGAAGTAGATCATTGTTCTTAGCTAGTAACATTAATGCAGTGACTTGAACATATAAGTCAATATGCTACACAAGACATAGATTGTGTTTTTGGCACGACAAAATTTGACAACGAAAGGGGCAAATAACTATTGCACTTACAACAACGACTACTTAAATCATGAAATAGGTTAGTTATTTTACTGATTCCTCTATTGGATTCCTAAAACAAGATTAGGGTGAAGATTTCTTACCCAAATCGAAGTTGGATTCGATCGTGTAGCTAGATGTAGAGGCAATTCAACACGTGGAGTGGCAAGAAGGAACTATGGCAGCAAACTCTAAGGACCTCCCTTCGATCTCCACTCCTTTCTCTCCTTTTCTTTCTTCTCTCTCCTATGATTAGAGAAATTCGTATGGAATAAGAGAGGGGTGGGTTTAGGGCATTATATAGGCTCAGAAGTAATGTCAATGGCCCCAAGGCCATGATATACTTAGGTTATAACCAAAAGACATCTGTTTCAGGCCAACGAAGCTCATTTGGAGGTTCGTTGCTTGTATACCGTCTGGAGAAAGTTCCCTGACAATGGATCTACGCAGGTTAAGATTTCGATCCGATCTTATTAGTGGATCGATCATGGAGGACCTGTTTTAGTTCAACGGTCATCGTCACTCAATCAGGGCCATAAGTATACTGACATGTGCAGGAAAATTTTCCTGATCCAAGAGTATAGTTGGATCAGAATTTGACAGTCTGAAACCTTAAATTTGGCCTGCAAGTGAACAGTCTAATTTACTTAAATCTGAGTTCATTTTCTAACGTTTCTCACATACTTTACTCAGGGCTCTAGTTGTACATTTATGGATACTATTCGGGCTCAATTCCTGCGATGGTTGTTAAGCCCAGTAAGGTGGTCATAACCGTATAGTTTCGCGGTTATCGGACCTTCGACGCGTGGTCCAGGTCTGATACGAAGTTTTAATGTGCTCCCAGGAGCAATTGGGTTTTGAGATTTCTCCTAGGTCTTTAGGTAATGTAGAGTTAGCAATTCTACTGGTTTTGGGGCTTGTAGTTCATATAGAAAGCGGTTCAAGCTAATCTACTAATTAATTCATTTTATTACATAATTATTTTTTGTCTAATTTCTTCATAATTTGACCTTTCATGATTTTTGCCTTAAGTGGTACTTAGGTCTTTGTACGGATTTTTTCGAGATGTTACAATCATATCAAGACAATATCGATTCCTCGATCATTCACAAGAGATTTTCCTTTTCAAGTTTGCCAGAATAGTTTTGTCCGGATTCAATCGAATCGAGTCTATATCGATATCATCGTGATTTGAAGTTTGATGACATCGATGTGGGTTTCGATTCCTCGAACATATAGATGTTTTTCTTTCAAAAACTCGCTGGACACAACTTGTCCCATTTCGATGTCATCGATATTGTGTCGATATGATCGAGATTTGAATTTCGATGATATCGATTGTCCTTCGATTCCTCGAGCAATATCAAGAATATTTTTCAAGCCTTTTCTGGATAGAGCTTTGAGATTTTTTATATCATCGACTATCCTTCGATAACATCGATATTTGAAATTCGATGTTATCGAAAGTACTTTTGATTTATTGAATATTTTGTCCAAAATACTTTATGGTTGTTAGACATAAAGATGACTCAATTCGATGTTATCGATACCAGTTCGATTCATCAAGAATGAGTGTTCGATTGTATCGACCAAGAATCGATGATATCGAACTTACCTAAAAACTTGGAGAATTTTTCATTTTAAAACCAGGTTTTCAGACTTTTAACACCTATGTTGTTTTAAGTTTTTCTTAAGGCTTTTGTTTATCGGGGTGTTTTGAGATTTGGGATGTGAGGCTAAGTTTACATGTGATGAGCTCTAAACACACATCCGGTTGAGGCAATGTCTTGAACGATCTTCATATGGGGACCACTTGACTTATCAACTCAACACTCACGCTAATTGACAAACCAGGGCACTTTTAGGGTTTCCAAGGATCCACTTGTAGAGATCAGGGAGATCTATGCTTGATTCAAGTCATACGATTGGAATCAGAGTCCCATCCTATCCAATTGGAAGATATCTTAGTAAAATCAAATCTGAACTTCCTTTGATCTAGTTCTCAATGGATGAAAGGTGTGAGAACTGGAAGTGATTCTGACATAACCATGCCCAGGAGACAAGGCAAATAACAAGATTTACCAATTCCAAAACCAATCTGAGAGATTTGTGAAAGTTAAGGATGATTCCATCATCCAACCATGCCCAAGGGATGATGGTGGACAACAGGATTTCCTAAATTCACAATCTCAATACATGAAAAGAACATACTCAAAGCTATCGTAGATCCATTATAATTTGAGTCATAACAAACCATTAAAAACTAAAAGTATTCCTTATAATCAAACTAGAATCAAAGAGAGTTCAATATAAACATAAATCAAAGCAATAGAAACAACCCATCACGCTACAAGCTTCACCTCGTAGCCCTAGCTAAGAGGTTTAGCCAACCATAGACATGATTGAACTAAAATCTCCTAATAAAAGCATACAAACAGTTAATGGAAAGGAAAGAAAAACTATTGGTGACGGCTTCTCCACACTTTTGCTCTACTCCTCAAACCCTAGATGATGCTTAGGATGCCCTAGGGACCCCTATTTATAGTTTTAGGTCTTAGACTTTCGTACTGAGTGGAAATTTTTAGAAACCGTCTTAAATTTACACAGTCCGTGCAAAAATTGTGTAACACTCGACTAGTCGTGGGACATCCTCGACCGGTAGTGGGACACCGTTGATTGGTCAAGCAGGATGAAAATTTAGTTGTTTTACTAGTTGGAGTTCGAGTTAAGGAACCTCTATCGGTCGAGCTTCGACTGGTCAAGCGGTGTCAAGTACTGGTCGTGCGTAGCTTGGACTGGTCAAGCAGAGGCCAGGACTAGTCAAGGATTACGCAATTTCTCTTCAAAACTCCGATTTTCTTCATTCTTGACTTGGTTTTCTTGGATCTTTAGTATGTGTATTCTTCATTCTTGGTTTCATCAGATCCAATCTTGGTTTTAGTAATTCTTTAGTGTTAAAGTCATGCTTTTAACATCCATTTTAATCCAAGCTCTTGAGTTCACCTTGCAACACAAACATGATTAAAACAGAACTTTAAGCATTATCATGTTCACAAAATTAAGTAATAAATGAGGTCTAATATGCAATATTTAACCCTCAACACAATCCCCAACCAACATGTCATGCCCTAAACTCGAAAAATAGGCTCACAAAATTCTCGATCACCGAATCCAGTGTCGACAGCCTCTGTAGCACCCCATTCTCGGCTCCCAATGCCCATACGTCAGGTTCTGATCCTTGGATCCTACAAGGAGGATTTTCAGTACGATTTATTTTTTTGTAATGGAGCATAACCACAAGCATAACTAAGTCATAAAACAACATCACCACATATCCACTATATCAAAAACTTTAAGTACAATGCGGAAAGGGAATACAAGGTGATCAAAAAGCTCCAAAACAATCTAGTACGTGCTCCTGCCTCAGCGCTGCTACTGTCCAACGACACCTACACGCGACGGTCGTGTATAAGCTTATGAAAGCTTAGAGGGTGGTGTAGGTGTGTGCGTAAGGCAAGTGCCAAGTATACAATATCAGAGTAATGCAGAAATATGCGATAAGTCCATGAATGCTGTCAGCTGTACCAAAGCTATGTAATGCAAGGCATGAATGCTATCGACCATACCAAGGCCATGCGATGTGAGGCCTATATAGCCAAATGTCATATGTGAGATGCAACACAAGCATGTCAGTACTGATCAAGTACACATCTAAGTACAGTTCTTCTCTGGATATCACCGGGGTCTAATACACCTCACACTGACTGCCTCCTCCCTAGCTGCACGGTCAAGCAAGTGGAAGAGACCACATTATCCGCCTGATCAGTAGTCTGCCAATACCTACCCGGCTCGCCGATAATGGACTCATTTGTGAGCTGGTCAAACTCATCCTAGCTTATAGCCCCCTCACTCAGGTGGATAAGGCCACACCCCCTTCCAACTGACCACGACATAGTGAGAGACACGGCCTACTGGTATTCGGCACTCGGGCGCTCGTGTATCCACTCATTCTAGACATCGGAGCATCTTCTAGTACCAAAAAGGTTCTGAAATTTTCACCCAAGGACATCCTAAGTGCCTACAATGCTAGAGCCAATATTTTCGGTATCCCATATGACCATCCACGATGTGCCTGTGGAGCCATGGCCCCGATGTCACTAGGGCATGTAGTGAATCACGACACACAATGCGAAATGCATGAGTCACACCGTCAGTCATGTAGCAATCTCGCTCGTACCACGCGCTCATGTGGGGCACTCTGTCTCATAAGGAGTCCCATAAATGTCTCAGCCCAATGGCTTATGATATGATCAAATACTCCTCATATGAAGCATACATATGATGCGTATGCGCATGAATCATGGAAGTGTACTAAGCATGTTATAAAGTAATGAATTATCCTTACACCGAAGATGGGCCTAGACGGCCTACACATAACAAGTATGGGCCTACCAGTGGGCCCTAAGGAGAGTTATAATGCGGATATTTAACCAACATTAATCTTTCAATGTGGATGTCAAACCAATATTGCTCCCAAGGCATGGGTTGCCATAAAACATCATTACACAAACTAGGGAAGAATCACACATTGCAATGGACCCTAAGGACATCCTGTTGGGCCTCGACCCATGGGCCTTAGATACGTCAAATGGGCCGCATCATATGGGCCTTATTTAAATTACATGGGCCACATCAATGGGCCTTACATACATTGCAATGGGTTATAACCCCTGGCCTTTGAAGACATCACAATGGGCCTCGAAATGTGGGCCTCATATTTATCAAAGTGGGCCTCAACAACGGGCCACACATACATCAAATGGGCCCTCATATGGCAAGTGGGCCACATCACATGGGCCATATGTATATCAAATGGGCCACACCAATTGTAAGTGATGGTAATGATTTCCACCATTAAAACTCCCAAGGCCCATGGTAACATTTATTTCCCATCCAACCTGATCATAAGGTCACACTGACCTATAAGGGGTTTTAATGGTGGAGGTTAAACCCACTATTTATGTAATGTGGTCCACTTGATCCTAATCCTGCCTTATATTTCTTCTAGTCTCAAGCCTTAAAATTATCTATTTAAAAGGTTGGATGGTTTGGATGCAACACATGCATCATGGTGGGGTCAAGGAAGCTTGTTGACGTCAACGTCCATAATGGACGGTTAGGATATAACAACACCTCATGGTGGTGGCCCACAAACCCTGCTAACATGTACAGCAACTACCAGCCGTTGCTACTGTCCGACCGCCCCTGGTAGACGGTGATGGTATAAAACAGATACATCATGGTGGGTTCAACCGTCCACCTGGACGGGTGAATAAAACACATGCATCACTGTGGGTCCCACGTGGGGTTCACCATAATGATTATACGCCGTCCAATCCATTCATAAGGTCACACGTACCTGGGTGAAAAGGAAAAACAAATTTCATCTTGATCCAAAACTTCTGTGGACTGGACGGGTGAATAAAACACATGCATCATTGTGGGTCCCACGTGGGGCTCACCATAATGCTTATACGCCATCCAATCCATTCATAAGATCACATGTACTTGGGTGAAAAGGAAAAACAAATTTCATCTTGATCCAAAACTTCTATGGACCCAAAAATGGGTTTCAAGGGTAGCCATTCAATCTCACTGTTTTATATGATGTGGGCCAACTGAGCCTTGGATGTGGCTGATTTTTGGAGGGCAGCTCACTGCCCTAAGGTCCTACAAAACTGACGATATGGATAGATGAAGCACACATCATGGTGGGGCCCACGGCTGGGCCGTGCGTCCCCTATCGTCTGCGCTGCTTCAAGAAGGCGCCGTCTGCGTCTTTGACAAAGACGATAGCGTCTCGCTCGCATGCATTTTTTTTTCAAATCACCAAATATCACGGTTTTTCATGTGTGGAACCCACATTAGTGGAATTTGACCCTGTCATTGGTCCCCATAGCTCAAGACATGCCAAACAAGTCCAATATTGAATATGTTTTGGCATATCGAAACATCGGGGTGAATTTAAATGGTGGACACACTGTTTTCAACGCTATGACCCACCAAATGCTCGGATCAACCTCATTTTTCGGCTCAATGCCTAAAATGATCTAGGGAATGGGATGGATGGCTTGGATGAGATTGATACATCAAGGTGGGGCCTACACAAGTGGTTCACCCCAAAAGCTTGTAGACATAAGCTAGTATTTGTGTTTTCTTTCCACGTCCAGCATCCTAGGATGCTAGACGGTCTTGGCCTAACACATCGATAAGGTGGGCCTTGCCCCGGTGGGCCACCAAATGGATGAATGGTATGGGTAAAACATACATTAAGGTGGGCTCCATCCAAGTGGGCCACATGGCCATATCATCACAAACAAAAAAAATAAACAAATAAAAAGAGAGGGAGAAGAAAGAGAGAAAGAGGGACACGTGTGATGGAGGGACCTCGGCACTATGGGCCCTCCGTTTTAAGCATCTAATCATACATCAAGTGAGTCCCATTGCATGTGGGCCCCCCAAATCAAAGATCAACGGTGGAGATCCCTTCTCCACCAAGATGTAAGGTCGAGATGACCCCTTTTTAGACTAGAAAGTAAACATCATGATGGGGTCTATGGAGAATGGCCCCATCATGGAATGATAATAAAAATCAAGGTGGGCCATCGACCACATCTAAGGTCCCAAGTGAGATCCATACCATCAATCGGTAGGCCTCACTTTGCCCATCATCAAAACATGAAAAGATCTAGCCTAATAAGCACCCACCGTCGATCCTCTTGGTCCGTTGGAAAGCTGATCTCCCTGTGCTTCACTTTAATGGAGGAAGATGAGGTTTGAATGGCTAGGATGAAGGTTAAAGGGATGGGAAAGTGGGCCACCAAAAATCACTTTTCTCTCACATGAAAGAGCTTGGACGTGTGCACCTCTCTTCCTTGGGATTTGTTGCTTGGGAAATGAGGGAGAGAGAGAGAGGGTTGTAAGGAGATGTGAGAGATGGGCGATGGAGTGAGGGATGGGAGAGAGGGATGGGTGTGTAAGGACTTTATTGACTTTAGGGGTAGATGATGTAAGATGGGTATGTGGTGTGTAAGAAACTTTTGACTTATGGGTTGCTTGGGGATGAGTGTGAGGTGATGGTGTACTTGACTCTTAATGGGATTGATTGATTGATGGATGTGACATGTTATAGAGATTCTCTTGGGATTTACAACGCCGGCGTTTTCTTCGAAATAAATGTCGGCCCACATCTTTCGGCTTGGGTATCGGATTGGTGCGCAAGTCGCGGCGACGGTGCGGTCATAACGGTACAAGTCTCGGCTTAAGCTGACTCAATTCTACAGGATACGACTTATATCAACCGCAAATGTTGATTATACGTTGCAGATTGCCGGACATCGACTAGAAGGATTACGGGAGTCGACGGAACAATACAGACTAGGATATGGGTCTTACACAACATTTTGCTTGTCTCGAGGAAATTATGCTAAAAATGAACTTTAATGCAAAATGTTCAAACCTTTTTCATAAAATAATCTTTTGTGTAATCAAGTATGAGGAGTAGACTCAAGATGAGAAATTGAGATTTTGAAAACCTAGAGTTGAATCACATAAACAATCAAATCAATAGGTCTTTTATTCATTAAGTGTAACGCCCTGAATTTCGAGGGTCGAGCAAAGCTCTACTCCTAAGATCCAGCACATCACTTATGCAATATGGATAATGATGTTTAGATTTCACCTATATTAATGAGTTAAACATGAATAGGATTATACTAAAACAACATATCATACTCTGGATATACTTAAATTAAGCAAGCAGAAGTCTGAAACATATATATTTAAGCATGTAAGTCTTTCACAACCTCCAGAGTATGAGTATGTAACTAGGCTAAATATATATGTAATGTTTCAAAATAAACAAAAACGGAAAAGTAGATGTGTCCAACTAAGCTAAATATCCCTGTAGTCCCTGCGCAATGGGAAGAGGTCTACATTGACCCGTCCGAGAGCTGAAAGTAGGAGAACTCCTCCTCTTCATCCATAAAGTCTTGCTCCATCACATAGACTTCACAAGCACCTGCATCTAAACCAGAGTCTGGCTGGTGTTTTAAAACACCAACCCAGAGTGGGAATGAGTGGCTAACTCAGTGGTACTATAAGGCAAAAGCTAACATGTTATCAAGTCAATCAAGCAGTAATGATAGAGCAACATAACAATCACTTCCTAACTACTCTTGTTAATGCAGGAATGGAGTGTAAGTAATGATGTATGCCCTCGCATCAAAGCTCCCTCACAAATGACTCCGACATTCTATTTCACATATGACAACACTCCCTCAAAATAGTGCAACTTCATGGCCTTTAAAGCACATCCTAACTAATGCAATGCGATGCATGGTCGTGTTAGCCAAGTACTTAATTAAGCTTATTCATACAACAAGTTTGGGAAGCCAGTGTCATGCCCCAAACCCAAAAAATTGGATTCACGGGAATCCCGATCGTCGAATCCTGTGCCGACAGCCTCCGTAGTACCCCATTCTCGGCTCCCAACGCCCAAATGTCAGATTCCGATCATGGGATCTTACAAGGAGGATTTTTCAACATACATTTGTCTTATAAGAAGCATAACCACAAGTATACCGAAATTACAAAGGCAACATCATCATCACATATCTACCAATATAAACATTTGAATACAATGTTGAAAGAGAAATGCATATATCGAAAAATCAAAGCTCCAGAAGACGCTCGTGCTCCAAGCTCCACTCTGCTGTAACCTAATGCCACCTACACACATCTATTATGCATAAGCTTATAGAAAGCTTAGAGGATGATGTAAGTGTCTAAGCAGTATATACGTGCTCGGAATGTAATATCAGAGTAAACGGAGGTACTGATAAGTCCATGAATCATACAATATCAGAGTATGCAATACAAATCAGTTATGTAAATGAGGAGTCATAAAGAGCCATATATCAGATGCCAAGGATTCAATGCAATATGCAATTCCTGATGAGTTTACTAATATCGTTAGTTGTATCTAGGCCATGCAGAAACATAGTAACCCAAAATGTCATATGCCATGAATGTAATGCAATATGTTGTGCGAATGGAATGCCCATGCTAGAGTGTGAAGTCGGGATGATAGTACGTAATATCGCAGGCTGCGGGATCTACCACAAGGGACTTCTATCCAAACTAGTCCCATACCTAAATTTGGATAGTCAGACTCAATGTGGTAAACTCCTGATCTCAGTTTAGTCGCGCACCCTAACTGAAATCCTGACCATTGCGAAGGTACACGTAATAAATAGTTACACACCACTAGCCCGAGTAGATAGTGAATGGATAAATGAATAAGTATACAACTCTTGCTCAATAAGTCCACGTATCAGTACTGTTCATCTCTGGGATCATCACCAGGGTCTAGTACATTATACATGCAAATCGCCACCCACTAACGCGCGGTCATGAAAGTGGAAGAGACCTTACTATCCGCTTGACCAGTAGTTAGCCAATATCTACTCGACACGTCGATAGCGGACCATTCACGAGTTAGTCAAACTCAGCCTAGCTATGCCCCCTACTCTCGGGCGGGTATGGCTACACCCCCTCCCAACAGATCACAACATAGTGGGAGATGCGGGCTCCTGGTATTCAGCACTCGGGTGCTAATATATCCACTCGGTCTCGACGTTGGGGCGTCTCCTGGCCTCGGAGGTTTAGGGATTTTCACCCAGGGCCATCTATGGTAGCCCGATGATAATAACAGTTTTTTCAGTGTCCCATCTGGTCATCCATAATGTGCCTGTAGAGGCTACGACCCTGATATCGCTAGGGCGTACAGTAATCACAACACACAATGCAAGATGCATGAGTTATACAATCCAGTCACGCATTAATCCTACACATACCATGCACTCATGTGAGATAACCTCTGCCTATTCGGGAGTCTCATAACAACCTGCCCAATGACATATGCAATGGTCAACCACATCTCATGACAAACATGCAGATGATGCGTATGGGTATGTATCATGATGCTATGCAGTCACATACTCATAATCGATATCAATAACAGGTATCGACAATTGACCTCAACAATGTGAACATTTAGCCAACATTGTCCCTCAAGGAATGACGCACATAGAGCCTAATATATAGTGGACCCATGGCCTCACACCAGGGCCAAATATACAACACCATGGGCCTCACTCAAGAGCTTAATAAACATCACGATGGGCCTAACATACATTGCAATGGGCTCCATTGCCTGGCCCTCAAATGCATCACAATGGGCCTCATCATATAGGCCTCATATACATCACATTGGGCCTTAAACATGGGCTTAATACACATCACAATGGGCCTCAAATATTGGCCGCATATACATCACATTGGGCCTCAAACAGAGGGCGAATGCACATCACAATGGGCCTCAAATACGGGCCACATATACATCACATTGAGTCCCGTCAATTGGCCTCGGCAATCAGAATCAGCCTCGGTAAATGGAATCGGCCTCGATAATCAGAATTGACCTCAACAATCAGCCTCGACAATTGGAATCAACCTAAACAATCAAAATCGGCCTCGACAATCATAATCGGCCTCGACAATCGAAATCGGCCTTGACAATCAGAATCGACCTTGACAATCGGAATCAACCTCAACAATTGACCTTGACAATCGAAATTAGCCTCGACAAACAGAATCGGCCTCGACAATCGGAATCGACCTCGATAATCAGAATCGCCCTCCTCAATCAAAATCAGCCTCGATAATTGAAATCAACCTCAATAATCGGCCTTGATAATTGAAATCGGCCTCGATAATCGAAATCGACCTCAACAATCGACCTTGATAATCGGAATTGGCCTCGACAAATGGAATTGACCTCGACAATCGGAATCGACCTCGACAAGCGGAATCGACCTCGACAATCAGAATCGACCTCAACAAAAGGAATCGGCCTTGACAATCGAAGTCAGCCTCAACAATTGGAATCAGCCTCATTAAACAGAATTGGCCTCGATAATCAAAATCGACCTCAACAATCGGCCTCGACAATCAGTATCGACCTCGACAAATGGAATCGGCCTCGATAATCGAATCGGCCTCGATAATCGAAATCGACCTCGACAATCAGAATCAGCCTCGACAATCGGAATCAGCCTCGACAATTGGAATCGACATTAACAAATGAAATCGGCCTCGACAATTGAAATCGGCCTTGACAATCGGAATTAGCCACGATAAATGGAATCAGCCTTGATAATCAGAATCGACCTCAACAATCGGCCTCGACAATCAGAATCGACCTCAACAAATGGAATTAGCTTCGACAATTAGAATCGGTAATTGATCTCGACGCAAGGTGGGGTTCATAGATAAACAACCGATGATGGACCAAGCAATATCAATAGGGCCCATTCATTTGGGTTAACCCACTAAAGAATGATGAGATGGGCCTAACCAGGCCTAAGGGAAAGGTCAAATGTGGACGTCCTACCAACATTGCCCATCAATGTGGTCCTTTAACCAACATTGCTCCCAAGGAGTGGCCCACGTAGAACCAAGCATAAAGTGGCCCATGACGCCATATAGAGGCCTAATATACATCACAATGGGCCTCAAATACACAACATGTAGGTCCTACACATGGGTCTCATATACATCAAATGGACCACACATCTGGCCTCAGATACATCAAATAGGCCACGCTACATGGGCCTAATACGTATCACAATGGACCTTACATACATCAAGTCGAGTCTCATCATATGGGCCTCATATACACCAAGTGGACTGCATTAATGGGCCGCACCAATGGGCCTTATATACGGTCAAGTGGGCTGCATCAATGGGCCGCACTAATGGGCCTCATAAATGGGCTACAATATATCAAGGTGGGCCTCACAAGTGGGCCACAAGTTGGAGCTTAGATTACGTCTAAAATCATTTCAATAGTTGCAGGTGCAACATGTGTATCACTGTACATTATCCTTCTTTGGGGGCACATGGCACTCTAATTATGATCAGCATTGTCCAAACATTATCCAACACCGTCCAACACGATCTGGGCAGTGT
Organism: Magnolia changhungtana; assembly: GCA_030180095.1. Classification (NCBI taxonomy): domain Eukaryota; kingdom Viridiplantae; phylum Streptophyta; class Magnoliopsida; order Magnoliales; family Magnoliaceae; genus Magnolia; species Magnolia changhungtana. Next base: position 324,929 of record JASAUF010000324.1, on the reverse strand, counting down.
GTATGAAATAAATACATCATGGAGGTATCCACGGTCTAGATGGGACCCACATAACCTGCTTACGTCAAATGGATTGATGGTTGAGATGTAACACACACAGTAGGGTGGAGCACCACTGCACTATCCAAACAGATCCAGCATCGTTCCAATTCATCTGGATGGTGTGGATGAAACAAATGCATCATGATGGGTTCCTATGGAGGGATGGCCTAGTGAAACACTAGCTGAGCTAACGTCCACATCCAACACCATTTGGTTAGTGGACGGCCAGGATAAAATATATATATATATCATGGTGTGGTGCCACGTGGGTGGCCCACCAGCGTCCAACCCTTGTCCATCAGATCATGGACAGTTGGATATATCACATACATCATGCGGCGGGTCCCACCGTTAATGGATGGTGTGAATGTAAACCCCAGACAGCAGCAACAACTACTGGTATGAGGTGATCCAGCCAATCCACTTCTAATCTAAGTGGGTCCCACATGGGGCCCACTATGATATAGTATTATAATAAATATTATATTATATTATAATATAATTATATATATAATGAGATGCATCCAGCGACGTCCAGAGATGGATGGATGGCCTGGACGTAAAATACATATACGCAAGGTGAGCCCATCCCACACGTGCAGCACGTGTGGGTGGGTCCCACGTCCATTAAACGGACAGACAACATTGATATTGGACACATACATCAAAGGTCCCATGGAGGGACAGTGTGGATATAATCCACATATCTTGAGATGGGGTCCACAGTACTTGCTGGCGTCTAGGGTAGCAGCAGCTGCCCTCTGCAGGGGACCTAATAAATGAATGGTTAGGATGAATCATATACGTTAAGGTGGGGTCCACATATGTGGCCCACCGGATATATATATTTTAATAATTTTTTTTAAAGGATGCAGCGTCCAGCATCTATTCTGGATGGACGGTGAGGATTAAAAAATCAGACCCACCTGCTGACGTTAGTACAATAGCTATATAACTGTTGTACACCAGCCGCTTCTTACCAAAAATGGTGGGTCCCATGTAGGTGAACCAGATACATCACATGGGCTCCTAGCTGCTGGAAAGCATGGGGCACAAGACATACATCCAGTTGGATCTCACCATCCAGGCCTCTGCACCAAGGTGGGTACCCACCCTGGACGGTGCAGATATAATGTAGGGTCAAGGTGGGTACCACACCACCGTCTAGGGTACCTAGATGGTGCAGATAAAATGCAGCATCAAGGTGGGTACCACGCCACCGTCCAGGGTACCTAGATGGTGCAGATAGAACACTTACATCAAGGTGGGTCCACGCAGTGGCCCACCAGCTTGGATGGAAGCTGATATTTGTGATTTCCTCATGGTCTGGGGCAATTCAAATGGACAACAATGGTGGGCCCCGGATATGGTAACGAGGTGGGCCCTACTTGGACAGCGGTGCATCTCACATGGTGGATGGCATTGATCACATTTATGCATCATCAGGTGGGCCACACATCAAGAGAGAGAGAGAGAGAGATGGCAGAGATGGAGGGACCCCGCCACTATGGGCCCCTCAATACATGCATCAAATGGATCCCACCACATGTGGGCCCTCAAATCATCAAATCTACACAAATCTAGCCCTAGAAAAGCACCCACCTTTGATCTTCTTAGACCTCTTCTTCCATCAATGTATCCTAGACCTCTAACAGATGCATTTCAATGGTGGAGATGATCATAAGATGGTGGAGATGGGAGGAAGGAAGGTGGGCCACACTAGCTTCTCCATGGAAGCTTGGACAGTTGCTCTCATGGTGCTTGGAAAATGAGAGAGAGAGAGAGGTTATAAGTGAGAGAGGGATGGGTGAGTGATGGGGTGTGATGGGTGAGTGAGTGATAGGTGTACTTGGTTGTAAGAGAGAGTTGACTTATGTGAGAGAGGGATGGGTGTTGGTACTTAACATGATGTGATAGATTGATGTAATGTGTTGTAGAGATTCCCTCAGTTTTTGCAATGTGTGGGATTTTCCTCGAACTGAACGCAGGCCCACATCTCCTGGCTTAGGTATCGCCTTGGCACGTAATATGCGGCATCGAAACCACGGCGGCGGCGCGGTCGCAAGGGTGTAAGTCTCAAATCGAGTCGACTGTGGAATACGGGACACGCCTCAGGGTTGTGCGCAATTAAAGTCTATGCATCACGGGTCATCGGAATAGGACCGGGAGGATCGCGGAAGCCTAAGGAACAGTACGGGTTAGGATATGAGTCTCACAGCTAGGGTACCTCCCTTCATATCATTGACCCGAACCGAAGGAACCATCTAGGGTCGTCAATCCTAGTTAAGCATATATGATAGGCAAGTTGTAGGGCATCACTCCTAATGAAAAGCAGTTAATAGGAAATTCGAAAGTTTATACTTATGGTCACTATGGAGAGGCTCGTCACCTTAGCATAGGCCAATAACACTAACACGGTGTCCCATACCACCATGCCCGACTCACGAGTCTTAGTTGCTCACTGGTCACTACGGGGATGCTCGTCACCCCAACGTAGGCCTATAGCTCGAACACGGTGTCCCATACCCCCATGCTTGGGTACCATGGTTAAAGTGGGCCTTTACATTGGTAAGGGGTACCTTAGATTCAAGCAGCAGTGTCCATACGTGGTAAACACATAATAGGCCAATCAGTTTATTAGGCAAGTTCGATTGGTACAGGCACACACTGACTTAATCGACATGAAGCGCATAAGCACCCCTCATGGCCTAACCACCATCGACAATCATCGTGCAACCCGGATTCGTCAAATTTTCCCAAGGTGGCATGACTAATTCGGCCACTCGAACAGAGACTGTTACCGATTGCCTGGGTTACATTGTAGCCCCAATCTCATTCAAATGTAACAAATAAACACATGTGATAATCATTTTACCATTTAACAAACAATCCAAGTAAATTCCTCATTCGAGCATTTCATCAAACACATTGTTCATGTTGCCAAACACTTGCATTTTATCAATAATTTACATAGAGGCGAATACAATTTCATGAAAGAACCTATACATATGCATAAGGCAATAAAAAATCCTACCTTAATACTCGTAATGTATACAAATCATCAACACTTTCTCATTTAGACAATTCATCAAACACTTAGACTACACTTCACCAAATATATAGACTAAGTTAGTTACAACATATATTTTAGCAATTCCTTACACGGAGAGATCAACATGCATATGACAATGATTAATCCTAGATCAGTAATCATGACAAGCACAAATCATGTTCACATGCTCATTCAAACATTTCAACAAACACATGGAATGCATCCTTTACTCATCACAGTTCATGTGTACATTTCGTACAGAAATCGGCGTATCTAAGACAATATGGCAGCAATCAAGTCAGACATAAATCATTCGCTGACATTGAAAGCATTGAAAATCATAACCTAAGTGTTTATAGTCCGCACCTTTCGTCGAGATGGTCGATTTGGACTCGGTCCAAACTCTACATTTCCGAAAATGGAACATTAGGCACCTAAATGATGAAATAAGTTCTCTACTTTGATGAATAATTAATCTGGATCTCTACAACGATATTAGGGTTAGGTTTTCTTACCCAAATCGTAACCGAAAGAGATTCGGTAGCGCGACAGGGAGCCGATTCAGTGCATGGAATAGTGGGAGAGGATTCTTGCAACGATCTCCCAAGATCTCCCTTCTCTCTTTCCTCTTCTCTTCTTTTCTCTCTCTCTCTCCCCCTTAGGGTTTTGAAGAAATTCGTATATGAGAGAGGTGGGGTGAAATAAGGGCTATTAATAAGCCCAAGAGTGATGTAAATGACCCCAAGGCCACTGTATACATAGGTTATACCCTTTGGGTAGCTATTTTTGACAAACAGGGCTCATTGGGGGTGTCCACTACTCACCTATGACATAGGGTACATTCCTTGACGATGGATCTATGCCCAAACGTGATTTCGGTGTGATCGGATAAGCCAATCGGCCGTGGAGGTCTTGTGTTAGATCAATGGTGATACTTACTCAATCGGGGCCACAGTTATATGGATATGTGCAAGGAAATTTCCTTTTCTCATGGGTAAAGTTTGGTCAGAAACTAACAGTATGAAATCCTCAATTTCGCGTATGAGCGAATGGCCCAATTCACTTAAGTTTCTTTTCATTTTCTAAAGATATTTGCGTTTCTCACACACTTTACTCAGGGCTCAAGTTGTACGTTTTCGGACACTATCTAGGTTGAATCTCGATGGTTGTCAAGCCAGTAAGACAAACATAACCCTATAATTTCACGGTCATCGGACCCTTGACATGCGGTCTAGGTCCAATATGGAGTTTCAATGTACTCTCGAGAGCAACAGGCTCTTAAGATTTCTCCTAGGTCCTAAGATGACATTGAGTCAGTAGTAATAATGGTTTTAAGCCTTCTCATCTGTGGAAATGGTGGCCCGAGCTTAATCCACAAATTATTTAGTTTTGTACTTAACTAAATTCTGCCTAAATTATGATAGGATACTGTCCTTAAGTGGTTCTACCTAAGGTGGTACTCGGGTCCTTGTACGGATTTTTCCGAGATGTTACAATCTACCCCCCTTAAAGAAAAATTTTATCCCCGAAATTAGTACATTTTCGTATTCCTCGAGAATTTGAGGGTAGTTCTTATGAACTTCAGCTTCCATTTCCAAAGTAGCCTCCTCGGTGTGGTGTGTCCATAACACTTTCACGAGTGGGATAACTTTGTTGCGTAGTACTTGTTCCTTTCTATCTAGAACACGCGTGGGCCGCAATATATAGGTAACGTCTTCGCTTAAATGCACTTGCTCCCACTTGATAATTTAGGTAGGGTCAGGAACATATTTCTTCAGCATCGATACATGAAATATGTTATGCATGCCTGTGAGTAGTGTGTGTAAGGCAAGACGGTATGCTACCACACCCACTTGGTCTAAAATCTGGAACGAGCCAATGAATCTCAGCGTAAGTTTCCCCTTCCTGACAAAACGAAGTACCCCTTTCATTGGGGAAACTTTAAGGAATACATGGTCCCCAACTTCAAATTCTAACTATCTCCATCTTGTATCAGCGTAACTCTTCTACCTACTCTGGGACATAAAGAGTCGACGCCTGATAATATCTATCTTTTCTGAGGTTTCCTGAACCAAATCTGGGCCAACCAAGCTCTTCTCGCCAACTTCCACCCAATTATGTTGAGCTCAACATGGGCGTCCATGCAATGCTTAGTAAGGAGTCATGCCAATGCTTGCTTGGAAGCTGTTATTATAAGAAAACTCAACATAAGGGAGATAGTCATTTCAGTTGTCCTTGAAGTTAAATACGTACGCTCGTAACATGTCCTCAAGTATTTGATTTACCCGTTCTGTCTACCCATCGGTTTGAGGGCGGAACGCGGTACTGAATTTCAGTTTCACCCCCATTGCTTCTTAGATTCGAGTCCAGAAAATGGACGTGAATCTTGTGTCTCGGTCCGACACAATCTCTATAGGAACCCTAGGCAATCATATTATCTCCTTGATGTACAACTTAGCTAAATCATCTGCCGAATTAGAAACTCTAATTGGGAGGAAATGGGCCGATTTCGTCAACCGGTCCACAATCACCCAAATGGAGTCATGCCCCTTTCTCGTCTTTGGTAACCTGGAAATGAAATTCATAGATATGAAATTTCACTTCCACTCTGTTATGGGCATGGGCTGAAGTAAGTCAGGGGGTCGACGATGCTCGGCCTAAACTTGTTGGCACGTGAGACATCAGGATACAAAGTCTGCTATTTGGGCCTTCATGTTGTCCCACCAGTATGAATGCTTCATGTCTCGATACATCTTTGTACTACCCGAGTGCAACGCTAACTTAGAATTGTGAGAGGCCTCCAAAACTTCTCTTCTCAAGTCATGAAGGTTCGGGACGCATAAGCCGCCACGATACCGTAAACCTCCATCTAAGCCAATCTTCTATTCTGATTCTTCATTGTCGCTTGCACGCTCTCTCATCTTCACCAACAACTCATCTTCTTTCTGGACCCCAATGATTTGGTCATCAATAAGTGGCCACACGTGGAAGTGTATGACACTCTCGAATGGTTCCTCCACTGTCATCTTTTGTTCGAAATCTTGTACGAATTCCACCATATTCCACTCTTCTATCATCAGTGGGGCTGTAAATTCTATAGTTTTCTTGAAGCTCAATGCATCAGCCGCAAGGTTGGCCTTACAAGGATGGTAAGAGACTTCAAACTTAAAGTCTTTTAAAGTCTCCATCCAACGTCGTTGCCTCATGTTCAGGTATCTCTGTGTAATGTATTTGAGGCTTTTGTGGTCGTAAAAGAGCTCGAACTCCTCTCCGTAGAGGTAATGTCTCAAAAGCTTTAATGCGAAAATGACTGCCACCAACTCCAGGTCGTGAGTGGGGTAATTCTCTTCGTGTTTCCTCAACTGTCGTAAGGCATAGGCAAGCACCCTATCCTTCTGCATAAGTACACACCCCAAACTGACTCGAGAGGCGTCGGTGTAAATAGTATATTTGACCCCTTGCTCTGACAGTACTAGCACGGGCGCAAACATCAACTTGTCCTTTAATTATTGAAAGGCAGCTTCTGCTTTCTTGTTCCAAGCAAACTTACGATCTTTCCGAGTAAGTTAGGACAATGGTCGGGCTATCTTGGAGAAATCTTTAATGAATCGATGATAGTAGCCGGCAAGCCCGAGAAAACTTCTCACTTTTGCAATTGAGCCGGGCAGGTCCCAGTCTTGTACCATGGTTACCTTGGCAAGGTCCATGACGATTCCTTCCTTGGAAATGACTTGTCCTAAGAACTTGACTTCTTCCATCCAGAAGTCGCATTTTCAGTACTGTGCAAATAATTGATTCTTCTTAAGAGTATCAAGGACTGGTCGCAGGCGTTCTTCGTGCTCTTTCCGAATCTTCGAGTAGATCAAAATGTCATCTATGAATACGATGATGAACCGGTAAAGATACAGCCGAAATACCCAGTTCATGAGATCCATGATTACGGCCTGTGCATTTGTAAGTCCAAACGGCATCACGAGGAATTTTTAATGCCCGAAACTGGTCCTGAATGCTGTTTTTTGCACGTCTTCAATCCTGACGCACAACTGATGATACCTGGACTTATAACGCCCTGAAAATCAGGGGTCGAGCAAAGCTTAGCTCCCGAGTTTTAACTCATCACTTATACAACATAGATAATGATGATTATGATGAGAGCATTGAAACATGAATGAGATTATACCAAAGTAGCATATCATACTCCAGAGACAGTTAAATTGCAAGCGGAAGATTGTGATAGATGTATAAAATATATAAACTATGGTAAGTCTCCAGAGTGTGATAATGTTACCAGGTTAATGAATGACAAGTACAATTCAAAAATATACAAAATGTGTAAGGTCCTCTAGTCAACATCCCTGTAACCCCATCGATCAAGACACGACTCAAATGAAGCCACCAGAAAATACCATATACGAGAAAGCATCCTCGTCGTCACAAAGTCCGGCTCCGCCTTAGGAGTAGTGTTGCCATCTGCAATCAGACAAAGTCTGGTGGGTGTCTAGAACACCGTCCCGTAACGTGGGAGTGAGTGATCAACTCAGTGGAACAATAAAGCTTATGTTAACATGTTATCAAAACAGTCAAGTAGCAATGATAAAGCAGTACAATCAACAATCCTAAATACTCTTGTTAATGCAAGTATGAAATGCTATCATGATGCATGCCCTCGCCAACATACTCTCTCATGCGACACCATCTTACGTCCGTGGTATGCTTTTATCCCTCAGTGCTCCACATCTTCCAGGCACATGTAGTGCGATATAAACATGATTACTGAGTTGTTATTAGTCCTTTTCATACAGCAGGATTGGGAAACTAAGGTGCCTCCCTTATATCATTCCCAAACAATGATCCATTCTAGGGTCGTCAGTCCTAGATAATCTCATACGATGATGCGGTTCTAGGTCGCTGCAAGGGCTGTCAGGGATGTTACACGGAATCGTTGCACCACTCCCCCATCACCTTATCAATACAGGCCTAGTTTATACTTAGTTTACTATAGGAAGGCTCATCGCCTCTCCGCAGATTCAGAGTATGCTCGAGGTCACTACACCGGGTACGGTCAGGGCTGCCAGGGCTGTTACACAGAATCGTTACACCACTCCCCCATCACCCATCAAAACAGTGTAGGCCGACGCTCGAATACAGTGTCCCATACCACCATATTCGGCTCATGAGTCGGGTTGCTCACTGGTCATTATGGGGAGGCACATGGCCCCAGTGTAGGCCGACAGCTCGACCACGGTGTCCCATACCACCATGCCCGGCTCATGAGTCTTAGCGGATCGAGGTACCAAGGTTAACGGGGTTGCACTGGTAAGTTCGGTACCTTAGGTTCAAGCAGTAGCATCCAAACATGGTGAACATACATTAGACAGATCGGGTTACTTGACGAGCTCGGCTAGCTCGAGCGCACGACAAGTTGAACGACATGAAGTGCATAAGCACTTCACGTGGCCAACCACTATCGCCAACCGAAGTACGACTCGGGTTCGTCGAACACATCTCACGTGGCGAATGAATCTCCGCCACGAATTCAATCCCGTTACCGATTGCCTGGACTATACAATAGCCACAATCACATTCAATTATGGAACAATTAAAGCAGTAATGGATCAAGATTCCAAATCATACAATCAAATATCCAATATTGTCTGCTTAGGGCTGCCAGGGCTGTTGAATGGAATCGTTACACCACTCCCCCATCACCTATCACGAATTTTATGGAATACAACTTAAACATGTGACGTAGTCAGAGCAGAATTAAATAAACAAGTAATTCAAACATATTAACAAGCATGTTATAAAACATAATGTAAACAGGAATTCCCAACACATACGTTTCATAAACCAGTAAGTGACTAAACTAAACAACTTACATGAAGGAAATCATTCACATCACTAAGGTGGTTGAGAATCCTATCTCAACACCTACTCAAGGCACTACTAGATTAAAAACATATTTATACAAGCATTTTCACAAACACTTAGACTACTCATTTCAACATACCTATAATATACTAGTTAAAACACAAGTCATAGCGAATCCTTTCACAAAGGATTACCACATGAACCACGATCATGCATACACGACCAATAGTCATGGCAAGCATAAATCATAGTTCCATATTCATTTGAACATTTCTGCAAACACTTAGGCTACAACTAGAACATACACGACATATGTTAATATAGCAGGTGTTAGGCTAATCCGTTCACCTAGAAGTTGATACACATGTATCTAGCATACATAGACAACAATTAATCATGGCCAGCACAAATCCGTATTTCATATGTATACGATATTTTCTACAAATGCAAGGAATACAGTATATTCAACATAGTTAAATGTATATCAGAAAACTAAAACGGACAGCACTTTGTACATGTGCAATTGCATGCAGATCATGAATCTATCATTATCTGACATTGAAAGCGTTGAAAACCATAACCTATACATCTAAAGTCTGCACCTTACGTCGTAGAAATGTAACAAACTTAACTGAAACTCTACGCTTTCGTCAAAGTCGATACGACAACCTATAACACAAGGTAAGTCAGCTACTTCGCTACTTGTGCCAATAGAAACCCTAAAACAGGTTAGGGTTAGAGTTTTCTAACCTAGAAATGAAGTCGGAATCGCCGGAAAAGCGATTAGAAAGGGATGGTTAAGCTTGTATAACGGCAGGGTAGAGTGGCAGGGAGATGCTCCCACTTCTCTCACACTTTCTCTCTCATAGGTTTTCTCAAATTCGTATGGGATGAGAGAGTGAGGGCTTAAGGTCCTTATATAGGCCCAAAACTCACCAAGTTAGACCCAGGGCCAAGGTATACTTAGGTTATGTCCAAATACGGACAGTTCCGTCTCAACGGAGCGCTTCTGGAAGTCCCCCTTGAGCCAAAGGTCGGACTTAAGCTCACAGATATTGGATCTAGGTCGAGTTACGTTTTCAGTCCAATCGGGTTCCCAGATCACACGTGGCGGACCAGTTTCAGTTCAACGGTCACCGCAACTCGATCAAGGTTACAAGTACACTACCATGTATATGAAATTTCTCTTGATCCGAGGGTATATTTGGGTCAGATTCTAACGGTCTGATTGCTCATATCAGGCCCGCAAGTGACAGGTCTCAGATTACTTAAAATTGAACTTTATTTCTAATTAATTTCATGTTTCTCACACTCTTCACTCTGGGCTCAAGGGAATAGCACTGGGACACTATCTAGATTTGATTTCCGAGATGGTTGTTTAGCCCAGCAAGGCGGTCCTAACTGTTTAACTTTACGTTAATCGGACTTTCGACATGCGGTCCAGATCTGATACGGAGTTTCGTGATGCTCCCGAGAGCAACTGGGTAAAGAGGTTAATCCTAGATTTTAGGATAACCTAGCGTCAATGATTCTACAAGTTTCAGGTCTTGCAGATCGTATTTAAAGTGATTAGTGCTAATTTCACAGGCACTCTAGTTTAGCACTAGCTAATTCTCGCCTAATTTCTAAAGGATTTAGTCATGTATGATTTCTGTCTGAGGTGGTACTTAGTCTTGTAAGATTTCTGTCTGAGGTGGTACTTAGGCCTTTGTAGGTTGTATATAAAGTGATCCAAGTTATTAAATCATGCCCTAATTACAACAGAAGAAGATCCTAGGGCAGGAGAGGCTGATGTTCCAAATACCTATTCGTTTTGTGAGATTCTATAAGGGTAATGGTTAAAAGCCCATTTTATTTATATATTTACTATTTACAGTATTGTTTAGTTTAAGTATTGTTCTTCATCACCTAAACTTTTAAGATATGTCTAATGTGAAAGTACTTTGAAAATTTTTAAGAACAAGGTGGTGAAAGGTGAGATTTGTGAAGGAAATGGGTTCAAAAGCAATTTTAGACTTTGGGATTGAGTTCTGACAAGTTAATAAGGTGTTAGGATCGACCCATTGCCTAAGGACGTCTAATTCCAGGTTGGCAAAAATCTGGGATGTTACAATCTACCCCCCTTAAAAATAATTTCGTCCCCGAAATTGGCTAAAGGTAATAAGTAAGAATTCTGTTATTTCATTTGCTTAAGACTTATTGATTTCAAGTTTATATGCGCGGTAGAGTGTATATTGTGTATGCTAGTCTAGTACATTTTAGGCACTACCCCCCTTAAAAATTTATTTCTTTTATCCCTTGCTTATCCCCTAACAGGTTGATACAATTTATTCCATCATCTATTTGACATCCTAACGACAATTCCCACATATTTAGTGTAAGATAGTTGTTTTCAATGTTTGACCAACACGGAGAGACGGTTATAGTGGGCTTGATCCCGATACATCTATCATCTACCTGGCCAGGCTAGAAAGCTCATCGTATCCCTTCCTAGTCCTGGTAGATCCTGGTCTTCTGCTCGGCCAAGCAGTGAGTCCATTGGTAGTCGCCCAGGATTGAGAATTGGGTCAAGCCATGAATACTTGGCAGTTGTACATGTAAGTAACTCCATAGTCCGATCATTCTAAAAACGTAGGGAATGTCCATCATTGAAAGGCCTAAATTTCCTATCTATAAAGTTGCCCGTTGGGTCTTGGTCTAGGTGAGTCCTTGATATTATCTATGTCTAAGGAAACGGTGAGTCAAATCTTACTAGATCATCCTAAAACGGTTTCTCATCGTATAACTTGCTACGGCTTCTATTATGTTCGTATTCAACGAGCACAGTTGTAGATGCGTTGACCTTGGCTATTGTAATTCGGTTCGTACCCATTATTAGGCCTATTCTGTAATATGAAATTGTTTAACACTTGAACCCTAATTGCTTTACGTTCTAAGGAAGATTCAGATCCTATTTAATGACCTAACTTGCGTATAACTGGGAGTAATTTTCTTTTGATTCTGGGCCAGTGGGGCAAGGGCCAACCATGCTTCCGCTGCACCCATGAACGGGTAGACGTGTATACCTACTTAACTTCAACTGGGTTCATAACTTGTCTACCCCCCTTAAAATTATTTCTATTCTCAGGGTTTAAGATCTATGTCCTGAACCGTATGTCAGAATAAGGTGTAATTTAGGACCTATCCTTGACATAAAATGGGATACGATTTTCCAATACATTTGTCTTCCTTTCATCGATGATGTGTACCATGGCATTAGTACCTATGTTTACAGAAAGGAGTTAAAATGATGGGTATTGTGGTTGATTTCAGGGACAGGTGTGAGTTAGTGACTAGACGCCTAATTCTACCAAAGAAGGACCTTTATCATGGCCCCGACTTACCTTATTTACTCATGTCTAGCTTAACAGGCAGGCTATCTTTCTACGCACATATGCACAATATGTATGCCAACATGGCATGCGATTTGGGACCAAATTTCTAACTGTCTGTTGCCCATTTGGAAAATTCCTTAGGCCTAAAAAGAAAATCTCTATTGGTTATATGTCCTTAACACTCCTCAAAGACGAATTAAGAAACTTTTAGTTGTAAGTGGTAGGGCCAACACGGAAGGAAAGTTGTGTAGTAGGTCTGAGTCGGTTAAGCCGAATAACTAAGTCTATTATTCAATTGGCTTAGCATAATTAATTAGTCCTTTACCTTCCTTAGCCTAACCAGTAGTCTAGTCTTAATGTACATTCCTAAAAATGATCCAATCGTCGTAATCTGAAGTCTACACTCGTATGCTAGATGATTTCATACCATTTTTAATACGAGAAGATGTTTTATCGCTTAGGGTCAAAAACCGTCTGATTGGAATTAAGTTGCCCGAACTTAAATTTGACTACGCTCGAGCAGTTCACATACGCTCAGACCAACTAAGAGGTCCTAGGGTTTAGGTCATTACATCAGTACATTTCTTATACTGTCAGATTTGTTTGCAAAACGTAAGAGTACCAACTCTAGGTCAAAAACTCTAAGGGACTACTTAGCCAGAGGTATGAAGTTGTATTAAATGGAGCTGCATTACTAATCCCACTTCGAGATTGGGAATGACATGTTTGGTAGGAGGGTGGATGGGGATTAAAATTAATGGTATAGGCTGTGGAAAATGAGCCTTGTGTTGGAAGGTGTGAGATGGGATTTCCAAATCCCATGATGAGGAATTTCCAAGTGTAATTTGAAAGGAAATCCCGGGATATACTTTTCATTGCATACATTCCAAACATGGTGTCGGAAAACATGAGATATACCCAATCCAAGGACAATACCTTACACATGCATTTATTGTTACATTTACAATTCTAGCCACCTTAATCTTACCTAATGCAATTGGCCGAACGGGCCCTAAACGTCCTAACATTTGAAGGTTGTGAAGGTTATGGGACACAAATGAAGATACATGTGAGCTAATATAACTAGAGCTTCAAACACTTATATCATTTTACCAAACATTACACTACTAGGCCTATCAACATGAAATCACAAACATATCCTAAAGCAGCAACAAAAACAAGAAACATCGGCATGGATGACTAGGCATCCAAGTCTGGCGACGAAGGAGGGGCACCCTTTCTCTTTCCCATGAGAGAGAGAAAAAGATTGAAATCGAGAGAATGGCCGCAATGAACTCAAAGAAGGCCATGGAGAGTGAAGATAAGGGGGAATAGGGGTTGGAGTTTTTGGTTCTCCACGGATTTGAGCCTCAACAAAGGTTGTAACGGCCCATATGATAGTGTTTGAAGAAGGAAAGTGAAGAAAATGGATGGATTAGAGAGCTTACACGGTTTTCAGCTTCAAAAGGGGGGTGTGGGAGCTCAAATGAAAGGGAATGGAGAGGGTAGAGGGGTAAGTGTTGCTGTAAATGATGGAGGGGTGTGTGTTTTAACAGAAAATGGTAAAATAGGCGATTGGAGGGGAGGTTTGAGAGAGAAGGTCAAATTTTTGAAGAAAATGGAGAGCTTGGAGGGGTAGTTTGTGAAGGAGGTATGCATTTGGGGTGGTTTTAAACCACGGCCTATGTACCAGGGGGTCACCCTAGCCCCCAAATAGCATCGGCCTGACCTACCCACCCGGCTGAGCCCAAAAACCGGCGAGGCCTCGGCGACCTAGCGAGGGCTTCGCTACTCTCTGGAGTGGTTGGTGATGCCTCACCATTTGGGCGAGGTCCTCGTGACCTCTAGGTCCCAAAAAGACGTGGGGCCCACCCTGGGTCCCCCTGTAAGTGATCTGTTTGGCCCCCGACTCCATTTGAGGCATTTTCGGGTCTAATTGGCAAACTGAAATATTTTTTTGGAAGTGTAATATATGATTTTGAGGTAGGAGATGCTATTCTATCCAACTAACCTATTTATTTCACCAAATTCCATAATTTGAATGGTCAAAAGTCCAATTTATACATATATTTACTATTTATAGTAAATTTTTATTTAAGTATTATTCTTCATCATTTATATGTTAGGATTTATGTCTAGTATGAAAGGACTTAGAAAAAGTTGAAGAATGAAGTGGTGCAAGGAGAGATTTTGAAGGAAATGGGTTAGACTTTAGGATTGAGTTATGAGCAGTTATTTTCAATATCTTGGTTGATAATTCATGAGAGTGGTAAGATTGATGAGGGATGTTGCTTGTAGAGTAAGAGCTGGATGGATGAAGTGGAGATGTGCCTTTGGAGCTTTATGTGATAGCCGCATACCAAATCAACTAATGGGGGGATCTTCTAGGATAACTACAAGACCATTCATGCTTTATAGACCAGAATCTTAGGCTGTCAACCGACAACATGTTCATAGGATGTGTAGTTGAAATGGGGATGTTGAGATGGATAGGTGTCAAGATGAGGAATGCCAGATATAGAAATGAATGCATTCGAGGGAACTTTGGGGTATCATTCATAGGTAAAAAGATAAGGGAAAGTAGGCATTGATGCTTTGGCCATGTGAGATGGAGACCAAGAACAACACCGGTTAGGGGTGAGTTGGTTTTAAGTTGAAGGTTCTAAAAGGGTAAAGAGAAGGCCTAAAAAGATGCGCTTTGAGGTAAAAAGAAATGATTTGATGATCTATGGTTTAACTGAGGATGGTCCTGGATAGAGTGGAATGGTGGAACATATGAACTTAAACGTTTTCTTTCCTTTGTGACCCTAGATTTTAATATTGTTGCGATCCTTTGTATGGCCTACTGAATTACCTAGTAGCAATAGGGATCCAATTTGTAGTGGTGGTGAGATTCAGCTGGGTATAGGAATCATAACAAAAATTTCGAAGAACTCACAATTGTGGACTAAATTACAATATTCAGTCTCGCCTGTTGGCGAATCTTGGGATTCTAATGTGGTTTCTAAGTTTTATTGCCCCTTTCTTAATTCAAAGTGTGTCGTGTTACCATAAACCAGGCCTGGTTTAATCTAAATCATGCTCTGATACCACCTTGTAAAGCACTAAAAATCGGGGGTTGAGCAAAGCTCAGCTCCCGAGTTCCAACGCATCACTTATGCAACATAGATAATGATGATTATGACGAGAGCATTGAAACATGAATGAGATTATACCAAAATAGCATATCATACTCCAGAGACAGTTAAATTGTAAGTGGAAGACTGTGATAGATGTATAAAATATATAAACTATGGTAAGTCTCCAGAGTGTGATAATGTTACCAGGTTAATGAATGACAAGTACAATTCAAAAATATACAAAATGTGTAAGGTCCTCTAGTCAACATCTCGGTAACCCCGTCAATCAAGACACGGCAAAAATGAAGCCACCAGAAAATAGCATATACGAGAAAGTATCCTCGTCGTCACAAAGTCCGACTCCGCCTCAGGAGTAGCATCGTCATCTACAATCAGACAACGTCTGGTGGGTGTTCGGAACACCGTCCCGTAACGTGGAAGTGAGTAATCAACTCAATGGAACAATAAAGCATAGGTTAACATGTTGTCAAAACAGTCAAGCAGTAATGATAAAGCAGTACAATCAACAATCCTAAATACTCTTGTTAATGCAAGTATGAAATGCTGTCATGATGCATGCCCTCGCCAACATACTCCCTCATTCGACACCATCTTACGTCCGCGGCATGCTTTCATCCCTTAGTGCTCCACATCTTCCAGGCACATGTAGTGCGATATGAACATGATTACGGAGTTGTTATTAGTCCTTTTCATACAGCAGGATTGGGAAACTAAGGTACCTCCCTTATATCATTCCCAAACAATGATCGATTCTAGGGTCGTCAGTCGTAGATAATCTCATACGATGATGCGGTTCTAGGTCGCTACAAGGGCTGTCAGGGCTGTTACACAGCATCGTTGCACCACTCCCCCATCACCTTATCAATACAGGCCTAGTTTATACTCTGTTTACTACGGGAAGGCTCATCGCCTCTCCGCAAATTCAGAGTATACTCGAGGTCACTACATCGGGTACGGTTAGGGCTGTCAAGGCTGTTACACGGAATCGTTACACCACTCCCCCATCACCCATCAAAACAGTGTAGGCCGACAGCTCGAATACAGTGTCTCATACCACTATATTCGACTCACGAGTCTGGTTACTCACTGGTCACTACGGGGAGGCACATGACCCCAGCGTAGGCTGACAGCTCGACCACGGTGTCCCATACCACCATGCCCGTCTCATGAGTCTTAGCGGATCGAGGTACCAAGGTTAACAGGGTTGCACTGGTAAGTTCGGTACCTTAGGTTCAAGCAGTAGCATCCAAACATGGTGAACATACATTAGACAGATCAGGTTACTTGATGAGCTCGGCTAGCTCGAGCGCACGACAAGTTGAACGACATAAAGTGCATAAGTACTTCGCGTGGCCAACCACTATCGCCAACCGAAGTATGACTCGGGTTCGTCGAACACATCTCACGTGGCGAATGAATCTCAGCCACGAATTCAATCCTGTTACCAATTGTCTGGACTATACAATAGCCCCAATCACATTCAATTACGGAACAGTTAAAGCAGTAATGGATCAAGATTCCAAATCATACAATTAAATATCCAATATTGTCCGCTTAGGGCGGTCAGGGCTGTTCCATGGAATCGTTACACCACTCCCCCATCACCCATCACAGATTTTATGGAATATAACTTAAACATGTGACGTAGTCAGAGCAGAATTATATAAACAAGTAATTCAAACATATTAACAAGCATGTTATAAAACACGATGTAAATAGGAAATCCAAACACATACGTTTCATAAACCAGTAAGTGACCAAACTAAACAACTTACATGAAGGAAATCATACACATCACTAAGGTAGTTGAGAATCCTATCTCAACACCTACTCAAGGCACTACTAGATGAAGTACATATCTATAAAAGCATTTTCACAAACACTTAGACTACTCATTCCAACATACCTATAATATACTTGTTAAAACACAAGTCGTAGCGAATCCTTTCACAAAGGATTACCACATGAACCACGATCATGCATTCACGAGCAATAGTCATGGCAAGCATAAATCATAGTTCCATATTCATTTGAACATTTCTGCAAACACTTAGGCTACAACTAGAACATACACGACGTATGTTAATATAGTAGGTGTTAGGCTAATCCATTCACCCAGAAGTTGATACACATGTATCTAGCATACATAGACAACAATTAATCATGGTAAGCACAAATCCATATTTCATACGTATATGGTATTTTCTACAAATACGAGGAATATAGTATATTCAACATAGTTAACGTATATCAGAAAAATGAAACGGATAGCACTTTGTACATGTGCAATTGCATGCAGATCATGAATCTATCATTATCTAACATTGAAAGCGTTGAAAACCATAACCTATACATTTAAAGTCCTCACCTTACACCGTAGAAACGTAACAAACTTAACAAAAACTCTATGCTTTCGTCAACGTCGATACGACGACCTATAACACAAGGTAAGTCATCTACTTCGCTACTTGTGCCAATAGAAACCCTAAAACAGGTTAGGGTTAGAGTTTTCTTACCTAGAAATGAAGTCGGAATCGTCAGAAAAGTGATTAGAAAGGGATGGCTAAGCTTGTATAGCGATAGGGTAGAGTGGCAGGGAGATGCTCCCACTTCTCTCACACTTTCTCTCTCTTTTCTCTCTTCTCTCTCCTAGGTTTTCTCAAATTCGTATGGGATGAGAGAGTGAGGGCTTAAGGTCCTTATATAGGCCCAAAACTCACCAAATTAAACCCAGGGCTAAGGTATACTTAGGTTTTGTCCAAATACGAATAGTTCCGCCCCAACGGAGGACTTTTGGAAGCCCCCTTTGAGCTAAAGGTCGGACTTAAGCTCACAGACATTGGATCTAGGTCGAGTTACATTTTCAGTCTAATCGGGTTCCCAGATCACACGTGGCGGACCAGTTTCAGTTCAACGGTCACTGCAACTCGATCAAGGTTACAAGTACACTACCATATATATGAAATTTCTCTTGATCCGAGGGTGTATTTGGGTCAGATTTTGACAGTCTGATTGCTCATATCAGGCCCGCAAGTGACAGGTCTTATATTACTTAAAATTGAACTTTATTTCTAATTAATTTCACATTTCTCACACTCTTCACTCCGGGCTCAAGCGAATAGCACTGGGACACTATCTAGATTTAATTTCTGAGATGCCTGTCAAGCCCAACAAGGCGGTCTTAACCGTTTAACTTCACGTTAATAGGACTTTAAACGTGCGGTCCAGATCTGATACGGAGTTTCGTGATGCTCCCGAGAGCAACTAGGTAAAGAGATTAATCCTTGATTTTAGGATAACCTAGTGTCAATGATTCTACAAGTTTTGGGTCTTACAGATCGTATTTAAAGTGATTAGTGCTAATTTCACAGGCACTCTAGTTTAGCACTAGCTAATTCTCGCCTAATTTCTAAAGGATTTAGTCCTGTATGATTTCTGTCTGAGGTGGTACTTAGTCTTGTAAGATTTCTGTCTGAGGTGGTACTTAGGCCTTTGTAGGTTGTATATAAAGTGATCCAAGTTATTAAATCATGCCCTAATTACAACAGAAGAAGATCCTAGGGCAGGAGAGGCTGATGTTCCAAATACCTATTCGTTTTGTGAGATTCCATAAGGGTAATGGTTAAAAGCCCATTTTATTTATGTATTTTCTATTTACAGTATTGTTTAGTTTAAGTATTGTTCTTCATCACCTAAACTTTTAAGATAGTGTTTAATGTGAAAGTACTTTGAAAATTTTAAAGAACAAGGTGGTGAAAGGTGAGATTTGTGAAGGAAATGGGTTCAAAAGCGATTTTAGACTTTGGGATTGAGTTCTGACAAGTTAATAAGGTGTTAGGATCGACCCATTGCCTAAAGACGTCTAATTCCATGTTTGCAAAAATCTGAGATGTTACCGGACTATAAGTCTATCTTAGAAAAATATTGAGCTCCCTTCAACTGGTCAAGCAGGTCATCTATCATGGGCATAGGATACTTGTTCTTTACCGTGACGTGATTTTTCCTGTGATAATCTATACACAACCGCAGTGATCCATCCTTCTTTTTCACAAACAATACAGGTGCTCCCCAAGGAGATATGCTCGACCGTATAAAACCTGAGTCTAGTAAATCATCAATCTGCTTCCTCAATTCCTTCGTTTCACACGGAGGCATGAAGTATGTCAGTGAGGAGATAGGTGTCGCGCCTGGTACCAGGTTGATGGTAAAGTCGATCTCGCGCTGAGGAGGTAGTCCAGGGATTGTTCTGAATATGTTCATGAAATCTTGGACTACTGGCGCATCCCCAAGTGACGGACCATCAAAATTTTCTAATAAGGAAGCGTAACAACGAATGCAGTAATGACACTACGGGGAGGCTCGTCACCCCAGCGTAGGCCGACAGCTCGAACACAGTGTCCCATACTACCATGCCTAGTGCATGAGTCTTAGTGAATAGTGGTACTATGGTTAAAGTGGGCCTCTACATTGGTAAGGGGTACCTTAGATTCAAGCAGTAGTGTCCATACATGGTAAATACACAATAGGCCAATCGGTTTGTTAGGCAAGTTTGATTGGTATGGGCACACGCTGACTTAATCGACATGAAACGCATAAGCACCCCTCGTGGCCTAACCACTGTCAACAATCATCATACAACCTGGATTCATCGAATTTTCCAAAGGTGGCGTGACTAATTCATCCACCCGAACAAAGACTGTTACCGATTGCCTGGGCTACGTTGTAGCCCCAATCTTAATCAGATGCAGCAAATAAACCCATGTGATAATCATTTCACCATTTAACAAACAATCCAAGTAAATTCCTCATTCGAGCATTTCATCAAACACATTGTTCATGTTGCCAAACACTTGCATTTTATCAATAATTTACATAGAGGCGAATACAGTTTCATGAAAGAAACTATACATATGTATAAGGCAATAAAGAATCCTACCTTAATTCTCGTAATACATACAAATCATCAACACTTTCTCATTTAGACAATTCATCAAACACGTATACTACACTTCACTAAATACATAGACTAAGTTAGTTACATCATATATTTTAGCAATTCCTTACACGGAGAGATCAACGTGCATATGACAATGATTACTCCTAGATCAGTAATCATGGCAAGCATAAATCATGTTCACATGCTCATTCAAACATTTCAACAAACACATGGAATGCATCCTTTACTCATCACAGTTCATGTGTACATTTCGTACAGAAATCGACGTATCCAAGACAATACGACAGCAATCAAGTCAGACATAAATCATTCGCTGACATTGAAAGCATCGATAACCATAACCTAAGCGTGTATAGTCCGCATCTTTCATCGGGATGGTCGATTCAAACTCGATCCAAACTCTACGTTTCCGAAAACTGAACGTCGGGCACCTAAATGACGAAATAGGTTAGATAGTTTGACGATCTGGATCTCTACAATGATATTAGGGTTAGGTTTTCTTACCTAAATCATAACCGAAAGAGATTCGGTAGCACGACAGGGAGGTGATTCGGAGAGTGGAATCGTGGGAGAGGATTCCTGCAACGATCTCCCATGATATCCCTTCTCTCTTTCCTCTTTTCTCTTCTTTTCTCTCCCTTTCCCTTAGGATTTTGAAGAAATTCTAATATGAGAGAGGTGGGGTGAAATAAGGTTTATTTGTAAGCCCATGAGTGATGCAAATGGCCCCAAGGCCACTATATACATAGGTTATACCCTTTGGGCAGCTGTTTTTGACAAACAGGGTTCATAGGGAGGCCCACTACTCACCTACGTCATAAGGTACATTCCCTGACATTGGATCTATGCCCGGACATGATTTTGGTGCAATCAAATAAGCCGATCGGCCATGGAGGACCTGTGTCAGATCAATGATCATACTTACTCAATCAGGGCCACAATTATATGGATATGTGCAGAGAAATTTTCTTTTCCCATGGATGAAGTTTGGTTAGAAACTGACAGTCTGAAATCCTCAATTTCGCGTGTGAGCGAATGGCCCAATTCACTTAAGTTTCATTTCATTTTCTAAAGATATTCGCATTTCTCACACACTTTACTCAGGGCTCATGTTGTACGTTTTCGGTCACTATCTGGGCTTGATTCCCGCGATGGTTGTCAAGCCCAGTAGGATGAACTTAACCCTATAGTTTCGCGGTTATTGAACCCTTGACATGTGGTCTAGGTCTGATACAGAGTTTCAAGACAAGCTCTTAGGATTTATCTTAGGTCTTAAGATGACATTGAGTCAATGGTAATAATGGTTTTAAGGCCTTCTTATTTATGGAAATGGTGGCCTGAGCTTAATCCACCGATTATTTAGTTTAGTACTTAAGTAAATTTCGCCTAAATTACGACAGGATACGGTCCTTAGGTGGTTCTACCTAAGGTGGTACTCGGGTCCTTGTATGGATTTTTTCGAGACATTACAATATGTCAAAACATAATTCGCATATTAAAATTTTTAAAGTGCTCAGTGAAAATACCATCTTTTCATAATGTTAGCCATGCTCATCACTTTTAGATTGGTTGAAAACACAAGTACTGATTCCGAACTTATCCCCTTTTCCTTATTTTTCCAGTTTTTAATTTTATATCAATGGTCATATTTATTCAGTCTTTTGATCTTTTCCTTTTTTTTTCTTTTAGACATTACACCCTTTTCAAAGACATTTTTCATTCCCCTAAAAGATGTTGTCATTCTTCATTCTTTATGACCTCTTTGCCAATCTTATTTTTTTTTAATTGGTTCTTTTTCTTCTTTTAAGGTGGATAAAATTCTCCAGACTCGGTTCTTAATATCTTTCAATGATTACCATACTAACAATAAAAAAATCTAGTACTATTCATAGAAAACAATTTGAATAACATAATATTCAACTTACTCTTAAACAATTGAATGTAAGAACCATAAGTGATAGGTTACTTAGTTGCTCCAACTTCAACAATTCAAAATTTGATTTCTATCTTATCATCATACTCAAAATAGTCTTAAATACACAACTTATCACTTTCCAAACAGATAAACAATGATGT
Organism: Magnolia changhungtana; assembly: GCA_030180095.1. Lineage (NCBI taxonomy): Eukaryota > Viridiplantae > Streptophyta > Magnoliopsida > Magnoliales > Magnoliaceae > Magnolia > Magnolia changhungtana. The sequence goes on along the minus strand of JASAUF010000324.1, from coordinate 302,417 downwards.
TTTTTCAAAAAATTTGTAAATTTTGCTCAAGACTAAGAAAATACTAATTAGTTTACCTAACCTCCCATCCCCAACCTAAAATCTACGTCGTCCTCAATGTAAAAGAAATGAGCATGATTTATAAAAGAGACAATGTAATTGAAAGAGAAGTGATGGAAAGATTGTACCTGATGAAGAGATTTTGCAGCTTTTTCCAAAGGATCTCAACATGAGGGTGGTTAGCACAAGAGTTATCAACCAAAAATAAGCTATCCTAAAATGGCGAATACAAATTATCCTAAAACGGCAGAAGCATACTATCCTAGAATGGTGAAAAGCAATAAACCTAACTACACCTTTGTTAGACTATGAGATCAATCATAATAAACAGGATCATTCAAAGGTATGGACATGTCCTCTGAAATGAAATTCTCAACAAATGGCTTTAATCAATGTCCATTTATTTTAAACTCATTGTCATTGTTTGGATTTTTTATCTCAATGGCCCCATGAGGATAAACATTAATAACAATAAAAGGGCCAGTCCAACGAGATCAGAGTTTACCCAAAAAGAGATGTAATCGAGAATTGTACGAGAGGACCTTCTGACCTAGTGTGAATGATTTCTGAAGAATGTGTTGGTCATGAAACACCTTCATCCTGTCCTTGTAAATTCTCGCATTCTCGTATGCATTATTCCAGATTTCTTTAAGTTCATTCAACTGAAGTTTGCGTAGCGAGCTAGTGTTGTCCAAATTGAAATTCAATTTTTTGATCACCTAGTAGGCTCTATGTTCCAACTCCACAGGCAAGTAGCAAGCCTTCCCATAGACAAGTCTAAAGGGAGACATTCCAATAGGGGTCTTAAATGCGATATAGTAAGCCCATAAGGCATCGGTCAATTAGATTGACTAATCCTTATGGTCAAGGTTAACCATCTTTTATAAGATATGTTTAATTACACTATTGAAAATCTCATCTTGCCAACTTGTTTGTGGGTGATATGGAGTGCTCACCTTGTGGTATGGAGTGGCCTATTACAAAAATGTGAGCCCCTATCACTAATGATGGCTCGAGGCATTCCGAACAGGGAAAGGATGTTCTCTTTTAAGAATTTAATGATCATTTGATGGTCATTGCTCTGGCAAGGAATCACTTTGACCCATTTAGTGACATTATCTACTGCTAGCAGAATGTATAAATTCTCAAAGGATTGGGGGAATGGTCCCATGAAATCGATGCCCCAACAATCAAATTCTTCAATTATCAGAATGCGGTTCAAAGGCGTCATATTTTGACGGGACAATGGTCACAAGCTTTGTAAAACTCATGAGTGTCCCTGAACATAGTGGGCCAGTAAAATCCACACTGTAGAATCTTGGTCGTGGTCATTTTATCAGAAAAGTGACCACCACAGGCCTGAGAGTAACAGAAGGAGATGATACTTTGGTGTTCATTGTCTAGCACACATCTCCTTAAGATCTGGTCTAGCTAATATTTAAACAAATATGGATCATCCCAGAAGAACTTACGAATCTCGACGAAGAATTTTTTCTTATCTTGCGTAGTCCAATGTGTCAGCGTGAAACCTGTGCAAGATAATTAGCAATATCAGCAAAACCAAGGTGAATGGGAGAATTTGAGCAATTATTCATCAGGGAACATATCATTTATATGTGTCGTCTTAAGGGAATTAGAGAGATCAAGGAAGGAAAGATGGTCAGCCACTACGTTCTCTACTCCCTTTTTATCTTTTATTTCCAAATCAAATTCTTGGAGTAGGAGGATCCATCTTATCAAGGGGGCTTAGCATCATTATTAGAAAGAAGATAATTGAGTGTCGCATGATCTGTGTAAATAACGATCGATCTTAGATCCGATCAAGTAAGACATAAACTTATCCAAAGCAAACACTACGGCTAAGAGTTACTTTTCCGTAGTCGAGTAATTCACTTAGGCATGATTTAGGATTTTACTTGCGTAGTGTATAACATAGGGCTTCTTGTCTTTTCTCTGGCCTAGGACCCCAAGAGCATAGTCAGATACGTCACATATAACTTCAAAAGGAATGCTCCAATTGGGTGGCTGCATGACAGGTATAGTGGTTAACATACCATTGAGCTTAGTAACAGCTTCCTGACATTGCTCAATCCACTCGAATGGTGCATCCTTTTGAAGTAGACTACATAAAGGATGAGAGAGGTGACTAAAGTCCTTTATGAATCTCCTGTAAAAACTGGCATGTCCTAGGAAGGATCGCACATCTCATATATTCTTTGGTAGAGGTAGGTTAGAGATAAGATCAATTTTAGCCTTATCTACCTCAATTCCCTTGGACGAGATGATGTGTCTAAGGACAATTCCCTTATGAACCATGAAGTGGCACTTCTTCCAATTCAGTACCAAGTTCTTTTCCTCACATCGCTTCAGCAGATTTTTCAAATTTTCTAAGCATTCGTTGAAGGATGGACTAAAGACCGAGAAATCGTACATGAACTCTAAATATTGCCCCACCATATCAAAAAAAATACTCATCATACATTGTTGAAAGGTGGCGGGAGCATTACACAGTCAAAATGGCATCCTTCGGTAAGCAAAGGTGTCAAAAGGACATGTGAATGTGGTTTTTTCTTGATCTTCATGGGCTATCTCAATCTAATTGTAGCCCGAATATCCATCAAGGAAACAGTAATAGGAATAACCAGCTAACCTTTACAAAATTTGATCAATGAAGGGCACAAAAAAGTGGTACTTCCTCGTGACAGTATTCAACTTCATGTAGTTAATACATATTCTCCAACTAGTAGTAACTCTAGTTAGCACTAGTTCATTGTTAGCATTGGCTACGATGGTGATTCTGGACTTCTTAGGAACCACCTGAGTTGGACTCACCCTTTGACTATCAGATATAGGGTATATGATACCCACATCCAATAGTTTAAGAACATCGGTCTTAGCCACTTCCTTTATGTTTGAATTTAGTCTACGTTGTGGTTATCATGATTCTTCACATTATCCTCTAGATGAATGCGGTGAGTATGAATCAAAGGATTAATTCTCTTGAGGTCCGCAATTAACCATCTAAGGGCTCCTTTGTGTTTATTGAGAGTAGAGATGAGCATACTCTCCTGTTCTTGCTCAAGGTGGGAAGAAATCACCACCAAGTATGTCTCATCTTAACCTAAATAGACATATTTCAAATCAGAGGGCAAAGGTTTTAGGTTAAGCTTCAGTGCCTTGAGGTTAGACGGTAGAGGCACTACATTAGTTTGGGGCAATTTTTTAAATTGTGGCATCCACCGATTAACTTCAAGTACCAGCACATCATTAAGCATGACACCTGTCTACCTAATTATATCATCATCTAAATCATGAGAGTGGGCCAAACACGTCTCTAGAGGGTCAGAGGATAAGGTCAGAAGTTCTCTATCTTCCACAAAAGAATCAATCAGGTTAATATCGTGAAAATCGTCCTCATCCTCTTACTGTTTGTTTGTGTTGAAAAAGATGTTTAACTCTAATGTCATATTTCCAAAAGACATACTCATGACTCCATTCCTGCAATCAGTGATTAAGTTTGAAGTGGCAAGGAATGGGTGACTAAGAATGATGGAAATTTGAGTGCTTATGTTACTGATGGGTTACGTATCCAGGATGATAAAATCTACTGGGTAGTAGAATCTATCAACCTGAACCAACACATCCTCAAATACCCCTATCGGTACACGAACTGAGTGATCAGCAAGTTGTAATGTGGTTAGGGTGGGTTTTAATTCATCTAAACCTAGCTGTTTGTAGACCGAGTTAGGAATCAGATTTACGCTCTGTAATGTCCCGGATTTTTACCAACTTGGAGTTAAACGTCCTTGGGTAATAGGTCTATGATAACACCTTATCGACTTCTCAAAACTCAATCCCAAAGTCTCAAATCCCCCTTTAACCCATCTCCTTCAAAAATCTCACCTTTCACCACCTTATTCTTTAAAATTCTCTAAGTACTTTCATATTAGACACAAATCCTAAAGCTCAAATGATGAAGAACTATATTTAAACTAAAATTTACTATAAATACTAAATAAATAAATAAAATAAGTTTTTAACCATTAACCTTATGGAATCTCATGAAATAAATAAGTTATTTGGATAAAGCAGCTTTTCTTACCCCAAAATCATATATTGCACATTGAATAACTCATTCCGATTGACAAAATACACCCGTTTCAAATATCGGGTGGCAAAATCACCACCAGACGCAACAGATGGGCACGGCGCCACCGCCCGGACGGCGGCGCACCGAAATTCGGTGGACCCTTGCTAAAATTTTTTGTACTTTTCAACCGACTTCAAAAAGTCATATCTCCCTCGATATAACTTCGAATTAGGTGATTCAAAATCCAGATTGAAACTTGATAAGTATAGTTTCATATAAAAATAATTTAAAAATAAAATAAAAATTTTAATATAGTTAAATATAGGTTGATGTGACAACTATCCAAAAATTATTAGTTTGGACAACTGCTACTTCTAGAATTTTTAGAATTTTTCTATAACATAAAATCTAATGAAATTTGGTGGAAATGAAGTAGATTTGATGATGAACTACTAAAAAAATAATTAAAATAATATATTAACTAAAAGTATTTAAAAAAAAGGACATAGAACTACCCTATGACCTTATTCTGTCGTAATTAGGGTAAAATTTAGTTAAGTACTAAACTAAATAATTGATGGATTTAGCTGAACCACTATTTATACAAATCGCAAGACACAAAAACATCAGAATCACTAATTCAATACTACGTTAAAAACCTAGGGGAAATCCCAAAGCCCAGTTGCTCTTGGGAGCACATTGAAACTCCATATCGGACCTGGACTGCGCGTCGAAAGTCCGATGACCACGAAACTATAGGCTTATGATCGTCTTATTGGGCTTGATGACCATTGTGGGAATCGAGCCCAAATTCTATCCAAAAATGCACAACTTGAGCCCTGAGCAAAGTGTGTGAGAAACGCGAATATCTTTTGAAAATGCACTGAAACTTAACTAAATTGGACCGTTCGCTTGCAGGTGAAATTGAAGACTTCAGATCATCAGATTCTGATTAAACTGCACCTATGGATAAAGGAGATTTCCCTACACATATCCATATACTTGTGGCCCTGATCGAGTATGTATGACTGTTGAACTGATATAGGTCCTCCACGGTTGATCCGCTAATCCGATTGCACTGAAATTGTAATTTGGCTTAGATCCATGGTCAGGGAACTTACCCTATGCTATAGATGAGTAATAAACCTCCGGGTAAGCCCCGTTTACCCAAAATAGGCACCCTTTGGATATAAACCAGGTAACCATGGCCATGGGGCCATTTGCATCAGTTCTGGGCCTATATAATACCCTTAAACCACCCTATTTCTATTCCATACGATTTTCTCCAAACCTTAGGAGAGAGAAGAGCGAAAAGAGGGGAAAAGAGTGAGGAGAGAAGGGAGAGTCTGGGAGATCGTTGAAGGAATCCTCCCACAAAATCTATTCTTATTTTAGGAATCCAAATAGAGGAATCGACGAAATAGCTAACCTATTTCGTGATTTAAGTAGTCGTTGCTCTGTAAACGGAAGCGTAGGATTCGAATCGAGTTTGAAACGGGTTTTCTGATGAAAGGTGTGGACTATAAACATTTAGGTTATGGTTTTCAAGGCTTTCAATGTCAGTAATGATTTATGTTTAACTTGATTGCTACCCTATTGTCTTAGATACGTCGTTGTCGGTATAATATACATGTGTGAATTATATAATACAAAATACGCATCTCATGTGTTTTTTGAAATGTTTGTAGGAACATTTAAACATGATTTGTGTTTGCTATGACTATTAAACTATGATTCATCGTTGTCTTATGCATGCTGACCTCTCTGTGTAAAGATTTGCTAAGATAAGTGTTGTAACTAACCAAGTCTATATATTGGGTAAAAGGGTAGCCTAAGTGTTTGATAAAATGTTTGATGAATGTTATTTAATAAGGGTGTTGAGATAGGATTCTCAACTAACTTATCTATACGTATAGTTTCCTTCATGTAATCTATATTACTACTACGTGAATTATGGATGAAATGCATATGTATGATAACATGCTCAATATGTTTGTTGAAATGCTCAAATAAGAATTATGTTTGAATTGTCTGTTAAATGTTGTTATGATTATCACATGTATTTACATGCTGTAATTGAGTATGATTGAGACTACAATGTAGTCCAGGCAATCAGTAACGGTTTCCGATTGAGTGGCCAAAGTAGTCTTGCCATAGTAGATACATTCAAAGAATCCGAGCCGTACGGTGATTGTCGACAGTGGTTAGGCCACGCAGAGTACTTACGCGCTCTATGTCAATTAATTTAGTGTGCACTCATACCAATCGAACTAGTCAAATAACCCGATTGGCCTAATGTGTGTTTACCATGTATGGACGCTTCAGCTTAAATATGAGGTACCACTTACCAATGTAAAGCCCGTTTCAACCTTAGTACCACGATCCGCTAAGACTCATGAGCCGAGCATGGTGGTATTGGACACCGTAGTCGAGCTGTTGGCCTACACTAGGGTGACGAGTCTCCCCGTAGTGTTCGGTGAGCAACCCAAACTCGTGAGCTGAATACGGTGGTATGGGACACTATATTTGAGCTGTCAGCCTACGCTAAGGTGAGGAGCATTCCCGCAGTGACCTCAAGTATAAAATAGACCTATGCTGATGGTGACGAGCCTCCCGTAGTAGCCTCGAGTGTATACTCACGAACTTGCCTATCCACTATTTTCATCAGGGGTGATGCCCTACAACTTGCCTATCGTATGTGATTAACTAGGATTGACGACCCTAGATGGATCTCTGTTTGGGTTAATGATATAAAGGGAGGTACCTTAGCTTCCCGAATCTGCTGTATAAAATAAGCCTAAATAAGAACTCAGTTAACAAGACCATGCACCGCATTGCATGTCATTTAGGGAGTTTGTCATGCGCGATCGTGAGATGATGTCGTTAAGGGAGTTTGGTGAGGAAGTGCACATTTAGGGAGTTTGTCATGCGCGATCATGAGATGATGTCGTTAAGGGAGTTTGGTGAGGAAGTGCACATTTAGGGAGTTTGGTGAGGAATCTGCTTTGGTGAGGAAGTGCACATTTAGGGAGTTTGTCATGCGCGATCGTGAGATGATGTCGTTAAGGGAGTGTAGGCAAGGGTATGCATTATTACAACATACTATTCCTGCATTAACAAGAGTACTTAGGAATAATTTTTGTATTGCTTTATCATTATTGCTTGACTAAATTGATAACATGTTAACCATTGCCTTATAGTTCCACTGAATTAGCTACTCATTCCCACCAGGGATGGTGTTTTAAAACACCAACCAGACTCTGGTTTAGATGCAGGTGACGATGGAGTCTATACTATGGAGCATGACTATGTGGATGAGGAGGAAGAATTCTCCTATGTCCAGCTCTCAGGTAGGTATATGTAGACCCCTTGCTGCATCGCCAGGATTACAGGGACATGGATTAGTTAGACACTTTATCATTTGCTATTTTGTAAATTTTGAAACAATACATGTATATATTCAACCCTGTTACATTATCATACTCTGGAGACAGATAACCGCTCAACGATTTCAATACATATATTCCAGTCTTCCGCTTGCTTAATTACATTATCTCTGGAGTATGATATGTTGGTTTAGTATAATCCAACTCATGTTTAAGGCATTGATATGGACGACATCTAAACATCATTATCCATATTGTATAAGTGATGCGTTGGATCTCGGGAGTAGAGTTTTGCTTGACCTCCGAAATTCAGGGCGTTACACGCTCACTCCTAAATCAAGAAGTGCGTGCTCAATGCGGTAATTCTTGATTATACCAGCGACGGTTGGGCTACTAGGATCTTTTTATTTCTGTGGCACATATTGCTTTAGGATGACACTCACTTTTTCAGTTAAAAATATTTTCTTTTAAATATTTTGTCATCTTTTGATTGTGCACAAGTCTTTCAGAAATGTGGCATATGAAGGTATTTGTTTAACCGCATCCAGTAGAGGGATATTGACCTTTACTTGTTTCAAACACCTCTAGAATATCCTGAGAGTTGAGAGAGATTTTGGTGCAATCAACCGTTGGAGAAATGGTGCAATTGGCTTTTCTTGAAGTTTCAGTTCTAATTCTTATGGGGCAGTGTTAGGTCTATCATCATTGTCCTTTTCTGGGTCCTTAGCCTTTTTAGCCCTAACTGGAATAGTTTTGTCAATGGTCTTCCCACTCTTAAGAGTGGTGATAGATTTAGCATGCTCCATCTGATTTGAAGAGCTGGGATCACTTATCTCGTATTGTGGTTTGGGATTAGGGAGAGGTTGAGCAGGAAGCATCCCCTTTCCCCCAATTGCTGAGTGTGACTCTATTCTTTGAATAGACAATGCTAGCATTCCTATTGCTGATCTGATATCCTGTAATGCTTGAGCCGAATTCCGATTAAGTAGATCTTGGTCTTGAATATGTGTTACAACCGGATCCTCTTGAGGTTTCCCTTGATTTATAATTTGATTGAAGAAACCTTGAGGGGTATCCGTTTTTCCATTCTTCCAACTAAAATTTGGATGATTTCTCCAATTAGGATTGTATGTATTGGAGGTAGGTCCATTGAAAGGTCTTTGGTAATTTTTCACGGCATTAGATTCCTCATTTAACAACTCTCGAAAGGCGGGTATTGTTGGATAATTTTCAGTTGTGTGAATGTTGCAAGAACAAATACCGCAAATAGTTTCCTTAACCTTATCCTTCTTTAATTCTATGGCCTCGAATTTCCTTATGAGATTAGCCACTTTAGTATTGATATCATCATCCTCTTTCAGAAGGTATAATTTTCCCCTTTCCTTTGATTGAGTGAACCTAGAAGTGGTGCTTGGTTTTGGCTAGGTGTCCCATGATTATGCGTTTTCAGCAAGTCTATCCAAGTAATCCAACATATCATCAACATTTTATTCATGAATTCCCCATTGCACATTGTCTCAACTAATTGACAGATGGAAGATGTCAGTCCATCATATAAAAAGTGTGTAATGCGACATGTTTCAAAACCATGTTGTCGGCATGAACTGATAAGATCCTTGAACCGCTCTCAACATTGGAAGAATGTTTCATCCTCCTTTTGGGTGAAGTTCATGGTTGACTTTCTAAGGGCATTCATTTTATGATGTGGAAAAAAATTCTTTATGAACTCCCTTATCATGTCATTTCATGTGCCAATAGATCTGGGATGTAGTGAATGCAACCACGTCTTAACTTTGTCTTTCAAAGAAAAGGTAAAGAGTTTTAGTCTGACCGTGTCCTTAGACACATTTAGAAAATATAAAATGGCTACGTTCTCATCAAACTCTTTCAAGTGAAAATATGGACTTTCAGATTTAAGTCCATGAAATTTTGGAAGGAGTTGGATCACCCTTAGCTTAATATCCATGTGTCCTGTATTTTTTGAAAAAACCATGCATGAAGGTGTACTCACCCCTGCCGGTTGTAAATAGTCTCGTAAAGTACGAGGTGGGGGGTGCTTGATGCACCTCATTCTCATCATGGACTTCCTCAACCCAAGGTCGAGGTTGTCTTCTCGGTTGAATAACCGGTTGATTAGTAGCCATGACCTCAATTAACTCTAAGGATCTCGAGTGGTGTCTAATCCTGTGATGGATTGATAACCCCTCAACCAATCCTCCTTCACTCAAAAGACATTGAGTGTTGTTAAGGACCCACTTGGGCATGAAACACTCTCAGCTCTCAATTTCAGATTCTAACCTAAACCTAAAAGAAAGAAGGGAAATAAAAATCTATAAATAGAAAGAGAGAGGGAATTGAAAAGAAGTTAGCAAGTTAGAAGTTCTTAATTAAAATCTTACAAAATAAAACAAAACACATCAGTTTCTAAAAACAGAAATTCTAAAATTAGAAAGTTCCTAAAAATAAAAATAGAAAGTAAACTAGTTTCTAAAAAGGAAAGTTTCTAAAAACAGAAAACAAACCCTAATATAAAAATAAAAAGTAGAAAAAACTCTAATCTTAACCTAATTCTAAAACTAGCTAATCTCAGAAAAATGCAGCCGTTAGTCCCTGGCAACGTTGCCAAAAACTAGTTCACAACCCCAAGTGTAGGGTCATGATGTAGTAATAATCTTGGTGAGACCGAAGTCGAATCCACATGGACTAATCTTGTATGTTTTTCTGAAAGCAATTAGAAGAAGAACTAGAAAAAGATGAAAACTTAAATCTGAAATATTTGACAGTAATTTTGAGAAATTTAATGAAAAACTTAAGAAATTCAAAGGTGGGAAACTAGGGTTTTTAAGGATCCACTTGTAGAGATCAGGCAGATCTATGCTTGATTCAAAGAACACGATTAGAATCGAAGTCCCATCCTATCCAATTGGAAGATATCTCAGTAAAATCAAATTTGAACTTCCTTTGATCTAGTTCTTAATGGATGAAAGGTGTGAGAACTGGAAGTGATTCCGTCACAAAACCATGCCGAGGAGACAAGGCAAACAACAGGATTTACTAATCCCAAAACCAATCTAAGAGATTTGTGAAAGTTAGGGATGATTTCATCATCCAACTATGCCTAAGGGACGATGGTGAACAATAGGATTTCCTAAATCCACAATCTGAATACATGAAAAGAGCATACTCAAAGCTATCGCATATCCATTGTAATTTGAGTCACAACAAACCATTAAAAACTGAAAGTATTCCTTATAATCAAACTAGAATCAAAGAGAGTTCAATATAAACATGAATCAAAGCAATATAAACAACCCATCACGCCACGAGCTTCACCTCTTAGCCCTATCTAAGAGGTTTAGCCAACCATAGACATGATTGAACTAGAATCTCTTAATAAAAGCATAAAAATAACTAAGGGAAAGGAAAGAAAACTCTTGGCGTCAGCTTCTCCACACTTTTGCTCCACTCATCAAACCCTAGATGATGCTTAGGGATGCCCTAGGGACCCCAATTTATAGTTTTACGCCTTAGACTTTCCCACCGAGTGGAAATTTTTTAAAATCGTCTTAAATTTACGTAATCTGCGCAAAAATTGCGTAATGCTCGATTGGTACTAGGACGTCCTCGACTAGTCATGGGTCATCCTCGACAGTCGTGGGACACCCTCGACTGGTTGAGCAGGACAAAAATTTAGTTGTTTTACTAGCTGAAGTTCGAGTCAAGGAACCTCGACTAGTCAAGCTTCAACTGGACGAGCGGTGTCCAGGATTGTTTATGCGTAGCCTGGACTGCTTAAGCAGAGGCTAGGACTGGTCAAGGATTACACAATTTCACTTTAAAACTCCGATTTTCTTCATTTTTGACCCAGTTTTCTTAGATCTTTAGTATGTGTATTCTTCATTCTTGGTTTCATCAGATCCAATCTTGGCTTTGGTGATTTTTGAGTGTTAAATTCATGCTTTTAACATCCTTTTCAATCCAAGCTCTTTAATTCACCCTCAACACATGCCCATGGGACGATGACAAACAACAGTATTTACCAATCCATCAATCTCAAAATAGGAAAGGATGATAGTCAAAGCTATCGCAAATCTATTGCAATTTGTCACAACAAACCATTACAAACTGAAAATATTCCTTATAATCAAACTAGAATTAAAGGGAGTTCAACATAAACATGAATCAAAGCAATAGAAACATCCCATCATGCTACAAACTTCATCTCTTAGCCCTAGCTAAGAGGTTTAGCCAACCATAGACATGATTGAACTAGAACCCTAGAAGAAAGCATGAAAAACTAAGGAAGAAAAAAGAAAAATGCTTGGCGACGACTCTCCGCCCTTATGCTTCGCTCCTTCAAACCCTAAATAGATACCCAAGGATGTTCTGGGGACTTCTATTTATAGTTGTGCAACACCTCCCTTCGCACCTCCTTGGAAAAATCTGAAAACTACCTCAAATTTACGCACTCCATGTAATTCCACGCAACTCTGCATAAGTGGTTCGATGACATCGAATTGGCTTTGATGTCATTGAAGGTGCCTTTTATACATGCTTTTTCCACACTTTTGTAGTGTCATCCGAACTCTGTAACCTTCTACGTCATCGAACTTACCTTCGATTTCATCGAAGAGGCCTTCAATGTCATCGAACGTTGTTTGAGGAATTGATAACACGTCCAAAATAGTCCAGAGAGTTAATACAATTTCCTCAATAAATTTGATGTCATCAAAGAGGCCTTCGATGTCATTGAGCAGTTCTTTGATATCCTCAAGTCTTCCAGTAATCGAACATGGTGCCCAATGTGTCCAGTGAGTTTTGCCGAAATTTTATAGAAAATTCAATGTCATCGAACTTGCTTCGATGTCATTGAGCAAGGCTTCGAGTCATCGAACAAGCACTACGTGAAAAATGGAAAAAAAGGACGGATTTAGAGACGGTTCTGGACCGTGTCTAAAATTGCTTGGTTTAAAGACACTTTAGAGACAGTCGTAAACCGTCTTTAAAATTTTAGACGGCCCTTGACCGTCCTTAATATTGTCTTAAAAATTTAAACGTCCAAAAATCATTTAAGACGGTTGTTGACCATCTTATATGCGGTCATTGACCGTCCTCATTAGAGACGGTCCTTGACCGTCTTATATAAGGTCATCTGAGACGGTTAATGGCCGTCTGCATTAGAGACGGTCAATGGCCGTCTGCATTAGAGATGGTCATTGGCCGTCTTTTACTTATAATCTAAGACTGTCAAAGACCGTCTCTATTAGAGACGGTCCTTAGCCGTCTTATAGCCCTGGCAAAAACCGTCTTTATTAGAGACTGCTAAAGACCGTCTCTATTAGAGATGGTCAAGGACCGTCTTTATTAGAGACGGTCTAGGACCGTCGCTATTAAAGACGGTCCTAAACCGTCTTATAGCCTCTATAAACCGTCTCTAATGCTCAGGTCAAAAATTAAGAACAAAAAATTTATGAATTTCGAAAAAAAATTAGTTGAGAAGCTTAGAAAAATAATTAACAATGTTTAAGAAAATTTTAAATTTTGAAAAAAAAACTGCAATTTTATAAAAATCTAGATTTTGAAAAAAAAAATTAAGAACTTCGAATAATGTTGATAATTTTGAAAAAAAGAAATTTGATAAAAAAATGGTATTTTGAAAAAGAAAATTTTAAAAATTAAACAAAATTGTAAAAAAATTGACAAATTATAAAAAAAAAATATATATTTAAAAAAAAAGAAAACTAGATTTTGTATTTTGACAAGAAAAATTAAAAAGTTATATAACAAAAGTGAGATTTAAAAAATGATATTTTGAAAAATAAATTTTAAACAATTAAACCAAATTGTGAAAAAAATTGACAAATTGTAAAAAAATATATTTTTTAAAACAGAAAACTACATTTTGTATTTTGATAAGAAAAATTAAAAAGTTATATAACAAAAGTAAGATTTAAAAAATAATATTTTGAAAAAGAAAATTTAAAAAATTAAACAAAATTGTGAAAAAATTGACAAATTGTAAAAAAATATATATTTTTTAAAAAAGAAAACTAAATTTTATATTTTGACAAGAAAAATTGAAAAGTTAAAAAACAAAAGTGAGATTTAAAAAATGATATTTTGAAAAAGAAAATTTTAAAAATTAAACAAAATTGTGAAAAAATTGACAAATTGTAAAAAAATATATTTTTTAAAAAAGAAAACTAGATTTTGTATTTTGACAAGAAAAATTAAAAAGTTATATAACAAAAGTGAGATTTTAAAAATGATATTTTGAAAAAGAAATTTTTAAAAATTAAATAAATTTGTGAAAAAATTGACAAATTGTAAAAAAATATATTTTTTTAAAAAGAAAACTAGATTTTGTATTTTGACAAGAAAAATTGAAAAGTTAGATAACAAAAGTGAGATTTCGATTAAAAAAATGATATTTTGAAAAGGAAAAATTAAAAAATTAAACAAAATTATGAAAAAATTGACAAATTGTAAAAAAATATATTTAAAAAAAAAAAAGAAAACTAGATTTCTTATTTTGATAAGAAAAATTGAAAAGTTAGACTTAGATAACAAAAGTGAGATTTTGATGATGTGTTGTATATCTTTGCCGCCCATACGTTTCTCCAACCCATTTTTGGGTCAGGTATAAAAAATTGTGTAGATTTAAATCTTAAGTGGACCACACCACTAGAAAGAATGATAATATAGTATCTCGCCATTAAAAATTATAAAGAGCCCATCGTAAGTTTTAGTAATGTTTATTTGCAATCCAACTTGTTGATAATGTAAAGAAGATCTAGATGAAGGTAAACTACAAAGATCAAATAGATCCAAAACTTTTGTGGCCTTCAAAAGGTTTTTAATGATTATTCATCATATTGTTTTGATTGGTATGGCCCACCTAAGATTATTTAGTTTTTATGATTTGAAATCACATCCTAAAATATGATGGAAAAATATATGGACCGTGTCGCTATACATAAAATATATCAAGGTGGGCCCTACACGGTTAAAGTAACACCCATGAAGGAGTTACCTAAAATAGTGAAATTGTACTATAAGGTCACCTCATTGGAACTTTCCATGAGGTTAATCTATGTGCGCCCCACCATGATGTGTGTAGAACATCAACACCATGCATTTGATGTGTTCCATTTAAGTCCAAAAATCAGTCATATATGAAACTCAGGTGGGCCATAACATCTAAAACTATGTGAAGACATCCCTAAAACAGATAAAAGCATTTGGTGGGGCCCACATGAGTTTTGGATGTGTATGAAACTTGGTCCGACTCCTCATCCAAGTGGGACACACATAATGAATGGGTTGGATTTATGAACCACATCTAGGTGGGCCCAATAAATGATTACGAATGTTTTAATGGGAGGGTAATTAATCCTCTCAACTATAGTATGTGGTGTGGCCCACCCAAGTCATGGATTGACTTTATTTTTAAGCTCGTGGCCCACCATGGAATGGTGCATCTGATTGACGGGGTAGATCCGAAGTTCAAGTGTACCCACCATAGAAAAGAGTGGGATAGTGACACCCACTATTGAAACCTTCTTAGGGCCGCCGCGATGTTTATTTGAGATCCAATCTGTTTATAAGTTAATACAGACATGGATGCGGTTGAAACTTGGTCTGATATCCCTCATCCAAGTGGGACACACATAATGAGTGGATTGGATATGTGAATCACATTCAGATAGGCCCAATATATGATTATGAATGTTTCAAGGAAACCCTTCTTAATTACGTTTGGGTGAGTTACTCGTTACTTTTACTAGAGTAAACTTTGTGGGGTCCACTGTTATTTATTTTTTTATCCACTCCATTCATCCATGTTAACAGATAATTTGAGGTCTAAAGAACAAAAAGGAAGCATATCCAAAGCTCAAGTGGACCACACCACAAGATAGTGTGATTGAACCTCTACCATTTAAAACTTCTTGGAGGCCATAGAAGTTTTGGATCAAGCTGATGTTTGTGTTTTCTATTCATTCATATATTTTTGATATTATGAACAACCTTTAACCGTTTTTGGACAATCTGATCAGTCTAGATTGAAAAGAAAATAACTTCAGATGTTTAAATTAAAATTCACTCAAATTGTTGATCAATCTTGTTTGCCCAATATCTCTCTCATATGTAGTATGATCGGGGCGAGTAACTAGTCAATTTGAGGGTAATGATCAGTAAAATAGAGTGAATGGACCAGACATGTAAAATGGGCCAAATATTCTGGTCAAAATTGTGACCCAACTTATTGACCTCGTGAGAACCTAAGAATTGATGTTAGTAAGTTTTGTGGGCCCCATCATGATGTGTCAAACATCAACACCGTGGATTTGATAGAAGTTTTGGATCAAGCTGATGTTTGTGTTTTCCCTTCATTCATATCTTTTTGATATTATGAACATGTTGGATGGCAAATAAACATTACTGTGGGCCTAAGGAAGGTATCAACGGTGGAAATCATTATTCCACACTGTTTTGTATGGCATGGTTCACTTGAGTTCGAGATTTACCAAAAATTTGGGATCAACACACACCGTTCATCCATTTTTCGAGATCATTTTATAGAATTATCTAAAAAATGAATCATATCCAAAGATTAAATGGACTACACCACAAATAAGGGGAACAGATTGGCTACTCCCCCTAGACCATCCAATGGCTGGTGGTTGGTGTTGTGTGGGCCCCACCATGATGTATGGCCCCGCAAACCATTTTTTTTTAAATATTTACTTTTGAACAAGTTGGATTTCAAATAAACATTACGATGGGTCTTAGGACAGTTTCAACGGTGGGAATCACCCTCCCGTTGTTTTCTGTGGAGGGGTCCACTACAGATTTTTATCTATCTCATTCTTTTGCTCGTGACTTAAAATGATATCTCAAAATGGATGGACGGTGTGGATATAACAAATACATCATAGGTTTTTATAAATGATTATGAATGTTTTAATGGGAGGGTAACCCTCTCAACTATAGTATGTGGTGTGACCCACCCAAGTCATGGATTGACTTTATTTTTAAGCTCGTGGCCCACCATGGAATGGTGCATCTGACTGATGGGGTAGATCCAAAGTTCAAGTGGACCCACCATAGAAAAGAGTGGGATAGTGACACCCACTATTGAAACCTTCTTAGGGCTCGGCCGCCGCGATGTTTATTTGAGATCCAACCTGTTTATAAGTTAATTAATTTAGACATGGATGCAGTTGAAAATTGGCCTGACCCCTCATCCAAGTGGGACACACATAATGAGTGGGTTGGATATGTGAATCACATTTAGGCAGGCCCAATATATGATTATGAATGTTCTAAGGAAACCCCTCCATTATATTATGTGGTGTGGCCCACATTTAGGCTGATGTTTGTGTTTTCCCTTCTTTCATATTTCTTTGATATTGTGAACATGTTGGATGACAAATAAACATTACTGTGGGCCCAAGGAAGGTATCAACGGTGGAAATCATTATTCCACACTATTTTGTGTCATGGTCCACTTGAGTTATCGATTTACCGAAAATTTGGGATCAACCCATACGGTTCATCCATTTTTCGAGATCATTTTATAGAATTATCTAAAAAATGAATCATATCGAAAGATTAAATGGACCACAACATAAATAAGGGGAACGAATTGGCTCCTCCCCTACACCATCCAATGGCTTGTGGTTGGTGTTGTGTGGGCCCAACCATGATGTATTTTTACAACAACATGGATGAAGGGAAAACTAAAATATCAACTTGATCCAAAACTTCAGTGGCCTCCCAAAATTTTTCAATGGTAGACGTTCGGTTTATATTATTTCCTATGATGTGGTCCACTTTAGATTTTTATAGGCTTCATTTTTGAGCTTATATAATAAAATTATATGTTAAAATGGATGGATGAAGTGGATAAAATGAAAAAATCATGGTGGGCCCCAAAAGATTTACTTAGTATGCTTGGGAACAGATTGGCTACTCCCCACACCTCCAATGTAATGGTGGTGGTTTGCTCAGGCCCCCACCATGATGTATGTGTTTCATCCATGCCGTCCATATATTTTTACAGATAATTTTATAATATCAGACCAAAAATGAGATATATCCAAATCTCAAGTGGACTACATTATAGGAAACAGTGTTGAATGAACATCGACCATTAAAAACATTTTAGTAGCCATACAAGTTTTGGATCAAGCTGGTTTTTGTTTTTTCCCTTCATCTGGTCCCGTGTGACCAAATCAATAGATAGGATGTCAAATAAACAATACAGTGGGCCTTAGGAGGATTTTAATGGTGGATATCCAATTACTATTGTTCTCATGTGGTGTGGACCACCTGAGAATTATATTCCTCTAATTTTTAGTACGAAGCTCTAAAATGATCTTTAAAAATGGATGAGCGGAATGGATGAAACACATACATCACGGAAGGGCCCACAGAGCACCGACCACGCCAACCCAAAATTGGGCGCGCGCTCAAAACAGAGATGCACGCCCTGCTCTCACTCGGCACCCTCTCTCTCTCTCTCTCTCTCTCTCTCTCTCTCTCTCTCACCCCTGCCCTCCCTCGCTGCCCTCCCTCACCGCCCTCTCTCACTCTCGTGCATCCTCTCTCTCTCTCTCGGTCCTCTCTCCACCGCGCCTTCTCTCTCTATTTCTCTCTCGGTTCTCTCTCTCTCGCTCGCATCCACGAGGTATCTCTCTCTCTCACGCATCCACATGAGGTATCTCTCTCTCTCTCTCTCTCTCTCTCTCTCGCTCACTCGCTCGTTCTCAATCTCTCTCAATCTCCCTCAATCTCAAACCGATTGAAACGATTTGGGGATTTAGGGATTTGGGGATTTAGGGCCTATTTGGCCGGGTAGATTGGATGGGATTGGATGGTATTAGAGTGGATTTCACGGATTTCAAGGTAATGATAGCTGTGTCAGTGGATTGGTGCAAGATCTATGGGATTGCTATATCCCGGGATTACAATATCCGGTCTGTTTGGCACGCCCGGCCAATCCCGGGATTAAACCTTCCAATCCCTTTCAATCCCTTAAACCAAACACGTCCCAGGCAATTTTGAAGGGATTAGGGTGGATTGGATGGGATTTAAAGGTAATGATGGTGATGTCAGTGGATTGTCTTAAGATCCATGGGATTGGTATATCCTGAGATTAGGATCCCCTGTCTATTTGGCACGCCTGGCCAATCCCGGGATCTATCCTGACATTCAGTGATTGCAATGTATGTAGTACAGTATCTCTGGGAAAAAAAATCCAAAAAAAAAAAAATAATAATAATCTGGAAATGTGTACATTAGTTCCAAATTTGTTAATGCTGCCAATGCTGCTTGTCTTTTGGTCAGATAAAATATGTTTATGTCTACATAACACTGCTTGTTACATTCTGTGCTTTCCCCAACATTTTCACATAAAAAATCATCTCAGGCTTTGTATGCAAAGCTACATGGAGTCAGACCCTGTAAAAATTGCAGCAAAAGGTGTAGTGAAGTAATCTATGTGCCTATGGTCCTCTGTCAGAATTCTAGTAATAGTTTTCCTTGCTTGCATAAATATGTTGTTGCATATACTTGAGTAAAAATAATTTTAATTAGTTGCATGTAGTGATATATATGTCTGGCCATGGAATTCAAGTAATACATTTGCTTACATATGTTGTAATATTATCAAATCAGCTGTAGTTCTTCAAATTTCAGATACTTTAGGGACTGATTAGATAATTGGAAATTATGGAATCGAAAATTAGCTCATGCGCTGCTAATTTCAGATGGTGTTAGATGCCTTACCATTAGGGTGACAAAAAGACCAGGCCAGAACCAAGCATGTCCAAGTCCAGACCATGAGATAAGGATCTGAGTCCAAGCCAACCTAGCCCATGAGTTGTGGAACTGGTCTCAGAATATGTTCGGCCCACAATCCAAATATTCAGCCCCACGCTGTTAAACAAATCAAGCCTCTAAGAAGAGATGCAAACAAGCTCTCATCCATCTAATTATCAGGCCTAAAACTTATGTTTGGGTCCAACCCACAGGCTTTGAGGCTCAGCCTAAACTAGTCCAAGGTGGGTTGGGCTCTAATCACACCAGTCCAGCCTACACACCACTCTACTTTCATCTGGAAAATGTCAGATTTTCCATCAGCATGGTAGTATGGGTGTGATACACATGGATGGACAATGATCAATAGTGAGCAGTGGCCCCTATTTACCCTATCAAACAAGGCAAGCATGCATACAAGTGAAAAGGATGTAACTGACCTTACGTGCAGTGGCTCAAGGCGTAAATTGGGAGTTTCTTGGAATTTGAAGGTTAAACAAGGTCTAAAAAAGAGCAAATGGGAGCACCACATGTATATGGTAGATACCCTATGGTACACATACTGAAGTTCCCAACATTTAAAACCAAAGTAGGAGGCTAGCCAACCCACACTCTCATCTGACACCCACCTTTACTTGCAGCACATGTGCCAACTTTGGCAAGTGTGCAGGACATCTCAGCCATTTATAGTACAGCCTCAACAACGAATATAAGCAAAATCCAGGCTAGTGAACTTATCATGTGGGTGGGCCATATATGTACAATTGTACATTAAATGTGTTCTGTTGGGAAGTGTTCTAAACTGTCCATACTTTCCGCATTGGGTTGGCCCTTCGGACAAGTGGTCGATCCTAACTTTCACATGGTGACCTTATGAACAACAAAGATATCCTTAGCTCATGCGCTGCTTTCAGACTGCAGTGCTATCGTAAGATTTTATCTTGTTAACATCTCCTTAGCTCGCACTGCACTGAATGGATTGGTGAGGGTCCAAAAATCAAGGCGGTTGGACAAATTCTAACCATTTGATTGGAGTAGGCCATGTTTAACTTTGTTTTTTGGAGTTCCAAGTGTATATTTCTCCTCAAAATTGCAGGGCTAAGGATTATACTGCAATAGAACAACTCAGTGGAAGCATTCACGAATATCATTTTCTTATCTGGAACCACAGGTAACTTGAAACCTTTTAACTGAAACATCTCAAAGATCTTGATGCTTCATCTTGCATATTTCATGCAAATTTCAAATTTTTTTTAATGCAAAACACTGCTTGGTGTTCTCAAGAGGTCTATGGAATGCTTCTTGTTTCATGTTAAGGCTCTCCTTCACAACACATCAAACGGGGAAACTTTTTGGATGGGTGCGTTATATCTTAAACAGCATACTGTTTTTGAATAGATTGGTATCTTCAATGCCATGTGACATGTCTGTTATATACAAGAAAGAGAGAGATGGGATGTTTGTAATAATATTAAAAAAAATCAGTTTATATAGAAAAAATTTCCATTTGATTTTTTTGGTTCATGCATGGTTTTATGATAAAACACATGTATGTATAAAACAAATTATTTGTTACAAACAGGACATTTATGATAAAACAAATTATTTGTTCCAAACAGGACATTTATCAAAGGAGCACTATCAGGTGATATTTAAGATTTTCGTTATAAATAGATTAAAAGCCAATGATAATTATAAGTGACTTGCAACTAAAAATAAAGAATTTGATTTTTTTCAAAACATGGAAAGACTAATCAGTCCTACTTCTTGTAACTTCAACCACTGCTTGAAATGGAGGGACTGCACAGATTTGGTTAGGGAGACAACTGATGGTGAACTAGCTGCTGCAACAAATATGAGAGTTACAAAGATGAAAAGAAACATAAGGCGGTCGGTAAGATAAGATAGATTGACAGTACTTGTTTTAATTTTCTTGGATGGATGATGAATGTATTTGGGAATGTAAATGAAAATAAAAAACTTATAATATATATATATATATATATATATGTTATCAATGGAGGATACCTTGTTTAGGGGGACATGAAATTCTTGTAGCTTATGGTATGGTGCCCCAATATTGGTTGTATGTTACTAGTATGTAGTAGATAATACTAGGTTCAATAGTAGATAATACTAGAGAATCCCTAAACCTACACCACTTACTCCTAAACCTAAACCTAAACTTGAAAACCCAAACCTAAATCTGTACACAAACCCGAACCCGAACCCGATTTCCTAAACCTAAACCTTAACCTATTCTCAATTCCCTAAACCTAAACCTACACCTAATCCTAATCTCAATTCCCTAACCTAAACCTAAACCTAAACTTGAAAACCTAAACCTAAACCCGATCCCGAACCCGAACCCAATTTCCTAAACCTAAACCTTAACCTATTCTCAATTTCCTAAACCTTAACCTATAACCTAACCTAAACCTAAACCTAAACCTATAACCTACACTTATAACCTAAACCTAAACCTATAACCTAAACCTAAGCCTAAAACCTAAACCTATGACCTAAAACCTAAATGTATTCTCAAATCCCTACACCTAATCCTAATCTCAACTCCCTAACCTAAACCTAAACCTAAACTTGAAAACCCAAACCTAAACGCGATCCCGAACCCGAACCCGATTTCCTAAACTTATACTTAACCTATTCCCAATTTCTTAAACTAAACCTAAGCCTAAAACCTAATCCTATGACCTAAAACCTAAATGTATTCTCAAATCTCTAAACCTAAACATACGCCTAATCCTAATCTCAACTCTCTAACGTAAACCTAAACCTAAACTTGAAAACCCATACCTAAACCCGAACCCGATTTTCTAAACCTATACCTTACCCTAAACCCTAAACCCTAAACCTTAACCTATAACCTAACCTAAACCTAAACCTAAACCTATAACCTACACTTATAACCTAAACCTAAACCTAAAGCCTAAACCTATGACCTAAAACCTAAATGTATTCTCAAATTCCTAAGCCTAAACCTACACCTAATAATAATCTCAACTCCCTAACCTAAACCTAAACTTGAAAACCCAAACCAAAACCCGATCCCAAACCCGAACCCGATTTCCTAAACCTAAACCTTAACCTATTCTCAATTCCCTAAACCTATAGCTTATAACCTTAACCTATATCCTAACCCTAAACCCTAAACCCTAAACCCTAAACCCTAAACCAAAACCTATAACCTAAACCCGAACCCATTCTCAAATCCCAAAACCTATAACCTAAACCAAAACCAAAACCTATAACCTAAACTCCGAACCCATTCTCAAATCCAAAAATCTATAACCTAAACCTAAACCTAAACCTAAACCAAAACCTATAACCTAAACCCAAACCCATTCTCAAATCCCAAAACTTATAACCTAAACCTAAACCTAAACCTATAACCTAAACCTAAACCTAAACCTATAACCTAAACCCGAACCCATTCTCAAATCCAATAACCTATAACCTAAACCTAAACCTTATCCTAAACCTAAACCAAAACATATAACCTAAACCAAAACCAAAACCAATAACCTTAACCAAAACCAAAACCTATGACCTAAAAACCGAAAGATAAAACCGATCCCGAACCCGAACTCGATTTCTTAAACCTAAACCTCTACCTATTCTCAATTCCCTAAACCTATAGCTTATAACCTAAACCTTAACCAAAACCTTAACCTAAACCCAAACCTAAACCTATAACCTTAACCTAAACCAAAACCTATGACCTAAAACCCAAACATAAACCCGATCCCGAACCCGAACCCGATTTCCTAAACCTAAACCTTTACCTATTCTCAATTCCCTAAACTCGTAGCTTCTAACCTAAACCTTAACCAAAACCTTAACCTAAACCCAAACCTAAACCTATAACCTTCACCTAAACCAAAACCTATGACCTAAAACCCAAACATAAACCCGATCCTCGAACCCGAACCCGATTTCCTAAACCTAAACCTTTACCTATTCTCAATTCCCTAAACCTATAGCTTATAACCTAAACCTTAACCAAAACCTTAACCTAAACCCAAACCTAAACCTATAACCTTAACCTAAACCAAAACCTATGACTCAAACCCAAACATAAACTCGATCCCGAACCCGAACCCGATTTCCTAAACCTAAACCTTAACCTATACTCAATTCCCTAAACCTAAACCTAAACCTAAACCTTAACCTATTCTCAAATCCCTAAACCTACACCTACACCTAATCCTAATCTCAACCCCCTTACCTAAACATAAACCTAAACTTGAAAATGCAAACCGAAACCCGATCCCGAACTCCGAACTCGATTTCCTAAACTTAAACCGTTACCTATTCTCAATTCCCTTAACTCGTAGCTTATAACCTAAACCTTAACCAAAACCTTAACCTAAACCCAAACCTAAACCTATAACCTTAACCTAAACCAAAACCCATGACCTAAAACCCAAACATAAACCTTATCCCGAACCCGAACCCGATTTCCTAAAACTAAACCTTACCTATTCTCAATTCCCTAAACCTATAGCTTATAACCTAAACCTTAACCAAAACCTTAACCTAAACCCAAACCTAAACCTATAACCTTCACCTAAACCAAAACCTATGACCTAAAACCCAAACATAAACCCGATCCTGAACCCGAACCCTGAAAAGGCCAAGCTATATGTCCTAGAGGGGGGGTGAATAGGACTATGCCAAATTTATAATAAAATCAGCGGAACTAAAATAAACCAATACCCTTACAATTATGAATCAATACACAATGCTAAATTTAAATCACCTTGATAAATAAGTATTGAGAGATTGATACAAATTCAGTTCTAAGGACAACCTTACACCATAATAAACATGGGCTTATGGTAGGACAACCTTATTTCTAGAACCTCTTTTGAATCAAGGACTCAATGTTAATATAAGTAAATGAAATAGCAAGGAATTGAAAATAAATGCGTATAAAGATCTAAATTATTACAACAATCCCCACACTTGCTTGAAATGAAAATAGTTACAACATTCACATCCACTTGTACATTCCACACAAACGAATGATAAAAGATATGAAAATTAAGCAAGCATTCAATCCACAAGACAAAGAGTTATAGTGGTTCGCTTTGTGTGTACACCAACTGCTTTCCAACAACCACACAGAATGCTACTCCACTCCTAATATCCTCACACAGGGGATATTAGGGTTCACTATCAAATAGGTTTTCTCAGGTTCACCAAAAACCTTTACAATTGTGTCTTTTTCACTTGGGCTTACACAATTCAAAAATCCCTCTTTTATGAGTTTTCTGGTTTTCCTCAGACAACCAATACAATGAGATTTTTCTGGCTCAATCTCAAACAAAACCAAAAATAAATGAATTTTACAGAATTGTAAAATACCTGGATTTCTCCTTTAGCAGCCCGGTAGAACCAATCGAAGTAGATGATTGAATATCAAAGTTCAATTTCCAATACTCACATTCATAAGGTTCTAAATTCTAATAGATTTTAGATTTAACTTGTTGGGCGTAGCTATATTTGATTTTGATTCCAAGAAGAAGGAATAAGATAATTCCTCTTTTCAAATAAGATTAGAATATAGAAACAAAATCAAATTAAATAAGCTAGCAAAAAGGAATATTAAATAAGCACAATTTAGCTTAAAATAAACACAGACTTATCTCAGAGTGATTACTTGAAAATTCTTCAAATGGAATGGAGTTGAGATGTGAAAACTCTGAATTTTGTGTTCAATTTATAGAAGAAAAATCGCTTCCTACGACCGGTCTTAGAAACCTAGGACCGGTCGTAGCTCTAACAATTTTTGAAAAATTGAGCGCGATCTTTGAAAGCCGCTTCCACGATCGTCGTGTGTACCCTACGACCGTCGTGGGTCACCTACGACCGGTCGTAGATACTACGACCGGGTCGTAGGACCATGAAATAAGTTGCTTTGATATTGAGTCGTAGCTCCACGACCGATCGTGGACGAGTCGAAGCCAACCTACGACCGGTCGAAGGACTTCCAGATCGTCGTGGCGTACAATTCAAAAATCTTTAACTACTTAAGACCGGTCGTGGAATTTCTTGGACTAGTCGAACCAATGTCAGGACTGGTCGAACAAGAGCTAGGACTGGTCTTGGAATAGACTAAACTTATGTAAAATAAATATTTGATTTATGTATCCAAAATGACCTACTTAAAGGGTCAACCTAAGGTCATTCAAACCTGAAACATGTCGTATGGACATTGAACTTCAACCATTCAACGAATATAGATTGTTTGAACCATATCAGGCTTGTGATCTTGAATTTTGTTGTAGCTTCAAACTTGAGATCTTCATCAGCATAAAAACTACCTCATGCATTGCTTATTAGTCTTGAAGTCATGAGTTGTTTTTGAACATCAACATTGTAGCTTCTTGAATTTCAACATCTTGAGCTTCAACTTGTAACATCTTGAAGAGTTCGACATATAGCTTCTTGAAGTATTTAAGCAGTGTCTTGAATAAAAATCATCATACAAGCATAAGACACAGATAGATGTTTTGACACATCAAAATTTGACAACCAAAGGAGTATGAGACCATAACCCTTACAATCTCCCCCTTTGTCAAATTTGTGACAAAACACCCAAGTAATAATACTTCCAAGAGAAACACAACAGTGAGAAGCATGCACGTATATATAGACATGATAAGCAATAACTAGCATCATTCATTTTCCCATAACTCCCCCGAGTAATAGGAGCATATCATAAAGATAAATAGTCACAAAATCCTCCAAACTTCTCCCCTTTTTGACACAAAATGACAAAGAAAGAAGAGCAAGAATGAAAATAGGAGTTAATGCAAGAGAAAATTGTGCATAACCAACAAGAAGGTTTTGAGATGCATGCAAATATCAAGAAAAATACTGCACCAAAAAAAATCAATCAACCTAAGAGGGTGCAGAATTAGATGGATCAATTTTGTGTAAACCCTTAGCAACCCGCCTCATATATTTACGTAAGTATGAAAATTGTGTGTCCTGAGTAACACGAATTTGAGCCACCTGCTCTTGAAGAGAATTCAATCTTTCATCAAAATCAGAAGGCTGAAAATCAGGATCATCAGCCGAGTCTGACTCAAGTTCTTCAAATAAGTCATCCATATTCACGTCTTCAGGAAGATCACTAGCTTCAAAGATTACACCTTCAAAGACCATGCTACACAAGATCCACTTGGCCTTTAGCCAAATCTAAAGTCATCTTATTAAGATTGGAATTATTAAAAGGGAGATGATGGATGGGTTTTTCTCTAGTAGGCATAGCTATGAGCATATGATTTGCCAACATAGTCAATAAATAACCAAAGGGTATATCACTATGTCCAGGATGGTGACGTGACAGAATAATAGAATGACAAATTAAAGAAGGAAGACATATTTTTACACCAGAGACAACAGAATGCAAAACACGAACCATGAAAGCAGTGAGTTCGGTTTTATTACCAGAACGTGGATAAAGATTAGAGATGAATATCGTATGAAATACTCTGTGTCTGGGTAACAAATACCTTGAGGGAAGTGTATGACCTTTATGAGTCCAATGAACATCCAAATTACATAAATCTCTAGTAAGCATTCTTCGTTCAGATTCTGAGAGACTATCATGTAAAATATTAATTGGAATGCTTTCAACATTGACAGGTATTTCCATAATGTCTGCAATCAAATGTCGATCCACTACAAACAAACCTTCTTGAGTATCAATTTTAAAAGTTAAATCCTCAAGAGAAAAATCACAGATACATGCAAACATGGATTGGGCAATGGACTGGTATGCAGCTCCACCCCAATGTAAGATGTTAACCCATCCCACAGATTCCAATAGAGAAGGGATACCAAAAGAAGCAATGTGATTGACATTAACATGACGCTCAACAATAACATTGCGCATACGTAAATCCCGAGCATCAGAAGGATCATTTTCAGGAGAGCGAAGATGACGTTGAACAATAGAAGCTGATCTAGAAGAAGATGGACCTCGAGTAGTTTTCTTTTTACCTCTAGCATCCATTTTCAAAGAAGGATTTCAAGGAAACAACAAGTTGGAAGAAATGAAGTTTAAATAAAACAGATTTTTCAAGATAAAACCCCAAACCTGCAATGAATGACCAAATAGATTCCACAAAAATGAGATTTGAAACACTAATAGCAAGAATCTA
Organism: Magnolia changhungtana; assembly: GCA_030180095.1. NCBI lineage: Eukaryota > Viridiplantae > Streptophyta > Magnoliopsida > Magnoliales > Magnoliaceae > Magnolia > Magnolia changhungtana. The sequence continues at coordinate 274,884 of JASAUF010000324.1, read as the reverse complement.
CAAAAAAAATGTAAAAGAACCACTAACCTTGAAGAACAATGAAGGTGGGTTGGGTCGGTCGTAGCTAGAACCGTTGGAGAGAAATGAAGAAGAAGACAAAATCCCCAATTTTAAGTGAAATCCCGAGATTCACGACAGGTCGTGTACGTGTTCGACCGGTCGTGGCATGACCGGTCGTGTTTTCTCACGACAGGTCGAGTACGACAAAATTTACAAAAAAATTTTTAAAATAATTTCAAATTTAAGCAAATAAAACATCAAACTTATGTACATTATGATACACAAAATCATGCAAACTCAATTTAAATTGCACATACCGAGATCAAACTTTAATTTATTAAACCTACTTTTGTCGAGCGGTTTTGTGAAAATGTCCGCCAGTTGAGTCTCGGTTGGAATGTAATCCAAATATATTAATTTTTCTTCCACTAATTCACGAATGTAATGAAATCTAATGTCAATATGCTTAGTACGTGAATGCCGAATCGATTTTTAGAGATATTTATTGACCTTGGAATTATCACAAAATAGAATCATAGAATCTTGAGTAATTCCATAATCGCTTAACATTCGTTTCATCCAAACAAGTTGAGTACATGCATTTTCAAGAAGAATGTATTCAAATTTCAAGAATTGATAGCGATATAGAACTTTACTTCTTGCTAAACCAAGAAACAAGACAATTTCCAATGTAGAAACAACCACCACCGGTTGATTTCCTATCATCAATGTTTCCAAAGTCAAGATCTCACAGCATGCTACTAATTGAACATTAGTCTCATGTGGATACCAGAGACCCAATTTAGTAGAACTTGCGACATAACGCATAATCCGCTTAACAAATAGCTTAAGTGAGATTCTTTAGGATTTGATTGATAACGAGCACAAATACCAACACTTAAAGCAATATCTCGTCTACTAGCGCTTAGATAAAGTAAACTACCAATCAAACTACGATACACTTTAGATCCACATCATTACCAGAGAGTCTTTTGAGAGTCTTACGATTGTACTCATAGGAGTATCAAAATTTTTACCTTTCTCAAATCCAAATTTCTTAATTAAACTCGAGCATATTTGGTTTGAGAAATAAAATTTCATCAGTTGTTGTTTTACTTGCAACCCTAGGAAATAGTTTAATTCTCCAACCATGCTCATTTCAATTTAGACTTCATCAAATGCAAACTCAACAAATCATGTTAGTACGAGTTGATCCATAAATAATATCGTCAACATATATTTGAACCATTAGAATATCATCGTTATGTTTCTTAACAAAAAGCGCCTTATCAACACACCCCATCCGAAAATTATGACTCAAGAAAAACTTAGTCGCTTTTTCGTACCATACTACGAGAGCTTGTTTCGGACCATAGAGAGCTTTCTTAAGACGATACACACATGATCAAGAAATTTAGGATCTTCAAACCTCGTAGGTTGTTCAACATATACCTCTTCATGTAAATCACCATTCAGAAAGGCACTCTTTACATCCATTTGATAAATTTTAATTTTCCTAAAACATGCAATGGAGATAAAAAGTCTGATTGATTCAAGACGAGCTACAGGGGCAAATGCTTCATTATAGTCAATTCCTTCAATTTGTGTATATCCCTGTACAACTAGTCTTGCTTTATTTCGAATAATATTTCCAAGCTCATCAGATTTATTTTTGAAAATCCATTTTGTTCCAATAATATGTTTATCTTTAGGTCTAGGAACAAGTTGCCAGACATCATTTCTGACAAACTGATTAAGTTCTTCTTGCATCGCAAGAATCCAATTTTCATCTGAAAGTGCTTCTTTTATGTTACCCTACTTCAATCTGGGATGTAAAGCATACGTAGTTACATATGTCCTCTAATTGTCTACGAAAAGCGCACACCAAAGTGAGAGGGTTTCCAAGTATTTGAGAAGTTGGATGATCTTTAACAAATCCTTAATTCAGATTAGTTTCACTTGATGAAATTTCTTGTTTTTCAAGTATAAGAACTTCATCATTATCTAAACTAGGGACAGTGTATTCAAAAGATCGTCAATCACAACATTTATTGATTCTTGAATCACACCGGTCCTGTTGTTCAGAACACGATATGCACGACTATTTAAAGAATAACCTAAAAGATCCCTTCATCACTTTTAGTGTCGAATTTTCCCAAATTTTCACGGTCAAGCAAAATATAGCACTTGTCACCAAAAACTCGAAAATATTTGTGAAGGCTTTTTTTCTCAAACCACATTTCATAAGCCGTTTTATTATTAGATTTACAAATATAAACACGGTTAATAATGTAGCAGTCGTATTCACCGCTTCAGCCCAGAGATTCCTAGAAGCTTCATGCTATTTAACATAACACTTTCCATTTCTTGAAGCACTCTATTCTTCCTCTCGACAATTCCATTTTGTTGAGGAGTTTTAGGTGCTGAGAATTCATGCGATATTCCCTGATCGCTACAAAATTTCTCAAAACAGCTATTTTCGAATTCGGATCCATGATCACTACGGATCTTGCTGACTTGAGAACATTTTTCAGTTTGAATCCGTTTTATAATCTTTTTCACTTCATCAAGGGTTTCTGATTTATCTCTCAAGAATGAAACCCAAGTGTATCTTGTATAATCATCTACAATAACTAAGATGTACTTTTTGCCACCTCGACTTTCCGTTCTTGTTGGTCCTATAAGATCCATATGGAGAAGCTCGAGTGGTCTTGTGGTGGTATTGGAGTTCACTTTTTTGTGAGAGCTCCTAGTTTGTTTACCATACTGGCATTCACCACAAATCTTGTCTACTTTTTGCATTTTAGGTAGACCTTTAATTAGTTCACTTTTGCTCAATCTGTATAAATTTCGGTAGTGTACATGTCCAAGGCGTTTATGCCATAAATCAGTCTCATCGGTATGGACCATGTAGCACGTTTGATTAGATGAGCTACCATTGCTTACTATATAGCAGTTTTCGTTTCTCAAGAACCAGCAGTTAATATTACAGAACCCTTTTCATTTGTAATTTCACAACCTTGATTAGAAAATTTAACATTATGGTTGTTATCGCATATTTGAGATATGCTCAACAGGTTGTGTTTTAAACCCTCAACATATAACACATTTTTAAATAAGGGAAGGTTATAGAGTTGGACCGTACCTTTGCCAATTATCTTGCAGTTGCTACCATCACCAAATGTGACTGACCCATCAGTCATATCTTTAAGATCGGTGAATAGAGCTTTGTCGCCTGTCATATGCCTGGAGCAACCACTGTCTAGGTACCATTTTGAATGGCTTGTAGCTTTGAAAGCAGTGTGAGCAACCAAACAAGTAACCTTGGGAACCCATTTCAGTACTGTTTTGGGTTTAGGAGAATAATTGGTCTTGTTTTGTTTATAGTTATAAGAGTGACCTACTGAGTTAGATTTTAATAGCTCCTTAAGTAAATCAACAATTTTTTCAGCTAGTGGGTTTTGAATCTGATTTTTGAAATTTATATAGCTACTTTTGTGTTTTTGAAAAGTTTTTGTATTTTTAAAAAAAACTTGACTAGTACATTTTCCATTTGAGTTAGAAGTCTCTCCTTTCACAAAATTGGAAGGATGAAAAGGCCAAGCTATATGTCCTAGAGGGGGGGTGAATAGGACTATGCCAAATTAAAAAATAAATCAGCGGAACTAAAGTAAATCAATACCTTTACAATAATTAATCAATTCACAATGCTAAATATAAATCACCTTGATAAATAATTATTGAGAGATTGATACAAATTCAGTTCTAAGGACAACCTTACACCATAATAAACAAGGGCTTATGGTAGGACAACCTTATTTCTAGAACCTCTTTTGAATCAAGAACTCAATGTTAATATAAGTAAATGAAATAGCAAGGAATTGAAAATAAATGCAGAAGTAAAGATCTAAATTATTACAACAATCCCCACACTTGCTTAAAAATGTAAATAGTTACAACATTCACATCCACTTGTACATTCCACACAATCGAATGATAAAAGATATGAAAATTAATCAAGCATTCAATCCACAAGACAAAGAGTTATAGTGGTTCGCTGTGTGTACACCAACGTTTTACAACATGACCACACAGAATGCTACTCCACTCCTAATATCCTCACACAGGGATATTAGCGTTCACTATCAAATAGGTTTTCTCGGTTCACCAAAAACCTTTACAATTGTGTCTTTTTCACTTGGGCTTACACAATTCAAAAACCCCTTTTTCTCGAAGTTTTCTGGTTTTCCTCGACAACCAATACAATGAGATTTTTCTCGCTCAATCTCAAACAAAACCAATACAATGAGATTTTTCTCGCTTAACCTCAAACAAAACCAAAATAAAAGAATTTTACTGAAATTGTAAAATACCGGATTTCTCCTTTAGCAACTCAGTAGAACCAATCGGAGTAGATGATTGAATATCAAAGTTCAATTTCCAATACTCACATTCATAGGGTTCTAAATTCTAATAGATTTTAGATTTTGACTTGTTAAGGGCGTAGCTATATTTGATTTTGATTCCAAGAAGAAGGAATAATATAATTCCTCTTTTCAAATAAGATTGGAATAGAGAAACAAAATCAAATTAAACAAGCTAGCAAAAAGGAATATTAAATAAGCACAATTTAGCTTAAAATAAACACAGACTTATCTCGAGTGATTACTTGAAAATTCTTGAATGGAATGGAGTTCTAATGTAAAAACTCAATTTCGTGTTCAATTTATAGAAGAAAAAAATCGTTCCTACGACTGGGTCTTAGAAACCTAGGACTGGTCGTAGCTCTAACAGATTTTTGAAAATTTGAGCGCGATCTTTGAAAAACCGTTCTACGACTGGTCGTGTGTACCCTACGACTGGTCGTGGGACACCTACGACTGGTCGTGGGACACCTACGACTGGTCGTAGGACCATGAAATAGGTTGCTGGAATTTCAGTCGTAGCTCCACGACTGATCGTGGACAAGTCGAAGCCAACCTACGACCGGTCGAAGGACCTCCAGACTGGTCGTGGGCGTTCCAAAAAATCCGAAAAATCTTCAACAAATTAGGACTGGTCGTGGAATTTCTTGGACTAGTCGAACCAATGCTAGGACTGGTCGAACAAGAGCTAGGACTGGTCTTGGAACAGACTAAGCTTATGTAGAATAAACATTTGACTTATGTATCCAAAATGACCTACTTAAAGGGTCAACCTAAGGTCAATCAAACCTGAAACATGTCGTATGGACATTGAACTTCAACCATTCAGCGAATGTAGATTGTTTGAACCAATATCAGGCTTGAAATCTTGAACAATATCAGGCTTGAAGTCTTGAACAATATCAGGCTTGAATTTTGACATCTTGAGCTTCATCTTGTAGCTTTTTGAACTTTAACATCTTGTGCTTCAACTTGTAGCATCTTGAAGTATAAAATCATCATACCAGCACAAGACACAAATAGATGTTTTGACACATCAAAATTTGACAACCAAAGGAGTATGAGACCATAACACTTACAATCTCCCCCTTTGTCAAATTTGTGACAAAACACCACACCAAGTAATAATTCTTCCAATAGACATAAGAGAAGTAAGCACAGATGTACAGATGATAAGCAATGTATAGACATGTGTACAGATGATAAGCAATAATCAATTTCCCATAACTCATGAGAAGTTTTAAAAGTTTTAACTCCCCCAGAGTAATAGCTAACACAACAAAATTTATAACATTCACATTCACCAAACTTCTCCCCCTTTTTGACACAAAATGACAAAGGAAGAAAAGCAGTTAAAGTGCATAACCAAGTCGGAGTTGAAGAAAAAAAATAGTCCATAAATTAGCGATTTTTTTTTTTAAAAATAATTTCAAGCAAATAAAACATAAAACTTATGCTACACAAAATCATGCAAATTCAATTTAAATTGCACATACCGAGATCAAATTTTAATTTATTAAACCGGCTTTTGTCGAGCGGTTTAGTGAAAATGTCCGCAAGTTGAATCTCGGTTGGAATGTAATCCAAATTTATTAATTTTTCTTCCACTAATTCACGAATGTAATGAAATCTAATGTCAATATGCTTAGTACGTGAATGCTGAACTGGATTTTTAGAGATATTTATTGCACTGGAATTATCACAAAATAAAATCATAGAATCTTGAGAAATTCCATAATCGCTTAACATTCGTTTCATCCAAACAAGTTGAGTACATGCATTTCCAGCGAGCAATGTATTCAAATTTCGTGATTGATAGCGATATAGAACTTTGCTTCTTGCTAAACCAAGAAACAAGACAATTTCCAATGTAGAAACAACCACCACTGGTTGATTTCCTATCATCAATGTTTCCAACCCAACAAGATCTCAAGCATGCAGGCTAATTGAACATTAGTCTCATGTGGATACCAGAGACCCAATTTAGTAGAACTTGCGACATAACGCATAATCCGCTTAACAAATAGCTAAGTGAGATTCTTTAGGATTTGATTGATAACGAGCACAAATACCAACACTCAAAGCAATATCAGTCTACTAGCGCTTAGATAAAGTAAACTACCAATCAAACTACGATACAATTTAGGATCCACATCATTACCTGTAGAGTCTTTTGAGAGTCTTACCGTTGTACTCATTGGAGTATTAAAATTTTTACCTTTCTCAAATCCAAATTTTTTAATTAAACTCTGAGCATATTTGGTTTGTGAAATAAATATTCCATCAGGTTGTTGTTTTACTTGCAATCCTAGGAAATAGTTTAATTCTCCAACCATGCTCATTTCAATTTAGACTTCATCAAATCTGCAAACTCAATAGTCATGTTAGTACAGGTTGATCCATAAATAATATCGTCAAACATATATTTGAACCATTAGAATATCATCGTTATGTTTCTTAACAAAAAGTGTCTTATCAACACATCCCATCCGAAAATTAAGACTCAAGAAAAAACTTAGTCAGCTTTTTCGTACCATGCTCTGGGAGCTTGTTTCGAACCATAGAGAGCTTTCTTAAGACGATACACATGATCAAGAAATTTAGGATCTTCAAACCCCGTAGGTTGTTCAACATATACCTCTTCATGTAAATCACCATTCGAAAGGCACTCTTTACATCCATTTGATAAATTTTAATTTTCTTAAAACATGCTATGGAGATAAAAAGTCGATCGATTCAAGACGAGCTACGTGGGCAAATGTTTCATTATAGTCAATACCTTCGATTTGTGTATATCCCTCGTACAACTAGTCTTGCTTTATTTCGAATAATATTTCCAAGCTCATCGATTTGTTTTTGAAAATCCATTTTGTTCCAATAATATGTTTATCTTTAGGTCTAGGAACAAGTTGCCGTTACATCATTTCGACAACCGATTAAGTTCTTCTTGCATCGCAAGAATCCAATTTTCATCGAAAGTGCTTCTTTTACGCACCTGGCTTCAATCTGGGATGTAAAGCATACGTAGTTACATATGTCCTCTAATTGTCTACGAGTGCGCACACCAGTGAGAGGGTTTCCAAGTATTTGAGAGGTTGGATGATCTTTAACAGTCCTTAATTCAGGATTAGTTTCACTTGATGAAGTTTCTTGTTTTTCAAGTATAAGAACTTCATCATTATCTAAACTCGGGAAAGGTGTCTTCAAAAGATCGTCAATCACAACATTTATTGACTCTTGAATCACACCGGTCCTGTTGTTCAGAACACGATAAGCACGACTGTTTAAAGAATAACCTAAAAAGATCCCTTCATCACTTTTAGTGTCGAATTTTCCCAAATTTTCACGGTCACGCAAAATATAGCATTTGCTGCCAAAAATTCGAAAATATTTGACAGAAGGCTTTTTCTCAAACCACATTTCATAAGCCGTTTTATTATTAGATTTACAAATATAAACACGATTAATAATGTAGCAGGCTGTATTTACTGCTTCAGCCCAGAGATTCCTAGGTAGCTTCATGCTATTTAACATAACACTTCCCATTTCTTGAAGCACTCTATTCTTCCTCTCGACAATTCCATTTTGTTGAGGAGTTTTAGGTGCAGAGAATTCATGCGATATTCCCTGATCGCTACAAAATTTCTCAAAACCGCTATTTTCAAATTCAGATCCATGATCACTACGGATCTTGCTGACTTGAGTACCTTTTTCAGTTTGAATCCGTTTTATAATCTTTTTCACTTCATCAAAGGTTTCTGATTTATCTTTCAAGAATGAAACCCAAGTGTATCTTGTATAATCATCTACAATAACTAAGATGTACTTTTTGCCACCTCGACTTTCCGTTCTTGTAGGTCCTATAAGATCCATATGGAGAAGCTCGAGTGGTCTTGTGGTGATATTGGAGTTCACCTTTTTGTGAGAGCTCCTAGTTTGTTTACCATACTGACATTCACCACAGATCTTGTCTACTTTTTGCATTTTAGGTAGACCTTTTATTAGTTCACTTTTGCTCAATCTGTATAAATTTCGGTAGTGTACATGTCCAAGACGTTTATGCCATAAATCTGTCTCATCGGTATGGACCATGTAGCACGTTTGATTAGATGAGCTACCGTTGCTTACTATATAGCAGTTTTCAGAAGTTCTGCGACCAGTTAATATTACGAACCCTTTTCATTTGTAATTTCACAACCTTGATTAGAAAATTTAACATTATGGTTGTTATCGCATATTTGAGATATGCTCAACAAGTTGTGTTTTAAACCCTCAACATATAACACATTTTTAAATAAGGGAAGGTTATAGAGTTGGACCGTACCTTTGCCAATTATCTTGCGATTTGCTACCATCACCAAATGTGACCGACCCATCACCATATCTTTAAGATCGGTGAATAGAGCTTTGTCGCTTTGTCATATGTCCGGAGCATCCACTGCCTAGGTACCATTTTGAATGGCTTGTAGCTTTGAAAGCGAGTGTGAGCAACCAAACAAGTAACCTTGGGAACCCATTTCAAGATCTTGTTTTGGGTTTAGGAGAATAATTGGTCTTCTTTTGTTTATAGTTATAAGAGTGACCTAATTGAGTTAGATTTTAATAGCTCCTTAAGTAAATCAATAATTTTTTCAAAGAAGCGGGTTTGAATCGATTTTTGAAATTTATATAGTCAAGCTTTTGTGTTTTTGAAAGGTTTTTGTATTTTTAGAAACAACTTGATTAGTACCTTTTCCTTTTGAGTTAAAGTCTCTCCTTTCACAAAAATGGAAGGAGCATTCTTCTGTTTAGGAGATGTGTTTTTGTCAAAGCCCAACCCGGATCGATCACCACATTTTCTTGATCCGGATAATAATTTTTCTAATTTTGGATCACCTTGGGCATATCTCCATGTGTCCTTCAAACTCAGAAGAGAGGATACTTCATTTTTAAGTTTCTCATTTTCAGATTTTAAATTTTCAATTAGTGAGGTTTTGAATTCTAAATCACATTTTGATTTTTCAAAACAATCAAATTTGAGATTTTTCTAAAACAAGAGTTTCAAAACATTCTTTTAGTTTAAAGAACTTTTCTTTTTGAAGTTTAAGTTTGACAGCAATTTTACAACTTTCCTTATATAAGGCATTGTAAGCATCTTGAAGATCTTCATCATTTTCATGATCACTATCCAAATTTTCTTCACTTGTTGAATCATCGTGATCTGAAAAGGTAAACTTGGCTAGAGTCATAAGGGCCTTAAGTTCACTGCCCGACTCGGTTTCAATTTTCTGATTCGAAGAGGCTTGAATCGACGATTCATCCCAAGTAGCCAACATACCCTTCCTTTTGGATCTGTCCTTTTAGGACATTTGTTTGCTAAATGCCCATATTCTTGACAGCTTGTAACATTGACTATCTTTCAATGATTTCCAAGTTTTAGACTTAGGTTTAGAACGTTTCTTTTCATTTGCCTTTTGAAAGTCGACTCTTTTCTTGCTTTTGAAAATCTTATAAAACTTTTTCGCTAAAAGGGCCATATCATCTTCAGACTTTTCTCAATCAATTTTCTTGAGTAATACTTTTAGATGACTTCAAAGCAATAGACTTACCTTTAGGAGCTTTAAAACTTAATTCATAGGTTTGCAAAGAACCAACTAATTCTTCTACCTTCATATTATCCGTATCACGAAGTTCTGGATTGCGGTTACCTTTGAATTGAACCGTTCAGAAGAGAGCGTAGTATTTTTGCACACACTTTACTTTCTCGAGATCTTTTCACCAAGACCCCACATAGAGTTTACAATGTCATTCAATCTAGTGTAAAAGTCCATAAACATTTCATTTTCCTCCATATGAATTTCTTCAAATTTAGTTGTGAGGAGTTGGACTTTAGATTTCTTGACAATTGTAGTACCTTCGTGTGTCATTTCTAAAATATCCCAGAGCTTGCTTTCTTTGTATCACACACAGATATGATTCTTTTGAACTCATCCTAGGTGATAGTGCTAAGTGATTGCATTTAGTGCTTTAGCATTAGCACTACTCTCATTTTTCTCAAGAGTGGTCCATTGGAAAAATGGTGTAATTTTCATAGATTTTGAACCATCAACACCAAGTTACTTCCATGGTAGGAGGATTCCATTCATCATCTTGTGGCTAGCCACACACTTTCATCCATTGATCCGAGGAAGATTCTCATTCGCTTTCCAATAGGCATAGTTGGAGCCATCAAAAGGTGGAGGCCTAGTAAATCCGAAAGGCTATCAAAATTTGACATCTTTTTAAATAGCTTAGATCGTTAGCTCAGAAATAAATCCAAATAAAAAGTAATAAGAAATGAGCTATTAGGCTCGATACCACTTGAAAAGGCCAAGCTATATGTCCTAGAGGGGGGGGGTGAATAGGACTATGCCAAATTAAAAATAAATCAGCGGAACTAAAGTAAATCAATACCCTTACAATAATTAAACAATTCACAATGCTAAATATAAATCACCTTGATAAATAATTATTGAGAGATTGATACAATTCATTCTAAGGACAACCTTACACCATAATAAACAAGGGCTTATGGTAGGACAACCTTATTTCTAGAACCTCTTTTGAATCAAGAACTCAATGTTAATATAAGTAAATGAAATAGCAAGGAATTGAAAATAAATGCGTATAAAGATCTAAATTATTACAACAATCCCCACACTTGCTTAAAAATGTAAATAGTTACAACATTCACATCCACTTGTACATTCCACACAATCGAATGATAAAAGATATGAAAATTAATCAAGCATTCAATCCACAAGACAAAGAGTTATAGTGGTTCGCTTTGTGTACACCAACTGTTTTACAACAACACAGAATGCTACTCCACTCCTAATATCCTCACACAGGGGGATATTAGCGTTCACTATCAAATAGGTTTTCTCGGTTCACCAAAACCTTTACAATTGTGTCTTTTTCACTTGGGCTTACACAATTCAAAAACCCCTTTTTCTCGAGTTTTCTCGGTTTTCCTCAGACAACCAATACAATGAGATTTTTCTGCTCAATCTCAAACAAAACCAATACAATGAGATTTTTCTGGCTTAACCTCAAACAAAACCAAAAATAAAAGAATTTTACAGAATTGTAAAATACCTGGATTTCTCCTTTAGCAGCCCGGTAGAACCAATCGGAGTAGATGATTGAATATCAAAGTTCAATTTCCAATACTCACATTCATAGGGTTCTAAATTCTAATAGATTTTAGATTTTGACTTGTTGGGCGTAGCTATATTTGATTTTGATTCCAAGAAGAAGGAATAATATAATTCCTCTTTTCAAATAAGATTGGAATAGAGAAACAAAATCAAATTAAACAAGCTAGCAAAAAGGAATATTAAATAAGCACAATTTAGCTTAAAATAAACACAGACTTATCTCAGAGTGATTACTTGAAAATTCTTGAATGGAATGGAGTTCTGAATGTAAAAACTCTGAATTTCGTGTTCAATTTATAGAAGAAAAAATCGTTCCTACGACTGGTCTTAGAAACCTAGGACTGGTCGTAGCTCTAACAGATTTTTGAAAATTTGAGCGATCTTTGAAAACCGTTCTACGACTGGTCGTGTGTACCCTACGACTGGTCGTGGGACACCTACGACTGGTCGTGGGACACCTACGACTGGTCGTAGGACCATGAAATAGGTTGCTGGAATTTCAGTCGTAGCTCCACGACTGATCGTGGACAAGTCGAAGCCAACCTACGACCGGTCGAAGGACATCCAGGACTGGTCGTGGGCGTTCCAAAAAATCCGAAAAATCTTCAACAAATTAGGACTGGTCATGGAATTTCTTGGACTAGTCGAACCAATTCTAGGACTGGTCGAACAAGAGCTAGGACTGGTCTTGGAACAGACTAAGCTTATGTAGAATAAACATTTGACTTATGTATCCAAAATGACCTACTTAAAGGGTCAACCTAAGGTCAATCAAACCTGAAACATGTCGTATGGACATTGAACTTCAACCATTCAGCGAATGTAGATTGTTTGAACCAATATCAGGCTTGAAATCTTGAACAATATCAGGCTTGAAGTCTTGAACAATATCAGGCTTGAATTTTGACATCTTGAGCTTCATCTTGTAGCTTTTTGAACTTTAACATCTTGTGCTTCAACTTGTAGCATCTTGAAGTATAAAATCATCATACTAGCACAAGACACAAATAGATGTTTTGACACATCAAAATTTGACAACCAAAGGAGTATGAGACCATAACACTTACAAAGGAGCATTCTTTTGTTTAGGAGATGTGTTTTTATCAAAGCCCAACCCGGATCGATCGCCACATTTTCTTGATCCGGATAATAATTTTTCTAATTTTGGATCACCTTGGGCATATCTCCATGTGTCCTTCAAACTCAGAAGAGAAGATACTTCATTTTTAAGTTTCTCATTTTCAGATTTCAAATTTTCAATTAGGGAGGTTTTGAATTCTAAATCACACTTTGATTTTTCAAAACAATCTGAAATTTGAGATTTTTCTAAAACAAGGGTTTCAAAACATTCTTTAAGTTTAAAAAACTTTTCTTTTTGAAGTTTAAGTTTGACAAAGAATTTTACAACTTTCCTTATATAAGGCATTGTAAGCATCCCGAAGATCTTCATCATTTTCATGATCACTATCCAAATTTTCTTCACTTGTTGAATCATCGTGATCTGAAAAGGTAAACTTGGCTAGAGTCATAAGGGCCTTAAGTTCACTTTGCCCGACTTGGTTTAAATTTTCTCGATTCGAAGAGGCTTCAGAATCGACGATTCATCCCAAGTAGCCAACATACCCTTCCTTTTGGATCTGTCCTTTTAGGACATTTGTTTGCTAAATGCCCATATTCTTGACAATTGTAGCATTGACTATCTTTCAATGATTTCCAAGTTTTAGACTTAGGTTTGGAACGATTCTTTTCATTTGCCTTTTGAAAGTCGATTCTTTTCTTACTTTTGAAAATCTTATAAAACTTTTTCGCCAAAAGGGCCATATCATCTTCGACTTTTCTGAATCTGAATTTTCTTGAGTAATACTTTTAGATGACTTCAAAGCAATAGACTTACCTTTAGGAGCTTTAAAACTTAATTCATAGGTTTGCAACGAACCAACTAATTCTTCTACCTTCATATTGTCCGTATCACGAAGTTCTTGGATTGCGGTTACCTTTGAAATGAACCGTTCAGGAAGAGAGCGTAGTATTTTTGCACACACTTTACTTTCTGAGATCTTATCGCCAAGACCCCACATTGAGTTTACAATGTCATTCAATCTAGTGTAAAAGTCCATAAACATTTCATTTTCCTCCATATGAATTTCTTCAAATTTAGTTGTGAGGAGTTGGACTTTAGATTTCTTGACAATTGAAGTACCTTCGTGTGTCATTTCTAAAATATCCCAGGCTTGCTTTGCGGATCACAGATATGATTCTTTTGAACTCATCCTGATAGTGCGCAAGTGATTGCATTTAGTGCTTTAGCATTAGCACTACTCTCATTTTTCTGAAGTGTGGTCCATTGGAAATACGGTGTAATTTTCATAGATTTTGAACCATCAACACCAGTAACTTCCATGATAGGAGGTTTCCATTCAGTCACTGTGGCTAGCCACACACTTTCATCCATTGATTTGAGGAAGATCCTCATTCTTGCTTTCCAATAGGCATAGTTGGAGCCATCAAAAGGTGGAGGCCTAGTAACTGAAAGGCTATCAAAATTTGACATCTTTTTTTTATATAGCTTAGATCGTTAGCTCAGGAAATAAATCCAAATAAAAAGCAACAAAAATGAGCTATTAGGCTTTGATACCACTTGAAAAGGCCAAGCTATATGTCCTAGAGGGGGGGTGAATAGGACTATGCCAAATTTATAATAAAATCAGCGGAACTAAAATAAACCAATACCCTTACAATTATGAATCAATACACAATGCTAAATTTAAATCACCTTGATAAATAAGTATTGAGAGATTGATACAAATTCAGTTCTAAGGACAACCTTACACCATAATAAACAAGGGCTTATGGTAGGACAACCTTATTTCTAGAACCTCTTTTGAATCAAGGACTCAATGTTAATATAAGTAAATGAAATAGCAAGGAATTGAAAATAAATGCAGAAGTAAAGATCTAAATTATTACAACAATCCCTACACTTGCTTGAAATGAAAATAGTTATAACATTCACATCCACTTGTACATTCCACACAAACGAATGATAAAAGATATGAAAATTAAGCAAGCATTCAATCCACAAGACAAAGAGTTATAGTGGTTCGCCTGTGTGTACACCAACTGTTTTCCAACAGCCACACAGAATGTTACTCCACTCCTAATATCCTCACACAGGGGATATTAGCGTTCACTATCAAATAGGTTTTCTCAGGTTCACCAAAAACCTTTACAATTGTGTCTTTTTCACTTGGGCTTACACAATTCAAAAACCCCTCTTTTATGAGTTTTCTGGTTTTCCTCAGACAACCAATACAATGAGATTTTTCTGGCTCAATCTCAAACAAAACCAAAAATAAATGAATTTTACAGAATTGTAAAATACCTGGATTTCTCCTTTAGCAAATTTCTAGAACCAATCGGAGTAGATGATTGAATATCAAAGTTCAATTTCCAATACTCACATTTATAAGGTTCTAAATTCTAATAGATTTTAGATTTAACTTGTTGGGCATAGCTATATTTGATTTTAATTCCAAGAAGAAGGAATAAGATAATTCCTCTTTTCAAATAAGATTGGAATATAGAAACAAAATCAAATTAAATAAGCTAGCAAAAAGGAATATTAAATAAGCACAATTTAGCTTAAAATAAACACAGACTTATCTCAGAGTGATTACTTGAAAATTCTTGAAATGGAATGGAGTTGAGATGTGAAAACTTTGAATTTCGTGTTCAATTTATAGAAGAAAAAATCGTTCCTACGACTGGTCTTAGAAACCTAGGACTGGTCGTAGCTCTAACAGATTTTTGAAAAATTGAGCGCGATCTTTGAAAGCCGTTCCACGACTGGTCGTGTGTACCCTACGACCGTCGTGGGTCACCTACGACTGGTCGTAGATACCTACGACTGGTCGTAGGACCATGAAATAAGTTACTGGATATTGAGTCGTAGCTCCACGACTGATCGTGGACGAGTCGAAGCCAACCTACGACCGGTCGAAGGACTTCCAGATCGGTCGTGGCGTACTTAAATTCTCAAAATCTTTAACTACTTAAGACCGGTCATGGAATTTCTTGGACTAGTCGAACCAATGTCGGGGCTGGTCGAACAAGAGCTAGGGCGGTCTTGGAATAGACCAAACTTATGTAAAATAAATATTTGATTTATGTATCCAAAATGACCTACTTAAAGGGTCAACCTAAGGTCATTCAAACCTGAAACATGTCGTATGGACATTGAACTTCAACCATTCAACGAATATAGATTGTTTGAACCATATCGCTTGTGATCTTGAACTTTGTTGTAGCTTCAAACTTGAGATCTTCATCAGCATAACAACTACCTCATGCATTGCTTATTAGTCTTGAAGTCATGAGTTGTTTTTGAACATCAACATTGTAGCTTCTTGAATTTCAACATCTTGAGCTTCAACTTGTAACATCTTGAAGAGTTCGACATATAGCTTCTTGAAGTATTTAAGCAGTGTCTTGAATAAAAATCATCATACAAGCACAAGACACAGATAGATGTTTTGACACATCAAAATTTGACAACCAAAGGAGTATGAGACCATAACCCTTACAAACCCGATTTCCTAAACCTAAACCTTTACCTATTCTCAATTCCCTAAACCTATAGCTTATAATCTAAACCTTAACCAAAACCTTAACCTAAACCCAAACCTAAACCTATAACCTTAACCTAAACAAAAACCTATGACCTGAAACCTAAACATAAACCCGATCCCGAACCCGAACCCGATTTCCTAAACCTAAACCTTAACCTAAACTCAATTCCCTAAACCTAAACCTAAACCTAAACCTTAACCTATTCTCAAATCCCTAAACCTACACCTACACCTAATCCTAATCTCAACTCCCTTACCTAAACATAAACCTAAACTTGAAAATGCAAACCGAAACCCGATCCCGAACCTGAACCTGATTTCCTAAACCTAAACCTTTACCTATTCTCAATTCCCTTAACCTGTAGCTTATAACC
This sequence comes from Magnolia changhungtana, assembly GCA_030180095.1. NCBI lineage: Eukaryota > Viridiplantae > Streptophyta > Magnoliopsida > Magnoliales > Magnoliaceae > Magnolia > Magnolia changhungtana. The sequence goes on along the minus strand of JASAUF010000324.1, from coordinate 258,280 downwards.
TAAACCTTAACCAAAACCTTAACTTAAACTCAAACCTAAACGTATAACCTTAACCTAAACCAAAACCTATGACCTAAAACCCAAACATAAACCTTATCCTGAACCCGAACCCGATTTCCTAAACCTAAACCTTTACCTATTCTCAATTCACTAAACCTATAGCTTATAACCTAAACCTTAACCAAAACCTTAACCTAAACCCAAACCTAAACCTATAACCTAAACCTAAACCAAAACCTATGACTTAAAACACAAACTTAAACCCGATCCCGAACCCAAACCAGATTTCTTAAACCGAAACCTTAACCTATACTCACTTCCCTAAACCTAAACCTAAACCTAAACCTTAACCTATTCTCAAATCCCTAAACCTACACCTACACCTAATCCTAATCTCAACTCCCTAACCTAAACATAAACCTAAACTTGAAAATGCAAACCGAAACCCGATCCCGAACCCGAACCCGATTTCCTAAACCTAAACCTTTACCTATTCTCAATTCCCTTAACCTGTAGCTTACCTAAACCTTAACCAAAACCTTAACCTAAACCCAAACCTAAACCTATAACCTTAACCTAAACCAAAACCTATGACCTAAAACCCAAACATAAACCCGATCCCAAACCCGAACCCAATTTCCTAAACCTAAATCTTTACCTATTCTCAATTCCCTAAACCTATAGCTTATAACCTAAACCTTAACCAAAACCCAAACCTAAACCTATAACCTTAACCTAAACCAAAACCTATGACCTAAAACCCAAACATAAACCCGATCCCGAACCCGAACCCGATTTCCTAAACCTAAACATTAACCTATACTCAATTCCCTAAACCGAAACCTAAACCTTAACCTTAACCTGTTCTCAAATCCCTAAACCTACACTTACACCTAATCCTAAACTCAACTCCTTAACCTAAACATAAACGTAAACTTGAAAATGCAAACCGAAACCCGATCCCGAACCCGAACCCGATTTCCTAAACCAAAACCTTTACCTATTCTCAATTCCCTAAACCTATAGCTTATAACCTAAACCTTAACCAAAACCTTAACCTAAACCCAAACCTAAACCTATAACCTTAACCTAAACCAAAACCTATGACCTAAAACCCAAACATAAACCCAATCCTGAACCCGAACCCGATTTCTTAAAACTAAACCTTTACCTATTCTCAATTCCCTAAACCTATAGCATATAACCTAAACCTTAACCAAAACCTTAACCTAAACCCAAACCTAAACCTATAACCTTAACCTAAACCAAAACCTATGACCTAAAACCGAAACATAAACCCGATCCCGTACCCGAACCCGATTTCCTAAACCTAAACCTTTACCTATTCTCAATTCCCTAAACCTTAACCAAAACCTTAACCTAAACCCAAACCTAAACCTATAACCTTAACCTAAACCAAAACCTATGACCTAAAACCCAAACATAAACCCGATCCCGATTTCCTAAACCTAAACCTTTACCTATTCTCAATTCTCTAAACCTATAGCTTATAACCTAAACCTTAACCAAAACCTTAACCTAAACCCAAACCTAAACCTATAACCTTAACCTAAACCTAAACCTATGACCTAAAACCCAAACGTAAACTCGATCCCGAACTCAAACCCGATTTCCTAAACCTAAACCTTAACCTATTCTCAATTCCCTAAGCCTAAACCTAAACCTTAACCTTAACCTATTCTCAAATCCCTAAACCTACACCTACACCTAATCCTAATCTTAACTCCCTAACCTAAACCTAAACCCTAACTTGAAAACTCAAACCTAAACCCGATCCCAAACCCGAATCCGATTTCCTAAAGGTAAACCTTTACCTATTCTCATTTCCCTAAACCCAAACCTCAACCAAAACCTTAACCTAAACCTAAACCTAAACCTACACCCATAACCTTAACCTAAACCAAAACCTATGACCTAAAACCTTAACCTATAATCTATAACCTAAACTTATAACCTTAACCTAAACCTTAACCTATAACCCGAAACCTAAAACCTAAATGTATTCTCAAATCCCCAAACCTAAACCTACACCTAATCCTAATCTCAACTCCCGAACCTAAACTTTAAAACCCAAACATAAACCCGATCCCGAACCCAAACTCGATTTCCTAAACCTAAACCTTTACCTATTCTCAATTCCCTAAACCTATAGCTTATAACCTAAACCTTAACCAAAACCTTAACCTAAACCCAAACCTAAACCTATAACCTTAACCTAAACCAAAACCTATGACCTAAAACCCAAACATAAACCCGATCTTAAACCCGAACCCGATTTCCTAAACCTAAACCTTAACCTATTCTCAATTCCCCTAAACCTAAACCTAAACCTTAACCTTAACCTATTCTCAAATCCCTAAACCTACACCTACACCTAATCCTAATCTCAACTCCCTAACCTAAACCTAAACCCTAACTTGAAAACCTAAACCTAAACCTGATCCTGAACCCGAATTCGATTTCCTAAACCTAAACCTTTACCTATTCTCATTTCCTTAAAGCTAAACCTTAACCTAAACCTCAACCAAAACCTTAACCTAAACCTAAACCTACACCTATAACCTTAACCTAAACCAAAACCTATGACCTAAAACCTTAACCTATAACCTATAACCTAAACTTATAACCTTAACCTAAACCTTAACCTAAACCTTAACCTATAACCTGAAACCTAAAACTAAATGTAATCTCAAATCCCTAAACCTAAACCTAGACCTAATCCTAGTCTCAACCCCTAACCTAAACCTAAACCCTAACTTGAAAACCCAAACATAAACCCGATCCCGAACCCGAACCCGATTTCCTAAACCTAAACCTAAACCTAAAACCTAAACCTAAACCTAAAACCTAAATGTATTCTCAAATCCCCAAACCTAAACCTACATCTAATCCTAATCTCATCTCCCTAACCTAAACATAAACCTAAACTTGAAAATGCAAACCGAAACCCTATCCCGAACCCGAACCCGATTTCCTAAACCTAAATCTTAACCTATTCTCAATTCCTAAACCTTAACCTAAACTTAAACCTAAAACCTAAATGTATTCTCAAATCCCTAAACCTAAACCTACACCTAATCCTAATCTCAACTCCCTAACCTAAACCTAAACCTAAACTTAAAACCCAAACATAAACCCGATCCCAAACCCGAACCCGATTTCTTAAACCTAAACCTTAACCTATTCTCAATTCCCTAAACCTAAACCCAAACCTAAACCAATACCTAAACCTAAACCTAAAACCTAAATGTATTCTCAAATCCCCAAACCTAAACCTACATCTAATCCTAATCTCAACTCCCTAACCTAAACATAAACTTAAACTTGAAAATGCAAACCGAAACCTGATCCTGAACCCAAAACCAATTTCCTAAACCTAAACCTTAACCTATTCTCAATTCCCTAAACCTATAACTTATAACCTAAACTTAAATCTTAACCCAAACTCAAACCTAAAACCTAAATGTATTCTCAAATTCCTAAACCTAAACCTACACCTAATCCTAATCCCAACTCCCTAACCTAAACCTAAACCTAAACTTAAAAACCCAAACCTAAACTCCGATCCCGAACCCGAACCCGATTTCCTAAACCTAAACCTTTACCTATTCTCAATTCCCTAAACCTATAGCTTATAACTTAACCCTAAACCTAAACCTAAACCAAATCCTTAACCTAAACCTAAACCTAAACCAAAACCTATAGCCTAAAACCTTAACCTATAACCTATAACTTAAACTTATAACATATAACCTAACCTTAACCTATAACCTAAACCTAAACCTAAAACTAAATGTATTCTCAAATCCCTAAACCTAAACCTACACCTAATCCTAATCTCAACTCCCTAACCTAAACCTAAACTTGAAAACCCTAATCTAAACCCGATCCCGAACCCGAACCCGATTTCCTAAACCTAAACCTTAACCTATTCTCAATTCCCTAAACCTATAGCTTATAACCTAAACATAAACCTAAGCCTAAACCTTAACCTAAACCTAAACCGATAACCTATAACCTAAACCTAAATCAATAATCTAAATGTATTCTCAAATCCCTAAACCTAAACCTACACCTAATCCTAATCTCAACTCCCTAACCTAAACCTAAACCTGATCCCGAACCCGAACCCGATTTTCTAAACCTAAACCTTAACCTATTCTCAATTCCCTAAACCTTAATTTATAACCTAACCTAAACCTAAACCTAAACCTATAACCTGCACTTATAACCTAAACCTATAACCTATACCTAAGCCTAAAAACTAAACCTAAAACCGATCGCCCTAATAGGATTGAGATGGCTCTGACGGATGTACACAAACAAGCCACTGAAAACCTACAAAGTGGAGATAAGAAGAAACATCTCCAATTGCTTATTATCATTTTACCTGACATGAGTTGTTCATATGGTGAGTACAAACAAGACCCTAAATCCTAGAGAGATGGAATGAATCAACTAAATCATTTTATTTTCTGATTTTGCAGGAAAGATTAAACGTGTTTGCGAAACGGAGTTGGGCATAGTGTCGCAGTGTTGCCAACCGAGACAGTCATCCAGAGTCAATAAACAGTATCTCGAAAATGTTGCCTTAAAACTTTATGTCAAGGTTTGTGATTCTTTGAAGTGGTTAAACTTTTAATGTCTGATGTATTTTTTCTTTTGCCTCTTTTAAAGTTGTTCTTGGCACAGCTGCATCGGTAGGAGCTGATAAGAGATCTTTTTCAAGTTATGCACGATCCTCAGAGAGATTCTATGAACAAAGGGATGATCCGATAAGTCTTTTTCTCCTTTGTTTTTGTATGATCTTTTGTAGGGTTGGTGTGAGCGTATTTATGCATGAATGAATGTAATGTGGATAAGATTGTTTATGTTTGGATGAATGTAGTTTATGTTTGGATGGATTTATGTAGTTTGGGTTTAGATGGATGTGAATGTGATGAAATATATTATATAACAGGTGTATATAAGAGTACGATGTTGTAACAGGTGTATATTAGGAAGAACATGATATTGTAACAGGTGTATATTGTTTGTGTTTGGATAGATGTAGTTTATGTTTGGATGAATGTAGTTTTTGTTTGGATAAATTTACGTAGTTTGGGTTTAGATGGATGTGAATGTGAATATGATGAAATATATTATATAATAGGTGTATATCAGGAAGAATATGATGGTCTAACAGGTGTATATCAGGAAGAATATCATATAAACAGGTTGAAGACCGTCCTTTTAAAGGACGGCTTACGACCGTCCTTTCCAGGTTCATAAGAGACGGTCCGTGACCGTCCTTTCCAAGTTCATAAGAGACGGTCTATAACCGTCCTTATTATTAACGGTCATGGGCCGTCCTTTTTACGGACGGTCACTGACTGTCCTTTTCAGGTTTAGGATGGGAAAATGTGGGCTACCATTAGAGACGGTTTATGGCCGTCCTTTTTTAGAGACGATCCATGACCGTCCTTATTGAGAGACGGTTTATGGTCGTCCTTCAAAAAATACGACACGTCAAAATTTTACGGCCATTGCGACGGTCCAGGACCGTCCTTTTTGGCCTTTTGAGACGGTTTTTAACCGTCCTTTTTTCGCTGTTTTGGCATAGTGAAGTCCTCGAGTCATAAAAAAGTGTCTTCAATTTGTCCAGCGACCAACTCGATTTTCCTTCATAAATTCGATGTCATCGACTCGTGTTTAATGTCATCGAATGGTGATTGATGACATAGTCAATGTGAATGTTACACCTGTTCTTTCGACTTCTTTCCTTCTCCACTTGGTTTTCTTAAATCTCGGGACCTTGAAATCTTCAATCTTTGTCTCCTAAGATCCATTCTTTGCCTTGGTGATCTTTGAGCATCAACTCCATGATTTTAGCACATTTTCTAATCTAAGCTCTTAAATTCACCTTGCAACACAAACATGAGTAAAATAGGACATTAAGCAGTATCATGTTTATAAAACTAAGATATAAATGGGGGATAATATGTAATATTTGACCCTTAACAAGTATTGATCCACATATAAGAGTCTTGTTGAACTAATTGTGGATAGTTTTAAGCATCTAACATGTCGTAGTCAATGGTAGATCAAAGGATTCCACAAATCAAAGAACCATAAAGAGAATACAAAGCATTCATGAATTTCCTAAGCATCCACCATGCTCGGAGTCGAAGATAGATCAAAGTAATAATAAAAAAAACTTCTTAAATTCAAACCATAACTGTGAAATATTCAACATGAACTTCATGAACGTGAATCAAAGTAAGAAAGGCATTAAAATAAACTACATGCTTCACCTCTTACCTTTAGTTTAAGAGATTAGTTAACTATCGACATGATTAAACTAAAAAAACTACAGAAAAAACATAAAAATAAACTAAGGAAAGAAGAAAGAACTCTTGGAAGCCTACTCCACGCTTTGCTCCACTCCTTGAACCCTAATTCGTGCTTAGAAACTCCTAAAAGACACATTTTTAAGCTTTGCTTGGACCAACTTTGAAACTGTCTCAATCTTACGCAACAAGTTAACGCTTCGATCGGACTGAAGTTGGCTTCGGTGGTAACAAATTAAGGATGAAAATCTCACATTCTCGTTAGACCTTTTTGTGCAATTTTGGTCGAACCGAAGTTGGCTTCAATCAGACCAAATTAAGGTTTAAAATCTCACTTTCTCGGTGGATTGTTCAGTGCGATTTCTGTCTGACCGAACCGAACTTCGATTGGATCAAAGTTTGTTTTTGAAATTATTTCTATTAGAATATGATTTTTCTGGCCAATTTTCAAGATTCCCTTTCTTCACTTCGAATCTTCGATTCTCTTCATTGCTCACTTGGTTTCCTTGGATCGTTGACATGTAAATTTTTATTAATGACTTCCAAATCTCCAATTCTTCATTATCTTCTTTTGAGCTCTAAATTCATCCTTTTAAATGCATATTCATCATAGGCTTACGAACCATCTCACATGACAAAAACATGTATAATTAAATCAAATTATCAATTAAATGTCAAGATAACTAATGTGATTGAAGTGTTAAATATGCAATATTTGAGTCTCAACAGCTGACTATGTTACCAAATGAGTCGAAGCGATCCTATGCCGAAATAATGACCATCACATAATCGTTAATAAAAGAAAACATCCTTTCTCGGTTCGGAACACCTTGAGTAATTATCAGTGATGGAGGAACCCACTTTTGTAATAGGCCATTCGAATCATTAATGAAGAAATATGACATTACACATAAAGTGAGTACCCCTATCATCCGCAGATAAGCATTTAAGCTGAAATTTCTAATAGAAAAATTAAACAAGTTTTGGACAAAACGGTAAACCCCGATCATAAAGATTGGTCAATTCGATAGACTGATGCATAATGGGCATACCGTACTGCATATAAAACCCCTATAGGAATGTCTACCTTTAGACTCGCCTATGGAAAAGCTCGCCACTTTCCTGTGGAGCTGGAACATAAAGCCCACAGGGCAATTAAAAATCTAAACTTCAGTTTGGACAATGCCAGTTTGCCGCGCAAACTTCAACTCAATGAACTTGAAGAGATCCGAAATGATGCATATGAGAGTTCTAGAATTTACAAGGATAGGATAAAAGAAGTTCCAAGACCGAAACATTCTTTAGAAACATTTGAACTAGACCAAAAAGTCCTCCTTTATAATTCTAGACTTCATTTATTTCTGGGAAAACTATGATCTCGTTAGACCAGCCCCTTTATTATTAAAACGGTTTATCCTCATGGGGCTGTCGAGATTGAAAGTCTTATGAATGGTAATGTTTTAAAGTAAATGAACATGAAATTAAACCATTTGTCGATAAATTTGATTTAGAGGCTAAGTCCATCCTTCTCGTTAATCATGTGTATCAGGATCGACCTCCTAGTCTGATGGAGGTGTAGTTAGATTTACTACTTCCTTATGATTTAGGACTTGTAACGCCCTGGAAATCGGGGGTCGAGTGTAACTCAACTCCCGAGTTCCAACGCATCACTTATGCAACATGTTTAATGATATTTGAATGTTGTCTGTGTTAGAGCAGTAAACATGAATGAGATTATACCAAAGCAGTAATTCATACTCCAGATCAGTTGTATAAGAGCAAGCGGAAGACTGAACTGTATATATATGTATGTAAAGAAACAAAATAAATGATTCATTATCCAGAGTATGAACCCTTCTGAGTCACAATATACATGTCTTTTTATATAAACAAAATGTCAAAATAAACTAGGTACAATCCCTGTAAATCCCATCATCCCCAAGACCTTAGTCGAAGCCGCCACTGAATCAGTATATACGAGAACTCCTCCCGGTCCTCGTCATAATCGGCTCCGCCTCCACAAGAGTCGGATCGCCTAAACTCGAGACAGAGTCCGGTTGGTGTGCGCAACACCGTCCCGTAACGTGGGAGTGAGTAGCTAACTCGGTGGAACGATAAGACATAAGTTATCATGTTATCAATACGGTCAAGCAAAGAACGATAAAGCAAGAAATCAAACACTCCTAGTTACTCGATTAATGCAAGTATGAATGCAGTATGATGGATGCCCTCTCGACATACTCCCTCAAGCGACACCATCTCACGTTCGCGCATGCTTACATCCCACAAGGTGCTCCACATCTTCCAGGCACATGCGATGCATGATGAGTATGATTACCGAGTTTTTAATTAGTTCGTTTCAAACAGCAGGATTGAGAAACTAAGGTACCTCCCTTGTATCATTCCCAAACATGATCCATTCTAGGGTCGTCAGTCCTAGTTAATATCGACGATGGTGTGTTTTCTAGGTCACCGCAGAGGGTCGCCAGTGGTCATTACGCACAAAGGTTGCACCACTCCCCCATCACCCCTTAAACGATTCATCACGATACAACTATACGTAAACAAGCCTAGTTCATACTCTATATATCGCGGCGAACCCTAAGGCACGCACGCAACTTCGAGTATGCTCGCGGTCACTACAAAGAGTCGCTGTGGTCATTACGCACAAAGGTTGCACCACTCCCCCATCACCTTATCAATGTAGGCCAACAAATACGAATATAGTATCCCATACCACCATAATCGGCTCACGAGTTGAGTTGCTCACTTGGTCACTACGGGAGGCACGTAGCCCCAGCGTAGGCCGACAGCTCGACCACGGTGTCCCATACCACCATGCTCGGCTCATGAGTCTTAGCGGATCGAGGTACCATGGTTAACGGGATTATCACTGGTAAGTTTGGTACCCTAGGTTCAAGCATTTGTGACCAAACATGGTGAACATACATAAGGCACACGGTTTACTTGACGTGTTCGGCTGGCTCGAGCGCACAACAAGTTGGGCGATATGAGGCGCAGAAGCACCTCATGTGGCCAACCACTATCGCCAACCGAAGTACGACACGGGTTCGCCAACACATCATGCGTGGCGGAACGAATCCCAACCACATCTTCAAGTCTGATACCGGATGCCTGGACTACAAACATAGTCCCAAGCTCAGTCAAATCCTAACCATAGCATGTGAAATACGGCATGATAACATGGTAATTCAAGAACACTAGCAAGCATATTATAAAGCATAACATGAAGCATGTTAATAAACAAGTCACAAAGCATGTTCAAAAGCATGTTATAAAGCATTATGTAAATAGGGATACAAATACTTAAATTTCGTAGGCGAGTGGTTAGAGTGAACAACCACTTGGAGAGTGTCATATGTGACTCTAAGGTAGCTGAGAATCCCATCTCAGCACCTACCTAAGATTCTAACACTTAAGCACTTCCACTCACAAGTGAATTCACCAACACTTGGAATGCAATAGTTCAACATACATGACGTATGCTAGGGAAGTGTGTACTAGGGTTGTCCCTTTACCAAACTAGTATTTTATACATATACATCATATTCATACAAAGAATTAAACATGGCAATCACATCAGCAAATTTTATACGTATAGGGTACTTCCACGTATACCCAATTTCAACATACATAGTGTTTACAAAGGAACATAGATTTCGGCGATTCCTTTCGCCAAGATAGTATTTTAATCATGTATTGTATAATCATACATTAAATACATATGTCAAATATTATTCCAAAAGAAATACGTATACGGTATTTCTACAATCCGTAATTTCGACATACGGCGCATTTACAAGTAAACATATATTTTGGCGATTCCTTTCGCCAAACTAGTATTTTATTCATATGTTATATAATTATACATTAAATAAACATGTCAAGCATTTATCCAAAAAAAAATACGTATACGGTATTTCTACGTATACCTAGAATATGTGAAATTCCATATTTCACACCGTTAATCAAAACAGGAAACGGAAAGCACTTTGTACATGTGCAATTGCAAGAAGATCATGAATCTACCATTATCTGACATTGAAAGCGTTGAAAACCGTAACTTATAAGCTTAAAGTCCTCACCTTTGCCTTTGGAAACGGAACGAATCAGCAAGGGTAATGGAACTTCCGTCTACGGGCGATTTCTAGCCTAAAGAGCGGAATCGGTTAGTCGGTACACATCCTACATCGATCCCACCTCAATTCAGACCTAGGGTTAGGTTTTCTTACCTTCAAATGAGGCGGAATACGCCGGGAAAATGCCTAGAATAAGGCGGTGTAGGCCGTACAACAAGCCAAAGCAGGAGGAGGGAAATCGGCAACAATCTCCAAGCCTTTCTCTCTCTTTTCTCTCTCTTCCTCTAGGGTTTCCTCCAAAATTCGTATGGCTGTGAGAGGGGCTGTTCTAAGCCCCTTTTATAGCCTCAAACATTACGAAAGTAGACTCAGGTTCAAGGGGTATTGCTAATATAGGATTTTCGCCGCTTTTCCAGCTCAAAAGGGAAGTTCTGGTGGCCCTCTTTGAACCAAACGTCAGACTTAAACTCACCATCGATGGATCTACGTGGGATTACGTTTTTGACTCGATCGGATTCCCAGATCGCACGTGGCGGACCACTTTCAGTTCGACGGTCAGTGGGCCACGATCAGAAATTCCAAGTACATGTAAATGTTCCTGAAATTTTTCTTAATCCAAGGGTGTAATTTGGTCCGATTCGACGATCGGTTGCTTATCGACGCGTCAACAAATGATGCCAGATCACTATTCCAGATATTTATTTTGGCATATGAATAGTGTTTTTCACACTACCTCGCTCCAATTCGAAACGAATGGCCGTGGAACATCGGATAAAGCTGATTTTTGAGATGATTGTTAAGTCCAGTGGGGCGGTCCTAGTTCCTTAACTTCGGGTTAATCGGACTTCCGATATGCGATCTAGACCTAATACGAAGTTTCGTTTCATTCCCGAGAGCAGACAGGAAATGAGTTTGGTTCTAAACTTTAGGGTAGCCTAGCGTCAATGATTCTGCAACTTTTGGGTCTTGCAGATCGTATTGAAAGCGATCCTAACGGATTTCACGACAAATCGAGTTTAGTACTTAGTTAACTTTGTTAAATTTCTAAAGGATTTAATCCTACGTGATTTCTGGTCGGGGTGGTACTCGACCCAATGTACGGAAATTTTTAGGTCGTTACAGGACTTGTATTGTTTTATTTTTAATATTGTTTTATTTTTATCTTGACCCCTTTAGAATATTAAAGACTTTGACTATCATTCCTGTAATGCCTTGAAAATCGGGGGTCGAGTAGCAACTCAACTCCCGAGTTCCAAAACATCACTTATGCAACATATATGCTTATAATTCAATGTTGTCTGTGTTAGTGCATTAATCATGAGTGGGACTATACCAAAACAGTAATCTTACTCCAGATCAGTTATAAAACACAAGCGGAAGACTGAAAGATATAAATACACGTATATAAGTCAAAAGATCACGATCGGTCTCCAGAGTATGAATATAACACAGAGTCATTCTGTACATGTAATATTACAAAAGTCAAAAGTATAAAAAATGGTTCAACTGCAATAAAACCCTGTAGTCCCGTTAATCAGGAGAGCCTAAGCGAAGCCATCGGAGAACTGCATATAAGAGTACTCGTCCTGATCGTTGTAGTAATCAGGCTCCACCTCAGGAGTCACACTGTTATCTGAAATCAAGACAGAGTCTGGTTGGTGTTTAAAACACCGTCCCATAACATGGGAGTGAGTGATCAACTCAGTGGAACAATAAAGCATAGGTTAGCATGTTATCAATTCAATCAATCAGTAATGATAAAGAAGTAAATCACACATCCCTAAGTACTCTTATTAAAGCAAGAATGATATGAATGTATGATGTATGCCCTTGCCTACGCTTCCTCAGCAACTTCCTCTCACATTCGCGCATGAACAACACTGCCTTAGTGCTTGACCTGCTACGCCTGAACGCACGCATAATGCAATGCATCATATGATTACCAAGTTCTTATTAGTCCTTTTCATACAGCAGGGTTGGAAAACTAAGGTACCTCCCTTATGCCATTTCCCAAATGATGATCCATTCTATGGTCATCAGTCCTAAGAAATCTCATATGATGTTATGGTTCTAGGTCGCTGCAAAGGGCTCGTCACCAAATCAGTGTAGGCCTAGTTTATACTCTAGATGCTACGGAAAGTCTCGTCGCCTCTACGCAGACTCAAAGTATACTCGAGGTCACTACAAAGGGCTCTCGTTACCAAATCAGTGTAGGCAGACAGCTCGAATACAGTGTCTCATACCACCGTATTCGGCTCACGAATCTGAGTTGCTTACTGGTCACTACGGGGAGGCTCGTCACCCAGCGTATACCGATAGCTTGACCACGATGTCCCATACCACCATATCCGGCTCGTGAGTCTTAGCGGATTGAGGTACCAAGGTTAAACGGGGTTCACTGGTGAGTTCAGTACCTTAGGTTCAACCAGTAGCGTCCATACATGCTGAACATACATCGGCACAACGGGTTACTTGACGAGCTCGACTAGCACGAGCACACATTGTATCGATCGACATGAAGTGCATAAGCACTTCTTGTGGCCTAACCACTGCCGACGACCAACACACTACTCGGGTTTGTCAAATACGTCCTACATGGCGAATGAATCTCAGCCACGACTTCAAGCCTGTTACAATTGCCTGAACTATAACATAGCCCCAATCACACTCAATCCTTAACCAGAAAGCATGTAGAGTAGTCAAAGTAGAATTAACAAAGTAATTCAAACATGTTAACATGCATGTTATAAAACACAATGTAAACAGGAAATCCAAACACATACATTTCATAAGTAAGCGGTTAAATTAAACAACTTGCATGGAGGAAATCATACACATCTCTAAGGTAGTTGAGAATCCTATCTCAACACCCACCTAAGGCATGATCTCCTAAGAACTTACTCATACAGGCATTTTTACAAACACTTAGACTACACTTATTTAACATACATAACGTATATTAGCCACAACATGTATTAGGGCGAATCCTTTCACCAAGGAGTTGTTACACATACAACAAGCATATACACACAGTAATTAATCATGGCAACCACAATTTCATATATCGTACGTATACAGTATTTTCTACAAATACGAGGAATACAGTATATTAAACTTAAAGAACGTATAACTAAAAAATGAAACGGACATCACTTTATGCATGTGAAATGGCATCTACATCAGGAATCTATCATTATCCGGCATTGAAAGCTTTGAAAACCATAACCTATACGTTTATAGTCTGCACCTTATACCGTAGAAGCGAGTAACAGACTCAGTTTAAACACCAAGTCTTTATCAACGGTAGAACGACAACCTATGGCACGAAATAGGTTAGCTATTTCATCACTTACACTAGTTGACTCTCTAGAACTGATTAGGGTTATGATTTCTTACCCGAAAATGGAATCAGAATCGCCGAAAAATTGATACGGTAGTGATGGATAGGTACGTAGAATAGCAGGGATCGATTCCCAGGAGTGACTCCAACTTCTTTCTCACTTTCTCTCTCTTTCCTCTCTTCTCTCTCCTAGGGTTTTCTCAAATTCGTATGGAGTGAATGAGAGAGGGTTTAAGGTCCTTATGTAGGCTTAAATATGATGGAAATGGCCACAGGGCCAAGGTATACTTAGGTTATGTCCAAAGGGCATCTGTTTCAGCTTAACGGAGCACTTCCTGAGGCCCCCCTTGAGCCAAAGGTCGGACTTAAGCTCACTGACTATGGATCTAGGTCGAGTTAAGTTTTCATTCCAGTCGGGTTCCCAGATCTAACATGGCAGACCAGTTTCAGTTCAACGGTCACCGAAACTCGATCAGGGTTACAAGTACACAGACATGTATGGAAAATGTTCCCTGATCCGAGGGTGTATGTGGGTCAGATTCTGATGGTCTGATTACTTACATCAGGCCCGCAAGCAACAAGTCTCATATTATTTAAATTAGATTTAATTTATAAAGAAAACCACGTTTTCTCACACACTTCACTCCGGGCTCAAGCAAATAGCCTCGGGACACTATCTGGAGTTGATTTCCGAAATGGTTGTCAGGCCCAGCAAGGCGGTCTTAATTATATAACTTCGTATTAATTAAACTTCTGACGTGCAGTCCAGATCCGATATGGAGTTTCAATGTGCTCCCGAGAGCAACTAGGTAATGAGATTGATCCTAGATTTCAAGGTAACCTAGCATCAATGATTCTACAAGTTTTGGGTCTTGCAAATCGTATTTAAAGTGGATCAAGTGGATTTCATGGCTAATCTAGTTTAACACTTAGTTAAATTTGCCTAATTCCTAAGTGATTTCTGCCTGAGGTGGTACTCTGGTCGTTGTACAGAATTTTTCGAGATGTTACAATCTACCCCCCTTAAAGAAAAATTTTGTCCTTGAAATTAGTACCTTTTCGTACTCCTCGAGAATTTGAGGGTAGTTCTTTCTGACCTCGGCTTTAGTTTTCCAAGTAGCCTCTTCCTCAATATGATGTGTCCACAGTACCTTCACAAGTGGGATGACCTTGCTACACAAAACCTGCTCTTTCCTGTCTAGGATACGCATCGGATGCAGCACATACGTAGCGTCCTCGCTCAACTGCACCTGCTCCCATTTGATGATATGGGAAGGATCAGGAACTTACTTCTTTAGCATGGAAACATGAAATACGTTATACACACCCGCATGTAGAGTGGGCAAGGCAAGACGGTATGCCACCACACCCACTCGGTCAAGTATCTAGAATGGGCCAATGAAAGGCAGCATAAGCTTCCCCTTCTTGCCAAACCAAATGACTCCCGTCATAGGGGAAACTCTAAGAAACACATGATCTCCAACTTCGAACTCCAGCGTTCACCGTCTCGTATCGGCGTAGCTCTTCTGTCTACTCTATGTTGTAAGAAGTCGACGCCTGATAATATTGATCTTCTCTGAGGTCGCTGTACTAACTCTGGGCCAATCAAACTGCGCTCACTAACTTCTGCCCAGCAATGTGGTGCTCGGCAAGGGTGCCCATACAAGGCCTCATAAGGAGCCATACCAATACTCGCCTGAAAACTGTTATTGTAGGCAAACTCTGCATATGGGAGACAATCATCCCAACTGTCCTTAAAGTCCAAAGCATAGGCCCGCAGCATATCCTCCAAAATCTAATTCACTCGCTCCGTCTGCCCATCTGTCTGTGGGTGGAACGCGGTACTGAACTTCAACTTCAGACTCATCGCTTCCTGGATACTAGTCCAGAAGATAGATTTGAATTGCGTGTCTCTGTCCAACACAATCTCTAAGAGAACTCTATGCAGACGCACTATCTCCTTAATGTACAATATGGCCAACTCGTCTGCAGAGTTTGAAACTCTGATTGGAAGGAAATGAGCCGACTTCAATAACCGATCCACAATCACCCAAATGGAATCATGTCCCTTCCTCATCTTCGGCAGCCCCGATATGAAATCTATAGAGATGAAGTCCTACTTCTATTCAGTTATGGGCATGGGCTGAAGTAGTCCAGGAGGTTGGTGATGTTCATCCTTGACCACTGGCACGTGAGACAACGGGAGACATATTCGGCTATATGAGCCATCATATTGTCCCACTAATATAAACTCTTCATGTCCTGATACATCTTTGTACTATCAGGATGCATCGCAAGCTTCGATCTCTGGGCAGCCTCAAGAATCGCCTGTCTCAAGTCATGAATGTCTGAGACGCATAGGCAGCCATGGTATCATAGGCCCCCATCTGTGTCAACTCTCCACTCAGAGTCCTCGTCATCGCTAGCTTGCTCTTGAAGCTCAGACAATCGCGCATCGCCCTTCTGGGCTTCGATAATCCTGTCATCAATAAGTGACTACACCAGAATGTGCGCGACACTCTCAAATGGCTCCTCCACAGTGAGTTTCTGCTCGAAGTCCTATACGAACTCCACCATATGCCATTCCTCAACCATCAGCGGAGCCGCAAACACTATCGCCTTCTTGCAGCTCAATGCGTCTGCCACAAGATTAGCCTTGCCAGGATGGTAGGACACCTCGAACTTAAATTCCTTCAAGGTCTCCATCCATCGCCGCTGCCTCATATTCAGGTCCCTCTGAGTGAATATATAGCAAAGGCTCTTGTGGTCACAGAAAAGCTCGAACTCCTCTCCGTAGAGGTAATGTCTCCAGAGCTTTAATGCAAAGATTACGGCTACCAGTTCCAAGTCGTGTGTAGGGTAATTCTCCTCGTGTTTCCTTAACTGTCTCGAGGCATATGCGATCACCTTGTCCTTTTGCATAAGGACACAGCCCAAACCGACGCGAGACGCATCGGTGTATATAGTATACTTGACACCTTGCTCTGGCAATACTAGCACAGGGGCGGACGTCAGTCTGTCCTTCAGCTCCTGGAAAGCTGCTTCCGCCTTCTCATTCCAGGCGAACTTCAGATCCTTCCATGTCAACTAAGACAATGGTCTGGCTATCTTCGAGAAATCCTGAATGAATTGTCGGTAGTACCCCGCCAGACCAAGAAAACTCCTCACCTCGATAATCGAACCAGGCTGCTTCTAGTCCTGAACCGCGGCTACCTTAGCAAGGTCCATTGCTATCCCTTCCTTGGACACCACATGTCCCACAAACTTGACTTCCTCCTGCTAGAAGTCGCACTTCTTGTACTGTGCGAACAACTGGTTCTTCCTCAGAGTATCTAAGACCGCTATAAGTGTTCCTCGTGCTCTTCCCAATTCTTAGAGTATATCAGGATGTCATCGATAAACACGATGACAAATCGGTATAGAAATGGCTGAAATACCCGGTTCATCAAATCCATGAACATAGCCGGCGCGTTCGTAAGACCAAACGACATCATGAGGAACTCGTAATGTCCAAAACTGGTCTTGAAGGCCGTCTTCTGCACGTCATCATCCTTGACGCGCAACTGATGATACCCTGGCTGTAGATCAATCTTTGAAAAACATCATGCTCCTTTCAACTGATCAAACAGATCATCTATCCTGGGCAAGGGATACTTATTCTTCACGATCAATTAATTCAACCTACGGTAATCAATACATAATCGTAGCGACCCATCTTTCTTCTTGACAAACAACATAGGTGCTTCCCATGGAGACACACTGAGTCGTATGAAGCCCTTCTCTACGAGTCCGTCAATCTGTTTCCACAATTCCTCCATCTTACATGGAGGCATCCGATACATAGGCAATGAAATGGGGGTCACACCAAGCACAAGATCAATAGTAAAATCGATCTCGCGCCGAGGAGGTAATCCAAGGATCATCCTGAACACATCCTCAAATTCCCGTACTATTGGCATGTTTCCTAACGTCGGCCCATCAACATGCTCTAGTAAAGCAGTGTAACATCCAACACGACATGGCCAACTAACCTGCACTGGAAAAGTAAAGACCGTGCTGTTAGGTCCATTGGCTGTCACGACCCGATTATTGCAATTAATCTCTACCTTCATCTCGGTGAGCCAGTCCATACCAAGGATAATGTCGTAGTGCCATAGTGAGGTGACAACGAGGTCAACGAATACTGTCTTGCTACCCAAGTCTACTGAGCAACCCTCACACAACCGACACTGAGTCTCACTCCCTTCGTGAGAGTAGTATGTAAAGTTAGATGCTTCACTGCCGCACATGAAATGATGGAGGTAGTGGACCTAGTGTCCACCAATAAAAAGACAGGAATACCTTGAACATGTGCAGTGACCTCGAAGGCCATAGGTGTTGATGGTGTTGTCTCTGGTTCTTCTGCTGTAAGTGCATGAACGCATTCCTGTTGAGGTCGGTTGGGCTGAGGCACCATAGGTCATTGAGGCGGCCTAAATCGAGTTGCAGGGGGTCAGAATAATGGATGTGCAGGGATAGTATGCAGGGATGGTGCTGAAATGGCCTGGGCAACCTGCCGGTTGATCCTTCGCGACGGCGAGAACCCACTGTCTCTCATAAGCGTGAAACAACTCTCCGCTGCGTGGCCTGGCCTCCCACAGTAGGTACAGATCACGGTCGGTCGCCGCATCGGAACTAGTGGCGTTGAAATCCTGGGAGGAGAGTCTATGCGAGGCCTCTTGCCGAGGAATGGCCTACTCGACATATCTGGTCGGAGCCTGAGGATTATAGGCCCACGAGAGCGTGATAATTGCTCCCCATCATGCTCTGCTCGTATAGACATGTGTACTAACTCAGCATAAGAGGGTATGTTATCACAACACATCTTTGAGTGAATATCAGGGTGCAGGCCCTCGGAAAAGCGCCGCATCTACATCTGTGCATCGGCAAGTATCGTAGGAACATATCAACCCAACTCTGCGAATCGATGCTCATACTTTGTCACTGTCATACCTCCCTGTCCTTCCGTGGCATGTCCTATATGAAATAGGGTGCAATCTGTGTAAGATGTAGCATAACAATACACAATCCTTTAAGCATTCTACACACTTCATTCCACACACTTCATAGCAAAAGGGATTGCATGCATTTCATTCACCAAAATTTGTCATAATACATGGAATACAAAGTTACATGAATCATGACAGAAGATGCATGTGAGCTACAACAACCAAAACTTCAAACACTGAAAACATTTAACTACTACTACACTACTGGGCCTCCTCTTCTTCTTCGCTCACTTCCTCTTCTATTTCATCTCCACCTTCTTCCTAACTCTCTTCCTCTTCACTCTCTGTCTCATCCTCACTTTCCTCAAGTCAGGCTTGTCGCTGTCGTTGCCCAATTTTCATATGATTGAGAGTAGTTTCATTGATGAAGTGTTGCAGCACTGGGAGTTCTGCGCCCAAACTGTAGCCGAACTCGCATACAATCTTGCATATAAGCCGGCCGAAGGGGAGCGAATCAGTCCTTCTATTTGAGCGTGCGGTCAGAATGATCTATCGCAAAACATACGTGCGTACGCACAACTTCTCACCCTGCCTCGCTTGGTATAGAAGGTCGACCATCCGAGGTGTACACTCACTACGATTGCTCCACCTGGGGTAGACGTTAGACATGCAGATATGGTGGAGTAGGCAGAAATCATCCTTCATGTTTGACGCTAAGAGAATATTATTTGGCTGCCACTGAACCAATCGACCACAAAGGAAACGCGTATGGTGATCTCTTTCACGTGCACTCTTCAGATTTGTCTTGCTCGCATGAACTTGGCCAAGAGGTATTCCCATGAGTCAAGCTATCAGGCAGTGTCAATTGTGGCCTCCCGACCTCGTCCCGAGAGAATCTTGAACTGCAAAGGATCCAACGTAGGCTCTCGAATATGGGCATAGAATGCACGGACAGTGCCCACATTTGCACGATATGTTCCCTCAAACACAGGGCCCCAACCGGGCTCATCGAGGCGTTCTAACAACAGATATTCTCCAAAGAGCCGCCCGTCCACCTGAGCTTCAGAAAGGACCTTACGGTCCTCATAAACTCCATGGGACAACTCTGCCAATAAAGCTCTCTTGGGAGAGGAGCCTAGAGATTGAGGTCCTGTTTAGTACGCACCTCGCGTTCAACGCCCGTGCTTGCGGCGGCGCCCCTCAGTCTCCTTGAACGAGTAGGGCGGCTAGGCCCGACTTCATCCGCGACACCCTTTCTCTTTCCCATGAGAGAAAGAATGGTGGAAAATGAGAAAATGGCCGCAATAACCCCGAATAGTACCATGAAAAAAGTGGAGGAAATGGAAGAAAGGGATGGAGCCTTTAGGTCTCCACGGATTTGAGCCTCCAAGGGGTGTGTAAAGGCTCAAGTGGAAGGGAATGAAGAGGGAAAAAAGAAGAAAGAGGATGGGTAGTGGGTGCACATGAATTTGAGCCTCAAATGGGAAATTTAAGAGCTTAAATGAGAGAGAATGGAGAGGGTAGGCAGTAATGGAGACGGGTTTACAGCAGGGTGGTGGAGAGGGTGAACGAAAATGGAAGAGAGATCTTTTGGTGGGGCGATTTCTGTGAAAAAACAGAAGTTTGAGTGGTGGAGAGGGTGAACGAAAATGGAAGAGAGATCTTTTGGTGGGGCGATTTCTGTGAAAAAACAGAAGTTTGAGAGAGAAAGGAGAGCTTGGGGTGTTGATTTGTGAAGGGAAGGTGGGTTTGGAAGGGTTTTAAACGAAACCCCTTGCATCAGGGGGCCACACTACACCCCAAACACCGTCAGCCCGAGCTGTAGTCTCGGCTGAGCCCGCTAGTAGGCGAGCCCCTTGCCGGACTCTGGAGGTTTTGGCGAGGGATTGCCCCTTGGGCAAGGTCCTCCTGCCCCCTTGGTCCAAAAATGTGTGGGGCCCACCCCGAGTCCCTTTGGAAGTGCCCCGTTTGGGCCCCACATCCGTTTCGAGTCTATTCAGGCTATTTCGAAAACTATCTGATGTATATTCGCATTTAGCAATTTCTAAAGGCTGGGATGGGGTCATTTGTGATCTAAACCCGTGAATAGATGGTCTATAAGTGATCTGGGATCGCCTCATGTGATTACAGAGGTGTACGGACGCGATCTCGGCGATTGATTTCAGTGAACTTCGTCAATTGGCGAAACCGGGACTCCTATGACCGTTTCTATATTTTCTCACACCCGCCTAAGTTAAAGTTGCATCAGCGTACATCGTGTGACCATAACCCAGGTCCGATTTTATCCAAATCATGCTTTGATACCAACTTGTAACGCCCTGAAAATCGAGGGTCGAGTAGCAACTCAACTCCTGAGTTCCAAAACATCACTTATACAACATATATGCTTATGATTCAATGTTGTCTGTGTTAGTGCATTAATCATGAGTGGGATTATACCAAAATAGTAATTCATACTGCAGATAAGTTATAAAATGCAAGCGGAAGACTGAAAGATATAAATACACGTATATAAGTCAAAAGATCACGATCGGTCTCCAGAGTATGAATATAACACTGAGTCACTGTGTACATGTAATATTACAAAAGTCAAAAGTATCAAAAATGGTTCAACTGTAATAAAACCCTGTAGTCCCGCTGACCAGGAGAGCCTAAGCGAAGCCATCAGAGAACTGCATATAAGAGTACTTGTCCTGATCGTTGTAGTAATCAGGCTCTGCCTCAGGAGTCACGCTATCATCTGAAATCAAGACAGAGTCTGGTTGGTGTTTAAAACACCGTCCCGTAATATGGGAGTGAGTGATCAACTTAGTGGAATAATAAAGCATAGGTTAGCATGTTATCAATTCAATCAACTAGTAATAATAAAGCAGCAAATCATACATCCCTAAGTACTCTTGTTAATGCAGGAATGATATAAATGTATGATGCATGCCCTTGCCTATGCTCCCTCAGCGACTTCCTCTCACGTTATCGCATGAACAACACTGCCTCAGTGCTTGACCTGCTACGCCTGAATGCACGAGTGATGCAATGCATGCATATGATTATCAAGTTCTTATTAGTACTTTTCATACAGTAGGGTTGGAAAACTAAGGTACCTCCCTTAACTCATTTCCCAAACGATTATCCATTCTAGGGTCGTTAGTCCTAGGAAATCTTATACGATGTTATGGTTCTAGGTCGCTGTAAAGGGTTCGTCACCAAATCAGTGCTGGCCTAGTTTATACTCTGGATGCTACAGAAAGGCTTGTCGCCTCTATGCAGACTCAAAGTATACTCGAGGTCACTACAAAGGGCTCGTCACCAAATCAGTGGAGGCCAATAGCTCGAATACAGTGTCCCATACCAACGTATTCGGCTCACAAATCTGAGTTACTCACTGGTCACTATGGGGAGGCTCATTGCCTAAGCGTAGGCCGACAGCTCGACCACGATGTCCCATACCACCATGTCCAGCTCATGAGTCTTAGCGGATCGAGGTACCAAGGTTAAACGGGAGTCACTAGTGAGTTTAGTACCTTAGGTTCAACCAGTAGCGTCCATACATGGTGAACATACAACGGCACATCGGGTTACTTGACGGGCCGACTAGCACGAGCACACATTGTATCGATCGACATGAAGTACGTAAGCACTTCTTGTGGCCTAACCACTGCCGACGACCAAAACACGACTCGGGTTTGTCAAACACGTCCTACATGGCGAATGAATCTCAGCCACGACTTCAAGCCTGTTGCCGATTGCCTAGACTATAACATAGCCCCAATCACACTCAATCCTTAACCAAAAAGCATGTAGAGTAGTCAAAGTAGAATTAACAAAGTAATTCAAACATGTTAACATGCATGTTATAAAACACAATGTAAACAGGAAATCCAAACACATACATTTCATAAGTAAGCGGTTAAATTAAACAACTTGCATGGAGGAAATCATACACATCTCTAAGGTAGTTGAGAATCCTATCTCAACACCCACCTAAGGCACGATCTCCTAAGAACTTACTCATACAAGCATTTTTACAAACACTTAGACTACACTTATTTAACATACGTAACGTATATTTGCCAAAACATGTATTAGGGAGAATCCTTTCACCGAGGAGTTGTTACACATACAATAAGCATATACACACAGTAATTAATCATGGAAACCCTGTATTTTCTATAAATACGAGGAATACAGTATATTCAACCTAAAGAACGTATAACTGAAAAATGAAACAGACATCACTTTATGCATGTGAAATGGCATCTATATCAGGAATCTATCATTATCCAGCATTGAAAGCTTTGAAAACCATAGCCTATACGTTTATTGTCCACACCTTATGATGTAGAAGCGAGTAATGGACTCAGTTTAAACACCAAGTCTTTATCAACGGTAGAACGGCAACCTATGGCACGAAATAGGTTAGCTATTTCATCACTTGCACTAGTTGACTCTCTAGGACTGATTAGGGTTAGGATTTCTTACCTAAAAATGGAATCAGAATCACCGGAAAAGTGATACAGTAGTGATGGATAGGCACGTAGAATAGCATGGATCGATTCCCAGGAGTGACTCCATGTAACGCCCTGAAAATCGGGGGTCGAGTATAACTCAACTCCCGAGTTCTAACACATCACTTATGCAACATAAATAATGCTGATTAAATGTTGTCTATGTTAGAGCAATAAACATAAGTGAGATTATACCAAAATAGTAATTCATACTCCAGATCATTTATATAAAGGCAAGCGGAAGACTGAACTGTATATACATATATGTAAAGAAACAAAATCATTTCATTCTCCAGAGTATGAACCCATCTGAGTCACCATATACATATGTTTGTTTTACGAATACAATGTCCAAAAATTAAACTAAGCAACAATCCCTGCAAAATCCGTCGATCCTGGCAGCCTAGTCGAAGCCGCCAGAGTACTGCATATAGGAGAACTCCTCCTGGTCCTCATCATAATCAGGCTCCGCCTCCTGAATCGTCGGCTCACCTAAACCTGAGACAGAGTCTGGTTGGTGTGCACAACACCGTCCCGTAACGTGGGAGTGAGTAGCTAACTCAGTGGAACAATAAAGCATAGGTTAACATGTTATCAATACAGTCAAGCAGTAATGATAAAGCAGTAAAATCAAACACTCCTAACTACTCTTATTAATGCAAGTATGGATGCAGGTATGATGGATGCCCTCACCATACCCTCCCTCGTGCGACACCATCTCACGTTCGCGGCATGCTTTCATCCCTCAGTGCTCCACATCTTCCAGGCACATGCAATGCATGATGAGCATGATTACCGAGTTTTTAGTTAGTCCATTTCAAGCAGCAGGATTGGGAAACTAAGGTACCTCCCTTGTATCATTCCCAAACATGATCCATTCTAGGGTCGTCAGTCCTAGTTAATATCAGACGATGGTGTATTTTCTAGGTCACTACAAAGGCTGTCAGGGCTGTTACATACAAAGGTTACACCACTCCCCCATCACCTCTTAAACGATTCATCACTATACAGAAACATGCCTAGTTCATACTCTATATACTGCGGCAAACTCTAAGGATCACCACAATTTCAAAGTATGCTCGGGTCACTACAAAGGGCTGTCAGGGCTGTTGCTCGCATACGTTGCACCACTCCCCCATCACCTTATCAATGTAGGCTGACAGTACGAATATAGTGTCCCATACCACCATAATCGGCTCATGAGTCTATTTGCTTACTGGTCACTATGGGAAGGCACGTGGCCCCAACGTAGGCTGACAGCTCGACCACGGTGTCCCATACCACCATGCTCAGTTCATGAGTCTTAGCAGATCGATGTACCATGGTTAAAGGGAATTTCACTGGTAAGTTTAGTACCCTAGGTTCAGGCAATAACGACCAAACATGGTGAACATACATTAGACATATCGGGTTACGTAACGACCCTGACTAGCTCAAGCCCATAATCAATTAGACGATATGAAGTGCATAAGCACTTCATGTGGCCTAACCACTGTCGCCAACTGACGTACGACTCGGGTTCGTCAAACACATCTTACGTGGCGACATGAAACTCAACCACGATCTCAAATCTAGTACCGATTGTCTGGACTATAGACATAGTCTCAAACTTAATTAATTCTCATCCATAGCATGTGGAGTAAAGCATGATAAACAAAGTAATTCAAGCATGTTAGTAGGCATGTTACAAGGCATGTTATAAAGCATGATATAAAGCATGTTGTAAAGCACTACATAAGTAGGAATACAAACACATACTGCACAAGTAAGCAGTTTAAGTAAATAACATCATGGAGGTAATCATACATGTCTTTAAGGTAGTTGAGAATCCCATCTCAACATCCTCCTAAAGCATCAACATCCCAACACTTATTCACTTAAGCATTTCCACAAACACTTAACATGCACTATTTCAAGATACATAGTGTATGTTAATAAACATGTATGATGGCGAATCCTTTTGTCAAGCAAGTATTTTATGTACACATAATATATTTATACAACAATTAATCATGGCAAACACATCTCTAAAATATACATGTATGCGGTACTTTTACAATACAGTATTTCTACATACATAGTGTATATTAGTAAAACATGTATTTAGGAGAATCCTTTCACCAAATAAGTATTTTATCCATATATCTTATATCCATACAACAAATAATCATGTCAAACACATTTCCAAAAAATATACGTATACGGTATTTTCTACGAATACCTAGAATATGTAAAATTCCATATTCTACAACTTTAATCGAAACAGAAAACAGAAAGCACTTTGTACATGTACAATTGTATGCAGATCATGAATCTATCATTATCTGATATTAAAAGCATTGAAAACCATAACCTATACACCTAAAGTCCTCACCTTACTCCTTGGAATTGCAATGAACCAGCTAGGTTCGTTAAGCTTCCGTATTCGGCAGTTTTATATCCTAAAGAGTGAAACCGGTTAGCTATTTCATAACCTATAACCATCACATCCTAAAATAGATCTAGGGTTAGGGTTTCTTACCTTAAAATGGAGTCGGTATCGACGAGAAAGCGAGAAGAAAGGGGTGGTACAGCCCGTGTGGTGATTGGAAACAGTAGGAGGGAGATTCTCCCACAACTCTCTAGCTTTCTCTCTCTTTTTCTCTCTTCTTACTTAGGGCTTTTCCTAAATTCATATGGCTGTGAGAGAGAGTGCTCTAAGGTCCTTATATAGCCTAAAAAGTCTCTGAAATAGACTTAAGTTTAAGGTATACTTGGGTTATATCCAAATCGGCTTTAATTCAGCTCAAAAGAGGGTTTCTGGCGGCCCTCCTTGAGCCAAAAGTCGTACTTAAGCTCACTAACCTTGGATCTACGTGGGGTTATGTTTTCATCTCAGTCGGATTCCCAGATCACGCGTGGCAGACATTTCGGGCCGGCAAGAATCATGGGCCTTGATCCGAAATTCCAAGTACATGTAAATGTTCCTGAAATTTTTCCTGATCCGAGGGTGTATTTGGGTCAGATTCTGACGGTCTGATTTCTTATAAATTGACCGCAAGTTTCAATTCTCAGATCACTATTTCAGATATTATTTTGTAAAGGAAACATGTGTTTTCACACTCCTTCGCTTCGGGCTCAAGCGAACAGCCGTGGGACACTGTCTGAGGCTGATTTCCGAGATGGTTATCAAGCCCAGCGAGGCAGTCCTAAGTCCTTAACCTCGTGTTATTCGGAGTCACGATGTGCGGTCCAGACCTGATACGGAGTTTCAAGGTGTTCCCGAGAGCAGTCGGGTAATGAGTTTGATCCTAAATTTTAGGGTAACCTAGCGTCAAGGATTCTACAAGTTTTGGGTCTTGTAGATCGTATTTAAAGCGATCCAAACGGATTTCATGGCTAATATAGTTTAGCACTTAGTTAACTTTGTCAAATTTCTAAAGGATTTAATCCTAAATAATTTCTAGTCGAGATGGTACTCGAGCCATTGTACGGAAATTTACGAGTCGTTACACTCCAACTTCTCTCTCACTTTCTCTCTCTTTCCTCTCTTTTCTCTCCTAGAATTTTCTCAAATTCGTATGGAGTGAATGAGAGAGGGTTTAAGGTCCTTATATAAGCCTAAATTTGATGAAAATGGCCCCAGGGCCAAGGTATACTTAGGTTATGTTTGAAGGGCATATGTTTCAGCTCAACGAAGCACTTTCGGAGTCCCCCCTTGAGTCAAAGGTTGGACTTAAGCTAACTGACTATGGATCTAGGTCGAGTTAAGTTTTCATTCCAGTCGGGTTCCCAGATCACACGTGCTGGACCAGTTTCAGTTCAACGGTCACCGAAACTCGATCAGGGTCACAAGTACATGGACATATATGGGAAATGTTCCCTGATCTGAGGGTTTATTTAGGTCAGATTCCAACGGTCTAATTGCTTACATCAGGCCCGCAAGCAACAAGTCTCAGATTACTTAAATTAGATTTAATTTCTAAAGAAAACTACGTTTTCTCACACACTTCACTTCGGGCTCAAGCGAATAGCCCCGGGACACTATCTGAAGTTAATTTCCGAGATGGTTGTCAAGCCTAGCAAGGTGGTCTTAATTATATAACATCGTATTAATCGGACTTCCGACTTGCGGTCCAGATCTGATATGGAGTTTCAATGTGCTCCTGAGAGCAATTGGGTAATGAGATTGATCCTAGATTTCAGGGTAACCTAGCATCAATGATTCTATAAGTTTTGGGTCTTGCAGATCGTATTTAAAGTGGATCAAGCGAATTTCGTAGCTAATCTAGTTTAGCACTTAGCTAATTTTGCCTAATTCTTAAAGGATTTGATCTTGAGTGATTTCTGCCTGAGGTGGTACTCGGGTCTTTGTACAAAATTTTCTGAGACGTTACTGTTCCATTCTTCTTTCTCAAGTACTATCTTTCTAAATGATACCTCCTTTATTGTATTTGTCTCATGTTGAGTTGATTGCATATTTCTTACATTGAGGAAAATGTAAATTCAGGTTGGGGTGAGGTTAAATGTATCTAATTGGTGTTTTTCTAGTTTTTGAGTCAAAATTTTCAAAATTTTTGATTTTAAAACTCTCTTGGAAAGTGAATTTTTGTGCAATTTGAATGCATGTTAAGAGTATTATTATAAGACATGGAATAAACTTTGAAAATCTAGTGTCCAATTAATAGTAAACTTTTGACTAAGTCTTCGATATTATTTGATTAATAGGAAATTGTAAGCATCAATTGGGGCTAGCTCATGATTTACATCTAACCTATGATTTATGAAATTGCTTACTTTCTAGTGTTAACAAGAGAATTTCATAAAAGTGATTTGCAACCAAGTCCGGAGATCATTATCTACCTAAAAAGTGTTAAAAGAAGAAAATTGAATTAGCTAAAGAACAGTGAGATCAAAATTGGCTTACTGTTATGTTCTTTAATGAAAAATTCATGAAAAGAATGAATGAAATAATGAAAATAGGTAAAAGCCATCGATATAAAATTAAAAGCTGAAAATTATGTGAAAAAAAGGAGATAAGATCAGAATCAGTACTTGTGTTAAATAGTGCACTTTAAGGTAATGAACATGGCTGACATTTTGAAAAGTAAATCAATTTCATGAAATTATAAGTTAGAGATCACTAAGCATGCTAGAAACTTGATGTTTGGATTTATTCTATTGAGTATGTGATGAATGAGGACTTAGTTCGTTTATTTGCTATAGATATTAGAACCTAGATCATCCATGTTTTATTCTCATAAATCTAAGCACTACTCACATGTATGAAGTTTGCACAAAAAATTACTACCTATGTGGGATCCCGGTCTTTTGCAACATTGCTCGTATGCACACATCTCCCAACTCACACCGTTGATAGACCATGCACTACACCCTAGTGCACCTAGAAAACTCACCCAAGTGATTTGTTAAGGATGATCTTGAGACCTCTATCATGTGGATGCGTCGTCATTGCGATCGCAATGGTCAAAATCGTGCGTCAATCCGATGCTCCATTAGTGAGATATGACCCATCGAATGTAAGGTTCAAATTATGTATCCAGTAATACGAGCAACCTTTATTATGAAAGTGTACCTGCTAAAGCCCTGGTTTGTCAAGTTACGTGAATGGTAAGTCAGACTGGCTATAGAACTTGATAGGAAGATTATTTCAAGCGTCTGCCTCAACTGGATGTGTGGAAGCTCGCAATAGGTAAATCATAGCCTCACATCCCATGTCTCTAGACGGCAGGTGATTAAAACCCTTAAAACAAGATAGACATCTTAGGGTTTTTGAGGTGAGAAAACTTTTTCAAAATAGGAAAATCTCCATGTTTTTCTTGCCTTGTCGATCTTATCGAAACACCCTCGATATAATCAACCTGTTCTGTCGATGTCCTCGATACCTTAACGATATTATCGATGAGAGGACAAAAAATGTCCAGCAACTAAATATTCATCTGGACGGATTTATCGATGTATCGATACACCTATCGATATCATCGATAAAAGCACTAAATATGTCCAGCAACTTCACAACATAACTGGATGAATTATCGATGTATCGATATACATATCAATATTATCGATATTCAAATTTCGAGTCCATCGAGAGTGGCTCGATAAGATCGACAGACAAATTTTCGGCACCCCTATTTTTTAAAGAAAATTTCAAAAGTCTTCGATAGCATCGATGCTCTTCCGATATGATCTGAATTCAAATATCGATAAGATCGGAGGTCCATCGATGATATCGATAGTGGGCGTGCATTTCTTACAGCAGATATCTCAGGTTGTTTTTAACTATGATCGGGGGCCCATTGATAGAATCGATATTCAAATATTGATGATATCGGCACCAGGTTGATTGCATCGAACAAAGACACAAATTGTCCAGCAAACTTAAAGACAAATCCGCTGGATTTATCGATGCATCGACTCTGATCTCGATATCATCGACATTCAAATTCCGATGATCTCGACGGTTCCCCCGATCATTCATGAAAACCTGATCTCAAAGTCAAGTCTATCTCATTTTTCAAGTGTCGATCAATCGAACCTGTCATCGATGGAATCGGAGTTCAAAATCCGATGACATCGACAATAGCTTTGATTCATCGACCTATTGGCAAGAAGTTTCAAAAGCGTATGACATTGAGTCCGAGTCATCGAGCAGACCATCAATGCTATTGAGAGTATACGCTTGATGATATCGAACTCTGTCATAAATGTGACCGTTTTATATCCGTTGGAACTTTTTGCCTATATATAGAGGACTTGTCTTTTGTTGCTGGAAGAAAGAAAAGAGAGAGCTTTTGTGTGCTTCAAGTTACATCTTATACCCTAAGCCCTTTCTCTCGAGGGAGTTCATCCTCCAATCCACCCTCATCATTGATATTCAATAGTGTGGATTGGGGAATGAACTTCCACATTTAAGGATCCTTCAGCTACTACTTAATTGGCAAATCATTATGCTGGGATGCCTTAAATGCATAGGATTGGAACTACTCTACCTTTCTTATAGGTAAACCTTTAGAGAGTAGGATTTCATCTTAACCTTGTCCCAACCCTAAGCTTAGTCTTGGTATATTTTTTATGTTGCGGATCAAGCGAGCAAAAGACTCTTCGTCAACAAGGTGGAGGAGATCTTCGGCGTTGTGCTTAACGGAACTCATAAACTCATGTATGTGGTTAACTAATCTCTTTACTAGATCTAAGAGGTGAAGCTTGTAGTTTATTTTAATGTTTATCTTACCTTGATTCAAGTTTATGTTGAACTTCCATGGATTTTTGGTTTGAACGAAGGAATATTTTCAGTTTATTGTGATATATTGTCATCTCTGGTCACAATAGATGCTTAGGAAGGTTTTGATATGTTCTTGCTCATTTTGCAATTGTTTGATCTGTAAAATTCGTGATTTACCATTGTCTCTGGGCATTGTAAATTCTTAAATTCCCTGCGATCATTACATTGACGCTTTATGACGAAATCTATGCAATGAAGGTTCAAAATTATATTATCTTTAACTGCTCAATTATCCAATTGGATAGGATAGGACTTCAATTCCAGTCGTGTTATTATTGAATTAAGTAAGGTAGCATTAAGATTGCTACAATTGAATACTCAAGGCTTTAGTTTTTCCATTATCTTTGATAAGTTATTCACAATTGATCTCTTTTATTCCATATTTTAGTTTAGTTCATATTCTAGTTCTAGTTCTAGTTCTAGCTCTAGTTTATTTGAGAAAGCACACATATAGTAAGTCCATGTGGATTCGACCTCAGTCTCACCAT
This sequence comes from Magnolia changhungtana, assembly GCA_030180095.1. Lineage (NCBI taxonomy): Eukaryota > Viridiplantae > Streptophyta > Magnoliopsida > Magnoliales > Magnoliaceae > Magnolia > Magnolia changhungtana. Next base: position 227,224 of record JASAUF010000324.1, on the reverse strand, counting down.
GATTATTACTACAGTGCAGCCCTGCACTTGGGGTTGTGAACACATCCCCTGCCCCTCTCATGCCTAAGTCATGCAACCAACCACCCTATTGTTGCCTGGTGGTGAAACATCCCAAAATTTCATAGCTAGGGTTTATACTCGTGCCCAAGAAAAATGGGTGTTAATAATGTATAAACTGGATGCTTTGGAAATCACACCCTTTTTTTCATTTAAATTACATCGAAATACATTCATAAAGGTACATTCACGAGAATAAAATCGACTCTTTGATTATTTCATCAGAGTAAAAGAATTCAGTAAATAATCAAATGTCCTCTCAATTGGAGCTTCTAACATTTATCGAGTTCGAAGTGGAAGTATAAAACTAAATAAAAAAACTATCTTCTTATTCTTTCAGCATAATCTTCCATAGGGAGATTGTTCTCTAGGTCTTCAGTTTGTACGTCACCTGCATCATCTGTACGGTTGGAGAGGGTCAATGCCCTACTCATAATGATGGTTGTCCTTTTAACATTAACATTAATTCAAGAGATTCATAAAAGCAATATAAAGGTTCTGATGTGTCTCGTCTTCCACTATTACAAGGAGTATCAGTATGAGCAAATAACCGACATGAGATGCATGCTTAGCAAAGTATGTGCGGCTCATCATACATAGTGATCATCACAATGTGGAATACGATTCATAGAAAACCCGGCTCGACCTGCATCCCATAACTACAGATATTCGCTGGCATGGACAATGCTACCGTGGATTTATGTAAATATCTCGAGACGGCACTATACATGAGTCGGATGAATTACGTGACACGATTTATTCATGGAGCGACTATTTGCGACATCCAATCCCTGAAGTGATGTAATATGTATTGCGAATTACTTACATCGATTTGTGCACCACTACCCAAAAACCCATGGACTTATGTGAGGACAAAGAGAGTCTCTACCCAGAGCACATTACATCCATGATAAAATATTTAAATCATTAGTTGTAATACCTCTTAACACATCACTTGCACTTATAAAGAGATAAATTGAATTATGGGAGTTCTTGAATATCAAGACACATATCCAAGCCCTAAAGGTAAATAACACAAGGCTAGTAAAATATGGAAGAGAGTAGCAATGGTTAACTCATAAAGAGGGGAGTGACAATGGTTAACTCATAAAGAGGGGAGTGACAATGGTTAACTCAATAAAAGGAGAGTAGCAATGGCTAACTCAACAAATAGAAGAGTGGCAATGGCCAACTCAATAACAAGGAGAGTGACAATGGACAACTCAATAAAAAGAAGAGTATTAAGGACTAACTCAAAAAATTAATAAAGGAAAGGGCAAGGCTTGTATCCATCACTCCACATAAATTCATCAAGATCACTTGTAAATGATATTATATCATAATTTCCCATAAGGGTAGATAATTGTTGATGATAAATTAAATAGTTGTAGGAAGGAAATCATAGCAACATGAAAACATAGTATGTAACAGGTAAGATAAAGCATATCAACTTAGATTATCGTAAGCTTAAAGGATAAAAACCCTCACCTCTTGAATCAGATTGCTTTATAAGGTTGTCATAACCTGACATACAAGTTGTAGGGTCGGATTCTATCATGCTTAACATAATTCCTATAGTTAGATATGGTTAAGGTTAAAGGCTATGGTTTGGCATAGATATAGATTGGGAGTGGGGATTGAAGTAGTTTCTGATTTAATTAAGAACTTCAATTAGAGTGGAGTGTACATATTTCCCCACTTTGATCAGTGATTATTCTTAACCTGTCAAAACCTGAAACTCAATGAGTTTCTACAATGAATCGACTCAGTTTGATTAGGCTATTGCCAAAACTTTATATATTAAAATTTTGGATTTCTTGTCTGCACAAAACATCTGAATTTGTGTAAAATCTAATGCTTACTGAGGTTACAAGGTATTTTAGAACAGTAACTTACCTTCTTTACTCGACTGGGGTCTAAGATGATCAAGTGCCTCAATACCCTTTTGAGACAGCATCCGAGCTCTCCCTTTCTGCTGAAAATTCCTTCTTTCGTTTCTTCCTTTCTTTTCATTTCTTTCTTTCTCTTTTTTTTTTCTCTTTCTCTTTTTTTTTTCTTTTCTTTTCCTTTCTTTTCTTTTCCTTTCCTTTCTTTTCTTTTCTTCCTTCCTTTCGCTGCTCTCCTTTCTCTCTCATCGTTGGAAGAGATAGGTCCATTTTATAGGTGTAAGGCTTCTAGGCCTTTCCTTCGTATCCTTACATAGAAAGAACGGGACGCGGTCGTGTGGATTAGTTCCGCTGCGTAGTAGAAATCGGGTTAGGTTTGCATCACGACAGGAAAACGGAGTGGCCTATGATCCGATCTTTCCGATCAATTTTTTTGTGGAAGGAGGCGAAATGTTGTTTGGAGGGGTTTGAACGGTTGAGATGGGACAGTAGATCAAGTGGATGGATTCCCTGAGACTGGTTTTCTCAGCCTATAGATTTAACGGAAGTCGGCTTCCCTTCTTCCGTGGATTCCTTCTCCTCTAGACAACATGGAGAGAATCGGACGTCCCTCCTTGTTGTTTTGGATGGCTCTAATTGAATTCAGGTGGCCCTCTTTGAATCTCTTACACAATCGAAATAGAACCTATTTTGTTTCTTAGCACGGTTTGCGGAAGGATTTTCAAACGGAACCTGCTTTATTGTTCGTGCTGGTTTGGTGTGAAAGGATTGGGGTTTTGATTGAATTCATCCTGGCTTCAAGATGGATGGTTTTGATTTTCTAGCTGGTCAATCATGGTGGCCCATAGCAATCGCAATCGGACGTTGTCCGTTCGAGTTCTTGTGGGCAGGATCTCTTGTAGTTATTATTGTGTGGACATGTGCGTGCATGGGTGCACTTGGCCAGTGGGGTTTTGATCAGGCCGAGCTCCTCTAAAGGATGGACGGTTCTGATCTTTCATGCGGGCTACCATAGTGGCCCCTAGATCATCATAGTGGATGAACATCCGATGTTGGCGAGAGAAAGAAAATCAGTCGACTTTTCTTTTGGAAGAATCATCTGGTCAAACCTTGTTTGCCCTGACTTCTTGCTTAGTGCACTGCTGGTGCACGAGCACGGTAAGGGGGACTTCATACTTCACGTTTGGTCCATATAATGTGGAATCCAAGTTGTCCATATTACTGGAAACATCCTACTACGTTCACATACTGGCTTTTCTCACTTGATGTAGCTCAAAATCAATGGTCAAGGGCTAATTTCCCAATTGGGTCACTACTACGATGATCCAATGGTTGAAAATCGACCTGTATGGTTAATTTATGCTAATTAGGTCTGGTATAAGGTTTCACATGAACCGGATCATGGGAACCATGTGATTCGAAATTAGGTGTCTAGGTTTTTCATAATTATTGCTGATATGGGAGTTTTGGGAAATATAATGGTTCTACATGGTTGTAGGCACATTTCTAAGTAATTCTTAATAAAGAACTTATGTCTAAATCATCATGGATGAAGGGTTATTTATTGATTTAGTTAAGGGAATGTACATGTATCAAACTGCATGACCAACAGTCGGATGACTTGATTTATGGTTGGAGACTATTCTCAAGGGTAGATTCATGTCAAGAAATAGACATAAGGTTAGGATAGTTTGCTCAGTATCGTACATATGTACATATTAAATTAAATTTTTGGTAATCGAGAACTTTCAATACTCGGGTATGGAAATGTTTGAGGTGTTACAGGTGGTGCTCAACTCAAGTGTGTACGCCACACTTAATGCTTCTAACTATCAAGAGGTGAATGTTCTTGAGCTTCCCAGCTATCCAACCTACCATAGGTCATGGATAGTTTCTTTGACTGGTTGGAATGTCATTACACTTGGTTGTTGAACAACAGGGATCCTGCCGAGCTAATTGATCACTTTATATCTTAGTTAGGCAGGAAACGAACAGAGGCTCCCTCGAAGGTATCCAATGTTGAGGGTCAAATATTGCATATTATCCCCTAGTTATATCTTAGTTTTATGAACATGATGCTGCTTAATGTCCTATTTTACTTATGTTTGTATTGCAAGGTAAATTTGAGAGCTTGGATTGGAAAAGGTGATAAAAGTATGGATTTGACGCTCAAAGATCACCAAGGTTGTAAGGCATGTGTCCTAGTACCATTCTATTCCTTAGGATCCCACGATCCACCCCGTTGAACTCCAGTGACCCAAGTCGAATTAACCTGAGATTCATGCCGTTGCAACCACGCGGTCATCATGGTTCCAACGCCGTGTCTCGTGTGCCGATGCGCTACTTAGATTATGAGATGTGGCCCACACATTATCCCGGCTGTGAACCGCATGTTGCGAGGCCATGGAATTCCAGATAAAGTGCATCCCTAGATAGACATCATTTGGATGATGTCATCAAAGGCTACTAGCCTAGGGGTTTGGATGACATCACCCTGCCCTATTGCAAGCATGATAGTAATTACGGCAAGCATGACTGGCCTCCTTCCCATGAGCAATCATTTCCTTACATGCAACCATTCCTCTCTTTTATCTCTCTCCCTCCCTCTCTTCTCCCTCATTCCATGCTAACAAGAGCTCCCAACGTCCATGAGAGCTCTCCATTTCCATTTACTTCCAAGCTTAAGCCCTTATAACCCAACCATCCATACCCCATCTCCACCATTGGAACACCTCCTTTGAAGCTAGAGAACCCAAGGGTGGAAGAAGGAGGAGAAGAATAGAGGCGGGTGCCCTTCTAGGTTTAGATTATTTATTTTCTTGCTTAGATCTTTAGGTTCTCTGGCATGGGGCAAGTAGGACCCACCAATCAATGGTGGGGATCCTATTTTGACCCCTAGGTGTGGCCAATGGCCCACCTTAGTTGCATGCACATGCCATGATGGGGCCATTCTCCATGGACCCCATCATGATGTATTGCTTGATATAGAACATTAAAGGTCATCTAGACCCTTGATTGCATAGTGAGGATGGCATCCCCACCTCAGATTTTCTGATGTAAGGGCCAATGCATGCATAAGACCCATGTGATGTATGGTTTGGATTATGTTGTGGGGCTTATAGTGGCGAAGCCCCTCCCTTTGGTCGATCCTCTCTCTTCTCTCTCTCTCTCTCTCTCTCTCTCTCTCTCTCTTCCCATAATGTGTAGCCCACCTGATGTGCTTAGCACATCCAGACCGTCTAGCAAGGTGGGATGGTCCTCCTGTCCAAAAATATGGACAGAAGATGGCCCACCTTGCTATCCTATGTTGCATGCAAGGTTAGACTCAAACTCAAGCTTGGTCTGGGTGTGTGTGGCCCATCTAGGTAGCCCTATTTTGATCTATGTTATGAATTTTCTCACTGTCCAGCAACCTATAGGCTGCACTATGTAGCAACATGTTGCAGCGTAGATTTTTTGGCCCATGTTGTTGACTGTTTGAGTAGAGTTTAACATTCTTTTCTCAGCCTGATTTTGGTGAGAGAGGGGTGGATCATTGGCGTGTGGACCCCACCTTGATATATGTTAAAACCCTCAACATCCAGCCCTTGGTGGGATGCCTCTGGGCTAGGCCCAAGAGGTCGGGATGGTCCAACAGTTGGGATCGTCCAGCAGTTCTTGTATGGAGGGAAAATGAAAATATCAGCTTAGTTTTTGGGCTGGTGGGCCACTCATGTCAACCCACCTTGCTGAACATTTAAGGGTGAATTATAACGACCTGAAAATTTCCGTACATTGGGTCGAGTACCACCTCGACCAGAAATCACGTAGGATTAAATCCTTTAGAAATTTAACAAAGTTAACTAAGTACTAAACTCAATTAGCTATGAAATCCGTTAGGATCGCTTTAAATACGATCTGCAAGACCCAAAACTTGCAGAACAAGTGACGCTAGGTTACCCTAAAGTTTAGAACCAAACTCATTTCCCGTCTGCTCTCGGGAATGAAACGAAACTTCGTATTAGGTCTAGATCGCACATCCGGAGTCCGATTAACCCGAAGCTAAGGAACTAGGACCGCCCCACCGGGCTTAACAATCATCTCAAAATCACCTTATCCGATATTCCACGGCCATTCGTTTCGAATCGGAGCGAGGTAGTGTGAAAAACACTATTCATAAGCCAAAATAAATATCCGGAATAGTGATCTCGCATCGTTCGTTGACGCGTCACATTAAAGCAACCCGACCGTCGAATCGGACCAAATTACACCCTCGGATTAAGAAAAATTTCAGAACATTTACATGTACTTGGAATTTCGATCGTGGCCCACCGACCGTCGAATCGAAAGTGGTCCGCCACGTGCGATCTGCGTATCCGAATGAGTCAAAACGTAATCCCACGTAGATCCATTAGTGGTGAGCTTAAGTCGACGTTTGGTTCAAAGAGGGCTACCGAACTTCCCTTTTGAGTGGAAAAGCGTCGAAAATCCTATATAGGCGTTACCCCATGAACCCGAGTCTATTTTCGTAATGTTTGAGGCTATAAAAGGGGCTTAGAACAGCCCTCTCACAGCCATACGAATTTTGCAAGAAACCCTAGAGGAAGAGAGAGAAAAGAGAGAAGAACTTGGAGATTGTTGAATCTTCCTCCACCTGCATTGGCTCACCACACGGCCTTCACCGCTCCGTTCTAAGTGATTTCCCGGCGTTTTCCACCTCATTTGAAGGTAAGAAACCCTAACCCTAGGTCTGATTTGAGTTGGAATCGAGGTAGGATGTATACCGACTAACCGATTCCGCTCTTTAGGCTAGAAATCGCCTGTAGACGGAAGATCCATTACCCTTGCTGATTCGTTCCGTTTCCAAAGGCAAAGGTGAGGACTTTAAGTGTATAAGTTACGGTTTTCAACGCTTTCAATGTCAGATAATGGTAGATTCATGATCTGCTTGCAATTGCACATGTACAAAGTGCTTTCCGTTTCTTGTTTTGATTAGCGGTGTGAAATATGGAATTTCACATATTCTAGGTATACGTAGAAATACCGTATACGTATTTTTTTTTGGATAAATGCTTGACATGTTTATTTAATGTATAATTATATAACATATGAATAAAATACTAGTTTGGCGAAAGGAATCGCCAAAATATATGTTTACTTGTAAATGCGCCGTATGTTAAAATTACGTGTTGTAGAAATACCGTATACGTAGTTCTTTTGGAATAATGTTTGACATATTTATTTAATGTATGATTATACAATACATGATTAAAATACTAGCTTGGCGAAAGGAATCGCCGAAATCTATGTTCCTTTGTAAACACTATGTATGTCGAAATTGGGTATACGTGGAAGTACCCTATACGTATATAAGTTGCTGATGTGATTGCCATGTTTAATTGCTGTATGAATATGATGTATATGTATAAAATACTAGTTTAGTAAAGGGACAACCCTAGTACACACTTCCCTAGCATACGTCATGTATGTTGAATCTTTGCATTCCAAGTGTTGGTGAAATCACTTGCGAGTGTAAGTGCTTAAGTGTTAGAACCTTAGTTAGGTGCTGAGATGGGATTCTCCGCTACCTTAGAGTCACATATGACACTCTCCACGTGGTTGTTCACTCTAACCACTCACCTATGAACTCTAAGTATTTGTATCCCTATGTGTTTAGTGCTTTATAACATGCTTTACAACATGCTTTACAACATGCCTTATAACATGCTATACTTCATGCTTTATAATACATGCTTTACTTCATGCTTTACTTTATGCTCTACAACTGATTGAGTTTGGGACTATGCCTATAGTCCACACATTCGATACCCAGACTTCTTGTTGTGGCCGAGATTCATATCGCCACGATGGACGTGTCTGGCGAACCCGAGTCGTACTTCGGTTGGCGATAGTGGTTGGCCACACGGAGTGCTTTTGCGCTCCATATCGCTTAACTTGTGGTGCGCTCCAGCTAGTCAGGCTCGTCAAGCAAACCGATATGTGTATATGTATGTTCACCATGTTTGGTCGCTACTGCTTGAACCTAGGGTACCAAACTTACCAATGGCAATCCCGTTAACCATGGTACCTCGATCCGCTAAGACGCATGAGCCGGGCATGGTGGTATGGGACACCGTGGTCGAGCCGCTGTCGGCCTCTGGCCGGGGTCATGTGCCTCCCCGTAATGACCATTGCGCAACCCGGACTCGTGAGCCGATTATGGTGGTATGGGACACTATATTCGAGCCGTCGATATTTACTGGCGAGAGCCGAGTACGGTGAGACCTGTGCTCGTCGACGGCGACGAGTCCTCCGTAGTATCTTCGAGTGTACTCCAAGTGTCTGTGATTGGCGACGAGTCTTTCACAGTAACTAGAGTATGAGTTGAGCCGAGTACGGTGAGACCTGTACTTGAGCTGACGGCTAGTGATTGAGCCAGGTACGGTGAGATATGTACTTGAGCTGACGGCCAGCAATTGAGCCGCATACGGTGAGATCTGTATCCGCGCTGACGGGTGACGAGCCCTTTGCGATGCCTTCACTACGCTTCTCAAACCATAATATCGTATGAGATTAGCTAGGATTGACGACCCTAGAATGGATCATGTTTGGGAATGATACAAGGGAGGTACCTTAGTTTCCCAATACTGCTGGTTGAAATGGATTAATAAAAACTTGGTAATCATGAGCATCATCGCACCGCATGTGCTTTGTAGATGTGGCGCACTGAGAGAGTTAGCATTCGCGAACGTAAGATGATGTCGCTTGAGGGTGGTTTGGCAAGGGCATACAGCATCATGTCATATCATTTTTGCACTTAACAAGAGTAATTAGAAATGTTTGATTTGTATTGCGTTATCATTACTGCTTGATTGATTTGATAACATGTTAACCTATGCTTTAATATTCCACTGAGTTAGCTACTCACTCCCACGTTACGGGACGGTGTTTGCAACACCCACCAGACTCTGTCGCAGGTGTAGATGGCGCCTCTGTTCAGGAGCCGGAGCTCGACTATGAGGAGGATCAGGAGGAGTTCTCCTTTATGCAGTACTCTGACGGCTACGCTTAGGCCGGCTGCATCGCGGGACTTTCAGGGCCTCTTTTGAGGATTGTATTTTGATATTTGACTTAGAAACAATACATGTATATTGGTACTCAGTTAGTACTCATACTCTGGTGTTCACAAAATTTTGATACTTTACATATTTTGAATATAAAATTTTAGCCTTCCGCTTGCCTTTATACAATTGAACTGGAGTATGAATTATTGTTTTGGTATAATCTCATTCATGTTTATTGCGCTAACTCAGACAACATTTAACCATCATTGTGTATGTTGCATAAGTGATGCGTTGGAACTCGGGAGTTGAGTTCATACTCGACCCCCGATTTTCAGGGCGTTACAAGTTGGTATCAAAGCATGATTTTGATTAAACCGGACCTGAGTTATGTCCCCACTACGTACGCTGACGCATTTCACTTAGGAGGGTGCGTAAAATATAGCAACAGTCTTAGGGTCTCCCGATTCCGCCGTTCGGCGAAGTTCGCTACACACGGACAGTTTGATCGAGTGCGTACTCGACCCAACCACATTTATGGATCCCAAGTCACTCCCAGACCGTCTATTGACGTGTCCAGGTCACAATCCACTAAAAGTTAGTTGTTAAAAATCAAAAAAATCAGATTGGATCAGAAAGTTACCGGAACTCACCGTTCTAGAGCCGAACTGAGCTCGTGGGCCCCCCCACGTTAATCTATTAAGGGTTTTGATCGAACCAGGGTGCATTTGGCACCCTGGACACTTGACAAACAGGCTCAGACCGCGGCGGCGCGGCTCCGGCCAAGCCCGACCGCGGCGGCGCCGCGGCACCGGCGGCGGACCGCGCTCCGGTCACTTTTCCGGCGTGTTTCCAAACGTGGGGTTGGTCGGTTCAGTCCCCCCTACCCCATGGCATGTGCCATTTTGGAATTAGGTTGGGTTTTAAAGGGCTGAATCACCCATTTCTCCCATTTCCCCTCTTTTTCAAGCACCCCATCTCCATTTTCGATTTTGTTGAAAACCCATCCCTCCAAACCTTCAATCCCTCCATTTCCTTCCATAACTCACACATCCCTACCTCCTACAACAGCCCTAGCCTCTCCCTTTCCCCATTTCCACAAGTTGGAGCTCTCATAACCCTCCTTGGAGCTCAAAATCGGGTAATCTACTAACCCATCCCATTTTCTTCTTGTTTCTTCTTCATTTCCTACCTCTAGAGCTTCTTCCACACCTGTTGGATTGTTGATTGTGGAAGATAAAAGAGGTCAGCCCTTTGTTCCCCCATTTTGGAAATTTTCCATGGCCCTCCTTGGTGTGGTGGCCACCATTTTCTCCATTTCCTCCATCCTATCCTTCATGGGAAAGAGGAAAACCGCGGCCGACGACGCCGGCCCAAGTAGGCCAGCCCATACCCGAAGAAGATCCGACGTTGGGGCCGGCACAAGCACCGTGCGGGAGTTTAGGTCGAAGCGAGACCTGGATCCTGATCACCCCGCCAGAAATGCTTATCCAATAGGCATGGAATATGGGCGCTTCGCGGGCTGCAAGGTCATGTTTGAAGCTCATGTGGATGAAAGGATGTTCGGGCTACACCCGATGATGGACCACTTGGTGGATATCGGGTGGAATTATATTTTTGAAGGCGAGTCTCCCGCATGTGAGAACACTGTTCATGCTTTCTACGCTCACATCGTGGACTCATCACTAGAGCCTCTTCAGTTTACTGTCTATGTGAGGGGCATAAGGCGCACAATCACTGTGGACGAGGTGGTTCGAATCACGAAGATTCCGCTTGGTCAAGTGCATCCTAGTGATGACTTCTCTAGAACTGCGCGGGAAAGGGATCGCCGCACGCGATTTCTCTGTGGTCGCCGGGTTACTTGGAAGCGAGGAAATTGTATTGCGGCGACAAAGATGTCTGAAGACTTCCATTTGCTCCATCACATCTTCACATACAATGTATACCCACGGTGGGGTAACCGCACGGAATGTACTAGGGTGATGGTGGACTTTCTGTACAAGATGGGACGCTGGGACAACATATGCCTGCCCACATTCATCCTATCCCAGATAGTTAATGTTGTTCGTTCTGCCAGGAACGATCTTTCGCTCCCATTTGGCCGACTGATCTGCAGGATGGCTCGTGATGTAGGCTACAGATTGAATATGGAGGATCTTGCACCGGTCCGAATCATAAATGAAGCGACACTCAGGAATATGAAGATTGGCCCCCAACAGCGGCAAGCCCGACTCGACGAGTCTGGAGATGAGACGAATAGCGCCGGTGAGGAGAGTGTTGACCTCCAGGCTGAGAGCGATGAGGAGCGCAGTGATGACATACAGGAGGAAGAACCTAAGGCTCAGGACACAGAGGAGAGTTCACCCCCTGCGGCTCAGGGGCAGGGTGTGGATCGAGATGTATCTGATGCGTGATTTGCCCGTCTTGAGGAGAGGCAAGCCGCCCTGCAGCAAGAGGTTGGACAAGTTCGGGCTGAGATTGGATAAGTTCGGGCTGAGATTGGTCAAGTTCGAACTAAACTTGAAGAGAATGAAGCCTACATGAAGAAGAATTTCAAGAAGATGTCCCGTACGTTGAAGGCCATCTGTGGCGTGCGCGGGGATAAGAATGCTCCTCCTCCACCGCCTACTTCGGATGCTTAGTCATCCATATTGTAGTTTGTTGTGTTTGCTTTGGTTACCGCGATAGGCGGTTTGTGTTTTCGTACGGATGTTGTATTAGGTAGTAGCATGTTTAGGTGTTTGATGTGTGGATGTATTGGCTATAATGTGATTTCCGTCATGATTCATGTAAACTCTGTAGTCCATGTATTATGACAATTTTGAGTAAATGAAAAGCATATAGCCTCTTTTGTTTGATGATGTGTGGAATGCTTAAGTGCTTTATGGAGTGTATTATGTTTGTATCTCACCAATGTACCACTGTGTTGTATAGGGCATGCCGCGACAAGATATCGCGAGTACGGCACATCTCCTTCGGCGACCGCTCTATGGACCGGACCCCTTCACAGTAGTAGTGGTCCCGCGGGCCGTGGATTGGATCGATCGGCCTCCCCGCTCGGTCCCATCGGTGGACGGCCACCTTATACGCCCCCGGTCCGCGAGCACTATCGGCCGTCTTCTTCTGCGCAGCATGACTCTCAGGCTGCTCCGCCGACCGATAGATTTGAGCAGCTGATGATGATGATGCATCGGCGAGATACAAGAAGAAGACCAAAGACCACGACTTATGGCCACTATCGCTGAGGCCTTGTCCCGTGGTGGTAGTGCGACTCCACCTGCGACATCTACACATCCTGATGAGCATTCTGGGCCTCCTGCTCAGGTTGAGGATGTGCCTCTGCCCCCATCCGTCGCACCTCCTACTGGAGAGGTCGGTACACGCGGTCTACTCGAGCGATTCCAGCGCTTGAGGCCTCCCTCATTTATGGGTTCTCACAGCACCCGAGGAGGCGGAGTTCTGGTTAGACCGCATCTCCAAGATGCTACGGATGCTTCACTGTTCGGAGGCAGAGCAGGTAGAGCTGGCCGCCTTCATATTTGAGAGAGAGGCGAGCTTATGGTGGGACAGCGTGCTGCGCACTGTCGCAGTAGACTTCGTGTGGACCTGGGAGGCTTTCGAGTCTTGGTTCCACGAGAAGTACTACCCGCAGACTTATCGGCATGAGCGGGAGGAAGAGTTTTTGTGCCTCAGGCAGGGAGGCATGACGATCACAGAGTACGAGCACCGCTTCACCGAGTTGGGCCGCTTTGTCCCGACTATACTAGTAGACGAGCAGATGCGGATGCGTCGTTTCTCCTTGGGTTTGCGACCGGAGATTCGGTCGAGGATATGCTGCCACAGTATTCCTACATATGCGGCGTTGGTCCACATGTCTATGACGGCCGAGCAGGATGTGGACCGTTTGGCCAGATCACGTGGTACTATGGTTGCGAGACCGCGACAGGATCTACAGAGCAGGCCTATTTTAGGCAAGAGGTCTCGGGCTGATTCTCCCCCGGGGCCGCGCGGCGCGGCTATTCCTATGAGACGCCCGTTGGTGACATGCACGTTTTGCGGGAAACCTGGACATCTTGCTGAGAGCCTTCTCGCGCATGAGGGCTAGCGGCTTTGCGCCACCACAGAGATTGGGTCGCCCTTATCCACAGGCCATATCAGCTCCGCCGCTACAGACCGTTCCTGCACATCCTTCTTTCCGACCTCCCGTACCGTCCTTCAGGCCGCCACAGCGACCCTTGGCTCCTCAGCCGAACCGCCAGCAGCAGGCTCGCGTTCATACTCTCGTGGCTGAGGCACCTGAGACGTCGGTTTCAGCTCCGACGGCTTTCGAGGGTACGGCTCTTATTCATGACACTCCCGTCTCTTTATTGGTGGACACTGGGTCCACTACCTCTATTATTTCTTATGGGGCGGTGAAACGCCTGTCTTTGCCTACGATTTCCACTGAGGGAATGAGACTCACTACGGCTACCGGGACCTGTTCGGATGTCACACGATTATGCGAGGGTTGCTCAGTAGTTTTGGGTAGCAGCACAGTGCTCGTCGACCTCATTGTTGCTCCACTGTGGCACTACGACTTTATCCTTGGTATGGATTGGCTCACCAGGATGAGGGCGGAGGTAGATTACGATACTCGGATCGTGACGGCCTATGGACCTGACGGTGCAGCTTTCACGTTCCCGGTGCAGGTCAGTTGGCCCTGTCGAGTTGATTGTTATGCTGCTTTGCTTGCGCCGATTGATGGTCCGACAGTAGATAGTACGCCAGTGGTTCGAGACTTTGCGGGCGTGTTTGAGACTATCCCTGGTTTACCTCCTCGGCGTGAGATTGATTTCACGATAGATCTTACGCCTGGTGCGACGCCCATCTCGTTGCCTACTTATCGTATGCCTCCATGTGAGATGGAGGAGCTGCGGACACAGATTGACGTGCTTGTAGAGAGAGGTTTTATTCGACCTAGTGTGTCTCCTTGGGGAGCACCTGTGTTGTTCGTGAAGAAGAAGGACGGGTCCCTACGGTTGTGTATTGATTACCGTAGGTTGAACCAGGTCACGGTGAAGAACAAGTATCCTTTGCCAGGATTGATGATCATTCGATCAGTTGAGGGGCGAAGTATTTCTCGAAGATTGACCTTCAGTCAGGGTACCACCAGTTGCGCGTGAGAGAGGAGGACGTGCAGAAGACAGCCTTCAGGACGTGCTTTGGGCACTATGAGTTCTTGGTGATGTCGTTCGGTCTGACGAACGCACCAGCCGTGTTCATGGATCTGATGAACCGGGTATTTCGGCCCTTCCTCTACCGATTCGTCATCGTCTTCATCGATGACATCTTGATATACTCCACGAGTCGGGAGGAGCACGAGGAGCACTTGCGGCGGTATTGGATACACTGAAGAAGAACCAGTTGTTTGCGCAATACAAGAAGTGCGACTTCGCGGGAGGAAGTCAAGTTCCTGGGACATGTAGTGTCCAAGGATGGGATAGCATGGACCTTGCTAAGGTAGGCTGCGGTTCGGGATTGCGGCGGCTGAATCGGTTACTGAGGTGAGGAGTTTCCTTGGCTGGCTGGGTACTACAGACGTTTCATTCGGGATTTCTCGAAGATCGCCAGGCCATTATCTCAGCTGACTCGGAAGGACCTGAAGTTCGCCTGGAATGAGAAGGCGGAGGCAGCTTTTAAGGAGCTGAAGGACAAGTTGACGTCCGCCCCTGTGCTAGTATTGCCAGAGCAAGGGGTGAAATACACGGTGTATACTGACGCGTCTCGCGTTGGTTTGGGTTGTGTGTTGATGCAGAAAGATAGGGTGATATCGTATGCCTCGAGACAATTAAGGAAGCACGAGGAGAATTACCCTACACATGACCTGGAGTTGGCGTCTGTCATCTTTGCATTGAAGCTCTGGAGACATTACCTCTATGGTGAGGAGTTCGAGCTTTTCTGCGACCACAAGAGCCTTAAATACATATTCACGCAGCGAGATTTGAATATGAGACAGTGCCGATGGATGGAGACCTTGAAGGACTTCAAGTTCGAGGTTTCCTACCATCCCGGCAAGGCGAACCTTGTGGCGGACGCGCTTGAGCCGCAAGAAGGAGATTGCATTTGCGGCACCGCTGATGATAGCCGAGTGGGATATGGTAGAGTTTGTGCGGGACTTCGAGCAGAGACTCACTGTCGAGGAGCCATTTGAGTGTGTTGCGCACGTTCGGGTGTGACCACTTATTGACGACAGGATTGTTGAGGCCCAAGAGGGCGATACACGGCTGTCTGAGCTTCGAGAGCAGGCTAGCGACGCCGTGGACTCCGAGTGGAGAGTTGGTTCAGATGGGGGTTTACGGTTCCGTGGCCGCCTATGTGTTCCAGATGTGCCTGACTTGAGACGCGAGCTTCTCGAGTCTGCCCATAACTCGAAGTTTGCGATGCATCCTGGTAGCACGAAGATGTACCAGGATATGAGAAGGACGTATTGGTGGGATAACATGAAGGCCCATATTGCTGAGTATGTGTCTCGATGCCTGACGTGCCAGCAGGTCAAGGCGAACATCACCGACCTCTGGACTCCTTCAGCCCATGCCTATAGCGGAGTGGAAGTGGGACTTCATCTCCATGGACTTCATATCCGGGTTGCCGAAGACGAGGAAGGGGCACGATTCCATTTGGGTGATTGTGGACCGGTTGACTAAATCGGCCCATTTCCTCCCTATCAGAGTTACGAACTCTGCGGATGAGCTGCTAGATTGTATATCGGGAGATCGTCCATCTGCACGGAGTTCCTTTGGAGATTGTGTCGGACGGAGACACGCGGTTCACATCCATCTTACCGGACTCGTATCCGGGAGGCGATGGGTGTGAAGTTGAAGTTCGATACTGACGTTTCATCCTCGGGCCGATGGGCGGACGGAGCGGGTGAATCGGTTCTGGAGGATATGTTGCGAGCATGTGTGTTGGACTTCAGGGCGGTTGGGATGACTGTCTTCCGTACGCGGATTCGCCTACAACAACGGCTTCCGGCGACGATTAGCATGGCGCCATATGAGGCTCTATATGGTCGACCTTGTAGGGCACCGCACTTGTTGGGCGAGGTCGGAGAGCGTAGCTGATTGGCCGGAGTTGGTTCGGCGACTACGAGAGAAGGTAGACATTATCAGGCGTCGATTACTCACGGTGCAGAGCGAGCGAGAAGAGTTACGCCGATACGAGGCGGCGACCGCTGGAGTTCGAGGTTGGTGATCATGTGTTCCTTCGGGTTTCCCCTATGAAGGGAGTCCTTCGGTTTGGGAAGAAGGGGAAGCTCACACCGAGGTTTATCGGTCCATTTCAGATACTGGATCGAGTGGGTGATGTGGCGTATCGTCTCGCCTTGCCTACACCACTTACTTCTGTACACAACGTATTTCATGTATCTATGCTGAAGAAGTACGTTCCTGATCCTTCGCATATCATCAGATGGGAGCAGGTACAGTTGAGCGAGGATGCTACATATGAGTTGCGCCCGACGCGCATCCTGGACAGGAAGGAGCAGGTATTGCGTAGCAAGGTCATCCCACTTGTGAAGGTGCTTTGGACACATCATTCTGAGGAGGAAGCTACCTGGGAGACTGAGGCCGAGGTCAGGAAGAACTACCCTCAGATTCTCGAGGAGTACGAACAGGTATAAATTTCGAGGACGAAATTTTTTGTTTAAGGGGGGTAGATTGTAACGACCTGAAAATTTTCGTACATTGGGTCGAGTACCACCTCGACCAGAAATCACGTAGGATTAAATCCTTTAGAAATTTAACAAAGTTAACTAAGTACTAAACTCAATTAGCTATGAAATCCGTTAGGATCGCTTTAAATACGATCTGCAAGACCCAAAACTTGCAGAACAAGTGACGCTAGGTTACCCTAAAGTTTAGAACCAAACTCATTTCCCGTCTGCTCTCGGGAATGAAACGAAACTTCGTATTAGGTCTAGATCGCACATCCGGAGTCCGATTAACCCGAAGCTAAGGAACTAGGACCGCCCCACTGGCTTAACAATCATCTCAAAAATCACCTTATCCGATATTCCACGGCCATTCGTTTCGAATCGGAGCGAGGTAGTGTGAAAAACACTATTCATAAGCCAAAATAAATATCGGAATAGTGATCGGCATCGTTCGTTGACGCGTCGATTAAGCAACCCGACCGTCAGAATCAGACCAAATTACACCCTCGGATTAAGAAAAATTTCAGGAACATTTACATGTACTTGGAATTTCTGATCGTGGCCCACTGACCGTCGAACTGAAAGTGGTCCGCCACGTGCGATCTGCGTATCCGAATGAGTCAAAAACGTAATCCCACGTAGATCCATTGGTGGTGAGCTTAAGTCTGACGTTTGGTTCAAAGAGGGCTACCAGAACTTCCCTTTTGAGCTGGAAAAGCGTCGAAAATCCTATATAGGCAGTACCCCATGAACCCGAGTCTATTTTCGTAATGTTTGAGGCTATAAAAGGGGCTTAGAACAGCCCCTCTCACAGCCATACGAATTTTGCAAGAAACCCTAGAGGAAGAGAGAGAAAAGAGAGAGAAGAACTTGGAGATTGTTGCCAATCTTCCTCCACCTGCATTGGCTCACCACACGGCCTTCACCGCTCCGTTCTAAGTGATTTCCCGGTGTTTTCCACCTCATTTGAAGGTAAGAAACCCTAACCCTAGGTCTGATTTGAGTTGGAATCGAGGTAGGATGTATACCGACTAACCGATTCCGCTCTTTAGGCTAGAAATCGCCTGTAGACGGAAGATCCATTACCCTTGCTGATTCGTTCCGTTTCCAAAGGCAAAGGTGAGGACTTTAAGTGTATAAGTTACGGTTTTCAACGCTTTCAATGTCAGATAATGGTAGATTCATGATCTGCTTGCAATTGCACATGTACAAAGTGCTTTCCGTTTCCTGTTTTGATTAGCGGTGTGAAATATGGAATTTCACATATTCTAGGTATACGTAGAAATACCGTATACATATTTTTTTTGGATAAATGCTTGACATGTTTATTTAATGTATAATTATATAACATATGAATAAAATACTAGTTTGGCGAAAGGAATCGCCAAAATATATGTTTACTTGTAAATGCGCCGTATGTTAAAATTACGTGTTGTAGAAATACCGTATACGTAGTTCTTTTGGAATAATGTTTGACATATTTATTTGATGTATGATTATACAATACATGATTAAAATACTAGCTTGGCGAAAGGAATTGCCGAAATCTATGTTCCTTTGTAAACACTATGTATGTCGAAATTGGGTATACGTGGAAGTACCCTATACGTATATAAGTTGCTGATGTGATTGCCATGTTTAATTGCTGTATGAATATGATGTATATGTATAGAATACTAGTTTAGTAAAGGGACAACCCTAGTACACACTTCCCTAGCATACGTCATGTATGTTGAACCTTTGCATTCCAAGTGTTGGTGAAATCACTTGCGAGTGTAAGTGCTTAAGTGTTAGAACCTTAGTTAGGTGCTGAGATGGGATTCTCCGCTACCTTAGAGTCACATATGACACTCTCCACGTGGTTGTTCACTCTAACCACTCACCTATGAACTCTAAGTATTTGTATCCCTATGTGTTTAGTGCTTTATAACATGCTTTACAACATGCTTTACAACATGCCTTATAACATGCTATACTTCATGCTTTATAATACATGCTTTACTTCATGCTTTACTTTATGCTCTACAACTGATTGAGTTTGGGACTATGCCTATAGTCCACACATTCGATACCGAGACTTCCTGTTGTGGCCGAGATTCATATCGCCACGATGGACGTGTCTGCGAAACCCGAGTCGTACTTCGGTTGGCGATAGTGGTCGGCCACACGGAGTGCTTTTACGCTCCATATCGCTCAACTTGTGGTGCGCTCGAGCTAGTCAGGCTCGTCAAGCAAACCGATATGTGTATATGTATGTTCACCATGTTTGGTCGCTACTGCTTGAACCTAGGGTACCAAACTTACCGGTGGCAATCCCGTTAACCATGGCATTACCTCGATCCGCTAAGACGCATGAGCCGGGCATGGTGGTATGGGACACCGTGGTCGAGCCGTCGGCCCTCTGCCGGGGTCATGTGCCTCCCGTAGTGACCATTGCGCAACCGGACTCGTGAGCCGATTATGGTGGTATGGGACACTATATTCGAGTTTGTCGATATTTACGGCGAGAGCCGAGTACGGTGAGACCATGCTCGTCTTGACGGCGACGAGTCCTCCGTAGTATCTTCGAGTGTACTCCAAGTGTCCGTGATTGGCGACGAGTCTTTCACAAGAACTAGAGTATGAGTTGAGTAGTACGGTGAGACCCGTACTCGAGCCGACGGCTAGTGATTGAGCCAAGTACGGTGAGATATGTACTTGGTGCCGACGGCCACAATTGAGCCGCATACGGTGAGATCTGTATCCGCGCTGACGGGTGACGAGCCCTTTGCGATGCCTTCACTACGCTTCTCAAACCATAATATCGTATGAGATTAGCTAGGATTGACGACCCTAGAATGGATCATGTTTGGGAATGATACAAGGGAGGTACCTTAGTTTCCCAATACTGCTGGTTGAAATGGATTATTAAAAACTTGGTAATCATGAGCTTCATCGCACCGCATGTGCTTTGTAGATGTGGCGCACTGAGGGAGTTAGCATTCGCGAACGTAAGATGATGTCGCTTGAGGGTGGTTTGGCAAGGGCATACAGCATCATGTCATATCATTTTTGCACTTAACAAGAGTAATTAGAAATGTTTGATTTGTATCGCGTTATCATTACTGCTTGATTGATTTGATAACATGTTAACCTATGCTTTAATGTTCCACTGAGTTAGCTACTCACTCCCACGTTACGGGACGGTGTTTGCAACACCCACCAGACTCTGTCGCAGGTGTAGATGGCACCTCTGTTCAGGAGCCGGAGCTCGACTATGAGGAGGATCAGGAGGAGTTCTCCTTTATGCAGTACTCTGACGGCTACGCTTAGGCCGGCTGCATCGCGGGACTTTCAAGGCCTCTTTTGAGGATTGTATTTTGATATTTGACTTAGAAACAATACATGTATATTGGTACTCAGTTAGTACTCATACTCTGGTGTTCACAAAATTTTGATACTTTACATATTTTGAATATAAAATTTCAGCCTTCCGCTTGCCTTTATACAATTGAATTGGAGTATGAATTACTGTTTTGGTATAATCTCATTCATGTTTATTGCGCTAACTCAGACAACATTTAACCATCATTGTGTATGTTGCATAAGTGATGCGTTGGAACTCGGGAGTTGAGTTCATACTCGACCCCCGATTTTCAGGGCGTTACATGAATATTATCCACCCATTTTCCCATGATTAGGCAGGCCTAAGCCCATTCCAAAGGCAGGACCAAACAGGGCTAGCAGCATTATATACAACAACTTGCTAGCCCGCCATAGTATGTGCTTTTATTTCTCCATTTATACCCCTATTTGTGGCCCACCTACTGAGGCCCACATCAGGTGCATGTGAACTCTCCAGGCTGTCCATCTGTGGGAGGCCACCTGCCAAGGTCAGCTGCTCATCTCTTGGATGCCCTAGCAGGCCTAACGTCCAGCACGGGGTTGACCGTCCATGGCTGCAGGCCCACCGTGTATGCATTTTGGGCCAGCCGTCCAGGCTGGGTTGTGCACTGCTGGACTTAGAGTCCAGCAGCAGGCCCACCCTGATTTATGTGTTGTATCTATGGCCTCCATCTGGTGGGGCCCAGTGTAACATTTATGGGCCACCATGAAGTATTTATTCTACCCAGATAGCCTACTTGCTGGACCCTAGCAGGCCCAGGAAGATATGTGGGTTGGATGTCCAGCAAGGGCCTGAAATTTTCTACATATAGCTGAATGTTTTGAGGTGTGAGGCCCACCAGATTGAGGGTGTTGTGTATACACACCATGCATGTATTTTCTGAGATTGTGGGTCCCATTTGTACCTTGTAAAGACCATCATTCGTCTAGTTGATTGAGGACTAATCTATCTAGATTTTTGGACGTCCAGCAGGCCCAAATGGGATGGACATCCAGCCTTAGAGCCTTCTTTGATGCATGTATTGACCATCCATTATGTCAGACCTTGTGGGTTGTTTGTAAGCCCACTATGATGTATGTTATTGTATCTTTGTTGTCCATCCAATTTGTCAAGTTTTAGGCTGGCCTATAAGGCCCACAATGTTACTTGTGATGTACTCCTAGCCCAACTACTTTCTAGGGCATATGGGCTGCCCATGAGGCACACCATGATGAATGTATTGTATGTTCCCTTGGCCATTGCATATTTGAGCTATGGGCTGTCCTAAGAAGCCCACCTTGATGTATGTGGACCATGGGCCGTTTCTTGAGGCCTGCCATGATGTGTGAAATGTTATGTATGTTGCCCATTTTTTTTTCTAAGTAGTATTCGGGCCATGGGCCCCATTATAAGTTAGATTTCATGATGAGCCGCACTCTAGGGGACAATGGTGGTTAGTCCACGTTGTGAACCTCCCTAGGGCCCATTGTTAGGCTCATTCTCATCTATTTGGGCCCCCCATAAGTGTTATCCATCTAGCCTTAGTGGGCTAACCAAACCATTGGGCCTCCATTATTGTTGATGCTTCCACCATGCCTTGTAGATTTGTTCAAGTCATTAAGCACATCTTGTGTTTATTGGTCCCCATAGGAAGCCCAGTTTACTACATGATTGAGCCGGTGACGAAGCTCATTCCTTGTTCTTGGGCCCATTCTCGATATAAGTAGGCCATCTAGGCCCATCCTCGATATGAGGAGAGTACATCATCACCGTAAAATATGCTCAGTATAACTTCATGATTCATGCCCATGCGCATCTGTAAGTGCTATAGTTTCTAGCTCCTATATTGTCAAATTTTGTAGTGCCAAAACCTCTCTTAGAATCCGTGTCTTATGTAGCTCATCTACATAATGAAGTCGGTACATCTCTCAAGGACAAGGGTCTTTTGTTTAAGAACTTCAAAGGTAAGTGTACTTGTTCATGTTTATGTACAACATCAATTGTGAATTCAAGCTTTCAAGTTTCAAGAGTTCAAGATTTTTAAAGCTTTGTACAAGTCAAGACAACGTTCTTAGATTTTGATATTCAAGTTCAAGCTTCATCATGTGTAAAGATCTCAAGCTTCGTGAACTTCAAAGAATGATTATCAACTGAAGGAAAAGAAGTTTCAATGTTCATACATGTAAGACCCGTATCCTAGTCCGTACTATTCCGAAGGTTTCCGCGATCCTTCCGGTCGAATTCCGGCATTCCTCAACCTAAAGCCAACGTTGCGCACGATCCTAAGATGAGACTTGCATGCCAAGTCGGCTCGACCCAAAACCTATACCTTGGTGACTAGGTGACCGCGCCGTCGCCGCGGTTCCAATGCCACGACTCACGCACCGACCCGATACCCAGGCTAGAAGATGTCGGCCCGCATTCAGTTCGAGAAAAATGCCGCGCGTTGTAATCTTGAGAGAATCCATCACATCAATCCCATCAATCCAAGTACACATCACACTCCATCACTCACCCATCCCCAAGTACAACCACCCCTCCCCTAAAGTCAAACCTCTCTTACACAAGTACACATCACTCACTCACACCCATCACAGCCATCTCTCTCTCTCTTACACCTCTCTCTCTCATCTCTCTTTCTCTTTCTCCCAAGCAACCCCAAGAGAAGAATCGTCCATGGCTTCCATGGAGAAGCCATGTGTGGCCCACCTTCCTATCACCCAATCCTAACCTCTAAAATCGATCTCGACCGTTGAATCTTGTTCCCTTGAAGCTCCAGTGGAAGAATGAAGAAGAAGATACTAAGGTGGGTGATTTATGATTTAATTTTTTTATGATTTTAGGGCCCACTTATGGTGAGACCTACCTTGATGTATTTTGTATATCTAGGAGGGGCCCATAGTGGTGGGTCCCTCCCATTTTCACCGTTCTCTCTCTCTCTCTCTCCCCTTTTTCCTGGATCGATCCAGAGCATCCAGGTGGACTAGACAGTCTGGATGAAGGGATGGTGCAAATACCAGCTCTATTCGAGCTGGTGGCCACATGGTGTGGCTCACCTGATGAATGTGTTTCATCCACCGTATAGCTGATTGGACGGTGGACCTCACCATGATTTATGGGTAAATCCACGTCGTCTGTGCATGGCGTGGCCATGTATTGGATGGGCCAGATGGGCTAGGGCCGCTGGACAGGCTGCCGTCCAGACCGTCTAGTGGGTCTGGGCAAAGGCAACCATGAATATCAGCTTCATCAACTGGTCACTGACATGGACCCCACCTCACCTGACGTAAGCATTGATCCTGACCGCCCATCCCATGGCCAGGGATTTGGGGCAGATTCAAATCTCTAGTGGGTAGACCGTCCGTAGAACCCACCTGATACATGTGTTGTATCCAACCGTCCATGCACCTGGATGTGGTTGGCTGGTGCAACCTGCTGTAGTTGCATGTGGGGTCCACCTCGACTTGTGTATTCTGTAGCCTCACCGTCCAGCTGATTGGACGGTGGCCCCTGATGCAATGGCTCTAATCCAGGCCGTCCGTCCATCTCTGGACGTTGGATGCTGGGGCATCACTTAATGTTTTTTTTTGGTTTTGTTTTGTTTTTCTATATTATAATATAGTATAACATATATTGTAATGTTATATTATAATATTTATGGTGGGCCGTATGTGGGACCCACCTCTTTAGAAGAGGGTTGGTTGGTGTACGTCATACACCAGCTATATGGCTGCTGTGTAAGACGTCAACAGATCCTGTGGGTGTGTGAAATCCACACCGTCCATCTGGACGATGGGACCCAATGATGTATGGATTTCGTCCATGCCATTCGTTCATCGGGTTGGGACCCACCATATTTACGTGATGACCCACCACGATGTATGAGTTTTTCCACGCCGTCCATCCGTTTCTGCTTGTGGACCCCTTGCAATGTATGTGTTTTTATTTTACGCCATGCCGTCCATCTGTCCACTGACGTGGGACACCACCAAGATGTATGTATTTTATTCACACTGTCCTTATGTGGGACCCACTCAATGTATGTGTTTTATACCCACTGATGTATGAGTTTTATTCACACTGTCCATTACATGGACGTGGGCCACCTTAATGCATGTGCCGTATGCCGTATATCCATGCCGTCCATCTGTCTACAGCTTGGAGCACACCATTATGTATTTGTTTCATCCACACCGTTCAGACAATGCTGGACGGTGCTGGACGTGTTTGGACGGTGTTGATTTACATGGATAATGTTTGAATGGTGCTGATATACCTGGACAATGTTTGGACAGTGCTGACCATCGTTAGTGGGCCATGTGCCCCATGGAATGTTAGTGTACAGTGATAAACATTTTATACCTACAACTATTGAAATGATTTTTGATGTAGTCTAAGCCCACTTGGGGCCCATTGGTACAGCCCATCCATGAGGCCCATTTGATGTATTTGAAGCCCATGTGATGTGGCACATTTGATGCATGTTAGGGCCCATCTGCTTGTATTCGAGGCCCATGGACGAGGCCCAATGTGATGTATTTGAGGACCATAGGCAAGGCCTGATGTAATGTATTGATGGCCCATGTGATGGGGCCCACCCGTTGTGTGTTAAGGCCCATGAGTTGTGGCCCATTGTGATGTATTTCCGGCCCATTGTTGCGGCCCGTTCATGCGGCCCACTTGATGTTTATAAGACCCATTGGTGCGGCCCGTTGATATGGCCCACTTGACGTTTATAAGACCCATTGGTGCGGCCCGTTGATATGGCCCACTTGACGTTTATAAGACCCATTGGTGCGGCCCGTTGATATGGCCCACTTAACGTTTATGAGGCCCATTGGTGCGACCCATTGACATGGCCCGTTAAATGTATTTGAGGCCCATTTGGAAGGGCCCGATGTGATGTATATGAGGCCCTTGTATAAGGCCCAATATGATGTATTGCGGCCCATAAGTTAAGGCCAATATGATGTATTTGGGGCCCATGGGTCGAGGCCCATAGAGATGTATTTGTGGCCCATGGGTTGAGGCCCATTGAGGTGTACTTGAGGCCGATTATCGTGACTGATTACCGATCGAGACCGATTATCGATCGTGGCCGGTTGTCGATTGATGTGGCCGATTGCTGATTCTGCTTGTCGTGGCCGATTGACCGATTATTGATCGAGGCCGATTATCATGACCGATTACCGATCAAGGTCGATTATCGTGACTGATTACCGAACGTAACCAATTTGCCAATTCTGATTATCGATCGATTCTGATTGACGTGACTGAATTACCGATTCTGATTGTTGATCTATCCCGATGGTTGTGACCGATTTGCCAATTCTGATTATTGATCGATTCCGATTATCGTGACCGATTGCCGACTTCGATCGACGTGATTGATTTGCCGATTCTGATTATTGATATATCCCGATGGTTGTGACTGATTTGCCGATTCTGATTATCTATCGATTCCGATTGTCGTGACCAATTGCCGACTCGATCGACGTGACCGATTTGCCGATTCTGATTGTTGATCTATCCCGATGGTTGTGACCGATTTGCCGATTCTGATTATCAAATGATTCCGATTGTCGTGACCGATTGCCGACTTCGATCGACGTGATCGATTTGCCGATTCTGATTATTGATCTATCCCGATGGTTGTGACTGATTTGCCGATTCTGATTATCGATCGATTCCGATTGTCGTGACCGATTGTCGACTTCGATCGACGTGACCGATTTGCCGATTCTGATTGTTGATCTACCCCGATGGTTGTAACCGATTTACCGATTCTGATTATCGATCGATTTCGATTGTCGTGGCCGAATGCCGATTCGATTGTGGAGGCCGATTTCGATTGCCAAGGCCGATTGTTGTGGCCTATATGATGTACATGCGGCCCGTAGTTGAGGCCCATTATGACACGTAATAGGCCCACGATGCATGACCCATTTGATGTATTCGAGACCCATGTGTAGGGTCCACATGTCATGTATTTAAAGCCCATGAGCAGGGCCCACCCGTTGTGTATATATGGCCCTTAAGTAAAGCCCATTGTGTTGTATATTAGGCCTTTGTGTGAGGCCGTGGGCCCATTATATGTTTGGCTTTATGTGAGCCATTCCTTGGGGGCAATGTTGGTTAAATGTCCACATTGTCGAGGCTGATGGTTGATGCCGGTTATTGATACCGATTATGAGTATGTGACAGCATAACATCATAATACATGCCCATACGCATCATCTGCATGTTTGTTATAAGATATGATTGACCATTGCATATGCCATAGGGCAGGTTGTTCATAGGGCTCCCTGATAGGTGCAGTTGCCCCATATGAGAGCATGGCATGCACAGGATTAATGCATGACTGGATTGTATGACTCATGCATCTTGCATTATGATTACTGTACGCCCTAGCGACATCAGGGCTGTAGCCTCCACAGGCATATCGTGGATGGCCGGATGGGACACCCAAAATTTGTCCTAGCATCGGGCTGCCATAGATGGCCCTAGGTGAAAATCCCTAAAACCCTCTTAGTACTAGAGGACGCACCAACGTCGAGACCGAGTGGATATACATGAGCGCCTGAGTACCGAATACCAGGAGGCCACGTCTCCCACTGTGCGATGGTAGGTTGGGAGGGGGTGTGGCCTTACCCGGCCGAGCGTAGGGGGCATTGCTAGGCTGAGTCTGACCAGCTAGAGGAATGGGTCCACTATCGACGTGCCGGATAGGTATTGGCAGACTATTGGCCAGGCGGATAGTGTGGTTTCTTATGCTCACTTGGACTATGCTGTTAGGAGAGTGACAGTGCCATTTGGAGTGTACTAAACCCCGGTGATGATCCCAGAGATGAACTGTACTGATATGTGGACTTATTGAGTAGGAGTTGCATGCTCATTCATTCATTCATTCACTATCCACTCGGGCTGGTGGTGCGCAACTAATTGTTGTGTATCTTCGTTATGGCAAGGATTTCGGTTGGGGCGCGCGACTAACCTGAGATCAGGAGTTTACCACATTGAGTCTGACTATCCAAATTTAGGTATGAGACTGGTTTGGATAGAAGTCCTTTGTGGTGGATCCCGTAGCCTGCGATACTACGTACTATCATCCCGACTTCACACTCCAGCATGGTCATTCCATTCGCACCGCATATTGCATTACATCTGTGGCATATGGTATTTTGGGTTATTATGTTTCTGCATTTATATGGTCTAGATACGATTGACGCTATTCGTGGACTCATCAGGAATTACATACTGCATCGCATCCTTGACATTTGATATTTGGCTCTTTATGACTCATCATCTGCATAGCTATTGTATATTGCGTATTCTAATATTGATTGATTCATGGACTTGTCCACATTTCCGCTTACTCTGTTATCGTATAATTTATGATCTTGCCAGTATTTATGTTTACTCTGATTATTCCTGCCTTTGTCAGTATTTCTGCTTACTCTGGTAATTCATGATCTTGTTAGTGATTCTGTTTATTTCGATATTGTACCATTTATGGATTATCAGTATTTTCGGTCCTGTATGATGATGACATTATGTTGAATACTTGGCACTTACCTTGTGCACACACTTACACCACCCTCTAAGCTTTCTATAAGCTTATACACGATAGATGCGTGCAGGTAATGTTAGGTTGCAGCGGTGTTGAGTTTAGAGCGTGCAGCGGACTTCTGGAGCTTTGATTTTTGATACATGTATTTCTCTTTCAGCATTGTAATCAAATAATTATATTGGTGGATATGTGATGATGATGTTGCCTTTGTGAATTGGGTAATTTTGTGGTTATGCTTATTATGAGAAAAATATACGTTGGAAAATCCTCCTTGTAGGATCGCAGGATCGGAACCTAGCATATAGACGCTGGGAGCCGAGAATGGGGTACTACGGAGGCTGTCGGAACCAGATTCGGCGATCGGAATTCCTGTGAATCCGATCTTCGGGTTTGGGGCGTGACAATACATCACTAACAAGGTACAAGTGACCCTAGATTGACTTTAGGGTAGGTCATTTTTAATACATAATTCAATTAACTCATTTTATAAGTGAATAGACTATTTCTTGACTAGTCTTGGACTCTGTTCGACTAGTCCTAGCACTGGCTTGACCAGTCCAAGAAATTCCTCGACCAGTCCTAAGTTTGTTGCAAACTTTCGGAATTTTTTGTTAAGCCTCGACCAATCCTGGAGACTACTCGACCGGTTGTGTGAACAGTGCTCGAGTCATTCTTAACCAGTCCTGCAGCCACGATTCAAAGTCCAGCAACTAAATCTGGTTCCACACTACCAATCGTGGACAGGTCACGACCAGTCATGCAGGTCCCTCGACCGGTCGTGAAGGTCCTACGTCTAGTTGTGGAACGACTTTATCTTATCGCCCCCAAATTTCAAAAATTTGTTGGTCTTACGACTAGTCATGCAGACCATGAGACCAGTCGTGAACGTGATTTCTTCACCTATAAATAGAGCATGAATTTCAGAGTTTATTATTCAATTTAAGCTAAATCAATACGCCACTCTAAGAGATAAGTTAGTGATCTTTTTAAGTTATATTGTGCTCATTTTATTATCTATTTTATTAGCTTTCTTTATATTTGATTTTGTATTCTGCATTCCAATTATATTTGAAAGAGGGATTGAAGCATTCCCATTTCTTGGAATCAAAATCAAATCAAGCTTGCCTAAGGTGCTTTAAATCTAAAATCAATTTAGAATCTAGAACCATTTCATAAATGAGTTTGGACATTGAACTTCTACGTTGAACTTCTACTCCGATTTGGTTCTTCTGGGCTGCATCAAAAAGAGAATATCCAGGTATTTTACATTATTGTAAATTTCTGTTTTTGGTTTCATTGAGATTGTGCCAGAAAAATCTCTTTGTTTTGGTTTGTCTGAGGTGATCCAGAAAACTTAAGAGTGTGGGGTTTTTTAATTGTGTAAGCCCACTTGAAAGACACAAATGTGAGGGTTTTATGTGAACCTTGAAAATCCTATTTTCATAGTGAATGCTAATATCCACTGTGTGAGGATATTAAGAGTGGAGTAGTTGTGTGGCTGTTGTTTAACAGTTGGTGTACACACAAGCTAACCACTAGAATTTTTGGTCTTGTGGATTGAATGTTTATTTCTTTTTATGGATGATGGTAATTTTCCTTTTTGCATTTATGGAGAATGTTGTAATTTTTTTTATGCAAGTGTGGGAATGTTGTAATAGCATAGATTTCTTTCCTTGTTATTTATTTCTTTATTCCTCTGTATCAGTTTAAGTTTTTGATACACAAACCGTTCTAGTAAGGTTGTCCTACCATAAACCCTTGTGTTTTATGGTATAAGGTTGTCCTTAGAACAACATCTGTATCAACCTCCCAATACTCGTTCATTTGAGGTTGTCTTTAAATTCAGCATTGTGGGATTGTTTATTACTATCTGTATTTAATTTACTTAAATTCCGCTGTTGTTTTTTTAATTTGGCATAGTCCTATTCACCCCCCCCCCTATAGGACATATAGCTCGGCCTTTTCAAGTGGTATCAAAGCCTAATAGCTTGTTTTTATTGTTATTACTTTTTGGATTAATTTCCTAAACTAATCTATTAGAGCTTTGTAAGATGTCAAATTTTGATAGTCTATCAGTCACTAGGCCTCCACCATTTGATGGCTCCAAATATGCCTATTGGAAAGCTAGAATGAGGATTTTCTTACAATCCATGGATGAGAGTGTGTGGCAAGCCACAGTGATTGATTGGACCCCTCCTACCACTGAAGTAACTGATATCGATGGATCCAAATCTTTGAGAGTCACACATTTTTTCTCTTGGACTACTCTTCAGAAAAGTGAGAGTAGTGCCAATGCAAAAGCTCTATATACAATCACTTGCACACTATCAGCGGATGAATTCAAAAGAATTATATCCTGTGATACTACAAAGTAAGCATGGGATATTTTAGAAATGACCCACGAGGGTGAAATAGCGGTGAAGACCGCTTGAGTAAAAGTTGGAATATGTCAATATGTCCTAGTGGGAGGGGGGGTGAATAGGACTTTTTAAAGATTTATGAGTTATTTAAAAATTCTATCAC
This sequence comes from Magnolia changhungtana, assembly GCA_030180095.1. NCBI lineage: Eukaryota > Viridiplantae > Streptophyta > Magnoliopsida > Magnoliales > Magnoliaceae > Magnolia > Magnolia changhungtana. The sequence goes on along the minus strand of JASAUF010000324.1, from coordinate 197,094 downwards.
TGTAATCCTATTATGTATGCAATTTTCAGGATTACACAAATTAACTCTACTGGCTTCCAATCTTTGTGGAGGATCCAATCACAAACTCATCAAGATATAACGATATGCAACTTAGTCTATGTTGGATGTGACTCTGTGTGTGTGTGAGATGTGTTCAGATATATGAATATGAATGCATTGTCATGAATCACACATATAGAAAAGCAATCACAAATACAATCATTGTTATAGTGGTTCGACTACTTGTCTACTCCACTCCTGGTTGTCGCACTCAACCCTTGAGTGTACCGGATTTCACTAAGGAGGTTTCCCAAGGTTCACCTCAAACCTAAGGTTTTAAATCAGGTTCACCTTCAACCTTTACAGAGGTTTTACGCAGTTCACCTCAAACCCATAGTTTTGCTGGTTCACTCCTAATCAGATGTTTATGTTCTCCATAGAGCAAGGGTCCACACAACACACTTAGATTTTAGACCACACAGGTCAAGGACCTATATAAGGACCTAATAGTTTATGCCTTACACAAGAGCAAGGGTCCACACTATGCACCCACTACATACACTCCCGTCGGAGGCCTCCTACGAGGGCTTCAAAGGGTGAGAACCACTTAAGACCAAGACCTAGAAAGGAATGATCATAAGTGTCCTCTTGGACTCTAGGTACTTACAGATAAGTTGATGAGTCCCGTTAAACACAACGTCGAAGATCTCCTCCTTCTTGTTGATGAAGAGTCTTCTGCTCCCATGATCCACAACGCAAGATGATATACCAATGCTTGGCTTCGGGTTGGGTCAAGGGTGAGATGGAATCCTACTCTCTAAAGATTTTCCTATAAGGAAGATAGAGTAGATCCTCTCTTATGCATTCAAGGCATCCCAACATAAAAATTTGCCATTAAGGTAGTAGCTGGAGGATCCTTGAATGCGGAAGTTCATTCCCCAATCCACTCTATTGAATATCAATGGTGAGGGTGAATTGGAGGATGAACTCCCTTGAGAGAAAGGGCTTTGGGTATAGGATATAAATTGAAACACTCAAAAGCTTTCTCTACTTTCTCTCATAGCAACAAAAGACAGGTCCTCTATAAATAGGCAAAAAGTTCCAACAGATATAAAATGGTCACATTTATGACAGAGTTCGATATTATTGAGCAGGTTCGATAACATCAAGCGTATACTCTCAATAGCATCGATGATCTGCTCGATCACTCGGACTCGATGTCATACGCTTTTGAAACCCTTTGCCAATTGGTCGATGAATCGAAGCCATTGTCGATGTCATCGGATTTCGAACTCTAATTCCATCAATGACAGAATCGATCCATCGACACTTGAAAAATGAGAGAGACTTGACTTTGAGATATTTCAGGTTTTCATGAATAATCGGGGAAACCGTCGAGGTCATCGGAATTTGAATGTCGATGACATCGTGATCAGAGTCAAGGCATCGATAAATCCAGTTGATTTTTCTTTGAACTCGCTGGACAGATTGTGACATCGTTCGATGCAATCGATCTGGTGTCAATATCATCGATATTTGAATATTAATTAAATCGAAGGGCCCTCGATCATAGTTAAAACCAACCTGAAATAAATGCTGTAAGAAATGCACGCCCACAGTCGATATCATCGATGGACCTCCGATCTTATCGATATTTGATTTCAGATCATATCAGACAGTCATCGATATATCGAAGGAGTTTGAAATTTTCATTAAAAAGCAGGGGCGCCGAAAATCTGCCTATCGATCTTATCGAGCCACTCTCGATGGGCTCGAGATTTGAATATCGATGATATCGATATGAGTATCGATACATCGATAATTCGTCCATATATATTGTGAAGTTGTTGGACATATTTGTGCTTATATCGATGATATCGATAGATGTATCGATACATCGATAAATCCATCTAGATGAGTATTTAGTTGCTGGACACTTTTAGTCCTTTTATCGATAATATCGTTAAGGTATCGAGCATATCAACAGTGCAGGTCGATCATATCGAGGGTGCTTCGATAGAATCGACAGGGCGAGAAAAACTTAGAGATTTTCCTATTTTGAAAAAGTTTTCTCACCACAAAAACCCTAAGATGTCTATCTTGTTTTAAGGGTTTTAATCACCTGGTGTTTTGGGACATGGGATGTGAGGCTATGATTTACCTATTACGAGCTTCCACACATCCGGTTGAGGTAGACGCTTGAAATAATCTTCCCATCGAGTTCTGTAGCCAGTCTGACTCACCACACACGTAACTTGACAAACCAGGGCACTAGCAGGTGCACTTTCAAATGGAACAATAATTGTCAAAAAATCTAAAGTTCAAATCCTCACAACCAAATTTGAGGAAATATGTATGGAAGAAAGTGAAACTTTCATGGACTTTTATACTAGATTAAATGACATTATCAACTCTATGTGAGATCTTGGTGATAAAATCTTAGAAAGTAAAGTATGTGCAAAGATACTACACTCACTACCTGAACGGTTCAATTCAAAGGTGACTGCGATCCAGGAACTTCGTGACACGGACAATATGAGGGTAGAAAAATTAGCTGGGTCATTACAAACCTATGAGTTAAACTTTAAAGCTCCTAAAGGTAAATCCATCTTCCTTAAATCTTCTAAATGTATTTCTCAAGAAAATAGTAATTCTGATTCTGAAGATGATATGGTACTTTTAGTAAAAAAGTTTTATAAGATTTTCAAAAGTAAAAAGAGGGTTGGTTTTCAAAAATCTAATGATAAGAAAAGATCTAAATCTAAAACTTGGAAATCTTTAAAAGATAGTTAATGTTACAACTGTCATGAATATGGGCATTTAACAAACAAGTGTCCTAAAAAGGACAAACCTAAAAAGAAAGGTATGTTGGCTACTTGTGATGAATCTTCTGGCATTGAAGCCTCTTCTAAATCAGAAGATTTTGAAACCGAGTTGGGTAATGAAGTCAAAGCCCTTATGACTTTAGCCAAGTTCACTTTTTCAAATAATGATGTTTTAACTAGTGAAGAAAATCTGAATAGTAATCATGAAAATGAAGAAAATCTTTAAGATGCTTATAATGCCCTATACAAGGAAAGTTGTAAAATTGTTGTAAAACTAAAACTTTAGAAAGAAAAGTTTTCGAAACTTAAAGAAAATTTTGACTCTTGTTTTAGAAAAATCTCATATTTCAGATTGTTTTGAAAAAACTAAATGTGATTTAGATTTCAAAACTTCCCTTATTGAAAATCTAAAATCTAAAAATGAAAAACTAAAACTTAAAGTCTCTTCACTTTTGAGTTTAAAGGATACATGGAGGTATGCCCAAGGTGATCCTAAGTTAGAAAAACTATTATCTGGATCCAGAAAATGTGGCGACCGATCTAGTTTGGGCTATGATAAAAGTATTCCTCTCAAAAATAAGAATATACCTCCTAAGTTTGTGAAAGGAGAGTCTTGAAACTCAAAAGGGAAAAGTTCAAATCAAAATTTTCCTAAAAATGCTAAAACTTTTCAATCTTTAAAACCTAAAAGCAACCATATCAACTATAAAAATCAGAATTGTAATCCTTTAGCTAAGAAAATTGTTGATTTACTTAAGGAACTCTTAAAATCTAACTCAAAGGGTCAGTCTTATATTAACTACAAACACAAGAAGACCAACTATACTCCTAAACCCAAAATTGTAATGAAATGGGTTCCTAAGGTTACTTGTTTGGTTACCCATACTACTTTCAAAGCTTCAAGCCATTCAAAGTGGTACCTAGACAGTGAATGCTACAGGCACATGACTGGTGACAAAGGTCAGTTCACCAATCTTAAAGACATGACTGATGGTTTAGTCACATGTGGTGACGGTAGCAATTGTAGGATTATTGGCCAAGGTACGGTTCAACTTTCTAACCTCCTTTTATTTGAGAATGTTTTATATGTAGAAGGTTTAAAACATAACTTATTAAGCATTTCTCAAATATGCAATAAAAATCATAGCATAAAATTTTCTAACTTAGGGTGTGAAATTTTAAATAAAAATGATTCTGTAATATTAACTGGTCGTAGAACTTCTGAAAACTGTTATATTGTAAGTGACTCTAGCTCATCTAATTTATCGTGTTACATGGTCCATACCGATGAGACAGAGTTATGGCATAAATGCCTTGGACATGTACACTACCGTAACTTGTATATATTGAGCAAAAAAGAATTAGTAAGAGGCCTACCCAAAATATAAAAAATAGATAAAATATGTGGTGAATGCCAGATTGGCAAGAAACTAGGAGTTCTCACAAAAAAGTGTACTCCAATGCCACATCTAAACCACTCGAACTCCTCCATATGGATCTTATTGGACCAACTAGAATGGAGAGACGAGGTGCAAAAATGTATATTCTGGTAATCGTTGATGACTTTACCAGGTATACTTGGGTAGCCTTCTTAAGAGACAAATCAAAAACTCTTGATGAAGTTAAAAGGGTACTTAGACGTATCCAAACCAAAAAAGAGACTCAAGTCTGTATGATCCGTAGCGATCATGGATCAGAATTTGAGAATAGTGGTTTTGAGAAGCTTTACAGTGACCAAGGAATATCACATGAATTCTCTGCGCCCAAAACACCACAACAAAATGGTATAGTAGAAAGAAAAAATAGAGCGCTTCAAGAAATGGCAAATGTAATGTTAAATAGTATGAAGCTCCATATAAATGTTTGGGCCGAAGCCATAAATACTGCATGTTATATAATTAACCATGTCTATACTAGAAAATTAAATAGTAAAACGACTTATGAAATATGGTTTGATAAGAAGCCTACTATCAAATACTTTTAAGTTTTTAGCAGCAAGTGCTATATTTTATGTGATCGAGAAAATCTGAGAAAATTTGACACCAAAAGTGATGAAGGGGTATTTTTAGGGTATGCTCTGAATAGTTGAGCATATCGGGTTCTTAGTAAAAGGACTGGTGTGATTCAAAAGTCTATTAATGTGGTTATTAAAGATCACTTGAATACACCTGTCTCAAGTTCAGATAATGATGAAGTACTTCTAATTGAAAAACCAGTGATTCTTCATCAAGTCAAAATTATTTTGAACTAAGGACTGTTAAAGACCATCCAACTAATCAAATTCTTGGAAACCCCCTCACTGGTGTACGCACTTGTAAACAACTAAAAGATGTGTGTAACTACATGTGCTTTACATCTCAGATAGAACCGACTAACATAAAAGAAGCTCTTACTGATGAAAACTAGATAGTTGCGATGCAAGAAGAGCTTAATCAATTTGTTAGAAATTATGTTTGGTACTTAGTTCCTAGACCTAAAGATAAACACATTATTGGAATTAAATGGATTTTTAAAATTAAGTCTCATGAACTTGGTAATATAATCAGAAACAAGGCTAAACTAGTTGTATAAGGGTACACTCAAATTGAAGGCATCGATTATAATGAAACCTTTGCCCCAGTAGCTCGTCTTGAATCAATCAGACTATTTATATTCATTGCATGATTTAGAAAGTTCAAAATTTATCAAATTGATGTAAAGAGTGCTTTTTTAAATGACAATTTGCATGAAGAAGTGTTTGTTGAACAACCAACGGGTTTTGAAGACCCAAAGAATACTGATCATGTTTATCGCCTAAAAAAGGCTCTTTACGATTTAAAACAAGCTCCCAGGGCATGGTATGAAAAATTGACTAAGTTTTTACTAAGTCATAACTTTATAATGGGAAGTGTTGACAAGACATTATTTGTAAAGAAACATAATGATCACATTTTAATAGTGCAAATTTATGTTGAGGATATTATTTATGGATCACATGTACTAACATGACTATTGAGTTTGCAAATCTTATGAAATCTAAGTTTAAATGAGCATGATTGGAGAATTGAATTATTTCCTTGGGTTGCAAGTTAAACAACAACCTGATGGTTTCTTTATTTCTCAAACCAAATATGCTCTGAACTTAGTTAAAAAGTTTAGATTTGAGAATGGGAAGAACTTTGATACTCCTATGAGTACAACCTTAAAACTCTCAAAGGACTCTACAGGCAAGAGAGTTGATCCCAAATTATATCGCAGTATGATAGGTAGTTTCTGTATTTAACTGCAAGTCGACCTGATATTGCATTCAGCGTAGGGATTTGTGCTAGATATCAATCTGACCCTAAAGAGTCACACTTAACTGTTGTTAAGCGGATTATGCGATATGTTGTAAGTTCAGCTAATCTGAGTCTTTGGTATCCACATGATACTAGTGTTCAATTAGTTGGTTACTTTGATGCTAATTGGGCTAGTAACGTTGACGATAGGAAATCAACCAGTGGTGATTGCTTCTATGTTGGAAACTGTTTAGTTTCTTGGCAAAGTAAGAAACAAAGTTTTGTATCGCTCTCAACTACTGAGGCTGAATACATTGCAGCAGGTAATGCGTGTACTCAGCTTGTATGGATGAAAAGAATGTTAAGCGATTACAAAATTGCACAGGATTCTTTGGTTTTATATTGTGATAATTTCAGTGCAATTAATATATCTAAAAACTCAATCTAGCATTCACGAACTGAGCACATTGACATTAGATATCACTACATTCGTGAATTAGTGGAAGAAAAGACAATTTCTTTGGAATACATTCCGACCGAAAATCAACTTGCTGATATTTTCACGAAACCGCTAAACAAAAGTAGGTTTAATAAATTGAAATTTGATCTTGGTATGTGGAATTTAAAGTAATTATTCATGCATGTATGTATCATAGTGTGTATATTTGTTCATTTAGTAGTTTAAATTTCAAATTTATGTGAAAAATGTACATTTTTTGTTGTGCATGACCAATCGAGTACATACTCAACCAGTCATGGTACGACCGGTCAAGCATGTCCTCGACCAGTCGTGTAGCGCGGACTGATGCTTGATTTGGGGGAAAACCACCTTTTTCTTCAAGGTTAGTGCTTTATTTACATTTTTCTTATAGATTCACGTTCATATTGCTTCTTTTTCATCCTTGGAGTGATTTATTTCTTGTTTCATTAAGGTTTTTTGGGTTTTCTTCTCCAAAATCTGATCCAGAGAAAACCCACTCTATTTCTTTTGCAACCACTTGTTTCCTTGATTTCCTAGTTACAAATGGATAGTAAAGGCAAAAAGAATTCTCGTGGTCCTTCAACTTCCGGATCGACACCTATAACAAGGCACCACCTTTGATCACCCGAAGATGATCCCTCCTATGTGTGGGATTTAAGGTTGCGCAATGTTATAGTTGAACGACCTGTTCATATTAAACTTCTTGCTCCATTTGAAATCTTTCCTCTTCTCCAATCTGTAGGATGGGCTAACATTCTACATTGGGGTGGGCCGGCATACCGGTCTATTGCGCAAGGTATGTATGCATGTATTTCTAATTTTTCAACTGAAAATTTAACTTTTATTATAGCAACTAGAGAAGGTCCATTTGAAGTTACCGACATCTGATTTTTGATCTAATGGACATACCAGTCAATGATGAAGTTATTCCAATTAGCACTCAGTAGCTAAATTATCTGAATCAGAAAAACATATGCTTACTAGAGCATTATGCAATATAGATGCGCAATGGAGTCAAAATGGGAATGCGCTTGCTTCGAAGTATTTGTTACCCAGATATAGGGTCCTTCACAGGATATTTATTTCAAATCTTTATCCACGTTTTGGTAACAAAACCGAACTCACCTCTTTCATGGTTCGGATTCTGCATTCCATCATTTCTAGTACATTTGTCTGTCTTCCTTCTTTAATCTATCATTCCATCATACAATTCCATCTCCATCTTGGACACAGTGATATCCCTTTTACATATCTTATGACTATGTTGGCCACCCATATGTTAGTGGCTATGCCTGTTGGAGAGGCTCCTATTCAACACCTAACCTTCAACAACTCAAATATGAACAAGATGAATTTGAGGTTGGCCGCAGGCCAAGTCAATGTAGGTGCTGGTGGAAATTATGCCACAAATGAAGAAGAAGGCGATTTACCACCAGATGACATTAACATGGACGATATCTTTGATGAGATCGGATCAGATTCTGAGGCTGACCCTGATTATTAGCCTTCTGATTTTGCTGAGAGGTTGTATACTCTTAAGGAACAGGTGGCTCAGATTCGTGTAACCCAGGATTTGCAATTTGGCTTATATGCGTAGATATACGAGGCGCATTAATAAGGGTTTACATCAAATTGATCCATCTATTCCTACTCCCTCTTCAGGATCTGATTAGTATTTTCTAGTCTTAGTTTGTAACAACTTTAATGATACTTAGATTTCTTTTATCTTGTTAGGTTATACTTGACTTAACTTGGTAGTACTTGGTTGAACTTGGTTAATTATGCTTGATGATGACTTGCTTATGGATTTAATATGTTGACTATCTTGATCATTTATTCCTCAATACTCTTCTTATTCTTCCTTCTTTATTTACTTCCACTTCTATTTCTCGATTCCTTCCTTTTTCATATTGTGACAAAAAGGGAGAGAATTTTGGATTGCTTATTATATGTCATGTGGATTATATATGGATTGTGGATTATGGATGAATTGATTGTGAATTCTATTTTGGTGAAGGGGAGTTAAGTAAGGGAGAGTATTGTTGGTGGAATTAATGCAAATTGATAACAGGTAACTGGTGCATGATTCTTTGTACGTATAATGCTTATGTTTGTATGGAGTGTGTTTTGTCACAAATTTGACAAAGGGGGAGATTGTAAGTGTTATGGTTTGTAGCTCCTATATTGTCAAATTTTGTAGTGCCAAAACCTCTCTTGGAATCTGTGTCTTGTGTAGCTCATCTACATAATGAAGTCTATACATCTCTCAAGGACAAGGGTCTTTTGTTCAAGAACTTCAAAGGCAAGTGTACTTGTTCATGTTTATGTACAACATCAATTGTGAATTCAAGCTTTCAAGTTTCAAGAGTTCAAGATTTTCAAAGCTTCGTACAAGTCAAGACAACGTTCCTAAATTTTGATACTCAAGTTCATACTTCATCATGTCTAAAGATCTCAAGCTTCGTGAACTTCAAAGATCAACTATCGACTGAAGGAAAAGAAGTTTCAATGTTCATACATCAATAACAAGGTAAAAGTGACCCTAGATTGACTTTAGGGTAGGTCATTTTAATACATAATTCAATTGACTCACTTTATAAGTGAATAGACTGTTTCTCAACTAGTGTTGGACTCTGTTCGACTAGTCCTAGCACTAGGTCGACCAGTCCAAGAAATTCCTCGACCATTCCTAAGTTTGTTGCAAATTTTAGGAATTTTTTGTTAAGCCTCGACCAGTCCTGGAGACTGCTTGACTGATCATGTGAACAGTGCTCGACTCGTTCTCGACTAGTCTACAGCCACGACTCAAAGTCAAGCAACTAAATCTGGTTCCACACGACCAGTCGTAAACAGGTCACGACCAGTCGTGGAGGTCCCTTGACCGGTGGTGAAGGTCCTACGACCAGTTCTGGAACGACTTTATCTTATCGCGCCCAAATTTCAAAATTTTGTTGGTCTTACGACTAGTTGCACTGACCACAGCACCAGTCATGAACGTGATTTCTTCACCTATAAATAGAGCACGAATTTTAAAGTTTATCATTCAATTCAAGCTAAATCAATACACCACTCTGAGAGATAAGTTAGTGATCTTTTAAAGCTATATTGTGCTCATTTTATATTCTCTTTTATTAGCTTTCTTTGTATTTGATTTTGTATTCTGCATTCCAATTATATTTGAAAGAGGGATTAAAGCATTCTCCTTTCTTGTAATCAAAATCAAATGAAGCTAGCCCAAGGTGCTTTAAATCTAAAATCAATTTAGAATATAGAACCATTTCATAAGTGAGTTTGGACATTGAACTTCTACTCCGATTTCATTCTTTCGGGCTTCATAAAAAAGAGAATATCCAGGTATTTTACATTATTATAAATTTCTATTTTTAGTTTCATTGAGATTGTGCCAGAAAAATCTCTTTGTTTTAGTTTGTCTGAGGTGATCCAGAAAACTCAGAGTGTGGGGTTTTTGAATTGTGTATGCCCACTTGAAAAAGACAATTGTGAGGGCTTTAGGTGAACCTTGAAAAACCTATTTTCATAGTGAACGCTAATATCCACTGTGTGAGGATATTAGGAGTGGAGTAGTTGTGTGGTTGTTGTTTGACAGTTGGTGTACACACAAGCGAACCACTATAATTTCTGGTCTTGTGGATTGAATGTTTATTTCTTTTTGTGGAGGTTGTAATTTCCCTTTTTGCATTTGTGGGGAATGTTGTAATTTCTTTTTTGTAAGTGTGGGATTGTTGTAATAGCATAGATTTCTTTCCTTATTTTTTATTTCTTTATTCCTCCGTATCAGTTTGAGTTTTTGATACACAAACCATTCTAGTAAGGTTGTCCTGCCACAAACCCTTGGTTTTTATGGTGTAAGGTTATCCTTAGAATAACATCTGTATCAACCTCTCGATACTCATTCATTTGAGGTTGTCTTTAAATTCAGCACTGTGGGATTGTCTATTACTATCTATATTTAATTTTCTTAAATTCCACTGTTATTTTTTAAATTTGGAATAGTCCTATTCCCCCCCCCCCCCCTCTAAGACATATAGCTCGACCTTTTCAGCATCATATGTATGCTTGATATAACGAGTGATTGATCATAGCATATGCCATTGGGCAGATTGATTATTGGACTCCTTGAGAGATGGAGTTGCCACACAGGAGCGCACGGTATGCGCGAAATTGATGCATGATTGGATAATATGACTCGTGCATCTTGCATTATGTGATATGATCACTATATGCCCCAGCGACATCAAGGTTGTGGCCTCCACAGGCTTATCGTGGATGGTAGGATTGGATAATGGAAATATTTGGTTCTAACACTGTAGGAACTTAGAATGTCTTTGGGTAAATGTCCCAGAACCCTTATGGTACCAGGAGGATGCTCCAATGTCGAGACCGAGTGGATACACGAGCACACGAGGGCCGTATATCAGTAGGTTGTGTCTTTCACTATGTCGTGGTCGATTAGAAGGGGGTGTGACCTTACCCACTCGAGAGGAGGGGCAATTTTAGGCTGAGTTTGACCAGCTTGAGGAATGGGTTCGTTATCGACAAGTCGGGCTGATATTGGAAGGCAAATAGTGAGGTCTCTTCCACTTGCCCAGTTGTACGCTTAGATGGGGCAGTAAGCTGGCGTAGAGTGTACTAGACCCCGGTGTTATTCTAGAGAGGAACTGTACCAATATGTGAATCCATCTATGGACTGGTGTACTTGCATCGCATCTTGCATATGACATTTGGTCATGTAGGCCTTGCATCGCATAGCCTTGGTATGGCTGATAGCATTTCGGCATAGCATTCATGGACTTACCATTATTTTCGTATTACTCTGATGTTGTATACTTTGCACGTTATTGCGCACACACTTACACCACCCTTTGAGCTTTCTATAAGCTTATGCACAATAGATGCGTACAGGTGACGCTAGGACGCATCGAAGTAAGGCAGGAGCGTGCGGCTAAGCTTCTGGAGTTTCTGATATCTATCTTATATTTCTCCTTCATGTATTGTACTCAAAGTTTTTTTATATAGTGGATATGTGGTGATGTTTTAGTTATTGTTGTGAGTTATGCTTGTGGTTATATTTCTTTATAAAATTTTATTTTGAAAAATTTCCTTGTATGATCCCAGGATCGGAATCCAGTATATGGGTGCTGGGAACCAAGAATGGGGTACTACGGAGGCTGTCAGTGCTAGATTCAGCGATCGGGAATTTTGTGAGTCGAGTTTCTGAGTCTGGGGCGTGACAAAGGCAAAGAATGGATCTTAAGAGACAAAGATTGAAGATTTCAAGGTCCCAAGATTCAAGAAAATCAAGTGGAGAAGGAATAAAGTCGAAAGAACAAGTGTAATATTCACACTGACTGTGTCATTGAACACAATTCGATGACATCGAAGCTATCATTCGATGACATAGAACATAGGTCGATGACATCAAATTTATGAAGGAAAATCGAGTTAGTCGCTGGACAAATTGAAGACATTTTTCAATGACTCGAGGACTTGTTCGATGACTCGAAGCCTTGATCGATGACATCGAAGCCAGTTCGATGACATTGAATTTTATGTGGATTTTCGGCAAAACTCGCTAGACATATTGGGCACAATGTTTGATCACTCGAAGGCTTCATTAATGATATCAAAGACCTACTTGATGACATTGAAGGCTTCTTCGATGACATCGAATTTATCGAAGAAATTGGATTAACTCTCTAGACTATTTTGGACATGTTATCGATGCCTTGAATAACGTTTGATGACATCAAAGGTCTCTTCGATGACATCGAAGGTAGGTTCGATGACATAGAAGGTTACAGAGTCCGGATGAAGTTACAAAAGTGCAAAAAAAGCATGTATAAAAGGCACCTTCGATGATATCGAAGCCAGTTCAATGTCATCAAAAGAATCTCATGAAGTTACACAGAGTTACTAGGAGTGCATAAATTTGAGGCAGTTTCTGGATTTTTCCAAGGAAGTGCGAAAGGAGGTGTTACACAACTATAAATAGGAATCCCCAGGGCATCCCTGGGCATCAATCTAGGGTTTAAAATAGCGAAGCACAAAGGCGGAGAGCTATCACCAAGTATTTTTCTTCTTTCTTCCTTAGTTTTTCATGTTTTCTTTTAGGGTTTTAGATCCAATCATGTCTATGATTGGCTAAACCTCTTAGCTAGGGCTAAGAGGTGAAGCTTGTAGCATGACGGGATGTTTCTATTGCTTTGATTCATGTTTATGTTGAACTCTCTTTGATTCTAGTTTGATATTTAAGGAATACTTTCATATCTTAATGGTTAGTTGTGACTCAAATTACAATAAATCTGCAATAGCTTTGAGTATCTTCCTTTCATGCTTTGAGATTGTGAAGTTAGTAAATCTTGTTGTTCACCATCGCCCCTTAGGCATGGTCGGGTGATGGAATCCTTCTAACCTTTACAAATCTCCTATGTTTGATTGTGGAATTGGTATATCCTGTTGTTTGTCATGTCTCCTGGACATGGCTAGGTGATGGAATCATTTCCAATCCTCACAACTTTCATCAATTAAGAATTAGATCAAAGGAAGTTCAGATTTAATCTTAATTGTTATATCTTCCAACTGGACAAGATAGGACTCTGATTCCAGTTGTGTCCTCGAATCAAGCTAGATTTCCTTTATTGCTATAAGTTGATCCTTAGAAACCCTAGTTCCCACCTTTGAATTTCTTAAGTTTCTAATTAAAAATTTCATAATTATTCCCTATAATTTCATATTTAGATTTACATCTTCTTCTAGTTCTACTTCTAGTTGCTTTCAGAATACACACGAGATTAGTCCCTGTGGATTCGACTTTGGTATCACCGAGATTATTACTGCATCGCGACCCTATAGTTGGGCTTGTAAACAAGATTTTGGCGTCCTTGTCGGGGATTAACGATTGTGTTTTTCCGAGATAAAATAGTTTTGGAATTAGTTTAAGATTAGGGTTTTTCTACTTTCTATTTTTAGGATTAGGGTTTTTTCTGAATTATTTTAGAAACTAACTTAGCTTTCCATTTCTAGGTTTAGAAACTTTCCTTTTTTGTTTATAGAAATTTTCCTACTTTGTTTTTAGAAACTTTCCTTTTTCGCTGTTAGAAACTAGTTTACTTTACCTTTTTTATAGAAACTTTCCTTTCTCATTTTTAGAAACTAGGTTGCTTTCTTAGTTTTTTTTTTTTTTTTGTTTTTTTAAGAAACTAATTCACCTTCCGTTTTCTTTTATAGGATCCCAATATAGAAACTTCTAATTTGATAACTTCTTTCTAATTCTCTCTTTCTATTTCTAAATTTTTATTCCTCTTTTTCTTTTTAGGTTTAGGTTAGATTCTGAAATAGATGGCTGATGGTGTTTCATGCCCAAGTGGGCCCATGATAACACTCGACATCTCTTGAGTGAAGGAAGATTGGTTGAGGGGTTATCTATCCATCACAGGATTAGACACCACTCGAGATCCACAGAGTTAATTGAAGTTATGGCTGCCAATCAATCAGCCAATCAACCTTCAAATCCACCTCAACATAGGGTTGAGGAAATCCATGATGAGAATGAGGTGCATCAAGCACCCCCGTCTCGTACTTTAGGAGATTATTTACAACCGGCGGGGGTGAGCATGTTTTTTCAGAAAATACGGGACATGGATATTAAGCCAGGGGTGATCCAACTCTTTCCAAAATTCTATGGACTTGAATTTGAAAATCCATATTTACACTTGAAAGAGTTTGATGAGATCATAGCGACTTCATATTTTCCTAATGTGTCTGATGACACGGTAAAGCTAAAACTCTTTCCCTTTTATTTGAAGGAGAAAGCTAAGACATGGTTGCATTCGCTACGTCCTCGATCTATTGGTAGATGGAACGATATGATAAGGGAGTTTATAAAGAAAATTTTCCCACACCATAAAATGAACACCCTTAGAAAGTCAATTATGAACTTCGCCCAAAAGGAAGATGAAACATTCTTCCAATGTTAGGAGCGGTTCAAGGATCTTGTCAGTTCATGCCCACAACCCGATTTTGAAACATGGCGCATTACACACTTTTTCTATGATGGACTGACATCCTCCATGAGCCAGACAATGTGCAATGGGAAATTCATGAACAAAAACATCAATGATGTGTGGGATTATTTGGACAAACTTGCTTAAAACACACAATCATGGGATGTCTCCCCAAGATCGAGCACCACCTCTAGGCCCGCTCAATCAAAGGAGAGGAGCGGAATATACCTTCTGAAAGAGGATGATGATATCAATGCTAAAGTGGCTAATCTCATGAGAAAATTCGAGGCCATGGAACTAAAGAAGGATAAGGCTAAGGAAACCGTTTGTAGTATTTGTGCTTACAACATTCACACAACTGAAAATTGCCCAACAATACATGCTTTTCAAGAGGTACTGAATGAGCAATCTAATGTCGTGAATAATTATCAAAGGCCTTTCAATGGATCCACCTCTAATACATATAATCCTTGTTGGAGAAATCATCCCAATTTCAGTTGGAGGAATGGACAAACTGCTACTCCTCAAGGATTCTTTATTCAAATTCCAAATCAAAGGAAACCTCAAGAGGATCCGGTTATAAAACATCTTCGAAATCAAGGGCTTTTCAATCAGGAGATGCTGCAAGACCTTACAAAGGCCATACAAGGGCTTGAGACAAAGAATGTGATTGAGAATAAGGGAAACCTTCCAGCTTAGCCTCTTTCCAATCCAAAACTGTAATATAAAGTCAACGACCTAAGCTCTTCAAATCAAATGGAGTAAGCTAAATCTATCACTTAGGAGTGAAAGACCATTGACAAAACCATTCCGGTCAGGACCAAAAAGCCTAAGGATCCAGAAGAGGATAGCAATGATAGATCTAGCACGGCTTTATAAGAATTAGAACCGGAACTCTAAGGCAAGCTGATTGCTCCATTTCCCCAACGGTTGATTGCACCAAAACTTCTCTCTAACTCTCAGGACATTCTAGAGGTGCTAAAACAAGTGAAGGTCAACATTCCTCTATTGGATGCTGTGAAACAAATACCTTCATATGTCAAATTTCTAAAAGACTTATGTACGACCAAAAGACGACAAAATATTCAAAAGAAAATCTTTTTAACAGAAAAAGAGAGTGTCGGAAGATATGCCACAAGAGCATAAAGATCCTGGTAGCCCAACCATCGCTTGTGTAATTGGGAATTACCGGATTGAGCATGTACTTCTTGACTTAGGAGCGAGTGTAAATCTGATCCCATACTCAGTTTATTAACAACTAGGTCTATGTGAATTAAAACCCACCCCGACTACATTACAATTTGTCGATCGCTCAGTTCGTGTACCGAGAGGGATAATTGAGGATGTGTTGGTACAGGTTGACAAATTCTACTATCCAGTAGATTTTATCATCTTTGACACTCAACCCATCGTGGACATGAGTACTCAAATTCACGTCATTCTTGGTCGCCCATTCCTTGCCACGTCAAATGCAATCATCAATTGTAGGAATGAAGTCATGAATTTGTCTTTTGAGAATATGATATTGGAGCTCAATATCTTTTTCAATATGAGCAAACAGGCAGAGGATGGTGACGATGCCTACGATGTTAATTTGATTGATTCTTTCGTAGAAGATAGAACACTTCTGACCTTATCCTTTGACTCTTTAGAGATGTGCTTGGCTCACTTCCATGATTTAGATGATGATGTGATTAGGGAGACGGGTGTCATGCTTGATACGATGCTGGTGCTTGAAGTTAACCGATGGAGGCCACAATTTGAAGAACTACCCCAAACTGATGTAGTGCCTCTGCCGTCTAACCTCAAGGCATCGAAGCTTGACCTAAAACCTTTACCCTCTGAATTGAAATATGTCTATTTAGATCAAGAGACATATTTGGTGGTGATTTCTTCCCACCATGAGACAGAATAGGAGAGTATACTTATCTCTACTCTCATTAAGCACAAAGGAGCTCTTGGATGGCCGATTACGGATCTTAAGGGAATTGATCCTTTAATTTGTACTCACCGCATTTATCTAGAGGATAATGCGAAGACATCTCGACAACCACAACGTAAGTGAAATCCAAACATGAAGGAAGTGGTTAAGGCCGAGGTTCTTAAGCTATTGGATGTGGGTATTATATACCCTATATCAGATAACCAATGGATGAGTCTAACATAGGTGGTTCCTAAAAAATCCAGAATCACCATCGTAGCTAATGCCAATAATGAACTCGTACCAACTAGAGTTACTATTGGTTGAAGAATGTGCATTGACTACAGAAAATTGAATACCGTCACGAGGAAGGACCACTTTCTTTTACCTTCATTGATCAAATTTTGGAAAGGCTAGCTGGTCACTCGTACTACTGTTTCCTTGACGGGTATTTGGGTTACAACCAGATAAAGATAGCCCCTGAAGATAAGGAAAAGACCACATTCACATATCCGTTTGGCACCTTTTCTTACCGAAGGATGCCATTCGGACTGTGTAATGCCCCCGCAACTTTTCAGCGATGCAATATGAGTATTTTTTCTAACATGGTGGGGTAATATTTAGAGGTCTTCATGGATGACTCTCTATCTTTGGTCCATCCTTCAGCGATTGTTTGGAGAATCTTAAATGTGTGCTAAAGTGATATGAGGAAAAGAATTTAGTACTAAATTGGGAGAAATGTCATTTCATGGTTCGAAAGGGAATTGTCCTTTGACATATCATCTCATCCAAAGGAATCGAGATAGATAAGCCTAAGATTGATCTTATCTCTAACTTACCTCTACCCAAGAACATACGAGATGTGCGATCCTTCTTAGGACACGCTGTAAGACTCGTATCCTAGTTTCTACTGTTCCATCGACTCCCGCGATCCTTCCGGTCGAATTCTGGCAATCATCAACCTAAAGTCAACGTTGCGCACGATCCTAAGACGAGACTTGCATGTTAAAGTTGGCTCGACCCAAAACCTATACCTTGGCGACCGCGCCGTCGCCGCGGTTCCAATGCCGTGACTCACGCACCGACCCGATACCTAGGCTAGAAGATGTCGGCTCGCGTTCAGTTCGAGGAAAAATGCCGCGTGTTACAATCCCTAGAAAATCCATCACATCAATCACTTCACTTGTCAAAGTACACACATTAATCTATCTCATCCCCAAGTACAAAAGCAACTCTTAAAAGTCAGCTCTATCCCTTACCCAAGTACACCCATCCATCCCTCTCTCCCATCACCCCTCTCTCCCTCTCATTTTCTCTCTCCATTTTCAAACAACACCCCATGAGAGCACCCAACGTCCATGGCTCCATGAGAGGAGCTAGTGTGGCCTACCTTTCTATCTCTCATATCCACCCTTCGAAACTAATCTCAACCGTTGAAATTCTTTACTTGGAGCTATAAGACCTATTGGAGGAAGGAGGAGTCGATTTAGTGGTGGGTGCTTCTCTCTCTCTCTCTCTCTCTCTCTCTCTCTCTCTCTCTTTCCCTTCCCTTTTGCCTGGTTTGCTGGCCCACCTGGAATATGTAAAGACGAGCTAGACCGTCCAGCGGGTGGGACGGCCTTGTTGTCCACCCTGCTGGACTATCAGTCCGGTTAGGGCTGTTTGGATGAGGGTAAAACGCCAGTACCACCTTGATATTTATGCAGTGCATCCACACCGTCCACCTTTGAAAAGATTATTTTTGGATATGAGCCCAGATGGGCAGATCCAATCGTCCAGACTCAGCCATCTGGTGGGATGCATCATAGCAGCAGCAGATGTGCTGCTAGCGTCTTGGGTCTCCAGGCCCACTTGCTGTATGGAGGCAAAACAAATACCAGTTTGATCCAGCCAGGTGGGCCACACTAGCGTGGACCCCAACTTGATGTATGTGTTCTATATCCTAGCCGTCCATCTGCATCAGCGCAGGTCCAATGAGTTGTGGACTGCACTAGCAATAGCAACACCCTCCAGACTGCTGACGGTTTGGATGACAGGAAAACATAGATATTAGTTTTGTTCCAAAACTGATGGCCCACCTTGATGTGGACTCCACCTTGCTGCACGTGTGCAGCACCTACACCATCTAGTTTTCCCGGACCATTGCAGGGCTTGACCTGCACTACAAGAAAGAGGGTTTTTAGCGACGAAACTTTTAGCGATGAAATTTATTTTCGTCGCCAAAAGTCACTTTTAGCGACGAAATATATTTTCGTCGCTAAAAGTGTGGTTTTTGCGACGAAAATATTCGTCGCTAAAACTAGTGAACCATACTTTTAACGACGAAAATTTTCACCGTTAAATGCTTATCGATGCGGAATAAATTTCTTTACAGTATGAGACTTTTCGCGACGAAAAATTCTTTTAGCGGCGAAATGTTTCGCGGCTAAAACTCATTTAGCGGCGAAAATTATCGCTGCTAAAACCCTTGTAGTGTACAATACAAGTAAACATCTTTTAGCGACGAAAATTATCGTCGCCAAAACTTTGCTTTTAAAAAAATTTATTCCCGTTCAAAATACATACAATATTCCGGATATACTCCTGTTAACAATATATTTCATCATATTCATCACATTCACATTCATATTAATTTAAATCCAAACAACATAAACTTTTAGCGGCGAAAATGTTCGTCACTAAAAAATACTATACAAGACTTTTAGTAGCGAAATATTTCGCTGCAAAAAATATTTTCCAAAAGATTTTAGCTGCGAAAATATTTGCTGCAAAATAAATTTTTCAAGACTATTAGCTGCGAAACTCTTCGCCGCTAAAAAATACTAACTTTTAGCAGCGAAATTTTTCACTGCTAAAACTATTTTCCAAAAGATTTTACCAGCGAAAATATTTGCGGCAAAATAAAATTTTCAAGACTATTAGCAGCGAAACTCTTCGCCGCTAAAAAATACTATACAAGACTTTTAGCAGCGAAATTTTTCGCTGCTAAAACTATTTTTCAAAAGATTTTAGCAGCGAAAATATTTGCGGTAAAATAAATTTTCCAAGACTATTAGCTGCGAAACTGTTCGCCGCCAAAAAATTTCAATGACTTTTGCAGCATCTGGTTGTCATGCTGGAAAAAAACATTTCCAAGATTTTAGCAGCGAAAGTTATCGCTACCAAAAAATATCTAGGACTTTTAGCAGCGAAAATATTCGCCGCAAAAAAATTCCAAGATGTTTTAGCAGCGAAAATTTTCGCTGCTAAAAATCCTAGATGTTTTTTTGTGCGGAATTTTGAACTGTATATGAAAAAAAAAAAAGACTTCAAAAAAAAATAATCCTAGATGTATATCAGGAATTTGGTGCGGAATTTTGAACTGTATATTTTTTTTTAAAAAAAAGACTTTTAGTAGAGAAAATATTCGCCGCCAAAAAAATTTCAAGATGTTTTAGCAGCGAAAATTTTCGCCGCTAAAAACTTCCACTTTTAGCGACGAAAATTTTCATTGCTAAAAGTCTTTTTCTTTTAATATACAGTTCAAAATCTGCACAAAATTCCTGATATACACCTGTTAACAATATATTTCATCATATTCATCCTAATATACACCTGTTATATAATATATTTCATCATATTGACATTCACATCCAGCTAAACCCAAAACCAAACCCAAACATAAACTACATTCATCCAAACACAAACAATCTTATCTGCATCACATTCATTCACGCATAAATACATATAAATTTAACATTAACAAATAAACAAAAAATCACAAAGGTTAGGGAGTTTAGGTTTAGGTTTAGGTTATAGGTTTAGGTTATAGGTTATAAGTTTAGGTAATAGGTTTAGGTTTTGGTTTTAGGTTTAGGTTTAGGTTAAGGTTATAGGTTTAGGTTCGATTTAGGTTTAAGTTATGGGTTATAGCTTTGTGAATTGAGAATAGGTTAAGGTTTAGGTTTAGGAAACTGGGTTCGAGTTCAGGATCAGGTTTGAGTTTTCGAGTTTAGGTTTAGGTTTAGGTTTAGGTTAGGGAGTTGGGATTAGGATTTGATGTAGGTTTAGGTTGAGGGATTTGAGAATACATTTAGGTTATAGGTTTTAAGTTTAGGTTTTAGGTTATAGGTTTTGGTTTTGGTTTTGGTTTTAGGTTTAGGTTATAGGTTAAGGTTAGGTATAGGTTTAGGTTATAGGTTATAGCTTTGGGAATTGAGAATAGGTTATGGTTTAGGTTTAGGAAACTGGGTTCGGGTTTGGGATCGGGTTTAGGTTTGGGTTTTCAAGTTTAGGTTTAGGTTTAGGTCAGGGAGTTGAGATTAGGATTTGGTGTAGGTTTAGGTTTAAGGATTTGAAAATAGGTAAAGGTTTAAGTTTAGGAAATCGGGTTCAATTTCTGGATCGGGCTTAGGCTTGGGTTTTCATGATTAAGTTTAGGTTTAGGTTAGGGAGTTAAGATTGGGATTTGGTGTAGGTTTAGGTTTAGGGATTTGAGAATAGATTAAGGTTAAGGTTTAGCTTTAGGAAATCGGGTTCGGGTTCGGGATCGGGTTTAGGCTTGGGTTTTCAAGTTTAGGTTTAGGTTTAGGTTAGGGAGTTGAGATTGGGATTAGGTGTAGGTATAGGTTTAGGGATTTGAGAATAGGTTAAGGTTTAGGTATAGGTTTAGGTTTAGGTTTTGGTTTTAGGTTTAGGTTATAGGTTATAGGTTAAGGTTTATGTTATAGGTTTTTATTTAGGTTGAGGTTATAGGTTTTGGTTTAGGTTTAGGTTTTAGTTTATAGGTTTTTATTTAGGTTGAGGTTATAGGTTTTGGTTTAGGTTATAGGTTTAGGCTTAGGTTTTAGTTTATAGGTTTAGGTTCGGTTTTAGGTTTAGGTTAAGGTTTAGGTTACAGGTTTTGGTTTAAGTTAAGGTTATAGGCTTTGGTTTAGGTTAAGGTTTAGGTTTTGGGTTTAGGTTAAGGTTATAGGTTTAGGTTAGGTTTAGGTTTAGGTTATAGGTTATAGGTTATAGCTTTGGGAATTGAGAATAGGTTAAGGTTGAGGTTTAGAAACCGGGTTCGGGTTCGGGATCGGGTTTAGGTTTGGGTTTTCCAGTTAGGTTTAGGTTTAGGTTTAGGTTTAGGTTTAGGTTAGATAGTTGTGATTAGGATTTGGTGTAGGTTTAGGTTTACTGATTTGAGAATATATTTAGGTTTTAGGTTTTAGGTTTAGGTTTTAGCTTATAGGTTTAGGCTATAGGTTTTGGTTTTGGTTTTAGGTTTAGGTTATAGGTTAAGGTTATAGGTTATAGCTTTGGGAATTGAGAATAGGTTAAGGTTTAGGTTTAGAAACCGGGTTCGGGTTCGGGGATCGGGTTTAGGTTTGGGTTTTCAAGTTCGGGTTTAAGTTTAGGTTAGGGAGTTAAGATTAGGATTTGGTGTAAGTTTAGGTTGAGGGATTTGAAAATAGGTAAAGGTTTAGGTTTAGAAATTGGGTTCGGGTTTTGGATCGGGTTTAGGCTTGGGTTTTCATGTTTAGGTTTAGGTTTAGGTTAGGGAGTTGAGATTGGGATTTGGTGTAGGTTTAGGTTTAGGGATTTGAGAATAGGTTAAGGTTTAGGGAATTGAGAATTGGTTTGGGTTTAGGTTTAAGAATCGGGTTCGGGTTAAGGGTCGGGTTTAGGTTTGGGTTTTCAAGTTAAAGCTTAGGTTTAGGTTAGGGAGTTGAGGTTAGGATTAGGTGTAGGTTTAGGTTTATGGATTTGAGAATACATTTAGGTTTTAGGTTTAGGTCTTAGGTTATAGGTTAAGGTTTAGGATTTAAGTTTAGGTGAATGGTAGGTAATAGGTTATAAGTTTAGGTTATAGGTAATAGGTTAAGGTTTTATGTCATAGGTTTTGGTTTAGGTTAAGGTTAAGGTTTAGGTTCGAGTTTAGGTTTAGGTTATAAGGTATAGGTTTAGGGAATTGAGAATTGGTTTGGGTTTAGGTTTAGGAATCGGTTTTGGGTTCGGGATCGGGTTTAGGTTTGGGTTTTCAAGGTTAAGCTTAGGTTTAGGTTAGGGAGTTGAGATTAGGATTAGGTGTAGGTTTAGGTTTAGGGATTTGAGAATACATTTAGGTTTTAGGTTTAGGTCTTAGGTTATAGGTTAAGGTTTAGGATTTAGGTTTAGGTGAATGGTAGGTAATAGGTTATAAGTTTCGATTCTGAGTAAATAGGATGAGGTTTTAGGTCATAGGTTTTGGTTTAGGTTAAGGTTATAGGTTTAGGTTCGGTTTAAGGTTCGAGTTTAGGTTTAAGTTATAAGGTATAGGTTTAGGTAATTGAGAATTGGTTTAGGTTTAGGTTTAGAGAATTGGGTTTAGTTTTAGGTTCGAGTTTAGGTTTAGGTTATAAGGTCTAGGTTTAGGGAATTGAGAATTGGTTTAGGTTTAGGTTTAGGAATCGGGTTCGGGTTCGGGATCGGGTTTAGGTTTAGGTTAGGGAGTTGAGATTGGGATTAGGTGTAGGTTTAGGTTTAGGGATTTGAGAATAGGTTAATGTTTAGGTATAGGTTTAGGTTTATGTTATAGGTTTTTGTTTAGGTTATAGGTTTAAGTTTAGGTTTTAGTTTATAGGTTTTGTCTAGGTTGAGGTTATAGGTTTTGGTTTAGGTTTAGGTTTTAGTTTATAGGTTTAGGTTATAAGTTATGGGTTTAGGTTCTGGTTTTATGTTTAAGTTAAGGTTCGATTCTGAGTTTTGGTTTAGGTTAAGGTTATAGGCTTTGGTTTAGGTTAAGGTTTAGGTTTTGGGTTTAGGTTAAGGTTATAGGTTTAGGTTATAGGTTATAGGTTTTGGTTTAGGTTATAGGTTTAGGTTTAGGTTTAGGTTTAGGTTATAGTTTATAGGTTTAGGTTATAGGTTTAGATTTTGGTTTTAGGTTTAGGTTAAGGTTATAAGTTAAGGTTTTTGTTTAGGTTAAGGTTATAGGTTTTGGTTAAGGTTTAGTTTTTGGGTTTATGTTAAGGTTATAGGTTTAGGTTATAAGTTATAGGTTATAGGTTATAGGTTAAGGTTTAGGTATAGGTTATAGGTTATAGGTTCGGGAATTGAGAACAGGTTAAGGTTTAGCTTTAGGAAATCAATATCGAGTTCGGGTTCGGGATCGGGTTTAGGTTAAGGTTTAGCTTTAGGAAATCAAGATCAAGTTTAGGTTTAGGTTTAGGTTAGGGAGTTGAGATTGGGATTAGGTGTAGGTTTAAGTTTAGGGATTTGAGAATACATTTAGGTTTTAGGTTTAGGTTTCTGTTATGGATTATAAGTTAAGTTTAAGTTAAGGTTTTAGGTTTAGGTTTAGGTTATAAGTGTTGGTTATAGGTTTAGGTTTAAGTTAGGTTATAGGTTATAGCTTTAGTGAATTGAGAATAGGTTAAGGTCTAGGTTTAGGAAATCGAGTTTGGGTTTCTGATCGGGTTTAGGTGTGGGTTTTCCAGTTTAGGATTAGGTTTAGGTTAGGGAGTTGAGATTAGGATTAGGTGTAGGTTTAGGTTTGGGGATTTGAGAATACATTTAGTTTTTAGGTTTAGGAAATCAGGTTCGGAATCAGGATCTGGTTTAGGCTTGGGTTTTCATGTTTAGGTCTAGGTTTAGGTTAGGGAGTTGAGATTGGTGTAGGTTTAGGTTTAGGGATTTGAGAATACATTTAGGGCCCATTTGGCTGGACCGATTGGAAGGGATTGGATGGTATTGGAAGGGATTAGAAGTTAAATCCCGGGATTGGCCGGGCGTGCCAAACAGACTGGGTGATCTTATCTGGGGATATAGTTATCTCATGGATCTTAAGACAATCCACTGGCAACACCATCACTACCTTTAAATCCCATCCAGCTCCACCCTAATCCGTTCAAATTTGCCTGGGACATGTTTGGGTCGAGGGATTGGAAGGGATGGGAAGGTTTAATCCCAAGATTGGCTGGGCGTGCCAAATAGACTCCATGTAGCAATCCTGGGATATAGCAATCCCATGGATCTTAAGTCAATGCACTGACAACACCATCGTTGCCTTGAAATCCATGTCATCCACCTTAATACCATTCAATCCCTTCCAATCCACCCGTCCAAACAGGCCCTTAGGTTTTAGGTTTAGGTTATAGTTTATAAGTTTAGGTTATAGGTTTTGGTTTTGGTTTTGGTTTTAGGTTTAGGTTGAGGTTATAAGTTTAGGTTATAGGTTTAGGTTTGAATTAAAGTTATAGGTTTAGGTTTGAGTTAAAGTTTAGGGATTCGGGTTCGGGTTCGGGTTTGGGTTCGGGTTTAGGTTATAGGTTTTGGTTTTGGTTTTGGTTATAAGTTTAGAATAACGTTTAGGTTTAGGTTATGGGTTTTGGGATTAGAGAATAGGTTTAAGTTATAAGTATAGGTTTAGGTTGGGTTATAGGTTAAGGTTTAGGTTTAGGTTATAAGTATAGGTTTTGGGATTTGAGAAAAGGTTTAGGTTATAAGTATAGGTTTAGGTTAAAGTTATAAGTTTAGGTTTAGGATATAAGTATAGGTTATAGGTTAAGGTTTTTGTTTAGGTTTAGGTTATAAGTATAAGTTTAGGGATTTGAGAAGAGGTTTAGGTTAAGGTTATAAGTTTAGGTTAAGGTTATAAGTATAGGTTTAGGTTATAGGTATATGTTTAGGTTTAGATTTATGTTTAGGTTAAGGTTTAGGTTAAAGGTTTTGGTTTAGGGTTAAGGGTGTGGTACCTGCAAATACAGACATAAACATGGCCTGTCCAAATGGTCAGGCCCTTCCAATGCTGTCCATAGGAAATGGACAGCTTCATCATGGTCATAACAGTGGTTCCCACCTTCCAGGGACCCCTGCTCATCTGGATAGCTCCGACGCACATCCGGGTCTACTCCATTAATCTCGAGCAAATACATAAATACGGCCTGTCCAAATGGTCAGGCCCTTTCAATGCTGTCCATAGGAAATGGATAGCTTCATCATGGTCATAACAGCATTTCTCACCTTCCAGGGACCCTCGCTCATCCGGATAGCTCCGACGCACATCCGGGTCTGCTCCATTAATCTCGAGCAAATACATAAATACGGCCTGTCTAAATGGCCAGGCCCTTTCAATGTTGTCCATAGGAAATGGATAGCTTCATCATGGTCATAACAGCGGTTCCCACCTTCCAGGGACCCCCGCTCTTCCGGATAGCTCCGACGCACATCCGGGTCTGCTCCATCAATATCGAGCAAATACATTTAAAAACAAGGTAGGCATCTATTTTTTTTATGAATGAAAACCAATCTTGAAGACTATTCATCAGACAGTCCCTACAATGGATAGTAGTTAGACATTGAATAATTAAAAGCATTAACCACTTCTATTGCATTTTTGCATATACACAAGATTCATAGGCTGAAAATTTGCCATTGAGATAGTGTTTTATGTTCGATTGGTAGAGACGGACAAGCTCTTTATACCATATGACCTACAGCTGATGAAAATTTCAAGTAAATTGTACGAGGTTTATAATAATCTTAGAAATTAGAAAATTTCCAATTATGTGCATTTCAGTCTGAGTTATTTCTCTAATCACGATAGCCTTGGGAGGGTTAATACGAGGGATGAGTTGATTGCAAGAGGCCGATTAAAACTATAGTAGGTTATCTTGCCGGACATAATCATTTCAAGACCAGCAAGATAACCTAATATAGTTTTAATCGGCCTCTTGCAATCAACCTATCCCTCGTATCAACCCTCTCAAGGCTATCGTCATTAGAGAAATAACTCAGACTGAAATGCACGTACTTGAAAATTTTCTAATCTCCAAGATTACTGTAAACCTCGTACAATTTACTTAAAAATTTTATAACGTGAAATAGTACATGAGTGAGAGAAGACAACGTAACCTTTTATATAGAAGCCAGAAATTGATAGGTTGGGATTGTCCTATCGAGGAGATTGTTGGGCGTAGTCCATCTGCTGTTGGGACAAACATGCATGGATTTGGATTATTGGACCATGGACCCCATCTGTCATTGAAAACTAAGGATTAAAATGGTGTGACAATCTATATGTAGTAAGATATATATATATATATATATAAATCCCTTGTGTAGTATTTGTGGATTATGTATTTGTGGATAATGTGTAGTTGTGTACATATACTTCATGGAAATTCGGTTCCTTTTATGTTTTGCCTGGTTGGGTAGTAAATCTTTTGATCCAATTTAGGATGGTAGCTTAATGGCACTCTTTTCAGATTGCTCCTCAAAGAATGGAATGAAATAAAGTACCCATAAGTTTTTCGCGACACATTACACAAATTGTGGTCATATGCACTATTAACTTGATATAGTTACTCTAACAAAGAACAAAGAACTTTTCAAATTGAAACCTACTGCATTTCTAACTCGAGTTTGTGTAAACCGACACACACACACTCACACACATCCGGTTTCTTGGTTTGGTTGCGCTCATTAAGCTTCTAACCGAACACTTCCTATATATCTATTTATTCCTCTCGCACATCTTTAACTGGGCTAGACTCATATTTTAGTTTTGTTCCATTTGAAAATTGTTGGTGACCCATTCTCCTCACATGTGGCACTGTTGTTCAGCTATCCTGGGCCTCCCAAATCATGGTTCCCAGTGTTCATGGTGCTCAACTCTTGAAATCATACTGGTAAAGCAATCCTAGCCATCCTATCAGTGGCTATTAAATGGATGGTTAAAAAGTAAAATAATGAGTGGGTCCAAATTTGAAGGGAAAAATCAGATGGTTACTATTTATCTTTCCAGTGCAGTTTTTATGGTGTGTGTATATGCTCTATCTCCATTTAGGTAAACAATTTGGATGATCTGGATTGCCTTGGAACTACACCATATGTGCGTTTGAAGAGAGTCGCCACCATTTTTTAAATTGTGCAAAACTAAATTAGGAGTGTAGCTCCTATAATTCTTACTTGAACATCCGGCTTCAAAAAGAGTGCAGATTTTAGACTGTTACTTCCACTGTAAAAGGGACTTGAGAGAAGACTTCTTATTGAACTTCTTTTCCCTCAACCACAGTTGGTAATGGTTGGTATTCCATTAGGGGTATTAAAATTTCAACAGCACCAAATAATGGTAGGTTTTCGTAAAACCGATCTTCTAGGCATTCAAGGCTGGTTTTCTGTTTTCCTGCTTATCGACTCCAATTCTCAAGTGAAATAAGAATGCCCCCGCAACTAATTGTACAGTGTGCCTTCCATCAGCTTATATAATCAACCCACATTTTGTCATTTTAGGCCTTCAAACTTGGGGGAAAATGCTTGTAAAAATGGGTTGCAAGTGAAGACAGCTGACAATCAGTTGTTTCCTTTTAATGTAATACACTTGGTAACAGATCCTTACTGTTCAATTCATGGACCACCTCTTGGATGAGCCATCCCCAAAATGGTGCTTGATCAGAAGTTAATTATCGATCTGTAACTGTTTTTTTGGATGGCCCAAGAAAAGTTTAGAGACAAGAGTTCAAATGAAAATAAAATCTCCAGATGGAAGTTATAAACAGTGTAACGGATGCATTTTTTACCATTAGGCCATCCATGAGGTGGTTGATTAGTTATTTGATTTTGATTAATCAATGTGTTAACCAAATTACTGATATACTCTCAATAAATTACCTGAGATGTAGAGAAGATGTTCAACATTTGTAGGGAAAATGACTGAGAGCCACAACTCTCTCCATAACTTCTAATAATACCAAGATAGTCTTTGTATAATTTCCTGTGGGGGCTGCAGTCGTTGCAAACTGGAGTGGGCCACCATGATCAGGCCTCAAGAGAATCAACCCACCTATACAATTAAGGGGAAAAAAAAACAGCATTAGTCTACATTCAATGAAAACTAAGCCAATAGTGAAGTCGTACCCATCAAACCCATGATCTACATCACTAAACTATAGGTCACATATGTGTGAGATCGCAAAATCATACACTTGCCAAGGTAGGGGACCTTGTATATCTGCTTGTTGCCCACTCCTTAAGAGAGTAAGAAAGGAGCATGCACCATGTGATGACAAACATGTGTGTGCAAAAACTCACGTGCAACTCTCCACTGGTGAAGGTTTGTTTAGATGCCACTTAAAAATGAGTTCATCTCATTTTAATTAATCATAAAATGGAATATCCATCTAGTTCATTCACAAGCTTGTCACTTCTACCTTTTGTAAAGGGAATTTTCTTTTTTTAATGGAATGCAGCATCTGATTACTTTTCTTTAGGACCGTTGGATCAATTTGTGTTTTCAGTGGGTATGATTTTCATGTACGGGACCATACCTTTCAAACAAGTGTGTGGTGAAAAGGAGAGGATGGTGAAAAAGAAGATGAAGAAAAATATCAGTGTCTCATTCCTCTAAAATAATCCTCAAATATTAAAAAAGCAAAATAAAAAACTAATATTATTAAATGAAATATTGTTTACAATGCACTTGTATAAAATTGAATGTGGAATAATAGATCATTTATGCATCAATTATGGAGATTATAAAATTAATTAATTAAATCTTAGATAGGTATTTAAATGGTGACGAAT
The DNA here is from genome assembly GCA_030180095.1 of Magnolia changhungtana. Classification (NCBI taxonomy): domain Eukaryota; kingdom Viridiplantae; phylum Streptophyta; class Magnoliopsida; order Magnoliales; family Magnoliaceae; genus Magnolia; species Magnolia changhungtana. Next base: position 168,061 of record JASAUF010000324.1, on the reverse strand, counting down.
CTAAACAATTCAACCGAAGTACTGTAATATATAACACAATTGAAGAAGACTAATCTATTATGTATATAAATCAATCACAATAGACACTCTGATCCATAGCTCAAGCGGTAGATTGAGTGAAGGATACCTCGTTTCAATACTGAGGTTTTGGTATTGATTTCCTTGTCAGGGTGGCTAACTGTGAAGTGTGAATTGAGAGTGGGTGTACTAACAAAGCTAATAAAAAAATAATAATAATAAATAATAAATAAAACGATCACAATTGTAGAAGAGTCCACTGATATACTCAATCTAAATATCCAACGTTCAGGTCATCCAAACCATCGATCATGTGGAACCTACCTAATTAAAAGTCTAACAACATGATGTACATTTATAATCAAATGCACTAAACTCATAATTTAACTAAAGATAAAAACTTTCCTTAAATAATAAAAATTATTAGAAATGTTAGATTGCTTGAACTTGTAAAAACCACTTCTATTAACTTAAATAAAGACTATGACATAAGAGTACATTCATAAAATTCAGTTAAAAGATAGCCAACTTATATTTTTACTAAAAAAATTAATAAATTGTGAAGTAAAACATATCTTTAACCTTGAAATCAGCCTTTCTATTTTTGACAATATTTTAAACATGAATTCTATAATTAGTCACAAAATTATGTCCATTCAAATTTAATGCAATTTAAGGTTTTCTTGACTTATATATATATATATAAAACCCCCACACACACTCACACCATAGTGGGATTTCAACACATATGGGGCAATTGGCACAGGCTATTAGATGGGATTAGGTAGGATAGAATCGCATTTGGTCTCATGCAATTCCATCCTCATTTGGAGAGGATGGGAAAAGTTGGATTAGGTGGGATGGAATTGCATTTGGTCTCGTGTAGGATTTCAGTAAATTTTAAAATTCACTACACATCTGGGCACCACATTGATGCATGCGTTTATCCATGCCGCCCATCCATATACACCATTTACACGTGACATTCTAGTTTTATATGTGTACAAGTGAACTACATCCATTGTAAATTTGGTCCGTTGATTACAATTCCATGGTCCACCAAACATGATTTTGCTTAATCATGGGATTTGATGGCTACAATACTATGGTATTTCCATACATGCAATTATTGTGTAATAATGATGTTAGTCCCATCTAATCGTATACTCAAAAGGGTAGGCAGGTGAGGCAATCACCTAAGGCCCCTTAATTATGAAGGCCCTATATTATAGCAAAATTAAAATTATTTAATTATGAAGGTCTTATATTATAGCAAAATTAAAATTAAGAAGAAGAAAAAAAGCTTAAAATTTTTGAAATAAAATTTATTATCGAAAGGCCTACAAAATAGGAACATCTAAAAATTAGTTTACAAATTTAAAATTGAAAATAAAAAACAAATCCTACAAATTAGCATTATCAATAATAACCATATATATATATGTGTGTGTGATAAAATGCCAATAAAAAATTTTAAAAATTAAAATTAAAAAAATAAATAAATAAATTCTTCCAACGTCCTCTTTCACCATCCACTGAAATTCACTGATATCCTCTAGTTTTTTTAAAATTACCTTCACAAAGCCTCTTTTTCAAACAAAACAAAAAATAAATAAATAAATAAATAAATAAATAAAACGAAGAACCCACTACAGAAGACAGCGATCCCACAGTATCCTATTTTCATTGTATTTCTCGCATTAACCGGTCGGCCAGGGATGTAGCAGTTGCGCCTATTAGCAAATCGTTTGGAGGAGGAGAAGAAGAAGAAAAAGAAGAAGAAGATCCAAACGACGAAAAGGAAAGCCACGAAATTGCATGAATGAAGCATCCCTAAATCCCTAAATCCCCAAATCCCCAAATCCCTAAATCCTTAAAACTCCAAATCGTTTCAATCGATATTGAGATTGAGAGAGATTGAGAGAGATTGAGAGAGAGAGAGAGATACCTGTTTGAGTTGGAGCGCCGATCACGGTCAACCGAGCTTTAGAGGATGCGTGGAGAGAGGGCGGTGGAGAGACGGCGCAGTGGAGAGATGGAGAGCACCGAGAGAGACAGAGAGAGAGGGAGCGGTGGAGAGAGGGGCGAGGTGGAGAGAGGGCGCGGTGGAGAGAGGGGCGGGGTGGAGAGAGGACTGAGAGAGAGAGAGAGAGAGGACAGAGCGAGAGTGAGAGAGGGTGCGAAAGTGAAAGAGGTCAGAGAGCGAGAGAGACCAAGTCTCTCTCACGAGAGGGACGTGGTCGGTGCTCTGTGGGCCCCACCATGATGTATGTGTTTCATCCCTGCCGTCCATCTATTTTTCCCTTTCATTTTATGGTATGAGATAAAAAAATGAGGTATATCCCAATGTCAACTGGACCACATTATAGGAAACAATGTTGAATGAGCGTTGACCATTAAAAACCTTTTAGGGGCCATATAAAGTTTTGGATCAATCTTATATGTTTTCTTCCTTTCATCTGGGCCTATATGACTTGATCAACAGATTGGATGTCAAATAGAAAGTACAATGGGCCTTGGGAGGGTTTTAATGGTGGATATCCAATCACTATGGTTTTCATGTGGTGTGGTCCAACTGAGATTTATATCCCTCTCATTTTTGGCATCAAGCCCTAATATGATTTGTAAAAATGGATGGACGACATGGATGAAGCACATACATCATGGTGGGACCCATAGAGCACCAACCAACATCATGGATTTCTGATCTGTTTTGTTATTGGGTTCACTTCCCACCATCAGCAATCGCAAGCAATAGACGGATTGGATGTCACATACACATCACTGTTGGACACCATGGACTCCCTACAACAACATTAGTTTATGAAATTAGTGTCCGTGATTCATCTCCGAAAGTACAAAATTTTAGAACTTCTCACCGAACATCAAATCAGCATGTTTGGAGTCCCACTAATTGGACGGTTCGGATTTATTATAGCTAAGTGACCAATCAATATACACCTGAGAATTCATTTTTACATACATAGATTATTGACTGCTACATGCAATTTTTTGGCCAATAAAGAGGGAAAAAAAAAGGATACTTGGTTAAAATCATTTACCTTTCCCTTCAAAGAATTTTTTTTAATTTTTTTTTTAATCTTCCCTCTCTACTGCTTGCTGACTTCATCTCCTTCCTTCAAGCTCACCTCTACCACTTCCACCATTCCAAAATGGCGATCGCCAGCAGCAGCCAAGTCGGATCCACCGGATTCTGGCCTAATAGACTTGAACATTGCCATCACCTGCATCATCGAGGGTCGCCTCGAAGGCCGATCGTCCAAGCAAAGGCCGCGAGCTTAGCTTAAGGTACTGCACAGACTCTGTTTCCAAGGTCGGATCTTCCTTCATCGAAGACTTTGGATCGAACACGTCGCTTACCTTCATTTTCGACTCGCTTAGCCCACCCTACCAAGTTGTTATCGCCGAAGTCGATTGAATCTGTAGGTTTCTTCCCCGATCGGCGATTCAAGGAGGATGACGCCGTGGCTGTGAGACGTCCCCTCCGGTAGAGCACTTGAAGCTCGGTAATATTCCGGCGAGACATAGCCAGGGGTTCTGTCGATGTCTTGTGGCCGAGATGTGTGTCCATGGTGCTTACCAGACGGGCCATGCCGAAATCGGTGACGCGAGCCTCCAACATTAGTTTATGAAATGTTGCTTTCTTTGTTTTTCAGCTGTTGCCAAAAATAATAATAATAATAATAATAATAATAATAATATTGTTTAGAATCTAAAGACACGGAGAGATCCTTGGATGTCCACAAAGACGAAAGCCACGAGTAAAAGCAACCATTTGATAATTTTCTTTACAACCATTGATTGATGGTATGTCCACCAATTCTCAATTTAGATGAATAAATTAGTATTAGTTTCAGTTCTTACTCTATTAAAGTCTTATCTCAAGATTTTGAATGGATTTTATTTTAGTTACTTTCTTTTTTCCTTTTTAAAACACACCCACAACATATGAGCTTTTTCTCTTCTGATAGCAACATAGACATCTATGGTAGTTCACCACATTTTAGTCCTTGCATCTCTCTAAAATCACATTGATCTAGCAGTCTAACCATCCAATTTTTGTCTATCAAATGGATGGTTGGAAGATAAATGGTGATGGGTTCATAGTCCAACGACAAAATAAGATGGCTAACATCATCTTCTCATTGTAAATTTTAGGCAATTTCCCGTTTATGATTAGCTGAGTAATTTGGACGCTCTGGATTTTCTTACTAGGATGCCATGTGCATGGCTGAAGAGTCCTTGAGATTTTTGAAATGGTAGTAAATTATCATAGGATGTGGTGTATTACAAAAGGTACTCTACACCCGACTCACAATTGGAATTAGTAGTGTACCATTCTCCTGACGCGAAATGGCCCAGGTTACAGTGTTCGGACAATCTTGACCATCTATTTTTGGCCTTTGAATTTGGACCACAACGGTGTTCTTGTTAATTGGCAATGTATATTGGATGGTTAGCAATCACGTGGCTAGGATTTTTGGTAGTATGGTTCTGAGATACTTTCTATCCAACAAGCGGTCTGAGTAGATTGGATGTCAAACAAACAGTACAGTGGACCTCAGGAGGATTTTAATGGTGGATATCACTATTGAATATGCGGAAAATCACTATTGAATATGTGGAAAATCACTATTGAATATTTTTCTTATTTTTAACCGTCTAATAAAAAAGTAATTATTACATTCTTTCACCTGTTTGAAAATGAGTGAGTTCACCTGGGAAACCGGTCCAATAATGTTCAATTGGCCCACATGAAAGGAAACAATGGACTTATTTGTCCACCATTGAAAGATGATTCTTTTACTGGGCCCACGTTGAGGTTTATTCACCATCTAACCCGTTCATAGGGTCACATGGACATGGATAAGTGAAAAATATAAATATAAGCCCAATCTAAAATTCCACAATAATGTCCATATGATACATTAGAATGTGATCATAGAAATGGTCTTTTTTCATATACGTACCTTCCTTGCTACTAGCCTCACTTTATTGAGTCATTTCATCGAACACTTGGTGAGCAACAACAATATCAAAGTAACTGGAGAGTTGGGTTCGATCCGAGTCAAGTCAAGCTCGGGCAAGCTTGAACTGACAGTGAAGTGTGAACTAACATGCTACATGGAGCCAGAAGGACCCTGACATGGTAGATCCTTCTCTCTGCATTAGGTGTAAAAGGGTCATCCATCAATCTGAATTGTCCAACTGATGGTCTTTATTATGGATGGTCATCCATCAATCTGTTGGGCCCACCGTGAATGTATCTGGTCTATCCATGCCGTCCATCCATTAATTTTTCCACAATATTTTACGGGCTGAGACAAAAAATTAAGCATGCCCAAAAATCAAGTGGACCATACAATAGAAACAGTTGGAATAATTATTTCCATCGTTGAAACCTCTATAGGGTCCACAGTGATGTATATTTCTCATCCAACCTGTTCATAAGATCACAAATCCATGGATGAAGGCAAATCACAAAAACAAGCTTGATCCAAAACTTCCGTGGCCCCCAAGAAATTTTCAATGGTCGATGTTCAATTCACACTGTTTCTGGTGGTGTGGTCCAATTGAGGTTTGTATATACTTCATTTGTTGGGTCAATCACTAAAATTATCAGGTAAAATGGATGGACGGAGTGGATAAAATACATAAATCAAGGTGGACCCCACAAGTGTTTACCCAAAGACACTACCCTCCCAAAACCCCCAAATCCCGTGCCCGCCCCTCCCAAAACCCAAATCCCTCCAAAAAATTCCCTCGCCCGCCCCTCCCAAACCCTCTCTCTCTCTCTCGCGCCCGGCCCTCTTTCCCAACACCTCTCTCTCTCTCTCTCTCTCTCTCTCTCTCTCTCTCGCGCGCGCCCGGCCCTCTTTCCCAACACCTCTCTCTCTCTCTCTCTCGCTAGGGTTTTGAAATCCCCCATTCGCCGCAAACCCACCTTAGATCTGTGAGAGCGACTTGGAGAGCACTCGAAAAAAGAAGAAGAAGAAGAAGAAGAAGAAGAAGAAGAAGAAGGGGAGGAAATCCAGACATCTCAGACATCTATCCTGCAATCTACGATCTCTAGCTCCTCAAAACCTAGGTTACTCTCTCTCTCTCTCAATGCCGATTTATGAATTCGGGATTTAGTAATTTATGGATTTTTTATTTGAGGCTGATTGTTGGATGAGGCTGATTTTTGTCTCATCTCTTTATCCTCGTGAATTACACTTGGTTTACGGGTGCGGTGAAAGATAGACACCCGTGGTTGTCTCACATAGAATCCGCATCCGATCCCCAATGTTCCATCCGGTGTGGCCCATCCAAGTTTGTTGATTATAGCAGAGATTTTGTCTTACGGAATAAGATCAAAGAAGGAACTTGATAAGAGGAGTGGATTTTATATATACAACATGGCGGTTCCCACGGATTTGGGTGTTCTACGGACTGCTTAGAACATGTGTAGTAGAGGATTCGAGTCCCATGTACAGTGATGTTGTTTCAAGGGACCAGAACAGTCAACAACTCCATTTTCCTCATATGGCATAAAACACCCAAGCTGTGTGGTGTGAGCCATATGTTGTACGTGTGAAATCCACGCCGTCCATCAAGCGATAACCATTATCTAGGCAGCACATCCATAAGATAATCTCGATTAGAAACTGATATGGACCACATCAATGGGAACGATGTAAAATTGCTACAAATGCCGCTAAGGTTACACGGTGTGGCCTGCCTTTGTTTTGTATCGGGATTATTTATGCATATTCTCTGTATGTTGGTCACTTACACTTGATTAAATGGTTTGATGAAAGATATACACTGCAACGGCCCACATACAAACTTATGGTTATCATCCCATCCTCATTGTTCCATGTTAGCGTCACGATCTGAGCAGTGGATCTAAGCTAATTTTTCAACTTCAGGCCTTGTTAGGATATAACCTGTTAGACAGTGTATTTTACATATGAAACAGGGTGGGTCACACATGCTTGATTTTTTAATGAATAGATGTCCCACACATGTATTAGGTTGACACATGACCATGTATAGATGTGCATGTGAGCTTAGTAAACCACTCAAAGGCAAAGGGCAGACATACATTCTCCCCTATGATCCTTAATAGCAAAAGCTTCTGTCTTAGCCTCACGAACACGAACCCCATCACAGTAACCATCGACGACTTTCACACCAAGTCTAAATTTCCTGCTACGAATCCAACTAGAGTTGTCTGTGAAGGTGAGCTCTCCTAGGGTGCCAAGTCCATCCTTAAGTTGCATCAGATAAATCTTGTTTAACTGCATTGTATTCTGGCCCCATCATTACTTTCTCAATGGGAAATTGTGTTTGACTGCATTGTATTTGGGTCACATCGTTACTTCCTGTGTATAATGCCACAGTAATATGTGACAATGTGACTCAATCATAATCTAGACAAATAAAATTTATCTATTTGTCATAAAAAGAAGATTCAACGCATTTTCTCATCTTATATATAAAAAGGAGCTTGACAAACTTGTGTAATAGGCAACTTTTTTGAGTGTTTAAATAGTCTTTTGTTATCAATAGTTCCATGTCTTGGCATAGTTTGCATTAATGTGTATTGCATATACTATTTATAAGAGTATGCTTATCAAGCCTCATGATTTGCACATAAAACTCCGAATGCATTAGGAGTTGTATAAACTTTCCATTTCAACCAACCCTGTTCTACAAGGTTTATTGTTGACAACTATTGTTTGGATAATGACACTTGTTTTAATAAAACCTATGATAAGCTTACTCAAAAAATTAGCTATTAATGTCGATTGGACAACAAAGCGTGAAGTTTAGTTAGCTCATTTTTTATTATAAAACACATAGTATAAATGTATAATTACCTCATGTGCACATAAATGACATATGTGTCACACTAATCATAAGTATAAATGTGTCACATATGAAACTACTCATTTATAAATTAAAACCACCCACACATGCTACATTCAATATTTAAGCATTGCACATGTGTCATAATATTCATACTGATCATGAATACATATGGCACACTTGCTATATTCAGTTTTCAAGTGACGTAAATGTGCTATCATACATCTTCAAGTGAATCAGCCTATCACATCTTCAAGTGATTCTTCACGCCTTTAGACATTAAAAAGGGAAGAATAACAAAACAAGTTAGTGGATTGACAAACGAATTGCTAGGAAGCAGTTCTTGGAATGATGAGAAATATTCCTCAATATCTAGAATTAGAAAAAAAAAACTCTTTCAATTCATAGACAAAATTTCAAATCAGCTCCAAAATCTGATGTAGGCTAAATTGGGCCCAAGATCCATGGGCCACGCCCAAACCCATTAGGCCTAGGCCCAAGGCCACATTTGGCCCATCAATAAAGAGGCCCAAGCCTCCTAATTAGGCAGCTAACTATGCAAAATCAATCAGCCAACCATGTAATAAAATTTCATTAAATATCTTTTATCTGATGCAAGACATGAAATCAGTCCACTTGGACATGTGTTTACAATGCTTATAATACTTAAATCAATCCACTTGAACATGTGTTTACAATGCTTGAATCAGTCCACTTGGACATGCGTTTACGATGATTAAATCACTCCACTGGAACATGTGTTTATGATGCTTAAATCAATCAACTCGGATGTGTAGTAATGATGCCAAGATATTTGGCAACAACATGTGTTTATGATGCTTAACTGGATCGACCTGGATGTGTGGTAATGATGCTAAGATCAAATTTCTAGAACATTTGCTTATAATGCTTAAATCAATTCACTTGAACATGTATGAATGATGCTTTACTTAGTTCACTTGAACATGTGTGAATGATGCTCAACTTGGTTGTGTATAAAAATGTGCGAATGATGCTTAACTTGGTTCACTTGAACATGTGTGAATAATGCTTGACTTGGTTCACTTGAGCACGGGTGAATGGTGCGTCGGATGTAATTATAAGATTTGTAAGTTAGATAATTAGTTACTCGTTTGAGGATTTCTATAGGGCCATACATAGATATGGTGTGTTTTTGGTGGCATAGAAATCGCTCAAATTGTCCCTTTTTAGACAGTTCAAGGTTAGATGGAAAGTATGCTTTCATACACTCTATTTATATGTTCATGCTTGATCCGCGGTTCATCTCTTCGTTTCTCTCTGGATATGTTTCTTTCATTCCGTATCCAATGTCAAATATCTTTACATCGATTTAGATATTTGGCATCGGAATGTAACGTAAGATTAACTTATCTGGAGAGGCATGGGGAGATACTGCCGGATTTTCGGTGTGGACGTTTAAATGGGAATATGAAAGTATTACAATCTATCCAACCTTGGATGAGTAACTAATTTAGGATTTAATTATATTGCCTTAGAATTAATGGAGCAGACCCAGATATGCGTCGGAGCTATCCGGATGAGCGGGGGTCCATGGAAGGAGGGAACCGCTATTATGACCATGATGAAGCTGTCCATTTCCTATGGATAACATTGGAAGGGCCTGGCCATTTGGACAGGCCGTGATTATGTCTGTATTTACTCAAGATTAATGGAGCAGACCTGGATGTGCGTCGGAGCTATCCGGATGAGCGGGGGTCCCTGGAAGGTGGGAACCGCTGTTATGACCATGATGAAGCTGTCCATTTCCTATGGACAGCATTGGAAGGACCTGGCCATTTGGACAGGCCGTGATTAAGTTTGTATTTTCTCGAGATTAATGGAGCAGACCTGGATGTGCGTCGGAGCTATCCGGATGAGCGGGGGTCCCTGCAAGGTGGGAACCGCTGTTATGACCATGATGAAGTTGTCCATTTCCTATGGACTGCATTGGAAGGGCCTGACCATTTGCACAGGCCGTATTTATGTATTTGCTCGAGATTAATGGAGCAGACCCAGATGTGCGTCGGAGCTATCCGGATGAGCGAGGGTCCCTGGAAGGTAGGAACCGCTGTTATGACCATGATGATGCTGTCCATTTCCTATGGACAGCATTAAAAGGGCCTGGCCATTTGGACAGGCTAGGTTTATGTCTGTATTTGCAGGTACCACACCCTTAACCTAAACCTATAATCCAACCTAAACATATACTTATAATTTAATCATATTCTCAAACCCTTCAACCTAACCTACACGTTAAAACTAAACCTATACCTAAACCTAAACCTATTCTCAACTCCCTACCCTAAACCTAAGCCTAAACATGAAAACCCAAGCCTAAACCCGATCCCGAACCCCAATGCCTAAACCTTAACCTATTCTCAATTCCCAAAGCTATATAACCTATAACCTTATCCTTAACCTATAACCTAAACTTATAACCTTAACCTTATCCAAAAATAAAACCTACACCTATTACCTAAACCTACACCTATTACCTAAACATTAACCTATTCTCAAATCCCTAAACCTAAACCTACACCTAATCCCAATCTCCACTCCCTACCCTAAACCTAAGCCTAAACATGAAAACCCAAGCCTAAACCCGATCCCGAACCCCAACCCGATTTCCAATGGCTAAACCTTAACCTATTCTCAATTCCCAAAGTTATAACCTATAACCTTATCCTAAACCTAACCTAAACCTATAACCTTAACCTATAACCTAAACTTATAACCTTAACCTTATCCTAAAACCGAAACCTACACTTATTACCTAAACCTTAACCTATTCTCAAATCCCTAAACCTAAACCTACACCTAATCCCAATCTCATCTCCCTACCCTAAGCCTAAGCCTAAACATGAAAACCCAAGCCTAAACCCGATCCCGAACCCCAACCCGATCTCCAATGCCTAAACCTTAACCTATTCTCAATTCCCAAAGCTATAACCTATAACCTTATCTTAAACCTAACCTAAACCTATAACCGAAACCTATAACCTTAACCTATAACCTAAACTTATAACCTTAACCTTATCCTAAAACCAAAACCTACACCTATTACCTAAACCTTAACCTATTCTCAAATCCCTAAACCTAAACCTACACCTAATCCCAATCTCAACTCCCTACCCTAAACCAAAGCCTAAACATGAAAACCCAAGCCTAAACCCGATCCCGAACCCCAACCCGATTTCCAATGCCTAAACCTTAACCTATTCTCAATTCCCAAAGCTATAACCTATAACCTTATCCTAAACCTAACCTAAACCTATAACCTTAACCTATAACCTAAACTTATAACCTTAACCTTATCCTAAAACCAAAACCTACACCTATTACCTAAACCTTAACCTATTCTCAAATCCATAAACCTAGACCTACACCTAATCCCAATCTCATCTCCCTACCCGCCTAAGCATAAACATGAAAACCCAAGCCTAAACCTGATTCCAAGCCCCAACCCAATTTCCAATGCCTAAACCTTAACCTATTCTCAATTCCCAAAGCTATAACCTATAACCTTATCCTAAACCTAACCTAAACCTATAACCTTAACCTATAACCTAAACTTATAACCTTAATGTAACGCCCTGAAAATCGGGGGTCGAGTAGTAACTCAACTCTCGAGTTCCAGAACATCACTTATGCAACAAAATGAATGATGATTGAATGTTGACTGTATTAGAGTAGTGAACATGAGTGAGATTAAGCCAAAACAACATATCATACTCCAGAGACAGTTAAAGTTGCAAGCGGAAGACCAGTAATAGATAGACAAAATATATAAACTATGATGAGTCTCCAGAGTGTGATAACATTTCCAGGTTAAATAATTACAAGGACAATTCTAAAATATACCTAATGTGATGACGTGTAAAGTCTCCTATCCCAAATACCATAGCCCGTCAAGATACAATACCGAGTCTTCATAGACACATCGAGAGAGATACAGATAGGAGAACTCCTCCTCATCACCATAGAAGTAGTCCGGCTCTGCTTCACAAGCATCGCCATCACCTGAAACTCAACAAATCTGTTTGGTGTGTACAACACCGTCCCGTAACATGGGAGTGAGTAGCTAACTCAGTGGAACAATAAGGCATAAGTTAACATGTTATCAATGCAGTCAAGTAGTAATGATAAAGCAGTAAATCAAGCACTCCTAGTTACTCTGATTAATGCAAGTATGAATGCAGGTATGATGGATGCCCTCTCCGACATACTCCCTCATGCGGCACCATCTCACGTTCGCGCATGCTTACATCCCACAGTGCTCCACATCTTCCAGGCACATGCGATGCATGATGAGCATGATTACCGAGTTTTTAATTAGTCCATTTCAAACAGCAGGATTGGGAAACTAAGGTACCTCCCTTGTATCATTCCCAAACATGATCCATTCTAGGGTCGTCAGTCCTAGTTAATATCAGACGATGATGTATTTTCTAGGTCACTGCAGAGGCTGCCAGGGCTGTTACGCACAAAAGGTTGCACCACTCCCCCATCACCCCTTAAACGATTCATCACTATAAAGCTATAAAGAAACAGGCCTAGTTCATACTCTATATATCGCGGCGAACCCTAAGGCACGCTGCAACTTCAGAATATGCTCGCGGTCACTACAAAGGGCTGCCAGGACTGTTACGCACAAAGGTTGCACCACTCCCCCATTACCTTATCAATGTAGGCCGACAGCGCGAATATAGTGTCCCATACCACCATAATCGGCTCACGAGTTGAGTTGCTCACTGTGGTCAATAGGGGGAGGCACGTACCCCCCGAAGGCCGACAGCTCGACCACGGTGTCCCATACCACCATGCCCGGCTCATGAGTCTTAGCGGATCGAGGTACCATGGTTAACGGGATTATCACTGGTAAGTTTGGTACCCTAGGTTCAAGCATTAGCGACCAAACATGGTGAACATACATTAGACAAATCGGGTTACATAACGAGCTCGGCTAGCTCGAGCGCACAACAAGTTGAATGACATGAAGTGCATAAGCACTTCGCGTGGCCAACCAATATCCCCAACCGAAGTACGACTCGAGTTCGTCGAACACATCACACGTGGCGACATGAAACTCAACCACGATCTCCAATCTAGTACCGATTGTCTGGACTATAATCATAGCCCCAAGCACAATCAATTGTCATCCATAGCATGTGGAGTAAAGCATGATAAACAAAGTAATTCAAGCATGATAAATAAAGTAATTTAAACATGCTAGTAGGCATGTTATAAGCATATTATAAAGCATGTTGTAAAACACTACACTCATAGGAATACAAACACATGTATTGTAAGTAAGTGGTTTAGGTGATCAACCTCATGGAGGTAATCATGCACGTCGCTAGGATAGTCGAGAATCCAATCTCAACACCCTTAAACATTACAATTTACTAACTACTACTCATTCAGACATTTCAACAAACACTTTAAAATATAGGAATCAACATACATGACATATGTTGATCACAGAGGTATAAGGCCAAATCCTTTCACTAGGGAGTTACCCCAATCATAACACGCATACACCCATGACGGATAGTCATGGCAAGCAGGAAACCAAGTTCCATATTCATTCAGTCATTTCCACAAACACTTGGGCCACACATTTTAGCATATATATTGTGTATCGGCCGTGGCGTGATTTAGGGTAAATCCTTTCATCAAAGGGGTATTGCCAATACAACAATCAATTATCCATGACAATTAGTCATGGCGAGCACGAATGAGAATTCTATACTCATTCAGTCATTTTCACAACACTTAGAATACACTATTACAACATACATGGTGTATGTTAGCAAAACATGTATTAGGGCTATCCTTTAGCCAAGTGAGTATTTTATTCATGTATAATATATTACTACAACAAATAATCATGATAAATACATCTCCAAAATTTATACGTATACAGTATTTTCTAGAATACGCATTTTCAACATACATAGTGTATACAAGCAAACATGTATTACGGCGATTCCTTCGCCAAGTAAATATTTTATACGCACATAATATATTTATATGACAATTAATCATGACAAACACATCGCTAAAATATACATGTATACGGTGCTTGCATACAATAATCGTATTTCTACATACATAGTGTTTGTTAGTAAACATGTATTTAGGCGAATCCTTTCGCCAAGCTAGTATTTTATTCATATATTGTATAATCATATATTAAATAAGTATGTCAAACATTATTCCAAAAGAAATACGTATACGGTATTTCTAACATACACAATTTCAACATACGTCGCATTTACAAGTGAACATGTATTTTGGCGATTCCTTTCGCCAAACTAGTATTTTATTCATATATTATATAATCATACATTAAATAAACATGTCAAACATTTATCCAAAAAAATATGTATACGGTATTTCTACGTATACCTAGAATATGTGAAATTCCATATTTCACAACGTTAATCGAAACAGGAAACGGAAAGCACTTTGTACATGTGCAATTGCATGCAGATCATGAATCTACCATTATCTGACATTGAAAGCGTTGAAAACCGTAACTTATACACTTAAAGTCCTCACCTTTGCCTTTGGAAACGAAACGAATCAGCAAGGGTAGTAGAACTTCCGTCTACGGGAGATTTCTAGCCTAAAGAGCGGAATCGGTTAGTCGGTACACATCCTACATCGATCCCATCTCAAATTAGACCTAGGGTTAGGGTTTCTTACCTTCAAATGAGACGGAATACGCCGGGAAAACACCTGGAATGAAGCGGTGTAGGCCGTGTAAAGGTCCAAAGCAGTAAGAGGAAGATCGGCAACAATCTCTATGTCTTTCTCTCTCTTTTCTCTCTCTCCCTCTAGGGTTTTCTCCAAAATTCGTATGGCTGTGAGAGGGGCTGTTCTAAGCTCCTTTTATAGCCACAAACATTACGAAATTAGACTCAGGTTCAAGGGGTACTGCTAATATAGGATTTTCGTCGCTTTTCCAGCTCAAAAGGGAAGTTCTGGTGGCCCTTCTTGAACCAAACGTCAGACTTAAGCTCACCATCGATGGATCTACGTGGGATTACGTTTTTGACTCGATCGGATACCCAGATCACACGTGGTGGACCACTTTCAGTTCGACGGTCAGTGGGCCACGATCAGAAATTCCAAGTACATGTAAATGTTCCTGAAATTTTTCTTAATCCGAGGGTGTAATTTGGTCGATTCTGACGGTCAGGTTGCTTATCTTGTGACGCGTCAACGAATGATGCCGATCACTATTCCGATATTTATTTTGGATGGGAATAGTGTTTTTCACACTCCCTCGCTCCGAATCGAAACGAATGGCCATGGAACATCGGATGGAGCTGATTTTTGAGATGATTGTTAAGCCCAGTGGGGCGGTCCTAGTTCCTTAGCTTCGGGTTAATCGGACTCCCGATGTGTGATCTAGACTTAATACGAAATTTCGTTTCATTCCCGAGAGCAGACGGGAAATGAGTTTGGTTCTAAACTTTAGGTTAACCTAGCGCCAATGATTCTACAAGTTTTGGGTCTTGCAGAACGTATTTAAAGCGATTCAGACGGATTTCGTAGCAAATCTGGTTTCACACCTAGTTACTTTGTCTCATTTCTAAAGGATTTAGTCCTAAGTGAATTCTGGTCGAGGTGGTACTCAGGCCTTTGGAGTTTATATATAAAGTGATCCAAGTTATACTACTTAGCTAGTTTAAGATAGTGTCTAGGGTGAAAGTTATTAGAAAAATTGGAAGATCAAGGTGATGAAGGGTGAGGTTTGTGAAGGAAATGAGTTCAAAGGCGGCTTTAGACTTTGGGATTCAGTTCTGACAAGTTAATGAGATATTACGATCGACCCATTGCCTAAGGTCATCTAATCCCAGGTTGGCAAAAATTCGGGGCGTTACACTTAACCTTATCCTAAAACCAAAACCTACACCTATTACCTAAACCTCAACCTATTCTCAAATCCCTAAACCTAAACCTACACCTAATTCCAATCTCAACTCCCAACCCTAAACCAAAGCCTAAAGATGAAAACCCAAGCCTAAACCCGATCCTAAACCCCAACCCGATTTCCAATGCCTAAACCTTAACCTATTCTCTATTCCCAAAGCTATAACCTACAACCTTATCCTACACCTAACCTAAACCTATAACCTTAACCTATAACCTAAACTTATAACCTTAACCTTATCCTAAAACCAAAACCTACACCTATTACCTAAACCTTAACCTATTCTCAAATCCCTAAACCTAAACCTACACCTAATCCCAATCCCAACTCCCTACCCTAAACCAATGCCAAAACATGAAAACCCAAGCCTAAACCCGATCCCAACCCTAACCCGATCTCCAACGCCTAAACCTTAACCTATTCTCAATTCCCAAAGCTATAACCTATAACCTTATCCTAAACCTATAACCTAAACCTATAACCTTAACCTATAACCTAAACTTATAACCTTAACCTTATCCTAAAACCAAAACCTACACCTATTAACTAAACCTTAACCTATTCTCAAATCCCTAAACCTTGAACCTACACCTAATCCCAATCTCAACTCCCTACCCAAAACTAAAGCCTAAACATGAAAACCCAAGCCTAAACCCGATCTCGAACCCCAACCCGTTCTCCAATGCCTAAACCTTAACCTATTCTCAATTCCCAAAGCTATAACCAATAACCTTATCCGAAACCTAACCTTAACCTATAACCTAAACTTATAACCTTAACCTTATCCTAAAAGCAAAACCTACACCTATTACCTAAACCTTAACCTATTCTCAAATCCCTAAACCTAAACCTACACCTAATCCCAATCTCAACTCCCTACCCTAAACCAAAGCCTAAACATGAAAACCGAAGCCTAAACCCGATCCCGAACCCCAACCCGATTTCCGATGACTAAACCTTAACCTATTCTCAATTCCCAAAGCTATAACCTATAACCTTATCCTAAACCTAACCTAAACCTACAACCTTAACCTATAACCTAAACTTATAACCTAAACCTTATCCTAAAACCAAAACCTACACCTATTACCTAAACCTTAACCTATTCTCAAATCCATAAACCTAGACCTACACCTAATCCCAATCTCATCTCCCTACCCGCCTAAGCATAAACATGAAAACCCAAGCCTAAACCCGATCTAAGCCCCAACCCAATTTCCAATGCCTAAACCTTAACCTATTCTCAATTCCCAAAGCTATAACCAATAACCTTATCCTAAACCTAACCTTAACCTATAACCTAAACTTATAACCTTAACCTTATCCTAAAACCAAAACCTACACCTATTACCTAAACCTTAACCTATTCTCAAATCCCTAAACCTAAACCTACACCTATTCCCAATCTCAACTCCCTACCCTAAACCAAAGCCTAAAAATGAAAACCCAAGCCTAAACCCGATCCCGAACCCCAACCCGATTTCGAATGCCTAAACCTTAACCTATTCTCTATTCCCAAAGCTATAACCTACAACCTTATCCTACACCTAACCTAAACCTATAACCTTAACCTATAACCTAAACTTATAACCTTAACCTTATCCTAAAACCAAAACCTACACCTATTACCTAAACCTTAACCTATTCTCAAATCCCTAAACCTAAACCTACACCTAATTCCAATCCCAACTCCCTACCCTAAACCAAAGCCTAAACATGAAAACCCAAGCCTAAACCCGATCCCGAACCCCAACCCGATCTCCAATGCATAAACCTTAACCTATTCTCAATTCCCGAAGCTATAACCTATAACCATATCCTAAACCTATAACCTAAACCTATAACCTTAACCTATAACCTAAACTTATAACCTTAACCTTATCCTAAAACCAAAACCTACACCTATTAACTAAACCTTAACCTATTCTCAAATCCCTAAACTCAACCTACACCTAATCCCAATCTCAACTCCCTACCCTAAACTAAAGCCTAAACATGAAAACCCAAGCTTAAACCCGATCCAGAACCCCAACCCGGTTTCCAATGCCTAAACCTTAACCTATTCTCAATTCCCAAAGCTATAACCAATAACCTTATCCTAAACCTAACCTTAACCTATAACCTAAACTTATAACCTTAACCTTATCCTAAAACCAAAACCTACACCTATTACCTAAACCTTAACCTATTTTCAAATCCCTAAACCTAAACCTACACCTAATCCCAATCCCAACTCCCTACCCTAAACCAAAGCCTAAACATGATAACCCAAGCCTAAACCCGATCTCGAACCCCAACCCGATCTCCAATGCATAAACCTTAACCTATTCTCAATTCCCAAAGCTATAACCTATCACCTTATCCTAAACCTATAACCTAAACCTATAACCTTAACCTATAACCTAAACTTATAACCTTAACCTTATCCTAAAACCAAAACCTACACCTATTAACTAAACCTTAACCTATTCTCAAATCCCTAAACCTGAACCTACACCTGATCCCAATCTCAACTCCCTACCTAAAACTAAAGCCTAAACATGGAAACCCAAGCTTAAACCCGATCTCGAACCCCAACCCGTTCTCCAATGCCTAAACCTTAACCTATTCTCAATTCCCAAAGCTATAACCTATAACCTTATCCTAAACCTAACCTTAACCTATAACCTAAACTTATAACCTTAACCTTATCCTAAAACCAAAACCTACACCTATTACCTAAACTTTAACCTATTCTCAAATCCCTAAACCTAAAGCTACACCTAATCCCAATCTCAACTCCCTACCCTAAACCAAAGCCTAAACATGAAAACCCAAGCCTAAACCCGATCCCGAACCTTAACCCGATTTCCAATGCCTAAACCTTAACCTATTCTCAATTCCCAAAGCTATAACCTATAACCTTATCCTAAACCTAACCTAAACCTATAACCTTAACCTATAACCTAAACTTATAACCTTAACCTTATCCTAAAACCAAAACCTACACCTATTACCTAAACCTTAACCTATTCTCAAATCCATAAACCTAGACCTACACCTAATCCCAATCACATCTCCCTACCCGCCTAAGCATAAACATGAAAACCCAAGCCTAAACCTGATTCCAAGCCCCAACCCAATTTCCAATGCCTAAACCTTAACCTATTCTCAATTCCCAAAGCTATAACCTATAACCTTATCCTAAACCTAACCTAAACCTATAACCTTAACCTATAACCTAATCTTATAACCTTAACCTTATCCTAAAACCAAAACCTACACCTATTACCTAAACCTTAACCTATTCTCAAATCCCTAAACCTAAACCTACACCTAATTCCAATCTTAACTCCCAACCCTAAACCAAAGCCTAAACATGAAAACCTGCTTAAACCCGATCCCGAACCCCAACCCGATCTCCAATGCCTAAACCTTAACCTATTCTCAATTCCCAAGCTATAACCGATAACCTTATCCTAAACCTAACCTAAACCTATAACCTAAACCTATAACCTTAACCGATAACCTAAACTTATAACCTTAACCTTTTCCTAAAACCAAAACCTACACATATTACCTAAACCTTAACCTATTCTCAAATCCCTAAACCTAAACCAATACCTAATCCCAATCTCAACTCCCAACCCTAAACCTAAGCCTAAACATGAAAACCCAAGCCTAAACCCGATCCCGAACCCCAACCCGATTTTCAATGCCTAAACCTTAACCTATTCTCAATTCCGAAAGCTATAACCTACAACCTTATCCTACACCTAACCTAAACCTATAACCTTAACCTATAACCTAAACTTATAACCTTAACCTTATCCTAAAACCAAAACCTACACCTATTACCTAAACCTTAACCTATTCTCAAATCCCTAAACCTAAACCTACACCTAATCCCAATCCCAACTCCCTACCCTAAACAAAAGCCTAAACAGGAAAACCGAAGCCTAAACCCGATCCCGAACCCCAACCCGATCACCAATGCCTAAACCTTAACCTATTCTCAATTCCCAAAGCTATAACCTATAGCCTTATCCTAAACCCAACCTAAACCTATAACCTTAACCTATAACCTAAACTTATAACCTTAACCTTTTCCTAAAACCGAAACCTACACCTATTACCTAAACCTTAACCTATTCTCAAATCCTAAACCTAGACATACACCTAATCCCAATCTCATCTCCCTACCCGCCTAGGACTAAACACATGAAAACCAAGCCTAAACGATTCCAAACCCCAACCCGATTTCCAATGCCTAAACCTTAACCTATTCTCAATTCCCAAAGCTATAACCTATAACCTTATCCTAAACCTAACCTAAACCTATAACCTTAACCTATAACCTAAACTTATAACCTCAACCTTATCCTAAAATCAAAACCTACACCTATTACCTAAACCTTAACCTATTCTCAAATCCCTAAACCTAAACCTACACCTAATCCCAATCTCAACTCACTACCCTAAACCTAAGCCTAAACAGAAAACCCAAGCTAAACCCGATCTCGAACCGCAACCCAATTTGCAATGCCTAAACCTTAACTTATTCTCAATTCCCAAAGCTATAACCTATAACCTTATCTTAAACCTAACCTAAACCTATAACCTTAACCTATAACCTAAACTTATAACCTTAACCTTATCCTAAAACCAAAACCTACACCTATTACCTAAACATTAACCTATACTCAAATCCCTAAACCTAAACCTACACCTAATCCCAATCTTAACTCCTATGCTAAACCAAAGCTAAACATGAAAACCCAAGCCTAAACCCGATCTCGAACCCCAACCCAATTTCCAATGCCTAAACCTTAACCTATTCCCAATTCCCAAAGCTATAACCTATAACCTTATCCTAAACCTATAACCTAAACTTATAACCTTAACCTTATCCTAAAATCAAAACCTACACCTATTACCTAAACCATAACCTATTCTCAAATCCTAAACTTAAACATACACCTAATCCCAATCTCAACTCCCTACCCTAAACCAAAGCATAAACATGAAAACCCAAGCCTAAACCCGATCCCGAACCCCTACCCGATCTCCAATGCCTAAACCTTAACCTATTCTTAATTCCCAAAGCTATAACCTATAACCTTATCCTAAACCTAACCTAAACCTATAACCTTAACCTATAACCTAAACTTATAACCTTAACCTTTTCCTAAAATCGAAACCTACACCTATTACCTAAACCTTAACCTATTCTCAAATCCCTAAACCTAAACCTACACCTAATCCCAATCTCATCTCTCCTACCCTAAGCCTAAGCTTTAACATGAAAACCCAAGCTTTAAACCCGATCCCAAACCCCAACCCGATTTCCAATGCCTAAACCTTATCCTACTCTCAATTCCCAAAGCTATAACCTATAACCTTATCCTAAACCTAACCTAAACCTATAACCTAAACCTATAACCTTAACCTATAACCTAAACTTATAACCTTAACCTTTTCCTAAAACCGAAACCTACACCTATTACCTAAACTTTAACCTATTCTCAAATCCCTAAACCTAAACCTACACCTAATCCCAATCTCAACTCCCTACCCTAAACCAAAGCCTAAACATGAAAACCCAAGCCTAAACCCGATCCCGAACTTCCAACCCGATCTCCACTTTGCTTAAACCTTAACGTATTCTCAATTCCCAAAGCTATAACCGATAACCTTATCCTAAACCTAACCTAAACCTATAACCTAAACCTATAACCTTAACCGATAACCTAAACTTATAACCTTAACCTTTTCCAAAAACCAAAACCTACACATATTACCTTAACCTTAACCTATTCTCAAATCCTAAACCTAAACCAATACCTAATCCCAATCTCAACTCCCAACCCTAAACCTAAGCCTAAACATGAAAACTAAGCCTAAACCCGATCCCGAATCCCAACCCGATTTCCAATGCCTAAACCTTAACCTATTCTCAATTAAAAAGCTATAACCTACAACCTTATCCTACACCTAACCTAAACCTATAACCTTAACCTATAACCTAAACTTATAACCTTAACCTTATCCTAAAACCAAAACCTACACCTATTACCTAAACCTTAACCTATTCTCAAATCCCTAAACCTAAACCTACACTAATCCCAATCCCAACTCCCTACCTAAACCAAAGCCTAAACATGAAAACCCAAGCCTAAACTTGATCCCGAACCCCAACCCGATCACCAATGCCTAAACCTTAACCTATTCTCAATTCCCAAAGCTATAACCTATAACCTTATCCTAAACCTATAACCTAAACCTATAACCTTAACCTATAACCTAAACTTATAACATTAACCTTATCCTAAAATCAAAACCAACACCTATTACCTAAACCTTAACCTATTATCAAATCCCTAAACCTAAACCTGCACCTAATCCCAATCTCAACTCCCTACCCTAAACCAAAGCCTAAACATGAAAACCCAAGCCTAAACCCGATCCCGAACCCCAACCCGTTTTCTAATGCCTAAACCTTAACCTATTCTCAATTCCCAAAGCTATAACCTATAGCCTTATCCTAAACATAACCTAAACCTATAACCTTAACCTATAACCTAAACTTATAACCTTAACCTTTTCCTAAAACCGAAACCTACACCTATTACGTAAACCTTAACCTATTCTCAAATCCCTAAACCTAGACATACACCTAATCCCCATCTCATCTCCCTACACGCCTAAGCCTAAACATGAAAACCCAAGCCTAAACCTTATTTCAAACCCCAACCCGATTTCCAATGCCTAAACCTTATCCTACTCTCAATTCCCAAATCTATAACCTATAACCTTATCCTAAACCTAACCTAAACCTATAACCCAAACCTATAACCTTAACCTATAACCAAAACTCATAACCTTAACCTTTTTCCTAAAACAAAACCAACACCTATTACCTAAACTTTAACCTATTCTCAAATCCTAAACCTAAACCTACACCTAATCCCAATCTCAACTCCCTACCCTAAACCAAAGCCTAAACATGAAAACCCAAGCCTTTAAACCCGATCCCGAACCCCAACCCGATCTCCAATGCCTAAACCTTAACCTATTCTCAATTCCCAAAGCTATAACCGATAACCTTATCTAAACCTAACCTAAACCTATAACCTAAACCTATAACCTTAACCGATAACCTAAACTTATAACCTTAACCTTATCCTAAAACTAAAACCTACACATATTACCTAAACATTAACCTATTCTCAAATCCCTAAACCTAAACCTAAACCTAATCCCAATCTCAACTCCCAACCCTAAACCTAAACCTAAACATGAAAACCCAAGCCAAAACACGATCCAGAACCCCAACCCGATTTCCAATGCCTAAACCTTAACCTATTCTCAATTCTCAAAGCTATAACCTACAACCTTATCCTACACCTAACCTAAACCTATAACCTTAACCTATAACCTAAACTTATAACCTTAACCTTATCGTAAAACCAAAACCAACACCTATTACCTAAACCTTAACCTATTATCAAATCCCTAAACCTAAACTCACCTAATCCCAATCTCAACTCCCTACCCTAAACCAAAGCCTAAACATGAAAACCCAAGCCTAAACCCGATCCCGAACCCCAACCTGCTTTCTAATGCCTAAACCTTAACCTATTCTCAATTCCCAAAGCTATAACCTATAGCCTTATCCTAAACATAACCTAAACCTATAACCTTAACCTATAACCTAAACTTATAACCTTAACCTTTTCCTAAAACCGAAACCTACACCTATTACGTAAACCTTAACCTATTCTCAAATCCCTAAACCTAGACATACACCTAATCCCCATCTCATCTCCCTACACGCTAAGCCTAAACATGAAAACCCAAGCCTAAACCTTATTTCAAACCCCAACCCGATTTCCAATGCCTAAACCTTATCCTACTCTCAATTCCCAAATCTATAACCTATAACCTTATCCTAAACCTAACCTAAACCTATAACCCAAACCTATAACCTTAACCTATAACCAAAACTCATAACCTTAACCTTTTTCCTAAAACCGAAACCAACACCTATTACCTAAACTTTAACCTATTCTCAAATCCCTAAACCTAAACCTACACCTAATCCCAATCTCAACTCCCTACCCTAAACCAAAGCCTAAACATGAAAACCAAGCCTAAACTCCGATCCAGAACCCCAACCCGATCTCCAATGCCTAAACCTTAACCTATTCTCAATTCCCAAAGCTATAACCGATAACCTTATCCTAAACCTAACCTAAACCTATAACCTAAACCTATAACCTTAACCGATAACCTAAACTTATAACCTTAACCTTATCCTAAAACCAAAACCTACACATATTACCTAAACATTAACCTATTCTCAAATCCCTAAACCTAAACCTAAACCTAATCCCAATCTCAACTCCCAACCCTAAACCTAAACCTAAACATGAAAACCCAAGCCTAAACACGATCCAGAACCCCAACCCGATTTCCAATGCCTAAACCTTAACCTATTCTCAATTCTCAAAGCTATAACCTACAACCTTATCCTACACCTAACCTAAACCTATAACCTTAACCTATAACCTAAACTTATAACCTTAACCTTATCGTAAAACCAAAACCTACACCTATTACCTAAACCATAACCTATTCTCAAATCCCTAAACCTAAACCTACACCTAATCCCAATCTCAACTCCCTACCCTAAACCAAAGCAAAAACATGAAAACCCAAGCTAAACCCGATCCCGAACCCCAACCCGATCTCCAATGCCAAACCTTAACCTATTCTCAATTCCCAAAGCTATAACCTATAACCTTAACCTAAACCTATAACCTTAACCTTTAACCTAAACTTATAACCTTAACCTTTTCCTAAAACCGAAACCAACACCTATTACCTAAACCTTAACCTATTCTCAAATCCCTAAACCTAAACCTACACCTAATCCCAATCCCATCACCCTACCCTAAGCCTAAGCCTAAACATGAAAATCCAAGCCTAAACCCGATCCCAAACCCCAACCCGATTTCCAATGCCTAAACCTTATCCTACTCTCAATTCCCAAAGCTATAACCTATAACCTTATCCTAAACCTAACCTAAACCTATAACCCAAACCTATAACCTTAACCTATAACCTAAACTTATAACCTTAACCTTTTCCTAAAACCGAAACCTACACCTATTACCTAAACTTTAACCTATTCTCAAATCCCTAAACCTAAACCTACACCTAATCCCAATCTCAACTCCCTACCCTAAACCAAAGCCTAAACATGAAAACCCAAGCCTAAACCCGATCCCGAACCCCAACCCGATCTCCAATGCCTAAACCTTAACCTATTCTCAATTCCCAAAGCTATAACCGATAACCTTATCCTAAACCTAACCTAAACCTATAACCTAAACCTATAACCTTAACCGATAACCTAAACTTATAACCTTAACCTTATCCTAAAACCAAAACCTACACATATTACCTAAACCTTAACCTATTCTCAAATCCCTAAACCTAAACCTAAACCTAATCCCAATCTCAACTCCCAACCCTAAACCTAAACCTAAACATGAAAACCCAAGCTTTAAACCCGATCCAGAACCCCAACCCGATTTCCAATGCCCAAACCTTAACCTATTCTCAATTCTCAAAGCTATAACCTACAACCTTATCCTACACCTAACCTAAACTTATAACCTTAACCTATAACCTAAACTTATAACCTTAACCTTATCCTAAAACCAAAACCTACACCTATTACCTAAACCTTAACCTATTCTCAAATCCCTAAACCTAAACCTACACATAATCCCAATCCCAACTCCCTACCCTAAACCAAAGCCTAAACATGAAAACCCAAGCCTAAACCCGATCCCGAACCCCAACCCGATCACCAATGCCTAAACCTTAACCTATTCTCTATTCCCAAAGCTATAACCTATAACCTTATCCTAAACCTATAACCTAAACCTATAACCTTAACCTATAACCTAAACTTATAACCTTAACCTTATCCTAAAACCAAAACCTACACCTATTACCTAAACCTTAACCTATTCTCAAATCCCTAAACCTGAACCTGCACCTAATCCCAATCTCAACTCCCTACCCTAAACCAAAGCCTAAACATGAAAACCCAAGCCTAAACCCGATCCCGAACCCCAACTCGTTTTCCAATGCCTAAACCTTAACCTATTCTCAATTCCCAAAGCTATAACCTATAGCCTAATCCTAAACCTAACCTAAACCTATAACCTTAACCTATAACCTAAACTTATAACCTTAACCTTTTCCTAAAACCGAAACCTACACCTATTACCTAAACCTTAACCTATTCTCAAATCCCTAAACCTACACATACACCTAATCCCAATCTCATCTCCCTACCCGCCTAAGCCTAAACATGAAAACCCAAGCCTATACCTGATTCCAAACCCCAACCCGATTTCCAATGCCTAAACCTTAACCTATTCTCAATTCCCAAAGGTATAGCCTATAACCTTATCCTAAACCTAACCTAAACCTATAACCTTAACCCATAACCTAAACTTATAACCTTAACCTTATCCTAAAACCAAAACCTACACCTATTACCTAAACCTTAACCTATTCTCAAATCCCTAAACCTAAACCTACACCTAATCCCAATCTCAACTCACTACCCTAAACCTAAGCCTAAATAGGAAAACCCAAGCCTAAACCCGATCCCGAACCCCAACCCAACTTGCAATGCCTACACCTCAACTTATTCTCAATTCCCAAAGCTATAACCTATAACTTATCCTAAACCTAACCTAAACCTATAACCTTAACCTATAACCTAAACTTATAACCTTAACCTTATCCTAAAACCAAAACCTACACCTATCACCTAAACCTTAACCTATACTCAAATCCCTAAACCTAAACCTACACCTAATCCCAATCTTAACTCCTACGCTAAACCAAAGCCTAAACATGAAAACCCAAGCCTAAACCCGATCCCGAACCCCAACCCAATTTCCAATGCCTAAACCTTAACCTATTCCCAATTCCCAAAGCTATAACCTATAACCTTATCCTAAACCTAACCTAAACCTATAACCTTAACCTATAACCTAAACTAATAACCTTAACCTTATCCTAAAACCAAAACCTACACCTATTACCTAAACCATAACCTACTCTCAAATCCCTAAACCTAAACCTACACCGAATCCCAATCTCAACTCCCTACCCTAAACCAAAGCATAAACATGAAAACCCAACCCTAAACCCGATCCCGAACCCCAACCCGATCTCCAATGCCTAAACCTTAACCTATTCTCAATTCCCAAAGCTATAACCTATAACCTTATCCTAAACCTAACCTAAACCTATAACCTTAACCTTTAACCTAAACTTATAACCTTAACCTTTTTCCTAAAACCGAAACCTACACCTATTACCTAAACCTTAACCTATTCTCAAATCCCTAAACCTAAACCTACACCTAATCCCAATCTCATCTCCCTACCCTAAGCCTAAGCCTAAACATGAAAACCCAAGCCTAAACCCGATCCCAAACCCCAACCCGATTTCCAATGCCTAAACCTTATCCTACTCTCAATTCCCAAAGCTATACCCTATAACCTTATCTTAAACCTAACCTAAACCTATAACCCAAACCTATAACCTTAACTTATAACCTAAACTTATAACCTTAACCTTTTCCTAAAACCCAAAACCTACACCTATTACCTAAACTTTAACCTATTCTCAAATCCCTAAACCTAAACCTACACCTAATCCCAATCTCAACTCCCTACCCTAAACCAAAGCCTAAACATGAAAACCAAGCCTAAACTCGATCCCGACTCCCCAACCCGATCTCCAATGCCTAAACCTTAACCTATTCTCAATTCCCAAAGCTATAACCGATAACCTTATCTAAACCTAACCTAAACCGAGATAACCTAAACCTATAACCTTAACCGATAACCTAAACTTATAACCTTAACCTTTTCCTAAAACTAAAACCTACACATATTACCTTAACCTTAACCTATTTCTCAAATCCCTAAACCTAAACCAATACCTAATCCCAATCTCGACTCCCGACCTAAACCTAAGCTAAACATGAAAACCCAAGCCTAAACCCGATCCTGAATCCCAACCCGATTTCCATGCTTAAACCTTAACCTATTCTCAATTAAAAGCTATAACCTACAACCTTATCCTACACCTAACCTAAACCTATAACCTTAACCTATAACCTAAACTTATAACCTTAACCTTATCCTAAAACCAAAACCTACACCTATTACCTAAACCTTAACCTATTCTCAAATCCCTAAACCTAAACCTACACTAATCCCAATCCCAACTCCCTACCTAAACTAAAGCCTAAACATGAAAACCTAAGCTTTAAACCCGATCCAGAACCCCAACCCGATCACCAATGCTTAAACCTTAACCTATTCTCAATTCCCAAAGCTATAACCTATAACCTTATCCTAAACCTATAACCTAAACCTATAACCTTAACTCTATAACCTAAACTTATAACATTAACCTTATCCTAAAATCAAACCAACACCTATTACCTAAACCTTAACCTATTATCAAATCCTAAACCTAAACCACACCTAATCCCAATCTCAACTCCCTACCCTAAACCAAAGCCTAAACATGAAAACCCAAGCCTAAACCCGATCCCGAACCCCAACCTGCTTTTCTAATGCCTAAACCTTAACCTATTCTCAATTCCCAAAGCTATAACCTATAGCCTTATCTAAACATAACCTAAACCTATAACCTTAACCTATAACCTAAACTTATAACCTTAACCTTTTCCTAAAACAAACCTACACTATTACGTAAACCTTAACCTATTCTCAAATCCCTAAACCCTAGACATACACCTAATCCCATCTCATCTCCCTACACGCCTAAGCCTAAACATGAAAACCCAAGCCTAAACCTTATTTCAAACCCCAACCCGATTTCCATGCCTAAACCTTATCCTACTCTCAATTCCCAAATCTATAACCTATAACCTTATCCTAAACCTAACCTAAACCTATAACTCAAACCTATAACCTTAACTATAAACCAAAACTCATAACCTTAACCTTTTTCCTAAAATCAAACCAACACCTTATTACCTAAACTTTAACCTATTCTCAAATCCCTAAACCTAAACCTACACCTAATCCCAATCTCAACTCCCTACCCTAACCAAAGCCTAAACATGAAAACCTTGAAGCCTAAACCCGATCCCGAACCCCAACCCGATCTCCAATGCCTAAACCTTAACCTATTCTCAATTCCCAAAGCTATAACCGATAACCTTATCCTAAACTTAACCTAAACCTATAACCTAAACCTATAACCTAACCGATAACCTAAACTTATAACCTTAACCTTATCCTAAAACCAAAACCTACACATATTACCTAAACATTAACCTATTCTCAAATCCTAAACCTAAACCTAAACCTAATCCCAATCTCGACTCCCGACCCTAAACCTAAACCTAAACATGAAAACCCAAGCTTAAACACGATCCAGAACCCCAACCCGATTTCAATGCCTAAACCTTAACCTATTCTCAATTCTCAAAGCTATAACCTACAACCTTATCCTACACCTAACCTAAACCTATAACCTTAACCTATAACCTAAACTTATAACCTTAACCTTATCAGTAAAACCAAAACCTACACCTATTACCTAAACCATAACCTATTCTCAAATCCTAAACCTAAACTACACCTAATCCCAATCTCAACTCCCTACCCTAAACCAAAGCAAAACATGAAAACCCAAGCCTAAACCCGATCCCGAACCCCAACCCGATCTCCAATGCCTAAACCTTAACCTATTCTCAATTCCCAAAGCTATAACTTATAACCTTAACCTAAACTATAACCTTAACCTTTAACCTAAACTTATAACCTTAACCTTTTTCCTAAACCGAAACCAACACCTATTACCTAAACCTTAACCTATTCTCAATCCCTAAACCTAAACCTACACCTAATCCCAATCCCATCACCCTACCCTAAGCTTTAAGCCTAAACATGAAAATCCAAGCTTTAAACCCGATCCCAAACCCCAACCCGATTTCCAATGCCTAAACCTTATCCTACTCTCAATTCCCAAAGCTATAACCTATAACCTTATCCTAAACCTAACCTAAACCTATAACCTAAACCTATAACCTTAACTTATAACCTAAACTTATAACCTTAACCTTTTCTAAAATCTTGAACCTACACCTATTACCTAAACTTTAACCTATTCTCAAATCCCTAAACCTAAACCTACACCTAATCCCAATCTCAACTCCTACCCTAAACTAAAGCCTAAACATGAAAACCCAAGCCTAAACCGATCTCCAACCCTAACCCGATTCTCCAATGCCTAAACCTTAACCTATTCTCAATTCCCAAAGCTATAACCGATAACCTTATCTAAACCTAACCTAAACTATAACCTAAACCTATACCCTTAACAGATAACCTAAACTTATAACCTTAACCTTTTCTAAAACCAAAAGCTACACATATTACCTAAACCTTAACCTATTCTCAAATCCTAAACCTAAACCTAAACCTAATCCCAATCTCAACTCCCAACCCTAAACCTAAATCCTAAACATGAAAACCCAAGCCTAAACCCGATCTCAGACCCCAACCCGATTTCCAATGCCCAAACCTTAACCTATTCTCAATTCTCAAAGCTATAACCTACAACCTTATCTCTACACACACTAACCTAAACTTATAACCTTAACCTATAACCTAAACTTATAACCTTAACCTTATCCTAAAACCAAAACCTACACCTATTACCTAAACCTTAACCTATTCTCAAATCCCTAAACCTAAACCTACACATAATCCCAATCCCAACTCCCTACCCTAAACCAAAGCCTAAACATGAAAACCCAAGCCTAAACCTTGATCCCGAACCCCAACCCGATCACCAATGCCTAAACCTTAACCTATTCTCTATTCCCAAAGCTATAACTATAACCTTATCCTAAACCTATAACCTAAACCTATAACCTTAACTTATAACCTAAACTTATAACCTTAACCTTATCCTAAAACCAAAACCTACACCTATTACCTAAACCTTAACCTATTCTCAAATCCCTAAACACGAACTCACACCTAATCCCAATCTCGACTCCCCTACCCTAAACCAAAGCCTAAACATGAAAACCCAAGCCTAAACCCGATCCCAAACCCCAACTCGTTTTCCAATGCCTAAACCTTAACCTATTCTCAATTCCCAAAGCTATAACCTATAGCCTAATCCTAAACCTAACCTAAACCTATAACCTTAACCTATAACCTAAACTTATAACCTTAACCTTTTCCTAAAACCGAAACCTACACCTATTACCTAAACCTTAACCTATTCTCAAATCCCTAAACCTACACATACACCTAATCCCAATCTCATCTCCCTACCCGCTAAGCTAAACATGAAAACCCAAGCCTATACTGATTCCAAACCCCAACCCGATTTCCAATGCCTAAACCTTAACCTATTCTCAATTCCCAAAGGTATAGCCTATAACCTTATCCTAAACCTAACCTAAACCTATAACCTTAACCCATAACCTAAACTTATAACCTTAACCTTATCCTAAAACCAAAACCTACACCTATTACCTAAACCTTAACCTATTCTCAAATCCTAAACCTAAACCTACACCTAATCCCAATCTCGACTCACTACCTAAACCTAAGCCTAAATAGGAAAACCCAAGCTTTAAACCCGATCCCGAACCCCAACCCACTTGCAATGCCTACACCTCAACTTATTCTCAATTCCCCAAGCTATAACTTATAACCTTATCTAAACCTAACCTAAACCTATAACCTTAACCTATAACCTAAACTTATAACCTTAACCTTATCCTAAAACCAAAACCTACACCTATCACTAAACCTTAACCTATACTCAAATCCTAAACCTAAACCTACACTAATCCCAATCTTAACTCCCTACGCTAAACCAAAGCCTAAACATGAAAACCAAGTTTAAACTCCGATCCCGAACCCCAACCCACTTTCAATGCCTAAACCTAACCTATTCCCAATTCCCAAAGCTATAACCTATAACCTTATCCTAAACCTAACCTAAACCTATAACCTTAACCTATAACCTAAACTAATAACCTTAACCTTATCCTAAAACCAAAACCTACACCTATTACCTAAACCATAACCTACTTTCAAATCCCTAAACCTAAACCTACACCGATCCCAATCTCAACTCCTACCCTAAACCAAAGCATAAACATGAAAACCCAACCTAAACCCGATCCCGAACCCCAACCCGATCTCCAATGCCTAAACCTTAACCTATTCTCAATTCCCAAAGCTATAACCTATAACCTTATCCTAAACCTAACCTAAACCTATAACCTTAACCTTTAACCTAAACTTATAACCTTAACCTTTTCCTAAAAACCGAAACCTACACCTATTACCTAAACCTTAACCTATTCTCAAATCCCTAAACCTAAACCTACACCTAATCCCAATCTCATCTCCCTACCTAAGCCTTTAAGCCTAAACATGAAAACCCAAGCTTTAAACCCGATCCCAACCCCAACCCGATTTCCAATGCCTAAACCTTATCCTACTTTCTCAATTCCCAAAGCTATACCCTATAACCTTATCTTAAACCTAACCTAAACCTATAACCCAAACCTATAACCTTAACCTATAACCTAAACTTATAACCTTAACCTTTTTCCTAAACCGAAACCTACACCTATTACCTAAACTTTAACCTATTCTCAAATCCCTAAACCTAAACCTACACCTAATCCCAATCTCAACTCCCTACCCTAAACCAAAGCCTAAACATGAAAACCTAAGCCTAAACCCGATCCCGAACCCCAACCCGATCTCCAATGCCTAAACCTTAACCTATTCTCAATTCCCAAAGCTATAACCGATAACCTTATCCTAAACCTAACCTAAACCGATAACCTAAACCTATAACCTTAACTGAATAACCTAAACTTATAACCTTAACCTTTTCCTAAAACCAAAACCTACACATATTACCTAAACCTTAACCTATTCTCAAATCCCTAAACCTAAACCAACACCTAATCCCAATCTCGACTCCCAACCCTAAACCTAAGCCTAAACATGAAAACCCAAGCCTAAACCCGATCCAGAACTGAACCCAATTTCCAATGCCTAAACCTTAACCTATTCTCAATTCCCAAAGCTATAACCTACAACCTTATCCTACACCTAACCTAAACCTATAACCTTAACCTATAACCTAAACTTATAACCTTAACCTTATCCTAAAACCAAAACCTACACCTATTACCTAAACCTTAACCTATTCTCAAATCCCTAAACCTAAACCTACACCTAATCCCAATCCCAACTCCCTACCTAAACCAAAACCTAAACATGAAAACCCAAGCCTAAACCCGATCCCGAACCCCAACCCGATCACCAATGCCTTTAAACCTTAACCTATTCTCAATTCCCAAAGCTATAACCTATAACCTTATCCTAAACCAATAACCTAAACCTATAACCTTAACTTATAACCTAAACTTATAACCATAACCTTATCCTAAAACCAAAACCTTCACCTATTACCTAAACCTTAACCTATTCTCAAATCCCTAAACTCGAACACACTTAATCCCAATCTCAACTCCCTACCTAAACCAAAGCCTAAACTTGAAAACCCAAGCCTAAACCCGATCTCGAACCCCAACCCGTTTTTCCAATGCTTAAACCTTAACCTTATCCTAAAACCAAAACCTACACCTATTACCTAAACCTTAACCTATTCTCAAATCCCTAAACCTAAACCTACACCTAATCCCAATCTCGACTCACTACCCTAAACCTAAGCCTAAACAGGAAAACCCAACCCTAAACCCCAACCCAATTTCCAAACCCTATACCTTAACTTATTCTCAATTCCCAAAGCTATAACCTATAACCTTATCCTAAACCTAACCTAAACCTATAACCTTAACCTATAACAAAACTTATAACCTTAACCTTATCCTAAAACCAAAACCTACACCTATTACCTAAACCTTAACCTATACTCAAATCCTAAACCTAAACCTACACCTAATCCCAATCTTAACTCCCTACCCTAAACCAAAGCCTAAACATGAAAACCCAAGCCTAAACCCGATCTGGAACCCCAACCCGATCTCCAAAGCCTAAACCTTAACCTATTCTCAATTCCCAAAGCTATAACTTATAACCTTATCCTAAACCTAACCTAAACCTATAACCTTAACCTATAACCGAAACTTATAACCTTAACCTTATCCTAAAACCAAAACCTACACCTATTACCTAAACCTTAACCTATACTCAAATCCCTAAACCTAAACCTACACCTAATCCCAATCTTAACTCCCTACCCTAAACCAAAGCCTAAACATGAAAACCCAAGCCTAAACCCGATCCCAAACCCCAACCCAATTTCCAATGCCTAAACCTTAACCTATTCTCAATTCCCAAATCTATAACCTATAACCTTATCCTAAACCTAACCTAAACCTATAACCTTAACTTATAACCTAAACTTATAACCTTAACCTTATCCTAAAACCAAAACCTACACCTATTACCTAAACCATAACCTATTCTCAAATCCTAAACCTAAACCTACACCTAATCCCAATCTCAACTCCCTACCCTAAAGCAAAGCATAAACATGAAAACCCAACCCTAAACCCGATCCAACCCCAACCCGATCTCCAATGCCTAAACCTTAACCTATTCTCAATTCCCAAAGCTATAACCTATAACCTTATCCTAAACCTAACTAAACCTATAACCTTAACCTATAACCTAAACTTATAACCTTAACCTTTTCCTAAAACCGAAACAGCACCTATTACCTAAACCTTAACCTATTCTCAAATCCCTAAACCTAAACCTACACCTAATCCTAATCTCATCTCCCTACCCTAAGCTTAAGCCTAAACATGAAAACCCAAGCTTTAAACTTGATCCAAACCCAAACCCGATTTTCAATGCCTAAACCTTAACCTATTCTCAATTCCCAAAGCTATAACCTATAACCTTATCCTAAACCTAACCTAAACCTATAACTTACACCTATAACCTTAACCTATAACCTTAACTTATAACCTTAAACTTATCCTAAAACCAAAACCTAAACCTAAACCTATTCTCAAATCCCTAAACCTAAACCTACACCTAATCCCAATCTCAACTCCCTACCCTAAACCTAAGCCTAAACATGAAAACCCAAGCCTAAACCCGATCCCGAGCACCAACCCGATTTTCAATGCCTAAACCTTAACCTATTCTCAATTCCCAAAGCTATAACCTATAACCTTATCCTAAACCTAACCTAAACCTATAACCTTAACCTATAACCAAAACCTACACCTATTACCTAAACCTTAACCTATCCACAAATCCCTAAACCTAAACCTACACCTAATCCCAATCTCAACTCCCTACCCTAAACCAGAGCCTAACCATGAAAACCCAAGCCTAAACTTATAACCTTAACCTTATCCTAAAACCAAAACCTACACCTATTACCTAAACCATAACCTATTCTCAAATCCCTAAACCTAAACCTACACCAAATCCCAATCTCAACTCCCTACCTAAAGCAAAGCATAAACATGAAAACCCAACCTAAACCCGATCCCGAATCCCAACCCGATCTCCAATGCCTAAACCTTAACCTATTCTCAATTTCCAAAGCTATAAACTATAACCTTATCCTAAACCTAACCTAAACCTATAACCTTAACCTATAACCTAAACTTATAACCTTAACCTTTTCCTAAAACCCAAACTTATACCTATTACCTAAACCTTAACCTATTCTCAAATCCCTAAACCTAAACCTACACCTAATCCCAATCTCATCTCCTTACCCTAAGCCTAAGCCTAAACATGAAAACCAAAGCCTAAACCCGATCCCAAACCCCAACCCGATTTGCAATGCCTAAACAATAACCTATTCACAATTCCCAAAGCTATAACCTATAACCTTATCCTAAACGTAACCTAAACCTATAACCTTACCCTATAACCTAAACTTATAACCTTAACCTTATCCTAAAACCAAAACCTACACCTATTACCTAAACCTTAACCTACTCTCAAATCCCTAAACATAAACCTACACCTAATACCAATCTCAACTCCCTACCCTAAACACAAGCCTAAACATGAAAACCCAAGCTTTAACTTCGATCCTAACCCCAACCCGATTTCAATGCCTAAACCTTAATCTATTCTCAATTCCCAAAGCTATAACCTATAACTTTATCCTAAACCTAACTTGAAACATATAACCTTAACCTATAACCAAAACCTACACCTATTACTTAAACCTTAACCTATTCTCAAATCCCTAAACCTAAACCTACACCTAATCCCAATCTCAACTCCCTACCCTAAACCAAAGCCTAAACATGAAAACCTTCAAGCCTAAACTTATTCAGAACCCCAACCCGATTTCCAATGCCTAAACCTTAACCTATTCTCAATTCCCAAAGCTATAACCTATAACCTTATCCTAAACCTAACCTAAACCTATAACCTTAACCTATAACCTAAACTTATAACCTTAACCTTATCCTAAAACCAAAACCTACACCTATTACCTAAACCTTAACCTATTCTCAAATCCTAAGCCTAAACCTACACCTAATCCCAATCTCAACTCCCTACCCAAAACCAAAGCCTAAACATGAAAACCCAATAACAAACCCGATCCCGAACCCCAACCCGATCTCCAATGCCTAAACCTTAACCTATTCTCAATTCCCAAAGCTATAACCTATAACCTTATCCTAAACCTATCCTAAACCTATAAACTTAACTTATAACCTAAACTTATAACCTTAACCTTTTCCTAAAACCGAAACCTACACCTATTACCTAAACCTTAACCTATTCTCAAATCCCTAAACCTAAACCTACACCTAATCCTATTCTCATCTCCCTACCCTAAGCCTAAGCCTAAACATGAAAACCCAAGCCTAAACCCGATCCCAAACCCAAACCCGATTTCCCGAATGCCTAAACCTTAACCTATTCTCAATTCCCAAAGATATAACTTATAACCTTATCCTAAACCTAACCTAAACCTATAACTTACACCTATAACCTTAACCTATAACCTAAACTTATAACCTTAACCTTATCCTAAAACCAAAACCTACACCTATTACCTAAACCTTAACCTATTCTCAAATCCCTAAGCCTAAACCTACACCTAATCCCAATCTCAACTCCCTACCCAAAACCAAAGCCTAAACATGAAAACCCAATAACAAACCCGATCCCGAACTGAACCCGATTCTCCAATGCCTAAACCTTAACCTATTCTCAATTCCCAAAGCTATAACCTATAACCTTATCCTAAACCTAACCTAAACCTATAACCTTAACCTATAACCTAAACTTATAACCTTAACCTTTTCCTAAAACCCAAACTTATACCTATTACCTAAACCTTAACCTATTCTCAATCCCTAAACCTAAACCTACACCTAATCCCAATCTCATCTCCTTACCCTAAGCTTTAAGCTTAAACATGAAAACCAAAGCCTAAACTTGATCCCAAACCCCAACCCGATTTGCAATGCCTAAACAATAACCTATTCACAATTCCCAAAGCTATAACCTATAACCTTATCCTAAACGTAACCTAAACCTATAACCTTACCCTATAACCTAAACTTATAACCTTAACCTTATCCTAAAACCAAAACCTACACCTATTACCTAAACCTTAACCTACTCTCAAATCCCTAAACATAAACCTACACCTAATACCAATCTCAACTCCCTACCCTAAACACAAGCCTAAACATGAAAACCCAAGCCTAACCCCGATCCCGAACCCCAACCCGATTTCCAATGCCTAAACCTTAATCTATTCTCAATTCCCAAAGCTATAACCTATAACTTTATCCTAAACCTAACCGAAACATATAACCTTAACCTATAACCAAAACCTACACCTATTACTTAAACCTTAACCTATTCTCAAATCCCTAAACCTAAACCTACACCTAATCCCAATCTCAACTCCCTACCATAAACCAAAGCCTAAACATGAAAACCCAAGCCTAAACCCGATCCCGAACCCCAACCCGATTTTCAAAGCCTAAACCTTAACCTATTCTCAATTCCCAAAGCTATAACCTATAACCTTATCCTAAACCAAACCTAAACCTATAACCTTAACCTATAACCTAAACTTATAACCTTAACCTTATCCTAAAAACAAAACCTACACCTATTACCTAAACCTTAACCGATCCTCAATTCCTAAACCTAAACCTACACCTAATCTCAATCTCAACTCCCTACCCTAAACCAAAGCCTAAACATGAAAACCCAAGCCTAAACCCGATCCCAACCCCAACCCGATTTCCAATGCCTAAACCTTAACCTATTCTCAATTCCCAAAGCTATAACCTATAACCTTATCCTAAACCTAACCTAAACCTATAACCTTAACCTATAACCTAAACTTATAACCTTAACCTTTTCCTAAAACCTAAACCTACACCTATTACCTAAACCTTAACCTATTCTCAAATCCCTAAACCTAAACCTACAGCTAATCCTAATCTCATCTCCCTACCCTAAGCTTCAAGCCTAAACATGAAAACCCAAGCCTAAACCCGATCCCAACCCTAACCCGATTTCCAATGCCTAAACCTTAACCTATTCTCAATTCCCAATGTTATAACATATAACCTTATCCTAAACCTAACCTAAACCTATAACTTAAACCTATAACCTTAACCTATAACCTTAACTTATAACCTTAACCTTATCCTAAAACCAAAACCTACACCTATTACCTATACCTTAACCTATTCTCAAAACCCTAAACCTAAACCTACACCTAATCCCAATCTCAACTCCCTACCCTAAACCTAAGCCTCAACATGAAAACCCAAGCCTAAACCCGATCTCGAACCCCAACCCGATTTCCAACGCCTAAACCTTAACCTATTCTCAATTCCCAAAGCTATAACCTATAACCTTATCCTAAACCTAACCTAAACCTATAACCTTAACCTATAACCTAAACTTATAACCTTAACCTTATCCTAAAACCAAAACCTACACCTATTACCTAAACCTTAACCTATTCTCAAATCCCAAAACCTAAACCTACACCTAATCCCAATCTCGACTCCCTACCCTAAACCAAAGCCTAAACTTGAAAACCCAAGCCTAAACTTTGATCCAGAACCCCAACCCGATTTTTCAATGCCTAAACCTTAACCTATTCTCAATTCCCAAAGCTATAACCTATAACCTTATCCTAAACCTAACCTAAACCTATAACCTTAACCTATAACCTAAACTTATAACATTAACCTTATCCTAAACCCAAAACCTACACCTATTACCTAAACCTTAACCGATTCTCAAATCCTAAACCTAAACCTACACCTAATCTCAATCTCAACTCCCTACCCTAAACCAAAGCCTAAACATGAAAACCCAAGCTTAAACCCGATCCCGAACCCCAACCCGATTTCCAATGCCTAAACCTTAACCTATTCTCACAATTCCCAAAGCTATAACCTATAACCTTATCCTAAACCTAACCTAAACCTATAACCTTAACCTATAACCTAAACTTATAACCTTAACCTTATCCTAAAAACAAAACCTACACCTATTACTTAAACCATAACCTATTCCCAAATCCAGTAAACCTAAACCTATACCTAATCTCAATCTCAACTACCTACACTAAACCAAAGCCTAAAATGAAAACCCAATCCTAAACCCGATCCCGAACCCCAACCCGATCTCCAATGCCTAAACCTTAACCTATTCTCAATTCCCAAAGCTATAACCTATAACCTTATCCTAAACCTAACCTTAACCTATAACCTTAACCTATTACCTAAACTTATAACCTTAACCTTTACCTAAAACCGAAACCTACACCTATTACCTAAACCTTAACCTATTCTCAAATCCCTAAACCTAAACCTACACTTAATCCTAATCTCATCTCCCTACACTAAGCCGTAGCCTAAACATGAAAACCCAAGCCTAAACCCGATCCCATACCCCACCCCGATTTCCAATGCTTAAACCTTAACCTATTATCAATTCCCAAAGCTATAACTTATAACCTTATCCTAAACCTAACCTAAACCTATAACCTAAACCTATAACCTTAACCAAAAAGCTAAACTTATAACCTTAACCTTTTCCTAAAACCGAAACCTACACCTACTACCTAAACCTTAACCTATTCTCAAATACCTAAATCTAAACCTCCACCTAATCCCTATCTCAACTCCCTACCCTAAACCAAAGCCTAAACAAGAAAACCCAAGCCTAAACACGATCCCGAACCCCAACCCGATCTCCAATGCCTAAACCTTAACCTTTTCTCAATTCCCAAAGCTATAACCTATAACCTTATCCTAAACCTAACCTTAACCTATAACCTAAACTTATAACCTCAACCTTTTCCTAAAACAAAAACCAACACCTATTACCTAAACCATAACTTATTCTCAAGTCCGTAAACCTAAACCTACACCTAATCCCAATCTCAACTCCCTACCCTTAACCTCATCCTAAACATGAAAACCAAGCTAAACCCGATCCAAACCCCAACCCGATCTCTAATGACTAAACCTTAAACTATTCTCAATTCTCAAAGCTATAACACTCAGAACCTTATCCTAAACATATAACCTAAACTCAGAACCTTAACTAATAACCTAAACTTATAACCTTAACCTTACCCTAAAACCAAAACCTACACCTATTACCTAAACCTTAACCTATTCTCAAATCCTAAACCTAAACCTACACCGAATCCCAATCTCATCTCCCTACCCTAAACCAAAGCCTAAACATGAAAACTAAAGCCTAAACCCGATCCCGAACCCCAACCCGATCTCCAATGCCTAAACCTTAACCTATTCTCAATTCGCAAAGCTATAACCTATAACCTTATCCTAAACCCAACGAAAACCTATAACCTAAACCTATAACCTTAACCTATAACCT
Source organism: Magnolia changhungtana (assembly GCA_030180095.1). Lineage (NCBI taxonomy): Eukaryota > Viridiplantae > Streptophyta > Magnoliopsida > Magnoliales > Magnoliaceae > Magnolia > Magnolia changhungtana. The sequence continues at coordinate 127,183 of JASAUF010000324.1, read as the reverse complement.
AAACTTATAACCTTAACCTTTTCTTAAAATCGAAACCTACACCTATTACCTAAACCTTAACCTATTCTCAAATCCCTAAACCTAAACCAACACCTAATCCCAATCTCAACTCCCTACCCTAAACCAAGGCCTAAACATGAAAACCCAAGCCTAAACCCGATCCCAAACCCCAACCTGATCTCCAATGCCTAAACCGAAACCTATTCTCAATTCCCAAAGCTATAACCTATAACCGTATCCTAAACCTAACCTAAACCTATAACATAAACCTATAACGTTAACCTATAACCTAAACTTATAACCTTAACCTTTTCCTAAAACCGAAACCTACACCTATTACCTAAACTTTAACCTATTCTCAAATCCCTAAACCTAAACCTACACCTAATCCCAATCTCAACTCCATACCCTAAACCAAGGCCTAAACATGAAAACCCAAGCCTAAACCCGATCCCGAACCCCAACCCGATCTCCAATGCCTAAACCTTAACCTATTCTCAATTCCCAAAGCTATAACCTATAACCTTATCCTAAACAAACAACCTAAACCTATAGCCTTAACTTATAACCTAAACTTATAAACTTAAACTTATCCTAAAACCAAAACCTACACCTATTACCTAAACCTTAACCTATTCTCAAATCCTAAACCTAAACCTACACCTAATCCCAATCTCAACTCCCTACCTTAAACCAAAGCCTAAACATGAAAACCCAACTTGCTAAACCCGATCTTGAACTCCAACTCGATTTCCAATGCCTAAACCTTAACTTATTCTCAATTCCCAAAGCTATAACCTATAACCTTATCCTAAACCTAACCTAAACCTATAACCTTAACCTATAACCTAAACTTATAACCTTAACCTTATCCTAAAAACAAAACCTACACCTATTACTTAAACCTTAACCAATTCTCAAATCCCTAAACCTAAACCTATACCTAATCTCAATCTCAACTCCTACCCCAAACCAAAGCCTAAACATGAAAACCTAATCCTAAACCCGATCCAGAACCCCAACCCTATCTCCAATGTCTAAACCTTTACCTATTCTCAATTCCCAAAGCTATAACCTATAACCTTATCCTAAACCTAACCTTAACCTATAACCTTAACCTATAACCTAAACTTATAACCTTAACCTTTTCCTAAACCGAAACCTACACCTATTACCTAAACCTTAACCTATTCTCAAATCCCTAAACCTAAACCTACACTTAATCCCAAACTCATCTCCCTACCCTAAGCCTTTAAGCTTTCAAACATGAAAACCCAAAGCCTAAACCCGATCCCATACCCCCCCCCCCCGATTTCCAATGCCTAAACCTTAACCTATTCTCAATTCCCAAAGCTATAACTTATAACCTTATCGTAAGCCTAACCTAAACTATAACCAAAACCTATAAACTTAACTATAATTAAACTTATAACCTTAACCTTTTCCTAAAACCGAAACCTACACCTATTACCTAAACCTTAACCTATTCTCAAATCCCTAAACCTAAACCTACACCTAATCCCAATCTCGACTCCTACCTAAACCAAAAGCCTAAACATGAAAACCCAAGCCTAAACACGATCCCAACCTAACCCGATCTCCAATGCCTAAACCTTAACCTATTCTCAATTCCCAAAGCTATAACCTATAACCTTATCCTAAACCTAACCTAAACCTATAACCTTAACCTATAACCTAAACTTCTAACCTTAACCTTTTCCTAAAACCAAAACCTACAAACTAACCTAAACCTTAACTTAACATTCTCAAATCCTAAACCTAAAACCCAACAATGTAACTCCTACCCTAAACCTTAAACAAGAAAACCCAAGCTTAAACCCGATCCCGAACTTCGATCTCCAATGACTAAACCTTAACCTATTCTCAATTCTCAAAGCTATAACTATAACCTTATCCTAAACAAAACCTACTTTATAACCTAAACATATAACCTAAACTTAAACCTTAACCTTAAAAACCAAAAAACCTTAACCTTAACCTTTTTCTCAAATCCTAAACCTAAACCTACACCTATCTCCCTAAACTTTAACTTGTGCCTCAACCTATTCTTAAACTATAACCTACAACCTTATCCTAACCTTAACCTAAACTATAACCTAACCTAAACTTATAACCTTAACCTTAAAACCAAAACCCCTACACCTAACTTAAACCTTAACCTATTTCAAATCTCTAACCTAAACTTACACCTAATCCCAATCTCAACTCCTACCCTAAACCAAACTAAACATGAAAACCCAACTAAACCCGATCCTACAACCCCAACCCGATTTCCAATGACTAAACCTTAATCCTATTCTCAATTCTCAAAGCTATAACCTATAACCTTATCCTAAACCTAAACCTAAACTTATAACCTAAACATATAACCTAAACTTATAACCTTAACCTTACCCTAAACCAAAACCTACACTATTACCTAAACCTTAACCTATTCTCAATCCTAAACCTAAACCTACACTTAATCCCAACCTAAACCTCCTAAACTGAAAACCCCCAATGCCTAAACCTTAACCTATTCTCAATTCCCAAAGCTATAACTAAACCTTAACTAAACCTAACTTAAACCTAAACCATAACTTAACCTATAATCTAACCCTTAAAAACCGAAACCTACACCTATTACCTAAACCTTATTCCAAATCCTAAAAACCTACCCTAATCCCAATCTCGATCCCTCCTAAACCTTAAAAACCTAAGCTAAACACTATCCCCCGAACCCCAACCCGATCTCCAATGCCTAAACCTTAACCTATTCTCAATTCCCAAAACTATAACCTATAACCTTATCCTAAACCTAACCTAAACCTATAACCTAACCTATAACCTAAACTTCTAACCTTAACCTTTTTTTCCTAAAACCAAAACCTACACCTATTACCTAAACCTTAACTTGTTCTCAAATCCCTAAACCTAAACCTACACCTAATCCCAATGTCATACCTCCCTACCTAAACCTCACCTTAAACAAGAAAACCCAAGCTAAACCCGATCCCTAACCCCAACTCGATCTCCAATGACTAAACCTTAATCTATTCTCAATTCTCAAAGCTATAACCTCAGAACCTTATCCTAAACATATAACCTAAACTTATAACCTAAACATATAACCTAAACTTATAACCTTAACCTTATCCTAAAACCAAAACCTACACTATTACTAAACCTTAACCTATTCTCAAATCCCTAAACCTAAACCTACACCAAATCCCAATCTCGACTCCCTACCCTAAACCAAGGCCTAAACATTAAAACCCAAGCCTAAACCGATCCCGAACCCCAACCCGATTTCCAATGCCTAAACCTTAACCTATTCTCAATTCCCAAAGCTATAACCTACAACCTTATCTAAACCTAACCTAAACCTATAACCTTAACTATAACCTAAACTTCTAACCTTAACCTTTTCCTAAAACCAAAACCTACACCTATTACCTAAACCTTAACCTATTCTCAAATCCCTAAACCTAAACCTACACCTAATCCCAATGTCTACTCCCTACCTAAACCTCACCTAAACAAGAAAACCCAAGCCTTAAACCCGATCCCGAACCCCAACTCGATCTCCAATGACTAAACCTTAATCTATTCTCAATTCTCCAAAGCTATAACTGTAAACCTTATCCTAAACATATAACCTAAACTTATAACCTAAACATATAACCTAAACTTATAACCTTAACCTTACCTAAAACCAAAACCTACACCTATTACCTAAACCTTAACCTATTCTCAAATCCCTAAACCTAAACCTACACCTAATCCCAATCTCGACTCCCTACCTTACTAAACCAAGGCCTAAACATTAAAACCCAAGCCTAAACCCGATCCCGAACCCCAACCCGATCTCCAATGCCTAAACCTTAACCTATTCTCAATTCCCAAAGCTATAACCTATAACCTTATCCTAAACCTATAACCTTAACCTATAACCTAAACTTATAACCTTAACCTTATCCTAAAACCAAAACCTACACCTATTACCTAAACCTTAACCTATTCTCAAATCCCTAAACCTAAACCTACACCTAATCCCAATCTCGACTCCCTACCTTAAAACAAAGCCTAAACATGAAAACCCAAGCCTAAAGCCGATCAAACCCCGACCCGATTTCCAATGCTTAAACCTTTACTATTCTCAATTCCCAAAGCTATAACCTATAACCTTTACCTATAACCTAAACTTAGAACCATAACCTTATCCTAAAAACAAAACCTACACCGATTACTTAAACCTTATCCTATTCTCAAATCCCTAAACCTAAACCTATACCTAATCTCAATCTCGACTCCCAACCCTAAACCAAAGCCTAAACATGAAAACCAATCTAAACCCGATCCCGAACCCCAACCCGATCTCCAATGCCTAAACCTTTACTGTTCTCAATTCCCAAAGCTATAACCTATAACCTTATCCTAAACCTAACCTTAACCTATAACCTTAACCTATAACCTAAACTTATAACCTTAACCTTTTCCTACCGAAACCTACACCTATTACCAAAACCTTAACCTATTCTCAAATCCCTAAACCAAAACCTACACTTAATCCCAATCTCATCTCCCTACCCTAAGCCTAAGCCTAAACATGAAAACCTAGGCCTAAACCCGATCCCATACCCCACCCCGATTTCCAATGCCTAAACCTTAACCTATTCTCAATTCCCAAAGCTATAACTTATAACCTTATCCTAAACCTAACCTAAACCTATAACCTAAACCTATAACCTTAACCTATAACATAAACTTATAACCTTAACCTTTTCCTAAAACCGAAACCTACACCTATTACCTAAACTTAACCTATTCTCAAATCCCTAAACCTAAACCTACACCTAATCCCAATCTTAACTCCCTACCTAAACCAAGGCCTAAACATGAAAACCCAAGCCTAAACCCGATCCAGAACCCCAACCCGATCTCCAATGCCTAAACCATAACCTATTCCCAATTCCCAAAGCTATAACCTATAACCTTATCCTAAACCTAACCTAAACCTATAACCTAAACCTATAACCTTAACCTATAACCTAAACTTATAACCTTAACCTTTTCCTACAAACCGAAACCTACACCTATTACCTAAACCTTAACCTATTCTCAAATCCCTAAACTTAAACCTACACCTAATCCCAATCTCAACTCCCTACCCTAAACCGGGGCCTAAACATGAAAACCAAAGCCTAAACCCCATCCCAAACCCCAACCCGATCTCCAATGCCTAAACCTTAACCTATTCTCAATTCCCAAAGCTATAACCTATAACCTTATCCTAAACAAACAACCTAAACCTATAGCCTTAACTATAACCTAAACATATAAACTTAAACTTATCCTAAAACCAAAACCTACACCTATTACCTAAACCTTAACCTATTCTCAAATCCCTAAACCTAAACCTACACCTAATCCAAATCTCAACTCCCTACCTTAAACCAAAGTCTAAACATGAAAACCCAAGCCTAAACCCGATCTTGAACCCCAACCTGATTTCCAATGCCTAAACCTTAACCTATTCTCAATTCCCAAAGCTATAACCTATAACCTTATCCTAAACCTAACCTAAACCTATAACCTTAACCTATAACCTAAACTTATAACCTTAACCTTACCTAAAACCAAAACCTACACCTATTACCTAAACCTTAACCTATTCTCAAATCCCTAAACCTAAACCTACACCAAATCCCAATCTCAACTCCCTACCCTAAACTAAGGCCTAAACATTAAAACCTAAGCCTAAACTCCGATCCCGAACCCCAACCCGATTTCCAATGCCTAAACCTTAACCTATTCTCAATTCCCAAAGCTATAACCTACAACCTTATCCTAAACCTAACCTAAACCTATAACCTTAACCTATAACCTAAACTTAAACCTTAACCTTTTCCTAAAACCAAAACCTACACCTATTACCTAAACCTTAACTTATTCTCAAATCCCTAAACCTAAACCTACACCTAATCCCAATGTCTACTCCCTACCCTAAACCTCAGCCTAAACAAGAAAACCCAAGCCTAAACCCGATCCCGAACCCCAACTCGATCTCCAATGACTAAACCTTAATCTATTCTCAATTCTCAAAGCTATAACCTGTAACCTTATCCTAAACATATAACCTAAACTTATAACCTAAACATATAACCTAAACTTATAACCTTAACCTTACCTAAAACCAAAACCTACACCTATTACCTAAACCTTAACCTATTCTCAAATCCCTAAACCTAAACCTACACCTAATCCCAATCTCACTCCCTACCTAAACCAAGGCCTAAACATTAAAACCCAAGCTAAACCCGATCCAGAACCCCAACCCGATCTCCAATGCCTAAACCTTAACCTATTCTCAATTCCCAAAGCTATAACCTATAACCTTATCCTAAACCTATAACCTTAACCTATAACCTAAACTTATAACCTTAACCTTATCCTAAAACCAAAACCTACACCTATTACCTAAACCTTAACCTATTCTCAAATCCCTAAACCTAAACCTACACCTAATCCCAATCTCAACTCCCTACCTTAAAACAAAGCCTAAACATGAAAACCCAAGCCTAAAGCCGATCCTGAACCCCAGCCCGATTTCCAATGCTTAAACCTTTACCGATTCTCAATTCCCAAAGCTATAACCTATAACCTTTACCTATAACCTAAACTTAGAACCATAACCTTATCCTAAAAACAAAACCTACACCAGTTACTTAAACCTTATCCTATTCTCAAATCCCTAAACCTAAACCTATACCTAATCTCAATCTCAACTCCCAACCCTAAACCAAAGCCTAAACATGAAAACCCAATCCTAAACCCGATCCCGAACCCCAACCCGATCTCCAATGCCTAAACCTTTACCCATTCTCAATTCCCAAAGCTATAACCTATAACCTTATCCTAAACCTAACCTTAACCTATAACCTTAACCTATAACCTAAACTTATAACCTTAACCTTTTCCTAAAACCGAAACCTACACCTATTACCAAAACCTTAACCTATTCTCAAATCCCTAAACCAAAACCTACACTTAATCCCAATCTCATCTCCCTACCTAAGCCTAAGCCTAAACATGAAAACCTAGGCCTAAACCCGATCCCATACCCCACCCCGATTTCCAATGCCTAAACCTTAACCTATTCTCAATTCCCAAAGCTATAACTTATAACCTTATCTAAACCTAACCTAAACCTATAACCTAAACCTATAACCTTAACCTATAACATAAACTTATAACCTTAACCTTTTCCTAAAACCGAAAACCTACACTATTACCTAAACTTAACCTATTCTCAAATCCCTAAACCTAAACCTACACCTAATCCCAATCTTAACTCCCTACCTAAACCAAGGCCTAAACATGAAAACTTAAGCCTAAACCCGATCCAGAACCCCAACCCGATCTCCAATGCCTAAACCATAACCTATTCCCAATTCCCAAAGCTATAACCTATAACCTTATCCTAAACCTAACCTAAACCTATAACCTAAACCTATAACCTTAACCTATAACCTAAACTTATAACCTTAACCTTTTCCTACAACCGAAACCTACACCTATTACCTAAACCTTAACCTATTCTCAAATCCCTAAACTTAAACCTACACCTAATCCCAATCTCAACTCCCTACCCTAAACCAGGGGCCTAAACATGAAAACCAAAGCCTAAACCCCATCCCAAACCCCAACCCGATCTCCAATGCCTAAACCTTAACCTATTCTCAATTCCCAAAGCTATAACCTATAACCTTATCCTAAACAAACAACCTAAACCTATAGCCTTAACCTATAACCTAAACATATAAACTTAAACTTATCCTAAAACCAAAACCTACACCTATTACCTAAACCTTAACCTATTCTCAAATCCCTAAACCTAAACCTACACCTAATCCAAATCTCAACTCCCTACCTTAAACCAAAGTCTAAACATGAAAACCCAAGCCTAAACCCGATCTTGAACCCCAACCTGATTTCCAATGCCTAAACCTTAACCTATTCTCAATTCCCAAAGCTATAACCTATAACCTTATCCTAAACCTAACCTAAACCTATAACCTTAACCTATAACCTAAACTTATAACCTTAACCTTATCCTAAAGACAAAACCTGCACCTATTACTTAAACCTTAACCTATTCTCAAATCCCTAAACCTAAACCTATACCTAATCTCAATCTCACTCCCTACCCTAAACCAAAGCCTAAACATGAAAACCCAATCCTAAACCCGATCCCGAGACCCCAACCCTATCTCCAATACCTAAACCTTTACCTATTCTCAATTCCCAAAGCTATAACCTATAACCTTATCCTAAACCTAAACTTAACCTATAACCTTAACCTATAACCTAAACTTATAACCTTAACCTTTTCCTAAAACCGAAACCTACTCCTATTACCAAAACCTTAACCTATTCTCAAATCCCTAAACCTAAACCTACACTTAATCCCAATCTCATCACCCTACCCTAAGCCTAAGCCTAAACATGAAAACCCAGGCCTAAACCCGATCCCATACCCCACCCCGATTTCCAATGCCTAAACCTTAACCTATTCTCAATTCCCAAAGCTATAACTTATAACCTTATCCTAAGCCTAACCTAAACCTATAACCTAAACCTATAAACTTAACTTATAACCTAAACATATAACCTTAACCTTTTCCTAAAACCGAAACCTACACCTATTACCTAAACCTTAATCGATTCTCAAATCCTAAATCTAAACCTACACCTAATCCCAATCTCGACTCCTACCCTAAACCAAAGCCTAAATAAGAAAACCCAAGCTAAACACGATCCCGAACCCCAACCCGATCTCCAATGCCTAAACCTTAACCTATTCTCAATTCCCAAAGCTATGACCTATAACCTTATCTAAACCTATAACCTTAACCTATAACCTAAACTTATAACCTTAACCTTATCCTAAAACCAAAACCTACACCTATTACCTAAACCTTAACCTATTCTCAAATCCCTAAACCTAAACCTACACCTAATCCCAATCTCAACTCCCTACCTTAAAACAAAGCCTAAACATGAAAACCCAAGCCTAAAGCCGATCCCGAACCCCACCCCGATTTCCAATGCCTAAACCTTTACCGATTCTCAATTCCCAAAGCTATAACCTATAACCTTTACCTATAACCTAAACTTAGAACCATAACCTTATCCTAAAAACAAAACCTACACCTATTACTTAAACCTTATCCTATTCTCAAATCCCTAAACCTAAACCTATACCTAATCTCAATCTCAACTCCCAACCCTAAACCAAAGCCTAAACATGAAAACCCAATCCTAAACCCGATCCCGAACCCCAACCCGATCTCCAATGCCTAAACCTTTACCTGTTCTCAATTCCCAAAGCTATAACCTATAACCTTATCCTAAACCTAACCTTAACCTATAACCTTAACCTATAACCTAAACTTATAACCTTAACCTTTTCCTAAAACCGAAACCTACACCTATTACCAAAACCTTAACCTATTCTCAAATCCCTAAACCAAAACCTACACTTAATCCCAATCTCATCTCCCTACCCTAAGCCTAAGCCTAAACATGAAAACCCAGGCCTAAACCCGATCCCATACCCCACCCCGATTTCCAATGCCTAAACCTTAACCTATTCTCAATTCCCAAAGCTATAACTTATAACCTTATCCTAAACCTAACCTAAACCTATAACCTAAACGTATAACCTTAACCTATAACATAAACTTATAACCTTAACCTTTTCCTAAAACCGAAACCTACACCTATTACCTAAACCTTAACCTATTCTCAAATCCCTAAACCTAAACCTACACCTAATCCCAATCTTAACTCCCTACCCTAAACCAAGGCCTAAACATGAAAACCCAAGCCTAAACCCGATCCCGAACCCCAACCCGATCTCCAATGCCTAAACCATAACCTATTCCCAATTCCCAAAGCTATAACCTATAACCTTATCCTAAACCTAACCTAAACCTATAACCTAAACCTATAACCTTAACCTATAACCTAAACTTATAACCTTAACCTTTTTCCTACAACCGAAAACCTACACCTATTACCTAAACCTTAACCTATTCTCAAATCCCTAAACTTAAACCTACACCTAATCCCAATCTCAACTCCCTACCCTAAACCAGGGCCTAAACATGAAAACCAAAGCCTAAACCCCATCCCAAACCCCAACCCGATCTCCAATGCCTAAACCTTAACCTATTCTCAATTCCCAAAGCTATAACCTATAACCTTATCCTAAACAAACAACCTAAACCTATAGCCTTAACCTATAACCTAAACATATAAACTTAAACTTATCCTAAAACCAAAACCTACACCTATTACCTAAACCTTAACCTATTCTCAAATCCCTAAACCTAAACCTACACCTAATCCAAATCTCAACTCCCTACCTTAAACCAAAGTCTAAACATGAAAACCCAAGCCTAAACCCGATCTTGAACCCCAACCGATTTCCATGCCTAAACCTTAACCTATTCTCAATTCCCAAAGCTATAACCTATAACCTTATCCTAAACCTAACCTAAACCTATAACCTTAACCTATAACCTAAACTTATAACCTTAACCTTATCCTAAAGACAAAACCTACACCTATTACTTAAACCTTAACCTATTCTCAAATCCCTAAACCTAAACCTATACCTAATCTCAATCTCAACTCCCTACCCTAAACCAAAGCCTAAACATGAAAACCCAATCCTAAACCCGATCCCGAACCCCAACCCTATCTCCAATACCTAAACCTTTACCTATTCTCAATTCCCAAAGCTATAACCTATAACCTTATCCTAAACCTAAACTTAACCTATAACCTTAACCTATAACCTAAACTTATAACCTTAACCTTTTCCTAAACCGAACCTACTCCTATTACCAAAACCTTAACCTATTCTCAAATCCCTAAACCTAAACCTACACTTAATCCCAATCTCATCACCCTACCCTAAGCCTAAGCCTAAACATGAAAACCCAGGCCTAAACCCGATCCCATACCCCACCCCGATTTCCAATGCCTAAACCTTAACCTATTCTCAATTCCCAAAGCTATAACTTATAACCTTATCCTAAGCCTAACCTAAACCTATAACCTAAACCTATAAACTTAACTTATAACCTAAACATATAACCTTAACCTTTTCCTAAAACCGAAACCTACACCTATTACCTAAACCTTAACCGATTCTCAAATCCCTAAATCTAAACCTACACCTAATCCCAATCTCAACTCCCTACCCTAAACCAAAGCCTAAATAAGAAAACCCAAGCCTAAACACGATCCTGAACCCCAACCCGATCTCCAATGCCTAAACCTTAACCTATTCTCAATTCCCAAAGCTATAACCTATAACCTTATCCTAAACCTAACCTAAACCTATAACCTTAACCTATAACCTAAACTTCTAACCTTAACCTTTTCCTAAAACCAAAACCTACACCTATTACCTAAACCTTAACTTATTCTCAAATCCCTAAACCTAAACCTACACCTAATTCCAATGTCAACTCCCTACCCTAAACCTCAGCCTAAACAAGAAAACCCAAGCCTAAACCCGATCCCGAACCCCAAACTGATCTCCAATGACTAAACCTTAATCTATTCTCAATTCTCAAAGCTATAACCTGTAACCTTATCCTAAACATATAACCTAAACTTATAACCTAAACATATAACCTAAACTTATAACCTTAACCTTACCCTAAAACCAAAACCTACACCTATTACCTAAACCTTAACCTATTCTCAAATCCCTAAACCTAAACCTACACCTAATCCCAATCTCAACTCCCTACCCCAAACCAAGGCCTAAACATTAAAACCCAAGCCTAAACCCGATCCCGAACCCCAACCCGATCTCCAATGCCTAAACCTTAACCTATTCTCAATTCCCAAAGCTATAACCTATAACCTTATCCTAAACAAACAACCTAAACCTATAACCTTAACCTATAACCTAAACTTATAACCATAACCTTATCCTAAAACCAAAACCTACACCTATTACCTAAACCTTAACCTATTCTCAAATCCCTAAACCAAAACCTACACCCAATCCCAATCTCGACTCCCTACCTTAAAACAAAGCCTAAACATGAAAACCCAAGCCTAAACCCAATCTCACGAACCCCAACCCGATTTCCAATGCCTAAACCTTTACCGATTCTCAATTCCCAAAGCTATAACCTATAACCTCAACCTATAACCTAAACTTAGAACCATAACCTTATCCTAAAAACAAAACCTACACCTATTACTTAAACCTTAACCTATTCTCAAATCCCTAAACCTAAACCTATACCTAATCTCAATCTCAACTCCCAACCCTAAACCAAAGCCTAAACATGAAAACCCAATCCTAAACCCGATCCCGAACCCCAACCCGATCTCCAATGCCTAAACCTTTACCTATTCTCAATTCCCAAAGCTATAACCTATTACCTTATCCTAAACCTAACCTTAACCTATAACCTTAACCTATAACCTAAACTTATAACCTTAACCTTTTCCTAAAACCGAAACCTACACCTATTACCTAAACCTTAACCTATTCTCAAATCCCTAAACCTAAACCTACACTTAATCCCAAACTCATCTCCCTACCCTAAGCCTAAGCCTAAACATGAAAACCCAGGCCTAAACCCGATCCCATACCCCACCCCGATTTCCAATGCCTAAACCTTAACCTATTCTCAATTCCCAAAGCTATAACTTATAACCTTATCATAAACCTAACCTAAACCTATAACCTAAACCTATAACCTTAACCTATAACCTAAACTTATAACCTTAAACTTTTCCTAAAACCGAAACCTACACCTATTACCTAAACCTTAACCTATTCTCAAATCCATAAATCTAAACCTACACCTAATCCCAATCTCAACTCCCTACCCTAAACCCAAGCCTAAACAAGAAAACTCAAGCCTAAACAAGATCCCGAACCCCAACCCGAACTCCAATGCCTAAACCTTAACCTATTCTCAATTCCCAAAGCTATAACCTATAACCTTATCCTAAACCTAACCTAAACCTATAACCTTAACCTAAACTTATAACCTTAACCTTTTCCTAAAACCAAAACCTACACCTATTACCTAAACTTTAACTTATTCTCAAATCCCTAAACCTAAAACCTACACCTAATCCCAAAGTCAACTCCCTACCCTAAACCTCAACCTAAACATGAAAACCCAAGCCTAAACCCGATCCCGAACCCCAACCCGATCTCCAATGACTAAACCTTAATCTATCCTCAATTCTCAAAGCTATAACTCAGAACCTTATCCTAAACATATAACCTAAACCTATAACCTAAACCTATAACCTAAACTTATAACCTTAACCTTACCCTAAAACCAAAACCTACACCTACTACCTAAACCTTAACCTATTCTCAAATCCCTAAACCTAAACCTACACCTAATCCCAATCTCATCTCCCTACCCTAAACCAAAGCTTAAACATGAAAACCAAAGCCTAAACCCGATCCAGAACCCCAACACGATCTCCAATGCCTAAACCTTAACCTATCCTCAATTCCCAAAGCTATAACCTATAACCTTATTCTAAAACTAACCAAAACCTATAACTTAAACCTATAACCTTAACCTATAACCTAAACTTATAACCTTAACCTTTTCCTAAAACCGAAACCTACACCTATTACCTAAACCTTAACCTATTCTCAAATCCCTAAACCTAAACCTACACCTAATCCCAATCTCAACTCCCTACCCTAAACCAAGGCCTAAACATGAAAACCCAAGACTAAACCCGATCCCGAACCCCAACCCGATCTCCAATGCCTAAACCGTAACCTATTCTCAATTCCCAAAGCTATAACCTATAACCTTATACTAAACCTAACCTAAACATATAACCTAAACCTATAACCTTAACCTATAACCTAAACTTATAACCTTAACCTTTTCCTGCAACCGAAACCTACACCTATTACCTAAACCTTATCCTATTCTCAAATCCCTAAACCTAAACCTACACCTAATCCCAATCTCAACTCCCTACCCTAAACAAGGGCCTAAACATGAAAACCCAAGCCTAAACCCGATCCCGAACCCCAACCCGATCTCCAATGCCTAAACCTTAACCTATTCTCAATTCCCAAAGCTATAACCTATAACCTTATCCTAAACCTAACCTAAACCTATAACCTAAACCGATAACCTTAACATATAACCTAAACTTATAACCTTAACCTTATTCTAAAACCAAAACCTACACCTATTACCTAAACCTTAACCTATTCTCAAATCCCTAAACCTAAACCTACACCTAATCCCAATATCAACTCCCTACCTTAAACCAAAGCCTAAACATGAAAACCCAAGCCTAAACCCGATCTCCGAACCCCAACCCGATTTCCAATGCCTAAACCTTAACCTATTCTCAATTCCCAAAGCTATAACCTATAACCTTATCCTAAACCTAACCTAAACCTATAACTTAGACCTATAACCTAAACTTATAACCTTAACCTTATCCTAAAAACAAAACTTACACCTATTACCTAAACCTTAACCTATTCTCAAATCCCTAAACCTAAGCCTACACCTAATCCCAATCTCAACTCCCTACCCTAAACCAAAGCCTAAACATGAAAATCCAATCTAAACCCGATCCCGAACCCCAACCCGATCTCCAATGCCTAAACCTTAACTTATTCTCAATTCCCAAATCTATAACCTATAACCTTATCCTAAACATACAACCTAAACCTATAACCTTAACCTATAACCTAAACTTATAACCTTAACCTTATCCTAAAACCGAAACCTACACCTATTACCTAAACCTTAACCTATTCTCAAATCCCTAAACCTAAACCTACACTTAATCCCAATCTCATCTCCCTACCCGAAACCAAAGCCTAAACATGAAAACCCAGGCCTAAACCCGATCCCGAACCCCAACCCGATCTCCAATGCCTAAACCTTAACCTATTCTCAATTCCCAAAGCAATAACCTATAACCTTATCCTAAACCTAACCTAAACCTATAACCTAAACCTATAACCTTAACCTATAACCTAAACTTATACCCTTAAACTTTTCCTAAAACCAAAACCTACACCTAATACCTAAACCTTAACCTATTCTCAAATCCCTAAACCTAAACCTACACCTTATCCCAATCTCAACTCCCTACCATAAACCTAAGCCTAAACATGAAAACCCAAGCCTCAACCCAATCCCGAACCCCAACCCGATCTCCAATGCCTAAACCTTAACCTATTCTCAATTCCCAAAGCTATAACCTATGACCTTATCCTAAACATACAACCTAAACCTATAACCTTAACCTATAACCTAAACTTATAACCTTAACCTTATCCTAAAACCAAAACCTACACCTATTACCTAAACCTTAACCTATTCTCAAATCCACAAACCTAATCCTACACCTAATCCCAATCTCATCTCCCTACCCTAAACCAAAGCCTAAACATGAAAACCAGCTAAACCCGATCCCGAACCCCAACCCGATCTCCAATGCCTAAACCTTAACCTATTCTCAATTCCCAAAGCTATGACCTATAACCTTATCCTAAACCTAACCTAAACCTATAACCTTAACCTATAACCTAAACTTATAACCTTAACCTTTTCCTAAAACTGAAACCTACACCTATTACCTAAACCTTAACCTATTCTCAAATCCCTAAACCTAAACCTACACCTAAGCCCAATCTCATCTCCCTACCCGCCTAAGCCTAAACATGAAAACCCATGCCTAAACCCGATTCCAAACCCCAACCCGATCTCCAATGCCTAAACCTTAACCTATTCTCGATTCCCAAAGCTATAACCTATAACCTTATCCTAAACCTAACCTAAACCTATAACCTAAACCTATAACCTTAACCTATAACCTAAACTTATAACCTTAACCTTTTCCTAAAACCGAAACCTACACCTATTACCTAAACCTTAACCTATTCTCAAATCCCTAAACCTAAACCTACACCTAATCCCAATCTCAACTCCTTACCTAAACCAAAGCCTAAAAATGAAAACCCAAGCCTGAAACCCGATCCAGAACCCCAACCCGATTTCCAATGCCTAAATCATAAACTATTCTCAATTCCCAAAGCTATAACCTATAACCTTATCCTAAACGTAACCTAAACCTATAACCTTAACCTATAACATAAACTTATAACCTTAACCTTATCCTAAAACCAAAACATACACCTATTACCTAAACCTTAACCTATTCTCAAATCTCTAAACCTAAACCTATACCTAATCTCAATCTCAACTCCCTACCCTAAACCAATGCCTAAACATGAAAACCCAATCCTAAACCCGATCCCGAACCCCAACCCGATCTCCAATGCCTAAACCTTAACCTATTCTCAATTCCCAAAGCTTTAACCTATAACCTTATCCTAAACCTAACCTAAACCTATAACCTAAACCTATAACCTTAACCTATAACCTAAACTTATAACCTTAACCATTTCCTAAAACCGAAACCTACACCTATTACCTAAACCTTAACCTATTCTCAAATCCCTAATGCTAAACCTACACCTAATCCCAATCTCAACTCTCTACCCTACACCAAAGCCTAAACATGAAAACTCAAGCCGAAACCCGATCCCGAACCCCAACCCGATTTTCAATGCCTAAACCTTAACCTATTCTCAATTCCCAAAGCTATAACCTATAACCTTATCCTAAACCTAACCTAAACCTATAACCTTAACCTATAACCTAAACTTATAACCTTAACCATTTCCTAAAACCGAAACCTACACCTATTACCTAAACCTTAACCTATTCTCAAATACGTAAACCTTAACCTACACCTAATCCCAATCTCAACTCCCTACCCTAAACCAAAGCCTAAACATGAAAACCCAAGCCGAAACCCGATCCCGAACCCCAACCCGATCTCCAATGCCTAAACCTTAACCTATTCTCAGTTCCCAAAGCTATAACCTATAACCTTATCCTAAACCTAACCTAAACCTATAACCTAAACCTATAACCTTAACCTATAACCTAAACTTATAACCTTAACCTTTTCCTAAAAAACCAAAACCTACACCTATTACCTAAACCTTAACCTATTCTCAAATCCTAAAACCTAAACCTACACCGAATCCCAATCTCAACTCCATACCCTAAACCTAAGCCTAAACATGAAAACCCAAGCCTAAACCCAATCCCGAACCCCAACCCGATCTCCAATGCCTAAACCTTAACCTATTCTCAATTCCCAAAGCTATAACCTATAACCTTATCCTAAACATACAACCTAAACATATAACCTAAACTTATAACCTTAACCTTATCCTAAAACCAAAACCTACACCTATTACCTAAACCTTAACCTATTCTCAAATCCCTAAACCTAATGTAACGCCCTGAAAATCGAGGGTCGAGCATAAACTCAACTCCCGAGTTCCAGAACATCACTTACGCAACAAAATGAATGATGATTGAATGTTGACTGTATTCGTGCATTGAACATGAGTGAGATTAAGCCAAAACAGCATATCATACTCCAGAGACAGTTAAATTGCAAGCGGAAGACGATGATAGATAGATAAAATATATAAACTGTGATGAGTCTCCAGAGTGTGATAACATTACTAGGTTAAATAATTACAAGTACAGTTCTAAAATATACCAAATGTGTAAGTGTAATATCTTCTATCCCAAGTACCATAGCCCTGTCAATGCAGTACCAGGTCTTCAAAGACCCGTCAGAGAGTTACATGATAGGAGAACTCCTCCTCATCACCATAGAAGTAGTCCAGCTCTGCTTCATAAGCACCGCCATCATCTGAAAGTCAACAAATCTAGTTAGTGTGTACAACACCGTCCCGTAACGTGGGAGTGAGTGATCAACTCAGTGGAACAGTAAAGCATAGGTTAACATGTTATCAATTCAATCAACCAGTAATGATAAAGCAGTATAAATCAAACAATTCTAACTACTCTTATTAAGTGCGAGAATGAAATGACATGATGCTGTATGCCCTTGCCAAACCACCCTCATGCGACATCATCTTACATTCGCGAATGCTTAACTCCCTCAGTGCGCCACATCTACTAATCACATGCGGTGCGATGATGATCATGATTACCGAGTTATTATTAGTCCATTTCAAACAGTAGTATTGGGAAACTAAGGTACCTCCCTTGTATCATTCCCAAACATGATCCATTCTAGGGTCGTCAGTCCTAGTTAATCTCATACGCTATTATGGTTTGAGAGGCGTAGTGAAGGCACCACAAAGGGCTCGTCACCCGTCAGCACGGATATAGATCTCACCGTATGCGGCTCAATTACTGACCGTCAGCTCGAGTACAGGTCTCACCATACTCGGCTCAATCACTAGCCGTTAGCTCAAATACAGGTCTCACCGTACTCGGCTCAACTCATACTCCAGTTGCTGTGAAAGACTCATCGCCAATCACAGACCTTGGAGTATACTTGAAGATACTACAGAGGACTCGTCGCCCGTCAGCACGAGTACAGGTCTCACCGTACTCGGCTCTCGCCGTAAGTATCGACAGCTCGAATATAGTGTCCCATACTACCATAATCGGCTCACGAGTCTGGTTGCTCACTGGTCACTACGGGGAGGCACGTGGCCCCAGGCGTGGCGACAAATGCTCGACCACGGTGTCCCATACCACCATGCCCGGCTCATGAGTCTTAGCGGATCGAGGTACCATGGTTAAAAGGGATTTCACTGTAAGTTTGGTACCCTAGGTTCAAGCGATGCGACCAAACATGGTGAACATACATAAGACAGATCGGGTTACTTGACGAGCTCGGCTAGCTCGAGCGCACAACAAGTTGAACGACATGAAGTGCATAAGCACTTCGTGTGGCCAACCACTATCGCCAACCGAAGTACGACTGGGTTCGTTGAACACATCTCACGTGGCAAATGAATCGCAACCACGAATTCAATTCGATGCCGATTTACGGACTATAATCATAGCCCCAAACATGATAACTTGCGGATAGATAAAGCAAGAATGGATGAAGATTCCACTCATACAATCAAGGTATGGTATTATCCGTTTAGAGTCGCCGTGGTACATTGCACGCACTCGTTGCTCTGCACCCCCATCACCCATGACGGATCATACAACGTAAATATAAATTTAAACATATGCATTACATAGTTATAATCATAAGCAGTTGAGCATGTTATGAATCACAACACAAGCATGGGTTTATACATGTTCAATTCCTAATCATACAACAATCCAAGGAGATCATACACATAGTTAAAAGAGGTTGAGAATCACATCTCAACACCCTTATACATTACAATTTGCTAACTACTACTCGTTCAAACATTCCAAGAAACACTTAAACAAACATACATCAACATACATGACATATGTCGATCACATAGGCATTAGGCCAAATCCTTTCACTAGGGAGTTGCCCCAATCATAACATCGCCAGCACACCCCACGACGGATAGTCATGGCAAGCAGGAATCCAAGTTCCATATTCATTCAGTCATTTCCACAAACACTTGGGCCACACATTTTAGCATATATGATGTCTATTGGTCGTGGCGTGATTTAGGGCAAATCCTTTCGTCAAAAGGATATCGCCAATACAACAATCATGAATCCATGACAATTAGTCATGGCGAGCACGAATGAGGACTCTATACTCATTCAGTCATTTTCACAAACACTTAGAATACACTAATACAACATACATGGTGTATGTTAGCAAAACATGTATTAGGGCTATCCTTTAGCCAAGTGAGTATTTTATCTATGTATAATATATTACTACAGCAAATAATCATGATAAATGCATCTCCAAAATTTATACGTATACAGTATTTTCTAGAATACGCATTTTCAACATACATACTGTATACAAGCAAACATGTATTATGGCGATTCCCTTCGCCACGCAATTATTTTATCCATACGTCATATATCCATACGACAAATAAATATGTCAAACACATTTCCATAAAAAATATGTATACGGTATTTTATACGAATACCTAGAGTATGTGAAATTCCAAATTCTACAATTCTAATCGAAACTGAAAACGAAAAGCACTTTGTACATGTACAATTGCATGCAGATCACGAATCTATCATTATCTGACATTGAAAGCGTTGAAAACCATAACCTATACACCTAAAGTCCGCACCTTATGTCGTAGAATCGTAACGGAGTCGATAGGTTCGCTAAGGTTCCGTATACGGGAGTTTGGCAGCCTAAAGAACGAAACAAGTTAGCTATTTCATAACCTACAACCTATACAACCCTAAAACAGATTAGGGTTAGGGTTTCTTACCTAGAAATGACGCCGGAATCGCCGGGAAAGCGATGAGAATCAGGCGGTGGAGCCCGAATAGCGGCAGGGAACAGCAGCAGGGAGTTCCTCCCACATCTTCCTCACATTCTCTCTCTTTTCTCTCTCTCAAATCCAAATTCGTATGGCTGGAATGGGAGAGGGTTTAAGGTCCTTATATAGCCTAAAACCTTCCCAAAATAGACTCAGGTTCAAGGGTTACTGCTATTATAAGCATTTCGGCGATGTTCCAGTTCAAAAGAGTGTTTCTGGTGGCCCCCCTTAAGCCAAACGTCAGACTTAAGCTCACCACACATGGATCTATATGGGATTACGTTTTCGACTCGATCGGATTCCCAGATCGCACGTGGCGGACCACTTTCAGTTCAACGGTCAGTGGGCCACGATCCGAAATTCCAAGCACATGTAAATGTTCCTGAAATTTTTCTTAATCTGAGGGTGTAATATAGTCGATTCGACGGTGCAGTTGCTTATCGATGCGCAAGCGAATGGTGCCATATCACTATTCCAGATATTTATTTTATAAAGGGAATAGTGTTTTTCACACACTCTCGCTCCGGACTCAAGCGAACAGCCGTGGGACATCGGCTGGATTTGATTTCCGAGATGGTTGTCAAGCCCAGCGAGGCGGTCCTAAGTCCTTAACTTCGTATTGTTCGGACTCCCGATGTGCGGTCCAGATTAGATACGGAGTTTCGAGATGCTCCCGAGAGCAGCCGGGTAATGAGTTTGATCCTAGATTTTTGGGTAACCTAGCGTCAATGATACTACAAGTTTTGGGTCTTGCAGATCGTATTTAAAGCGATTCAAATGGATTTCATGGCTAATCTAGTTTAGCACTTAGTTAACTTTGTCAAATTTCTAAAGGATTTAATCTTAAGTGATTTCCGTCTGAGGTGGTACTTAGTCCTTCGTAGTTTGTATATAGAGTGATCCAAGTTTTACTACTTAGTTAGTGTAAGATAGTGTCTAGGGCGAAAGTCCTTTGAGAAATTGAAAGCACAAGGTAGTGAAGGGTGGGATTTGTGAAGAAAATGGTTTGAAAAGGGATTTGAGGCTTTAATTGAGCGTTTAACAAGTTAAACCAATATTAGGATTGATCCATTGCCTAAGGACGTCTAATCCCAGGTTGGCAAAAAATTCGGGATGTTACACCTAAACCTACACCTAATCCCAATCTCATCTCCCTACCCTAAACCAAAGCCTAAACATGAAAACCCAAGCCTAAACCCGATCCCGAACCCCAACCCGATCTCCAATGCCTAAACCTTAACCTATTCTCAATTCCCAAAGCTATAACCTATAACCTTATCCTAAACCTAACCTAAACCTAACCTAAACCTATAACCTTAACCGATAACCTAAACTTATAACCTTAACCTTTTCCTAAAACCGAAACCTACACCTATTACCTAAACCTTAACATATTCTCAAATCCCTAAACCTAAACCTACACCTAATCCCAATCTCAACTCCCTACCCTAAACCAAAGCCTAAACATGAAAACCCAAGCCTAAACCAGATCCCGAACCCCAACCCGATCTCCAATGCCTAAACCATAACCTATTCTCAATTCCCAAAGCTATAACCTAAAACCTTATCCTAATCCTAACCTAAACCTATAACCTAAACCTATAACCTTAACCTATAACCTAAACTCATAACCTTAACCTTATCCTAAAACCAAAACCTACACCTATTACCTAAACGTTAACCTATTCTCAAATCCCTTAACCTAAACCTACACCTAATCCCAATCTCATCTCCTGCTTTGCACTAAGCCTAAACATGAAAACCCAAGCCTAAACCCGATTCCAAACCCCAACCCGATTTCCAATGCCTAAACCTTAACCTATTCTCAATTCCCAAAGCTATAACCTAAAACCTTATCCTAAACCTAACCTAAACCTATAACCTTAACCTATAACCTAAACTAATAACCTTAACCTTATCTGAAACCGGAACCTACACCTATTACTTAAACCCTAACCTATTCTCAAATCCCTAAACCTAAACCTACACCTAATACCAATCTCAACTCCCTACCCTAAACCAAAGCCTAAACATGAAAAGCCAATCCTAAACTCGATCCCGAACCCCAACCCGATCTCCAATGCCTAAACCTTAACCTATCCTCAATTCCCAAAGCTATAACCTATAACCTTATCCTAAACCTAA
The DNA here is from genome assembly GCA_030180095.1 of Magnolia changhungtana. NCBI lineage: Eukaryota > Viridiplantae > Streptophyta > Magnoliopsida > Magnoliales > Magnoliaceae > Magnolia > Magnolia changhungtana. The sequence continues at coordinate 104,619 of JASAUF010000324.1, read as the reverse complement.
CCTAAACCTATAACCTTAACCTATAACCTAAACTTATAACCTTAACCTTTACCTAAAACCAAAACCAACACCTATTACCTAAACCTTAACCTATTCTCAAATCCCTAAACCTAAACCTACACCTAATCCAAATCTCATCTCCTTACCCTAAGCCTAAGCCTAAACATGAAAACCCAAGCCTAAACCCGATCCCAAACCCCAACCCGATTTTCAATGCCTAAATCATAACCTATTCTCAATTCCCAAAGCTATAACCTATAACCTTATCCTAAACGTAACCTAAACCTATAACCTTAACCTATAACATAAACTTATAACCTTAACCTTATCCTAAAACCAAAACCTACACCTATTACCTAAACCTTAACCTATTCTCAAATCTCTAAACCTAAACCTACACCTAATCCCAATCTCAACTCCCTACCCTAAACCAAAGCATAAACAAGAAAACCCAACCCTAAACCCGATCCCGAACCCCAACCCGATCTCCAATGCCTAAACCTTAACCTATTCACAATTCCCAAAGTTATTACCTATAACCTTATCTTAAACCTAACCTAAACCTATAACCTTAACCTATAACCTAAACTTATAACCTTAACCTTTTCCTAAAACCAAAACCTACACCTATTACCTAAACCTTAACCTATTCTCAAATCCCTAAACCTAAACCTACACCTAATCCCAATCTCAACTCCTACCCTAAACCAAAGCCTAAACATGAAAACCTAAGCCTAAACCCGATCCCAAACCCCAACCCGATCTCCAATGCCTAAATCATAACCTATTGTCAATTCACGAAGCTATAACCTATAACCTTATCCTAATCCTAACCTAAACCTATAACCTAAACCTATAACCTTAACCTATAACCTAAACTCATAACCTTAACCTTATCCTAAAACCAAAACCTACACTTATTACCTAAACCTTAACCTATTCTCAAATCCCTAAACCTAAACCTACACCTAATGCCAATCTCATCTCCCTACCCCCCTAAGCCTAAACATGAAGACCCAAGCCTAAACCCGATTCCAAACCCCAACCCGATTTCCAATGCCTAAACCTTAACCTATTCTCAATTCCCAAAGCTATAACCTATAACCTGATCCTAAACGTAACCTAAACCTATAACCTTAACCTATAACCTAAACTCATAACCTTAACCTTATGCTAAAACCTAAACCTACACCAAATACCTAAACCTTAACCTATTCTCAAATCCCTAAACCTAAACCTACACTAATCCCAATCTTAACTCCCTACCCTAAACCAAAGCCTAAACATGAAAACCCAAGCCTAAACCCGATCCCGAACCCCAACCCGATCTCCAATGCCTAAACCTTAACCTATTCTCAATTCCCAAAGCTATAACCTATAACCTTATCCTAAACCTAACCTAAACCTATAACCTTAACCTATAACCTAAACTTATAACCTTAACCTTTACCTAAAACCGAAACCTACACACCTATTACCTAAACCTTAGCCTATTCTCAATTCCCTAAACCTAAACCTACACCTAATCCCAATCTCATCTCCTTACCCTAACCCTAAGCCTAAACATGAAAACCCAAGCCCAAAACCGATCCCAAACCCCAACTCGATTTCCAATGCCTAAATCATAACCTATTCTCAATTCCCAAAGCTATAACCTATAACCTTATCCTAAACGTAACCTAAACCTATAACCTTTACCTATAACCTAAACTCATAACCTTAACCTTATCCTAAAACCTAAACCTACACCTATTACCTAAACCTTAACCTATTCTCAAATCCCTAAACCTAAACCTATACCTAATCCCAATCTCAACTCCCTACCCTAAACCAAAGCCTAAACATGAAAACCCAAGCCTAAACCCGATCCCGAACCCCAACCCGATCTCCAATGCCTAAACCTTAACCTATTCTCAATTCCCAAAGCTATAACCTATAACCTTAACCTAAACCTAACCTAAACCTCAAACCTTAACCTATAACCTAAACTTATAACCTTAACCTTATCCTAAAACCAAAACCTACACCTATTACCTAAACCTTAACCTATTCTCAAATCCCTAAACCTAAACCTACACCTAATCCCAATCTCATCTCCCTACCCTAAGCTAAGCCTAAACATGAAAACCCAAGCTTAAACCCGATCCCAAACCCCAACCCGATTTCCAATGCCTAAACCTTAACCTATTCTCAATTCCCAAAGCTATAACATATAACCTTATCATAAACCTAACCTAAACCTATAACTTAAACCTATAACCTTAACCTATAACCTTAACTTATAACCTTAACGTTATCCTAAAACCAAAACCTACACCTATTACCTAAACCTTAACCTATTCTCAAATCCCTAAACCTAAACCTACACCTAATCCCAATCTCAACTCCCTACCCTAAACCTAAGCCTAAACATGAAAACCCAAGCCTAAACCCGATCCCGAACCCCAACCTGATTTCCAATTCCTAAACCTTAACCTATTCTCAATTCCCAAAGCTATAACCTATAACCTTATCCTAAACCTAACCTAAACCTATAACCTTAACCTATAACCTAAACTTATAACCTTAACCTTATCCTAAAACCAAAACCTACACCTATTACCTAAACCTTAACCTATTCTCAAATCCCTAAACCTAAACCTACACCTAATCCCAATCTCAACTCCCGACCCTAAACCAAAGCCTAAACATGAAAATCCAATCTAAACCCGATCCCGAACCCCAACCCGATCTCCAATGCCTAAACCTTAACCTATTCTCAATTACCAAAGCTATAACCTATAACCTTATCCTAAACATAACCTAAACCTATAACCTTAACCTATAACGTAAACTTATAACCTTAACCTTTTCCTAAAACCGAAACCTACACCTGTTACCTAAACCTTAACCTATTCTCAAATCCCTAAACCTAAACCTACACCTACACCTGATCCCAATCTCATCTCCTTACCCTAAGCCTAAGCCTAAACATGAAAACCCAAGCCTAAACCCGATCCCAAACCCCAACCCGATTTCCAATGCCTAAACCATAACCTATTCTCAATTCCCAAAGCTATAACCTATAACCTTATCCTAAACGTAACCTAAACCTATAACCTTAAACTATAACCAAAACTTATAACCTTAACCTTATCCTAAAACCAAAACCTACACCTATTACCTAAACCGTAACCTATTCTCAAATCCCTAAACCTAAACCAACACCTAATCCCAATCTCAACTCCCTACCCTAAACCAAAGCCTAAACATGAAAACCCAAGCCTAAACCCGATCCCGAACCCCAACCCGATCTCCAATGCCTAAACCTTAACCTATTCTCAATTCCCAAAGCTATAACCTATAACCTTATCCTAAACCTAACCTAAACCTATAACCTTAACCAATAACCTAAACTTATAACCTTAACCTTTTCCTAAAACCGAAACCTACACCTATTACCTAAACCTTAACCTATTCTCAAATCCCTAAACCTAAACCTACACCTAATCCCAATCTCATCTCCCTACCCTAAGCCTAAGCCTAAACATGAAAACCCAAGCCTAAACCCGACCCCAAACCCCAACCCGATTTCCAATGCCTAAACCTTAACCTATTCTCAATTCCCAAAGCTATAACCTATAACCTTATCCTAAACCTAACCTAAACCTATAACCTTAACCTGTAACCTTAACTTATAACCTTAACCTTATCCTAAAACCAAAACCTACACCTATTACCTAAACCTTAACCTATTCTCAAATCCCTAAACCTAAACCTACACCTAATCCCGATCTCAACTCCCTACCCTACCCTAAACCAAAGCCTAAACATGAAAACCCAAGCCTAAACCCGATCCCGAACCCCAACCCAATTTCCAATGCCTAAACCTTAACCTATTCTCAATTCCCAAAGCTATAACTTATAACCTTATCCTAAACCTAACCTAAACCTATAACCTTAACCTATAACCTAAACTTATAACCTTAACCTTATCCTAAAACCAAAACCTACACCTATTACCTAAACCTTAACCTATTCTCAAATCTCTAAACCTAAACCTACACCTAATCCCAATCTCAACTCACTACCCTAAACCTAAGCCTAAACAGGAAAACCCAAGCCTAAACCCGATCCCGAACCCCAACCCAATTTCCAATGCCTAAACCTTAACTTATTCTCAATTTCCAAAGCTATAACCTATAACCTTATCCTAAACCTAACCTAAACCTATAACCTTAACCTATAACCTAAACTTATAACCTTAACCTTATCCTAAAACCAAAACCTACACCTATTACCTAAACCTTAACTGTAATAACCCAAATAAATCTTGACCGTCGAATTTTAATCATTAATTGACGTACCCAATTAGTCCGATGTGACCATCGATCTACAAGATCAATTGGTTCAATCTCAACCATTGATTTGGACATATCTGATCCAACTATTCGTTAACTAATAAATCCAATCATACACGTAACCATCCATCCAACGATACAATCATCTAACCGTCCACATGCTGAAATCATCAAAATACTTGTCCATCCATCTAAATTGACCATCCATCTCACCACTAATCCATGAGTACTTCACATAGTCCATTTCCCCGATCACACATGAACTCATCCAACCATACATCATGCACATCCATCCATCTATCCATACATACATCTATCCATCTATTATAGATTGATCCGTCCATATACATCAACCATTTATGCACCATGGAGTACATCATAACCATACACATGCACCAAACACATCACATACATACCTCTCACGCACACACAAGTAGCCCATGCATGCATCATAACTTACACATACATGTGGCACATGCATGCGGTGCACATAGGATGCATGGTGCATGTGTGCATTTAACCAGCCCACGTTTCAAATTAATATATATATATATATATATATAACAAACAAAAGAAAAATGTGATGAAAAGATATGCAAAACGGAAGCATAAATGCATGTGAAGTGTTTTGCTTGTGCAACATGTGTAAAAAGGGCGCTATAAAGAGGGAGGGGTGACTATTCACTCGGTGTGAATGTCGGAAGTTGAGATGAAGAGAGAAAGTGAGAAGTGAGGAGAGAGAGAGAGAGAGAGAGAGAGAGATAACAAAAAATAATAAGAAGGGGTTCTGGACATTCACGTTGGAAAGAGAGGGAGAGAGAGAAGAGAGAGAAAAAGGAAGAAAGAAAAGAGGAGAGAGAAAAAGGAAAAAAGAGGAAGAAAAGAAAAAGAAAATAAAATACTTTTTAAGAAAAAAAAAGGTGAGTTTCTCTCACTTGATATTTTATTTATTTATTTATTTTTATTGTAACAAATTCCACTTGGTTTATTTATTTAGTATTATTATGCAAATAACTCAATAATTGTGCATTTTTATTTATTTGATTCATAGTTTGTTATGTTTATTTAACATGATTTTTTTGTAGTTCTCTTTATTTTAATTAGTAAGATATGAATCAACTTGAAATTTAGATATATGTTTACCCATGCATTAATAATTCTTTGATTATTATTTTTATTTTTGTAATTTTAAGAAAGTTAGGATTTAGATCATCTTTTTAAAAAACTTCAAGTTTAGTATACTCTTCCACGGATTGCATTGTACAAATATATTTTTACGTAGAACTTTAAATCATGTATGAACAGTCTACAATGATTAGAAACAATTTGTCCTTATAAATATTTTGCTCATGAAATATTAAAATTATATATCCTTCAAACAGTTTTGGAACACCAGAAAATAGGTGGGGTGATCAAGTCCTCTGGGTTGAAAATCCCTAAAGTGTAAATAGGTGGGGCGATCAAGACCCTTGGGTTGAAAGTCCCAGAAACCCAACTGGTACCTTTTGGAACCTCTACCGTACCCTTTGAGTGGGTGAGCATGTTAGGATTGCAAAAGGTTCCCATTGCCAGGTTCGGTAGGGTAGTAGTCTGACCAGCCAACGTACAAATGGGTCCCTCACCAAGTGCCCTTTGGATGGGTGAGCATGTCATGTGAAAGGTTCCCATTACCAGGCTAGGTGTTGTATTGGCGCGGGTGTTGGCCAACCGGTGTAAACTGGCCCTGGTGTTAAAAAGAATAAACCGCACATGTTATTATGGAGCATAACATATGTTGATTTCATTCATTCATTTTTCTTTGAATTTACATGGAAATATTTTGTTTATTAAATCTCCTCATTTGTTGTTTTGCCTAAATAGGTATTGTATCTTTTAATACCTTTATTCATATTATATGAGGTTATTTTGAAACCTGTGTTGAGATTACTCACTAGGCTTCGCAGCTTACCCTGTTAGGATTTTAAAATTTCAGGATCGGGATCACGTGGAGGAGCTTAAAGGGATTTCTTTTATTTATTTTTGTTTCTTTATTATTTTCAAAATAAGTGTAATGAACAACCTTACGATGACATGTGTTTGATGATAATCTTGAATAGTCGGAACATGGACATTTTTCTTTTTTAAATAAATGTTTAATTATTAAAATTTTGGATTGTTATATTTTATGAATGAGATCATTTTGTCAATATATGTGGATTAGTAAATGTAAACATACAAAACATAAGTCATGCTCATGGCGGAATCGAATCGGTCGAGATATACCCAGTCTAATTCGGGCGTGACAGATTGGTATCAGAGCTTAAGTTTAGAATCTTTGAGGACCTAGGGTTTTACTTGAAAACGTAGTCACTTTGAAAATTAGGATATATCCCCTGCAAGTGTTGTTGTGAAAAAAAAAAAAAAAAAAAACTTAACTTGTTGTATTATCTTTTAGTGATCCATCCTTATGTGATATCTAAAGCTTATTGTTTGATTTAGAACATGTCTGGGAGCCGGCGTGATAGAGGTAGAGGTAGAGCCAGTCCCGTGGCGGCAACACCGGGGACCACCGAAAGTGGCAAATCACTTGATGGGGTCTTTCGTGCTTTAGATGACATGGCAGCCATTCTTGGACAACACATTCGTCGTGATAATAGAGGAGTCGCCCAAGTTGTGCAGGATGGCGTTGGGGGCTTAATAGAGAAATTTAAGAGATTGAAACCACCTACTTTTGAGGGTTTGTTGGGCCCTATGGAGGCAGAAAAGTGGAAAAAGTAAATAGAAAAGATATTCACTGTTTTAAGATGTGATGAGGAGCAGAAGGTTACACTTGCAGTTTTCATGTTCGAGGGAGAGGCCGACCATTGGTGGGAGACAATTGCTAGAACAATTGATGAAAATACCGTATGGACATGGGATATGTTCTGTGAAAAGCTCAATGAAAAATACTTTCCTGAGTGTGTATGGGAGCAGAAAGTGGAAGAATTCATAAGCTTAGAACAGGGGGAGATGACTGTAGGCCAGTATGAGTCTAAATTTACTGAATTATCCCATTTTGCCCCATTTATGATTCAGGATGAAGCTCACAAAGCTAAGAAGTTTGAGCGAGGTCTGAGAGGGTCAATTCGTAACAAGTTGACTCCACTTAAGCTTATATTGTATGCCGATGTAGTAGAACGTGCTCTAATGATAGAACGAGACAACGAAGAATTCTGGAAAAGTTGTAACCAAAAGAGAGAAGCGAAGAGCAATGGTAGGGCTACACCGAATACATATCAAGCACAGGACGATGCTTCTAAGAAACAAAAGATGATGATAACAAACACCTCAACTCCTGCTCAGCCAATGAACCGCTTTACAAGTAAATGTTATAACTGCGGAAGGAGGGTCACTCTGCTCGTTTTTGTAAACAACCGCCTCGGCAACCACATTATCAGGCGCCACCGTAGATGCACTCGAGACCTCAGCTACAGTATCAAACACCTCAGCCACAGTACCAAAGACCTTCACATCATCAAGTACGGGAACAGTATCAGAGACATCCACAACAAAGACCCCTCGGCGGCAGAAGAATAACGCCCACAAAGACAACACTACCACCGGTAGGCGGAAGGTCAGGCTTCTCGACAACTGGCCCAGGGTCGTGTGTTTACTATAGTACCATCAGACGCAAATGCTAATGGAGCAGTGGTGGAAGGTACCATAATTATCTATTCCTCACCCGCTCAAGTTTTATTTGATTCAGGAGCTACGCATTCTTTTATTTCGACTCTTTTCGTGCATACATTGGGTCTATCTCCTGAACTCCTAGATAAGAATTTAATAATTGCTACACCGATAGGAAGCTCCGTAGTATTAAATCAGATATGTAGATCTTGCCCTGTCATGGTTGGAGATTCTGTATTATTAGCCGACCTTATCGTATTAGATATGCAAGAGTTCGATGTTATTCTGGGAATGGATTGGTTAGCTTCGTTCCATGCAAAGTTGGATTGTTTTGAGAAGACCGTGACATTCTCTATTCCTGGGCGACCGAGACTCCAGTTTCTTGAAAAGCAAATGAATGGACCGTTATGCGATTTCTTAGCACTTTTGGAGGAAGAACCATACGAAGTAGGTATCGATCAAATTCCAATCGTATGTGAGTTTTTCGACGTATTTCAAGACATACCGGGGTTGCCCCCAAGAAGAGAGATCGAATTTGGTTTAGATCTTATGCCCGGAGTCTCACCAATCTCCATAGCACCGTACCGTATGGCACCAGTAGAGTTGAAGGAACTGAAGGAGCAGATTCAAAAGTTATTGGAGTAGGGTTTCATTCGGTCGAGTACGTCACCGTGGGGTGCGCCAGTCTTATTTGTAAAGAAGAAGGATGGCTCGATGAGATTATGTATTGATTATCGCCAGCTAAACAAGGTCACCATTAAAAATAAATACCCACTTCCTAGGTAGATGACCTTTTCGACCAATTGAAAGAAGCCAAGTTTTTCTCCAAAATAGATTTGCGGTCAGGGTACCACCAGCTTAGAATTAAAGAAGTGGACATACCAAAGACAACCTTTAGGACTCGTTATGGCCACTACGAGTTTCTCGTGATGCCGTTTGGACTAACAAATGCACCAGCAGTATTTATGAACTTGATGAACAGAGTATTTAAGCCACACCTAGATTGTTTTGTCATAGTATTCATAGATGATATTCTTATATATTCTAAGACCCAGGAAGAACATGAGCAACATCTTAGAGTTACTCTTCAAACACTGCAGGAACATCAATTATATGCTAAATTTGAAAAGTGTGACTTTTGGAAGGAGGAAGTGAAATTTTTGGGCCATGTAGTTTCGAAGAAGGGCGTGTCAGTAGACCCATCAAAGGTAGAAGCAGTACTGAAGTGGGAACAGCCCACGAGTATGACCGAAATACGTAGTTTTCTTAGTTTAGTGGAGTATTATCGAAGATTTATCAAAGACTTCTCTCGAATTGCAGCACCGTTAACTCGATTGACCAAGAAGGGTGTAAACTTCATTTGGGATGATACTTGTGATCAAGAATTTTCAGAGTTAAAGATTAGGTTGACGACAGCGCCTGTCCTCACCATTCCTTCGAGTGGTGAAAAGTTTGTAATCTTCAGTGACGCTTCATATAGAGGTTTAGGTTGCGTCCTTATGCAGCAAGGTAAGGTTGTAGCTTACGCCTCTAGGCAACTGAAAGTGCATGAGCAGAATTACCCTACTCATGACTTGGAGTTGGCAGCTATGGTTTTCGCTCTTAAAGTATGGAGGCATTATCTATATGGGGAGAAGTTCGAGCTATTTTCAGACCATAAGAGTTTGAAGTGTCTTTTCTCACAGAAAGAATTAAATATGAGGCAACGTCGGTGGATGGAATTCTTAAAGGATTATGATTTCACCCTCCAATATCATCCAAGTAAAGCCAATGTAGTAGCAGATGCTTTAAGTCGTAAGCCGCATGGAGCAATCGTTCACCTCATGATTCAGCGATGGAAAATGTTAGATACGGTGAAGGATTTTGACATCCAATTGAATCCGCAAACATCTGTAGCTCGTCTCTTTAACCTAGCCGTTCAACCTTCCTTAATTAGTAAGGTTATAGATGCTCAACAACAAGATTCATGGCTACAAGCTAAGGTAAAAGAAGCTGAAAAAGATGGTAAGTCGGAATGGAAAGTTGGTACCGATGGTGGATTAAGATTCCAAGGAAGATTATGTATACCAAATGTGGCTGAATTAAAGAAGGAAATTATGGACGAGGCACACCGCACAAAGTTCACAATCCACCCTGGAGGTACGAAGATGTATCATGATATGCGTAGGCAATATTGGTGGAATAATATGAAGAGGGAGATCGCCGATTTTGTGGCCAAATGTCGACATGTCAACAGTGAAAGCGAGCATCGAAGCCGTCGAGGATGTTACTGACCACTACTGGAATTTCCGAATGGAAGTGGGAGCACATATCCATGGATTTCATTATGGGATTGCCACGTACACGTAATAATCATGATGCAGTTTGGGTCATCGTTGACCGGTTAACTAAGTCTGCACATTTTCTTCCTATACGTGATACCTATCCCCTAGAGGAATTATGTAAACTATATATTAAAGAAATAATTAGACAGCACGGAGTGCCTGTATCTATCGTATCCGATCGGGATTCCAAGTTTACGTCCCGTTTTTGGAGAAGTTCTGAGAGGTAGCACTTTGGGAACCACTCTTGATTTTAGCACTTTTTCATCCTCGGTGATGACGGAGGCCGAGCGAGTGAATCAAATCCTTGAAGACATGCTCCGAGCTTGCGTGCTTGATTTCAAAGGGAGTTAGGATGATCATTTACTATTGATCGAGTTCGCTTATAATAATAGCTACCAGATGAGTATCGTCATGGCATCATATGAGGCTTTGTACGGGAGGCCTTGTAGATCTCCAAATTGTTAGACAGAAGTTGGAGAAAGTGTAAGTGTTATGGTCTCATGCTTCTTTGGTTGTCAAATTTTGATGTGTCAAAACATCTATCCTTGTCCTGTGCTTGTATGATGATTTATATGAATTCAAGACACTGCATAAATACTTCAAGAAGCTACAAGTTGAACTTTTCAAGAAGCTACATATTGAAATTCAAGAAGCTACATGTTGAAGTCTCAAGAAGCTACAATGTTGATGTTCAAGTCTTAAGAAACAACTCATGACTTCAAGACTAATAAGCAATGCATGAAGTAGTTGTTATGCTGATGAAGATCTCAAGTTTGAAGCTACAACAAGTTCAAGATCTCAAGCCTGATATGGTTCAAACAATCTACATTCGTTGAATGGTTGAAGTTCAATGTCCATACGACATGATTCGGTTTGAATGACCTTAGGTTGACCCTTTAAGTAGGTCACTTTGGATACATAAATCAAATATTTATTTTACATAAGTTTGGTCTATTCTACGACCAGTCCTAGCTCTTGTTCGACCAGTCCACGGCATTGGTTCGACCCGGTCCAAGAAATTCCACGACCGGTCCTAAGTAGTTGAAGATTTTTCGAATTTTTGGTACGCCCACGACCAGATCCGGAGGTCCTTCGACCGGTCGTAGGTGTGGCTTCGACTGTCCACGACCGGTCGTGGAGCTACGACTCAAAGTCCAAAGAACGTAATCTATGGTCCTACGACCAGTCGTAAGGATCTACGACCAGTCGTAGGTGACCCACGACCAGTCGTAGGCTACTCACGACCAGTCGTGGATCGACTTTCAAAGATTGCGCTCAATATTTCAAAAATCTGTTAGAGCTACGACCAGTCGTAGGAACGATTTTTGCTTCTATAAATTGAACACGAAATTCAGAGTTTTCACACTTCAACTCTATTCTATTCAAGAATTTTCAAGTGATCACTCTGAGATAAGTCTCAGATTTATTTTAAGCTACATTGTGCTTATTTAATATTCCTTTTTGCTAGCTTATTTAATTTGATTTTGTTTCTATATTCCAATCTTATTTGAAAAGAGGAATTATCTTATTCCTTCTTGGAATCAAAATCAAATATAGCTATGCCCAACAAGTTAAATCTAAAATCTATTAGAATTTAGAACCTTATGAATGTGAGTATTATAAATTGAACTTTGCATTCAATCATCTACTCCGATTGGTTCTACCGGGCTGCTAAGAAAAGGCGAAATCCAGGTATTTTACAATTCTGTAAAATTTATTTACTTTTGGTTTTGTTTGAGGTTAAGCGGAAAAATCTCATTGTCTTGGTTTTGTTTGAGGTTGAGCGAGAAAAATCTCATTGTATTGGTTGTCCGAGGAAAACCAGAAAACTTCGAAAAGAGGGTTTTTGAATTGTGTAAGCCCAAGTGAAAAAGACACAATTGTAAAGGTTTTGGTGAACCCGTGAAAACCTATTTGATAGTGAACGCTAATATCCCCATGTGAGGATATTAGGAGTGGAGTAGCTTTTGTATGGTCATTGGAAAACAATTGGTGTACACACAGGCGAACCACTATAACTCTTTGTCTTGTGGATTGAATGCTTGCTTAATTTTCATATTTTTTATCATTCGATTGTGTGGAATGTACAAGTGGATGTGAATGTTGTAACTATTTACATTTCAAGCAAGTGTGGGGATTGTTGTAATAATTTAGATCTATACTTCTGCATTTAATTTCAATTCCTTGTTATTTCATTTACTTATATTAAAATTGAGTCCTTGATCCAAAAGAGGTTCTAGAAATAAGGTTGTCCTACCATAAGCCCTTGTTTATTATGGTGTAAGGTTGTCCTTAGAACTGAATTTGTATCAATCTCTCAATACTTATTTATCAAGGTGATTTAAAGTTTAGCATTGTGAATTGATTCATATTGTAAGGCTATTGGTTTAATTTATTTCGGCTAATTTTATTTTAAATTTGGCATAGTCCTATTCACCCCCCCTCTAGGACATATAGCTTGGCCTTTTCAAGTGGTATCAGAGCCTAATAGCTCATTTTTGTTGCATTTTATTTGGATTTATTTCCTGAGCTAACGATCTAAGCTATATAAAAAGATGTCAAATTTTGATAGCCTTTCAGTTACTAGGCCTCCACCCTTTGATGGCTCCAACTATGCCTATTGGAAAGCCAGAATGAGGATCTTCCTCAAGTCAATGGATGAAAGTGTGTGGCAAGCCACAGTGACTGAATGGAATCCTCCTATCATGGAAGTAACTGGTGTTGATGGTTCAAAATCTATGAAAATAACCAATGGACCACACTTCAGAAAAATGAGAGTAGTGCTAATGCTAAAGCACTAAATGCAATCACTTGCGCACTATCACCGGATGAGTTCAAAAGAATCATATCCTGTGATACTGCAAAGCAAGCCTGGGATATTTTAGAAATGACACACGAAGGTACATCAATTGTCAAGAAATCTAAAGTCCAACTCCTCACAACTAAATTTGAAGAAATTCATATGGAGGAAAATGAAATGTTTATGGACTTTTACACTAGATTGAATGACATTGTAAACTCAATGTGGGGTCTTGGCGATAAGATCCCAGAAAGTAAAGTGTGTGCAAAAATACTACGCTCTCTTCCTGAACGGTTCAATTCTAAGGTAACCGCAATCCAGAACTTCGTGATACGGATAATATGAAGGTAGAAGAATTAGTTGGTTCTTTACAAACCTATGAATTAAGTTTTAAAGCTCCTAAAGGTAAATCTATTGCTTTGAAGTCATCTAAAAGTATTACTCAAGAAAATTCAGATTCAGAAAAGTCTGAAGATGATATGGCCCTTTTGCGAAAAAAAGTTTTATAAGATTTTCAAAAGTAAGAAAAGAGTCGACTTTCAAAAGGCAAATGAAAAGAAAAGTTCTAAACCTAAGTCTAAAACTTGAAAGTCATTGAAAGATAGTCAATGTTACAATCACAAGAATATGGGCATTTAGCAAACAAATGTCCTAAAAGGACAGATCCAAAAGGAAGGGTATGTTGGCTACTTCGGATGAATCGTCGATTAAAGCCTCTTACAATCGAGAAAATTCGTAAACCGAGTCGAGGGCAAAGAACTTAAGGCCCTTATGACTCTAGCCAAGTTTACTTTTTTCGATCACGATGATTCAACAAGTGAAGAAAATTTGGATAGTGATCATGAAAATGATGAAGATCTTCAAGATGCTTACAATGCCTTATATAAGGAAAGTTGTAAAATTGCTGTCAAACTTAAACTTCAAAAAGAAAAGTTTTTAAACTTAAAGAATGTTTTGAAACCCTTATTTTAGAAAAATCTCAAATTTCAGATTGTTTTGAAAAATCAAAGTGTGATCTAGAATTCAAAACCTCCCTAATTGAAAATTTGAAATCAAAAATGAGAAACTTAAAAATGAAGTATCTTCTCTTCGAGTTTGAAGGACACATGGAGATATGCCCAAGGTGATCCAAAATTAGAAAAATTATTATCCTGATCAAGAAAATGTGGCGATCGATCCGGGTTGGGCTATGATAAAAACACATCTCCTAAACAAGAATACTCGTTCCAATTTTGTGAAAGGAGAGACTTCTAACTCAAAAGGAAAAGGTACTAGTCAAGTTTTTTCTAAAAATACAAAAACTTTTCAAAAACACAAAAGCGACTATATAAATTTCAAAAATCGATTCAAACCCACTAGTTTGAAAAAATTATTGATTTACTTAAGGAGCTATTAAAATCTAACTCAGAGGTCACTCTTACAACTATAAACAAAAGAAGACCAATTATTCTCCTAAACCCAAAACAAGATCTTGAAATGGGTTCCTAAGGTTACTGTTTGGTTGCTCACACTTGCTTTCAAAGCTACAAGTCATTCGAAATGGTACCTAGGCAGTGGATGCTCCAGGACATATGACAGCGACAAAGCACTGTTCACCGATCTTAAAGATATGACTGATGGGTCAGTCACATTTGGTGATGGTAGCAACTGCAAGATAATTGGCAAAGGTACGGTCCAACTCTATAACCTTCCCTTATTTAAAAATGTTTTATATGTTGAGGGTTTAAAACACAACCTGTTGAGCATATCTCAAATATGCGATAACAACCATAATGTTAAATTTTCTAATCAAGGTTGTGAAATTATAAATGAAAAGGGTTCTCAGTAATATTAACTGGTCGCAGAACTTCTGAAAACTGCTATATAGTAAGCAATGGTAGCTCATCTAAACAAACGTGCTACATGGTCCATACCGATGAGACAGAATTATGGCATAAACGCCTTGGACATGTACACTACCGAAATTTATACAGATTGAGCAAAAGTGAACTAATTAGAGGTCTACCTAAGATGCAAAAAGTAGACAAGATTTGTGGTGAATGCCAGTATGGTAAACAAACTAGGAGCTCTCACAAAAAGGTGAACTCCAATATCACCACAAGACCACTCGAGCTTCTCCACATAGATCTTATAGGACCAACAAGAACGGAAAGTAGAGGTGACAAAAAGTACATCTTAGTTATTGTAGATGATTACACAAGATACACTTGGGTTTCATTCTTGAGAGATAAATCCGAAACCCTTGATGAAGTGAAAAAGATTATAAAACGGATTCAAACTGAAAAATGTTCTCAAGTCAGCAAGATCCGTAGTGATCATGGATCCGAATTCAAAAAAAATGGTTTTGAGAAATTTTGTAGCGATCGGGAATATCGCATGAATTCTCTGCACCTAAAACTCCTCAACAAAATGGAATTGTCGAGAGGAAGAATAGAGTGCTTCAAGAAATGGGAAATGTTATGTTAAATAGCATGAAGCTCCCTAGAATCTGAAATTTGAAGCAGTGAATACAGCCTGCTACATTATTAACCGTGTTTATATTTGTAAATCTAATAATAAAACGGCTTATGAAATGTGGTTTGAGAAAAAGCCTTCTGTCAAATACTTTCGAGTTTTTGGCAGCAAGTGCTATATTTTGCGTGACCGTGAAAATTTGGGAAAGTTCGACACTAAAAGTGATGAAGGGATCTTTTTAGGATATTCTTTAAACAGTCGTGCATATCGTGTTCTGAACAACAGGACCGGTGTGATTCAAGAGTCAATAAATGTTGTGATTGACGATCTTTTGAATACACCTGTCCCTAGTTCAGATAATGATGAAGTTCTTATACTTGAAAAACAAGAAATTTCATCAAGTGAAACTAATCCAGAATTAAGGATTGTTAAAGATCATCCAACTTCTCAAATACTTGGAAACCCTCTCACTGGTGTGCGCACTCGTAGACAATTAGAGGACATATGTAACTACGTATGCTTTACATCCCAGATTGAACCGGTTAACGTAAAAGAAGCACTTTCGGATGAAAACTGGATTCTTGCGATGCAAGAAGAACTTAATCAGTTTGTCAGAAATGATGTCTGGCACCTTGTTCCTAGACCTAAAGATAAACATATTATTGGAACAAAATGGATTTTTAAAAACAAATCTGATGAACTTGGAAATATTATTCGAAATAAAGCAAGACTAGTTGTATAGGGGTATACACAAATTGAAGGTATTGACTATAATGAAACATTTGCTCCTGTAGCTCGTCTTGAATCAATCAGACTTTTTATCTCCATTGCATGTTTTAGGAAGATTAAAATTTACCAAATGGATGTAAAGAGTGCCTTTCTAAATGGTGATTTACATGAAGAGGTATATGTTGAACAACCTACAGGGTTTGAAGATCCTAAATTTACTGATCATGTGTATCGTCTTAAGAAGGCTCTCTATGGTCTGAAACAAGCTCCCAGAGCATGGTACGAAAAAGCCGACTAAGTTTTTTGAGTCATAATTTTCAGATGGGGTGTGTTGATAAGACGCTCTTTGTTAAGAAACATAACGATGATATTCTAATGGTTCAAATATATGTTGACGATATTATTTATGGATCAACTTTGTACTAACATGATTTGTTGAGTTTGCAGATTTGATGAAGTCTAAATTCGAAATGAGCATGGTTGGAGAATTAAACTATTTTCTAGGGTTGCAAGTAAAACAACAACCTGATGGAATTTTTATCTCTCAAACCAAATATGCTCAGAGTTTAATTAAGAAATTTGGATTTGAGAAAGGTAAAAATTTTGATACTCCTATGACTACAACTTTGAGACTCTCAAAAGACTCTACAGGTAATGATGTGGATCCTAGATTGTATCGTAGTTTGATGGGTAGTTTGCTTTATCTGACTGCTAGTAGACCAGATATTGCTTTGAGTGTTGGTATTTGTGCTCGTTATCAATTAAATCCTAAAGAATCTCACTTAACTGTTGTTAAACGGATTATGCGATATGTCGCAAGTTCTACTAAACTAGGTCTCTGGTATCCACATGAGACTAATGTTCAATTAGCCGGGTACGCAGATGCTGACTGGGCTGGAAACATTGATGATAGGAAATCAACCAGTGGTGGTTGTTTCTACTTTGAAAATTGTCTTGTTTCTTGGTTTAGCAAGAAGCAAAGTTCTATATCGCTATCAACAGCTGAGGCTGAATACATTGCTGCTGGAAATGCATGTACTCAACTTGTTTGGATGAAACGAATGTTAAGCGATTATGGAATCACTCAGGATTCTATGATTTTATTTTGTGATAATTCCAAAGTCAATAAATATCTCTAAAAATCCAGTTCAGCATTCACGTACTAAGCATATTGACATTAGATTTCATTACATTCGTGAATTAGTGGAAGAAAAATTAATATATTTGGATTACATTCCAACCGAGACTCAACTTGCGGACATTTTCACTAAACCGCTCGACAAAAGCAGGTTTAATAAATTAAAATTTGATCTCGATATGTGCAATTTAAATTGAATTTACATGATTTGGTGTATCATAATGTACATAACTATGATGTTTTATTTGCTTGAATTTAAAAATTATTTAAAAATTTTGCAAATTTTGAGTCGTACTCGACCAGTCGTGAGTGTACACGACCGGTCGTGCTACGACCGGTCGAACACTTACACGACCGGTCATGAAACTCGGGATTTCACTTTAATTTGGGGATTTTGACTCTTCTTCTTCATTTCTTTTTACTCTCCAACGGTTCTAGCTACGACCGATAGAACCCACCTTCATAGTACTTCAAGGTTAGTGGTTCTTTCGTATTTTTTTGTAGATTCTTGCTATTGGTGTTTCAAATCTCATTCTTGTGGAATCTATTTGGTCGTTCATTGCAAGTTTGGGGTTTTATCTTGAAAAATCTGTTTTATTTAAACCCCATTTCTTCCAACTTGTTGTTTCCTTGAAATCCTTCTGTGACAATGGATGCTAGAGGTAAAAAGAAAACTACTCGAGGTCCATCTTCTTCTAGATCAGCTTCTATTATACAACGTCATCTTCGCTCTCCTGAAAATGATCCTTCTAATGCTCAGGATTTGCGTATGCGCAATGTTATTGTTGAGCGTCCTGCTAATATTAATCACATTGCTTCATTTGGTATCCCTCCTCTGTTGGAATCTGTGGGATGGGATAACATCTTACATTGGGGTGGAGCCGCATACCGTCCATTGCCCAATCCATGTTTGCATGTATCAGTGATTTTTCTCTTGAGGATTTAACTTTTAAAGTTGATACTCAAGAAGGATTGTTTTTAGTAGATCGACATTTGATTGCTTGACATTATGGAAATACACATCAATGATGACAAGCATTCCAATTCATATTTTACATGAGACAGTCTCTCAGAATCTGAACGAAAAATGCTTACTAGAGATTTATGTAATTTGGATGTTCATTGGACTCATAGAGGTCATGTACTTCCCTCAAGGTATTTGTTACCCAGACACTGAGTACTTCATAGGATATTCATCTCAAATCTTTATCCACGTTCTGGTAATAAAACCGAACTCACTGCTTTCATGGTTCGTGTTTTGCATTCTGTAGTCTCTGGTGCAAAAATATGTCTACCTTCTTTAATTTGTCATTCCATTATTTTGTCTCGTCACCATCCTGGACATAGTGATATACCCTTTGGTTATTTATTGACTATGCTGGCAAATCATTTGCTCATAGCTATGCCTACTAGAGAAAAACCCATCCATCATCTCCCTTTTAATAATTCCAATCTTAACAAGATGAATTTAGAATTGGCTGATGGCCAAGTGGATGCTGGTAGCAGTGGTGCTGAAGCAGGAAATGCTCAAGCTAGTGATCTTCCTGAAGACATGAATATGGATGATTTATTTGAAGAACTTGAATCAGACTCGGCTGATGATCCTGATTTTCAGCCTTCTGATTTTGATGAGAGATTGAATTCCCTTCAAGAGCAGGTGGCTCAAATTCATGTTACCCAAGACACGCAATTTTCCTATTTAAGCAAATATATGAGGCGGATTGCTAAGGGTTTACATAAAATTGATCCATTTAATCCTGCACCCTCTTCTGGTTCTAACTAAATATTTGATGTGTCTGTAATATTTTTTTACTGAACTTTTCATGCTTACTGACTTTTTGATTTATGCTCTTTACTCTCTTGAATCAACTCCTATTTTCTTTATTATTGATGCTCTTCTTCCTTTGTCATTTTGTGTCAAAAAGGGGGAGAAGTTTTGAGGCTTTGATTTATTTGAATTTAATCGTGCTCCTTTTACTCAGGCTATTACTCAGGGGGAGTTAAGCTTCTCACGGGTAGTTATGGGAGAATGATGCTAGTTATTACTTATCATATCTATATAACTGCATGCTTCTCTATTGTGAACTCATTGTGTTTGTACTTTCTCTTATGTCTATTGGAAGTATTATTACTTGGGTGTTTTGTCACAAATTTGACAAAGGGGGAGATTGTAAGTGTTATGGTCTCATGCTTCTTTGGTTGTCAAATTTTGATGTGTCAAAACATCTATCTGTGTCCTGTGCTTGTATGATGATTTATATGAATTCAAGACACTACATAAATACTTCAGGAAGCTACAAGTTGAACTTTTCAAGAAGCTACATATTGAAGTTCAAGAAGCTACATGTTGAAGTCTCAAGAAGCTACAATGTTGATGTTCAAGTCTTAAGAAACAACTCATGACTTCAAGACTAATAAGCAATGCATGAAGTAGTTGTTATGCTGATGAAGATCTCAAGCCTGATATGGTTCAAACAATCTACATTCGTTGAATGGTTGAAGTTCAATGTCCATACGACATGATTCAGGTTTGAATGACCTTAGGTTGACCCTTTAAGTAGGTCACTTTGGATACATAAATCAAATATTTATTTTACATAAGTTTGGTCTATTCTACGACCAGTCCTAGCTCTTGTTCGACCAGTCCTGGCATTGGTTCGACTAGTCCAAGAAATTCCACGACCAGTCCTAAGTAGTTGAAGATTTTTCGGAATTTTTGGTACGCCCACGACCAGTCCTGGAGGTCCTTCGACCGGTCGTAGGTGTGGCTTCGACTCGTCCACGACCAGTCGTGGAGCTACGACTCAAAGTCCAGCAACGTAATATATGGTCCTACGACCAGTTGTAAGGATCTACGACCAGTCGTAGGTGACCCATGACCAGTCGTAGGCTACTCACGACCAGTCGTGGAACGACTTTCAAAGATCACGCTCAATATTTCAAAAATCTGTTAGAGCTACGACCAGTCGAAGGTTTCTAAGACCAGTCGTAGGAACGATTTTTGCTTCTATAAATTGAACACGAAATTCAGAGTTTTCACACTTCAACTCTATTCTATTCAAGAATTTTCAAGTGATCACTCTGAGATAAGTCTGTGTTTATTTTAAGCTACATTGTGCTTATTTAATATTCCTTTTTGCTAGCTTATTTAATTTGATTTTGTTTCTATATTCAAATCTTATTTGAAAAGAGGAATTAACTTATTTCTTCTTCTTGGAATCAAAATCAAATATAGCTACGCCCAACAAGTTAAATCTAAAATCTATTAGAATTTAGAACCTTATGAATGTGAGTATTAGAAATTGAACTTTACATTCAATCATCTACTCCGATTGGTTCTACCGGGCTGCTAAGAAAAGGAGAAATCCAGGTATTTTACAATTCTGTAAAATTTATTTACTTTTGGTTTTGTTTGAGGTTAAGCCAGAAAAATCTCATTGTACTGGTTTTGTTTGAGGTGGAGCCAAAAAAATCTCATTGTATTAGTTGTCTGAGGAAAACCAGAAAACTCAGAAAAGAGGGGTTTTTGAATTGTGTAAGCCCAAGTGAAAACGACACAATTGTAAAGGTTTTTGGTGAACTTGTGAAAACCTATTTGATAGTGAACGCTAATATCCCCTGTGTGAGGATATTAGGAGTGGAGTAGCTTTTTGTGTGGCTGTTGGAAAACAGTTGGTGTACACACAGGCGAACCACTATAACTCTTTGTCTTGTGGATTGAATGCTTGCTTAATTTTCATATTTTTTATCATTCGATTGTGTGGAATGTACAAGTGGATGTGAATGTTGTAACTATTTACATTTCAAGCAAGTGTGGGGATTGTTGTAATAATTTAGATCTATACTTCTGCATTTAATTTCAATTCCTTGTTATTTCATTTACTTATATTAAAATTGAGTCCTTGATCCAAAAGAGGTTCTAGAAATAAGGTTGTCCTACCATAAGCCCTTGTTTATTATGGTGTAAGGTTGTCCTTAGAACTGAATTTGTATCAATCTCTCAATACTTATTTATCAAGGTGATTTAAAGTTTAGCATTGTGAATTGATTCATATTGTAAGGCTATTGGTTTAATTTATTTCGGCTAATTTTATTTTAAATTTGGCATAGTCCTATTCACCCCCCCTCTAGGACATATAGCTTGGCCTTTTCAAGTGGTATCAGAGCCTAATAGCTCATTTTTGTTGCATTTTATTTGGATTTATTTCCTGAGCTAACGATCTAAGCTATGTAAAAAGATGTCAAATTTTGATAGCCTTTCAGTTACTAGGCCTCCACCCTTTGATGGCTCCAACTATGCCTATTGGAAAGCCAGAATGAGGATCTTCCTCAAATCAATGGATGAAAGTGTGTGGCAAGCCACGGATCGAATGGAATCCTCCTATCATGGAAGTAACTGGTGTTGATGGTTCAAAATCTATGAAAATTACACCGTATTACCAATGGACCACACTTGAAAAAATGAGAGTAGTGCTAATGCTAAAGCACTAAATGCAATCACTTGCACTATCACCGGATGAGTTCAAAAGAATCATATCCTCTGTGATACTGCAAAGCAAGCCTGGGATATTTTAGAAATGACACACGAAGGTACATCAATTGTCAAGAAATCTAAAGTCTAACTCCTCACAACTAAATTTGAAGAAATTCATATGGAGGAAAATGAAATGTTTATGGACTTTTACACTAGATTGAATGACATTGTAAACTCAATGTGGGGTCTTGGCGATAAGATCCCGAGAAAGTAAAGTGTGTGCAAAAATACTACGCTCTCTTCCTGAACGGTTCAATTCTAAGGTAACCGCAATCCAGGA
This sequence comes from Magnolia changhungtana, assembly GCA_030180095.1. Classification (NCBI taxonomy): domain Eukaryota; kingdom Viridiplantae; phylum Streptophyta; class Magnoliopsida; order Magnoliales; family Magnoliaceae; genus Magnolia; species Magnolia changhungtana. The sequence continues at coordinate 82,375 of JASAUF010000324.1, read as the reverse complement.
ACTTCGTGATACGGATAATATGAAGGTAGAAGAATTAGTTGGTTCTTTACAAACCTATGAATTAAGTTTTAAAGCTCCTAAAGGTAAATCTATTGCTTTGAAGTCATCTAAAAGTATTACTCAAGAAAATTCAGATTCAGAAAAGTCTGAAGATGATATGGCCCTTTTGGCGAAAAAGTTTTATAAGATTTTCAAAAGTAAGAAAAGAGTCGACTTTCAAAAGGCAAATGAAAAGAAAAGTTCTAAACCTAAGTCTAAAACTTGAAAGTCATTGAAAGATAGTCAATGTTACAACTGTCAAGAATATGGGCATTTAGCAAACAAATGTCCTAAAAAGGACAGATCCAAAAGGAAGGGTATGTTGGCTACTTCGGATGAATCGTCGATTAAAGCCTCTTCCCGAATCGAAAATTCAAAAAGTCGGGCGAAAGAACTTAAGGCCCTTATGACTCTAGCCAAGTTTACTTTTTCAGATCACGATGATTCAACAAGTGAAGAAAATTTGGATAGTGATCATGAAAATGATGAAGATCTTCAAGATGCTTACAATGCCTTATATAAGGAAAGTTGTAAAATTGCTGTCAAACTTAAACTTCAAAAAGAAAAGTTTTTTAAACTTAAAGAATGTTTTGAAACCCTTATTTTAGAAAAATCTCAAATTTCAGATTGTTTTGAAAAATCAAAGTGTGATCTAGAATTCAAAACCTCCCTAATTGAAAATTTGAAATCTGAAAATGAGAAACTTAAAAATGAAGTATCTTCTCTTCTGAGTTTGAAGGACACATGGAGATATATGCCCAAGGTGATCCAAAATTAGAAAAATTATTATCCTGGATCAAGAAAATGTGGCGATCGATCCGGGTTGGGCTATGATAAAAACACATCTCCTAAACAGAAGAATACTCGTTCCAATTTTGTGAAAGGAGAGACTTCTAACTCAAAAGGAAAAGGTACTAGTCAAGTTTTTTCTAAAAATACAAAAACTTTTCAAAAACACAAAAGCAGCTATATAAATTTCAAAAATCAGATTCGAAACCCACTAGCTGAAAAAATTATTGATTTACTTAAGGAGCTATTAAAATCTAACTCAGTAGGTCACTCTTACAACTATAAACAAAAGAAGACCAATTATTCTCCTAAACCCAAAACAAGATCTTGAAATGGGTTCCTAAGGTTGCTTGTTTGGTTGCTCACACTGCTTTCAAAGCTACAAGTCATTCGAAATGGTACCTAGACAGTGGATGCTCCAGACATATGACAGGCGACAAAGCACTATTCACCGATCTTAAAGATATGACTGATGGGTCAGTCACATTTGGTGATGGTAGCAACTGCAAGATAATTGGCAAAGGTACGGTCCAACTCGATAACCTTCCCTTATTTAAAAATGTTTTATATGTTGAGGGTTTAAAACACAACCTGTTGAGCATATCTCAAATATGCGATAACAACCATAATGTTAAATTTTCTAATCAAGGTTGTGAAATTATAAATGAAAAGGGTTCTCGTAATATTAACGGTCGCAGAACTTCAAAACTCGCTATATAGTAAGCAATGGTAGCTCATCTAAACAAACGTGCTACATGGTCCATACCGATGAGACAGTAATTATGGCATAAACGCCTTGGACATGTACACTACCGAAATTTATACAGATTGAGCAAAAGTGAACTAATTAGAGGTCTACCTAAGATGCAAAAAGTAGACAAGATTTGTGGTGAATGCCAATATGGTAAACAAACTAGGAGCTCTCACAAAAGGTGAACTCCAATATCACCACAAGACCACTCGAGCTTCTCCACATAGATCTTATAGGACCAACAAGAACGGAAAGTAGAGGTGACAAAAAGTACATCTTAGTTATTGTAGATGATTACACAAGATACACTTGGGTTTCATTCTTGAGAGATAAATCCGAAACCCTTGATGAAGTGAAAAAGATTATAAAACGGATTCAAACCGAAAAAATGTTCTCAAGTCAGCAAGATCCGTAGTGATCATGGATCCGAATTCGAAAATAGCGGTTTGAGAAATTTTGTAGCGATCGTGGAATATCGCATGAATTCTCTCGCACCTAAAACTCCTCAACAAAATGGAATTGTCGAGAGGAAGAATAGAGTGCTTCAAGAAATGGGAAATGTTATGTTAAATAGCATGAAGCTCCCTAGGAATCTCTGAAATTTGAAGGAGTGAATACGACTGCTACATTATTAACCGTGTTTATATTTGTAAATCTAATAATAAAACGGCTTATGAAATGTGGTTTGAGAAAAAGCCTTCATCAAATACTTTCGAGTTTTTGGCGAAGAAGTGCTATATTTTGCGTGACCGTGAAAATTTGGGAAAGTTCGACACTAAAAGTGATGAAGGGATCTTTTAGGATATTCTTTAAACAACAGCATATCGTGTTTCGAACAACAGACCGGTGTGATTCAAGAGTCAATAAATGTTGTGATTGACGATCTTTTGAATACACATCCCTAGTTCGAATAATGATGAAGTTCTTATACTTGAAAAACAAGAAATTTCATCAAGTGAAACTAATCCAGAATTAAGGATCATGTTAAAGATCATCCAACTTCTCAAATACTTGAAACCCTCTCACCGGTGTGCGCACTCGTAGACAATTAGAGGACATATGTAACTACGTATGCTTTACATCCCATTGAACCTAGGTTAACGTAAAAGAAGCACTTTCGGATGAAAACTGGATTCTTGCGATGCAAGAAGAACTTAATCAGTTTGTCAGAAATGATGTCTGGCACCTTGTTCCTAGACCTAAAGATAAACATATTATTGGAACAAAATGGATTTTTAAAAACAAATCTGATGAACTTGGAAATATTATTCGAAATAAAGCAAGACTAGTTGTATAGGGGTAGACACAAATTGAAGGTATTGACTATAATGAAACATTTGCTCCTGTAGCTCGTCTTGAATCAATCAGACTTTTTATCTCCATTGCATGTTTTAGGAAGATTAAAATTTACCAAATGGATGTAAAGAGTGCCTTTCTAAATGGTGATTTACATGAAGAGGTATATGTTGAACAACCTACAGGGTTTGAAGATCCTAAATTTACTGATCATGTGTATCGTCTTAAGAAGGCTCTCTATGGTCCGAAACAAGCTCCCGTAGAGCATGGTACGAAAAAGTGACTAAGTTTTTACTTGAGTCATAATTTTCGATGGGGTGTGTTGATAAGACGTTCTTTGTTAAGAAACATAACGATGATATTCTAATGGTTCAAATATATGTTGACGATATTATTTATGGATCAACCTGTACTAACATGACTGTTGAGTTTGCAGATTTGATGAAGTCTAAATTCGAAATGAGCATGGTTGGAGAATTAAACTATTTTCTAGGGTTGCAAGTAAAACAACAACCTGATGGAATTTTTATCTCTCAAACCAAATATGCTCAGAGTTTAATTAAGAAATTTGGATTTGAGAAAGGTAAAAATTTTGATACTCCTATGACTACAACTTTGAGACTCTCAAAAGACTCTACAGGTAATGATGTGGATCCTAAATTGTATCGTAGTTTGATGGGTAGTTTGCTTTATCTGACTGCTAGTAGACCAGATATTGCTTTGAGTGTTGGTATTTGTGCTCGTTATCAATTAAATCCTAAAGAATCTCACTTAACTGTTGTTAAACGGATTATGCGATATGTCGCAAGTTCTACTAAACTAGGTCTCTGGTATCCACATGAGACTAATGTTCAATTAGCCGGGTACGCAGATGCTGACTGGGCTGGAAACATTGATGATAGGAAATCAACCAGTGGTGGTTGTTTCTACTTTGGAAATTGTCTTGTTTCTTGGTTTAGCAAGAAGCAAAGTTCTATATCGCTATCAACAAATTGAAATTTGAATACATTCTTCTTTGAAATGCATGTACTCAACTTGTTTGGATGAAACGAATGTTAGCGATTATGGAATCACTCAGATTCTATGATTTTATTTTGTGATAATTCCAAAGTTGCAATAAATATCTCTAAAAATCCATTCAAAGATTCACGTACTAAGCATATTGACATTAGATTTCATTACATTCGTGAATTAGTGGAAGAAAAATTAATATATTTGGATTACATTCCAACCGAGACTCAACTTGCGGACATTTTCACTAAACCGCTCGACAAAAGCAGGTTTAATAAATTAAAATTTGATCTCGATATGTGCAATTTAAATTGAATTTACATGATTTGGTGTATCATAATGTACATAACTATGATGTTTTATTTGCTTGAATTTAAAAATTATTTAAAAATTTTGCAAATTTTGAGTCGTACTCGACCAGTCGTGAGTGTACACGACCGGTCGTGCTACGACCGGTCGAACACTTACACGACCGGTCATGAAACTCGGGATTTCACTTTAATTTGGGGATTTTGACTCTTCTTCTTCATTTCTTTTTACTCTCCAACGGTTCTAGCTACGACCGATAGAACCCACCTTCATAGTACTTCAAGGTTAGTGGTTCTTTTGTATTTTTTTTGTAGATTCTTGCTATTAGTGTTTCAAATCTCAATCTTGTGGAATCTATTTGGTCGTTCATTGCAAGTTTGGGGTTTTATCTTGAAAAATCTATTTTATTTAAACCCCATTTCTTCCAACTTGTTGTTTCCTTGAAATCCTTCTGTGACAATGGATGCTAGAGGTAAAAAGAAAACTACTCGAGGTCCATCTTCTTCTAGATCAGCTTCTATTGTACAACGTCATCTTCGCTCTCCTGAAAATGATCCTTCTAATGCTCAGGATTTGCGTATGCGCAATGTTATTGTTGAGCGTCCTGCTAATATTAATCACATTGCTTCATTTGGTATCCCTCCTCTGTTGGAATCTGTGGGATGGGATAACATCTTACATTGGGGTGGAGCTGCATACCAGTCCATTGCCCAATCCATGTTTGCATGTATCTGTGATTTTTCTCTTGAGGATTTAACTTTTAAAGTTGATACTCAAGAAGGATTGTTTTTAGTAGATCGACATTTGATTGCTGACATTATGGAAATACCTGTCAATGATGACAGCATTCCAATTCATATTTTACATGACAGTCTCTCAGAATCTGAACGAAAAATGCTTACTAGAGATTTATGTAATTTGGATGTTCATTGGACTCATAGAGGTCATGTACTTCCCTCAAGGTATTTGTTACCCGTTTAACCGAGTACTTCATAGGATATTCATCTCAAATCTTTATCCACGTTCCGTAATAAAACCGAACTCACTTTGCTTTCATGGTTCGTGTTTTGCATTCTCGTAGTCTCTCCGTGCAAAAATATGTCTACCTTCTTTAATTTGTCATTCCATTATTTTGTCTCGTCACCATCCTGGACATAGTGATATACCCTTTGGTTATTTATTGACTATCTTTGGCAAATCATTTGCTCATAGCTATGCCTACTAGAGAAAAACCATCCATCATCTCCTTTTAATAATTCCAATCTTAACAAGATGAATTTAGAATTGGTGATGGCCAAGTGGATCTTGTGTAGATGGTCTTTGAAGCAGAAATGCTCAAGCTAGTGATCTTCCTGAAGACATGAATATGGATGATTTATTTGAAGAACTTGAATCAGACTCGGCTGATGATCCTGATTTTCAGCCTTCTGATTTTGATGAGAGATTGAATTCCCTTCAAGAGCAGGTGGCTCAAATTCATGTTACCCAAGACACGCAATTTTCCTATTTAAGCAAATATATGAGGCGGATTGCTAAGGGTTTACATAAAATTGATCCATTTAATCCTGCACCCTCTTCTGGTTCTAACTAAATATTTGATGTGTCTGTAATATTTTTTTACTGAACTTTTCATGCTTACTGACTTTTTGATTTATGCTCTTTGCTCTCTTGAATCAACTCCTATTTTCTTTATTATTGATGCTCTTCTTCCTTTGTCATTTTGTGTCAAAAAGGGGGAGAAGTTTTGAGGCTTTGATTTATTTGAATTTAATCGTGCTCCTTTTACTCAGGCTATTACTCAGGGGGAGTTAAGCTTCTCACGGGTAGTTATGGGAGAATGATGCTAGTTATTACTTATCATATCTATATAACTGTGCATGCTTCTCTATTGTGAACCTGTTGTGTTTGTACTTCTCTTATGTCTATTGGAAGTATTATTACTTGGGTGTTTTGTCACAAATTTGACAAAGGGGGAGATTGTAAGTGTTATGGTCTCATGCTTCTTTGGTTGTCAAATTTTGATGTGTCAAAACATCTATCTGTGTCCTGTGCTTGTATGATGATTTATATGAATTCAAGACACTACATAAATACTTCAAGAAGCTACAAGCTACATATATGATGAAGTTCAAGAAGCTACATGTTGAAGTCTCAAGAAGCTACAATGTTGATGTTCAAGTCTTAAGAAACAACTCATGACTTCAAGACTAATAAGCAATGCATGAAGTAGTTGTTATGCCGATGAAGATCTCAAGTTTGAAGCTACAACAAGTTCAAGATCTCAAGCTTTGATATGGTTCAAACAATCTACATTCGTTGAATGGTTGAAGTTCAATGTCCATACGACATGATTCAGGTTTGAATGACCTTAGGTTGACCCTTTAAGTAGGTCACTTTGGATACATAAATCAAATATTTATTTTACATAAGTTTGGTCTATTCTACGACCAATCCTAGCTCTTGTTCGACCAGTCCTGGCATTGGTTCGACCAGTCCAAGAAATTCCATGACCACCCTAAGTAGTTGAAGATTTTTCGAATTTTTGGTACGCCCACGACCAGTCCTGGAGGTCCTTCGACCGGTCGTAGGTGTGGCTTCGACTCGTCCACGACCAGTCGTGGAGCTACGACTCAAAGTCCAGCAACGTAATATATGGTCCTACGACCAGTTGTAAGGATCTACGACCAGTCGTAGGTGACCCATGACCAGTCGTAGGCTACTCACGACCAGTCGTGGAACGACTTTCAAAGATCACGCTCAATATTTCAAAAATCTGTTAGAGCTACGACCAGTCGAAGGTTTCTAAGACCAGTCGTAGGAACGATTTTTGCTTCTATAAATTGAACACGAAATTCAGAGTTTTCACACTTCAACTCTATTCTATTCAAGAATTTTCAAGTGATCACTCTGAGATAAGTCTGTGTTTATTTTAAGCTACATTGTGCTTATTTAATATTCCTTTTTGCTAGCTTATTTAATTTGATTTTGTTTCTATATTCAAATCTTATTTGAAAAGAGGAATTAACTTATTTCTTCTTCTTGGAATCAAAATCAAATATAGCTAGCCCAACAAGTTAAATCTAAAATCTATTAGAATTTAGAACCTTATGAATGTGAGTATTAGAAATTGAACTTTGCATTCAATCATCTACTCCGATTGGTTCTACCGGGCTGCTAAGAAAAGGAGAAATCCAGGTATTTTACAATTCTGTAAAATTTATTTACTTTTGGTTTTGTTTGAGGTTAAGCCAGAAAAATCTCATTGTACTGGTTTTGTTTGAGGTGAAGCCAAAAAAATCTCATTGTATTGGTTGTCTGAGGAAAACCAGAAAACTCAGAAAAGAGGGGTTTTTGAATTGTGTAAGCCCAAGTGAAAACGACACAATTGTAAAGGTTTTTGGTGAACTTGTGAAAACCTATTTGATAGTGAACGCTAATATCCCCTGTGTGAGGATATTAGGAGTGGAGTAGCTTTTTGTGTGGCTGTTGGAAAACAGTTGGTGTACACACAGGCGAACCACTATAACTCTTTGTTTTGTGGATTGAATGCTTGCTTAATTTTCATATTTTTTATCATTCGATTGTGTGGAATGTACAAGTGGATGTGAATGTTGTAACTATTTACATTTCAAGCAAGTGTGGGGATTGTTGTAATAATTTAGATCTATATACGCATTTAATTTCAATTCCTTGTTATTTCATTTACTTATATTAAAATTGAGTCCTTGATCCAAAAGAGGTTCTAGAAATAAGGTTGTCCTACCATAAGCCCTTGTTTATTATGGTGTAAGGTTGTCCTTAGAACTGAATTTGTATCAATCTCTCAATACTTATTTATCAAGGTGATTTAAAGTTTAGCATTGTGAATTGATTCATATTGTAAGGCTATTAGTTTAATTTATTTCGGCTAATTTTATTTTAAATTTGGCATAGTCCTATTCACCCCCCCTCTAGGACATATAGCTTGGCCTTTTCAAGTGGTATCAGAGCCTAATAGCTCATTTTTGTTGCATTTTATTTGGATTTATTTCCTGAGCTAACGATCTAAGCTATATAAAAAGATGTCAAATTTTGATAGCCTTTCAGTTACTAGGCCTCCACCCTTTAATGGCTCCAACTATGCCTATTGGAAAGCCAGAATGAGGATCTTTCTCAAATCAATGGATGAAAGTGTGTGGCAAGCCACAGTGACTGAATGGAATCCTCCTATCATGGAAGTAACTGGTGTTGATGGTTCAAAATCTATGAAAATTACACCGTATTACCAATGGACCACACTTCAGAAAAATGAGAGTAGTGCTAATGCTAAAGCACTAAATGCAATCACTTGCACACTATCACCGGATGAGTTCAAAAGAATCATATCCTGTGATACTGTATAAGCAAGCCTAGGATATTTTAGAAATGACACACGAAGGTACATCAATTGTCAAGAAATCTAAAGTCCAACTCCTCACAACTAAATTTGAAGAAATTCATATGGAGGAAAATGAAATGTTTATGGACTTTTACACTAGATTGAATGACATTGTAAACTCAATGTGGGTCTTGGCGATAAGATCCCGAAAGTAAAGTGTGTGCAAAAATACTACGCCCTCTTCCTGAACGGTTCAATTCTAAGGTAACCGCAATCCAGGAACTTCGTGATACGGATAATATGAAGGTAGAAGAATTAGTTGGTTCTTTACAAACCTATGAATTAAGTTTTAAAGCTCCTAAAGGTAAATCTATTGCTTTGAAGTCATCTAAAAGTATTACTCAAGAAAATTCAGATTCAGAAAAGTCTGAAGATGATATGGCCCTTTTGGTGAAAAAGTTTTATAAGATTTTCAAAAGTAAGAAAAGAGTCGACTTTCAAAAGGCAAATGAAAAGAAAAGTTCTAAACCTAAGTCTAAAACTTGAAAGTCATTGAAAGATAGTCAATGTTACAACTGTCAAGAATATGGGCATTTAGCAAACAAATGTCCTAGAAAGGACGATCCAAAAGGAAGGGTATGTTGGCTACTTCGGATGAATCGTCGATTAAGCCTCTTCCGAATCGAAAAAATTGAAACCGAGTCGAGGCAAAGTGAACTTAAGGCCCTTATGACTCTAGCCAAGTTTACTTTTTCAGATCACGATGATTCAACAAGTGAAGAAAATTTGGATAGTGATCATGAAAATGATGAAGATCTTCAAGATGCTTACAATGCCTTATATAAGGAAAGTTGTAAAATTGTCATCAAACTTAAACTTCAAAAAGAAAAGTTTTTTAAACTTAAAGAATGTTTTGAAACCCTTATTTTAGAAAAATCTCAAATTTCAGATTGTTTTGAAAAATCAAAGTGTGATCTAGAATTCAAAACCTCCCTAATTGAAAATTTGAAATCTGAAAATGAGAAACTTAAAAATGAAGTATCTTCTCTTCTGAGTTTGAAGGACACATGGAGATATGCCCAAGGTGATCCAAAATTAGAAAAATTATTATCCGGATCAAGAAAATGTGGCGATCGATCCGGGTTGGGCTATGATAAAAACACATCTCCTAAACAGAAGAATACTCGTTCCAATTTTGTGAAAGGAGAGACTTCTAACTCAAAAGGAAAAGGTACTAGTCAAGTTTTTCTAAAAATACAAAAACTTTTCAAAAACACAAAAGCAACTATATAAATTTCAAAAATCGATTCAAACCCACTAGTGAAAAAATTATTGATTTACTTAAGGAGCTATTAAAATCTAACTCAAGAGGTCACTCTTACAACTATAAACAAAAGAAGACCAATTATTCTCCTAAACCCAAAACAAGATCTTGAAATGGGTTCCTAAGGTTGCTGTTTGGTTGCTCACACCGCTTTCAAAGCTACAAGTCATTCGAAATGGTACCTAGACAGTGGATGCTCCGGACATATGACAGCGACAAAGCACTATTCACCGATCTTAAAGATATGATGATGGGTCACACATTTGGTGATGGTAGCAAGCTATGAGATAATTGGCAAAGGTACGGTCCAACTCTATAACCTTCCCTTATTTAAAAATGTTTTATATGTTGAGGGTTTAAAACACAACTGTTGAGCATATCTCAAATATGCGATAACAACCATAATGTTAAATTTTCTAATCAAGGTTGTGAAATTATAAATGAAAAGGGTTCTCAGTAATATTAACTGTCGAGAACTTCAAAACTGCTATATAGTAAGCAATGGTAGCTCATCTAAACAAACGTGCTACATGGTCCATACCGATGAGACAGAATTATGGCATAAACGCCTTGGACATGTACACTACCGAAATTTATACAGATTGAGCAAAAGTGAACTAATTAGAGGTCTACCTAAGATGCAAAAAGTAGACAAGATTTGTGGTGAATGCCAGTATGGTAAACAAACTAGGAGCTCTCACAAAAAGGTGAACTCCAATATCACCACAAGACCACTCGAGCTTCTCCACATAGATCTTATAGGACCAACAAGAACGGAAAGTAGAGGTGACAAAAAGTACATCTTAGTTATTGTAGATGATTACACAAGATACACTTGGGTTTCATTCTTGAGAGATAAATCCGAAACCCTTGATGAAGTGAAAAAGATTATAAAACGGATTCAAACTGAAAAATGTTTTCAAGTCAGCAAGATCCGTAGTGATCATGGATCCGAATTCGAAAACAGCGGTTTTGAGAAATTTTGTAGCGATCAGGGAATATCGCATGAATTCTCTGCACCTAAAACTCCTCAACAAAATGGAATTGTCGAGAGGAAGAATAGAGTGCTTCAAGAAATGGGAAATGTTATGTTAAATAGCATGAAGCTCCCTAGGAATCTCTGGGCTGAAGCAGTGAATACAGCCTGCTACATTATTAACCGTGTTTATATTTGTAAATCTAATAATAAAACGGCTTATGAAATGTGGTTTGAGAAAAAGCCTTCTGTCAAATACTTTCGAGTTTTTGGCAGCAAGTGCTATATTTTGCGTGACCGTGAAAATTTGGAAAAGTTCGACACTAAAAGTGATGAAGGGATCTTTTTAGGATATTCTTTAAACAGTCGTGCATATCGTGTTCTGAACAACAGGACCGGTGTGATTCAAGAGTCAATAAATGTTGTGATTGACGATCTTTTGAATACACCTGTCCCTAGTTCAGATAATGATGAAGTTCTTATACTTGAAAAACAAGAAATTTCATCAAGTGAAACTAATCCGAATTAAGGATCATTAAAGATCATCCAACTTCTCAAATACTTGAAACCCTCTCACTGGTGTGCGCACTCGTAGACAATTAGAGGACATATGTAACTACGTATGCTTTACATCCCATTGAACCTAGGTTAACGTAAAAGAAGCACTTTCGGATGAAAATCGGATTCTTGCGATGCAAGAAGAACTTAATCATTTGTCGAAATGATGTCCGCACCTTGTTCCTAGACCTAAAGATAAACATATTATTGGAACAAAATGGATTTTTAAAAACAAATCGATGAACTTGGAAATATTATTCAAATAAAGCAAGACTAGTTGTATAGGGGTAGACACAAATTGAAGGTATTGACTATAATGAAACATTTGCTCCGTAGCTCGTCTTGAATCAATCGACTTTTTATCTCCATTGCATGTTTTAGGAAGATTAAAATTTACCAAATGGATGTAAAGAGTGCCTTTCTGAATGGTGATTTACATGAAGAGGTATATGTTGAACAACCTACAGGGTTTGAAGATCCTAAATTTACTGATCATGTGTATCGTCTTAAGAAGGCTCTCTATGGTCTGAAACAAGCTCCCATAGCATGGTACGAAAAACTGACTAAGTTTTTACTGAGTCATAATTTTCAGATGGGGTGTGTTGATAAGACGCTCTTTGTTAAGAAACATAACGATGATATTCTAATGGTTCAAATATATGTTGACGATATTATTTATAGATCAACCTGTACTAACATGATCAAGTTGAGTTTGCAGATTTGATGAAGTCTAAATTCGAAATGAGCATGGTTGGAGAATTAAACTATTTTCTAGGGTTGCAAGTAAAACAACAACCTGATGGAATTTTTATCTCTCAAACCAAATATGCTCAGAGTTTAATTAAGAAATTTGGATTTGAGAAAGGTAAAAATTTTGATACTCCTATGAGTACAACTTTGAGACTCTCAAAAGACTCTACAGTAATGATGTGGATCCTAAATTGTATCGTAGTTTGATGGGTAGTTTGCTTTATCCGATTTCTAGTAGACCGATATTGCTTTGAGTGTTGGTATTTGTGCTCGTTATCAATCAAATCCTAAAGAATCTCACTTAATCACAGTTAAACGGATTATGCGATATGTCGCAAGTTCTACTAAACTAGGTCTCTGGTATCCACATGAGACTAATGTTCAATTAGCCGGGTACGCAGATGCTGACTGGGCTGGAAACATTGATGATAGGAAATCAACCAGTGGTGGTTGTTTCTACTTTGGAAATTGTCTTGTTTCTTGGTTTAGCAAGAAGCAAAGTTCTATATCGCTATCAACAAATGAGGTTGAATACATTCTTCTTTGAAATGCATGTACTCAACTTGTTTGGATGAAACGAATGTTAGCGATTATGGAATCACTCAGATTCTATGATTTTATTTTGTGATAATTCCAAAGGTCAATAAATATCTCTAAAAATCCAGTTCAGCATTCACGTACTAAGCATATTGACATTAGATTTCATTACATTCGTGAATTAGTGGAAGACAAATTAATATATTTGGATTACATTCCAACCGAGACTCAACTTGCGGACATTTTCACTAAACCGCTCGACAAAAGCGGGTTTAATAAATTAAAATTTGATCTCGATATGTGCAATTTAAATTGAATTTACATGATTTGGTGTATCATAATGTACATAACTATGATGTTTTATTTGCTTGAATTTAAAATTATTTAAAAATTTTGCAAATTTTGAGTCGTACTCGACCAGTCGTGAGTGTACACGACCGGTCAGTCGTGCTACGACCGGTCGAACACTTACACGACCGGTCATGAAACTCGGGATTTCACTTTAATTTGGGGATTTTGACTCTTCTTCTTCATTTCTTTTTACTCTCCAACGGTTCTAGCTACGACCGATAGAACCCACCTTCATAGTACTTCAAGGTTAGTGGTTCTTTTGTATTTTTTTGTAGATTCTTGCTATTAGTGTTTCAAATCTCATTCTTGTGGAATCTATTTGGTCGTTCATTGCAAGTTTGGGATTTTATCTTGAAAAATCTGTTTTATTTAAACCTCATTTCTTCCAACTTGTTGTTTCCTTGAAATCCTTCTGTGACAATGGATGCTAGAGGTAAAAAGAAAACTACTCGAGGTCCATCTTCTTCTAGATCAGCTTCTATTGTACAACGTCATCTTCGCTCTCCTGAAAATGATCCTTCTAATGCTCAGGATTTGCGTATGCGCAATGTTATTATTGAGCGTCCTGCTAATATTAATCACATTGCTTCATTTGGTATCCCTCCTCTGTTGGAATCTATGGGATGGGATAACATCTTACATTGGGGTGGAGCTGCATACCAGTCCATTGCCCAATCCATGTTTGCATGTATCTGTGATTTTTCTCTTGAGGATTTAACTTTTAAAGTTGATACTCAAGAAGGATTGTTTTTAGTAGACCGACATTTGATTGCTGACATTATGGAAATACCTGTCAATGATGAGAGCATTCCAATTCATATTTTACATGACAGTCTCTCAGAATCTGAACGAAAAATGCTTACTAGAGATTTATGTAATTTGGATGTTCATTGGACTCATAGAGGTCATGTACTTCCCTCAAGGTATTTGTTACCCAGACACTGAGTACTTCATAGGATATTCATCTCAAATCTTTATCCACGTTCTGGTAATAAAACCGAACTCACTGCTTTCATGGTTCGTGTTTTGCATTCTGTAGTCTCTGGTGCAAAAATATGTCTACCTTCTTTAATTTATCATTCCATTATTTTGTCTCGTCACCATCCCGGACATAGTGATATACCCTTTGGTTATTTATTGACTATCTTTGGCAAATCATTTGCTCGTAGCTATGCCTACTAGAGAAAAACCCATCCATCATCTCCCTTTTAATAATTCCAATCTTAACAAGATGAATTTAGAATTGGCTGATGGCCAAGTGGATGTCTTGGTAGCAGTGGTCTGAAGCAGAAAATGCTCAAGCTAGTGATCTTCCGAAGACATGAATATGGATGATTTATTTGAAGAACTTGAATCGACTTAGCGATGATCCTGATTTTCAGCCTTCTGATTTTGATGAGAGATTGAATTCCCTTCAAGAGCAGGTGGCTCAAATTCATGTTACCCAAGACACGCAATTTTCCTATTTACGCAAATATATGAGGCGGATTGCTAAGGGTTTACATAAAATTGATCCATCTAATCCTGCACCCTCTTCTGGTTCTGACTAAATATTTGATGTGTCTGTAATATTTTTTTACTGAACTTTTCATGCTTACTGACTTTTTGATTTATGCTCTTTGCTCTCTTGAATCAACTCCTATTTTCTTTATTATTGATGCTCTTCTTCCTTTGTCATTTTGTGTCAAAAAGGGGGAGAAGTTTTGAGGCTTTGATTTATTTGAATTTAATCGTGCTCCTTTTACTCAGGCTATTACTCAGGGGGAGTTAAGCTTCTCAGGGGTAGTTATGGGAGAATGATGCTAGTTATTACTTATCATATCTATATAACTGTGCATGCTTCTCTATTGTGAACCTGTTGTGTTTGTACTTCTCTTATGTCTATTGGAAGTATTATTACTTAGGTGTTTTGTCACAAATTTGACAAAGGGGGAGATTGTAAGTGTTATGGTCTCATGCTTCTTTGGTTGTCAAATTTTGATGTGTCAAAACATCTATCTATGTCCTGTGCTTGTATGATGATTTATATGAATTCAAGACACTACATAAATACTTCAAGAAGCTACAAGTTGAACTTTTCAAGAAGCTACATATTGAAGTTCAAGAAGCTACATGTTGAAGTCTCAAGAAGCTACAATGTTGATGTTCAAGTCTTAAGAAACAACTCATGACTTCAAGACTAATAAGCAATGCATGAAGTAGTTGTTATCTTGATGAAGATCTCAAGTTTGAAGCTACAACAAGTTCAAGATCTCAAGCCTGATATGGTTCAAACAATCTACATTCGTTGAATGGTTGAAGTTCAATGTCCATACGACATGAGTCAGGTTTGAATGACCTTAGGTTGACCCTTTAAGTAGGTCACTTTGGATACATAAATTAAATATTTATTTTACATAAGTTTGGTCTATTCTACGACCAGTCCTAGCTCTTGTTCGACCAGTCCTAGCATTGGTTCGACCAGTCCAAGAAATTCCACGACCAGTCCTAAGTAGTTGAAGATTTTTCGGAATTTTTGGTACGCCCACGACCAGTCCTGGAAGTCCTTCGACCGGTCGTAGGTGTGGCTTCGACTCGTCCACGACCACTCGTGGAGCTACGACTCAAATTCCAGCAACGTAATCTATGGTCCTACGACCAGTCGTAAGGATCTACGACCAGTCGTAGGTGACCCACGACCAGTCGTAGGCTACTCACGACCAGTCGTGGAACGACTTTCAAAGATCACGCTCAATATTTCAAAAATCTGTTAGAGCTACGACCAGTCGAAGGTTTCTAAGACCAGTCGTAGGAACGATTTTTGCTTCTATAAATTGAACACGAAATTCAGAGTTTTCACACTTCAACTCTATTCTATTCAAGAATTTTCAAGTGATCACTCTGAGATAAGTCTGTGTTTATTTTAAGCTACATTGTGCTTATTTAATATTCCTTTTTGCTAGCTTATTTAATTTGATTTTGTTTCTATATTCAAATCTTATTTGAAAAGAGGAATTATCTTATTCCTTCTTCTTGGAATCAAAATCAAATATAGCTACGCCCAACAAGTTAAATCTAAAATCTATTAGAATTTAGAACCTTATGAATGTGAGTATTAGAAATTGAACTTTGCATTCAATCATCTACTCCGATTGGTTCTACCGGGCTGCTAAGAAAAGGAGAAATCCAGGTATTTTACTATTCTGTAAAATTTATTTACTTTTGGTTTTGTTTGAGGTTAAGCCAGAAAAATCTCATTGTACTGGTTTTGTTTGAGGTTGAGCTAGAAAAATCTCATTGTATTGGTTGTCTGAGGAAAACCAGAAAACTCAGAAAAGAGGGGTTTTGAATTGTGTAAGCCCAAGTGAAAAAGACACAATTGTAAAGGTTTTTGGTGAACTCCGTGAAAACCTATTTGATAGTGAACGCTAATATCCCCGTGTGAGGATATTAGAGTGGAGTAGCTTTTTGTGTGGTCATTGGAAAACAGATTGGTGTACACACAGTGAACCACTATAACTCTTTGTCTTGTGGATTGAATGCTTGCTTAATTTTCATATTTTTATCATTCGATTGTGTGGAATGTACAAGTGGATGTGAATGTTGTAACTATTTACATTTCAAGCAAGTGTGGGGATTGTTGTAATAATTTAGATCTATACTTCTGCATTTAATTTCAATTCCTTGTTATTTCATTTACTTATATTAAAATTGAGTCCTTGATCCAAAAGAGGTTCTAGAAATAAGGTTGTCCTACCATAAGCCCTTGTTTATTATGGTGTAAGGTTGTCCTTAGAACTGAATTTGTATCAATCTCTCAATACTTATTTATCAAGGTGATTTAAAGTTTAGCATTGTGAATTGATTCATATTGTAAGGCTATTGGTTTAATTTATTTCGGCTAATTTTATTTTAAATTTGGCATAGTCCTATTCACCCCCCCTCTAGGACATATAGCTTGGCCTTTTCAGAAAGTAGTTTGCTTGGACCAGAGATTGTGTACGAGACAACAGAGAAGATTTTTATCATTCGAAACCGTTTGCGTGCAGCCCAAAGTCATCAGAAGAGTTATGCAGACAATCGCAGAAGAGATCTAGAGTTTGCAGTTGGAGATCATGTCTTCTTAAAGATTTCTCCTATGAAGGGCGTCATGAGGTTCGGTAAAAAGGGAAAATTGGCTCCAAGGTATATAGGTCCGTTTGAGATTCTAGAGAGGGTTGGTGTTGTCGCATATAGGCTTGCTTTACCGCCTCAGTTGTCTGGTATTCATGATGTTTTCCATGTATCGATGTTAAGGAAATATGAGCGGGACATTTCTCATGTTATAGACTGGCAACCATTAGAGATCCGGGAAGACACTTCATATATCGAACAACCAATACGTATTCTTGACCGGAAAGACCAAGTGCTTCGATCGAGAGTTATACCATTAGTCAAGGTTCAGTGGAGTAACCATACCGAGGAAGAGGCTTCTTGGGAACAAGAGGTCGAGATCCAAGAGAAATACCCTCACCTGTTCACATTATAGGTATGTAAATTTCGAGGACGAAATTTCTTTTAAGGAGGGTAGAATGTAATAACCCAAATAAATCTTGACCGTCGAATTTTAATCATTAATTGACATACCCAATTAGTCCGATGTGACCATCGATATACAAGATCAACTGGTTCAATCTCAACCATTGATTTGAACATATCTGATCCAACTGTTCGTTAACTAATAAATCCAATCATACACGTAACCATCCATCCAACGATACAATCATCTAACCGTCCACATGCTGAAATCATCAAAATACTTGTCCATCCATCTAAATTGACCATCCATCTCACCACTAATCCATGAGTACATCACATAGTCCATTTCCCCGATCACACATGAACTCATCCAACCATACATCATGCACATCCATCCATCTATCCATACATACATCTATCCATCTATTATAGATTGATCCGTCCATATACATCAACCATTTATGCACCATGGAGTACATCATAACCATACACATGCACCAAACACATCACATACATACCTCTCACGCACACACAAGTAGCCCATGCATGCATCATAACTTACACAAACATGTGGCACATGCATGCGGTGCACATAGGATGCATGGTGCATGTGTGCATTTAACCAGTCCACGTTTCAAATTAATATATATATATATATATATAACAAACAAAAGAAAAACGTGATGAAAAGATATGCAAAACGGAAGCATAAATGCATGTGAAGCGTTTGGCTTGTGCAACGTGTGTAAAAAGGGCGCTATAAAGAGGGAGGGGTGACTATTCACTCGGTGTGAATGTCGGAAGTTGAGATGAAGAGAGAAAGTGAGAAGTGAGGAGAGAGAGAGAGAGAGAGAGAGAGAGAGAGAGAGAGAGAGAGATAACAAAATAATAATAAGAAGGGGTTGCTGGACATTCACGTTGGAAAGAGAGGGAGAGAGAGAAGAGAGAGAAAAAGGAAGAAAGAAAAGAGGAGAGAGAAAAAGGAAAAAAGAGGAAGAAAAGAAAAAGAAAATAAAATACTTTTTAAGAAAAAAAAAGGTGAGTTTCTCTCACTTGATATTTTATTTATTTCTTTATTTTTATTGTAACAAATGCCACTTGGTTTATTTATTTAGTATTATTATGCAAATAACTCAATAATTGTGCATTTTTATTTATTTGATTCATAGTTTATTATGTTTATTTAACATGATTTTTTTGTAGTTCTCTTTATTTTAATTAGCAAGATATGAATCAACTTGAAATTTAGATATATGTTTACCCATGCATTAATAATTCTTTGATTATTATTATTATTTTTGTAATTTTAAGAAAGTTAGGATTTAGATCATCTTTTTAAAAAACTTCAAGTTTAGTATACTCTTCCAGACTATCGGATCTGACGGATTGCATTGCACAAATATATTTTTACGTAGAACTTTAAATCATGTATGAACAGTCTACAATGATTAGAAACAATTTGTCCTTAGAAATTTTTGCTCATGAAATATTAAAATTATATATCCTTCAAACAGTTTTGGAACACCAGAAAATAGGTGGGGTGATCAAGTCCTCTGGGTTGAAAATCCCTAAAGTGTAAATAGGTGGGGCGATCAAGACCCTTGGGTTGAAAGTCCCAGAAACCCAACTGGTACCTTTTGGAACCTCTACCGTACCCTTTGAGTGGGTGAGCATGTTAGGATTGCAAAAGGTTCCCATTGCCAGGTTCGGTAGGGTAGTAGTCTGACCAGCCAATGTACAAATGGGTCCCTCACCAAGTGCCCTTCGGATGGGTGAGCATGTCATGCGAAAGGTTTCCATTGCCAGGCTAGGTGTTGTATTGGCGCGGGTGTTGGCCAACCGGTGTAAACTGGCCCTGGTGTTAAAAAGAATAAACCGCACATGTTATTATGGAGCATAACATATGTTGATTTCATTCATTCATTTTTCTTTGAATTTATATGGAAATATTTTGTTTATTAAATCTCCTCATTTGTTGTTTTGCCTAAATAGGTATTGTATCTTTTAATACCTTTATTCATATTATATGAGGTTATTTTGAAACCTGTGTTGAGATTACTCACTAGGCTTCGCAGCTTACCCTGTTGGGTTTTAAAATTTCAGGATCGGGATCATATGGAGGAGCTTAAAGGGATTTCTTTTATTTATTTTTGTTTCTTTATTATTTTCAAAATACGTGTAATGAACAACCTTACGATGACATGTGTTTGATGATAACCTTGAATAGTCGGAACATGGACATTTTTCTTTTTAAATAAATGTTTAATTATTAAAATTTTAGATTGTTATATTTTATGAATGAGATCATTTTGTCAATATATGTGGAATAGTAAATGTAAACATACAAAATATAAGTCATGCCTGCGGGTACGGAATCAGGGTCAGATATACCCAGGTGCCGGAATTCGGTGCGTGACATTAACCTATACTCAAATCCCTAAACATAAACCTACACATAATCCCAATCTTAACTCCCTACCCTAAACCAAAGCCTAAACATGAAAACCCAAGCCTAAACCCGATCCCGAACCCCAACCCAATTTCTAATGCCTAAACCTTAACCTATTCTCAATTCCCAAAGCTATAACCTATAACCTTATCCTAAACCTAACCTAAACCTATAACCTTAACCTATAACCTAAACTTATAACCTTAACATTATCCTAAAACCAAAACCTACACCTATTACCTAAACCTTAACCTATTCTCAAATCCCTAAACCTAAACCTACACCTAATCCCAATCTCAACTCCCTACCCTAAACCAAAGCAAAAACATGAAAACCCAAGCCTAAACCCGATCCCGTACTCCCAACCCGATCTCCAATGCCTAAACCTTAACCTATTCTCAATTTCCAAAGCTATAACCTATAACCTTATCGTAAACCTAACCTAAACCTATAACCTTAACCTATAACCTAAACTTATAACCTTCACCTTTTCCTAAAACCGAAACCTACACCAATTACCTAAACCTTAACCTATTCTCAAATCCCTAAACCTAAACCAACACCTAATCCCAATCTCATCTCCCTACCCTAAGCCTAAGCCTAAACATGAAAACCCAAGCCTAAACCCGATCCCAAACCCCAACCCGATTTCCAATGCCTAAACCTTAACCTATTCTCAATTCCCAAAGCTATGACCTACAACCTTATCCTACACCTAACCTAAACCTAAAACCTTAACCTATAACCTAAACTTATAACCTTAACCTTATCCTAAAACCAAAACCTACACCTATTACCCAAACCTTAACCTATTCCCAAATCCCTAAACCTAAACCTACACCTAATCCCAATCCCAACTCCCTACCCTAAATCAAAGCCTAAACATGAAAACCCAAGCCTAAACCCGATCCCGAATCCCAACCCGATCTCCAATGCCTAAACCTTAACCTATTCTCAATTCCCAAAGCTATAACCTATAACCTTATCCTAAACCTATAACCTAAACCTATAACCTTAACCTATAACCTAAACTTATAACCTTAAACTTATCCTAAAACCAAAACTTACACCTATTACCTAAACCTTAACCTATGCTCAAATCCCTAAACCTAAACCTACACCTAATACCAATCTCAACTCCCTACCCTAAACTGAGCCTAAGCATGAAAACCCAAGCCTAAACCCGATCCCTAACCCCAACCCGATTTCCAATGCCTAAACCTTAACCTATTCTCAATTCCCAAAGCTATAACCTATAACCTTATCCTAAACCTAACCTAAACCTATAACCTTAACCTATAACCTAAACTTATAACCTTAACCTTTTCCTAAAACCAAAACCTACACCTATTACCTAAACCTTAACCTATTCTCAAATCTCTAAACCTAAACCTACACCTAATCCCAATCTCATCTCCTTACCCTAAGCCTTTAAGCCAAAACATGAAAACCCAAGCCTAAACCCGATCCCGAACCCCAACTCGATTTCCAATGCCTAAACCATAACCTATTCTCAATTCCCAAAGCTATAACCTATAACCTTATCCTAAACCTAACCTAAACCTATAACCTTAACCTATAACCTAAACGATAACCTTAACCTTATCCTAAAACCAAAACCTACACCTATTACCTAAACCTTAACCGATTCTCAAATCCCTAAACCTAAACCTACACCTAATCCCAATCTCATCTCCCTACCCTAAGCCTAAGCCTAAACATGAAAACCCAAGCCTAAACCCGATCCCAAATCCCAACCCGATTTCCAATGCCTAAACCTTAACCTATTCTCAATTCCGAAAGCTATAACCTACAACCTTATCCTACACCTAACCTAAACCTATAACCTTAACCTATAACCTAAACTTATAACCTTAACCTTATCCTAAAACCAAAACCTACACCTATTACCTAAACCTTAACCTATTCCCAAATCCCTAAACCTAAACCTACACCTAATCCCAATCCCAACTCCCTACCCTAAACCAAAGCCTAAACATGAAAACCCAAGCCTAAACCCGATCCCGAACCCCAACCCGATCTCCAATGCCTAAACCTTAACCTATTCTCAATTCCCAAAGCTATAACTTATAACCTTATCCTAAACCTATAACCTAAACCTATAACCTTAACCTATAACCTAAACTTATAACCTTAACCTTATCCTAAAACCAAAACCTACACCTATTACCTAAACCTTAACCTATGCTCAAATCCCTAAACCTAAACTTACACCTAATACCAATCTCAACTCCCTACCCTAAACCGTGCAGCCTAAGCATGAAAACCCAAGCCTAAACCCAATCCCGAACCCTAACCCGATTTCCAATGCCTAAACCTTAACCTATTCTCAATTCCCAAAGCTATAACCTATAACCTTATCCTAAACCTAACCTAAACCTATAACCTTAACCTATAACCTAAACTTATAACCTTAACCTTTTCCTAAAACCGAAACCTACACCTATTACCTAAACCTTAACCTATTCTCAAATCTCTAAACCTAAACCTACACCTAATCCCAATCTCATCTCCTTACCCTAAGCCTAAGCCAAAACATGAAAACCCAAGCCTAAACCTGATCCCAAACCCCAACCCGATTTCCAATGCCTAAACCATAACCTATTCTCAATTCCCAAAGCTATAACCTATAACCTTATCCTAAACCTAACCTAAACCTATAACCTTAACCTATAACCTAAACTGATAACCTTAACCTTATCCTAAAACCAAAACCTACACCTATTACCTAAACCTTAACCGATTCTCAAATCCCTAAACTGAAAAGGCCAAGCTATATGTCCTAGAGGGGGGGTGAATAGGACTATGCCAAATTTATAAATAAATCAGCGGAACTAAAGTAAATCAATACCCTTACAATAATGAATCAATTCACAATGCTAAATATAAATCACCTTGATAAATAATATTGAGAGATTGATACAAATTCAGTTCTAAGGACAACCTTACACCATAATAAACAAGGGCTTATGGTAGGACAACCTTATTTCTAGAACCTCTTTTGAATCAAGAACTCAATGTTAATATAAGTAAATGAAATAGCAAGGAATTGAAAATAAATACAGAAGTAAAGATCTAAATTATTACAACAATCCCCACACTTGCTTGAAAATGTGAATAGTTACAACATTCACATCCACTTGTACATTCCACACAATCGAATGATAAAAGATATGAAAATTAAGCAAGCATTCAATCCACAAGACAAAGAGTTATAGTGGTTCGCTGTGTGTACACCAACTGCTTTACAACAACCACACGAATGCTACTCCACTCCTAATATCCTCACACAGGGATATTAGCGTTCACTATCAAATAGGTTTTCTCAAAGTTCACCAAAAACCTTTACAATTGTGTCTTTTTCACTTGGGCTTACACAATTCAAAAACCCTTTTTCTCGAGTTTTCTGGTTTTCCTCGCACAACCAATACAATGAGATTTTTCCGCTCAATCTCAAACAAAACCAATACAATGAGATTTTTCTCGCTTAACCTCAAACAAAACCAAAATAAATGAATTTTACAAAATGTAAAATACCCGAATTTCTCCTTTAGCACCGGAGAACCAATCGGAGTAGATGATTGAATGTCAAAGTTCAATTTCCAATACTCACATTCATAAGGTTCTAAATTCTAATAGATTTTAGATTTAACTTGTTGGGCGTAGCAATATTTGATTTTGATTCCAAGAAGAAGGAATAATATAATTCCTCTTTTCAAATAAGATTGGAATAGAGAAACAAAATTAAATTAAATAAGCTAGCAAAAAGGAATATTAAATAAGCACAATTTAGCTTAAAATAAACACAGACTTATCTCAGAGTGATTACTTGAAAATTCTTGAAATGGAATGGAGTTGAGGATGTAAAACTCGAATTTGATGTTCAATTTATAGAAGAAAAAAATCGTTCCTACGACCGGTCTTAGAAACCTAGGATCGGTCGTAGCTCTAACAATTTTTGAAAAATTGAGCGCGATCTTTGAAAGCCGCTCCACGACCGTCGTGAGTACCCTACGACCGTCGTGGGTCACCTACGACCGGTCGTAGGACCATGAAATAAGTTCTTTGGATTTTCGGTCGTAGCTCCACGACCGATCGTGGACAAGTCGAAGCCAACCTACGACCGGTCGAAGGACTTCCAGGGGCTGGTCGTGGGCGTACCAAAAATTCGAAAAATCTTCAACTAATTAGGACTGATCGTGGAATTTCTTGGACTAGTCGAACCAATGCTAGGGGCCGGTCGAACAAGAGCTAGGACCGGGTCTTGGAATAGACCAAACTTATGTTAAATAAACATTAGATTTATGTATCCAAAATGACCTACTTAAAGGGTCAACCTAAGGTCATTCAAACCTCACGAAACATGTCGTATGGACATTGAACTTCAACCATTCAACGAATGTAGATTGTTTGAACCAATATCAGGCTTGAAATCTTGAACAATATCAGGCTTGAAGTCTTGAACTTTGTTGTAGCTTCAACCTTGAGATCTTCATCAACATAATTCAACCTTGAGATCTTCATCAACATAACAACTACTTCATGCATTGCTTATTAGTCTTGAAGTCATGAGGCGTTCTCTAAGACTTGAACATCAACATAGTAGCATCTTGAACTTCAACATCTTGAGCTTCAACTTGTAACATCTTGAAGAATCCAACTTATAACTTCTTGAAGTATTTAAGCAGTGTTTTGAATAAAAATCATCATATAAGCACAAGACACAGATAGATGTTTTGACACATCAAAATTTGACAACCAAAGGAGTATAAGACCATAACCCTTACATAAACCTAAACCTACACCTAATCCCAATCTCATCTCCCTACCCTAAGCCTAAGCCTAAACATGAAAACCCAAGCCTAAACCCGATCCCAAACCCCAACCCGATTTCCAATGCCTAAACCTTAACCTATTCTCAATTCCCAAAGCTATGACCTACAACCTTATCCTACACCTAACCTAAACCTATAACCTTAACCTATAACCTAAACTTATAACCTTAACCTTATCCTAAAACCAAAACCTACACCTATTACCTAAACCTTAACCTATTCCCAAATCCCTAAACCTAAACCTACACCTAATCCCAATCCCAACTCCCTACCCTAAACCAAAGCCTAAACATGAAAACCTGCTTAAACCCGATCCCGAACCCCAACCCGATCTCCAATGCCTAAACCTTAACCTATTCTCAATTCCCAAAGCTATAACTTATAACCTTATCCTAAACCTATTACCTAAACCTATAACCTTAACCAATAACCTAAACTTATAACCTTAACCTTATCCTAAAACCAAAACCTACACCTATTACCTAAACCTTAACCTATGCTCAAATCCCTAAACCAAAACCGACACCTAATACCAATCTCAACTCCCTACCCTAAACCAGAACCTAAGCATGAAAACCCAAGCCTAAACGCAATCCCGAACCCCAACCCGATTTCCAATGCCTAAACCTTAACCTATTCTCAATTCCCAAAGATATAACCTATAACCTTATCCTAAACCTAACCTAAACCTATAACCTTAACCTATAACATAAACTTATAACCTTAACCTTTTCCTAAAACCAAAACCTACACCTCTTACCTAAACCTTAACCTATTCTCAAATCTCTAAACCTAAACCTACACCTAATCCCAATCTCATCTCCATACCCTAAGCCTAAGCCAAAACATGAAAACCCAAGCCTAAACCCGATCCCAAACCCCAACCCAATTTCCAATGCCTAAACCATAACCTATTCTCAATTCCCAAAGCTATAACCTATAACCTTATCCTAAACCTAACCTAAACCTATAACCTTAACCTATAACCTAAATCGATAACCTTAACCTTATCCTAAAACCAAAACCAACACCTATTACCTAAACCTTAACCGATTCTCAAATCCCTAAACCTAAACCTACACCTAATCCCAATCTCATCTCCCTACCCTAAGCCTAAGCCTAAACATGAAAACCCAAGCCTAAACCCAATCCCAAACCCCAACCCGATTTCCAATGCCTAAACCTTAACCTATTCTCAATTCCCAAAGCTATGACCTACAACCTTATCCTACACCTAACCTAAACCTATAACCTTAACCTACAACCTAAACTTATAACCTTAACCTTATCCTAAAACCAAAACCTACACCTATTACCTAAACCTTAACCTATTCCTAAATCCCTAAACCTAAACCTACACCTAATCCCAATCCCAACTCCCTACCCTAAACCAAAGCCTAAACATGAAAACCCAAGCCTAAACCCGATCCCGAACCCCAACCCGATCTCCAATGCCTAAACCTTAACCTATTCTCAATTCCCAAAGCTATAACTTATAACCTTATCCTAAACCTATAACCTAAACCTATAACCTTAACCTATAACCTAAACTTATAACCTTAACCTTATCCTAAAACCAAAACCTACACATATTACCTAAACCTTAACCTATGCTCAAATCCCTAAACCTAAACCTACACCTAATACCAATCTCAACTCCCTACCCTAAACCAGAGCCTAAGCATGAAAACCCAAGCCTAAACCCGATCCAGAACCCCAACCCGATTTCCAATGCCTAAACCTTAACCTATTCTCAATTCCCAAAGCTATAACCTATAACCTTATCCTAAACCTAACCTAAACCTATAACCTTAACCTATAACCTAAACTTATAACCTTAACCTTATCCTAAAACCAAAACCTACACCTATTACCTAAACCTTAACCTATTCCCAAATCCCTAAACCTAAACCTACACCTAATCCCAATCCCAACTCCCTACCCTAAACCAAAGCCTAAACATGAAAATCCAAGCCTAAACCCGATCCCGAACCCCAACCCGATCTCCAATGCCTAAACCTTAACCTATTCTCAATTCCCAAAGCTATAACTTATAACCTTATCCTAAACCTATAACCTAAACCTATAACCTTAACCTATAACCTAAACTTATAACCTTAACCTTATCCTAAAACCAAAACCTACACCTATTACTTAAACCTTAACCTATGCTCAAATCCCTAAACCTAAACCTACACCTAATACCAATCTCAACTCCCTACCCTAAACCGAGCCTAAGCATGAAAACCCAAGCCTAAACCCAATCCCGAACCCCAACCCGATTTCCAATGCCTAAACCTTAACCTATTCTTAATTCCCAAAGCTATAACCTATAACCTTATCCTAAACCTAACCTAAACCTATAACCTTAACCTATAACCTAAACTTATAACCTTAACCTTTTCCTAAAACCAAAACCTACACCTATTACCTAAACCTTAACCTATTCCCAAATCTCTAAACCTAAACCTACACCTAATCCCAATCTCATCTCCTTACCCTAAGCCTAAGCCAAAACATGAAAACCCAAGCCTAAACCCGATCCCAAACCCCAACCCGATTTCCAATGCCTAAACCATAACCTATTCTCAATTCCCAAAGCTATAACCTATAACCTTATCCTAAACCTAACCTAAACCTATAACCTTAACCTATAACCTAAACGATAACCTTAACCTTATCCTAAAACCAAAACCTACACCTATTACCTAAACCTTAACCGATTCTCAAATCCCTAAACCTAAACCTACACATAATCCCAATCTCATCTCCCTACCCTAAGCCTAAGCCTAAACATGAAAACCCAAGCCTAAACCCAATCCCAAACCCCAACCCGATTCCCAATGCCTAAACCTTAACCTATTCTCAATTCCCAAAGCTATGACCTACAACCTTATCCTACACCTAACCTAAACCTATAACCTTAACCTATAACCTAAATTTATAACCTTAACCTTATCCTAAAACCAAAACCTACACCTATTACCTAAACCTTAACCTATGCTCAAATCCATAAACCTAAACCTACACCTAATACCAATCTCAACTCCCTACCCTAAACCGAGCCTAAGCATGAAAACCCAAGCCTAAACCCGATCCCGAACCCCAACCCGATCTCCAATGCCTAAACCTTAACCTATTCTCAATTCCCAAAGCTATAACCTATAACCTTATCCTAAACCTATAACCTAAACCTATAACCTTAACATATAACCTAAACTTATAACCTTAACCTTATCCTAAAACCAAAACCTACACCTATTACCTAAACCTTAACCTATGCTCAAATCCCTAAACCTAAACCTAAACCTAATACCAATCTCAACTCCCTACCCTAAACCAGAGCCTAAGCATGAAAACCCAAGCCTAAACCCGATCCCGAACCCCAACCTGATTTCCAATGCCTAAACCTTAACCTATTCTCAATTCCCAAGGCTATAACCTATAACCTTATCCTAAACCTAACCTAAACCTATAACATTAACCTATAACCTAAACTTATAACCTTAACCTTTTCCTAAAACCAAAACCTACACCTATTACCTAAACCTTAACCTATTCTCAAATCTTTAAACCTAAACCTACACCTAATCCCAATCTCATCTCCTTACCCTAAGCCTAAGCCAAAACATGAAAACCCAAGCCTAAACCCGATCCCAAACCCCAACCCGATTTCCAATGCCTAAACCATAACCTATTCTCAATTCCCAAAGCTATAACCTATAACCTTATCCTAAACCTAACCTAAACCTATAACCTTAACCTATAACCTAAACTGATAACCTTAACCTTATCCTAAAACCAAAACCTACATCTATTACCTAAACCTTAACCGATTCTCAAATCCCTAAACCTAAACCTACACCTAATCTCAATCTCAACTCCCTACCCTAAACCAAAGCCTAAACATGAAAACCCAAGCCTAAACCCAATCCCGAACCCCAACCCGATTTCCAATGCCTAAACCTTAACCTATTCTCAATTCCCAAAGCTATAACCTATAACCTTATCCTAAACCTAACCTAAACCTATAACCTTAACCTATAACCTAAACTTATAACCTTAACCTTATCCTAAAACCAAAACCTACACCTATTACCTAAACCTTAACCTATTCTCAAATCCCTAAACCTAAACCAACACCTAATCCCAATCTCAACTCCCTACCCTAAACCAAAGCCTAAACATGAAAACCAAAGCCTAAACCCGATCCCGAACCCCAACCCGATCTCCAATGCCTAAACCTTAACCTATTTTCAATTCCCAAAGCTATAACCTATAACCTTATCCTAAACCTAACCTAAACCAATAACCTTAACCTATAACCTAAACTTATAACCTTAACCTTTTCCTAAAACCGAAACCTACACCTATTACCTAAACCTTAACCTATTCTCAAATCCCTAAACCTAAACCTACACCTAATCCCAATCTCATCTCCCTACCCTAAGCCAAAGCCTAAACATGAAAACCCAAGCCCAAACCCGATCCCAAACCCCAACCCGATTTCCAATGCCTAAACCTTAACCTATTCTCAATTCCCAAAGCTATAACCTATAACCTTATCCTAAACCTAACCTAAACCTATAACTTAAACCTATAACCTTAACCTATAACCTTAACTTATAACCTTAACCTTATCCTAAAACCAAAACCTACACCTATTACCTAAACCTTAACCCATTCTCAAATCCCTAAACCTAAACCTCCACCTAATCCCAATCTCAACTCCCTACCCTAAACCTAAGCCTCAACTTGAAAACCTGTAAGGGTTATGGTCTCATACTCCTTTGGTTGTCAAATTTTGATGTGTCAAAACATCTATCTGTGTCTTGTGCTTGTATGATGATTTTTATTCAAGACACTGCTTAAATACTTTAAGAAGCTATATGTCGAACTCTTCAAGATGTTACAAGTTGAAGCTCAAGATGTTGAAATTCAAGAAGCTACAATGTTGATGTTCAAAAACAACTCATGACTTCAAGACTAATAAGCAATGCATGAGGTAGTTGTTATGCTGATGAAGATCTCAAGTTTAAAGCTACAACAAAGTTCAAGATCACAAGCCTGATATGGTTCAAACAATCTATATTCGTTGAATGGTTGAAGTTCAATGTCCATACGACATGTTTCAGGTTTGAATGACCTTAGGTTGACCCTTTAAGTAGGTCATTTTGGATACATAAATCAAATATTTATTTTACATAAGTTTGGTCTATTCCAAGACCAATCCTAGCTCTTGTTCGACCAGTCCTGACATTGGTTCGACTAGTCCAAGAAATTCCACGACCAGTCTTAAGTAGTTAAAGATTTTTCAGAATTTCTGGTACGCCCACGACCAGTCCTGGAAGTCCTTCGACCGGTCGTAGGTTGGCTTCGACTCGTCCACGATCAGTCGTGGAGCTACGACTCAATATCCAACAACTTATTTCATGGTCCTACGACCAGTCGTAGGTATCTACGACCAGTCGTAGGTGACCCACGACCAGTCGTAGGGTACACACGACCAGTCGTGGAACGGCTTTCAAAGATCGCGCTCAATTTTTCAAAAATCTGTTAGAGCTACGACCAGTCCTAGGTTTCTAAGACCAGTCGTAGGAACAATTTTTTCTTCTATAAATTGAACACGAAATTCAGAGTTTGCACATCTCAACTCCATTCCATTTCAAGAATTTTCAAGTAATCACTCTGAGATAAGTCTGTGTTTATTTTAAGCTAAATTGTGCTTATTTAATATTCCTTTTTGCTAGCTTATTTAATTTAATTTTGTTTCTATATTCCAATCTTATTTGAAAAGAGGAATTATCTTATTCCTTCTTCTTGAAATCAAAATCAAATATAGCTACGCCCAACAAGTTAAATCTAAAATCTATTAGAATTTAGAACCTTATGAATGTGAGTATTGGAAATTGAACTTTGATATTCAATCATCTACTCCGATTGGTTCTACCGGGCTGCTAAAGGAGAAATCCAGGTATTTTACAATTCTATAAAATTCATTTATTTTTGGTTTTGTTTGAGATTGAGCCAGAAAAATCTCATTGTATTGGTTGTCTGAGAGAAAACCGAAAACTCGAAAAGAGGGGTTTTTGAATTGTGTAAGCCCAAGTGAAAAAGACACAATTGTAAAGGTTTTTGGTGAACCTGAGAAAACCTATTTGATAGTGAACGCTAATATCCCCTGTGTGAGGATATTGGGAGTGGAGTAGCATTCTGTGTGGTTATTGGAAAACAGTTGGTGTACACACAAAGCGAACCACTATAACTCTTTGTCTTGTGGATTGAATGCTTGCTTAATTTTCATATCTTTTATCATTCGTTTGTGTGGAATGTACAAGTGGATGTGAATGTTGTAACTATTTTCATTTCAACCAAGTGTGGGGATTGTTGTAATAATTTAGATCTTTACTACGCATTTATTTTCAATTCCTTGCTATTTCATTTACTTATATTAACATTGAGTCCTTGATTCAAAAGAGGTTCTAGAAATAAGGTTGTCCTACCATAAGCCCTTGTTTATTATGGTGTAAGGTTGTCCTTAGAATCTGAATTTGTATCAATCTCTCAATACTTATTTATCAAGGTGATTTAAATTTAGCATTGTGTATTGATTCATAATTGTAAGGGTATTGGTTTATTTTAGTTCACGATTTTATTATAAATTTGGCATAGTCCTATTCACCCCCCCCCTCTAGGACATATAGCTTGGCCTTTTCAAGTGGTATCAGAGCCTAATAGCTCATTTTTGTTGCTTTTTATTTGGATTTATTTCCTGAGCTAACGATCTAAGCTATATAAAAAAAAAAAAGATGTCAAATTTTGATAGCCTTTCAGTTACTAGGCCTCCACCTTTTGATGGCTCCAACTATGCCTATTGGAAAGCAAGAATGAGGATCTTCCTCAAATCAATGGATGAAAGTGTGTGGCTAGCCACGTGGACTGAATGGAAACCTCCTATCATGGAAGTTACTTTGGTGTTGATGGTTCAAAATCTATGAAAATTACACCGTATTTCCAATGGACCACACTTCAGAAAAATGAGAGTAGTGCTAATGCTAAAGCACTAAATGCAATCACTTGCGCACTATCACCGGATGAGTTCAAAAGAATCATATCCTGTGATACTGCAAAGCAAGCCTGGGATATTTTAGAAATGACACACGAAGGTACTTCAATTGTCAAGAAATCTAAAGTCCAACTCCTCACAACTAAATTTGAAGAAATTCATATGGAGGAAAATGAAATGTTTATGGACTTTTACACTAGATTGAATGACATTGTAAACTCAATGTGGGGTCTTGGCGATAAGATCTCAGAAAGTAAAGTGTGGGCAAAAATACTACGCTCTCTTCCTGAACGGTTCAATTCAAAGGTAACCGCAATCCAAGAACTTCGTGATACGGACAATATGAAGGTAGAAGAATTAGTTGGTTCGTTACAAACCTATGAATTAAGTTTTAAAGCTCCTAAAGGTAAGTCTATTGCTTTGAAGTCATCTAAAAGTATTACTTAAGAAAATTGATTCAGAAAAGTCTGAAGATGATATGGCCCTTTTGGCGAAAAAGTTTTATAAGATTTTCAAAAGTAAGAAAAGAATCGACTTTCAAAAGGCAAATGAAAAGAATCGTTCCAAACCTAAGTCTAAAACTTGGAAATCATTGAAAGATAGTCAATGCTACAATTGTCAAGAATATGGGCATTTAGCAAACAAATGTCCTAAAAAGGACAGATCCAAAAGGAAGGGTATGTTGGCTACTTGGGATGAATCGTCTGATTCTGAAGCCTCTTCTGAATCAGAAAATTCAGAAACCGAGTCGGGCAGTGAACTTAAGGCCCTTATGACTCTAGCCAAGTTTACCTTTTCAGATCACGATGATTCAACAAGTGAAGAAAATTTGGATAGTGATCATGAAAATGATGAAGATCTTCAGGATGCTTACAATGCCTTATATAAGGAAAGTTGTAAAATTGCTGTCAAACTTAAACTTCAAAAAGAAAAGTTTTTTAAACTTAAAGAATGTTTTGAAACCCTTGTTTTAGAAAAATCTCAAATTTCAGATTGTTTTGAAAAATCAAAGTGTGATTTAGAATTCAAAACCTCCCTAATTGAAAATTTGAAATCTGAAAATGAGAAACTTAAAAATGAAGTATCTTCTCTTCTGAGTTTGAAGGACACATGGAGATATGCCCAAGGTGATCCAAAATTAGAAAAATTATTATCCGGATCAAGAAAATGTGGCGATCGATCCGGGTTGGGCTTTGATAAAAACACATCTCCTAAACAGAAGAATGCTCCTTCCAATTTTGTGAAAGGAGAGACTTCTAACTCAAATGGAAAATGTACTAGTCAAGTTTTTTTTAAAAATACAAAAACTTTTCAAAAACACAAAAGTAGCTATATAAATTTCAAAAATCAGATTCAAAACCCACTAGCTGAAAAAATTGTTGATTTACTTAAGGAGCTATTAAAATCTAACTCAGTAGGTCACTCTTATAACTATAAACAAAACAAGACCAATTATTCTCCTAAACCCAAAACAAGATCTTGAAATGGGTTCCCAAGGTTACTTGTTTGGTTGCTCACACCGCTTTCAAAGCTACAAGCCATTCAAAATGGTACCTAGACATGGTTGCTCCAGGCATATGACAAAGCGACAAAGCTCTATTCACCGATCTTAAAGATATGACCGATGGGTCACCACATTTGGTGATGGTAGCAACGCAAGATAATTGGCAAAGGTACGGTCCAACTCTATAACCTTCCCTTATTTAAAAATGTGTTATATGTTGAGGGTTTAAAACACAACACATTGAGCATATCTCAAATATGCGATAACAACCATAATGTTAAATTTTCTAATCAAGGTTGTGAAATTACAAATGAAAAGGGTTCTCAGTAATATTAACTGGTCGCAGAACTTCAAAAACGCTATATAGTAAGCAATGGTAGCTCATCTAATCAAACGTGCTACATGGTCCATACCGATGAGACTGATTTATGGCATAAACGCCTTGGACATGTACACTACCGAAATTTATACAGATTGAGCAAAAGTGAACTAATTAAAGGTCTACCTAAAATGCAAAAAGTAGACAAGATTTGTGGTGAATGCCAGTATGGTAAACAAACTAGGAGCTCTCACAAAAAGTGAACTCCAATACCACCACAA
This sequence comes from Magnolia changhungtana, assembly GCA_030180095.1. Taxonomy (NCBI): domain Eukaryota; kingdom Viridiplantae; phylum Streptophyta; class Magnoliopsida; order Magnoliales; family Magnoliaceae; genus Magnolia; species Magnolia changhungtana. Next base: position 48,355 of record JASAUF010000324.1, on the reverse strand, counting down.
GACCACTCGAGCTTCTCCATATGGATCTTATAGACCAACAAGAACGGAAAGTCGAGGTGGCAAAAAGTACATCTTAGTTATTGTAGATGATTATACAAGATACACTTGGGTTTCATTCTTGAGAGATAAATCAGAAACCCTTGATGAAGTGAAAAAGATTATAAAACGGATTCAAACTGAAAAATGTTCTCAAGTCAGCAAGATCCGTAGTGATCATGGATCCGAATTCGAAAATAGCGGTTTTGAGAAATTTTGTAGCGATCGGGAATATCGTATGAATTCTCAGCACCTAAAACTCCTCAACAAAATGGAATTGTCGAGAGGAAGAATAGAGTGCTTCAAGAAATGGGAAGTGTTATGTTAAATAGCATGAAGCTTCCTAGGAATCTCTGGGCTGAAGCGGTGAATACAGCCTGCTACATTATTAACCGTGTTTATATTTGTAAATCTAATAATAAAACGGCTTATGAAATGTGGTTTGAGAAAAAGCCTTCTGTCAAATATTTTCGAGTTTTTGGCAGCAAGTGCTATATTTTGCGTGACCGTGAAAATTTGGGAAAATTCGACACTAAAAGTGATGAAGGGATCTTTTTAGGTTATTCTTTAAATAGTCGTGCATATCGTGTTCTGAACAACAGGACCGGTGTGATTCAAGAATCAATAAATGTTGTGATTGACGATCTTTTGAATACACCTGTCCCTAGTTTAGATAATGATGAAGTTCTTATACTTGAAAAACAAGAAATTTCATCAAGTGAAACTAATCCTGAATTAAGGACTGTTAAAGATCATCCAACTTCTCAAATACTTGGAAACCCTCTCACTGGTGTGCGCACTCGTAGACAATTAGAGGACATATGTAACTACGTATGCTTTACATCCCAGATTGAACCGGGTAACGTAAAAGAAGCACTTTCAGATGAAAATTGGATTCTTGCGATGCAAGAAGAACTTAATCAGTTTGTCAGAAATGATGTCTGGCAACTTGTTCCTAGACCTAAAGATAAACATATTATTGGAACAAAATGGATTTTCAAAAACAAATCGATGAGCTTGGAAATATTATTCAAATAAAGCAAGACTAGTTGTACAGGATATACACAAAATGAAGGAATTGACTATAATGAAACATTTGCCCTCAGTAGCTCGTCTTGAATCAATCGACTTTTTATCTCCATTGCATGTTTTAGGAAAATTAAAATTTATCAAATGGATGTAAAGAGTGCCTTTCGAATGGTGATTTACATGAAGAGGTATATGTTGAACAACCTACGTGGTTTGAAGATCCTAAATTTACTGATCATGTGTATCGTCTTAAGAAAGCTCTCTATGGTCCGAAACAAGCTCCCGAGCATGGTACGAAAAACCCGACTAAGTTTTTACCGAGTCATAATTTTCGGATGGGGTGTGTTGATAAGACGCTTTTTGTTAAGAAACATAACGATGATATTCTAATGGTTCAAATATATGTTGACGATATTATTTATGGATCAACTTTGTACTAACATGATGTTGAGTTTGCAGATTTGATGAAGTCTAAATTCGAAATGAGCATGGTTGGAGAATTAAACTATTTCCTAGGGTTGCAAGTAAAACAACAACTGATGGAATTTTTATTTCTCAAACCAAATATGCTCGAGTTTAATTAAGAAATTTGGATTTGAGAAAGGTAAAAATTTTGATACTCCTATGAGTACAATCAGTAAGACTCTCAAAAGACTCTACAGTAATGATGTGGATCCTAAAGTGTATCGTAGTTTGATTGGTAGTTTACTTTATCTAACTCAAGCTAGTAGACCGAGATATTGCTTTAAGTGTTGGTATTTGTGCTCGTTATCAATCAAATCCTAAAGAATCTCACTTAACTGGCATTAAGCGGATTATGCGTTATGTCGCAGTTCTACTAAATTGGGTCTCTAGTATCCACATGAGACTAATGTTCAATTAGCCTGCACGCAGATCTTGTTGATCATTTGAAACATTGATGATAGGAAATCAACCAAAGGTGGTGGTTGTTTCTACATTGGAAATTGTCTTGTTTCTTGGTTTAGCAAGAAGCAAAGTTCTATATCGCTATCAATCATTGAGGTGAATACATTGTCTTGAAATGCATGTACTCAACTTGTTTGGATGAAACGAATGTTAAGCGATTATGGAATTACTCAAGATTCATGTGATTCTATTTTGTGATAATTCCAAGTAATAAATATCTCTAAAAATCCATTCAAAGATTCACGTACTAAGCATATTGACATTAGATTTCATTACATTCGTGAATTAGTGGAAGAAAAATTAATATATTTGGATTACATTCCAACCGAGACTCAACTGGCGGACATTTTCACAAAACCGCTCGACAAAAGCAGGTTTAATAAATTAAAGTTTGATCTCGGTATGTGCAATTTAAATTGAGTTTGCATGATTTTGTGTATCATAATGTACATAAGTTTGATGTTTTATTTGCTTAAATTTGAAATTATTTTAAAAAATTTTTTTACAAATTTTGTCGTACTCGACCTGTCGTGAGAATACATGACCGGTCGTTCCACGACCGGTCAAACACGTACACGACCTGTCGTGAATCTCGGGATTTCACTTAAAATTGGGGATTTTGTCTTCTTCTTGATTTCTCTCCAACGGTTCTAGCTACGACCGACCCAACCCACCTTCATTGTTCTTCAAGGTTAGTGGTTCTTTTGCATTTTTTTTGTAGATTCTTGCTATTAGTGTTTCAAATCTCATTTTTGTGGAATCTATTTGGTCATTCATTGCAGGTTTGGGGTTTTATCTTGAAAAATCTGTTTTATTTAAACTTCATTTCTTCCAACTTATTGTTTCCTTGAAATCCTTCTTTGAAAATGGATGCTAGAGGTAAAAAAGAAAACTACTCGAGGTCCATCTTCTTCTAGATCAGCTTCTATTGTTCAACGTCATCTTCGCTCTCCTGAAAATGATCCTTCTGATGCTCGGGATTTGCGTATGCGCAATGTTATTGTTGAGCGTCATGTTAATGTCAATCACATTGCTTCTTTTGGTATCCCTTCTCTATTGGAATCGTGGGATGGGTTAACATCTTACATTGGGGTGGAGCTGCATACCAGATCCATTGCCCAATCCATGTTTGCATGTATCTGTGATTTTTCTCTTGAGGATTTAACTTTTAAAATTGATACTCAAGAAGGTTTGTTTGTAGTGGATCGACATTTGATTGCAGACATTATGGAAATACCTTCAATGATGAAAGCATTCCAATTAATATTTTACATGATAGTCTCTCGAGAATCTGAACGAAGAATGCTTACTAGAGATTTATGTAATTTGGATGTTCATTGGACTCATAAAGGTCATACACTTCCCTCAAGGTATTTGTTACCTGCATACGAGTACTTCATAAGATATTCATCTCTAATCTTTATCCATGTTCTGGTAATAAAACCGAACTCACTGCTTTCATGGTTCGTGTTTTGCATTCTGTTGTCTCTGGTGCAAAAATATGTCTTCCTTCTTTTATTTGTCATTCTATTATTCTGTCACGTCACCATCCTGGACATAGTGATATACCCTTTGGTTATTTATTGACTATGTTGGCAAATCATATGCTCATAGCTATGCCTACTAGAGAAAAACCCATCCATCATCTCCCTTTTAATAATTCCAATCTTAATAAGATGACTTTAGATTTGGCTAAAGGCCAAGTGGATGTTGTAGCAGTGGTGTTGAAGCAGGTAATGCCAAGCTAGTGATCTTCCTGAAGACGTGAATATGGATGACTTATTTGAAGAACTTGAGTCAGACTCGGCTGATGATCCTGATTTTCAGCCTTCTGATTTTGATGAAAGATTGAATTCTCTTCAAGAGCGGGTGGCTCAAATTGTGTTACTCAGACACACAATTTTCATACTTACGCAAATATATGAGGCGGGTTGCTAAGGGTTTACACAAAATTGATCCATCTAATTCTGCACCCTCTTCTGGTTCTGACTGATTTTTTTTTGGTCTGTATTATTTACTGATATTTGCATGCATCTCAAAACCTTACTGTTGGTTATGCACAATTTTCTCTTGCATTAACTCCTATTTTCATTACTGCTCTTCTTTCTTTGTCATTTTGTGTCAAAAAGGGGGAGAAGTTTGGAGGATTTTGTGACTATTTATCTTTATGATATGCTCCTATTACTCAGGGGGAGTTATGGGAAAATGAATGATGCTAGTTATTGCTTATCATGTCTATATATCTGTGCATGCTTCTCACCTGTTGTGTTTCTCTTGGAAGTATTATTACTTGGGTGTTTTGTCACAAATTTGACAAAGGGGGAGATTGCAAGGGTTATGGTCTCATACTCCTTTGGTTGTCAAATTTTGATGTGTCAAAACATCTATCTGTGTCTTGTGCTTGTATGATGATTTTTATTCAAGACACTGCTTAAATACTTCAAGAAGCTATATGTTGAACTCTTCAAGATGTTACAAGTTGAAGCTCAAGATGTTGAAATTCAAGAAGCTACAATGTTGATGTTCAAAAACAACTCATGACTTCAAGACTAATAAGCAATGCATGAGGTAGTTGTTATGCTGATGAAGATCTCAAGTTTGAAGCTACAACAAAGTTCAAGATCACAAGCCTGATATGGTTCAAACAATCTATATTCGTTGAATGGTTGAAGTTCAATGTCCATACGACATGTTTCAGGTTTGAATGACCTTAGGTTGACCCTTTAAGTAGGTCATTTTGGATACATAAATCAAATATTTATTTTACATAAGTTTGGTCTATTCCAAGACCAAATCCTAGCTCTTGTTCGACCAGTCCTGACATTGGTTCGACTAGTCCAAGAAATTCCACGACCAGTCTTAAGTAGTTAAAGATTTTTCAGAATTTCTGGTACGCCCACGACCAGTCCTGGAAGTCCTTCGACCGGTCGTAGGTTGGCTTCGACTCGTCCACGATCAGTCGTGGAGCTACGACTCAATATCCAACAACTTATTTCATGGTCCTACGACCAGTCGTAGGTATCTACGACCAGTCGTAGGTGACCCACGACCAGTCGTAGGGTACACACGACCAGTCGTAGAACGGCTTTCAAAGATTGCGCTCAATTTTTCAAAAATCTGTTAGAGCTACGACCAGTCCTAGGTTTCTAAGACCAGTCGTAGGAACGATTTTTTCTTCTATAAATTGAACACGAAATTCAGAGTTTGCACATCTCAACTCCATTCCATTTCAAGAATTTTCAAGTAATCACTCTGAGATAAGTCTGTGTTTATTTTAAGCTAAATTGTGCTTATTTAATATTCCTTTTTGCTAGCTTATTTAATTTAATTTTGTTTCTATATTCCAATCTTATTTGAAAAGAGGAATTATCTTATTCCTTCTTCTTGGAATCAAAATCAAATATAGCTACGCCCAACAAGTTAAATCTAAAATCTATTAGAATTTAGAACCTTATGAATGTGAGTATTGGAAATTGAACTTTGATATTCAATCATCTACTCCGATTGGTTCTACTGGGCTGCTAAAGGAGAAATCCGGTATTTTACAATTCTGTAAAATTCATTTATTTTTGGTTTTGTTTGAGATTGAGCCAGAAAAATCTCATTGTATTGGTTGTCTGAGGAAAACCAGAAAACTCGAAAAGAGGGTTTTTGAATTGTGTAAGCCCAAGTGAAAAAGACACAATTGTAAAGGTTTTTGGTGAACCTGAGAAAACCTATTTGATAGTGAACGCTAATATCCCCTGTGTGAGGATATTAGGAGTGGAGTAGCATTCTGTGTGGCTGTTGGAAATCAATTGGTGTACACACAGGTGAACCACTATAACTCTTTGTCTTGTGGATTGAATGCTTGCTTAATTTTCATATCTTTTATCATTCGTTTGTGTGGAATGTACAAGTGGATGTGAATGTTGTAACTATTTTCATTTCAAGCAAGTGTGGGGATTGTTGTAATAATTTAGATCTTTACTTCTGCATTTATTTTCAATTCCTTGCTATTTCATTTACTTATATTAACATTGAGTCCTTGATTCAAAAGAGGTTCTAGAAATAAGGTTGTCCTACCATAAGCCCTTGTTTATTATGGTGTAAGGCTGTCCTTAGAACTGAATTTGTATCAATCTCTCAATACTTATTAATCAATGTGATTTAAATTTAGCATTATGTATTGATTCATAATTGTAAGGGTATTGGTTTATTTTAGTTCCGCTGATTTTATTATAAATTTGGCATAGTCTTATTCACCCCCCCCCCCCTCTAGGACATATAGCTTGGCCTTTTCAAAACCCAAGCCTAAACCCGATACCCGAACCCCAACCCGATTTCCAATGCCTAAACCTTAACTTATTCTCAATTGCCAAAGCTATAACCTATAACCTAATCCTAAACCTAACCTAAACCTATAACCTTAACCTATAACCTAAACTTATAACCTTAACCTTATCCTAAAACCAAAACCTACACCTATTACCTAAACCTTAACCTATTCTCAAATCCCAAAATCTAAACCTACACCTAATCCCAATCTCAACTCCCTACCCTAAACCAAAGCCTAAACATGAAAACCCAAGCCTAAACCCGATCCCGAACCCCAACCCGATTTCCAATGCCTAAACCTTAACCTATTCTCAATTCCCAAAGCTATAACCTATAACCTTATCCTAAACCTAACCTAAACCTATAGCCTTAACCTATAACCTAAACTTATAACCTTAACCTTATCCTAAAACCAAAACCTACACCTATTACCTAAACCTTACCGATTCTCAAATCCCTAAACCTAAACCTACACCTAATCTCAATCTCAACTCCCTACCCTAAACCAAAGCCTAAACATGAAAACCCAAGCCTAAACCCGATCCCGAACCCCAACCCGATTTCCAATGCCTAAACCTTAACCTATTCTCAATTTCCAAAGCTATAACCTATAACCTTATCCTAAACCTAACCTAAACTTATAACCTTAACCTATAACCACTACTTATAACCTTAAACTTATCCTAAAACCAAAACCTACACCTATTACTTAAACCTTAACCTATTCTCCAATCCCTAAACCTAAACATATACCTAATCTCAATCTCAACTCCCTACCCTAAACCAAAGACTAAACATGAAAACCCAATCCTAAACCCGATCCCGAACCCCAACCCGATCTCCAATGCCTAAACCTTAACCTATTCTCAATTCCCAAAGCTATAACCTATAACCTTATCCTAAACCTAACCTAAACCTATAAACTTAACCTATAACCTAAACTTATAACCATAACCTTTTCCTAAAACCGAAACCTACACCTATTACCTAAACCTTAACCTATTCTCAAATCCCAAAACCTAAACCTATACTAAATCCCAATCTCATCACCCTACCCTAAGCCTAAGCCTAAACATGAAAACCCAATCCTAAACCCGATCCCATACCCCACCCCGATTTCCAATGCCTAAACCTTAACCTATTCTCAATTCCCAAAGCTATAACCTATAACCTTATCCTAAACCTAACCTAAACCTATAAACTAAACCTATAACCTTAACCTATAACCTAAACTTATAACCTTAACCATTTCCTGAAACCGAAACCTACACCTATTACATAAAACTTAACCTATTCTCAAATCCTTAAACCTAAACCTACACCTAATCCCAATCTCAACTCCCTACCCTAAACCAAACCCTAAACAAGAAAACCCAAGCCTAAACACGATTCCGAACCCCAACCCGATCTCCAATGCCTAAACCTTAACCTATACTCAATTCCCAAAGCTATAACCTATAACCTTATCCTAAACCAACCCTAAACCTATAACCTAAACCTATAACCTTAACCTATAACCTAAACTTATAACCTTAACCTTTTCCTAAAACTAAAACCTACACCTATTACCTAAACCTTAACCTATTCCCAAATCCCTAAACCTAAACCTACACCTAATCCCAATCCCAACTCCCTACCCTAAACCAAAGCCTAAACATGAAAACCCAAGCCTAAACCCGATCCCGAACCCCAACCCGATCTCCAATGACTAAACCTTAAACTATTCTCAATTCTCAAAACTATAACTGTAACCTTATCCTAAACATATAACCTAAACCTATAACCTTTACCTATAACCTAAACTTATAACCTTAACCTTACCCTAAAACCAAAACCTACACCTATTACCTAAACCTTAACCTATTCTCTAATCCCTAAACCTAAACCTACACCTAATCCCAATCTCATCTCCCTACCCTAAACCAAAGCCTAAACATGAAAACAAAGGCCTAAACCCGATCCCGAACTCCAACCCGATCTCTAATGCCTAAACCTTAACCTATTCTCAATTCCCAAAGCAATAACCTATAACCTTATCCTAAACCAAACCTAAACCTATAACCTTAACCTATAACCTAAACCTATAACCTTAACCATTTCCTAAAGCCGAAACCTACACCTATTACCTAAACCTTAACCTATTCTGAAATCCCTAAACCTAAACCTACACCTAATCCCAATCTCAACTCCCTACCCTAAACCAAGGCCTAAACATGAAAACCCAAGCCTAAACCCGACCCCAAACCCCAACCCGATCTCCAATGCCTAAACCTTAACCTATTCTCAATTCCCAAAGCAATAACCTATAACCTTATCCTAAACCTAACCTAAACCTATAACCTAAACCTATAACCTTAACCTATAACCTAAACTTATAACCTTAACCTTATCCTAAAACTAAAACCTACACCTATTACCTAAACCTTAACCTATTCTCAAATCCCTAAACCTAAACCTACACCTAATCCCAATCTCAACTCCCTACCTTAAACCAAAGCCTAAACATGGAAACCTAAGCTTAAACCCGATCCCGAACCCCAACCCGATTTTCAAAGCCTAAACCTTAACCTATTCTCAATTTCAAAGCTATAACCTATAACCTTATCCTAAACCTAACCTAAACCTATAACTTAAACCTATAACCTAAACTTATAACCTTAACCTTATCCTAAAACCAAAACCTACACCTATTACCTAAACCTTAACCTATTCTCAAATAGGTAAACCTAAGCCTATACCTAATCCCAATCTCAACTCCCTACCCTAAACCAAAGCCTAAACATGAAAACCCATTCCTAAACCCGATCCCGAACCCCAACCTGATCTCCAATGCCTAAACCTTAACCTATTCTCAATTCCCAAAGCTATAACCTATAACCTTATCCTAAACATACAACCTAAACCTATAACCTTAACCTATAGCCTAAACTTATAAATTTAACCTTATCCTAAAACCAAAACCTACACCTATTACCTAAACCTTAACCTATTCTCAAATCCCTAAACCTAAACCTACACTTAATCCCAATCTCATCTCCCTACCCTAAAGCAAAGCCTAAACATGAAAACCCAAGCCTAAACCCAATCCCGAACCCCAACCCGATCTCCAATGCCTAAACCTTAACCTATTCTCATTTCCCAAAGCTATAACCTATAACCTTATCCTAAACCTAACCTAAACCTAAAACCTTAACCTATAACCTAAACATATAACCTTAACCTTTTCCTAAAATCGAAACCTACACCTATTACCTAAACCTTAACCTATTCTCAAATCCCTAAACCTAAATCAACACCTAATCCCAATCTCATCTCCCTACCCGCCTAAGCCTAAACATGAAAGCCCAAGCCTAAACCCGATTCCAAACCCCAAGCCGATTTCCAATGCCTAAACCTTAACCTATTCTCAATTCCCAAAGCTATAACCTATAACATTATCCTAAACCTAACATAAACCTATAACTTAAACCTATAACCTTAACCTATAATCTAAACTTATAACCTTAACCATTTCCTAAAACCGAAACCTACACCTATTACCTAAACCTTAACCTATTCTCAAATCCCTAAACCTAAACATACACCTAATCCAAATCTCAACGCCCTACCCTAAACCAAAGCCTAAACATGAAAAGCCAAGCCGAAACCCGATCCCGAACCCCAACTCGATGTCCAATGCCTAAACCTTAACCTATTCTCAGTTCCCAAAGCAATAACGTATAACCTTATCCTAAACCTAACCTAAACCTATAACCTAAACCTATAACCTTAACCTATAACCTAAACTTATAACCTTAACCTTTTCCTAAAACCAAAACCTACACCTATTACCTAAACCTTAACGTATTCTCAAATCCCTAAACCAAAACCTACACCTAATCCCAATCTCAACTCCCTACCATAAACCTAAGCCTAAACATGAAAACCCAAGCCTAAACCCAATCCCGAACCCCAACTCGATCTCCAATGCCTAAACCTTAACCTATTCTCAATTCCCAAAGCTATAACCTATAACCTTATCCTAAACATACAACTTAAACCTATAACCTTAACCTATAACCTAAACTTATAACCTTAACCTTATCCTAAAACCAAAACCTACACCTATTACCTAAACCTTAACCTATTCTCAAATCCCTAAACCTAAACCTACACCTAATCCCAATCTCATCTCCCTACCCTAAACCAAAGCCTAAACATGAAAACCCAAGCCTAAATCCGATCCCGAACCCCAACCCGATCTCCAATGCCTAAACCTTAACCTATTCTCAATTCCTAAAGCTATAACCTATAACCTTATCCTAAACCTAACCTAAACCTATAACCTTAACCTATAGCCTAAACTTATAACCATAACCTTTTCTAAAAACCGAAACCTATACCTATTACCTAAACCTTAACCTATTCTCAAAACCCTAAACCTAAACCTACACCAAATCCCAATCTCACCTCCCTACCCGCCTAAGCCTAAACATGAAAACCCAAGCCTAAACCCGATTCCAAACCCCAACCCGATTTCCAATGCCTAAACCTTAACCTATTCTCAATTCCCAAAGCTATAACCTCTAACCTTATCCTAAACCTAACCTAAACCTATAACCTAAACCTATAACCTAAACTTATAACCTTAACCATTTCCTAAAACCGAAACCTACACCTATTACCTAAACCTTAACCTATTCTCAAATCCCTAAACCAAAACCTGCACCTAATCCCAATCTCAACTCCCTACCCTAAACCAAAGCCTAAACATGAAAACCCAAGCCGAAACCCGATCCCGAACCCCAACCCGATCTCCAATGCCTAAACCTTAACCTATTCTCAGTTCCCAAAGCTATAACCTATAACCTAAACCTATAACCTTAACCTATAACCTAAACTTATAACCTTAACCTTTTCCTAAAACCAAAACCTACACCTATTACCTAAACCTTAACGTATTCTCAAATCCCTAAACCAAAACCTACACCTAATCCCAATCTCAACTCCCTACCATAAACCTAAGCCTAAACATGAAAACCCAAGCCTAAACCCAATCCCGAACCCCAACCTGATCTCCAATGCCTAAACCTTAACCTATTCTCAATTCCCAAAGCTATAACCTATAACCTTATCCTAAACATACAACTTAAACCTATAACCTTAACCTATAACCTAAACTTATAACCTTAACCTTATCCTAAAATCAAAACCTACACCTATTACCTAAACCTTAACCTATTCTCAAATCCCTAAACCTAAACCTACACCTAATCCCAATCTCATCTCCCTACCCTAAACCAAAGCCTAAACATGAAAACCCAAGCCTAAACCGATCCCGAACCCCAACCCGATCTCCAATGCCTAAACCTTAACCTATTCTCAATTCCCAAAGCTATAACCTATAACCTTATCCTAAACCTAACCTAAACCTATAACCTTAACCTATAGCCTAAACTTATAACCTTAACCTTATCCTAAAACCAAACCTACACCTATTACCTAAACCTTAACCTATTCTCAAATCCCTAAACCTAAACCTACACCTAATCCCAATCTCATCTCCCTACCCTAAACCAAAGCCTAAACATGAAAACCCAAGCCTAAACCCGATCCAAACCCCAACCCGATCTCCAATGCCTAAACCTTAACCTATTCTCAATTCCCAAAGCTATAACTATAACCTTATCCTAAACCTAACCTAAACCTAAACCTTAACCTATAACCTAAACTTATAACCTTAACCTTTTCTAAAAACCGAAACCTACACCTATTACCTAAACCTTAACCTATTCTCAAATCCTAAACCTAAATCAACACCTAATCCCAATCTCATCTCCCTACCCGCCTAAAAACATGAAAACCCAAGCCTAAACCCGATTCCAAACCCCAACCCGATTTCCAATGCCTAAACCTTAACCTATTCTCAATTCCCAAAGCTATAACCTATAACCTTATCCTAAACCTAAACTAAACCTAAACCTATAACCTTAACCTATAACCTAAACTTATAACCTTAACCATTTCCTAAAACCGAAACCTACACCTATTACCTAAACCTTAACCTATTCTCAAATCCTAAACCTAAACATACACCTAATCCAATCTCAACTCCCTACCCTAAACCAAAGCCTAAACATGAAAACCCAAGCCTAAACCCGATCCCGAACCCCAACCCGATCTCCAATGCCTAAACCTTAACCTATTCTCAGTTCCCAAAGCTATAACTATAACCTTATCCTAAACCTAACCTAAACCTATAACCTAAACCTATAACCTTAACCTATAACCTAAACTTATAACCTTAACCTTTTCCTAAAACCAAAACCTACACCTATTACCTAAACCTTAACCTATTCTCAAATCCCTAAACCTAAACCTACACCTAATCCCAATCTCAACTCCCTACCATAAACCTAAGCCTAAACATGAAAACCCAAGCCTAAACCCAATCCCGAACCCCAACCCGATCTCCAATGCCTAAACCTTAACCTATTCTCAATTCCCAAAGCTATAACCTATAACCTTATCCTAAACATACAACTTAAACCTATAACCTTAACCTATAACCTAAACTTATAACCTTAACCTTATCCTAAAACCAAAACCTACACCTATTACCTAAACCTTAACCTATTCTCAAATCCCTAAACCTAAACCTACACCTAATCCCAATCTCATCTCCCTACCCTAAACCAAAGCCTAAACATGAAAACCCAAGCCTAAACCGATCCCGAACCCCAACCCGATCTCCAATGCCTAAACCTTAACCTATTCTCAATTCCCAAAGCTATAACCTATAACCTTATCCTAAACCTAACCTAAACCTATAACCTTAACCTATAACCTAAACTTATAACCATAACCTTTTCTAAAAACCGAAAATACCTATTACCTAAACCTTAACCTATTCTCAAACCTAAACCTAAACCTACACCAAATCCCAATTCACCTCCCTACCCGCCTAAGCCTTTAAACATGAAAACCCAAGCCTAAACCTATTCCAAACCCCAACCCGATTTCCAATGCCTAAACCTTAACCTATTCTCAATTCCCAAAGCTATAACCTCTAACCTTATCCTAAACCTAACCTAAACCTATAACCTAAACCTATAACCTAAACTTATAACCTTAACCATTTCCTAAACCGAAACCTACACCTATTACCTAAACCTTAAACCTATTCTCAAATCCCTAAACCAAGACACACCTAATCCCAATCTCAACTCCCTACCCTAAACCAAAGCCTAAACATGAAAACCCAACCTGAAACCCGATCCCGAACCCCAACCCGATTCTCCAATGCCTAAACCTTAACCTATTCTCAATTCCCAAAGCTATAACTATAACCTAAACCTAAACTTAACCTTAACCTATAACCTAAACTTATAACCTTAACCTTTTCCTAAAACCAAAACCTACACCTATTACCTAAACCTTAACCTATTCTCAAATCCCTAAACCAAAACCTACACCTAATCCCAATCTCAACTCCCTACCATAAACCTAAGCCTAAACATGAAAACCCAGCCTAAACCCAATCCCGAACCCCAACCCGATCTCCAATGCCTAAACCTTAACCTTAACTATTCTCAATTCCCAAAGCTATAACCTATAACCTTATCCTAAACATACAACTTAAACCTATAACCTTAACCTATAACCTAAACTTATAACCTTAACCTTATCCTAAAATCAAAACCTACACCTATTACCTAAACCTTAACCTATTCTCAAATCCCTAAACCTAAACCTACACCTAATCCCAATCTCATCTCCCTACCCTAAACCAAAGCCTAAACATGAAAACCCAAGCCTAAATCCGATCCCGAACCCCAACCCGATCTCCAATGCCTAAACCTTAACCTATTCTCAATTCCAAAGCTATAACCTATAACCTTATCCTAAACCTAACCTAAACCTATAACCTTAACCTATAGCCTAAACTTATAACCATAACCTTTTCTAAAACCGAAACCTACACCTATTACCTAAACCTTAACCTATTCTCAAATCCCTAAACCTAAACCTACACCAAATCCCAATCTCACCTCCCTACCCAAGCCTAAACCTAAACATGAAAACCCAAGCCTAAACACGATTCCAAACCCCAACCCGATTTCCAATGCCTAAACCTTAACCTATTCTCAATTCCCAAAGCTATAACCTCTAACCTTATCCTAAACCTAACCTAAACCTATAACCTAAACCTATAAAACCTAAACTATAACCTTAACCATTTCCTAAACCAGAAACCTACACCTATTACCTAAACCTTAACCTATTCTCAAATCCCTAAACCTAAACATACACCTAATCCCAATCTCAACTCCCTACCCTAAACCAAAGCCTAAACATGAAAACCCAAGCCGAAACCCGATCCCGAACCCCAACCCGATCTCCAATGCCTAAACCTTAACCTATTCTCGCTTCCCAAAGCTATAACCTATAACCTTATAACCTAAACCTATAACCTATAACCTATAACCTAAACTTATAACCTTAACCTTTTCCTAAACCAAACCTACACCTATTACCTAAACCTTAACCTATTCTCAAATCCTAAACCTAAACCTACACTAATCCCAATCTCAACTCCCTACCCTAAACCTAATCCTAAACATGAAAACTAAGCCTAAACCTTCTCCCCTAAACCCCAACCCGATCTCCAATGCCTAAACCTTAACCTATTCTCAATTCCCAAAGTTATAACCTATAACCTTATCCTAAACATACAACCTAAACATATAACGTTAACCTATAACCTAAACTTATAACCTTAACCTTATCCTAAACCAAAACCTACACCTATTACCTAAACCTTAACCTATTTTCAAATCCTAAACCTAAACCTACACCTAATCCCAATCTCAACTCCTACCCTAAACCAAAGCCTAAATAAGAAAACCCAAGCCTAAACCCGATCTCGAACCCCAACCCGATCTCCAATGCCTAAACCTTAACCTATTCTCAATTCCCAAAGCTATAACCTATAACCTTATCCTAAACCTAACCTAAACCTATAACCTAAACCTATAACCTTAACCTATAACCTAAACTTATAACCTTAACCTTATCCTAAAACCAAAACCTACACCTATTACCTAAACCTTAACCTATTCTCAACTCCCTAGACCTAAACCTACACCTAATCCCAATCTCAACTCCCTACCTTAAACCAAAGCCTAAACATGAAAACCTATGCCTAAACCCGATCCTCGAACCTCCAACCCGATTTCCAAAGCCTAAACCTTAACCTATTCTCAATTTCCAAAGCTATAACCTATAACCTTATCCTAAACCTAACCTAAACCTATAACTTAAACCTTTAACCTAAACTTATAACCTTAACCTTATCCTAAAACCAAAAGTTACACCTATTACCTAAACCTTAACCTATTCTCAAATAGGTAAACCTAAGCCTACACCTAATCCCAATCTAAACTCCCTACCCTAAAGCAAAGCCTAAACATGAAAACCCAAGCTAAACCCAATCCCGAACCCCAACCCGATCTCCAATGCCTAAACCTTAACCTATTCTCATTTCCCAAAGCTATAACCTATAACCTTATCCTAAACCTAACCTAAAACTATAACCTTAACCTATAACCTAAACATATAACCTTAACCTTTTCCTAAAATCGAAACCTACACCTATTACCTAAACCTTAACCTATTCTCAAATCCCTAAACCTAAATCAACACCTAATCCCAATCTCATCTCCTTACCCGCCTAAGCCTAAACATGAAAGCCCAAGCCTAAACCCGATTCCAAACCCCAAGCCGATTTCCAATGCCTAAACCTTAACCTATTCTCAATTCCCAAAGCTATAACCTATAACATTATCCTAAACCTAACATAAACCTATAACTTAAACCTATAACCTTAACCTATAATCTAAACTTATAACCTTAACCATTTCCTAAACCGAAACCTACACCTATTACCTAAACCTTAACCTATTCTCAAATCCTAAACCTAAACATACACCTAATCCAATCTCAACGCCCTACCCTAAACCAAAGCCTAAACATGAAAACTTGCCGAAACCCGATCCCGAACCCCAACTCGATGTCCAATGCCTAAACCTTAACCTATTCTCAGTTCCCAAAGCAATAACGTATAACCTTATCCTAAACCTAACCTAAACCTATAACCTAAACCTATAACCTAAACCTATAACCTAAACTTATAACCTTAACCTTTTCCTAAAAACCAAAACCTACACCTATTACCTAAACCTTAACGTATTCTCAAATCCCTAAACCAAAACCTACACCTAATCCCAATCTCAACTCCCTACCATAAACCTAAGCCTAAACATGAAAACCCAAGCCTAAACCCAATCCCGAACCCCAACCCGATCTCCAATGCCTAAACCTTAACCTATTCTCAATTCCCAAAGCTATAACCTCTAACCTTATCCTAAACCTAACCTAAACCTATAACCTAAACCTATAACCTAAACTTATAACCTTAACCATTTCCTAAACCGAAACCTACACCTATTACCTAAACCTAAACCTATTCTCAAATCCCTAAACCAAAACACACCTAATCCCAATCTCAACTCCTACCCCTAAACCAAAGCCTAAACATGAAAACCCAAGCCGAAACCCGATCCCGAACCCCAACCCGATCTCCAATGCCTAAACCTTAACCTATTCTCAGTTCCCAAAGCTATAACCTATAACCTAAACCTATAACCTTAACCTATAACCTAAACTGATAACCTTAACCTTTTCCTAAAACCAAAACCTACACCTATTACCTAAACCTTAACGTATTCTCAAATCCCTAAACCAAAACCTACACCTAATCCCAATCTCAACTCCCTACCATAAACCTAAGCCTAAACATGAAAACCCAAGCCTAAACCCAATCCCGAACCCCAACTTTGATCTCCAATGCCTAAACCTTAACCTATTCTCAATTTCCAAAGCTATAACCTATAACCTTATCCTAAACATACAACTTAAACCTATAACCTTAACCTATAACCTAAACTTATAACCTTAACCTTATCCTAAAACCAAAACCTTCACCTATTACCTAAACCTTAACCTATTCTCAAATCCCTAAACCTAAACCTACACCTAATCCCAATCTCATCTCCCTACCCTAAACCAAAGCCTAAACATGAAAACCCAAGCCTAAATCCGATCCAGAACCCCAACCCGATCTCCAATGCCTAAACCTTAACCTATTCTCAATTCCTAAAGCTATAACCTATAACCTTATCCTAAACCTAACCTAAACCTATAACCTTAACCTATAGCCTAAACTTATAACCATAACCTTTTCTAAAAACCGAAACCTACACCTATTACCTAAACCTTAACCTATTCTCAAATCCCTAAACCTAAACCTACACCAAATCCCAATCTCACCTCCCTACCCGCCTAAGCCTAAACATGAAAACCCAAGCCTAAACACGATTAGAACCCCAACCCGATTTCCAATGCCTAAACCTTAACCTATTCTCAATTCCCAAAGCTATAACCTCCTACAACCTTATCCTAAACCTAACCTAAACCTATAACCTAAACCTATAACCTAAACTTATAACCTTAACCATTTCCTAAAACCGAAACCTACACCTATTACCTAAACCTTAACCTATTCTCAAATCCCTAAACCAAAACCTGCACCTAATCCCAATCTCAACTCCCTACCCTAAACCAAAGCCTAAACATGAAAACCCAAGCCGAAACCCGATCCCGAACCCCAACCCGATCTCCAATGCCTAAACCTTAACCTATTCTCAGTTCCCAAAGCTATAACCTATAACCTAAACCTATAACCTTAACCTATAACCTAAACTTATAACCTTAACCTTTTTCCTAAAACCAAAACCTACACCTATTACCTAAACCTTAACCTATTCTCAAATCCTAAACCTAAACCTACACCGAATCCCAATCTCAACTCCCTACCCTAAACCTAATCCTAAACATGAAAACCCAAGCCTAAACCCAATCCCGAACCCCAACCCGATCTCCAATGCCTAAACCTTAACCTATTCTCAATTCCCAAAGTTATAACCTATAACCTTATCCTAAACATACAACCTAAACATATAACGTTAACCTATAACCTAAACTTATAACCTTAACCTTATCCTAAAACCAAAACCTACACCAATTACCTAAACCTTAACCTATTTTCAAATCCCTAAACCTAAACCTACACCTAATCCCATTCTCAACTCCCTACCCTAAACCAAAGCCTAAATAAGAAAACCCAAGCCTAAACCCGATCTCGAACCCCAACCCGATCTCCAATGCCTAAACCTTAACCTATTCTCAATTCCCAAAGCTATAACCTATAACCTTATCCTAAACCTAACCTAAACCTATAACCTAAACATATAACCTTAACCTATAACCTAAACTTATAACCTTAACCTTATCCTAAAACCAAAACCTACACCTATTACCTAAACCTTAACCTATTCTCAACTCCCTAAACCTAAACCTACACCTAATCCCAATCTCAACTCCCTACCTTAAACCAAAGCCTAAACATGGAAACCTATGCCTAAACCCGATCCTGAACCCCAACCCGATTTCCAAAGCCTAAACCTTAACCTATTCTCAATTTCCAAAGCTATAACCTATAACCTTATCCTAAACCTAACCTAAACCTATAACTTAAACCTTTAACCTAAACTTATAACCTTAACCTTATCCTAAAACCAAAAGTTACACCTATTACCTAAACCTTAACCTATTCTCAAATAGGTAAACCTAAGCCTACACCTAATCCCAATCTAAACTCCCTACCCTAAACCAAAGCCTAAACATGAAAACCCAATCCTAAACCCGATCCCGAACCCCAACCCGATCTCCAATGCCTAAACCTTAACCTATTCTCAATTCCAAAAGCTATAACCTATAACCTTATCCTAAACATACGACCTAAACCTATAACCTTAACTTATAACCTAAACTTATAACCTTAACCTTATCCTAAAACGAAAACCTACACCTATTACCTAAACCTTAACCTATTCTCAAATCCCTAAACCTAAACCTACACTTAATCCCAATCACATCTCCCTACCCTAAATCAAAGCCTACACATGAAAACCCAAGCCTAAACCCGATCCCAAACCCCAACCCGATCTCCAATGCCTAAACCTTAACCTATTCACAATTCCCAAAGCTATAACCTATAACCTTATCTTAAACCTAACCTAAACCTATAACCTTAACCTATAACCTAAACTTATAACCTTAACCTTTTCCTAAAACCGAAACCTACACCTATTACCTAAACCTTAACCTATTCTCAAATCCCTAAACCTAATCCTACACCTAATCCCAATCTCATCTCCCTACCCGCCTAAGCCTAAACATGAAAGACCAAGCCTAAACTCGATTCCAAACCCCAACCTGATTTCCAATGCCTAAACCTTAACCTATTCTCAATTCCCAAAGCTATAACCTATAACCTTCTCCTAAACCTAACATAAACCTGTAACCTAAACCTATAACCTTAACCTATAACTTAAACTTATAACCTTAACCATTTCCTAAAATCGAAACCTACACCTATTACCTAAACCTTAACCTATTCTTAAATCCCTAAACCTAAACATACACCTAATCCCAATCTCAACTCCATACCCTAAACCAAAGCCTAAACATGAAAACCCAAGCCGAAACTCGATCCCGAACCCCAACCCGATCTCAAATGCCTAAACCTTAACCTATTCTCAGTTCTCAAAGCAATAATCTATAACCTTATCCTAAACCTAACCTAAACCTATAACCTAAACCTATAACCTTAACCTATAACCTAAACTTATAACCTTAACCTTTTCCTAAAACCAAAACCTACACCTATTACCTAAACCTTAACCTATTCTCAAATCCCTAAACCAAAACCTACACCTAATCCCAATCTCAACTCCCTACCATAAACCAAAGCCTAAACATGAAAACCCAAGCCGAAACCCAATCTCGAACCCCAACCCGATCTCCAATGCCTAAACCTTAACCTATTCTCAGTTCCCAAAGCTATAACCTATAACCTAAACCTATAACCTTAACCTATAACCTAAACTTATAACCTTAACCTTTTCCTAAAACCAAAACCTACACCTATTACCTAAACCATAACCTATTCTCAAATCCCTAAACCTAAACCTACACCGAATCCCAATCTCAACTCCCTACCCTAAACCTAATCCTAAACATGAAAACCCAAGCCTAAACCCAATCCCAAACCCCAACCCGATCTCCAATGCCTAAACCTCAACCTATTCTCAATTCCCAAAGCTATAACCTATAACCTTATCCTAAACATACAACCTAAACATATAACCTTAACCTATAACCTAAACTTATAACCTTAACCTTATCCTAAAACCAAAACCTCAACCTATTACCTAAACCTTAACCTATTCTCAAATCCCTAAACCTAAACCTACACCTAATCCCAATCTCAACTCCTCGCCTAAACTAAGGCCTAAACATGAAAACCCAAGCCTAAACCCGATCCAGAACCCCAACCCGATCTCCAATGCCTAAACCTTAACCTATTCTCAATTCCCAAAGCTATAACCTATAACCTTATCCTAAACCTAACCTAAACCTTTAACCTAAACCTATAACCTTAACCTATAACCTAAACTTATAACCTTAACCTTATCCTAAAACCAAAACCTACACCTATTACCTAAACCTTAACCTATTCTCAACTCCCTAAACCTAAAACTACACCTAATCCCAATCTCAACTCCCTACCTTAAACCAAAGCCTAAACATGGAAACCTATGCCTAAACCCGATCCTGAACCCCAACCCGATTTCCAAAGCCTAAACCTTATCCTATTTTCAATTTCCAAAGCTATAACCTATAACCTTATCCTAAACCTAACCTAAACCTATAACTTAAACCTATAACCTAAACTTATAACTTTAAACTTATCCTAAAACAAAAAGTTACACCTATTACCTAAACCTTAACCTATTCTCAAATAGGTAAACCTAAGCCTACACCTAATCCCAAACTCAACTCCCTACCCTAAACCAAAGCCTAAACATGAAAACCCAATCCTAAACCCGATCCCGAACCCCAACCCGATCTCCAATGCCTAAACCTTAACCTATTCTCAATTCCCAAAGCTATAACCTATAACCTTATCCTAAACATACAACCTAAACCTATAACCTTAACCTATAACCTAAACTTATAACCTTAACCTTATCCTAAAACCAAAACCTAGACCTATTACCTAAACCTTAACCTATTCTCAAATCCCTAAACCTAAACCTACACTTAATCCCAATCTCATCTCCCTACCCTAAACCAAAGCCTAAACATGAAAACCAAAGCCTAAACCCAATCCAGAACCCCAACCCGATCTCCAATGCCTAAACCTTAACCTATTCTCAATTCCCAATGCTATAACCTTTAATCTTATCCTAAACCTAACCTAAACCTACAACCTTAACCTATAACCTAAACTTATAACCTTAACCTTTCCTAAAACCAAAACCTACACTATTACCTAAACCTTAACCTATTCTCAAATCCCTAAACCTAAACCTACACCTAATCCCAATCTCATCTCCCTACCCGCCTAAGCCTAAACATGAAAGCCCAAGCCTAAACCCAATTCCAAACCCCAACCCGATTTCCAATGCCTAAACCTTAACCTATTCTCAATTCCCAAAGCTATAACCTATAACCTTCTCCTAAACCTAACATAAACCTATGACCTAAACCTATAACCTTAACCTATAACCTAAACTTATAACCTTACCCATTTCCTAAAACCGAAACCTACACCTATTACCTAAACCTTAACCTATTCTTAAATCCCTAAACCTAATGAATACACCTAATCCCAATCTCAACTCCCTACCCTAAACCAAAGCCTAAACATGAAAACCCAAGCCGAAACCCGATCCAGAACCCCAACCCGATCTCCAATGCCTAAACCTTAACCTATTCTCAGTTCCCAAAGCAATAACCTATAACCTTATCTTAAACCTAACCTAAACCTATAACCTAAACCTATAACCTTAACCTATAACCTAAACTTATAACCTTAACCTTTTCCTAAAACCAAAACCTACACCTATTACCTAAACCTTAACCTATTCTCAAATCCCTAAACCAAAACCTACACCTAATCCCAATCTCAACTCCCTACCATAAACCTAAGCCTAAACATGAAAACCCAAGCTAAACCCAATCCCGAACCCCAACCCGATCTCCAATGCCTAAACCTTAACCTATTCTCAATTCCCAAACCTATAACCTATAACCTTATCCTAAACATACAACCTAAACCTATAACCTTAACCTATAACCTAAACTTATAACCTTAACCTTATCCTAAAACCAAAACCTACACCTATTACCTAAACCTTAACCTATTCTCAAATCCCTAAACCAAAACCTACACCTAATCCCAATCTCATCTCCCTACCCTGAACCAAAGCCTAAACATGAATACCCAAGCCTAAACCCGATCCCGAACCCCAACCCGATCTCCAATGCCTAAACCTTAACCAATTCTCAATTCCTAAAACTATAACCAATAACCTTATCCAAAACCTAACCTAAACCTATAACCTTAACCTATAGCCTAAACTTATAACCTTAACCTTTTCCAAAAACCGAAACCTACACCTATTACCTAAACTTTAACCTATTCTCAAATCCCTAAACCTAAACCTACACCTAATCCCAATCTCACCTCCCTACCCGCTAAGCCTAAACATGAAAACCCAAGCCTAAACCCGATTCCAAACCCCAACCCGATTTCCAATGCCTAAACCTTAACCTATTCTCAATTCCCAAAGCTATAACCTATAACCTTATCTAAACCTAACCTAAACCTATAACCTAAACCTATAACCTAAACTTATAACCTTAACCATTTCCTAAAACCGAAACCTACACCTATTACCTAAACCTTAACCTATTCTCAAATCCCTAAACCTAAACTCGCACCTAATCCCAATCTCGACTTCCTACCCTAAACCAAAGCCTAAACATGAAAACCCAAGCCGAAACCCAATCCCGAACCCCAACCCGATCTCCAATGCCTAAACCAGTAACCTATTCTCGGTTCCCAAAGCTATAACCTATAACCTTAACCTATAACCTAAACTTAAAACCTTAACCTTTTCCTAAAACCAAAACCTACACCTATTACCTAAACCTTAACCTATTCTCAAATCCTAAACCTAAACCTACACCGAATCCCAATCTCAACTCCCTACCCTAAACCTAATCCTAAACATGAAAACCCAAGCCTAAACCCAATCCCGAACCCCAACCCGATCTCCAATGCCTAAACCTTAATCTATTGTCAATTCCCAAAGCTATAACCTATAACCTTATCCTAAACATACAACCTAAACATATAACCTTAACCAATAACCTAAACTTATAACCTTTACCTTATCTTAAAACCAAAACCTACACCTATTACCTAAACCTTAACCTATTCTCAAATCCCTAAACCTACACCTACACCTAATCCCAATCTCAACTCCCTACCCTAAACCAAAGCCTAAACATGAAAACCCAAGCCTAAACCCGATCCCGAACCCCAACCCGATCTCCAATGCCTAAACCTTAACCTATTCTCAATTCCCAAAGCTATAACCTATAACCTTATCCTAAACCTAACCTAAACCTATAACCTTAACCTATAACCTAAACTTATAACCTTAACCTTATCCTAAACCCAAAACCTATACCTATTACCTAAACCTTAACCTATTCTCAAATCCCTAAACCTAAACCTACACCTAATCCCAATCTCGACTCCCTACCTAAACCAAAGCCTAAACATGAAAACCCAATCCTAAACCCGATCTCGAACCCCAACCCGATCTCCCGTGCCTAAACCTTAACCTATTCTCAATTCCCAAAGCTATAACCTATAACCTTATCCTAAACCTAACCTAAACCTATAACCTAAACCTACAACCTTAACCTATAACCCAAACTTATAACCATAACCATTTCCTAAAACCAAAACCTACACCATTACCTAAACCTTAACCTATTCTCAAATCCTAAACCTAAACCTACACTAATCCCAATCTCAACTCCCTACCCTAAACCAAGGCCTAATCATGTAAACCCAAGCTAAACCCGATCCCAGAACCCCAACCCGATCTCCAATGCCTAAACCTTAACCTATTCTCAATTCCCAAAGCTATAACCTATAACCATAACCTAAACCTATAACCTAAACTTATAACCTTAACCTTATCCTAAAACCAAAAGCTACACCTATTTCCTAAACATTAACCTATTCTCAAATCCCTAAACCTAAACCTACACCTAATCCCAATCTCAACTCCCTACCTTAAACCAAAGCCTAAACATGAAAACCCAAGCCTAAACCCGATCCCGAACCCCAACCCGATTTCCAATGCCTAAACCTTAACCTATTCTCTATTCCCAAAGCTATAACCTATAACCTTATCCTAAACCAAACCTAAACCTATAACTTAAACCTATAACCTAAACTTATAACCTTAACCTTATCCTAAAACCAAAACCTACACCTATTGCCTAAACCTTAACCTATGTTCAAATCCCTAAACCTAAGCCTACACCTAATCCCAATCTCAACTCCCTACCCTAAACCAAACCTAAACATGAAAACCCAATCATAAACCCGATCCCAGAACCCCAACCCGATCTCCAATGCCTAAACCTTAACCTATTCTCAATTCCCAAAGCTATAACCCATAACCTTATTCTAAACAGACAACCTAAACCTATAACCTTAACCTATAACCTAAACTTATAACCTTAACCTTATCCTAAAACGAAAACCTACACCTATTACCTAAACCTTAACCTATTCTCAAATCCCTAAACCTAAACCTACACTTAATCCCAATCTCATCTCCTACCCTAAACCAAAGCCTAAACATGAAAACCCAAAGCCTAAACCCGATCCCGAACCCCAACCCGATCTCCAATGCCTAAACCTTAACCTATTCTCAATTCCCAAAGCTATAACCTATAACCTTATCCTAAACCTAACCTAAACCTATAACCTTAACCTATAACCTAAACTTATAACCTTAAGCTTTTCCTAAAACCGAAACCTACACCTATTACCTAAACCTTAACCTATTCTCAAATCCTAAACCTAAACCTACCCCTAATCCCAATCTCATCTCCCTACTACCTAAGCCTAAACATGAAAACCCAAGCCTAAACCCGATTCCAAACCCCAACCCGATTTCCAATGCCTAAACCTTAACCTATTCTCAATTCCCAAAGCTATAACCTATAACCTTACCTAAACCTAACCTAAACCAATAACCTAAACCTATAACCTTAACATATAACCTAAACTTATAACCTTAACCTTTTCCTAAAACCAAAACCTACACCTATTACCTATAACCTTAACCTATAAACCCAAGCCTAAACCCGATCCCGAACCCCAACCCGATCTCCAATGCCTAAACCTTAACCTATTCTCAATTCCCAAAGCTATAACCTATAACCATAACCTAAACCTATAACCTAAACCTATAACCTTAACCTATAACCTAAACTTATAACCTTAACCTTATCCTAAAACCAAACCTACACCTATTACCTAAACATTAACCTATTCTCAAATCCCTAAACCTAAACATACACCTAATCCCAATCTCAACTCCATACCCTAAACCAAAGCCTAAACATGAAAACCCAAGCCGAACCTTAGATCCAGAACCCCATCCCGATCTCCAATGCCTAAACCTTAACCTATTCTCGGTTCCCAAAGCTATAACCTATAACCTTATCCTAAACCTAACCTAAACCTATAACCTAAACCTATAACCTTAACATATAACCTAAACTTATAACCTTAACCTTTTCCTAAAACCAAAACCTACACCTATTACCTAAACCTTAACCTATTCTCAAATCCCTAAACCAAAACCTACACCTAATCCCAATCTCAACTCCCTACCATAAACCTAAGCCTAAACATGAAAACCCAAGCCTAAACCCAATCACGAACCCCAACCCGATCTCCAATGCCTAAACCTTAACCTATTCTCAATTCTCAAAGCTATAACATATAACCTTATCCTAAACATACAACCTAAACCTATAACCTTAACCTATAACCTAAACTTATAACCTTAACCTTATCCTAAAAACCAAAACCTACACCTATTACCTAAACATTAACCTATTCTCAAATCCCTAAACCTAAACCTACACCTAATCCCAATCTCATCTCCCTACCCTAAACCAAAGCCTAAACATGAAAACCCAAGCCTAAACCCGATCCCAAACCCCAACCCGATCTCCATGCCTAAACCTTAATCTATTCTCAATTCCCAAAGCTATAACATATAACCTTATCCTAAACCTAACCTAAACCTATAACCATAACCTATAACCTAAACTTATAACCTTAACCTTATCCTAAAACAAAACCAACACCCATTACCTAAACCTTAACCTATTCTCAAATCCCTAAACCTAAACCTACACCTAATCCCAAACTCATCTCCCTACCCGCCTAAGCCTAAACATGAAAACCCAAGCCTAAACCCGATTCCAAACCCCAACCCGATTTCCAATGCCTAAACCTTAACCTATTCGCAATTCCCAAAGCTATAACCTATAACCTTATCCTAAACCTAACCTAAACCTATAACCTAAACCTATAACCTTAACCTATAACCAAAACTTATATCCTTAACCATCTCCTAAAACCAAACCTACACCTATTACCTAAACCTTAACCTATTCTCAAATCCCTAAACCTAAACCTACACCTAATCCCAATCTCAACTCCCTACCCTAAACCAAAGCCTAAACATGAAAACCCAAGCCGAAACCCGATCCCGAACCGCAACCCGATGTCCAATGCCTAAACCTTAACATATTCTCAGTTCCCAATGCTATAACCTATAACCTTATCCTAAACCTAACCTAAACCTATAACCTAAACCTATAACCTTAACCTTTTCCTAAAACCAAAACCTATACCTATTACCTAAACCTTAACCTATTCTCAAATCCCTAAACCTAAACCTACACCAGAATCCCAATCTCAACTCCCTACCCTAAACCTAAGCCTAAACATGAAAACCCAAGCCTAAACCCAATCCCGAACCCCAACCCGATCTCCAATGCCTAAACCTTAACCTATTCTAAATTCCCAAAGCTATAACCTATAACCTAATCCTAAACATACAACCTAAACCAATAACCTTAACCTATAACCTAAACTTATAACCTTAACCATACCCTAAAACCAAAACGTACACCTATTACCTAAACCTTAACCTATTCTCAAATCCCTAAACCTAAACCTACACCTAATCCCAATCTCATCTCCCCACCCTAAACGAGCCTAAATATGAAAACCCAAGCCTAAACACGATCCACGAACCCCAACCCAATCTCCAATGCCTAAACCTTAACCTATTCTCAATTCCCAAAGTTATAACCTATAACCTTATCCTAAACCTAACCTAAACCTATAACCTTAACATATAACCTAAACTTATAACCTTAACCTTTTCCTAAAACCAATACCTACACCTATTACTTAAACCTTAACTTATTCTCAAATCCCTAAACCTAAACCTACACCTAATCCCAATCTCAACTCCCTACCCTAAACCAAAGCCTAAACATGAAAACCCAAGCCTAAACCTTAGATCCAGAACCCCAACCCGATCTCCAATGCCTAAACCGTAACCTATTCTCAATTCCCAAAGCTATAACCAGAAAACCTTATCCTAATCCTAACCTAAACCTATAACCTAAACCTATAACCTTAACCTATAACCTAAACTCATAACCTTAACCTTTTCCTAAAACAACAACCTACACTTATTACCTAAATCTTAACATATTCTCAAATCCCTAAACCTAAACCTACACCTAATCCCAATCTCATCTCCCTACCCGCCTAAGCCTAAACATCAAAACCCATGCGTAAACCCGATTCCAAACCCCAACCCGATATCCAATGCCTAAACCTTAACCTATTCTCAATTCCCAAAGCTATAACCTATAACCTTATCCTAAACCTAACCTAAACCTATAACCTTAACCTATAACCTAAACTTATAACCTTAACCTTTTCCTAAAACCAAAACCTACACCTATTACCTAAACCTTAACCTATTCTCAAATCCCTAAACCTAAACCTACCCTAATCTCAATCTTATCTCCCTACTAGCCTAAGCCTAAACATGAAAACCCAAGCCTAAACCCGATTCCAAACCCCAACCCGATTTCCAATGCCTAAACCTTAACCTATTCTCAATTCCCAAAGCAATAACCTATAACCTTACCTAAACCTAACCTAAACCTATAACCTTAACCTATAACCTAAACTTATAACCTAACCTTTTCCTAAAACCAGAAACCTACACCTATTACCTAAACCTTAACCTATTCTCAAATCCTAAACCTAAACATACACCTAATCCCAATCTCACTCCATACCCTAAACCAAAGCCTAAACATGAAAACCCAAGCGAAACCCGATCCAGAACCCCAACCCGATCTCCAATGCCTAAACCTTAACCTATTCTCGGTTCCCAAAGCTATAACCTATAACCTTATCCTAAACCTAACCTAAACCTATAACCTAAACGTATAACCTTAACATATAACCTAAACTTATAACCTTAACCTTTTCCTAAAACCAAAACCTACACCTATTACCTAAACCTTAACCTATTCTCAAATCCTAAACCTAAACCTACACCTAATCCCAATCTCAACTCCCTACCCTAAACCAAAGCCTAAACATGAAAACCCAAGACGAAACCCGATCCCGAACCCCAACTCAATCTCCAATGCCTAAACCTTAACCTATTCTCGGTTCCCAATGCTATAACCTATAACCTTATCCTAAACCTAACCTAAACCTATAAGCTAAACCTATAACCTTAACCTATAACCTAAACTTATAACCTTAACCTTTTCCTAAAACCAAAACCTACACCTATTACCTAAACCTTAACCTATTCTCAAATCCTAAACCTAAACCTACACCGAATCCCAATCTCAACTCCCTACCTAAACCTAAGCCTAAACATGAAAACCCAAGCCTAAACCCAATCCCGAACCCCAACCCGATCTCCAATGCCTAAACCTTAACCTATTCTCAATTCCCAAAGTTATAACCTATAACCTAATCCTAAACATACAACCTAAACCTATAACCTTAACCTATAACCTAAACTTATAACCTTAACCTTATCCTAAAACCAAAACCTACACCTATTACCTAAACCTTAACCTATTCTCAAATCCTAAACCTAAACCTACACTTAATCCCAATCTCATCTCCCTACCCTAAGCCTAAGCCTAAACATGAAAACCCAAGCCTAAACCCGATCCCAAACCCCACCCCGATTTCCAATACCTAAACCTTAACCTATTCTGGTTAGCATAGCTATAACCTATAACCTTATCCTAATCCTAACCTACACCTATAACCTAAACCTATAACCTTAACCTATAACCTAAACTTATAGCCTTAACCTTATCCTAAAACCAAAACCTACACCTATTACCTAAACCTTAACTTATTCTCAAATCCCTAAACCTAAACCTACACCTAATCCCAATCTCATCTCCCTACCCTAAACCAAAGCCTAAACATGAAAACTCAAGCCTAAACCCGATCCCGAACCCCAACCGGATCTCCAATGCCTAAACCTTAACCTATTCTCAATTCCCAAAGCTATAACCTATAACCTTATCCTAAACCTAACCTAAACCTATAACCTAAACCTATAACCTTAACCTATAACCTAAACTTATAACCTTAACCTTTTCCTAAAGCTGAAACCTACACCTATTACCTAAACCTTAACCTATTCTCAAATCCCTAAACCTAAACCTACACTAATCCCAATCTCAACTCCCTACCCTAAACCAAAGCCTAAACATGAAAACCAAAGCCTAAAACCAATCCCGAACCCCAACCCGATCTCCAATGCCTAAACCTTAACCTATTCTCAATTCCCAAAGTTATAACCGATAACCTTATCCTAAACCTAGCCTAAACCTATAACCCAAACCTATAACCTTAACTTATAACCTAAACTTATAACCTTAACCTTATCCTAAAACCAAAACCTACACCTATTACCTAAACCTTAACCTATTCTCAAATCCTAAACCTAAACCTACACCTAATCCCAATCTCAACTCCCTACCTTAACACAAAGCCTAAACATGAAAACCAAAGCCTAAACCCGATCCCGAACCCCAACCCGATTTCCAATGCCTAAACCTTAACCTATTCTCAATTCCCAAAGCTATAACCTATAACCTTATCCTAAACCTAACCTAAATCTATAACTTTAACCTTTAACCTAAACTTATAACCTTAACCTTACCCTAAAACCAAAACCTACACCTATTACCTAAACCTTAACCTATTCTCGGATCCTAAACCTTAACCTACACCTAATCCCAATCTCAACTCCCTACCCTAAACCAAAGCCTAAACATGTAAACCCAATCCTAAACCCGATCCACGAACCCCAACCCGATCTCCAATGCCTAAACCTTAACCTTTTCTCAATTCCCAAAGCTATAACCTATAACCTTATCCTAAACCTAACCTAAACCTATAACCTTAACCTATAACCTAAACTTATAACCTCAACCTTTTCCTAAAACCAAACCTAGACCTATTACATAAACCTTAACCTATTCTCAAATCCTAAACCTAAACCTACACTTAATCCCAATCTCATCTCCCTACCTAAGCCTAATCCTAAACATGAAAACCCAAGCTAAACCCGATCCCAAACCCCAACCCGATTTCCAATGCCTAAACCTTAACCTATTCTTAATTCCCAAAGCTATAACCTATAACCTTATCCTAAACCTAACCTAAACCTATAACCTAAACCTATAACCTTAACCTATAACCTAAACTTATAACCTTAACCTTTTCCTAAAACCGAAACCTACACCTATTACCTAAACCTTAACCTATTCTCAAATCCCTAAACCTAAACCTACACCTAATCCCAATCTCAACTCCCTACCCTAAACCAAAGCCTAAACATGAAAACCCAAGCGAAACCCGATCCCTAACCCCAACCCGATCTCCAATGCCTAAACCTTAACCTATTCTCGGTTCCTAAAGCTATAACCTCTAACCTTATCCTAAACCTAACCTAAACCTATAACCTAAACCTATAACCTTAACCTATAACCTAAACTTATAACCTTAACCTTTTTCCTAAAACCGAAACCTACACCTATTATCTAAACCTTAACCTATTCTCAAATCCCTAAACCTAAACCTACACTTAATCCCTATCTCAGCCCCCTACCATAAACCAAAGCCTAAACATGAAAACCCAAGGCTAAACCCGATCCCGAACCCCACCCGATCTCCAATGCCCAAACCTTAACCTATTCTCAATTCCCAAAGCTATAACTTATAACCTTATCCTAAACCTAACCTAAACCTATAACCTAAACCTATAACCTTAACCTATAACCTAAACTTATAACCTTAACCTTATCCTAAAACCGAAACCTACACCTATTACCTAAACCTTAACCTATTCTCAAATCCCTAAACCTAAACCTACACCTAAGCCCAATCTCATCTCCCTACCCGCCTAAGCCTAAACATGAAAACCCAAGCCTAAACCCGATTCCAAACCCCAACCCGATTTCCAATGCCTGAACCTTAACCTATTCTCAATTCCCAAAGCTATAACCTATAACCTTATCCTAAACCTAACCTAAACCTATAACCTTAACCTATAACCTAAACTTATAACCTTAACATTATCCTGAAATCAGAACCTACACCTATTACTTAATCCTTAACCTATTCTCAAATCCCTAAACCTAAACCTACACCTAATCCCAATCTTAACTCCCTACCCTAAACCAATGCCTAAACATGAAAACCCAAGCCTAAACCCGATCCCAAACCCCACCCGATCTCCAATGCCTAAACCTTAACCTATTCTCAATTCCCAAAGCTATAACCTATAACCTTATCCTAAACCTAACCTAAACCTATAACCTTAACCTATAACCTAAACTTATAACATTAACCTTTTCCTAAAACCAAAACCAAAACCTATAACCTAAACCTACACCTATTACCTAAACAAGAACCTATTATCAAATCCCTAAACCTAAACCTACACCTTATTCCAATCTCAACTCCCTACCCTAAACCTAAGCTTAAACTTGAAAACCAAAATCTAAACCCGATCACAAACCCGAACCCGATTCCTAAACCTAAACCTAAACCAATTCTTAATTGCATAAACCTATACCTTATAACCTAAACCTAAACTCGAACCCTAAACTAAACCTAAACCCGATCCCAAACTCGAACACGAACCTAAATCTCTAAACCTAAACTATAACCTAAACCTACTTCAAAATCCTAAAACCTAAACCTATATATTTTAAACCCTAACCTAACCTATAACCCATAACCTATAACCTAAACACAAATCCTAAACCTTAACCTATAATCCAACCTAAACCTATACTTAAAACCTAAAACTATTCTCAAATCCCAAAACCTATAACTTTGAACCTAACCTTTCCCTAAACATATAACGGAAGAGAACCTAACCTTTCCTAAACCTATAACCTACACTTATAACCTAAACCTATACCTTAACCTTAACCTATAACCCATACTTGCAACCTTAACCTAAACTTGTAACCTTAACCTAAACTTAATTCTCTAAAACTAAACCTATAACCTAAAGTTATAACCTAAACTATACCTATTATCATATCCTAAACATATAATATAACCTAAACCTATAACTTAGCATAATCTTAAAGCTATTTCCATAAAAGCCGATTTGTAGTCTTTTCATTGTAGACATGGATAAGAGTTGGATGCGAGCTAAGAACAGTTTGGCCTGAGTATAAACAAGGGGTTCAAGAGTTCATGGAATTTGCGCGAAATCAGGTCGATTCAAGGAATAAGATTAGGTGTCTATGTCGGAAATACAAGAACATGATATATAAGACATTAGACAAAGTAGAGGACGATTTGTTCATAGTCGGGATTGACAGAGGTTACACTTGGCAGATCTATCATGGGGAAGATATGACCCCATAGAGTCGAGCCCACTGAAGTCATTCTTTGATCCAATTGTGCTTGGATGATGAGGATGAAGACGTTGACGAAATGCAAGATATCATAGGGGATGTGTTTAGGGGAACATCTGCGATCTTGATTTTGCGGCGACAAGCGAGCCAAGATATTCCTTCAATGGGTGATGTCGAATCGAAAAAGTTTAGTAAATTATTGAGGGATGCGCAACGTCCACTTTATCCGGGGTGTAAGAACTTCTCCAAGTTGAATTTTCTTACAAAGTTACTTCATTTGAAGACAATAAATCGTTGGAGTAACAAATCGTTCAACATGTTACTAGAGTTGTTGAAAGAAGCATTGTCGGATGGTGAGACATTGCCTAAGTCCCATTACGAGGCAAAATCCTTGATGCGAGACTTGGGCCTTGGATATGAACTCATACATGCATGTATAAATGATTGTTTATTATATCGGAAAGAGCATAAGGATCTTTGAAGAGTGTCGAGAATGTGGAGAGTCTAGGTGGAAGTATGGCAAATCCGGGATAAGAACATCCCATAAAGGTGTTAAGGTACTTCCCATTGAAACCAAGATTGTAAAGATTGTTTATGTCTCGTAAGACGGCTGAAGATATGTAACGACCTGGAAAATTCCGTACATTGGGTCGAGTACCATCTCAACCAGAAATCACATAGGATTAAATCCTTTAGAAATTTAACAAAGTTAACTAAGTACTAAACTCAATTAAATATGAAATCCGTTAGGATCGCTTTAAATACGATCTGCAGGACCCAAACCTTGCAGAATCATTGACGCTAGGTTACCCTAAAGTTTAGAACCGAACTCATTCCCCGTCTGCTCTCGGGAATGAAACGAAACTTCGTATTAGGTCTAGATCGCACCTCGGGATTCCGATTAACCCGAAGTTAAGGAACTAGGACCGCCCCACTGGACTTAACAATCATCTCAAAAATAGGCCTTATCCGACATTCCACGGCCATTCGTTTCGAATCGGAGCGAGGAAGTGTGAAAAACACTATTCACAAGCCGAAATAAATATCGGAATAGTGATCGGCATCGTTCGTTGACGCGTCGGTATTAAGCAACGACCGTCGAGAATCGGACCAAATTACACCCTCGGATTAAGAAAAATTTGAGAACATTTACATGTACTCGGAATTTCGATCGTGGCCCATGACCGTCGGCGAAAGTGGTCCGCCACGTGCGATCTACGTATCCGAATGAGTCAAAACGTAATCCCACGTAGATCCATTGGTGGTGAGCTTAAGTCGACGTTTGGTTCAAGGAGGGCTACCGAACTCCCCTTTGAGTGGAAAAGCGGCGAATATCCTATATAAAAGCGGTACCCATGAACCTAAGTCTATTTCCGTAATGTTTGAGGCTATAAGAGGAGCTTAGAGCAGCCCCTCTCACAGCCATACAATTTTGGTGGAAACCCTAGAGAGAGAGAAAAGAGAGAAGAAGACTTGGAGATCGTTGCTTGATCTTCCTCCACTTACCTTTGGATTGCTACACGGCCTACACCGCCTTATTCTCGGCGTTTTCCGGTGTTTTCCGCCTCATTTGAAGGTAAGAAAACCTAACCCTAGGTCGATTTGATGTGGAATTGAGGTAGGGTGTATCTGACTAACCGATTCGCTCTTTAGGCTAGAAATCGGCAGTAGACGGAAGATCCATCACCCTTGCTGATTTATTCCATTTCCAAAGGCAAAGGTGAGGACTTTAAGTGTATAAGTTAAGGTTTTCAACGCTTTCAATGTTAGATAATGGTAGATTCATGATCTGCTTGCAATTGCACATGTACAAAGTGCTTTTCAGTTTCTGTTTTGATTAGCGGTGTGAAATATGGAATTTCACATATTCTAGGTATACGTAGAAATACCGTATATCGTATTTTTTTGGATAATTGCTTGACATGTTTATTTAATGTATAATTATATAACATATGAATAAAATACTAGTTTGGCGAAAGGAATCGCCAAAATATATGTTCCTTTGTAAATGTGCCGTATGTTGAAAATACGTATTGTAGAAATACCGTATACGTATTTCTTTTGGAATAATGTTTGACATATGTATTTAATGTATGATTATACAATACATGATTAAAATACTAGCTTGGCGAAAGGAATCGCCGAAACCTATGTTCCTTTGTAAACACTATGTATGTCGAAATTGGGTATACGTGAAAGTACCCTATACGTATAAAATTTGCTGATGTGTTTGCTATGTTTATTTCTTTGTATGAATAGGATGTATATGTATAAAATACTAGCTCGGTAAAGGGACAACCCTAGTACACCCTTCTCTAGCATACGTCATGTATGTTGATGTAGTGTATTCCAAGTGTTGGTGAAATCACTTGCGAGTGTAAGTGTTTAAGTGTTAGAACCTTAGTTAGGTGCTGAGATGGGATTCTCCGCTACCTTAGAGTCACATATGACACTCTCCACGTGGTTGTTCACTCTAACCACTCACCTATGAACTCTAAGTAATTGTATCCCTATGTGTTTAGTGCTTTATAACATGTCTTACAACATGCTTTACAACATGCCTTATAATATGCTATACTTCATGCTTTATAATACATGCTCTACTTCATGCTTTACTTTATGCTCTACCACTGATTGAGTTTGGGACTATGCCTATAGTCCACACATTCGTACCAGGACTTCTTGTTGTGGCCGAGATTCATATCGCCACGATGGACGTGTCAGCGGGCAGTCGTACTTCGGTTGGCGATAGTGGTTGGCCACACGGAGTGCTTTTTGCGCTCCATATCGCTCAACTTGTGGTGCGCTCGAGCTAGTCGGGCTCGTCAAGCAAACCGATATGTGTATATGTATGTTCATCATGTTTGGTCGCTCTTGCTTGAACCTAGGGTACCAAACTTACCGGTGGCGATCCCGTTAACCATGGTACCTCGATCCGCTAAGACGCATGAGCGGACATGGTGGTATGGGACACCGTGGTCGGCTGTCGGCCTCTGGCCCCTGGGTCATGTGCCTCCCGTAGTGACCATTGCGCAGCCAACCTCGTGAGCCGATTATGGTGGTATGGGACACTATATTCGGTTTGTCGATATTTACGGCGAGAAGCCGAGCACGTGAGACACATGCTCGTCTTGACGGGCGGCAGTCCTCAAGTAGTATCTTCGAGTACTCCAAGTGTACGTGATTGGCGACGAGTCTTTCCACGATAACTAGAGTATGAGTTGAGCCAAGTACGGTGAGACACATGTACTTGGTGACGGCTAGTGATTGAGCAGTGCGGTGAGATATGTACTTGGTGACGGCCCGGCAATTGAGCCGCATACGGTGAGATCTGTATCCGCGGCCCGGCGGGTGGCGAGCCCTTTGCGATGCCTTCACTACGCTTCTCAAACCATAACATCGTATGAGATTAACTAGGATTGACGACCCTAGAATGGATCATGTTTGGGAATTATACAAGGGAGGTACCTTAGTTTCCCAATCTGGCGGGTTGAAATGGATTAATAAAAACTTGGTAATCATGATCATCATGCACCGCATGTGCTTTGTAGATGTGGCGCACTAAGGGAGTAGCATTCGCGAACGTAAGATGATGTCGCTTGAGGGTGGTTTGGCAGGGCATACGACATCATGTCATATCATTTTGCACTTAACAAGAGTAATTAGAAATGTTTGATTTGTCTTGCGTTATCATTCTTGCTTGATTGATTTGATAACATGTTAACCTATGCTTTATTGTTCCACTTGAGTTAGCTACTCACTCCCACGTTACGGGACGGTGTTTGCAACACCCACCGGACTCTGTCACAGTGTAGATGGCGCCTACGTTCGGGAGCCGGAGCTAGACTATGAGGAGGATCGGGAGGAGTTCTCCTTTATGCGGTACTCGACGGCTACGCTTAGGCAGTACATCGCGGGATTCTGAGGGGCCTCTTTGAGGATTGTATTTTGATTTTTGACTTAGAGACAATACATGTATATTGGTACTCGGTTAGTACTCATACTACGGAGTTCACAAAATTTTGATACTTTACATATCTTGAATATAAATTTTAGTCTTCCGCTTGCCTTTATACAATTGAGCTGGAGTATGAATTCTTGTTTTGGTATAATCTCATTCATGTTTATTGCGCTAACTCGAGACAACATTTAACCATCATTGTGTATGTTGCATAAGTGATGCGTTGGAACTCGGGAGTTGAGTTCATACTCGACCCCGATTTTCGAGCGTTACAAGTTGGTATCGAGCATGATTTTGATTAAACCGGACTGAGGTTATGGGCCCCCCACTACGTGCATTGCGCATTTCACTTAGGAGGGTGCGCAAAAATATAGCAACAGGATCTTAGGGTCTCCGTTGCCGTTCGGCGAGATTCGCTACACACGGACGGTTTGATCGAGTGCGTACTCGATCCAGACCACACTTATGGACCCCAAGTCACTCCTAGGCCGTCTATTGACGTGTCCAGTCACAATTTACCAAAAATAAGTCGTTAAAAATCGGGAAAAACCGACATGTCGAACTTTGCTTGGAGCCCGGCCGTTTTGGCACAAAGCGAGTCCGTGGGCCCCCACGACTAATCCGTTAACATTTTGGACCAAGACGGGGTGCATTTGGCACCACAGGAGTCTGGCGAACAAGACCCGGACCGCGGCGGCGCGGCCGGCCAAGCCGGCCGCGGCGCGCCGCGACTGCCGGCGGCGGACCGCGTCCCCGTTAACTTTCCGGCCACTTTTAAAGCTTGGGGTTGGTCGGTTCAGCCCCCCCTACCCCATGGCACGTGCCATTTTGGCATTTGATTAGTATTTTAGGGGCTGAAGCACTCATCTCTCTCATTTCCCCTCTTTTCACCCACCACCACCTCCATTTTCGATTTTGCTGAAAACCCATCCCTCCAAACCTTCAATCCCTCCATTTTCTTCCATAACTCACACACCACTACCTCCTACAACAGCCCTAGCCTCTCCCTTTCCCCATTTCCACAAGTTGGAGCTCTCATAACCCTCCTTGGAGCTCAAAATTGGGTAATATTCTAACCCATCTCATTTCCTTCTTGTTTCTTCTTCATTTCCTACCTCTAGAGCTTATTCCACACACCGTTGGATTGTTGATTGTGGAAGGTAAAAGAGGTCGACCCTTTGTTTCCCATTTTGGAAAATTTCCATGGCTCTCCTTGGTGTGGTGGCCACCATTTTCTCCATTTCCTCCATCCATCTTTCATGGGAAAGAGGAAAACAGCGACCGATGACGCAAGGCCCAAGTAGGCCAGGCCCGTTCTAGAAGAAAATCGATGTTGGGGCCGGCACAAGCACCGTGCGGGAGTTTAGGTCGAGCGAGACACGGATCGACCACCCGCCGGAATGCTTATCCAATAGGCATGGAATATGGGCGCTTCGCGGGCCGCAGGTTGTGTTTGAAGCTCATGTGGATGAGAGGATGTTTGGTCTACACCCGATGATGGACCACTTGGTGGATATCGGGTGGAATCATATTTTGAAGGCGAGTCCCCGCATGTGAGCACACGGTTCGTGCCTTCTACGCTCACATCATAGGCGCATCACTAGAGCCTCTTCGGTTCTTGTTTACGTGAGGGGCATAAGGCGCACAATCACTTTGTGGATGAGGTGGTTCGAATCACGAAGATTCCGCTTGGTCAAGTGCATCCTAGTGATGACTTCTCTAGAAGCTGGCGGGGAAAGGGATCGCCGCACGCGATTTCTCTGTGGTCGTAGGGTTACTTGGAAGCGAGGAAATTGTATTGCGGCGACAAAGATGTCGAAGACTTCCATTTGCTCCATCACATCTTCACATACAATGTATACCCACGGTGGGGTAACACACGGAATGTACTAGGGTGATGGTGGACTTTACTGTACAAGATGGGACCTTTGGGAAAACATATGCACGCCCACATTCATCCTATCCCGGATAGTTAATGTTGTTCGTTACGCCGGGAACGATCTTTCGCTCCCATTTGGCCGGCGATGCGGGATGGCTCGTGATGTAGGCTACTGATTGAATATGGAGGATCTTGCACGGTCCAGAATCATAAATGAAGCGACACTCGGGAATATGAAGATCGGCCCCCAACGGCGGCAAGCCCGACTCGACGAGTACGGAGATGAGTCGGATAGTGCGGTGAGGAGAGTGTTGACCTCCGGTGACGGCGATGAGGAGCGCGGTGATGACATACGGGAGGAAGAACACGAGGCTCGGGACACGAGGAGAGTTCACCCCTGCGGCTCGGGGGCGGGGGTGTGGATCGAGATGTATCGATGCGCGATTTGCCGTTTGAGGAGAGGCAAGCCGCCTGCGGCAAGAGGTTGGACAAGTTGGTGAGATTGGACAAGTTTCGGTGAGCTTGGTCAAGTTCGAACTAAACTTGAAGAGAATGAAGCCTACATGAAGAAGAATTTCAAGAAGATGTCCGTACGTTGAAGGCCATCTGTGTTGTGCGCGGGATAAGAATGCTCCTCCTCCACCGCCTACTTCGGATGTTAGTCATCCATATTGTTGTTGTTGTGTTTGCTTTGGTTCTGCGATAGGCGGTTTATGTTTTCGTACGGATGTTGCATTAGGTAGTAGCATGTTTAGGTGTTTGATGTGTGGATGTATTGGCTATAATGTTATTTCCGTCATGATTCATGTAAACTCTTGTAGTCCATGTATTATGACAATTTTGAGTTAATGAAAAGCATATAGCCTCTTTTGTTTGATGATGTGTGGAATGCTAAAGCGCTTTATGATGTGTGTTATCTTGTATCTCACCAATCTTTGTACCACTGTGTTGTGTAGGGTATGCATGACGAGTATACGCGGAGCACGCACATCTTCGTCGGCGGCTCCATGGACCGGACACCTTCTAGTAGTGGTGGTCTGCGGACCGTGGGTTGGGTTCCGATCGGCCCCTCTTGGTCTGGCGGCGGGTTGCCACCATACACGCCCGGTCGTGAGCGATTCGGCCATCATCGTCTGCGCGGATATGACTCCCGGTACTCCGCCGGCCCGATAGGTTTGAGCGGTGATGATGATGATGCATCGGCGGCGGTGCGGCAGGCGGCGGTGCGGCGGCGGCGGCGGGGAGATACGGCCGGCGGCGGCATCGGCGGCTTATGGCCACTATCGGCGAGGCCTTGTCCGTGGTGGTAGTGCGACTCCACTGCGACATCTACACGTCTGATGAGCATTACAGGGCCTCTGCTCGGGTTGAGGATGTGCCTCTGCCCCCATCCGTCGCACCTCCTCTTGGAGAGGTCGGTACACGCGGCTGCTCGGCGATTCCGGCGCTTGAGGCCTCCCTCGTTTATGGGTTCTCACGGACCCGGGAGGCGGAGTTACGGTTAGACCGCATCTCCAAGATGCTACGGATGCTTCAACATTCGGAGCGGAGCGGTAGGGCGCCGCCTTCATGTTTGAGAGAGGCGAGCTTATGGTGGGACGGCGTCTTTGCTGCCTTGCTGTCGCGATAGACTTCGTGTGGACACAGGGAGGCTTTCGAGTCTCGGTTCCACGAAAGTACTACCGCGGACTTATCGGCACGGCGGGAGGAAGAGTTTTGCGCCTCGGGCGAGGGAGGCATGACTATCACGAGTACGAGCACCGCTTCACCGAGTTGGGCCGCTTTGTCCCGAGGCTATACTAGTGGACGAGCGGTGCGGATGCGTCGATTTTCTTTGGGTTTGCGGCCGGAGGTCGGTCGAGGATATCTTGCCACGGTATTCCTACGTATGCGGCGTTGGTCCACATGTCTATGGCCGGCGGGATGTGGACCGTCGCCGGATCACGGGGCACTATGGTTGCGAGACCGCGACGGGATGTACGGAAGCGAGGCCTATTTTAGGCAAGAGGCCTCGGGCGATTCTCCCCCGGGGCCGCGGTGCCGGCTATTCCTATGAGACGCCGTTGGTGACACACGTTTTGCGGGAAACACGGACACCTGGCGAGGCTGCTTCTCGCGCATGAGCTAGCGGCTTTGCGCCACCACGGGTGGGTCGCTCTTATCCACGAGGCCATATCGGCTCGCCGCTCTGGACCGTTCTGCACATCCTTCATTCCGACCTCCGTCTGAGTCCTTCGGGCCGCCACGGCGACCCTTGGCTCCACGGCCGAGCCGCCCGGACGACGAGGCTCGCGTTCATACTCTCGTGGGCGAGGCACTGAGACGTCGGTTCCCGGCTCAGA
The DNA here is from genome assembly GCA_030180095.1 of Magnolia changhungtana. Classification (NCBI taxonomy): domain Eukaryota; kingdom Viridiplantae; phylum Streptophyta; class Magnoliopsida; order Magnoliales; family Magnoliaceae; genus Magnolia; species Magnolia changhungtana. The sequence continues at coordinate 6,786 of JASAUF010000324.1, read as the reverse complement.
AGCGGCTTTCGAGAGTACGGCCTTCATTCATGACACTCCCGTCTCTTTATTGGTGGACACTTGGGTCCACTACCTCTATTATTTCTGTGGGCGGTGAAACGCCTATCTTTGCATACGATTCCCACTAAGGGAATGAGACTCACTACGGCCTTCTGGGACACATTCGGATGTCACACGGTTATGTGAGGGTTGCTCGGTAGTTTTGGGTAGCGACACGGTGCTCGTCGACCTCATTGTTGCTCCGTTTGTGGCACTACGATGTTATCACAGGTATGGATTGGCTCACGGGGATGAGGCGGAGATAGGTGCGATACTCGGATCGTGACGGCCTATGGACGACGGTGCGGCTTTCACGTTCCGGTGCGGGTCGGTTGGCCTGTCGAGTTGATTGTTATCTTTGCTTTGCTTGTGCCGGTGATGGTCGACGGTAGATAGTACGCCGGTGGTTCGAGACTTCGCGGGCGTGTTTGAGACTATCCGGGTTTACCTCCTCGGCGTGAGATTGATTTTACGATAGATCTTACGCACAGTGCGACGCCCATCTCGTTGCCTGCGTATCGTATGCCTCCATGTGAGATGGAGGAGGCTGAGGACACTGATTGACGTGCTTGTAGAGAGGTTTTATTCGACCTAGTGTGTCTCCTTGGGGAGCACACATGTGTTGTTCGTGAAGAAGAAGGACGGGTCCCTACGGTTGTGTATTGATTCTGTAGGTTGAACCGAGTCACGGTGAAGAACAAGTATCCTTTGCCCCGGGGATTGACGATCATTCGATCGGTTGAGAGAGGCGAAGTATTTCTCGAAGATTGATCTCCGGTCGAGGTACCACCGGTTGCGCGTGAGAGAGGAGGACGTGCGAGAGAGGCGGCCTTCGGGGCGTGCTTTGGGCACTACGAGTTCTTAGTGATGTCGTTCGGTCGACGAACGCACCGGCCCGTGTTCATGGATCGATGAGCCGGGTATTTCGGCCCTTCCTCTGGGTCGTCATCGTCTTCATCGATGACATCTTGATATCTCCACGAGTCGGGAGGAGCACGAGGAGCACTTGCGGCGGTATTGGAGACACATTAGATCGAAGAAGAACCGGTTGTTTGCGCGGTACAAGAAGTGCGACTTGGCGGGAGGAAGTCAAGTTCTGGGACATGTAGTGTCCAAGAGATGGGATAGCGATGGACCTTGCTAAGGTAGGCTGCGGTTCGGGATTAGCGGCCGGCTTTGAATCGATTCTTGAGGTGAGGAGTTTCCTTGGCTGGTGGGTACTACGGAGCGTTTCATTCGGGATTTCTCGAAGATAGCCGGGCCATTGTCTCGGTGACTCGGAAGGACTGAAGTTCGCTGGAATGAATGAAGGCGGAGGCGGCTTTTAAGGAGGCGAAGGACAAGTTGGCGTCCGCCCCTGTGCTAGTATTGCCGAGAGCAAGGGGTGAAATACACGGTGTATCTTGACGCGTCTCGCGTTGGTTTGGGTTGTGTGTTGATGCGAGAAAGATAGGGTGATATCGTATGCCTCGAGACAATTAAGGAAGCACGAGGAGAATTACCCTACACATGACACAGGTTGCGGCGGTCATCTTTGCATTGAAGCTCTGGAGACATTACCTCTATGGTGAGGAGTTCGAGCTTTTACTGCGACCCTGAGAGCCTTAAATACATATTCACGCGGCGAGATTTGAATATGAGGCAGTAGCCGATGGATGGAGACCTTGAAGGACTTCAAGTTCGAGGTTTCCTACCATCTGGCAAGGCGAACCTTGTGGCGAGACGCGTTGAGCCGCAGAAGGCGATTGCATTTGCGGCACCGTGATGATGGCCGAGTGGGATATGGTAGAGTTTGTGCGGGACTTCGAGCGAGACTCACTTTGTCGAGGAGCCATTTGAGTGTGTTGCGCACATTCGGGTGCGGCCACTTATCGACGACGGGATTGTTGAGGCCCGGGAGGGCGACATACGGTGTCGAGCCGAGAAGCGGGCTAGCGGCGCTGTGGACTCAGAGTGGAGAGTTGGATCGATGGGGGTTTACGGTTCGTGGCCGCCTATGTGTTCCGGATGTGCGACTTGAGACGCGAGCTTCTCGAGTCGCCCATAACTCGAAGTTTGCGATGCATCTGGTAGCACGAAGATGTACCGGGATATGAGAACGGACGTATTGGTGGGACAACATGAAGGCCCACATTCTTTGAGTTTGTGTCTCGGTGTCGACGTGCCGGCGGGTCAAGGCGAACATCGCCGACCTCTGGGCTGCTTCGGCCCATGCACATGCGGAGTGGAAGTGGGACTTCATCTCCATGGACTTCATATCGGGGTTCTTAGAGAGACGAGGAAGGGCACGATTCCATTTGGGTGATTGTGGACCGGTTGACTAAATCGGCCCATTTCCTCCCTATCGAGTTACGAACTCATGCGGAGACAGTGCAGCTGGGTGTACATCGGGGAGATCGTCCGTGCTGCACGGGGTTCCTTTAGGAGATTGTGTCGGACGAGAGACACGCGGTTCACATCCATCTTACGGACTCGTATCCGGGAGGCGATGGGTGTGAAGTTGAAGTTCGGTACGGCGTTTCATCCTCGGGCGATGGGCGGACGGAGCGAGTGAATCGGTTCGGAGGATATGTTGCGGCGTGTGTGTTGGACTTGAGGGCGGTTGGGACGGCCTTGTCTTCGTCTGTGAGTTCGCCTACAATAACGGCTTCCGGGCGACGATTGGCATGGCGCCATATGAGGCTCTATATGGTCGACCTTGTAGGGCACCGCCTTTGTTGGGCGAGGGTTGGAGAGCGTAGCTGATTGGCCGGAGTTGGTTCGGCGACTACGAGAGAAGGTAGACATTATCGGGCGTCGATTACTCACGGCGCGGAAGCGAGACGGAAAGAGTTCTGCCGATACGAGGCGGCGGCCGTGGAGTTCGAGGTCGGTGATCATGTGTTCCTTCGGGTTTCCCCTATGAAGGGAGTCCTTCGGTTTGGGAAGAAGGAAACTCACAGGGTTTATCGGTCCATTTCGAATCTTGGATCGAGTGGGTGATGTGGCGTATCGTCTCGCCTTGCCTACACCACTTGCTTCCCCGTGCACAACGTATTTCATGTATCTATCTTTGAAGAAATGCGTTCACGATCCTTCGCATATCATCGGATGGGAGCGAGTACGGTTGAGCGAGGATGCTACATATGAGTTGCGCCGACGCGCATCCTTGACGGGAAGGGCTTGAGTGCTTGCGTAGCAAGGTCATCCGCTTGTGAAGGTGCTTTGGACACATCATTCGAGGAGGAAGCTACGGAGGCGAGGCGAGGTCGGGAAGAACTACCCTCGGATTCTCGAGGAGTACGAGCAAGGTATAAATTTCGAGGGCCGAAATTTTTTTGTTTAAGGGGGTAGATTGTAACGACACGAAAATTCCGTACATTGGGTCGAGTACCACCTCGACCGAGAAATCACATAGGATTAAATCCTTTAGAAATTTAACAAAGTTAACTAAGTACTAAACTCAATTAAATATGAAATCCGTTAGGATCGCTTTAAATACGATCTGCAGACCCAAAACCTTGCGAATCATTGTTAACTAGGTTACCACAAAGTTTAGAACCAAACTCATTCCCCGTCTTGCTCTCGGGAATGAAACGAAACTTCGTATTAGGTCTAGATCGCACCTCGGGATTCGATTAACCCGAGTTAAGGAACTAGGACCGCCCCTTGGGCTTAACAATCATCTCAAAATCGGCCTTATCAGGCATTCCACGGCCATTCGTTTCGAATCGGAGCGAGGTAAGTGTGAAAAACACTATTCTGGCCAGAAATAAATATCGGAATAGTGATCGGCATCGTTCGTTGTGCGTCGGTATTAAGCAACGGCCGTCGAGTCGGACCAAATTACACCCTCGGATTAAGAAAAATTTCGAGAACATTTACATGTACTCGGAATTTACGATCGTGGCCTTGGCCGTCGGCGAAAGTGGTCGCCACGTGCGATCTACGTATCCGAATGAGTCAAAACGTAATCCCACGTAGATCCATTGGTGGTGAGCTTAAGTCGACGTTTGGTTCAAGGAGGGCTACCGAACTCCCCTTTGAGTGGAAAAGCGGCGAATATCCTATATAGCGGTACCCCATGAACCTAAGTCTATTTCCGTAATGTTTGAGGCTATAAAAGGAGCTTAGAGCAGCCCCTCTCACAGCCATACAATTTTGGTGGAAACCCTAGAGAGAGAAAAGAGAGAAGGACTTGGAGATCGTTCTTGATCTTCCTCCACTTGCCTTTGGATTGCTACACGGCCTACACCGCCTTATTCTCGGCGTTTTCCCGGTGTTTTCCGCCTCATTTGAAGGTAAGAAAACCTAACCCTAGGTCGATTTGATGTGGAATTGAGGTAGGGTGTATCTGAACTAACAGATTCCGCTCTTTAGGCTAGAAATCGTAGTAGACGGAAGATCCATCACCCTTCTTTGATTTATTAGTTTCCAAAGGCAAAGGTGAGGACTTTAAGTGTATAAGTTAAGGTTTTCAACGCTTTCAATGTTAGATAATGGTAGATTCATGATCTGCTTGCAATTGCACATGTCTGAAAGTGCTTTAGTTTCTGTTTTGATTAGCGGTGTGAAATATGGAATTTCACATATTCTAGGTATACGTAGAAATACAGTATACGTATTTTTTTTGGATAATTGCTTGACATGTTTATTTAATGTTTAATTATATAACATATGAATAAAATACTAGTTTGGCGAAAGGATCGCCAAAATATATGTTCCTTTGTAAATGTGCCGTATGTTGAAAATACGTATTGTAGAAATACCGTATACGTATTTCTTTTGGAATAATGTTTGACATATGTATTTAATGTATGATTATACAATACATGATTAAAATACTAGCTTGGCGAAAGGAATCGCGAAACCTATGTTCCTTTGTAAACACTATGTATGTCGAAATTGGGTATACGTGAAAGTACCCTATACGTATAAAATTTGCTGATGTGTTTGCTATGTTTATTTCTTTGTATGAATAGGATGTATATGTATAAAATACTAGCTCGGTAAAGGGACAACCCTAGTACACCCTTCTCTAGCATACGTCATGTATGTTGAACGTAGTGTATTCCAAGTGTTGGTGAAATCACTTGCAGTGTAAGTGTTTAAGTGTTAGAACCTTAGTTAGGTCTTTGAGATGGGATTCTCAGCTACCTTAGAGTCACATATGACACTCTCCACGTGGTTGTTCACTCTAACCACTCACCTATGAACTCTAAGTAATTGTATCCTATGTGTTTAGTGCTTTATAACATGTCTTACAACATGCTTTACAACATGCCTTATAACATGCTATACTTCATGCTTTATAATACATGCTCTACTTCATGCTTTACTTTATGCTCTACCACTTGATTGAGTTTGGGACTATGCACATAGTCCACACATTCGGTACCGGACTTGCTTGTTGTGGTAGAGATTCATATCGCCCACGATGGACGTGTCTGCGGGCAGAGTCGTGCTTCGGTTGGCGATAGTGGTTGGCCACACGGAGTGCTTTGCGCTCCATATCGCTCAACTTGTGGTGCGCTCGAGCTAGTCGAGGCTCGTCAAACAAACCGATATGTGTATATGTATGTTCACATGTTTGGTGCTCTTGCTTGAACCTAGGGTACCAAACTTACAGTGGCGATCCAGGTTAACCATGGTACCTCGATCATTAAGACGCATGGCCGGACATGGTGGTATGGGACACGTGGTCGAAATGTCGACCCTCTGGCCAGGGTCATGTGCCTCCCGTAGTGACCATTGCGCAACCAACCTCGTGTGATTATGGTGGTATGGGACACTATATTCGATTTGTCGATATTCTGGCGAAGCCGAGCACAGTGAGACACATTGCTCGTCTTGTGGCGACGAGTCCTCAAGTAGTATCTTCGAGTACTCCAGTGTACTGTGATTGGCGACGAGTCTTTCCACGATGGCTAGAGTATGAGTTGAGCCAATGCACGGTGAGACACTGTACTTGGTGGCGGCTAGTGATTGAGCAGTGCGGTGAGATATGTACTGGTGACGGCCGGCAATTGAGGCGCATACGGTGAGATCATGTCCGCGGCCGGGTGTGAGCCCTGCGATGCCTTCCTTCGCTTCTCGAACCATAACATCGTATGAGATTAACTAGGATTGACGACCACTAGAATGGATCATGTTTGGGAATTATACAAGGAGGTACCTTAGTTTCCCAATCTGTTTGGTTGAAATGGATTAATAAAAACTTGGTAATCATGATCATCATGCACCGCATGTGCTTTGTAGATGTGGCGCACTAAGGGAGTAGCATTCGCGACGTAAGATGATGTCGCTTGAGGTGGTTTGCGAGGGCATACTGACATCATGTCATATCATTTTTGCACTTAACAAGAGTAATTAGAAATGTTTGATTTGTCTTTGCGTTATCATTCTTGCTTGATTGATTTGATAACATGTTAACCTATGCTTTATTGTTCCACTTGAGTTAGCTACTCACTCCCACGTTACGGGACGGTGTTTGCACACCCACCGGACTACTGTCACGAGTGTAGATGGCGCCTCTGTTCGGGCCGGAGCTAGACTATGAGGAGGATCGGGAGGAGTTCTCCTTTATGCGGTACTCGACGGCTACACGCTTAGTATTTGCATCGCGGGATTCTGAGGGCCTCTTTGAGGATTGTATTTTGATTTTTGACTTAGAGACAATACATGTATATTGGTACTCGGTTAGTACTCATACTCTGGAGTTCACAAAATTTTGATACTTTACATATCTTGAATATAAAATTTTAGTCT